>OZ007590.1:148063201-149443201 GCA_963931845.1 Maratus michaelseni
TTTTCTTGCTTCACTGAAAAGATTTGTTGCTAGACGTGGAAAGCCTCTAGAAATATTTTCAGATAGATGTACAAATTTTGTAGGGGCAGACCGAGAAATAAAGAAAATTATGTCTAAAATTTCTTCGGATGAAAGAATACAGAAATAATTCACCGATGAAAGGATAATATGAAAATTCAATCCACCTTCCGCCACTCCCTTTGGATGCGGGCATAAAATAAATGAAAAATCACCTGAAAAGAACGATTGGTGAACAAATCATAACTAATGAAGAATTTCTTACGTTAATTGCTCAAACTGAGTCATGCTTGAATTCAAGATCCCTTGTGGCTGAATCTTCTGATCCAAAGAATTTAACTGCTTTGACACCAGGGCATTTTATCGTAGGAACTGCAATGACCTCCTTGCCTGAGCCTAATATGTCCTCTACTTATGTAGCCCCTTTAGAACGGTGGAAACTTCTGCAAAAGACTTTCCAAAGTTTTTGGAAAAGGTGGTCTTGTGACTGTCACTCGCAACTTCAACAACGAACTAAGTGGTTGAAAAGTAAGCCGAACTTAAAAATCAATGACTTAGTGTTGATAAAAGAAGAAAATCAACCCCCAAGGTGGAAATTAGGCAGAATAGTTGGACTGTTTCCTGGTGATGATAACCACGTGCGGATGGTCAAATTAAAAATTGCCTATGGGGAACTGAAACGTCTCATCACTAAACTTTGTCCACTGCCCATAGACAATTAAGTTTTGTGTTTTATTATTATTATTATTGTTATTTTTGGTACATGTCAAACATTGTAAACTTTGAATTATGCATATTAATGTTCTTTTTCTTTCTATTGTCAGTAGGGAATTCTGCAGCATAGTTAAATGGCTGAAGTATATTTAATTATTATATTCTTATATTTTAGTACTTGATTAATAATGAAACTTTAAGGTGAAAATGTTTAAAATATTTTCTAAGTTTTATTTCAGTTTTATATCTAGTATTTGAATTATAAACGTTTATTTAATTATTTAAGCTTTAATGTTTGATGAACTCCGTTCGTTCGGGGTGGCGGAGGATGTTTGGGTGTAATGTTAGTTCTTTATGCATGCTATAATCATTTATTTGTTTATAATTTGATTCTCATCATAATCAAGCATCAAATGGAAAAATCCCAGCAGTTGTTTATAGTTTATTTACAGAAAATTATGCAATTTTTGATTATGATGGGAAAAACCTGACGTAATTACATTCTGAATTCATAAGAGGTAATTTATTGTCTTATAATGAGTTTCAGATAAATTATTATCTTATAATGGTTTTCAGATAAATTATTAGTCTATAATGATTTTCAGATAATTTATTGTCTTATAATGAATTCAGATAAATTATTATCTTATAATAAATTTCCATATAATTTATTGTTTTATAACGATTTTGAGATAATTTAATGTTTATTATTGGCAATAAGTATATTATGTCAACATTATGTTGCAATCTTTGATGATGTCATTTGTTTTTTAAAACCTTCGTGAAAGTTTTTTTCAGTTTGGTCCTTGTTCTCTTAAGAGAAAGATGTAAAATTAATATGGAAAGTTCAGTATTTGAAGTTGAACTAATTATGAACAAAATAGTTCATCATGATTTTTAAATAAATCTTAATTATTTATGTATTTAATAATAAACTATATTAATCAAATGTGTTCTCCCATTTTCTGACTTTATGGATACACATACACTTTTTTCAAAGAGTTATATATATCTACCTATCTCTCTCTATATATATATATGATATGTATGATATATATATATATATATATATATATATATATATATATATATATATATATATATGATATATATATATATATATATATATATATAATATATATATATATGATATATATGTATATCTACCTATCTATAGATAGACAGACAGATAAATGGACAGCTAGACTGACAGACAAATAAGTATAGAGATAAACTGAGACAGAACGGTTGGTCATATACAGTTTTTCTTTTCCTTTTTGATATTTTGAAATGGTTCTCAAAAAAATATTTTCCTCCCCGCTCAACATTGCAAATTTTCTCTCTCATTTTTGACACTTTCCAACATAGTTGAAAAGTGTTTATGACTTCGGTTTGTCTGGCCGTCTGCCGTATGGCCGTGCTCTAACTCCCTTAAATATGCTCGGATTGCCCTGCAATTTTTATACGTTATTGTCGTTATCTATAGCATGTTCCCTATTTCAACTGAAGTGTGTAGCACTTATAGTTTTTTTACAGGGACACTCAAAAGAATTCCGTTACATTACGGTCTATGGGGAAAAAATCATTTGCGGTTTATTTTAATGATATTACACAATTTCAAACACTTTGTAATTGATATGTATAACTAAGTTGCATTACAAGAAGCTTAATATGGAATATGCTGTGCTTTGCAATTATAGTTACTTTACAGGGACAGTCATAAGAAATCCGTTACATTACGTCTGTGGAGAAAAATCGTTTGCGCTTTAACTAAATAATGTTTCACTATTTTAAACGCATTGAAATTTATATATATCACTAAGGTGCATTACAAGAGGGTTACTCCAGAATATTGTGTGTATAGCAGTCGTCGTTCATTTACAGGGATACACAAAAGAATTCTCTACTGTCTGTTAACAATAATTCCTGGAAGTGCGTTTTAAGTTTGCTGAACGCAATTTCAAATTTAACTCACTTTTTTTCTATTACTCGGTGTGTATAAATTCTGTAGATCATATACAGGGCAGCACAAAAGTTCGCGAACATATTTCCGTTTATTGACAGAAACACCAGAAGGAAAATGTTAAACTGTGCTGCGCGTTTCCTAACTAAACTAAAATTTAGCATCCTATGTAGTATATATACAAATCTATAGATCATATACAGGGCTGAATAAAAGTATTCGGATATTTTTCCGAATATTGTGTATGTTGGAAATATATGTTGGAAATTCCTGAAATTACGTTTTTAAATATGTTATGCGTTTTCCAAATTGTTTACTTAGATGTTATCTTTCAGCTTATTAAACGGTAATGATTTGTAAAATTATTTTGGAAGCGTTGGAAAGTGTTACATAATCTATGCTTGACGCATGATTTTTCGTTCTTGTTAAACGTAAAAGCATAACAGCATAAGCATAACTTTGACAGCATTTTCTGAAGATCGTCTACCTTTATTGAAAAAGTGGAAAAAACTAGATTACATAGTTTTTTGTTAAGAGCACCTGCCAATTTCATGCGTTTTCGAAAAGAAAAAAAAAATTAGAAATATGTCAGAAAGTAGACAGTATGGATGTGAGAATAGCCTTGAACCACCTTTATCTTAAAATTAAAAAGGCAATAGCAAATGCAGATGTCTATATAAAACCTCGAAAGACGTATCAGAACCGTTTTTCATAAAAGATTTTGACGGAAAATCAAAATAACATTCAACTGAAAATCGTTGGTAGCTTTGTTTACGTTGAAACTTCAGACCAGTTCAGAGATAAAGGAGAGTCCGAAGAAGAAAAAGTGATGTAATACTTATGAGGTAAGGGTTTCGTAACGAGTGAAAGTCGAGTGGTCAGTGCCATTGGGTCATTCTGTTTTAGGAATTGAAGTGGGTCAGCGAAAGTAGAATTTCTGCTAGAGGGTCTTCGTGAAACCTTCATTTCAAGGCGACCTTGGAGACTTTTTTTCTTTTTTAATGCATTCTTTAAGGGAGGTTTTTTTTTTTTTTTTTTTTTTTTTGAATGACTTGCTTGGTTACAAACATTTTTGACATTTGCTGAAAATATTACTGTTAAATCAGTCAAGGTAAATTGTATATACATATTTCAATGACAAATGTTACTTAATATTGGTTATATCACTTGATTTTTATGTTACAGAAAGTTTAACCCTGGCATAGTGAAATCTGACTCGCAGGTATCCCACGCACCAGGTTGTTTTCACGGCCCTACTTTTTTTATTTGTTTATATTTTTCAATTGTGTTTTTTTCTTTTTTTTTCAAAGAAATTCAAAGAAAGGTATAATTATTTTTTGTCAGGAAATTTACATTCGATTATCATGTCATTATCAAAAATTATATGATGAAAAAAATTATAAATCATCTAAAAATGATAAGAATTTTTCGAACGGCACTGATTAATATTTTGAGGTGTACAGAACCCTAGAGAGGGATTGTCTTTATGTACAAATTAGTCCTGGGGTTATAATTAAAAATACATATACATTAACAATCAGATGATAATAGATTAAAAATTGCAATCCTCACTTTTCAAATGTGTCCTTGAAAGTAGACTCAAATGTGTAGAAAAAAAATTTGCATAGATTTATTTGTCCGTTGCCACTCAAAATCCATGAAAAAGTTGTCGTTTATTTAAAAAACAAAACTAATAATTGGCAATATTAAGATACATTCTAATGGCACAACACAATACAATCACACAACAAGAGGAAAATGTGATCGGACACGACGGTGAATATGACTATTTCCCTTAATACATATGACAAGATTTTAAATGCCACTATTTCCGAGTAATATAATCTTCACCTTATTTAATTCGCAAAATTCTATGACTTAATAAGGTGAATATTCGTAAATCCTGGTACATTCTAATTATGTTAATGGCTTATGTTTATTTTGTCAAATACTAATAGAGATTTTATTAATATCTGTCTTTGTATCATTTGTAGAGCTCTAAATTCCATTTCTAGCGAAACAGCATAAGTCCAGAAGTTTCTTTTTCTTTTTTGAATTTTTATAAAATAAATAACGCATAACAGACTTATATATTTAAGAGGAAAGTGGACGTTAAAATTGATTTTTTTTTTTCATCGTAAATGTATGAAATTTTGTGCATATATACATTTCACCATATGTATATACCTTAAAAAAATGTCTAATCTTAATAGAATTTTAAAATGCTCCTTGCGTTTTAATTTTTAAGATTTGTCTTCGATTTGGCATTTGGATTACTTGTTAAAACTATATTACAAAAGTGTTCTTTTATAATAGGTTTTTCTTTCTTGTCACGTTCATTATATTACATCTCTTCTGATTACTTGAAGGGCGATATTTCTGCAATCTATTTTGCTATGGGAAAAAAAATCAATTTAAGAACAAAATTACTTTATAAAAATGAAAATCTCTTCTAGAAGTTTCCCAACACACGTGAATTACTTTTTGCTCGGAAAAAAATGAGAAAAAACGGAAAATATTTTGCGAGTTTGTAAAACTCTTTCGCGCTATATCCGAATGTTACAACCGAGTTTTCTGTAATGTATTTTTTAACTAGGCCAATCCTCAGTTTTTACTTATTTAAACCGAATTTTTGTTATATAATGACCTTGTTATAAACGAGTTCGACTGCAGCTATGTTTTTTCAAAACAGGACATTTCGATCCTGACATTTGTGCCCTGCCATTTCGATACGGACATTTCGGTGCATTTTTTTCTTTCCTTTTTTTTTTTTTTTTTTTTTTTTTTTACTTACTTACTCATCATACGTAGTATGGGGTAAGTCTAGTAATCGTTTTGAAAATTGAAAAAAAGAATTGACGGATTTACACGTTTCAGACACTGGAGATTCCGAAAAACATATTTTTAGAAAAAGAATTTTGCTGTCCGCCTGTCTGTGTCTTTGTGTGTGTGTCTGTAAACGCTCTATCTCCCGAACAAATTGAGATAGAGACGTGAAATTTGGTATGTACTTAGTATGTAATACTGGGAAGAAGCTTATTGAATTTCAGTAACCTCTATTATCTTATCCGGAACTATTTTTTTCGGACCCTCGAAATATTCGTTCTGTATATAAAAATTTTCGAAATTGTTTATTTTAAGGAGTGAATATATATATATATATATATATATATTTAAAAAAAATTGCATAAAGAATGAAGTCGATCGGATAATTAGTTGCCGAGATATTTGTAATCCTATTTTCCACAGTCTTCGATTTTTCATGACACTAAATTTCATTAAAACTTCAATTCAAAGATATATTTTAATTAGAAATGAGACGCTTAATCCGACGCAGTAAACCGTTAGTTAATATGATTATCAATTTTGGAGTTTGAGGATTTTTCTTTTGCGCAATTCAGTAATAGAGCATTTAAAGTTTATGACGTCATCAAGCCACGATTTATTCGAATTGCAATGCATTTTATAAATAGTTTACATATGTTTTATTTTCATATTTTATTTTATGCATATCCATGATGGGTAAGTTTTACGGTGGCCCCCAACGACTAGTTTATTTTAATGTGATTTCGTATCTGTTGACACGTGAACAGTGAGCTGTTCTTCAAAAGATTTTAGTTAATGTATTATATTAGTGTAGTAAATTTGAAAACAGAGTGATTACGCATGCTGGATAGGTTACAGGCGAAAGAAAGAATTTGCAGAAGAGTTTATGTGAAAGTACTATATGTCACGCATGAATTATATTAAATTGAATTAAAGAATGTAATTATTGGTAATATTTACGTATAAATTAAAGCATATTTTCTAGTTTCATTTGTACAATATTCAGCATCAGATATGTACGTATGACAGATTTTCACGACTAATACTCAAAATTTGTAATAGCTGCGGTCCAAGAAATTTTTTTGTAGTTCAAGTAGTAGCTGGAAGTCCTAAGAAACTGTTAGAAAAAAAAAACAAGTGAATTGGATGATTTTTAAGGGAGCTATAGTAGGGGGCCCAAAAGGAGCCAACTGATAGTTTTGAGCAGGACCCTAAGAGGAAAACATCTTAAAAGGTCATAGTACTTAGCGCTTTAGATCTTCAGTTAGTCGAAATTAAGCATAGGGTATAAATTAATCATTAGAATAAAAAATTAAAGAAATGCTTGAAAAAGGGCCCTAGGGCCCCAATAAAAATATGAGGCTGGTGGCCCGGGGAGAGCAGTCCAAGACTCAACGTTAAAGTTATGCATTGAGAGGGTGATACAATTAGAGGGGTGAAAAATGCATGTCGCACAAGAAGTTCAAGGGGCCCCTTACAGGAACCCAGGGGACCAGGGTCCTAACTGGAATGTAGAAATGGGAGAATAACTAAATGTAGAAAAGCCCCCAAAACGAAGACGATCGGATTAAAAAAGGGCAAGTTATTAATAAATTAGGGAACAAAAACTCCAACGGGCCCCGTACCGGGCCCTAGGGGGCCAGTGTCTTAACTGGAACGTAGAAATGGGGGGGAAAGCTAAATGGAGAAAGAGCACCAAAATCGAAGAAGATCGGATAAGAATGTGGTCAAGTTATTAACAATTACGGGCAACAAACTTAAAGGGGCCCCACTGGGCCCGGGTCTTAAAATATTAAATATGAGTCTACGTTGCATCAAGACCTGCCTTGGACTCTCCACACCCAAATTTTCAGACTTCTACGTGCGGTAGATTTCACTAACCATCGCACACACACACACACAGACAATGAACTTTCTTTTATTAGTATAGATGAAACAGTTTATTTAAAACACACAATTTTATAATAAAACACACACAAATTATTGTATTAATAAAATACGCATAATGATTAATTTAATATATAAAACACACACAACGATTCATTTAATATATAAAACACATACAATGATTAATTTAATATAATAAAACACACAAAATTTAATTTAATTTAAAACACACGCAATCTGGGTTGCCATACAAAGCAAAATCTCTCCATAATCGCTGGGTTACCCAGGCATTCCCAGGCATTAAATCGACATTTCTCGCCAAAAAGATACCCCGGTGCATCTGTGCGTGGCATACAAGACATTTGAACCGATTTTTATTTATTTATTTATTTATTTTTCCTTTAATCTTACTGATGAATTTAACTTCATAATAAAAATAAAAATATTTATTTCTAACATTTTAACATTTTGCGAATTTTAATGACAGATATAACTTTTTTTCTGTCTGTTACTTCCTGTTCCATAAATTATGTTGTATAAATGTTTTTTTGTATTGGCAATTCATAAGTATTGGAATGGAACGGGTGTAACACGAGTCTTTCATTCAAAGCGAAACAAGTTATTGCTTTGAAAAGCATTGTAATGTAATATAACAATTGCAATATTGAAGTAATATTTTCGAGGTATCAATCTTTATTCATTTCAGTCGTCAATAATTTATCTGTTAATATCGTGTGTATTAAAATCAGACTTTCTGACTGTATATGTGTGTTTCACATCTATTCCTCCGAGAATATCGCAAGTTGCGAACTGAAACGAATATTAATAATTTGTAATGATCAAAAATAAATATTTTTTTCATCATTCCTAAATCCTTTCTCATTTCGAATTTTCAAAAGTTTGTATAACGGTGATATGATACGTTCTACATCTTTGATTAATATCGGCTATTGCCTGACCGCTGGGCTGTCACATATAATTTTTTTCCATAATGTCCTTGTATCGCCTGAAGTCCTTTCAAAGGATCAGGATCCATAAGCCGTGTTTTTGGCCCATGAAATAAGACTAAAATTTGATTTTGTTATACTTACTTAATTATTTCACTTTTTAATATTAAAAGGTTTAGCCTGTACGATTTCGACAATAGTTTTTGCATTTTGTTTGGATTTATATGACTTACACAAGCTCAAAGTTCGCATTATTCATAGTTTTTGATGAAAAATACGCAATTTCTCCTAATTTTACCTCAATCTATACTAATATTATAAAGGAGTAAGGATTGTTTGTTTGTTTGTTTGTTTGTTTGTATGTAGAGGGTAATCTCTGGAACAACCGAACCGATTTCAAAAGTGAGGGTGGCAAATTGATGGTGTCAACCCCTGCTCCAACATAGGCTATATTTTATATCGGTGCCACTAACTCCAGGGGGGTGCAGGAGCAAAAAACGTTCTAAAATTGCGATTTTTTGTATATTGAAGGAGCTAGAAATTTGAAACTTGGCATTGTAGCTACTTATAAGATGTAAATGCTCTCTAAGAACAAATTAAAAAAAATTAGAAATTTAAAAGGGTGAAATAAGCGAAAAGCGTTCTAAAAACATTCTAAATTACAATTTCTATGGAATCTCTGGAACTACAGAACCGATTTCACAAGTAATGGTGGCAAATTGATGGTGACAATCCCTCCTCCAACATAGGCTATATTTGATGTTGGTACCACTAACCCCAATGGGGTGCAGGAGCGAAAAATGCTCGAAAATTGCGACTTTTTTATACTGAAGGAGCTAGAAATTTGAAATTTGGCATTGTAGTTGCTTATAAGATGTAAATGCTCTCTAAGAATAAAAAAAAATCGAAATTTAAAAGGGTGAAATGAGCGAAAAGCGTTCTAAAACCATTCTAAATTACAATTTCTATGGAATCTCTGGAACTGCAGAACCGATTTCAAAAGTGATGGTGGCAAATTGATGGTGACAATCCCTGCTCCAACAGCCTCTTTAATAAAAAGCTATGCGTTGCTGACGACTGGGTTTGTCGGTAATTGTTGCCACAGATTAATCTCTGAAAATGAAACATTTGAAGTTACTGAAAAAAAAAATAATAGCTCGAAAAGTATTTGTTAGAAAATTGTTAGACAAACTGCGTTTGAAAGGTAAAAAATTGTATTTTTCTTGATATAAATTTCAAATCTAATGATTATGCCGTTTTTCAAATATTGAATTTCAATAATTACCAAATTTCACAATGGAGTACCATAGCGAAACCTTCATACGTAAAAAGATAATGATAAGGGCGACGTGTCCTGACGTGTATATTGGCACGAGTCACAAATTATAGTAGCCTTGTTATTCTGTTAAAATATAAGAGTGAGTTATGAAATGTCAATCTTTTGTTTCATTAAAAGTTCGTTAAGAGAATTTGACCGGCGTAGCTTGCTAGTTATTTATATGAGCGCAATCAATCGTGCAACACTTTCTTCTTTACATATATTATAAAATACATCAAAATATACAATACATGTAAAAATAAAAGTGTTGCAAAGCTGCGCTCATAGTAAAATATTAAAAATAGAGAGTTAAGTAACTGCATTCCTTCACGCCACTAAGAGACTTTAGGATGCAACAACGTGTTTAAACGTGTTAAAATGAACGTAACTATTGCTATACTTATAACTCTCTATTTTTAATATTTTACTATGAGCGCAGCTTTGCAACACTTTTATTTTTACATGTATTGCACATTTTGATGTATTTTATAATCTACAAAAAATAACTTTTCAAAAGTAAAAAAACAGCCAAGCTTTAAAAAAAAAAAAAAAAAAAAAAAAAAAAAAAAAAAAAAAAAAAACCAAAGTTGTGGCTAAAAAATGGTGTGATATCAAATTTCCAAGCTTTTATTATAGTACTTATTTAACTTTTTTCCATTAAAGAAGTTATCATATATATAAGTCGAGTGCTACGTATATGTTAATAGAAATCGTTTTCTCCTGTGTACTAAATACATCCTAACGTGTTTCTGAAAATTCAATTTTTTTTCAAATTATAAATGATGGGCTTGGCGGCCATCTTTCCTTATTATACACAAAATTCTAAGCACCCATATCCATAGTTAAAATCCGAAGTTCAAAATTGTAACTTAGGCAAATATTTTAATCATTTCGTTTTCGTTTTCGGTTATCAAAATATTAGTCTTCCTCAATTTATCTGTTCGTAGTTAAAATCCAAAGTTCGACATTGTTATAAACATATTACATTGCAAACATATTACGCTTTTACTTTAGAAATTTGAGGGCTTAGAAATATGGAAAGATGGCCGCCAAGCCCATCATGCATAATTTGAAAAAAATTGAATTTTCAGAAACACGTTAGGATGTATTTAGTACAGGAGAAAACGATTTCTATTAACATATACGTAGCACTCGACTTATATATATGATAACTTCTTTAATGGAAAAAAGTTAAGTACTATAATAAAAGCTTGGAAATTTGATATCACACCATTTTTTAGCCACAACTTTCGTTTTTTTTTTTTTTTTTTTTTTTACTTTTGAAAAGTTATTTTTTGTAGATATCATTTCTTTTTTTTTAAATAGATTATACATAATTTAAATAATCTACTCCATGAAATTAACATGAGAATGTTATGTAAAATTACATTTTACTTTTAGTTATTGTTTAAAGGGTTAACGAGAAATACCAGTAGATTTTTCAATTAAACTAATTACACCCTTAAAAACAACATATTAAATGTGGCTTGTTATAATACTTGTTATCCTTCGTTAAAAAATATCACTGCCTAATCCATGAGATGAGTAAAAATGGAATATGTACATAGCGCGTCAGCTCTGCTTTTGAAATCAAACATGATATAATGCTCTTTTATTATTAGCGTTAAATTACATTGATTGGCGAATCTTTATAAAATGTATGGTAAAAAGTAACAAAATATCTTCGCAATTTCTTAAATTTACATTATTTTATTCAATTAAACTCTGTACTCTTACAATAAATTTAAATGGAAACTTCACTTCTAAAACAAAACAATTTAACAACTGAATTCCATTAATTTATAGAAAAATGATGTCAAAGAATTCTTAGCCTGCGGACGAAATGGTTCTTTACCATGGTTTTAGAGAAATAAATTAATCACATTTAATTCCTTTTCGAAAAATTTGTTTACGTTTGGAAAGAAATTTTAAATGCCGATAACTCTTAATGTATACATTTTAGAAGTGAAACCTCATCTCTCAAAAATTATTTTATTTTTAAAGATCTTTCTAAAAATGTAAATTTTATGAAGTTACATATATATTAAAGCATGAACACTACGTCTGATTACTTTATTATAAGAACACACATTTTATCAGACAGTTAAATGCACCAAACCCACATGAGTGAAAAATTGACCTGCGCCAGATCTCGAACCCGGGACCTTCAGCGTACCGTGCTAACGCTTTGCCAATAAGCCACCCAGATCGATATCCTAAACTGGCAATTTCTCATTCTTATTCCTGTTGGAAACAGTCATCGGCCACAATTTGCAATCACATTTAATTGTCTGATAAAATGTGTGTTCTTATAATTATGAAGTTTTATTTAAAAAAATATCTTCAGAAAAAATGGCTGACTTGCAGATGAAATTTGATATGATTAATCCGTAACTGATTTGTGGTATTATAATACAGATGGTACACGGTTGTTGGCAGAGTTTTATCTCTGTTTTGGCATAATTTTCTAGTTGCCAAGTTAATTAACAGTTTTTTGCTAATTAAGGATAGAAATTTATTTATTTTTCACTGGATTTTATAAAAGCACGTAGACTGGGTTATTACTTGTCCAAAAGTGCAATCCTTTTTCATTTCTGCCCTATATTTTTGTCTGTAGGTTGTTTGAAAAAAAAAAGTTTGACGAAGAAAAAAGTGATCATTTTAAGTAACTCGACGTTTTTTAAAAAAAATCTATATCTCTGTTTATAAATCACTTGTGAAGATGATTTTGGTCTCAAATTGAAGAATTTCTTCATTAGATTCTTTTAGTTTTTTTTTTTTTCTGTGACGCTTGGTTCATTTGATATCTGATATTTTAATCTGGCATGTTTGGTCGATTTAACATTGCGAAGTTTCTTCCTGTAAGTAAGCAGTAGCGGTTTGTATTCCAGTTCTTGTCGTTGTTTGTTTGGCGTATTTTTTTTTTTTTTTTTTTATAGCTTGGCTTGGCAGAGCGACCGCCCTGCTTGATATATGTAAAGAAGAAAGTGATGCACGATTGCGCTCATATAAATAATTGAGGTAAAATTAGGAGAAATTGGGTATTTTTCATCAAAAACTATGAATAATGCGAACTTTGAGCTTGTGTAAGTCATATAAATCCAAACAAAATGCAAAAACTATTGTCGAAATCGTACAGGATAAACCTTCTAATATTAAAACGGAAATAATTAAGTCAGTATAATAAAATCGAGTTTTAGTCTTATTTCATGGGCCAAAAACACGGCTAATGGACCCTGATCCTTTTTCTTTTGCACGGACTACCGGCTGACACTTACACTGTTCAGTTTCTAAACCCCGCGTATCCATACATTTCATCGTAAACGGTCATTCGGCAGTTAAAGTGTTAAATATTTTCACATTTATTTTTAACACCTTCCAACATAGTTGAAAAGTGTTTGTGACTTCGGTTTGTCTGTCTGCCGTCTGGTCGTACTCTAACTCTCGTAAATATTCTCGGATTGCCCTGTATTTTTTTTTATTAACGCACTGGAAAAAAAAAGGTGTTGATTTTACAATATAATACTGGCACCCCAGTAACAGTAAAATAAGCAGTAATACGCTGCCGCGCATGCTCGGTAGCATATTACTGCTTATTTTACTGTTTATTACTGCTAATTTTACGGTATAATACTGGCAGTTGGGATACCAGTATTATACTGTAAAATCAACACTTCTTTTTTTTTTTTTTTTTGCAGTGTGTTTACTATAGCACGATCGCTATTGTAAATGAAATGTGTAGCATTTATAGTTCTTTTACAGGGACCGTCAAAAGTGTTCCGTTACATTACGGTTAATGAGGAAAAATCGTTCCAAGTGCATTTTAATAATGTCACACCATTTCAAAATGAAATTAATATGAATTTCTGAAGTGCACCAAAACATGCATTCTGTAGAATATGGGGTGCAAAACATTTATTATTCATTTACAGAGCCACACAAAAGAATTCCGTAACATACTGGTCTCAGGTGAAAAACAGTTTTGCAGAGTAATTTAATTATGTTACAGTATTTCAAATATAATGAAATTGATATACATTACTGAGGTTTACTACAAGATACTTGCTGTAGAATATGATGTCCATAGCATTTATCGTTCATTTACAGGGACACACAAAAGATTTCGGGTACTGTAACTGAAGTACTGTCTCTTTTGTGATTGCTAAGTGCTTTTAACTGAATTTTGACATACAACTTGATGTGTATAAATGATGTAGATTATATACAGGGCCGCAAAAAATAAGTCGTAAGCATTACGCAGTACGAACGTTAATTGCTTAAAGGTGGTTTTTAATTGAGTTATGCCTTTTTAAGCTGAACTATATTTAGTGTAGACGGTATATTATAAACGAGAAAAATAGGCGCCGGTAAATTTTTACTTTATAAAAAACATGACTTTTTTTTTTTTTTTTTTTTTTTTTTTTTTTAATGAAAATGAAATTTATTTGGATTTATTAAAGAAAGGATAAAACGTTTTGAAAGAAATATTAAACGAAACCCTTTGTGCGATCTTCGATCACACTTACCCACTTGTTTTTGTTTTTGTTTTTTCTGTTGTCATAAATTTATTAAAAACAGAGCAAAAATTGTACATTTTTTAGAATATTCACATGTTTGTCAAGTTTTATCCCAAGACTAAAAATAGCATGGGATTTCAATAGTAGAGTTTGGCGCCCACGCCAAATTAATGTATTCGAATAATAATTTGGGGGGGAAGGGGGGGAGATGAATTGCAGTCATGAAATTAGGCGTGATTTTGAAGATAATAGTGAATGCTTATAAAAGAGGCGTTTAAAAAAAAACTATTTCTACTTTTATATTTATTATAAACATCAGCTATAACCTAATTTATTTTAACGTTATATTTCTAATAAAATCAAAAATTAATACAAATAAATTATTCTGAAATTAAATGAAGATTTCTCATGCTTTTTAGATCTATTGGATACATATGTATCATTTTAGTAGCAGAAAAAAAAGAGTGAATTCTTCAAAATCATAATGCTTTCAAAGGAGCGAGTTTTCACAATGTTCCCAACCTTCTTTTTTTCCTCTTTTTTTAGGTCTCGAATCCAAAGGAAGAATATTATCACTATCTCCATTTCTTTCTTTCTTTTCTTTAATTATCGATCAAGCAACATTCTTTAAAATATCAAACCTTTTTACGATTTTCATTAGAGATGAATAAATAAAGTAACCGTTGAGCTAAAATTTTCTGGAAACTAATCAAGTGTTTTCTAAAGCTGCTAATTACTAGTGTCTGCAATTTTTTACAGGAATAAATTTAATTGAAATAATAGAGTTTTCTTCTCAATCTATTAAATGTAGAAATTATTTTTTAACTTAGATGTGTTTTCAAAAAAATTAAATTTAGTTCTCTACATATTGATTCAAAATAACTTTAATACAAAAAAGAAATTGGGGCGGTAAGACAGTAAAAGAAAAATACATACATCCAATTAAGTGTTTTAAAATCAAATTTCGATTTATTCATTTCAAATGTGTCGTTGTTGTTTTTTGTTTGGTTGTTTTTTGTTTTTGTTTGTTTTCCACGCTTCTAGTGCAGCTTCTGAACATACTTAGTAGGTTAAAAAAAACCAAGTTTCTTCTAAACATTATCAATATAATATTTCATTGATGTGAAAAGAAATAAAGAAATACAAGACATAAAAAAATATTCAATGTAGTTTAATATCTATTGTTTCAGATATAGGTCAGGTTAAAACATCATCGAATCGTACCTTTTTGTTGACAAGTCAAACGATAGTATTATGCGTGTCATGTTAAATATTATTTAACTATCATTCAAAATTATGAAATTCTTCATACATTATATTTTATGATACATATTTATTTATTTTTTTTAAATCTTATCTTAATGGGTTGCTTTCACGGCTATTTAGTTTCTTTGAAACTGATGTGGATGATACAGGTTTTCAGGAAGATATCTTGAAAAAAGAAAATAAAACATTGTGAAATCATTAGCGAAAATGAAGTTGGGTTAAGGAAAAAAAAAAAGTTAACTAAATAAAAGTTAACACTGGATGTGAAATTAGATCTTACAACTCAATTAAGTCTGAGAGAATAACTTATTATAAAATGATTAATTACCAGCATATGCGATTTTTTTTTTTTTTTCTGTACAGAGGACATCTGTTTAGAAAAGTTTCTTAGCTAAGCATGTTTATTAATTATATAGACCAAGGTTTCCCAAAGTATGGTACGCCCATCCATTGGCGCACCCACGGGGGGGGGCTGAGGGGGCTGAACCCCCCCCCCCCCAGACCCCGAAATTTAATAATGAAGTAACTATATAAAGTTTTTTATAAAATTATAAAAAGTTTTTTCTTTTCCTTTTTTTAAGGTCTTTAGAAAATGTTTAAAACCTTTGCATCTCATTTCATCTTTCTTGTCAATTTTTTTTGCCGTTTTCAACATACGTAAAGACTTATAGCGGTACTCTGATTCTCTCAGTTTTGAGTACACATCCATCATCCATATTTTTAGCACGGTCAAGCGGATTCAAGTCCAAACGAGGGTAGTACTTTTTCTACATTGTACATCAGTGTAATGGACAGTAGGACCCATTCAAGGTCGATAAACGATTGGCACACGAATTGATAAATCGCAGCCGTCCAAAACTCCAAAAGTTCAGTTTTCTCAAGCACTGTTCCGCGCATGCGCATGGAGTTGGGATTTATTTGTGGTTTGTTTCGATTGTGTTTTGTTAATGTTAGGTCGTTGTGGACGTACGAAACGTGAAATTAAATTTCAGGAAAGTTCCACGAAATAAAAATGTAGAAAAACAATGTTAGTTTTATTCAACGAATCCAGAAAAAAAATAAAACAAAACAAAACAAAACAAAATTTGCAAAAATTATGTACAAAGGAAAAATAATTGATCTACAAGAAGAAATTTTAAATGATTCTACTGAATTTGAATCTGTTGATCACTTTTATTCTTTAAAAATACTTGTTTGATGCAGGAAAAAGAGAATGTACCAAATAAATGAATTTGTGTAATTTTGGCCTTTTTACAAGTCCTTATAAATTAAAATTAGCTAATTTCTGGCTCTTCCCCCCCCCCCCCTTATGATTATGTAATATTTTTTATCTTAAATTGCATATATAACCGTAACATTTTAAAATAATTTATTTCTATTTATATGGGTTTATATCTAATGTGCTCACAGTTCAGTCACTTGACTTTTTTTAGGTAAAAGATAATGACCCCTCCCCCCCACCCACCCAACATGATTGTATAGCACTAGAATGATACTCAGGAGAAATTTATAAGTATTAAATTTAACCTTATTATTAAGATTAAATTTTATACTTATAAATTTCTTTTTTACTTATTAATAAGAAAGAACCATAAGGAGCCTTTTACTAAAAATCAGAATTTTGGTAAAAGCAGTAAAAATTTTGCAGTCAATATTTGAGCTAGCACTGCCACAGAAGAAAACTGGATTTACGGTTTTTAAAACTCCTCCCAGACCAATTGACAGCATATAAGATGAGTACAAGGACCGTTATGGTGAATAAATAATGTGTAAAAAGTAACTGAAACACAAAATAGCTAAAAAATTAGCATTAAATTGTTTCAAAACTTCATAAAAAGAAGCAATTTAAGAGCAAAATGGGAGATGAAAAGATAGATAGAGAAATAATTAGAAATAGCAGCAGCACATGCATTTTGACGCCACTACTCTTCGTTTCGTTTTAAAAGGGGCTATTTTATGAAGCCTTGAAATAGCTTTCAACTCATATCTAGATGACTATGTGGTTTGCTTTACTTCGGTTATAACACATTTTTTTTAAGGAAATAAAAAAGTCATACACATATAAAACAATGAAATTGTTCATAAGGGTCGATGGAAGTTTTTTTTTCTTTTCTTTTTTCCCTGGGATGGGGGGGGGGGGATTTGTGAAATTTATTATATTTTTGTGAATATTAACATTAAGTAAAGAAAGATGAAATCCAATTACTGAAATTCGAAACAAGTATTTATTAATAACTTTGTTAAGTATTTCTGCTAAAATTTACCTTTCTGATGAACTCATATTATTTGCAAATTACATATTTATAAAACCTAACAAAATAAAAATAATTAATGAAGAGTATGTTTTTTATGAACTGGAATTTTGTGAAGGGGTCTATTTTATGAAGAAAAATTTCGCAAAGAAGTCTGCTTTAAATAAAAGGAATTTTATAAATAAGTCGTTTTATTAGGAGAAATTTTGAGAAGAGCTCTATTGTATTAAATGGAATTTTGTGACGTGGCCCTAAATATGCCCCAAGTTTTGCCTGGATCGACACCTGGTTCAATAACAATGATTCAAAACCGCTCCCAAACGGAAATCTTGGGTGCACCAGTGAAGACACTACAACATTTGAATATTTTCTTAAAGTAAAATCTCAATTTCGATACAATAGCAGTATTTTTACAAGAGAAAAAAAATCTACATGTATTTTTGAAAAAAAAGGCCCAAAAAGATTGTACAAAATTAATTAAAGACAAAATCTACTTAATTACAGCTTAAATGTTTAACAAGATTTTGGTTTTAAAATATATCATTATAAATATTTTATTAATAATTACAAATATTACCAATAAAAGCTGGAAAATATAATTTATATTTATATATAATGATAAATACAGCTTATATCTAAAGTCAATATACGGAAAAATTGGGGCCTCTTTACAAAATTCTATTTACTAAAAAGGGCCTTTCACAAAATTTAATTTAATCAAAAGGGACCCTTGAAAAAAAAATCTATTACTAATAAATTCTTAATTTAAATTGTCTTTAATTGCAAAATTTTATTTTTCACAGAATTTTTTTTATATCAACCCTACATATAGAGTCCCCCCCCCCACCCCCTTGCCGTTTTGTTTCAAAGCAGTTTAAATAAAACTGCTAATAACTGTAGAAAAATATCAGCTTAAACATGACGAATGCTCGCTAAATGGCGCCACCACATTTATTTTACACTATGTTTGAGAAAACTGAACTTTTGGAGTTTTGGACGGCTGCGATTTATCGATTCGTATTGGCACTATCCATTTTGCAAAACATTGAAGTGGGGTGCTGGAGAAATGGCAGCCCCACACTAAATACCTTCTGTTACTCTAGTACAAATGAGGTACAAACGGGTATAAACGAGGTATAAACGATTTTCCCTATCCATTTTGTAAAACATTGAAGTGGGGGGGGGGGGAGAAATGGCAGCCCCACAGTAAAATCTTTTTATTACTCTAGTACAAGTGAGGTGCAAACGAAAAGATTGTTGGTACAAACGAGGTATAAACGATTGGCCCTATCCATTTTGTAAAACATTGAAGTGGGGTGGGGGGGAGACTGGAGAAATGGCAGCCCCACACTAAAATATTTTTATTACTCTAGTACAAATGATGTGCAAACGAAAAGATTGTTGGTACAAACGGGGTATAAATGATTGGCACTATCCACTTTTTAAAACATTGAAGTGGGGGGGGGGGGGCTGGAGAAGCGGCAGCCCTACACTAAAAATGTTTTATTACTCTAGTACAAATGAGGTACAAACGAAAAGATTGTTGGTACAAACGAGGTATAAACGATTGGCACTATCCATTTCGTAAAACATTGAGTTGGGGAGCTGCCTTTTCTCCAGCTAGTACAAATGAGGTACAAACAAAATGATTGTTGGTACAAACGGGTACAAACGTTTGGCACTATCCGTTTTGTAAAACATTGAGGTGGAGGGGGGGGGACTGGCCGTTTCTCCAGCACCCCCCCCCCCACTAAAAACCTTTTATCACTCTAGTACAAATGAGGTACAAACGGGTACAAACGAGGTATAAACGATTGGTAATATTTTTGAAAAATGTGAGTGGTGGGGGGCTGGCGAAATGCACCTCTATTTTATTAGTACTTCTGGTTACACACTTTTTTTTTTTTTTTTTTTTTAGCATCATTCGTGTTAAAACATTTAACTCAACGTATAAAAAAATAGCCATAGTTTTAAATTTTATATTTGGAGAATTTATATCATGAAGGCTCGAGAAAATCATCTAATATTAGAATAATTCACCAGCACTTCATCACTAAAATGGTAAGCATACATATTAATTTTTTTTCTAAGGATAATTACACTAGTATATTCGTAAGCATAAAGTTTCAAATTTATTAATAGCCAAGAGAGTGCATATCCTGCGGTCTGCCCCTCCCTCCTGTGCCGAACAAGGTACTAATTTACTGAATCATGGACACAAACAAAACTAAAAAATGCTAAGACAAAATTGCAATAAATCGATGAAGAATTCCGTTTTATACAGGTTTTTGCTTTAGCAGGTAAACTGTCAAGGTGTTTCTTTTGCTGAGACCATGGAATGTTTGCGATCAAGACAATATTACGTTATAGACAAGTTTCATTTACACAAGTTAAACAGTATGGGGTTATTTACACAAGTTTTACGTATACGGTTTAAGCAGTGTAAATGAAACCTGTCTATAACGGAATATTATGTTAATCGCAAAAATTCCATGGTCCCATCGAAAGAAACACCCTTACAGTTTACCAGCTAAGACAAAAACCTGTCTAAAGCGGAATTTCTCACCGATTTATTGCAATTCCGTCTTAGCATTTTTTACTGTTTTTGTATCCATTGTATCCAAGCCAAAGAAGACTCCATATTATAAAATTGACTTGCCTATTGAAATTGGTTTTCCAATTCACAATAGATGTAAATTGTCATGTTAACGGTTTTTAGCTCACAGGCTATCAAAGCCTGAGAGCTAATGGCCGCCGGTTCTGTATGTACGAAATGCGATAACTCTTGATAGAACTAAACCGCTTTGCTTCAAGTTTTGTTTATAGGTTCATTGTGATGAGGCGCTTTCCTGATTAGTTTTGGGGGTTCATTAGTTAATTATAAGGGGGTACGGGCGATGATCCCCCTGTTAATGTACTGTCAATTTCTTTATTTTTCGATGGTTTATTTCAAATTCTTTGAAATAAGAGTATAATACACAATTAGTGTGAATAGCCTGTGAGCTCAATGCCCTCAGTTTAACTGGGCAGTTTTTTCTATTTATTAGCTCACAAGCGATCAAAGCCTGAGAGCTAATGTGCCCACAGGTTCTGTATGTACGTAGGTATGTATGTACGTAACGCGATAACTCTTGAGATAGAAATATCAGATTTGCTTCAAATTTTGAATATAGGTTCATTCTGATAAGGCACTTTCCTGATTAGTTTTGGGAGTTCATTGGTTAAGCATAAAAGGGGAGGGAACAGGGACTAATCCCTCCCCCTTAATTTATATAAATGGATTTTTCATGCAGAATTATCCAATTTGCTGCAAATTTGGTATACCTGTTTATTCTGATATTAGATTTGGAAGTTCAATTCCGCAGATTTTTCCCAAAAATTGCAAGAAAAGTGGAAAAAACTTACCATAGACTATCTTCAACCGTTCATTGAATCGATGCCACGTCGCTGCGCCGCATTACTTATTCCTAAAGGTCTGACAACAAAATACTAATTGTAAATGTTGTTGATCACTGTTATTTTCCATTATAACACCATTCTTTTCCAAACTTGCCAATATGGCCGGAAACTTTTGAGAACATGCGTTTTCCTTTGCAATTAATTTTGTCAATTAAATTTATTGATGTTTCTTTGTTATTTCATAAACAAGTTTCTAACTATTATGTTAATAAAATGTATAAAGTATCACTTTGAGATTCCTCTCCATACGGGTATTACTTGCAAATTAACCAAAAATTTTATGCTGGCCGGAAACTTTTGACCGCCACTGTAGTTTAGAATAAAAGATAAAAAGAGGGTTAAAAAATCATAACTTTTAAGCTGTATAAAAAAGTAGATTTTTGACAATATTTCTTCGTAATTTATTAAGGCTCTTCTCAAATTGAATGGCGCTACTTTCTGACACATTTATGAAATCAATTTTCTTCAGGAATGCATAAAATTTACAGGTGTTCTTATTCAGAAACTATGTAATCGAATGGCGTTTTCCTTTTTCTGATAAATGCAAAAAATCTTTCAGAAAATACTATCAGAATTGGCGTTTGAATAAAATTTCTGGACGCGATAGCACGGTAAAGAAGAAAAACCTATCGTCACAAGAAAGGAATACTTATATCTCAATAGCTTATTTATTTATCAAAAAATGGAAAACAGTACTCGATTCCAAATCGCTTCAAAAGTCAGACCTGTCAATTTTATGCCTTTACAGTTAAAAATAAAAGTCAAAAAATGTTTCGGAGAGTTGCATGTTGTTAAACTGGGAATTTGAGAATCACTTAAGGCATATTTTCACTGAATCCGTTAACAGCAACTTATTATTTCTATTACTATTTTGACAAAACAAACTGTTTGGGCACAATTAAGTCCAGCTCCGACCCGGCTTGACTGTATATAAAAGAATTTAAGCCTGATCTCGGCTCGGCCCGAGTCTGTTAAAACAATAAAACTTGGACTCAGACACGATGTAAATATCCGATATCTATCTCTACGCTTGACATGTTATATTACTCTATTGATGATGTTGCTAAACTAGCGTCACTTCTTGAAGCAGATTTATACTTATTCTAATGAACGTTATCATCACATTTTACCGCGCTTCGTTTAAATTTTTATATCGGGTCGGTTAAACGTACAATTAATTTTTAAACTGGTAGTGACAGTGATGAACTGATTTTTATTCAAAGACGAAAAAAGAGTGTTAAACGTATATCTTTCAAACATTCTGATTCTGACGATGCATGAAAACAACTGAAGTTTCAACAAGTAAAAATCTACAAGTCATCACGGGTCCGAGACCCGTACCCGGCCCCATTAAAATTTTTTTGTTAGTCCGTTTATTTTGTCAGTCGGCCCGGCACGGCCTATCAAAAATCTTCTAATTTTGACGGCCCGGCCTGTTTTAAAGTTTACCTTCATTTTTCCGGATACGGGCCGAGCCGGGCCTGTGCCGACCTCTAAAATGCATTACCCCCCCCCCCCCTCCAAAAAAAAACGAAATCCTGGGTGCGCCACTGCGCGCATCCTTTGAGGATAAGCGTATGTGACGAGTCTGTGTCAACAATAGTGTTCCCAGGTGTCCCGATGTACGCGGGATGTCTGGATTTTGAGTGGCTCCAAGACCTGTCCCGGGTAACCACAGAGCGGGACGCCAGAAGTCCCGATTTTCCATGATGTCAAAACTCTCTTAAATTAATTTTAGTACTATGTTATTCGTTAGTCTGTACCGAGTGGACTTAATAAAATAAAACCTGTGCAGACATAACCTATCTATAACGAAAAACTAATACAGTTCTTTTCCATAGGAAAACCTTACTGCCTACACAGAACCTATCTATAAAGGAAAATTTTTACAGTACCTTCCAAAAGAAAACCTTATAAATATACCTTCCTAGACAGAACCTATCTATAACGGAAAATTTTTATAGTTCCTTCCAAAGGAAAATCTTATAAATATACCTTCCTGGACAGAACCTATCTATAACGAAAATTTTTTATAGTTCTTTTCCAAAGGAAAACCTTATAATTATACCTGCCTATATAGAACCTATCTATAACCAAAAAATTTTATAGTTAATTTCCAAAGGAAAACCTTATAAATGTACCTGCCTATAGACAGAACCTATCTATAACGAAAAAAGTTTCTAGTTATTTTCCAAAGGAAAACCTTATAATTATACCTGCCTAGACAGAACCTATCTAAAAGGAAAAATTTGTATAGTTCTTTTCCAAAGGAAAACCTTATAAATGTACATGCCTAAACAGAATCTATCTATAACGAAAACTTTTTATAGTCCCTTCCAAAGGACTTCCTTTACGAGTTTTACTGCACTTTGTTCAGTAAACTCTGTGAAAACAAAATTTGTTTATAACGGAATTCCGTTTTAAAAGTAAAAATTTCATTGTGCCTACGATAGGGATACTTTACAATTATATCTACTAAATATGAATTTCGATTCAGTCCTGATGATGTTCTTTCACGGGTTTTCCTGTATAAGACTGTTGTGTTTATTTAGTACAATACAACCCGCAGAAACGAAATAGAAAGAGACAAGATAAAAATTCCGTTTTAAATAGGTTTTCGTCTAAATGGGTGTAATTGTATGGTATTCCTAAAGTAGGGTCAATGGAATTTTTACGTTTAGGACAAGATTCAGTTATAGACAGGTTATGCTTTCATAGGGTTTACTGTATTTTTGTGTTCCGATTTAGAAACCGCTGTCTCGTCTTTCTTGTCTCCCTGTCCCGCTTTTTGTGATACTGAATTCAGCAACACTAGTCAACAACCAACATACATCACCGTACAGCTAAATGGCTCAGTGATTTTTTTTTAATCACATCGATAGTTTGTTTTAACAATAAAGTATTACAACACGTTATATATATAACAAATCCGAACACCCTGAGATAATAGAAATCATTAATTGCTAAAAGGTGTTAAATAAAAACCATGAAAATAGTAAAAAGTTTTAACAAACTACTTACATATTTCGACTCCACCGTAGCCTTTATCAAGACAAATAAGAATATTCTAAAGTTGCGTGATCTATAATGCAATGATGTGAAATTCCATCATTCATGTTTTTCACGTTCTCTCTCAGATTACTCACGTTATTTTATTTTATTTTTACCTTGATGTTTATTTCCCTACTTGTCAACCCATAATTTTGATAGTTTAAATTATACTGTATCGTTGCGTATTGAATTTTTACGTGTAACAATCTCTATAGTTTCTCTTATAGTGGATGGATAGTACAGGTTAGAGAGAAAAATTAATCGAAACAAAATTGTTATCCCCTCCAATCTACACTGCAAAAAAAATTGCTGATTTTACAGTATAATACTGGCATTCCAGCTGCCAGTATTATACCGTAAAATTAACAGTAATAAACAGTAAAACGCGGCAGCATATTACTGCTTATTTTACTGTTTATTACTGTTAATTTTACGGTATAATACTGGCAACTGTTATGCCAGTATTTTACTGTAAAATCAAAAAAAAAATTTTTTCAGTCTATATTTTTCATTATTTTTTAAACTTCTCCTCAGAAAATTGATAAATTTTACCTTCTTTTTTCTGTATACTCTATTTGAAGGATGTTTTTCTCTTTTTTTTATTTGACAAAATATTTCTAAAACATTAGTTAGTTTTATATTTCAAGTGTTAAAATCTTATTTACAACTCGTCTGCTTCATTTTAGATTTTAACACTTAAAATATAAAATTAAGTACAGATTTTAGAAACGTTTTGTTAAATAAAAATGAAATAAACATCCTTCAAGAAGAGCATACAGAAAAAAGAAGGTGAAAATTATTAATAATCCGAAAAGAAATTTGAAAAATACGGATGCATTCCAAGACCATGGACATTAGAGAGGAAAATTTGCGCTCTGACTGACTGACACCCTCCCCACGATTATAATTTCTAAGTGTGTCTTTGAAAGTTTTTTTTGTTTGTTTCTTTGTTTGTTTTACATTTTTGCACTTTTGTCTTTTTAATTTTTATTTGATAACTGTTTTTTTTTTCTTTTTTTCAACAAACTATTTGATGGATGACGGATGATATTTTAGAGGGCATGAATCGCGATTATTCTGATTCGAGTTCATTTTCGGATAATCCACTGAACCCTGTATGGATTTACCATGTGATTTTATATTTCAAAGAATCGAGAAATTGTACCGAATTATACAATTAACAGTGGAAATACGAATATGTGAAGGTTCATAGTAAAACTAGTCGTTGGGGGCCACCGTAATACTTACCCATCATGGATGTGCATAATGTAAAATATAAAAATAAAACATGTGTAAACTACTTATAAAATGCATTGCAATTCGAATAAAATCGTGACTTGATGACGTCATAAACTTTAAATGCTCTATTACTGAAGTGCGTAAAAGAAACATCCTTATAACTCCAAAAATGTTAATCCTATTAGCTAACGGTTTATTGCGTCGGATTAAGCGTCTCATTTCCAATTAAAATATATCTTTGAATTGAAATTTGAATAAAATACAGGGTCATGAAAAATCGAAGAGTGTTGAAAATAGGATTCCAAATATCTCGGCAACTACTTATCTGATCGACTTCATTCTTGATGCAAAATTTGTTTTTTTATTATCTTTTATATTCACTCCTTAAAAGAAACATTTTCGAAAATCTTTATATACCTTTTATCAGAACGAATATTTCAAGAGTCCGAAAAAAATAGTTCCGGATAATCGAGATTACTGAAGTTCAACAAGCTTCTTCCCATTATTACATACTAAGTACATAAGAAATTTCAAGTCTCTATCTCAATTTGTTCGGGAGTTAGAGCGTTTACAGACACACACGCACAGACAGACGGACGGCAAATTTTTTTTTCTAAAAATATGTTTTTCGGAATCTCCAGTGTCCGAAACGTGTAAATCCGTCAAATTTTTTTTTCGATTTTCAAAACAATTACAAGACTTACCCTATACTACGTATGGGTAAGTAATAATACAAGAATTGCATTATTTTAATATTATAAGATTATTCGTATCCTATAAGATTATTCGATCTTGATATCAATCCTTAAAAGATTATTCATACCCAATAATGTTATTAAAAATAATAACAATTTAAGATTATTCATAATGGATTATAAGATTATTCATATCCAATAATATTTGTTAACATTACTAGATTTTTCATATTGGATATACCTGATAACATTATAATAATTCATATTGGATTATAAAATTATTCATATCCGATAAAATTATTGTAAGGTTATTCAATTTTGAGATCGATCTTGATATCGATCATTATAAGCTTACTCATATCCAATAAACGTTCTACTTATAAAAGTATTATAAAAATATAGATTCATTTTAATATACGATAAAATACAATATACAATGTTCTACTATATTCTACAATTTTCCATACTATACCCTGTACGGATTGCAAATTTTATTAAATTTAAAAATAATATTAAGTTGACACAATATTACGTAAACACACGGTATTAATTATGCTTATTATTATACAAAATGTTTGGTAATGCATATATCGTGTAAATATACTATTTAAACCAGTCTTATTTAAAGCTACAAGATTCTGGTTGTAGTGTTTCGGGTCTGATGTACCACATATGATACAGGCCCTCTGCCCCTATATATTTAAAATAAAAATTTAAATGTCATTTTTCTACTTTATTGTGGTCAACTCAACTATTTATATACATTTTACAAAATTTCAAGCATTTATTTTTATTTATTTTTTAATCTCTGAACTAGAAATTAAAATATAAATAAAATTTCGTATTACTCCACATTTTATTTATTATAGATTTCTAGAGGATTTGTTTTATAAATATTTCAAAGGTAATAAACATTACCTTTTGGCGGACGTGTAGAATCTGTGTGGAAAAATACAATGCCTAATTTGCATTTCTTCCGGAGAAGTGATTTCTCATTTATCGGATGAAGTATCGAAGTTATAAAAAAGCGAAATAACAATTTAGCTTTCCTTATATTGATTCGAAATTCTTTTAATCTATACTAATATTGTAAAAAAGTAACATTTGTTTGTATTGGAACTGCCGAATCGATTTCAAAAGCAATGGTGGCAAACTGATGGTGACAGTCTCTGCTCCAACATAGGCTACATTTTATGTCGGCGCCACTACCCCAAAGGAGTGCAGGAGCGAAAAACGTTCTAAAATTGCTATTTATGTAATAATAAAGAGGCTAGCAACTTGAAATTTGGCGTGGTAGTTACTTATAAGCTGTAAACACTCTCTGAGGAAGTTTTTCTAAAAAATTCGAAATATAAAAGAGTGAAATATGCGGAAGGCGTTCTAAAAACGTTCTAAATTATTATTTTTGTGATTCTGAAGGAACAAGAAATTAGAAATTTGGCATAGCGGTCACTTTTAGATACAAATACTCGCTAAGAATGGTTTCTAAAAAAATTCGAAAATTAAATGAGGGAAAATGAGCGGAAAAAGTTCTAAAAACGGTTTAAATTAAGATTTCTATGGAATTATTAGGGATAGAAACTCGAAATTTATCATGGCTGTTTACTTTTAAAACGAAAATGCACGTACAGAACAGTTTTTTTTAATTCGAAATTGAAAAGGGTGCAAGCGAAGAAAATGCTCTAAATTACAATTTTTGTGATATACTGAAGGGACAAACTAGAAATTCGACAAGGCGGTTACTTTTAAGATACAAATAAATGCTCGCTGAGAATGGTTTCTAAAGAAGATTAAAAGGCTAAAATGAGCATAAAGCGTTATACAAACTATCTAAATTAGGATTTCTATGGAATTTTGCATAATATTTGTTAATTAATTAATCCCACATTCTTTTTAAAGACACACAAATACCACTTGGCATATTTCAACAACTACGCGTGCAAAGCCGCGGGTTTTGCTAGTACAAAATATTTGAGAAACATAATTAAGGGAAAATATACATCAAAATAATATCGCAATTACAAAAAATGAAGCCTTTATTAACGGAAATTTCCAAAACAGAGTAGGACATAATATGTAAGAGACACGAACGGGACAATTTTCATAAGAACATTTCTCACTCAATATATTCTTCTCAGTTTTGGTTGCGCTGTAATAATGTTTAGTGTTGTCTGAAATTTAAAAAGAAAAATCAAAGTTCGGTCGAAATATTTGAAATTTTCAATTTCTAAGCCATATGAAAATTATGAAAATTTTGTCTTCTCTCCTGCACATGAGGGAGGGGGGTGTACGTACATGTAAATTTGAGGAGAAGTAACAGGAATTTACATTTCAACGAATGTTATACTTTTACAGATATAAGTTAAATGAAAAGTATGATTTGTGTTTATTTATTACAAGTGTTCTACGAAACTTACAGCTGCAAGGTTAAAAGTTAAAACACATTTGTGATTGAAAAATCTCTTTTTTATAGATCTAAAGTAAATAGTAAATTCCCTTTTGAAACTGATTTTGACATTTATAACAAAATTAATAGTACAAAAATTGTTAATATTACAAAAAAGATTTAAAATTATGAAATTAAACGTTTGTAATGGTTTGGGAATACAAAAGAAAGAAATGACACATACCCCTCCCTCTCTCAGTGACCTATTCCTCCCTCCAGATAATAGTACATTTAGTGTATGATTTATCATCACGTTAGTCATGCTGCTTTTTAAGTTTAGATTAATTACTGACTTGTAAACACAGTATATATTCGTACAATTTTCCACTATACAATTGTGGTAAGAATTCATTATTATTATTATTATTATTATTATTATTATTATTATTATTATCTTACAAAATTAATAAGTGTCAAAATTACTTTCAAAATAGAATTCAATATTTAATTTTGATCTGTAAAAATGATATTTTCAACTAAAAATGTATATAATCTTGCAACTGTAAAATTTGTGTTACATATAAATGAGTTTGCAGATACTCCATCTTGTGTAGAAATGAAAATAAAGAAAAGTGTTTATGTTTAGTTTAAGCAAAATTAATATTGTCCTACTCCTTCCACTTCTCTCCCACATTTTATTTTTAAGAACCCATTTTTTATGGTGTAGGTATATATATATATATATATATATATATATATATATATATATATATATATATATATATAATAACAATAATAATAATAATAATAATAATACACCAAACTTTTAACCCGTCGTTGGTCGCGCTGTGAAAAATTCACAATATTTCACTCGAAACCCCTGTATACAGCTTAGAAATCAGCGTCGGAATTTCCCATGTAAAATTTACTTTCCTCGGATTTTCAACAGAGTCCTCAAATCTGCCCAATGAATATAAAACGATCCTATACATCATCCCCCAAGTTCCATTTTCAAATTACAGAAACAACTACCACAATTGAAAGAGCCGGGTAGTATACCTTTCCACCTACCGCGATACCCCACAAACAGGGCGCGGATGATAGCGAAACTAGAGATCGCAATGACATCATGAGAAATCTTATTCTCCAATGAAAGTAGACTTTCTCATTGACATCACTTTCCAGCGCTGCGACTGGCTGGAGAAACATCTTTTGTTCCGTGCGACAAAACAGAAGATATATTAGGGACTTTTTGGAGTTATTTAATGAAATAGTTTTGAGTTGGTTTGTACCTGCAGAGTGGAGTCTTAACTCCGAGCAGGAAGCGTGGTGACTTCGGGTGGTTACGTAGAATCCCCGTAGGAAAAAGTAATTCTCAGCTAATGCTTTGAGGTTGACGCTGTCAACCTGATCTTCACAGTGAGAAGTCTCCCTGATTCTTTAGGACAGCGAGAACGCACATCTTCTGTCCATTCGAAAGAGTTTCTTGCTTTCGAGAAATTTTGTGAAGGCAGCTGTTGCGGGAAGATAAGTTCCCCCTCCCCCCCCCCCCCAAAGCTTTTTAAACGAACTTTCGTGCCGTGAGCACAGACTTGATGATAATTGAACTAGATTAGAAGCTTAAAGAACCATTTTTTTATATTGTTGTGTAATTTCATTTATTCAAGAATATGTATTTTATTCTTGTCATGTAGAATACAATAAATGTATCTTTATTTTAAATGAGAGAGGATCCATTGTAGGAAAATGCTTCTACTACAAACCATAACATCGGACCCGTCACAGCCCTATGAGTATTTCTCTAACGATAGGCTTAAAAATATAGAAATGACCTTCAAATTCCCTTGTTTTTCTCTCAATATAAATTATATTGTATTTCAGCTACAGGAAGAATTTATAACTATCCTCATTACGAGCACGGCTTATACAATGGGAGAGGGTAGTTTGAGAGAAACGCCCACACGCAACCAATGGCGCCGTTCAAAAAGACGCGATCCATGACGAGTTAACACAATTAAAGAATGTATATAGAAATCAATAAAAAATACTTTGTAGAATGACTTTAATTCAAAGTTTCATAATAAAGCACATTTATGTATTCGATGAAGCAGTAGATCTTTTCATCATAATGTTACAAACAATAGAAACAAAACATTTATATAAAATAGACAACATTTATAAGTAACAGAAGTCGATTCGCGAAAATGTGACAATCGTATTCCTTCCTCTTCACATTCTCATGCCGATGCTAAACACAATCGATATATAGTCTATTCACTTCGGTTGCAGGAAATGTCCGATGGTGTGACCGGGATTGTAGGCACATGACCCCGATTGATCAGGAGCAAACATGCCTTGATCTTGTGTCGTCACAACATGTCCAAAGACCGGACAACTCTGCATGCCCAAAAGTCCAGAGGATGCAAAAGTCTTTGCGGGACTGCAGTGACCGAAACCAGGTTCTGTTGTGGATTCCAAAAACGACGTAGATTGATGAGAGGGAACTCTTCTGTTTGTATGATGGAATTCTGGAGCACCGTAGTTGTTTCTGTACATATCTAGAGAAGACTGGTGTGGTAGTTGAGCAGTTGGTTTGTCCAAGTCACTCAACAATGGGTGGTCATTGCCTGATAGAGAATGATGATCTCTTGCTGGACCTGATGGTAAACAGCCAACTCTTTGAGAGAATTGCTCACTGAAACGATTCCAAGATGGAGGAGGACCAGGAGGTTGTAAGTACTGGTGATGAGGACCAGCCGGGGGACCCAAACCAAAATGGACGTACTGGTCTGCTGGGGGTCCAAGAGGAGGGCCGTTTGAAGGGGATGGTTCAAGCGTAGCAGTTGTGGCGTACTTGCAAGGACCGTTTCTGGAGTTAGCGGATGTAGTGATGACGGGAGGTGCAGTGGCAGACGGTGAGGTGGAGAGCCCACTGGTAGTAAGGTCGTGTCCTGAAAAGCAAAGAAAACTCAGTTTTAAAAAAGGTTTGAAATTAAAAATCATTGATTGTTATTAATAGTTAATGTTTGATATATGTAAATATCAAATTTCAAGCATGTTCGTCAAAACTCATTTATTTTCTCAAACGTTTGATTTTTTTTTCAACTGAACAGGATTATATTTATCAAGTTATGTTTTTTCTAATATATTTAAATTATAATTTTTAATGCTCAAACAAAAATAATTCGATGAAAATATGTACTTATATTAAAAAAAAAACACCCTGTTGGATTGTAAGCAGTGTATAACAGTCTTATTTATAGTATATTATATTGCAAAAAATGTTCTATTTATTTTAAATTGGTAACAAAATGTTTACCTTTTTCCCCCTGTATGCTCTTAGAAAGTAAGCGGGCAATAACTGAATATAAACACAGTAAAATATTACAATTATCTATGAACTTGCTTAAAGCAACATAAAAGAAGGAGAGAGGGAGAAAGATGATGATGATCGAAATGTCTTTAATAACGTCGTAATAGTTATTGTCGAGATATTACAATTATCTATGGCATTTGCTTAAATCAACATAAAAGAGAGAGAGAGAGAGAGAGAGAGAGAGAGAGAGATTCATCACATGAGTTAATTCAGTTTAATAACTGAAATGACTATTATTTACTTAACCGATTTATTTGCATACAGAGCGATTCAAAAGTTACTAAATGACTTAAAAACTTGCTAACTTTTAACTTAGTATTTTAATTTCTTTCACATTTAGAATCACGCACTTTGAAGTTTTATCTTGCATTGCTTGTAAAAGTGTTAGAACTTTGTTTCCAAAATCAACGCCAATTATTGAGTGCTCAATATTCTGTAGTTTGAAGGCAGAACGCGATCTGCTTGTGAAATGCAATTCAGATTCTAAGCAGAGATGTAGTCGAGGGTATAGAGTGATATACGTCGTACATCTTCTTATTTTTATTCTTTCGAAAACTCCTCGTAAAACATTTTATAAAAAAATCACTACGATTTAGAACTAAAATAAAACCTCTTTTCTAAAGCAAAACTACGTACAAAAATATTTGCATAGTAATATATTATATTTTTGCTTATTTTCAATTACAACGAAATATTTATTTATTTATTTACTTATTCTTTAAAAAAGCATTAAATAAACTTGAGGGTTTGCACTACATATGTAGTAGTATGTTGTTTGAGTTGCAATCGTTAAGCGTTAATTTGAAATTAACGATTTGTTTAACGATATATCTCGGCATAAAACTACAAAGTGTCCGTACTCTAAAACTAAAAGGAAAAGCAAACAAAATGGAAGAAAATGGAAAATCTAATAAAAAGTTATTAACTTCTAAAACCATCTAATAACTTTTGGAGCATCGTATAGTTATTTCAATGAATTCGTAAAGTATTTATTATTATTATTATTATTATTATTATTATTATGTAAAACTCATTTAGAGATAGAAAATTACGATAAATTTTTAGTTAAAATGTAGGCATTTGTAATCACTTATACGGAAACAATCGAGAAACAAGTATGCCAAGTTCAGTGCAAATTTCTCAATACAGAAAAAAAATGTCTTCAGAATTTTAAATAACATTGTTGTTGCTGTTGTTTTTTTAATTCTGTTGATTTTAAATCAATTCCGTGGCATTGTCTGGATAACTTTCAAATTAAATAGGAAATACTTATTAATAAATATATTTAGCAGTGAGTGAAGAATGGGAAATTTGAAATTAAAAAATATATAGGTTTTATCAAAAAGAAGATCCATTAAAAGATTCCGCGATTTACAACCATGCGGTCAACTTCTCAACTATTTGAAAATAAAGTAGACGTCTGAAAAACGTCCTAAATATACCATATTTACTTGCATATTTTTCACACTTTTTTGACATTTGTACGTTTTTTTTTATTCATATTCATTTCTTTAAAAGAAAAAACTTGAAGTAACAGAAGAAATGATCATGATTAAGACGAATTTAATGTTTTAAATAAATAATTGATTAACTTTAAACGAACGTATTACAGCTTTTAGATGGGCTTTTTATAATCAAGGTAAGAAAATTCTCATTGGCTTACACGGAAGGGGGGAGGGGGGATCGCAGCCAACAAAAGAGACAGCCAAGATACCCCCCCCCCTTCCCCAGCTGTCAGATAATCAAGATAGGATAGCTTCCAAAATTTGTCACACCGCCATTTGATCAAGGTAGGCTGAAAAGCAGTCTAAATTTGGGGAATGCCGTACTCTCTTCCGTTGGCTGCAACCCCCCCCCCCCCCACACCCCCCAACTACAATCACCACCTAAATCATCGTTGAAAATGGTAAGATATAACTTGAAATAAGGAGACAGAGACCCCCAGAAGAGAAAAATTTAAGGAGGAGCAAGATTTTATAAGGATGCGCCTGTGATCCATAGCCCAGTCTAATTTCATAGAATGCAGAATATAAACATGGAACAAGCTAAACTAAGATTTTTTTTTTTTTTTTTTTTTGTCATAGCTCCCAATGCAAGGCAACTTTTAAACATATGAAAAGTTATATAAAAATAAAAAAAATTAAGAAATATTAAATATTCAAAAATTCCACCAACAGTTTTCAAAATGCAGAATTGAAACAGTTCATTCTTTTTTTTTTCTTTCATTAATTTATTCTTAAGATAAATTTGAAGCACATGAACGTAAAAAAGAAAACAGAATTAAAAAATGTCCTCCAAAGAAGGTTCAGTGGGCAAAGCCCCCCTTGAAAAAATTCTTAGTCCCTTTTTCTCTTAGTATTTAATTATTTTAAAACACTTAAGAACTATAAATTTTATAAATTTTTAAATAATCATACATAAACAAAAAATTAGTTTCTTAAATTTACTTTATGCTAAAAGAATGTGTCAACTAGCTATCACTGCCCCCCTGCCTAATGAAAATCCTGCGTACGCCTAGGAATTTTCGGCATGTAGCTTTCATGAAAATTCTAAACAAGTTGGAAATTGTACGTCAAACGTTACAAACGAGGTGCGTTCGTACGCACGTTTTAGAATTAAATTCATGATATCCCGTGCGTAGAACGGGTTAAACAGCTAGTTAAGTATATATTTTATGACACTGTTCATACAAATATCTTAACTAGTTATATAAATATTCAGATATATATGTATCAGCTAGTTATATAAATATTCAGATCTTGATGATTTTTAATTCTGTGAAATGAATTATATCGTCTGCAGATTACTCACTGCAGATAAATTCTGTCATAAAATAAGTATCTCGGTCGCTTGACGATTAAACTTCGGAAGCTCCTATAACAAAAAAGCACCGATTTAAAAAAAAAAAAATTCAAATTTCTTAATAAATATTTTTATTAATATCTCCTAAAGTTTTGATTCGATTTTAATAAAATTTGAAATGTCTCGACAAAATTCTGCAAAGATAATATATTTTAAATTGCAAACCATTTGGTTGGGTAGTTTTTGAGTTGTTATATGCGGACAGACAGACAGACGGACGGACAGACGGACGGACCAAACGACGACTATAGGTGCTACGTATTTATATAATTACGAACGCACCTAAAAAAACAGTCTAAGTTAGCTAACTACTTAATCTAAGCAGTCTAAGTTAGCGAAAGACTAATGTTAATGAATTTTAAATGCATTTATAGAAAAATTTAATGCATCTAAACGGGAATACTTCCCAGAATACTGTGAAGAATTTAAAATTGATAAACCAGTGTATATATGTTACGGTTAATATGATTAATCCGGTCATTATTAATAATAACCGGTTATTATTATTCATAATGACCGGATTAATCATATTGACCGCAACATCGTAGGCTACGGCAACATATATATAATGGAATATTCTCCCAGCAGATGGCAGCACTAAAACATTCACCATTCAAAACTATAGTCTATATATATTTTTTTAAAGAAGGAGAAGAAGAAAAGAAAAGAAAGAAGAAAATAAAATAAAAGCATTAAAAGAAAAATAACGCTAAAAAGTTTAATTTTCTTATCCACAAGCATGAATTATAAAACGACATCCTTGGAATATTTTTAACCACTGATGATTCATTTGAAACTAAAAAGTTATATTCGATTTCTGACTTCTTAATATTTTTACAAAAGAATGAAAGAATAGCTTAAAATTAATTAAAAAAAGCTGAAATAAAAGAACGGTTTTCGGTAAGTGTTTTTTCGAATATATACTATCAGACTTAAAAAAAGGAATCAGTTTTCTGAGTTTATTTTTTTTATTTTTTTTTTTCCCTATTGCATTTTAAAAAAAGAAACTTAAAATTTTGCTGAAGAAATGCACTATGAAAAATTTACTTTACAAAAAATTAAATAAAAAATAAAACTATACGTACAATTTAGTGCCGATTATTTTTAAATAACAGTAAAAGATATTGCCCTTACAAATATTTATCATCCTTAAGAAAAGAAACACATATCTGTTAATAGATGGCAGCACTATACATAATAGTCTAAGATTTAATTGAATTGCTCTTTCGTCTGCCGATAAAATTTATAGAAAGAATAACAAAATATAAATTAGTATGTTTTAGGTTACATAGAAAATGTGAATTCATTTTTATTTGTTTTCTACTGTGCCATTGATTTTATATGTGTGTATATGTATGTATATACATTTATGCTCTCAGAATAACTTAATTTTAATTTCTTTTGAACATTATTACGATATTAATATTCCGCACTGACAAAAAATTCTAAGTTTAGCTTGAGCCATGTTTATATTCTGCATTTAATAAAAGCAGACTTAGGACCACAGGCACATCCTTACAAAATCTTTCGTTTTCTTAGATTTTTCTCTGTTGGAGCCTCTGTCTCTTAGTATGTCAAGTTATATCTTATTATTTTCAACGGTTAAGATGATCTTCAAACTTCAATGGTCTACTCTTCGTTAAACTTAGATTACTTTCAATATTATAGAAAAAGTTCTAATATATTGTGCTTAAAAATATATAACAAAAGAAAAACTTTAACTATGCCGAAGAAGACCCGAAATTGTGCTGAAAATTCTCACGATTTTATTTAAAAAAATAAAAACAAATGCATTATTTTTCTTTTTTATTTACATTTTTTAAATACAGAATAGGGTTTTTTTTTTAACAGTTAAGATAAACAAACAGGGATACTTAAATATATAATTTATATTATCGAAGAAATTATGCACAAAATACCAAAAATGTGTACGAATATATTTTTCCTTTATCATCTTATAAACGACTTAATATATATATATATATATATATATATATTAGCTTACGGATATAAATTAATACAAAATATCGTAAAATGTAGTTTAAATATATATATATATATACATATATATTAACTTTTAAAATAGGCGAATTTTAAACTGTTAAAAATGCATGTATTCTTAGGTAGTCCATGTATTTAGAGTAATTGAAATTGACATATCTTCAAAAATCTTTTGCATATGGTTAAAATAAAACAAAATTATAAACGAATGAATTTCAAACATTTTGAAATTTTTGAGAAAATGTTACATGAACAGAAAAAATATATATATATAAATCTGTAGAGCTTTTGCTTTGTTTTGATTAAACTTTTAATGACTTGCTTCAAAATTCTCTGAATTCATTCACTGAAAATCTGCCCCTCCTAAAAGATAACGTATGTATGCTAAAAACTTGCATCGTGATTGCGCTGATTTATTTTCTTCTTCTTAAAAAAAATCCACAGAATCAGGCACTTTGAACAAAATTTTTCTCAAAATGTGATGATAACTTCCATGGGTTCCTTTAGGGACATGGGCAGGACCATTGTCTCGCCCTGAATAAATTTAAATAGTACATAGTTTGTTTTTCCCTCTAATGATTTAAAAAAAATAGTAAAATTTTTTTTTTCTTTTACGGTAAGGTGTTTGAAAATTGTCTTAACGCTTATAAAAAAAAAAAAAAAAAAAAAAAAAACGGTGAGTTCAGGTGAGCAGAAAGTTGAGCTTACGAAAAATATTTGAAAAACTTTCAATACTCCATTTTGAAAAAAAAGCCGATCGAAGCTTATTTTTGGATTACTTATAGAAAATCTTATAATCTTAAATTACTTATAGTTGATCTGTTTCAAAATTGTAGTGAAAAAAGATTGAGGGGAGCGGGTTCTAAGGAAAAAAAAAAAATATTATTTTAGCCTTTTTCCCACTTATATTCTTCATTTTAAAAACATCCTAGGCTGCGGAACACTGGTTCATCTGTTATAAAATCTTGACTATAAATTCTGTCGGCACCTATGATAAAATCTGAAAGTAAACTATGGAATTTGTTATTGGACTAAGAACAATAAAGTCAAAGCGAGGACCAGATTCTCGTGTTCATTCGGTTGCTTCCTTGTTATTCCAACCGGAAATTTTTAAAAAGATTTTGATTAGAATGCATATATGAAACACATACGTAGATATAATTTGTCTTAATCAGCCTCATCCTACTCTGAAAACAACTGGAGTGAAGCAAATAAGTGCAATGGAGAGAAATAATAAAATTCTTGATTCTTTTATTTGCATTCAGGAGTAAAATTTCATGAAATATTGAATTTAGAAGCAACCAGAAACATTTATTGATTTATTTCACTTAAATAATGTTAAAATATTATACCAAGTTTTGAATCCTCAAAATATTCCCCGTACAGTCCCCTAGGCTAAGGTTGAATATGCAATGAAAGTCATAATTTTGGCATAGGACTGTTGATTGATTCTAATAAGTTTGTTGTTTTGTTTTATTTTGTTTTTCAGTGTTACTCTCAAATGGCATTATGTAAATTTTATCAGGATTTAGTAAATCGTTTGAAAAGAATGGAAATTTTCAATGACTGAAAGTATATGCACAATGTCTTTCTTTCTTTTTCAATTCCTACTATTAGCTCACACTCTCTATATATTTATATATCTTGTTCAAATTTTCAATCGTTAATAAAATATTTTCTATTCATCCACTCAAGTTCAAATACATTTTTTTAAACTTGTAGTGGATGACACTGGATGTTAATACAGTTTTTTCAAATATTAATTCATTAATTAAATTTAATTAATTAATTTTAGTTTTATATGGGAGAAAAAAAATTCTCACATTGTTTTCATAAATGAAATAAGAGATTTTCCTCAAATGAGTGATGCCACAAAGATAAAATACCGCAACGATGATTATAAAAAAATGTTCAGTAAAGATAACGTGGGACATTAATGCTGCACGTGTTTATTTTTTATATTTATGATTAAAAAGTAGGAATTGACTTAAAAAACATTTTTATATTACTTGTTTTCTTTTAATTTTCTTTTCTTAATTTTGACCTTTTCTATTCTGTGTACTTCGTTTTTTTAATGAATTTAAGAGGAAAATTAATTAATCAGACATCACACTTTTATCTACGATATACACTTTTACTTCAGTGTGCAAACCCATCTCGAAACAATGTCCTCGATTGAAGACAAAAATAACACGCTTGCGATTTGTGATTAGTACAACTGATTCGAAACACAATATACCACTTGACACCGAGGCACCAAGCAGCAGCAGTTCCTCGTTTCACTTAAAAATAAACTACCGAAATGAAAACAAAATGAAGGGATAAAATTTCAAAAAAAACTACACGTAAAGAGGAGTAACCACACCCAAAGCGTCGCCGAAATGTCTAAAGGCATCCAGATCCGGCATAGAAATTCAATGCAAATATGTCCGATATTATATTTTTCTTGCCCTCGAATTCCGGGGGCCTCATGACGTCATCCCGCAAACAATCGGACTGTAGATCATAGTTCAAACACAAGTGGCACCTTGATGCGAAAGATGATAGCCCCCTGCTCCACCCTTTAGTTGAAACAAGTGTCCTTTTGTGAAAGAGGGTGGGTTTATTAGATAACACAATAGTGGCTTAAGGAATGGTGGAATGATTAAATGCTCGAATACCGCGATTTTTTTCAAAGCACGTCTTGGCAACAATTAACCACGTCATTATCGTAATTACGTCAATGCAAATACCGCAACATCGAAAGTGGTTATGACTGATTTAAATTTTCTCAAAAGCTTTAAAAGCACGGACGCCGCGCTGGCAGAGCGAAAGTTTTAAAGTTTTTCTTTGCTTTTTTTTTTTTTTTTTTTTTTTTTTTTTTTTTCAGGAGTCTTAACTCTTGAATCCCTTGTTTGAAACAATTCTTAAACACATTAACCTAAAATAAATAAAAATAATTAAGATTAATCTTTCACGAGAAACTCAGGAGTGCCCCCCACCCACCCGACGCAAATGCGCAAATTTCTTAGTTACTTTTTCTCTTAGTGTTGAATTATTTTCTCACTTCGGAAAAATAAATTTCACTTTTTTAAAAAATCATCAGAAATAAAGGAAATTTATTTAAATTTCCTAATCCAGGGAGGGACAATGACCTATTCTGCCAGCTCCCTTCCCAGCAACCCTGCGTCAAATGATAATACATTATTATTTTTATGAAGTTTTCAATTTTAAATATATATTCAGGGATTTTCGACACAGGTGGCAACTTGGTGCTAAAGATAATTGGCACCTAATCCATACTTTAGATGAAGCAAATGTCCTTTTCTGCAAGAGGAATGGTTATTAGATATCACAATAGAGGCTTAAGGGAGGATGGAATGACTAAATGCCGAATTCCGCAATTTTTTATAAATCACATTCTGGCAACAATTGCACGCGTCATTATTGTAATTACGTCGGTGCAAATATTGCAACCTCAAAAGTGGTTACGACTTTGATTTAAATTTTCTAAAAGATTCAAGGATCACATCACATTTAGTAATTTTTTATTTATTTATTTTATTTATTTACTTTTTTTTTTTTTTGCAGGGGTGGAGGGAATTATACAAATATGAATTATACAAATGTACTTATCAGTCAGATTATTAGGACCAGGTAAAGCACCATGGCCCTGTGTCCCTGATTTTGGGGATTAAAAAAATTGGTATGCAATTTTAAATCTTAAATCTTAAATTTAAAAACTGTAATACAAAAAACTACTCAATGTTTTTGATTCACCCTTAAAACAATGTTTCAGGAATTTGAAATATAAATTATACATATGTAATTAGCTGGCAGGTTAGGACCAAGTAAAGCATTATGGCCCTGGGTCCCTGATGTTGGGGTTAAAAAAAAATTGGCATGCATTTTTAAATCTTAAATAAAATAAAATAATAATAATAATAATAATAATAATAATAATAATAACAAAAAAAACATGAAACTTCCAATGTTTTTGGTTGATTCTTAAAACAATATTTCCTGAAGTTTTTACTTCTTAAAGCCAGTGAAAATAATCAGTATTACATTAATATATGACTAGTTGCCAGTTTGCTAATTTTTCTAATAGAAAAGTGTATGGCGATAACATGCGAAATCGTTAAAATGACAGTTATATATATAGCTAAAAGTTTAGTAACGTCTATGTGTTCTTGGCGGTGAGAGGAGTATTTCTTTAAATTTTTTTTTCCTCCAATATATTGAAATATTACCCATTTTTTCATGAATTTGTGACTTAAGCTTTTATGTTAAGTATCAATATTTTGTTTCATCTTCCATTGTGAGATTTACGTACTGAACTTTTTAAACTTTTTTTTTTTGCTCTGTTGGCATTATAATCAAAATTTTGTGGAGCTGAATGAACAAAAAGCTCTTATGCGTCCTCTCCCAATGGCTTCTTTGTGACGCTACTCCTCCTAAACTGTTCGGCCTACAGCTCCTATAGGATATCGTTATCCCCTTATACTCGTAGGAGCCTTTTAGTTCGGGATTAGTTCGGCCGATGACGATCAAATTCAGCACAGTGATAGTGTTGTGGTTTGTCATGGTCATGGTTTGTGTAAAAAAAAAAAAAAAAAAAAAAAAAGAGGAAAAATTACAGATCAAGCCGCAATGATTCTTTTAAATGCTCGAAGACAAACTTTCTTTCGACAACTAAAGTAAAGAAAATCTTAATGTTCATTTTCAAACATAGAAATTATCAATGTTTGCTTGACGCATGCCGCAAATCCACCCCCCCCCCCTCTCTAATGTTAAACCTATAGGCTTGGAATGCATCCGTATTTTTCAAATTTCTCTGCGGAAAATAAAAAAAAATTACTTCCTTTTTTCTGTATGCTCTTCTTAAAAGATGATTCTTTCCTTTTTCATTTGACCAAATATTTCTAAAATACATAGTCTTATTTCAAATGTTAACTTCTTATTTACAACTCGTCTGTTTCAACCTAGACATGGACACTTAAAGTGTAAAATTAAGTGCATATCTTAGAAACATTTTGCCAAATAAAAAATAAAGAAAGATACTTCAAGAAAAGAATTCAGAAAAAGAAAATAATTTTAATTTTCAGAGGAGAAATTCGAAAAATATGGATGCATTCGAAGCCCATAGATTTAGCCCCATAGGCCATTAGAGAGGGGAATTTGCGGTCTTCAGTGTTGTGCAATTCCCGCATGCGCTTCCTAGAATGAAGTCGAAGATAAATAATATTTTGCATCTAAATACGTATTTAATTTTTAATGTATGTATTCTAAGGAATCGAAATTATTTTTTAAGCCGACATAGGAAGGTGAATAGTTCATACCAGTTTTTGAGGCCCGTTTGATGAGTCCTTAGCCCGTGCGTATTTTTATTCCAAATCATTTAAAAATTATTCATTAAAAAAAAATAACTTTAAATGCTGCACAAACCTCTGCTCGATAGTTCTGTGATACTATGTGTCACGTGCTGTTGTTCGTCTCGGAGATGGGGCTGACTGAACCTGGCCCCTGCACTACCATGTTGTGGTGTGGTCGGAGGGGTGGGAGGTGTTCCAGCTGTCCTGCCATACATCGCTCCAGCGTAGTGCTTGTCTTGTAGAGATGAGTCCGGTTGGCAGGGCTCAGGAGTGGACATGTGGTCATTGGTGTTTGATTTAGACACTTCAGAGGCCTGGGTGACGAAAGCTGACGAACTCTTTGGAGGCTTTCTTCGTCGAGGCTGGTACTTGTAGTCGGGGTAGTCCTTCTTATGTTTGCAGCGCAGCCTCTCGGCCTCTTCGATGAAAGGTTTCTTTTCATCATCTCCAAGCACCCTACAAAAAAGAAGATAATAAGGGTGTAATTACGCGTTAGCAATTTGAGAGTGAAATTTGAGTGCCATATACTGTATTAAACTTGAAGATCAAGACTCATTGAAAGTAGTAGATTCCGGTTATTTGGATACCGTTTAATTGGGGCAGCCGTTCAATTGGAATAAAATGACAAGAACAAAACAGAAAAATATCGCTACATTTGCTTCTGGTAATCGGGTTAGTTGTTTAATTGGAACGAAATGTCAAGAACAAATTAGAAAAATATCATTAAATTTACTTTTGGTAATCGGACAGCCGCTTTATTGGGACAAATTGTGCAGATCCAATGCATTCCAATCGACCGAAATCTACTGTATTTCGTTTAGAGCCGAAAGTGTTTGCAAAGACCTCGAATGCAATGAGAACTCATTTTTAAAGACTGCGATTAAGAAAACCTAGATCTGGCGAGTAAAAGAATTTCCAAACGTTTCGTAATCAAAACACGCCTCTTTGTAGGTATTATACATTTCTGCTGATATTATGTGACTCGAAGATATTGGCCTTTCTGTAATCATTTGTCTCAGTTGATTTTATAGCTTGTTTGAAAAATAAGCAATTTTTTTTTCCAGTTGATCGAATTTAACTAAAGAAAAAAACTTCTAATATGAAAATCCAATTAAATAAATAAATAATCAAATAAATAAATAAATAAATAATCAAATTAAAAAAAATTATAGAAAAAAAAATAACTTTTTTAAGAAGTTCGAAAATGACTAAATATAAAATTTTCAAATAAAACGAACACAAGCAACTAGATAATGAATCACATATTTATTTATTTATTTATTTAAAGAGGCTAATAATAAAACAGGCTATAAAGAAGGAATAATGAAGAAAATATTTCATCTAGTTCCTCATACTTTTTATTTTCTTCGCTTTTAGAATTTTTAAATCATACTGAAGGATATTTTACTATAAATAATAAAAAATACCATTAGAAAGTAGCATATTATTAATGAAACTAATAGTAATTTTAATGCTGATATTGTAAAGTTATATCTCTATATCCTAAAAATCATAAACTTTTCAATAGCAGCAATAATTAAAAAAATTTTTGAAGCAGTCGACTGTGATAGTTTTCTTTTCGTGTTTTTCTATGTTCATTCGAGATTCGAATGTTCGTTTATTGTTTGTCTTTAAAATTTAATTGAAGTAGCATTTCTTTAAGGCTGATAGAAACTACATTACATATTTCTTTCTAATATACACATCAAATCTTATTTAGATTTCGTTTAAAATGCAAAGCCAAAATGTCTAAGACCGTTTTTATTGAATGTTACACAGAGAACTTAATTTGTTTTGCTTTCGTGTTGAGTTTAAAAGTAATTCTCTAGTTAAGATAGACATTTTCGTTAATCTTTAATGTTCACAAAACAAATAATATCAGATCAGAAAAGATCCTGCAATAAAAATAACCATGCCTCTATAAGGCAGCCTTCCATGTAGGTACGGCTCTTTTTCGTTGTTAATAACATTAACGCCATTTTTATTTATAACTCTTTGTTTGGTTTATGGCCATTGCGTGTATTCTTTTTTAAGGAAGTCTAAGTAAAACATTCTAAAAAATGCAGTTTCTGACACTTCGAGGCTGTTAAATGCATGTAATAAAATCTTATAATTAGACTCATCTAGGAAAAAATTATTGCAGTCGAGTTTACTTTTTATGGTTATGTTTTCCCTAAGGAATTATTCTCCCTAAATAAATGTTACATAACTCAATAAATTAATGAGAAATGTTGAGATTTGCCCATAAAGTCTAGTTACAATATAAACCTTAATGATTAAAATATTCTTTTGTTTATAAAAAAATAATGTAAATTTCGGCAATTCGGCAATGTTAAAAAAGATTTCAAGTTTATTGATTTTTTATTAATTAGATATGTCTAACTCAATATATATTATGATTTTTGGTTGAATTTAGCAACAAGGAACGTATTTGATCAAATTAATAGAAGAAAGACAACTTCGACTTTTTTTTTTAATTGGAGGGGGGGGGGGGGGCGTAGAAGTTTACATAAATAAATGTTCCCTTTTTTGTGAACTTCATGACATTTTCGTCACAGATAGCAAGATCTCCATACAATAATTTTATTCGTTGCATTTACAGTTAGTAAAGTTGAAAAAAAATTATTCTATACGGTAAGTTCTTCATGTATTGAAACTTAAATTATATGTATTAATTTTATAAAAACAGAGTAAACTTATCTAATTTATAAAAATGACATATGTAACACTAAAATTTGTACTGTGACTTATATTTATTATTTGCACTTTCGAATTTAAGAGTGAAATTTATAATAAATAAATTAATTACATTTTATTATTTATGTGAATGTAAATGTAAATGTTGAATACATTATTATTTTATTGATTTTAATATATCATAGACAATTTATAGAAAAGCATCACCTTTTATTACTTAAAATATGTTTTTCATTTGACGAATAAACATTTTATAATAAAACATGTTTTTTATAATAACAACTCATTAAAGAAATTTAACTCTTTAAATTTGTTAATTAGTTTCCCGAAAAATATTGTCGAAGGAAGAGAGGCTCAATTTCGCGAAGAAAGCCAGCTCTCTCCTTATCCTATCTAGTTGCGCCCATGGGTGAATTTAAATGTTTAGTTATTTGACAGTAAATATATATATATATACATATATAAAACAGTTCATGTTATTAACTATAATAGTAATCTAAAGAAGGCATTGCGACATGACAATGTTTAAGCTTTACGAACAAATGATATTGCTTTTAGCTCCAAATAAATTTTGATTTGATTAACTATATTTAAAAAAAATTCTACTGCAATTCAATCTGCTAATTCACTTAAATCACAGACATGAATGGATTTTGAGTAATGTGAATAAATCCTTCACAAAATGAGAAAATAATCCGATCATAATTTACATGACATCGACTAAACATGATCAGCGAAATCAGAGGAAAAAGCGCCTTCCCTTTAACTCTAAAAAATACAAAGAAGATGGCTCTGTCTGAATCATCTTGTGCAAATCTGGATTATGCACAGTAAAACCTGTTAAAAAGGAATAATTATATGGCGGAATACTGCTTTAAACGGAAAACTGCTATGTTCTCCTCAAAAATATTATTATACAATTAAACCTGCTAAGACAATAATTTGTCTAAAACGGAATTTTTTCCAATCCTTTGCAATCCCATCTCAGCAGGTTTTATTATATTTATGGAAACGTGTAGCTATAAATCATAATCCTTTAGAAACCTAGTAAGACACAAAACATGCTTACCAAAAACTTTGTTTTAGCAAGACAGTATTTAAAGGCTGTTCCGACTTCTGTCCCAAGCCCAAGATGGAAGGCTGTTTTCAAAAGTTTAAAATACAATTACGAAGAAAAGAAATCGTCTTAGTGGCAAGTATCAAAGTTACTATTTTTAAATTGATTGCCTCAAAAAATATTAGTAATAGCTTCAACTTCTTTAAAAATATGTGTGTAAAAAAGCACAAAAGTCTTTTAAATAAAACCTATTAGTTAGCATGAGAAACATATCATTCCGCAAATTAAAGCATTATTAAACAACAATGAAAATAATCCGATATATCGAAAACCCGATGTATCGGTTATATCGATTTTTTCTGTCCTATATTTCTCGGCCATCGTTGTCTTTAAAACGATATATTGATATTTTCAAAATTTCAGTCAAGACCATTTACAACACATTAAAACTTTATGTAATATGCGATTAATTGGTTTATGTGTTTTACTTTTTCGCATAATCTTAAACAATTCACGAGGGAGAAAAGACAGCTTGATTATGACTCTTTCGGCATAGCTATTTTGAAACAGCTTCCGGTGTTTAACACTATAGTTCTGTTGTCTTGAGGAGTTGTAAAACTCTTTCTCTTAAAAAATTAACTACCGCGCTCCAGGCAGATGTCGGAGTACAATAGTAAAATTCTACTTAAATGGTAAAATCACGTCTTTGCCATTAATGCCATCAACCCCACAGGTAGAACCGAACAAGGTCTGATTATCTCGTGCTAAGACAATAGCATTTATAGTAAAGAAGCTGCTCTAGACCCACTGTAATTTATCCCTAATACGATCATTTTGTGGGAACGCCTGTGCCACTGAATAGTCCATGCAACCAGGGTGGCATAATTATTCAATTAAGAGGTAATTGGGGACGATTTTTATTATGCGAGTGCAAAACTGGGATGCTTTATTGGCATTTCAGCATATTACAAGGAGGGAAATGGATTTTGTCTAACAATGACATATTTTTGTTCCACCAACGATTTTCCATTGTACTAAATAAGATAATTTTCTCTATCGATGATTAAGCTTAACTTTAGGGTTCATAATTTAGGGAACAAAAGCATTCGAACTAATTTTAGTGATTCATGCTATTACGATAATGTAAATTATTAGACTATCAAATGAGAAATTAGAAAGCTGAATTTCTCGTGAATAACCGCAAGAAGCCTTATATTCAAAATCCTTCGCAAATAAAAACTGCTTTGTGGTTTCACGACTTTAAATATCTGATTTAATAACAGTCAAATACTTTATTTTCTGTGCGTTGTCTAGAAAAAGAAATCAATGCGTTTAACAGTTTATAGGTACTATCTGTGAAAATTATGGCAAAGGCACGCCGAAACGACGAATTTCCACAGCATAAGTGACTATATATTTTTTCCCAAGGTTTGTCAAGTATGTAAAGTTGTTCTGAAAGTCCAACAGCAACGAAAAACTATATATCTGATTTGTTTATTTCCCTTCTAAGGCTCGTTTTTGGAAGAAATTAAAAGGAAAAGAAAAGTAGAAAAATCAGGTAAAAACCAAGAATACTTATGATACTTATGAACTTATGAAAAATCGTTGTTATGCAAGTCAAATTTTTTATATTGTTGTAAATTATTATTTTTTACTTTCTTCTATCTATAATAGAAGAAAGTATTGTAATCGAAATTTTTTCGACTTCCGGTTTTCGACGGATTTACACGTTTTAGAGGTCAGAGATTCCGAAAAACATGTTTTTACAAAATGTCTGTCTGTCCGTCTGTCCGTCCGTCCGTCTGTCCGTCTGTGTGTCTTCATTGTACCATCTAAAAGTGTATGATGGTATGCTTCAAATTTAACCAAATTTTTTTTCTGTGTTTTTGGCTATGGCAAGCAGGTTCTATCAGAATTTGGGGATATTTTGACGAAAGGGGGCGCTTTGATCGATATTTTTGTTCCATTTTCACTATTGTACCATCTAAAAGTGTATGATGTTATGCTTCAAATTGAACCAAATTTTTTTATATGTTTTTGGCTATGGCAAGCAGGTTCTATTAGAATTTGGGGATATTTCGACGAAAGGGGGCGCTGTGATCAATATTTTTGTTCCATTTTCACTATTGTACCATCGAAAAGTGTATGAAGTTATGCTTCAAATTGAACCACTTTTTTTCTCTCTGTTTTTGGCAATGGCAAGCAGGTTCTATTACAATTTGGGGATATTTCGACGAAAGGGGGCGCTGTGGTAGCCATTTAAAGATTTAAAATAAAAAAAGATGTGCAAATTAAAAAAAAAAATAGAAATCCTAATTTTTTTTTTTTTTTTTTTTTTTAATGTTCGGCTTTGATCCGGAGAATCCGGAGCAATTTTTGTTTTGCTTCTATCTTAAAAAATGGCTGAAATAGAGCGGTTTGAAATTTTAGGGTGGTTGACATTTTCAAACAAGACAGCAGAATTCATCCATAAACGGGTTTAATTTATGAGTTTTAGTTAACATGGTTTCGGCAAATTTTCTTTCATTGTTGTAACTATTAATCCTATTATATGCTTATCATTATATATTTATATTCGCCAACGTCAAATTATTGCCAAACTTGGCGACAGTTTGCGGAATATTGCCAAATTTGGCGACCAAAGTAAGTTGCCATAAATGAAGCCAACTTGGCTGTAGAGGACTAATTTGGCGATATTCTCATTCAAATTCAATTTTGACGAAAACTGGGATTGAATCTTTTTTATTTAGATTCCACGCTATTTACCTTCGTGTTTTCCAGTAAAATTAGCTAAAATCGTAAAACCAAGGAATAGGGAGGCTATCTGTTCCTGTCGGTTCAGGCCAGAAGGACTTTTCGTAGTTTAGTAATAGATCGATTGTTCGCATCCCTGTAACCCGACGATTCGCAAGCAGCTGACGTTCAACAGAATGACGAAAAATATTGATTTTATTGGCGATGTGATTGCGAATTTTGAAGTATTAACATGACTGAGATAGAAGAAAGTTTTGGGATTGGCACATACGACTAGTTTTCGTCTTGTGAGCAATATTCTGAACTTTTTTTTCTAAATAATAATAATTAATTTGATTTTGATATCTATGTATGTTTTTACTTATCCATCATACGTAGTATAGGGTAAGTTTTAAAAATCGAAAAACAAATTTTTTGACGGATTTGCACGTTTCGGACACTGGAGATTCCGAAAAACATATTTTTAGAAAAAAAGATTTGCCGTCCGTTTGTCAGTGTTTGTGTCTGTAAACGCTCTATCTCCCGAACAAATTGAGATAGAGACTTGAAATTTGGTATGTACTTAGTATGTAATAATGAGAAGTAGCTTATTGAATTTCAGTAACCTCGATTATCCGGAACTATTTTTTCGGACTCTTGAAATATTCGTTCTGATAAAAAGTATATAAAATTTTTCGAAATTGTTTATTTTAAGGAGTAAATATAAAAGACAATAAAAAAACATAAATTTTGATATAGTTCGTTGACGAACTTTGAGCCAATCAAAAGTTTTTCTCAAATTGCTTCATGTTTATACCAATAGTTTTGATGTAGTGGAAAGAAGCACAGTTGAACAAATAATTTGAATTTGAAATACATCTATCCCAAGTAATACATAATTCAGTTTTTGAAATCGAGCTCTTGGTATGTCACACAAATAAGTGAATTGGTAAAGGGGCAGCGTATTTTTGACCACGAAATTTTATACAATTATAAGCAAATGTGTGGCACAATTTTGGTATAAATCAGCTTTAGGGTTCTGAAATTCAGTCTCGCTACATGCTGACACATTTACAAAGTCATTTTTATTCATAAATGGGTCAAATTTACTATTAACTGAGAATTTTTTTAAAGCAGACAGTTTCACCCAAACATCTTAATTTAGTAAGATAATTTTGTTTTTGAGAGAGTTTGTGGTACATAACAAAGGTAGTCACAAGATAGCAATAAACTATAATAAAAGGCGTATCATATTAATAGGAAAGATCTGTCCAATTCTTTGGCACCTAAAGCTGAAGGCCTGATAATTTCACGCATATAAGAATGAAACTAAGTTTAAAAATTGAGAAAATCTTTTAAAGTATAGTAAGTTTCACCCAACCATTTTAATTTTGCTTTTTATTACAGGTATTCTAATATTTGCAAATATTCAGATTACAAAGAACAGAATCAATGCTTTTCCTTTTTTCTACAAAAAGATGCTTTTTTTTTTTTTTTTTTTTTTTTTTTTCAGAAACGTTCTCAAAGCTTTGGGTCTTTTTTTTGGGACACGCTAAAGGTAGTCACAAAACAGCAACAAACCATAATAGAAGACATATCATATTAATAGAAAGATCTGTTCAATCCTTTGGCACCTAAAACTGGAGGCCTGATAATTCCACGCATATAAGAATTAATCGGAGTTTAAAAACTGGGAAAAATTTTTAAAGCAGAAAGTTTGATCTAACCATCTTAATTTCACTTTTTATTTCAGCTATTCTAATATTTGCAGATATTCAGATTTCAAAGAACAAAATCAATGCTCTTCCTTACATGATAAAGGTAGTCAGACGATAGCAATAAACTAAAAATAGAAGACGTATATTAATAGAAAATATCTGTTCAATTCTTTGGCATGTGAAGGTGAAAGCCTGATAATTGTACACATATAGAAATCAAACTGGTTTTAAATTGAGAAAAAATTTTAAAGCACAAAGTTTCACCCAACCATCTTAATTTTGCTTTTATTACTGATCTAGGTGGCTATTAGATTACTAGGTGCCATTATAGGTGTACTAGGTATGATTACTAGGTGGTCCATTCTAATTTTTACTTGTATTGTTCGAGTTAATAACCCTGTTAAATTCCACGTTTTTGCATTATTTTTATTAATGTCGTTGTCATTTTGAAAGAAAATTAGGCTGCTAGCAATGATTGACATTAGCTTGTGAAGTCAACTAAAAAAGCGGCCACATCAGAAAAAACAACACAGAGAGCAAGAGAGGTATCTCCAGTCAAACTTAAGGAAAAGATAAAAACAGAGATTAAAAAGAGAGAGAGAGGAAGGAAAAAAAATTATAAGATTGATCATGGTGTTAAACGTTATTTCAGCTGTGTCAGAGAGAGAGAAGTCCCTATAATTTCATCTTAAATGCATAAAATTTGCAGGTATTCTTATTCAGGTTCAAAGTAATAGAACAAAGCTTTTGATTTTCATCTCCCTTCCCCGCCAACAGAAGAAAAAACTCAGAACAGGCTGCGAAAGTTGGTGTTTTGAACCTATCCCCTAGGTCCCCAGGTTGAAACGAATAGTGATTAAAAAAAAAAAAAAAGTCTTACATTTATAGGACAATATGAGAAAAAAAAAACTTTGAAAGATATTTTTGAACTTTTGAACTTGATAATACTTGATAATTCCAACGCATATAGAACTGGAAATGAGTTTGTAAATGTGTAAAGATTCACGTTGTCGAGCAACGAGAGGAAAACAGAGAGAGACTATAGACAAAACCTCAAAAGTTCCCAGTTTTATCCAAACATCTTAATTTCGTTTTTCATTCCAGGTATTCTAATATGGCTCGTATTGCTTAGGTCATTATCACTATTATATATTTTTTTTCATTCCGAATTATAGTCTGCTATTTTTGCATTTAATACGAATGTCGTTAACATTATGAAAGAAAAGATTTGACTGCAAGCAATGATTGACATTAGCTTGTGAAGTCGACTCAAAAGCGGTCACAGCCAAAAAAGCAACACAGAGAGAGTAAAAGAGGTAACTTCAGTCAAACTTAGGGAAAGAAAAAAAAAAAAGAGAGACGAGAGAAAAAATTATAAGATTGATCATGGTGTTAAACGTTATTTCAGCTGTATCAAAGATTCCCTAAAACTTCAAAGTAGTTTTTTTTTTCTTATATTATTTTTCGTTTCTCCAATATCTCGTGTTCTTTTTGCATGTCTCGTAAGAACTCGTTATCTAAACGACGATGTTATCTTGGCGACCCCGAAAACGGCCTCGTGTAAAAACTTTCCTCCCAACTTCGTATTCTCTTGCAGATATTGTCGCTGCTTTATAAAAGAAACAGGCCAATATTATATCCCATCTTCATTGAAATCAACATCTAATTATTTGTTAACTCATATTCAAGTACTTCCCGCTTACCATATATTAAATTCTCAGAATTTAAAAATAATCATTCAAATGTTTTTTGAGATATTTTATAAATTATGATTCATGTAATCTGTGTCAGACGTAGCAGTTCTTTCAAAACTGGGTTAAAATATTTTTACAATTAGGATCACGTTAGGTAAAGATGCTAATTTCTAAAAGGGATAATTATTTATATTAGTTAAAGCTCCTCGTCCTCATCTGTCAAATCTGAAATTCTCCTCTCCAATGTTAATCCTATGGGCTCAGAATGCATTCGTACTTTTCAAATTTTTCAATAGAAAATTAAAATTTTTAACTTCTTTTTTTTGTGTGTGTAAATTTTCCTTAAAAGGATTATTCGCTGCTTTTCGCTTCAGATAATCTATATTACAAAGCAAAAGCATGTCCGTGTGTAACGTTAACGTCATAATGACGGTGGCAACGAATTGACTAATAAATTTCGGTTTTACTGCAATTTTTTAACCTTCTAAACAGCGCACATTTTCAAGTTTTACATCGTCGAATAGGGGGAAAATGTTCTTTCAAATACGATTTGTTCAAAAACCGTATCTTAAATTAAGGAATTTTTATTATTTTTAAAGTAATTTTAAAGCATGATTTTTTAAAAAATATATCTTTATTACGTGCAGCCCGATTACAAAAGATTCACCCGTTTCCACTTAAAATAATATAAATAGTTTGTCATTTGTTTCCGGCTAATATTCCAGAACGAAATTGAAACTTTATCAAAAGAAGAATTAAAAAGAGATAACGGGTAGTAAAAACAGCTGAACTCTCCTTCAAACTTTACTAGGTTACCAGCAAGATTTTTTCAAACATCATTTTCACTTTGAAGCATCAAGTAAATATTTTACAATTAAGGTAATAATATGCATTATTAATTATGTTTATCTACTTAAAAATCCCTTTTAAAACGACTGAAAAATCTTTTAAAAAATGCAAGTGTATCGGACACATGCCTAACACTGATATTAATATTTATTAAGCATCTTATCAACGCATTTTTTCTAAGATGAAGACGGATAACGGGTAGTAAAATAAGTTGAATTCTCCCTCAAACTTTACTAGGTTACCAGCAATTTCTTTTTCAAACATCATTTTTCAGTTTGAAGCACCAAGTAAATATTTTACAATTAGGGTAATAATATGCATTATTAATTATGCTGTTTATCTACTTAAAAATTCCCTTTAAAACGTTCATTCTTATTGCAAGTGTGAGACACATACCTAACTCTGGTATTAATATTTATTAAGCACCTTATCAGCGCATTTTTTTCTAAGATGAAGAGGGATAACAGGTAGTAAAATAAGTTGAACTCTTCACCAAACTTTACTAGGTTATCAGCAATTTTTTTTCAAACATCATTTTTCAGTCTAAAGCATCCAGTAAATATTTTACAACCAAGACAATAATATGCATTATTAATTATGTTTATCTACTAAATATTTTTTTGAAAACGAGTGTTTTTTTTTTTTTTTTTAATTGCAAGTGTATCTATCAGGCACATACCTAACTTTGATATTAATATTTATTAAGCACCTTATCAACGTATTTTTTCTAAGATGAAGAGGGATAACGGGTAGTAAGATAAGTTGAACTCTCCCCCAAACTTTACTAGGTTACCAGCTACTTTTTTTTCAAACATCATTTTTCAGTCTGAAGCATCAAATTCTGACGCTTGATATTTACACTTCCTCTGAATTAACATCCCGCAACCCTCTCCACCGTCGCATTTTATGTAAGAAATTAACGGCCATGGCAATTCCTACCCCATTCCACAAATTCCACGGTCTGAATTCACTCTGGGCAAAGTCCCCAAACGAAAGAGAAATTCTAATTTTAGAACTCTTCCCATGTTTCAGTTTTTGCGAGATGTTTTTTTGTTACATTTCACCTGCAAGAGGAGTTCTTCTCCGATGCCGCGAAGAGAAACACCTTTATAGCATCCAACGTCGCTGTTTTAGACGTCCGTAACAGACGTTGAAAGAGTTTTTCCTTCTCCCTTTCCCCTCCTCCGTTTACTCTCTATTTCACACACGGAAGAAGATTTTAAATGTAAAATAAAAATTATTTTTCACTAAATAAATAAGAAAAAATTCTCAGTTCCTTCACCTGAAATTGGAACTCTTGGCAGATCAAACTTCAGCATTAACGTTTCAACGGTTTCTAGTAATGGATAAGGTGATTCCGGTGAGTTGTCAACGAAGACAAGCTTGTTAAAAAATCTAAGCACGACTGGCAATTTCAAATAAGTTTAAAGAACTGCAATTTCACTTAAATATATATCGCATGCTCATTTCTAAGGTGACACAACTCAAAAAATGAAAGGTTTTCAGAAAAGGCGATAAACATTCTCAAGCATGAAATGAAATTGTATTTTAACATATGTCATTTTCCAACTGAGTGAGAAAGTATCCAGGCCGCGATTCGAACCAGAAACCTTTGACCTAAACTGACAATGCTCTACCAACTGAGCTATGCCGGACAAATTTGGTGTACACAACTCACTCAGACAACCTTTTGATAATGACATCTGTGTTCTGTTATCTGAAACAGCTCAACAGAATGATTCGTTTATCGGTTAGAATAATTGTGTTAAATTAATGAAGTGTAATCACGAATGCGTTTGGAGTCGCATTACCTGCGATTTATTCTGTTGAGCTGTGTCAGGTAACAGATCAGATGTCATTATCAAAAGGTTGTCAGAGTAAATTGTGTCCGCCGGATTTGTCCAGGATAGCTCAGTTGATAGGGCGTTGCAGCTCAGGCCAAAAGTCCCTGTTCAAATCTCGGTCTGGATACTTTTACACTCACTTGGAAAATTTTAATTCGTATGATTTGTTAACCAATTAGAATAATTGAATTAAATAAATGAACTTGTATTTTATTTAAAACGAATCAAGAAATAGCGCAAAAAGTTCATATCTAATGTCAAAAACAGCTTATTTACTGTCATATGGCCACATCACACCCAATTATCGGAAGTTTTGTGGAAAGTAGGGTTTTGCAATGTTAAAAGAAAAAAAATGAATGATAAAACAGGTCTAATTCGGTCTTTAAAAAAAAAATTTAAACGTATTTAATTACGATGTAATCAAATATGTTTTAGCGAAATTACTGTCTGTTGAAATTATGTAAAATTCCCTGTCGTATTTAGATTAAATTTTACAAGTACTATACTTGCAATGATATATTGCCTGATGAACTTTTTCATGAATAGAAACCGCCACGAAGAGTTGTTCTGGGTGAAGGCCGAAACATATGTAGGCGGAGGAAAAAAACCTTTTCAACTTTTCAACATTTTATGGTTTTTTATATAACGTAAGATTATTGAATCTGGGTGTTTTGATTATTTACTGATTAAGAGTACATTTTCTAAAGAAATTTACTATATCTATAATTTATGACGAACATCGGGTAAAACTTTGACTACTCAAAACATGCTTTATTATTTCATGTAAATATTTTATTGTTTCAGATTATTAGGCTTCATTTATTGTTCAGTTAGAAACATGCTTTGCCCCTTAGATTCAGAATTTAGTTCTCACAAATTAAACACAATAAAAGAAAGTTGTTATATTTTTAAGTCCCGATGTAGAAGTCACTGTCCCGCTTTCTTTTAATCTCGCTGTCTCGCTATTTTCAGCACTGTACCTGGCAACACTACTTATAACGTATGTCCTCCTTTATAATCCGTATTTTATTCAGCAGCTTCATAAAGAAAAAAAAAAACTATCAACATGCGTGGAAAAACAAGACCAATTTATCATTAAAATCCTCCAAAAAGCCCATTTATAGACCACCAGCACACACCGTATATCTTCCGAAATCCGGGAATACTCCAGTTTCTTTTTCATTTCTTTTTTTTTTTTCCTTTCGTTTTCTCTCCGTAAATCTGTCCAGGGTGTGGCAAAACAGACGAGTGAAAAAAAATAATAATTCAGATAAAGTTCATTGTAGCTTCATGACCCTTGGATGTTAGGCAGATAGTCGGCTTGTTGTCATCACCTTCTTCCGCTAATGGTCCATCGCTGTGTCAGCGGAATCTTGAAAGTTAGACAACATCAGTAGCATCAGGGCGTGGGAGTCGAACTTCTCACGTAACAAGAGAGAGAACTCTGATTATCGAACTTCTCTGATGACGGCTTTATGGAAAGGGTGTTGGTGAGCAGAGGTAAACTGGATAAGGAGAAATTTAGTGTATCGTGTATCTCTCTCTGTGCCCCTCGGATATCATCTTGATGACAGAAAAATGAATTCAAGCAAGAACGCAAGACAATGAATCTAGAAACTCACACACACATAGTTTCTTTATTTTAGGTTTTTCCCACCAGGCACTCCTGAATGCAGTTGGTAATAAATTTTTCGCTACATCACAATGACAGAATAGCATCTTTCCAGAGCCGGATTTAAGACAACTGAGGCTCTGAGCTAATTTTTTTAAGGGTCACACTCAAATTATCCACTCAAATACACTTTAATTATGCACTCAAATAAATTTGAGTACGTAATGTATAATTGTAAGGTTTTTATTTTTATTTATTTATTTATTAATAGCATATTATGAAATAATTATTTTTCGAATGTGATGTAAATTTTGATGTCATATTTATTTTACCTTAAAATAGCAACAAGGATATATTTTTTGTAATAGTAGAAACAGGGTCATATCCGTTTCTGACAATTTGCGTAAAAGTTGATTTAATCATTTTCAAAAGTATTTTTAATGCCTTTAAATTATTACTGAAAATATAATTTCCACGCGAAATAAATTAAAGAGGGGCATTGGGATTTATTTTGGTTATACCTACTATTATTGTGAAGAGATTGGTGGACGCAGAGAAAAATGATGGTGATTATTAGAGAGTGGTTATAATTAACGAATGGTGATTATTAGGGAATGTATTAAGGAGAGTAACATTTTTCGTACTAAACCTATGACTAATGTGAAATGATTGGTGATCATAGAACAAAATACTGGTGATTATTAGAGAATGGTTATAATTAAAGTATGGTGATTATTAGAGAATGATTATAATTAAAGTATGGTGATTATCAGGGAATGTATTAAAGGGAGTAATATTTTCCGCATTGTACCTATGACTACTGTGAAGTGATTCGTGGAGATAGAACGAAAATGGTGATTTTGTAGACTTTTCTACTAAGGTACAGATTTATCTTTTACAACTACAGGATGAGTCAAAACGACAAATGACAATAACTTCGTTGTAAACAACGATAGGAAGGGGCAATTTGAACACAGTACAAAAAGAACCTCAAAGTTTTGTTTGTGTAATTTATACAGTACATCTTTAAAATAACTGTTCTGTGGTTCCGTTTGATCAACTGTTACATGCAGCAGTTATTCGGATATGTTGCAGATATGGTTCATATTATGGCTTTAATATTGTGTGTTCACTCTACTATACAGCAAGGAGACATCTATATTTAACTATATAGATTTATTATACATTATTTACAATTGCGATAAAGAGAACCGCTGCTTAGAACATACATTCTTACACTGCGTAAGTGCGTATCGTATTTTCTGACTCTTGCAAGAGATAACAAATGCTGGATTAGTAGCGCCATCTCTGGTTACAAATTAATACTAATCATTGTGATATGATACCCCTCCCCTCGTAGTTCAAACGAACCACTGGTTTAATCTGTCTGTTACTTCTTCGAACTGGTTGATTGTCCTTTTTATCAGTCTTTATAGGACACTCTTCTGTAAGTCCACATCATTGTTTATAACGGAATTGTCCTTTACATTTTTATCTATAGTATCACCACAATCTTTATTCACAACTATACCTGTTACAATATCATGTGAAAACTGAGATTGGTTAGATTTTTCAGCATTCTCGGCATTAATTTGCTCTTTATTATTTACATAATATCCAGAAAACTTGTTTCTATTAACTCTATCGTAACTATCATAATCATTGTTTTGTTTATCAAACTGACCCATTTTAATTTTCTGTGACATTTCATCACTTATTTCTCTGTTGTGTCTCAACTGATTAACATGACGTTTACACATTATTCCGTCATCTCTATTTACTAAAACCCATCTACTCCCTAATAATTTTATAATTTTTCTCTTAATCCATTTCTACCCTTTTTCAAAGTTTTTAACAAAAACTAATTCATGAAGATTGTATTTGTGTAAGGGTTGCTGTATTTTAGGTTTGGATGGTAATACCAAGTGTAGAGCTGTTCGAACTGACCTTCCAAACATTAATTCTGCGGGAATCTTACCACTGACAGAATGTGGGGTGGAATGATTTTCCAATAAAAATCGTGAAATTGACAAATTTATGTCACCGTTATCTAGCTTTATAAGACAATTTTTAACAGTTTGAACATACCTTTCTGCCTGTCCATTCGATGATGGATGATATGGCGGAATAGGTGTATGTATAATTCCATTTGATTTAAGAAATTCTTCAAACTCATCACTTATGAACGTTACGTCCATTATAACTGACCAATTCAACAGGCAAAACAAATATAGCAAAAATTCTACGTAGTACTCTAATAGTTAATTTACTATCAGCACTGGGTACCACCTGTACCTCTAACCATTTAGTATAAGAATCGACGACTATGAAAAAAAAATTTACCCTCAAAAGGACCGGCAAAATCTATGTGAATTCTTTCCCAAGCAAATTCCGATTCCCATTTTAAAGGTTTCATTTTAGGATTATCCCTAGCAAACATTTGGCATCTATTACAAGAATTTACAATTTGTTCAATTTCTTTGTCCATATTAGGCCACCAGATCACACCTCGAGCTTTAGCTTTCATGCTATAGATATACCCTAATGAACCGAATGTAATAATTTTAACATTTTTTCGCGACCTTCATCTGGTATAAATACTCTATGTCCCCATAATAAACAATTTTCTAAACAGGAAATTTCCTCACGTCTACGAAAGTATGGTTTATATTCCTCTGATTTAACATTTTTTGGCCATCCATATAACGCCCACTCTAAAATTTGTTTTGTTACTGGATTTTCAGGTGTCCACTTTGCAATAGTTTTAGAAGTAACAGACCAGTCATTACTATTAAAAACGAACATTGTTTCCGATGGATTATTTACTACATTTACAGTTTCTGGAAGTGGTAATCTACTTAATGCATCAGCATTTTTATTATTTTTACTTTCGCGATACTCAATTTTATAGTCATATACTGTCAACATTAACGACCATCTCAGCATTCTGGGTGATAATGTATCAGGTACTTTTTTTTACAGGATCAAACAATAGAATTAAAGGTTTGTGATCTGTTATGATTTTAAACTGTTTACCAGCTAAATATTGGTGAAATTTAGTTACCTCCAAAAATTACATATAAAGCTTCTTTATCAATCATAGCATAATTTCTTTCAGTTTTATTCATTGTTCTAGATAATCCATTTTGAGCACTGTTAAATACCCATTAAAAAAAAAAAACTTTTTTTTTTTGAAAATGGGTATTTAACAGTGCCCAAAATGGATACACAGTGGTAACCAAAACAGGCATGACCCAATTTGGGCACATACCTAAGACTCTTTCGACCCAAATTGGGTTTTATTTTTTTCTGTGTAGACGAAAGACTAACAAATACAATTTTGAAATTTACTTAGGATGTTAGTTCATTAGCATTAATTTTTTTATTTAGTTTACGCCGTAATTTTTTCAAATTAGCTTTACATTCATCTTTTTTTTATCATAAGAAGGATAAATGATTTAATAATCGTTCCTCGCCATTCGATCTCGATTTATTAAATTTTGATACAAATCTCTGTATTTATAGAAAGATACCTGTTAAGAACAGTAAATCTTTTTAAGAGAAACCACATTGTCATTTATTTTTGAAGCTAAGTAGCATTTATCACTGTCCTTAATGACATTGTTTGTGACAAAAGAAACTCATCAGGGTGGTAAACAATTTGTTTCCAGATCTGATAACGCTTGAAAAGCAATACAGTGATATATGTTTTGTAGCTAATTCAGTTCTTCTCGCTCTAAAAAAGCGTATAGCTACCAATTCTGAATTGACTAAAGGCCATAAATGAAATTCATATAAAATGTATAACACATAGTCTCAAATTTTAAACGAGCAAAGCCTTTTTGCTAGTCCAAATAAGTTTCTTCTTTTAAGTTATATTCATATAAATGTTAGCATTCTCTTTCTTTTCAAGTTTTTTAATATTGATTATCATAATTTAAAAGAAACTATGTATTTTTTTTTAGTTGATGACATTTGCTTTCTGAAAGTATCATAAATAGGAGATTTATATTCCGCCTGGGAACAGGTGGCGCACGCGGAAACGGAGTCCCTTCCTTCCATAGAAGTTTATTCTATGATTCCTTCAGTTACTGACCGGAACGGTAATAGACCTGATCATAGAAGATGCCACCGGAAAAGTTAAAAGCTAAATTCAATAAGTTTATGACATCGATTCCGTTACAAAATTTATAATATTTTGTCACCGGTTTTTCAAAACAGAATTTTTTTTGTCTAACGCAGAAATGTTTTGATCAAATAAAGCAAAATTTACAATTAAAAATTTTTGGTAATAAATAATGAAGGATTCTGATTACCTTATGGGTCACGTATACATGACACTCGTCGCAAAGGGGTTAAGGAGATCACAGTCTTTGAAATGAGCAAGAAATCCACCAAAAAAATTGTTTTTGTTTTTATGCTGACTTAATTTGTTAAAATTTAAATATATATATATATTGTACTATACATATATATAGACCTGTAATTAGCAGAAAGTGTGTTTTATTATTTTTTAAAGGTTAGCAATGAAAATAACATGTAATAATGTATTTCAAATTCATTTTTCTCAAAGTATACTTTTCGCACTCTATACATCTTTAAAATGTTCCATGCATTTTATGTTTTGTTCAAAAAGGGATAATTTTAATACATATCAGAACAAATCTGCGCATTCTTTTTGGAAGGTTGGTTTATGTTCTCACATTAGTAATGAAGAGAAAATCAAATAAATAAAAATGTGAAAATATAATATGCGGAATTTTGATGAAGATTTAATTTCATTCCAGTTTTTCATTTATTATTTTTAAGTAACAGTCGACCGGATTATAAAATGAATTCACAAAATTTTAATACATTTCTTTAACATTCTTTTTAGTAACAAAATGAAAAAAAAATTAGAACACATGGAGCATTTTTTTTTTTAACTAAAAAGATTTAAACTATTTGAAGTTTTTTAAAAATATTTATCGAATTCGTATTAATGAAAATTTAATTTCGTTCCAGTTTTCCATTTATTATTTTTAAAAAACAGTCTGTTAAATTAAAAAAGGAATTCACTTTTTTTTATTACTAAAAATAAAATTTAAAAAAATTAGAACACATGGCGCATTTAAGTTTTTTTTTAATTAAATAAGTTTAAAGAATTATTTTGATAAAGATTTAGATTCTATACAGTTTTCTTTTTGTTCTTTTGTTCTTTTTTTTTTGGGGGGGGGGGGGAGTTTATCTGACAAAACCCTATTCGTCTCACTTCTCTGTCTGTTCGTCACAGAGTTCGTACTCGGAAACTGTATAAGTTAGAGATTTGAAATTTTGCGTACTTATAGCTGAATACCTCCTGTCACACGACAAATCATAAAATTTTGAAAAAGTCTTATAGTGTTTTAATTAAGTAAAAACTCATTAAAAAATTTCCCTGATGAAAATTATTTTATTGAACTGTACGAAATACTGTATGAAAATTATTTTATTTATAAATTTGAAAACTATGCATATGTACATTTAAAAAAATCTAAATACGAAATTCAAATTTTCGTAAAAATTGGTTCATAATTTGCTGAGATACTCATTAAAAAATCATTAATTTTCCAATCGAAAATGAATTATTCTCATTTAAGTACACCTGCAGACATTTGAGGGCAGGCGGAAAAGGGGTTACCAGAGTCAGAGTTGACAGATAAAACCGCAAGTCAGAAATTTTAAGGTACATTCAAATTATTAAAAATATTTCAGGTAGATATTTGAAAATTGGTATTTATACGCAAAAATAATTTTCAATTTCAGAAAATCTAATTTTCGAAAAAGTCGAGCGGTAACTATTTATTTTATCAAAAACTCGATATATTTATGGAAAAAGAATTTAGTTCTGCATTTAATCCTTATTGATAAAGTGTATTGATAAATGATAAAGGTAATCATAAATTAATTATATGGATTTATTAATTTAAGGATAAAGTGTTTTGAAAGGAATATTAAAGGAAACCTTTGTGCGATCTTCCTTCACCCTTATCCATACTTATTTTAAGTATCAGCCTGTAGGATTAAAAAATGAATTAACAAAATTTTAATACAGTTCTTTTTAGTGATAAAATGAGAAAATGGAGAAATTAGAATACCTGGAGCATTTTAATTATTTAAGTAAATAGCTTTAAACTATTTGAATTTTTTATTACAATATTTATTGAATTCGTATAGATGAAGATTTAGTTTCGTTTCAGTTTTCCATTTATTTATTTATTTATTTATTTTTAATAACAGTCTGTCGGATTATTAATAAAAATGTTAAGAATAATTTCAAATAATTATCTAGTTAAAAAAAAAAGAATAAGAATAAGAATTAACATGATCCATATGTGATTTTTTTTTCATTTTATTACGAAAAATAAAAAAAAATATTTAAAAAAATTTCCCTTTTTTGTGTCATAAAAACAAAAAAATGAGCACATGGAGCATTTTAATTTTTATTTTTTTTTCAATTCCTACTATTAGCTCACGCCCTCTATATATTTATATATCTTGTTCAAATTTTCAATAGTTAAAAAGATACTTTTTATTCATCCACTCAAGTTCAAATACATTTTTTTAAACTTGTAGTGAATGACACTTGATGTTAATACAGTTTTTTCAAATATTAATTAATTAATTTAATTTAATTAATTAATTTTAGTTTTATATTTCATTTCGGTTCAAAAGTATAGACTCACTCCATATTCATAGTCTCCTTCGCCTGCGCGCCGCCTGATCTTCGTCCGTGAACAGCCCCATTATCTTTTTTACGCGTGAAGGTTTCGCTATGGTACTTTATTGTGAAGTTTGGTAATTTTTGAAATTCAATATGTGAAAAACGGCATAATCATTAGATTTGAAATTTATATCAAGAAAAATACAATTTTTTACCTGTTTAACGCAGTTTGTTTAATAATTTTGTGAGAAATACTTTTCGAGCTACTAATTTTTGATATTTTAGCTATTTATTTTTTATTTAATTTTTAATACATTTCAAAAATTTCTCTTATATAAGATATTTAGCAGGATATAAATTTAGGAATAAATACCGTCAGTGGCGAAGCGTGTAGATCGCTGGAAAAAAAAAAAAAAAAATTCTTTTCGACCTAAGTAGGAATTGACTTAATTATATATATATATATATATATATATATATATATATATATATATATATATATATATATATATTACTTGTTTTAACTAAATAGCTTTAAACTATTTGAATTTTTTCTTAAAATACTTATTGAATGCATTTTGATAAAGATTTAGTTTCATTCCAGTTTTTCATTTTTTTTTTAATTAAAAGTTTGTCGGTTTAAAAAGTGAATTCACAAAATTTTAATACAGTTCCTTTTAATAATAAAGTAAAAAAAAAAAAAAAATGAAGAAATTCGAACACGTGGGGCATTTTACTTATTTATTTATTTAACTAAATAGGTCTAAACTATTTAAATTTTTTCTTACAATATTTCTTGAATTCTTGAATTCGTAATGATGAATTTATTTTTTAAGTTACAATCTGTTGGATTAAAAAATGAATTCATAAAATTTTAATAAAGTTCTTTTTAGTAATAAAATGAAAAAAATAGAGAAATTAGAACACTTGAGCATTTATTTCTTTATTTATTCATTTATTTAACTAAATAGCTTTAAATTATATCTTTTTTTTTCTTACAATATTTATTGAATTCGTTTAGATGATGGTTTAAATTCATGCTAGTTTTTCATTTATTATTTTTTAAGTAACAGTCGGTCCGATTCCAAAATTAATTCCCCAAATTTTAATAGAATTATTTTTAGTAATAAAATAAAATAATTAAAAAGGGGATTTTTTTAATAGCTTTAAACTATATGAATTTTTTTTTAATATACTTATTGAATTCGTGGTACAGAACACTGTTTTGGAGATTTTTTTTCTGAAATAGCAAAAATAATTAAAAATAATTTAAATCCACCGTCTCTTTAAATAAATAGAGTGTAAAAGCATTTGCTTGCAATTAGTGCTTACACTGTAAAAAATTTTGGTCAATAATTACGGTACATATACTGGCAACTTTGTGACCAGTATATATACCGTAATTTAATTGGACGGTATATGTACCGGCTGCACCCCCCCCCCCCCCTCTCCTCAGGCCTGCAGGCATTACACAAGAGCAAGAGCATCACTTCAGGAGTTGCCATACACCGAGGCGAGGCTACCAGCTTTTTCCTTACTGAAAAATAATTATTTTATGGTATAAATAGCGATTTTTTACTGAAAAATAATCAGTTTACGGTATAAATACCATTTATAATCGAAATGGCACATATACGGTTTTTTTATGCTTAATATACCTTAGAAGTACAGTACTCATACCGTAAAGAGTGAAAACGGTACAATTACCGTTAATTTACGGTACATCTACTGAAATTTTACGCTTTTTTTTTTTTTTTTTTTTTTTTTTTTTACAGTGTAGAAAGGAACCTATAAAACTGGCAATAGGTAGAGGCTTATGAATCTCATTGTCTAAAAAAACTGGAGAAACATTTATTCATACTTTAAGTTAGTGGGCTATATTTTACAGTATGCTCTCTGTTCTTAAAATTAAGTGGTGGAAGAAATGCCAGCGATGAAAATGGCTGTTTGTTCCGCTACTAATTCTCTTTCCGAAACATTCCGTCATCCTTCATTGGGACTGCATCGTGTTACGCAGCAGCGATTTAAATCATTAATCTCGATTTCAAATCATTAATTAAACGCTACGTAAACTTAGTCAAACGGAACAGCGTTAGGAAGACGAACCTCTCTCTTGAAAGAAGAAGATGCGCGAAAACCGTCCAAGTCTCTGGCCACCATCCCAAAAATCTTATCACCTGGCATTGAAATTCTTTCCAACCCGTCTGAAGAGACACGACACACACACACATACAAAAAAAAAAAAAAAAAAAAATTAAGAGGGGGGAAAAAATAAAGTAACAAAACGAAAAATGAAATTGGCGCCTCTTCTTTGGGATCTTACATCTCCATCAACATCGTCTTCAGAAGCTGTAGGATGAAAAAGAAAAACTCTCTAATCATTACCGGAAAAGAGATGAAAACTAAAAACGCTACTCCTTTCGTCTGTCAATAGCTGCCAAGACACAGTAAATCACTAATGCCTTTGCTTCCGAAATGCGGTTATTCACTATCTTTTGTAATCAGTGAACACGAGAAGAGTTAGAAGATATAGAAAAAGTTCCTTTCTCAGTTGCAAATGTTATCGGTGTCTTCAAATTCACAAAGATTGCCCACTGAATTATATGCACATTAAGAGCATTAATAATAACAAGATAGATAAAAAAAAAAAAAAAAAAAAAAAAACAATAAAATTATATATAAAAAAAAAAGAACAAGAACAAGAAGAAATACAAGCACAGAAAATATATCTTGAGTTGTGCAAAAGTTCCATGGTTCAATCTGTTTCTTGAAACGTTTTGTGTAAGCTACTTCACCGAATCCTAAACGGCTGAAATATTATACGCAGACCTACAAAATTATACTTTTTTTTTTTCTGCACCGTTTACGGTATTTCTACTTTCTCCCCTTACATGCTGAGTTAAGGCGGTTCTAAAAAATAAATAAATAAAATAAAATAAAATAAAATAATTCCATCTCAACAACACGAATTTTTTTTACTCATTTTTAAACGTAAAAGCATGACACTTGCAAGCATGGTAATTAAAGTAATTTGTAATCGAACATTTTTTTTTTTGATAAATGAATTCATAATTTAAATTATAAAAGATTGCTGTTTCAGGATGGCAGTTTTTTCCCTTTTCAACACTGTCACGTCCAGAATTTCGCTTAGAAACGTTAACTTTGACAGCGTTTTCGTAAAGATCTTCTGTTATTACCAAAAATTGGAAGAAAACTGTCCGTTAACATAGAGAGCCTAAGAGAATAAGAGAACCTGCCAATTTAATGTGTTTGAGACAAAGACGATTTAAAAAATGTGTCAGAAGGTAGGCAGTTTGGATTTGAGATCAGCCTTTAAAAAATATCAAGTTTTCCCCCTCCATCAAGTACACTGCAAAAAAAAATTGCTGATTTTACAAAACTTTTTCTACAGTGAAGATGAAGATCTGGAAACGACATAGGGACGATCGAACAGAGTCAGAAAATTTTATAGAAAAATACCTTACAAAAAAGCTGCATCTTACAATTCATACATTTGTTACATTCTACAGGGTGGGCCAAAAGTCCCGCATCATAGGAGTTTTTAATTTTTTTTTTAATTTGTAGGTGAAAGTTTCTTATGATGCGGGACTTTTTAAAATTATAGAAAGATGATTTAAATATTACAGTACATTCATAGTAATTCATAGGAAACTTTCACCTACAAATTAAAAACAAAATTAAAAACTCCTATGATGCAGGACTTTTGGCCCACCCTGTATAGCTGCTACAAAGTAGAAAATATGAAATGCATTCTCTTCATACTTATGTAGTATGCAGACCCCCCGCTTTTAGAAGTTTTTGTCTTGTGCACTACTTGCGGTAGCTTCCCGTGCAGCAACCAGGTGTAGCCTGCTGTGATTTTTTGTGATATCTGGTGTCTTGCTGACTAATTGACCTATTAAAAATTCTAATGAACTTGTGACTAAATTTTTAATTTACTAAAACCAGTCATAAATTCGCAATTTGTGGCAAAACTGTACGTGATAGAATTTTTTGGGAGTAATTTTTCCAGAAATCAGTACGATAGAGTACGTAAGAAATACTCTTCATTTTGAAGGAAACATTTCATTGTAGGTTAGCGTTATCATCATCCGTATTGAATTTACTTCCATGGAGCTAATATTTGTGCAAAACAGTTCATAAACAATTATTTTAATAAAACAAGCTTAGAAATAGAAACGTGAGAAGGCGATATTTGGATGTCACTGTATAGGAGGAGCTCTTTAGAAGAAAAAAAACCGCTCATATTTTTTAAGTGTTTAGGGAATAGTGAAGTAACTTGCATAAAATGCTTCGTCATCTGCTTTGAAATACAGATTGAAAAATGAGGGCATTGCACATCATCTGAGGGAAGACATTTTGAATAGAACGAAAATATTTTTTTTTTACTGTGCATATATATCTTTTTAATTTTTCTTTTGCTCTTAACTTTTATGCAGCGGCTTATGCATAATGACGTAAGTGATCAAAGCAATCTCTGCCTGGAAACAATAGCCTAAAATAGGAACCCTTTAGTACAAGCATTGTGAAGGATCCCTGCATTTCTGTAGGTTTACTATGCGTAACTGTGCGGATAAGTCTTCTGGCAAACTGAATTTCGGGTTCCCACACCAAACTTTTTGAATGTATGCGCAACCAAAAATAGAATTGTTTTACATAAATAGAATTGAGGGGGTCGGGGTAAGAAAGTGCCACGCCACATTTTTGGTGAAATAAATCTAACACTGTAATCTGTTGCTTAATATTGTAAATTAAATATACAACATATAATTTGTTTTTAATGTCACTTGGTGGCAACATATGTGACAGGTTTCGTTTTTGCCCTTGATGTCCCCAATGAAGATAGCTAATTTACAAAAAACGTAATAATAATATCATTAAAATGCCATATTGTTACTCAGAATATCTCAAATGTTACTAAGACATTGGCGAAAAAACTTTAGGTTATATATATATATATATATATCTTGATTTGAGTATTTGATCAAATTTTCAAACTGAAATATCTCAGAAGTTCAAAAATGTGGCTTGGCACTCTCTTGCCCCGACCCCCTCAATTTTGTTATATTGTAGTTATTTGTTTTAAAAGAGCTCTTTTCCACTGAGAAGCATTATTGAGAAGATTAATGTTATACGACGAGTATAATGCCGTAAAGAGAACTTTTAAAAACTCTGTTGCATCGAGAGTTCAGTGGTGAAATTATTGGACTTAATAATAAATTGATCTTGATTGTCTGCTAGAAAGAACCCATTTTATTTCGTTGTGAAAATTTCTTATAATCCAGAAAATGTATTACATTATTGCCTTTTTGAATATAATAAATGCATCTTTGTTTTAAATGAGCGGTTCCATTGAAGCCAGCACTTCTAACACAACATCGGCCTCCGTCACAGTGGCATCAACAACAAAAGATTCCATGCACGTTTTCTGTCAATGTAATTTCTCACATAAATAGATATTTTTAAATGTCACATAGAAAAAAATCCTCAAAAGTCCTCTAATTCTGACTGAACTTACAAGTACACTGCAGAAAAAAAAAAGAAAAAAAATACTAATTTTACAGTATAATACTGGATCCCAGCTGCCAGTATTATACCGTGAAAATTAACAGTAATAATCAGTAAAATAAACAGTAATACGCTGCGGCGCATAATGAGCATTTTTATTTTTTTTTTCAGTGTATATACATAGACTGGAGTCATTTTGGTTTTGCCTAAAAGTTTCCTAATCGTGTTTTTCTTCAAAGAGGTTCATTACAGTTTCTGATCACTGTAACCTATGAAAATGAATAAAATATGGACACCAAAAGAAAAAAGTATTAAATGATAGTTTAAGATACCCAGTTTATTATGAAGCTTCTTAATAGTTCAGTTAAAACAAAAATCCATTTTAGGAAAAGGTTTTCAAAGAAAATATGACTTTTAGGATACAGTAGTTACGTATGTGAAACAAGTTATTCGAAGAAAAAACGATAGTCATAAAAATATTTTTGTCACTTATTGGGTTCAACCGTTTTATTGAATCAAATCCTATGCTCAAACGATATAAATATACTAGACAGTTGTCACTAAATTTTAAATTTTCCAAGACGTTTCTGATACCATATTAAATATTACTTTTATATTTCAAACTATAGCGATAATACACTTACTGAAATTGTATTATTAATTCAATAACAGTTGTTTACACAGTATCTTTCTGTACTGTTTGATTTACGTAGATTCAAACTATATATCACAAACATTTTCTAAACAAAGAACAATTACCTAGTTGATTGCATAAACTTATAGTATGTGCAAAGGTATAATCTGCTATAAATAAACAAAATTTACTTTAATTTTGTGTGATCAGAATAATTGAGATCTTTATCAAAGGTAAAGTTCTATAATGGTATATTTTATATATTTTATATTAAATGCATTATCGAGATAGTCATATTATTTCAGCCTTAAATTGATTAGTATATATATTTTTTTCCACCAAAGCAAAAAAAAAAGATTTTTCAAAATTTTTAATTTTTTTTTTCTGCACAAACTTTGCTTTATTTAATTAATTTATTTTTAATTTTAATTTTGTTTTATTACCATGTACTTAATGTTAAACTTCGTGATTGTTAATTTTTAAATTGTAAAAAAAGCCCATTACCTTAATTGTTAAATATTTAATCTTCAAATTCACAACGAAAAGAGGACGCTTATTTTTGATTAGTATATATTTTTTTTCCACCAAAGAAAAAAATAGCAAAAAATAAATTTAAAAAAAAAAAAATTCAAAATTTTTAATTTTTTTTTTCGCACAAACTTTGCTTTATTTAATTAATTTCTTTTTTATTTTAATTTTGTCTTATTACCATGTACTTAATGTTAAACTTCGTGATTGTTAATTTTTAAATTGTAAAAAAAAAGCCCATTACCTTAATTGTTAAATATTTAACTTCAAATTCACAACAAAAAGAGGACGCTTATTTTCGATTACTGGGTCATTTTTTTAAAAAAATCCAGTGAAAAGGAAAACATTAATATAACTATGGAATATGTATTCTGACAGTACAAATTGGGCAAACCTGCAAGATCTGGAACTGTTTTCAGAACCTGTCAAGATTGTTATGTTGACAAAGAGTGCAGCAGTTGAAAGGGGGTTTTCAACGTAACATGTACAGAACATCTTCATTTATCGCGTTCTCTACCAAGTTAGTGATTACAACCGTGATATTTGAGATTATTTGTGATTTTGTAGCTTGCTTTAGAGGTGAAAAAGTCGGAGCCCAGTTTACCCATTATGAGGACCTGTGGCTGTGACAGTAAGTAATCCATTTTGATGGTACAGAACCTATTCTAATTAAAAGAACACTCTATAATTACTTGATAATATTTTAATTTCTATCTTTGAATGTTTACAGGGTGCTCCTTCTTATTGTTGACCAATGGCTAATTCCTAAACCGTTAGTTTTAAAAGTGCATTTCCCATTGCAAAAATGTTTCAAATGTTGTCATTCATCATATTCAAATCCATTTACGTCGAAATAGATATATATTTTTAAAAGTTACGAAATTAAAATACTAGCTACTTTTTAAAAAGGAAAGAAAATAAAGTGTGAAGTCAAACCAAAAAACGCGCCATTTTGTTTCTGTTTCAAAAGTTAACGATGTTTGTTACGGCAACAAGTGGTTTGTTTTCACTAATTTGCGAATATTAAGAAAAATGTTTGAGGTATCGATTTAAAACGCACCACACATATGTGGATAAATTTTCTGCATTCGAAAATCTAATTTTTGTAAAAATCGGCCGGTAATTTTTTTTTTTTTTTTTAACTAGCTACTTTCTGAAAAGGAAAGAAAATAAAGTGCAAAGTCAAACCAAAAACGCGCCATTTTGTTTCTATTTCAAAAGTTAACGATATTTGTTAATATTAAAGGTCATTGGTTGAATTTTGAGGGGGGTAGATTCGGTCGTAATTTAAATATCGCGTTAATGTTAAAGGTGTATAGATCTGGCGCCTCCTGACGGTGGAAGATGGAACTAATTTATTTTTGCAGCGCGTGCGCAGTACGCCTGCTATACGATACCGTAGAACCCGCTCCCTAGGTTCGTTAGGAAAGAGGTTTGTTTAGAACAGAATGAGCCCCCTGACGGTGAAAGGGGAAACTAAAAGATGATTTAATCATTCGAGGTCCGTTTGGAAAAATAAGCGATAGTTTCCTGCTACTATGTGTTATATTTTGAAAAGCTTTCTCCGTGCTTTAAGAAGTAAAACAATAAAAATTTAGATTCTTCTACAACCAAAACTTAACTTCTTATGATAGTTTGAATTTTAGGAATTTTCAGCGTTTTCTGACATTAAAAAAATAATAACACGATTTTAATCCTTTCCACTCCTTTCTCGAGTGTGATCCGAGAACGCTTATCGCTACCGTTACTTCAGAATTAAGCTTTGGCCACCACTAATAGAAGAAAAAAAATCGTCGTAGTGTATTTCTACAAAATTTGTAATAGAAAGATTATAGTATAGAAATAGTGGTAGAAAAGGGGTGATCGCTCTTTCGAAACAGTAATTTTCAAAGAATGGCAAGTGTTAATGCCCGAATACGCTGATAATTTATAAAATTCAATGTATGATACATTGGATTATTTTTAATCGTACAAAATAGAATTTTTACTTTTTTACTTGTCAGTGCATACAAAAAGTTTTTTTTGTCCTTTAATACAACGTTACCCAAGGACCGTATAAAAGTTTAATTTTCTCAACTAAAAAAAAACCATTTTATCCCCTTAATTTTTACAAATTCTGCTCTTCTTCGTGCGAGTTTTTGCTTATATATTCGTGCTTGCCATATTTTCCAGCTGGGGGGCGAAGGTGTCAAAATGGGAAGATACTTTAACTTTAACTCAAATGGATAATTAGCTTTTGATTGATGTCTGGGGTTGACCTATAGGCCACCAGCCGCAAATGCTTTCAAGAAGCGTTAAGATCAGCAATTTTTACTATAAGTTCTTTAGATTTAATAATGATCATACGAAATAAACGTCATACCGAAGAAAAAAATTTATAAGGGGTAAAAATGGTTTTGAACATAAGATTTAAAGGTAGAAAAAGAAGACTGTGAATTTTAATTTTTAATTTAGAATTTTGATTTTAATTTTGAATTTTAAGTAAGTTTTAATTTTTTATCTTTTCATCTACACTGCGCCAGTAAGAAATAAACAAAATGATTGCATTAGAAGTATATAAAGGTAGGCTAGACTTTAAGATAAACAAGAAATGCAATATTCATAGTAAATTTAAACACCCAGAGTCACGATGGATTAGGATGAATTACACTGATATTTCCTAAGCGGTCTATTCATCACAATATTGTACAATTCCTGCCAACTCTTTGATGTGACACGTGTGAACGATTTGGGAGGTAAGAGTTCTAATTTAGAGACACAACCTGCCAAAACAAAAAAGCACTTTTTATGTTATCTGCTTCTCTATTTTCTTCCCCTCAGATAAACTGTTTCCTGTCACTTGCTATTTGCTTTAAATCTTCAGAGAAAAACACGCCAGGTTCCAAAAATTACGATGTGAAAAATTTCTAACCCACTTTCGGAGAGATTTCCCCTGACGTTTGTTTCTATCTACACATCAGTTCTTCAAGTGAGGGGAAAAAATAATCTCTTTGGACATTTAAAACATCACCTAGGTATTCCGTTAAAACGAAAAGACATGCAAACAAACACCTCCGTAAATGGGTAGCAAGGCTCTATGTACGTGAGTTACAGGTGACTGAGTAACTGTGTATTTTATTCAGTGTTGCCAGATTTTACGAAATCATTAATCAGCAAATGATGTAAAAAAAGAAGTAGAAAAAAAAAAAGAATTTGAACAGAAAAAGCAGGACGAATTTAACCGAACATTTAAACATTTCAAAATGTTTATTTCTAAGAGATTATTCGGTATGAATTATCTCATAATGGTGAAACATAAACTAATAAATTATTTAAATATGATCATAATGATATTAACCAAGTAAATGTTTTTCAAAAAACATAATTAATTGTATTTTTTTTTTTTAAGATTTTACTTCTAGGAGAGACTTTTTGGTATTAGTAAGTAATAGATAAGGAAATGAACTATAGTAAAACATCCATGACGGACATCTCTCTTTAGCTGACACTTTTTGGATCCCCAACACGGTATATATTTGCGCATTTTTGCCTCGGAATAACTAACTTTTAAAATGTCCGTTATTTAGAGATTTTACTGTAATTCGAAATTAATTACCAAAATTGAATACATGTTAAACCCCATTATATGCATTAAATCAATAAAAAAAATACCATTCCGCTATAGAAATTGGAAACTCGAATTCTTAAAAGAAATCCAATTATATATTTCTAGTGTATTTTCCAGAGAATGTCTTAATATACTCATTTCATTTCTGTCCCGCTATTTTTTTTTTTAACTTTTCGCGATTACATTAAAATAAAATTCTTCGTACAGCAATTTCCCTCTTTAAGTGCTCAAAAAGAAATTACGTGTCTGAATGTTACGAAAAATATACTAAAATTTATAATTGGATTTTTTTTAGGAATTCGAGTTTCCGATTTCTACAGCGGATTGGTATTTTGTAAAATAAATTTTAAATGGTTTAATTCTTCTTCTTCTTCTTCTTCTCCACCTCCCCCGCCCCCCCCCCCCCCCTCTCCCTCTCTCTCACTCTCTGCACACATATAACCCTATAACCCTTGCTATCTTTCCTTATCAATTTATCAATAGCATTTTCATTATCATTTTTTAACAAGTTGATGTTACAACCAATTTAACCAAATGGCATTGTCTTTTAAGCATAAGTTAAGTATAATCTTAAAAAGTAACTTAGTTATAGCCATTATTAAAAGCTCATTTCAAACATACATTTAGCTTAAATGCTGTCATAAAAGTTAACACTATCAGAAGAATACAAGATAATTTTCTTGGAGTAATTAATTTAGTGTTTACTAAAATATATTCCTTATGCAGTCCAACTGAATGTTTACATGACACAATTACCTTGCAATAGTATAAGCTTTAAGATGTTGGAAAGTGGTTGTTTCTATGCATTAAAAAAAATTACATAGTAATTTATTTTTAATGCATATAACATAAAAATAAATTTACATAGCATAGTTCTTCATTGATTAGATAAAAACGGAAGAGGTGGAATTCATTTAAATTTAAAATTCTTTAATTCAGTATTTAAGAGTTGGAAAGTGGTTGTTTCTATGCATTAAAAAAATTTTTACATAGTAATTTATTTTTAATGCATATAGCATAAAAATAAATTATTTTAAATAAATTTATTTTTAATGCATATTGCATTAAAAATAAATTTACATAACATTAGTTCTTCATTGAGAAGATAAAAACGGAAGAGGTGGAATTCATTTAAATTAAAAAAAAATTTAATTCAGTATTCACTAAAATATATATTCCTTGTGCAGTCCAACTGAGTGTTTACATGACACAATTACCTCGCATTAGCTTTAAGATGTTAGAAAGTAGTCGTTTCTATCTACGCATTAAATATAAACTTACATAGTGCATTATAATCGCCTGGATCTTCATTGAAAAGATTAAAATTGGTCAAGTACGAATATAATTCGCGCTCAAAATGCTCCGTACATTACATTTATTAATTACTATTTATTAATTAATAAAATCTTACTACCCCTAATTTTTTCATAATTTTTTGGAAATAGGAGGGTGAGGAGGACATATTTTTCCAGTATACTTTCAACGATATCTCTAAAGTTAAAACAAATATATTTTTGGTGTTACGAGATCTTTCGAACGATACTCTACACGATATTATAAAAAGAAAGTTTTTTTTTTTTCAAGTAACTTAATTAATATCTCGGCTAATTACAGACAACTGTTTTCAAAAATCATTATCAAATATCCTTGGGTGATTCTGCGTCGATAGATATGTCGAGCGCCCGTCAACTCTTCCGCTGACCACCTGAAAAGTAAAGTTTGTGTGTAACAGAAAAATGCGTTTTTCTTTAAAACTATGCTACCTAGGAAAATCGCTATAGTTTTCCTGAAGGGTTTAAATAAACTCATAATTTTAGTTTCAGTAGATTCGGAAATAGAGGGAGGGGGACATATTTTTGCATTGCATTTTTGACGATATGTCTGAAAATATATTACCTAAAATTAACACAAATATATTTTTGAGTTCGATATTACGAGATCTTTCACACGATATACAAAAAGAAAACTTTTTTTTTTTTCCAAGTAACTTAATTAGTCTCTTAATTTTTTCCTAAACATACTTGTGAATGGCTAATAATCTGAAAGTATATGGGTAAAAAGGATTTATGACTTTCCCAAGTTTGAACTTTCCACGTCCCATAGTTTACGAGAAAAAGGGCTGTGACAGACGGACGGACAGACAGAGGAGTTATCTTATAATGGTTCCGTTTTTACTTTTTAAGTACGGAACTCTAAAAATGAAGGTGGAATTCATTTAGTTTTAAAATTATAATACCAACTTTATCAACAAAATGTTATAAATTAGTGGAAACTTCAACTGAAACGTGAAAAAATGTAAATTGAGAAATCATGTGAAATTCACTCTCACAAACTATATATATATATATATATATATATATATATATATATATATTTAACTTTCCCAAGTAAGCAACAACCTTCACCGAAAGAACTGGGAACATTTTTCGTTCTCTTCAGAATAGTTTATGAACGATATTGTCTTTTCTTTTCTCTTGTTCCCTGATTGCCTTGTGCCCGCCAGGTTCGAAAGACGGAACGACATCCGTGACTGTTAAAAACAAACCCATTCATCAGCTCAATTGTCTAGTATCCACTTTTATTAGCTGAAATCAACACGTAAAAGCAGATTTCTTCTATCGTTTAGCTTTCTGGTATCTGGGGAATATATTTATAGATAATAATCAAAGTGTTGCAAATATTTGCGAGAACTTATCCTGAAGATTTAGAAAAACTCTAAAGCGAAATGTTTTATTTTGAAATGCGAGTTTGACAGTACACTGGAGTATCATTTATGAGTTTCGCGAGTCACTGCTCCAGTACAAATATCTTAAAATTTATTTCAACTCAAAAATATGTATTCAAACGTACAGAAAATTTGAAATTTTAATCTCAAAATTCGATTAATATATTCTGATGAAGTTAAATATAGAATTTTAAAATAATTCAAGTAAGAAAATTGAAACCTTTTTTTATATCATTAATACATAAAAAAAAATCGAATTTTTATTTTTGAAAGTAAATCTTCATTAAACATATCTTGAGTAACTATAGTTTTTTTTCTTTGTGAAATATATATTTTATATATAACAGTAATAAGTAAATTACTTTAAAAGTTTGAAAAGAAGGGGGAAGGGAGAATCTGGAGAAAAATTAAATTCCTTAACTAGTTTTTAAGTTGAAATCCTCAAGTGAAGAAAACGTGTCTATCAAATTATTCTGTTATGAAAATGAAACATTTGCACCGTTAGAAAGCATAGAAATGGATTGAGATCCAAGCTCAAAAGTATATAATGCAAATGAAAAAACTCATAAATGATAAACGTATAAACGGTAATTCGCTATACGGTCATCCATAGGATTCAACAAATGATGTCGCCAGATCGCCATTGGCGACCAATATATTTTTACTGGCGACTGAAAGCAACAACATTGAATGAGCCAATGATGATTCATTTGTACTATTTGCTTAATTACTATAAACAAATCAACAGATAACTAGTACTTTGGATTTTTTAAAAATACAGACATACACAAGAACATATTCCAGTAGTTAAGAAGCAAATTTTTTAAAATGCAGATTTTCAAAAACTATTACAAAAAAAAAAGTGTTTTTAAAATTCTTATATAAAGTAAAATGCGCTAAAGCTCACACTTAAAGGCTGATCAATGGTTTGCCTAAGTAATTTCTTCAAGAATAATTTTATTTAAAAAAATATAATGATTTTCGTGAGAAACAATTATTGTTCTTATGATGTTGCATACTTTATTCTGTCAAACTTTATAATGTAACCTATGTTTCATTTTTCTAGAATTACAATTTTGATAACTTTCGTCGAAAAACTTAATTTATATTAACTTTCTAAATAATTTATTATTAATGGAGTTGAAGAGTTAAGACAAATCAAAATATATTATTTATCACCATGATCAAGATTATACTTTTTCAATTAATTCATAAAATAACTTTAGTGTATTAAAAAAAAAATCCATGATTAATCAAACAGTGGACGAAAACCGATAACCGGCGGGGAGGAGGTTAATATTTTTATTAGCGACCAGAAATTTTTGCAAGCTTCCAGATTTTTACCAATTTGTAGAGCCCTGTTGTCATCCCTATCAAGCAGGGCGGTCGCTCTGCCAAGCCAAGCTTTAAAAAAAAACGCCACACAAACAACGCCAAGAACTGAACTAGACCGCTACTGCTTATTTACAGAAATCAACTTCGCAATGTTAAATCGACAAAACATGCCAGATTAAAATATCAGATAACAAATAAACCAAGCGTCGCAGAAAAAAAAAAAAAAACGAAAACTAGAAGAATCTAATGAAGAATTTCTTCAATTTAAGACCAAACTTATCTTCATAAGTGATTTATAAACAGAGATATAGATTTAAAAAAAAAACGTCGAGTTACTTAAAATGATCACTTTTTTCTTCGTCAAACTTTTTTTTTCAAACAACCTACAGACCTTAATATTCGGCAGAATAAAAAAAGGATTGCATTTTTGGACAAGTAATTACGTAATCTATGTGCTTTTATAAAATTCAGTGTAAAAAAATATTATTTTATATCCTTAATTAGCAAAAAATTGTTAATTAACTTAGCGATTAAAAAATTATGCCAAAACAGAGATAAAACATGCCAACGACCATGTACCATCTCTATAATAAAACCGTAAGTCATGTGACTGTCATCAACAGTTCCGGAATGTCCGTTTCACTTTTTCATATGCCAGGCGGCCATTTTTATTAAAAATTATTTTTTCGAATAAAACTTCATAAATGTGACATTTTTAGAAAGATCGTTCAAAAGAAATTAATATTTGAGAGATGACTTACGTTCAATTATGTATATATTCTCCAATAACTTCAGTTGAAATTAGCTTCGCAGTTCAAATTCTCTATCAATGAAAGTAAACAAAAAAAAAAAAAAAGATTAATTCGTCGTGAAGGTTTAAAATATTAAACCATTAAACCATGGAGATATTCATTCGTAAAGTTAGTTTTCCATGAAAGATTTTTTGGAGCGCTGCCTGGTGTCAAAAAAATAATTCGTACCAGTGACACAATCAAAGTTTACCATAATTATGTGCTATACAACTCAACTTCATTCTTTATCTTTTCTTGATGTAAGCTGAATGTAAACAAATACAACTCATGTAATGATATTTAATGAATCAAATTTCGAAACAAATTGTCAGTTAATTTGGTATTTATGTATTATACGTGAAAGGAAGAGAGACCACCGAAAATGATTGTTAATCACCAATCATATTTACCATTATTAATGACCAATCGCTTTCAAAACAGTAATTTAATATACATTTACAAAATACATAACATCATTAAGTACTTTTGTGTTATTTGGGCGCAAATCTCGCCAATAGAATTTTTAAAATCGCCAATACCAGCTTTTATTTTTCGCGTGTGTAAATTAGAAACGATACTTTTATTTTGAAATCAAATGTTCTGATGGAACAGCTGTCGTAGACGCACCGGGGCACTATATTAACTATAGAGTTGCAATATAGAGAGAAAAAACGGGTTGCTGTAATTAGAATTATAGGCGGTAATGTTGGTGTGACATATTTACGTGATTATCAAAACTGGCTTCCAAAAGTTCAATGTTTCACCAAACCATACTCGAAAATTACGTGTTATAATATGCACTCCGATTATGTCACATTATTAAAGACGTTTTAAATGAGAATAATGATAGATTTTCTCCTTGATTCTCCCGTAATCAAGTCTACAGCCAAAGTTAGCGAGAAACAAACAAACAAACAAAAAAATATTGGCAACAATATGGTTCAGTGTAAATGGTGGATATCATTAAAGACTTTCACAAAATAGACTTCATTGCACCAAATCGTATTAACTAAAATACGCCATTTGGCAATGGATCCAATTACGGAAAACTACTTAATATGTTTAAGAATCTCCTCATTAGCAAGCATATTGCAACTGATAAGCAAACGGATATGAAGCATAAATGCTTAAGTTGGTTAAGCGGGTTTTGTCAAGAAAGATGAAATACATAACAACAAAAAATATGCGAAATGCTACCATGATCGAAAAAGTTTTTGATTTGTCTATTAGAATCTTCCGGTTTGGCAAAGGATTACGGAAAAAAAATAAATTATGAATAAAAGTAACGTGTTACAGTGCTTAACATACATTTAAGGGAGACCAAACTGGTCGCCAGTGGCAGCTAGTCTGTATTATAATAGCACAAATCAGTTACAAGTTATAACAACATCAAATTTCATCTGCAAGTCAGCCATTTTCTTCTGAAGATTTTTTTTTTTTTAAATAAAACTTCATAATTATAAGAACACACATTTTATCAAACAATTAAATATGTCTGCAAACTGTGGCAGATGACTGTTTCCAACATGAATAAGTATGAGAAATTCCCATCACGCGTACCGATCTGGGTGGCTCAGTCGCAGAGCGTCGGCATGGTATGCGTAAGGTCCCAGGTTCGAGTCCTGGCCCAGGTCAATTTTTCACTCGTGTTTGTTTAGTGCATTTAATTGTCTGATAAAATGCGTGTTCTTAAAATATCGTAAAATAAAGTAATCAGACGTAGTGTTTATGCTTTAAAAAATATTTTAAATATATAATATACGTTTTTGAAAGATCTTTAAAAATAAATTAGTTTCTGAGGGAAGATGTACCTTCTAAAATGTATACATTAAGAGTTATCGGCATTTAAAATTTCTTTCCAAACGTAAACAAAATTTTTGAAATGAATTAAAGGTGATTCATTTAAAAAAAAAAAAAAAAAAAAGGTAAAGGACAGGCATTTCGTTCGCAGGATTACCTTTCACGTCATTTTTCAATAAATTAATGAAATCCAGTTGTTAAATTATTTTTGTTTTAGAAGTGAAGTTTCCATTTAAATTTATTGTAACAGTACAATGTTTAATTGAATAAAATAATGTAAATCTAAGAAATTGCTAAGAAATTCCAAATATGCACAGGGCAATGCAAAAAAAAATAAATAAATAAACAAAAAATAAATAAATAGATAAATAAATAAATAAATAAAAATCAGCTTTCACAAATTCTAAAAATTGTTCATATATCTCAATTACAATCTAAAGGAGGGTTTATTTCTATATTATTCTACATATAATAGTAATTTCAGCAAATATATTAAATTCCAATGCGATCTGTTTTAAACTTTAAGATGGTTTATAACACATGATAAAAAAATTATAAAAAAGAATGGCGCGTCACAGTTCGGAGAGAGGATGGGGAGGAGCGTGAACAAAATTAGGAAGTATAATAAGGCTATCTGTTTGAAACTTTACGATATTTTATAACACATAACATAAATTTTAAAAATAAAGCTGCGTCAAAAATTATAGGGAGGGGCGGAGCGCGTTTTGCCTACACAAGGGGGGGGGGACACTTTTCTAAATTGTAACGATATCCGTCATGTCACATATCGTTACAAAGGGCTGTGGCCACTTATTCATGTTATGCACCACAGATGAAACCCCCACATTTTGCGCCCCCCCCCGACACTACTCATGTGATATATTGTTCGAAAGGCCTGTGGTCGATTATTCATATTATGTATCTTCGGGGTCCATCCTCCCGCTTTCACCTCCCCCCCCAAAGGGGGCACTTTTCTAAATTTTGCCGACACCTCTCATGTGATATATCGTTGGAAAGGTCTGTGAACGCTTAATCAAATTATGCAGGTGGGGGGGGGGGGGTATTTTCTGAATTTTGCACATATCCCTTATGTGATACATCGTTGGAAAAGTCTGTGACCGCCTAATCTTATTATGCATCTCCGGTGTTCATCCCCCCACTTTGCCCCCCAAACGCGATTAGCTTTCACCACCAGTGGGCGCTTTCCTATCTCTGTTTCTATGGGTCGGATCACGACGGAGTATGGCTCATTCGACTTGACATCTATTGAGCTTTCCGATTTTAGTTCGTTTTTTCACCACCAGGGGGAACTTTCTTATCTCTGGTTCTATGTGCTAGATCACGACGGGGTATAGCTCATTCGGCTCGACATCTATAGCCTTAACGATTTCAGTGCCCGAGGTTCGTATAGAACAGATTGCGCTACCTGGTGGTGGAAGACAGAACTCGAGCGTGCGCAGCACGACTGCTATATGGTGCCGAAGGCAGCGGGGACCCGTGTCGGAAGTTCGTTTGTTTACAGGTTTATACAATTCGATGCGCAAATTAAGGGATTATCCGGTGCCGAAGGCAGCGTGGAACCAGGTCGGAGGTTCGTGGTTTATCTTATTCGAGGTTTTAAAATGATTGAGGCCCCGGTGTAAATTAGGAGCCCGCTAGCGGGCGAAGCCAGCTAGTGCTAATAATAAAAGAGCGTGATATCACGTTTGATTTCAAATGCAGCGCTGACACGCTATGTACATATTCCATTTTTATTCATTGAATTGATTAGTCAGTGATATTTTTTAACGGAGGATAACAAGTATTATAACAAGCCACATTTAGTATGTTGTTTTTAAGAGTGTAATTAATTTAATTGAAAAATCTACTGGTATTTCTAGTTAACCCTTTAAACAATGACTGAAAGTAAAATGTATTTTTAAATTATTTCTCATGTTTAGATTATTTAAATTATGTTCAATATATTTAAAAAAAAAGAAATGATATCTACAAAAACAACTTTTCAAAAGTAAAAAAGGCCAAGCGTAAAAAAAAAAAAAAAAAAAAAAAAAAAAGTTGTGGCTAAAAAATGGTGTGATATCAAATTTCCAAGCTATTATATTGCTTATTTAACTTTTTTCCATTAAATAAGTTATCATATATATAAGTCGAGTGCCTACGTATATGTTAATAGAAATCGTTTTCTCCTGTACTAAATACATCCTAATGAGTTTCTGAAAATTCAATTTTTTTCAAATTATGCATGATGGGCTTGGCGGCCATCTTTGCATGTTATTCACAAAATTCTAACCACCCAAATCCGTAGTTAAAATCCGAAGTTCAAAATTGTTATTTAAGCAAATATTTAAGAGTTTCATATATAGACTTGTATGCTCTGAAAATTGTGTCTTAAGACAATGATGACTTATCTTAAAGATTCATCTTATGATTTATTTTTTAGAGTAATTATTAATTTCAAACTAGTAAAAATCAATTTATCAAAATATCAGTCCTATCTAATTTATCTGTCCGTAGTTAGAATCTGAAGTTCGAAATTTTTATAAACATATTACATTTCAAACATATTACGCTTTTACTTTAGAAATTTGGGTGCTTAGAAATATGGAAAGATGGCCGCCAAGCCCATCATGCATAATTTGAAAAAAATTGAATTTTCAGAAACTCATTAGGATGTATTTAGTACAGGAGAAAACGATTTCTATTAACATATACGTAGGCACTCGACTTATATATATGATAACTTATTTAATGGAAAAAAGTTAAATAAGCAATATAATAGCTTGGAAATTTGATATCACACCATTTTTTAGCCACAACTTTTTTTTTTTTTTTAAGCTTGGCCTTTTTTACTTTTGAAAAGTTGTTTTTGTAGATTATTTAGTACCACAAACAGCTCGAGTAAAAAACTACAGAACATAATGAAAATATAAACTATAAAAAAACGTCATTTTGAAAAGTCAGACGGTAGAAAAAAAAAAAAAACTAAAATCATGTCCTGCGAAAAAAAAAATTAAGCCGAAGTAGTTCCGTAACAGTTGTTAAGTTTCACAATAAATTTGAGCGGTGGTACCCCTTTCAAAAAAACACTCTCCAGTTAAATTTCAGTTCATAGAAAAATATTAATGATTAATAGCCTTGTTAAATCAAAATTACTGATGGTCGGAAGCTTCTGAAAATTAGTTTACTAGTAGCACATCATTATTTTTTTAAATGCATCACGTATATCATTTTCATAACAACTATATATGCTAAGTCTGACGCACTTTTTTTATTTCTTATTCTCTTTTCCTCCCACTGTTTCGTTTATTCTCTCTCTCTCTCTCTTTTTTTTTTTTTTTTTTTTTTTTTTGTGTGTGTGTGTCTGGTTTGTTCTGATATTCATACAGCACGTTAATCATAATCTAATGGTGAAATTTAGTATACCGGAAAAGAAAAAGAAAAGCCCATATTATGAATGCTATTTATCATTTTAAAAGTGTCATTAACTTTTTTGTTCAATATCTATGATAGTTTTCTGATAAACATAACAAATTTTCAATATCTAACGTAAAACAAGATTAACGAAGCTATATAACTAGCATAATATATATATATATATATATATATATATATATATATATATATATATATATACTAGCTGTTACCCGTGACTTCGTTCACGCAACATTAAAAGAAGAATAAATACATTAATTAAGAAAATATTTCACTCCCGATAATTAAAAACGTTAAAATTAACTAACTATTTATCACATTTCATAGGCGACAATACGGTATGTTTTTGTTATAGGGACCTTGACATAACTCAGTCTTTAAAAAGTGAAATTTTGTGCCAAATAATCGCGAAAATGAAATTGCAACCAATGCAAAAAGGAGGGCCAAATAAAATCGTGGAAATAGACGAATTGGGTAAAAACAAATGTCAATTTTACCTGATAAACAATTTTACTTTTAACGCCTTTGTGAAACGTTTTAACAGCCATCCTTCAAAAAAACATTAATTGGAAATAGTATATGCTTTTTCTTTAAATTCAGTTCTGCCTCCTTGGTTTAATGTATAGCTGAAACAAATCTTATTTTCTAAATGACAGTATGTTGACAGGCAATTTTTGTTCTCCAGAATAAATTGATTCATGAAGTTTGAATATGTGAAAATATGTTTTTATTTTTTGGATAATTTACTGAAATCAAGATTTTGTTTTCACCATCTATTCAAAGTGAAAATCAATTCTGTTTTTCAGTTTTAATGAGAAAATGGTGTAAAAAATATACAGATCTATTTTATTTCTCCTTTTTTTATACACAAATATGCAGTAATTTACTTTCCGTTTTTAGAGAAACTTCGTTAAAATTAACAAAAAAGAAAAAAAAATCTTGGCATCTAATTTAATTTTTTAAATTCTGACAGTTTGTGTAACATCCTCGGATCAATGATAACCGGTATAAAGTAAATCACGTTGCGTTCGATATTCTGGCACTGTAAATGAAAATTGTAAATTCACGGGCATTCTCCGTGAATTGCTGCTGTAATTTTACGGGAAATGCCCCCTTTTCAAGGTAAACGGTCCATTTCAGTAAATTTCATGTTTTTACGGGCAAAAACCGTTTATCTAATAACAAAGCTCGTTTATCTAGTCACAAAACCGGTTTTCTTATGGACATTGCCTGGAATCTCTGCTGCAGTAATTTTACTGCAGCAATTTTTTACAGTGAGGAGTAGTTGCGAAATACAAACATAGATTCGTGTTCATTTTCCTTTTCTTAAAATCATGATGCGATTTTTAGCAGAAAATTCTCATCTGTATATAACGGATATTCATGCTTAATAATCAGTATAGATAAAAAAACATTTAAATTTTTCGTTATAAATATGGCGTGAAACTCATCTACTTTCTATACTTACTGATCCTTGTATTATTAATGTAAGGAATTGATTCACACTCATTTTAAAACACATTGGAAAATTCCCGTTTTATTTCAAATATGACGCCTCTTTTTCCCGCAGAGAAATCCCTTTTTAATGACATAATTCTTGTTAATTTTCTTTTCCACGCAATTAATTTCAGTACTGGCATAGGGGAAATTATGTTGCTTTAACGAAACAATATTAAATCTTTAGTTTTTATCAACAAAAATGGAACTATTAACATTCGCCATTTTTTTTTTTAGGTAATCGAGTTATTTCTTTTAGTTTTAAGAATGAAAATAAATATTTCTCGCTATCCATGACATCATTTTCGATATGGATAATTTTGCGGAGCATATTATTGACATTTGCTGACCATTTTCTTTTGAAAATTCTTTTTACTTTTTTAAAATTTAAATAAAAAATACGGTATAGTTATATTAGCCCTGCGCAGACGGTAAAACGCCAAGAATTATTACCATACAAAAGTAAAAAGCGAAGAAAAAAAACCCAAGATCATTTTATTTCACCAATTAAAGATATCCGCTTTATTTTTTATATATGGCGTCATATTCGCCTGTTTCATATGGTTACTCATATTGAAACCTTGTATTATTATCAAAAACTAAAAAAAGTACGTTTTATTTCTAATAATATTATTTAATCGTCTTTTTAATTCTTTAATTTTTTCATTTCATTTTTATTTTTTACGTGAACATTTTTCAATTGAAACTAAATTGTTGACTAAAAATTATTATTCCGAAATTTGAATTAGTTTTGGCAACGATAAAGTATTAGCAACGGTAAAGTAAATTTAACCATGTTAAAATATTATGCGAAAAAAATGTCCATTTACTCTCTATGAAAAAACGAAATTTTGAATTATAAAGAAAAATATTTGAATAAAATAAACAAAAACCAGCCTATATTCAAATGAGGGTTATAATCAATCTGTATGCAAAAATACAGGATCATTAAGGGCCCCATTTTGACGCTGGCTTCAGCCTAACATTTGCGCACAATCAGATTTATAATATTATTAGGATTGCGCATAAATACATTGTTATTGATACAATTGTAACCATAAAGAATATTTGGCAATTTATCACATGTGACCGGTTAACGGAAAAATGCCTTAAAATGAATTTATTAATTTATAAAAGTATTAAAATGTTCTATTGCCATCGAAATCACGTCTGTGAACATAAATTTTAAAATTTTAGCAATCGAAGTGAATGAAAAATCGATTACAAAACTCCACTTTTACATACAAAAACACAGTTGAGTTAAACAAGAGCGAAAAATCATGCATCAAGCATAGATTATGTAACACTTTCAAAATAATTTTACAAATCTTTACAGTTTAATAAGGTGAAAGATAATATCAAAGTAAACAATTTGAAAAACGCATAACATATTAAAAAAAAAAAAAAAAAAAATCAGGAATTACCTACAATATTCGGAAAAATATCAAAACTCTTCTGTGCAGCCCTGTATATGATCTTTAGATTATATATACTACATACAATACTAAATTATAATTCAGTTAAGAAACGCGTAGCACAGATTAAAATTTCCTTTCTGGAGTTTACGCCAATAAATTGAAAAGGACTCGAGAACTTTTGTGCTGTCCTGTATATTATCTACAGAATTTATACACACCAAGTAATAGACAAAAAATGAGAATTTAAAAACACGTTCAGTAACTTTGAAAAAAGCATTTCCAGCAATTATTGTTAACCGACAGTATCGAATTTTTTAGTGTGTTCCTGTAAATGAACGATGAATACTATACACACAATATTCTATAGTAAATATCTTGTAGTGCACCTTAGTAATATATATCCATTCCAATATGTTTAAAATAGTGAAACATTACTAATATACACCACAGGCAATTTTTTCCATACACCGAGTCTTTTGAGTGTCCCTGTAAAGAAGCTTTAAGTGCTAACGCACACCCTATTCTATAGTAAGCTTCTTGTTGTGCACCTGAATGATATATATCAATTTCAATATGTGTGAAATTGTGTAACATTATTAAAATAAACCGCAAATCATTTTCTCCATAGAGGTAATGTAACGGAATTCTTTTGAGTGTCCCTGTAAAAAAAAACTATGAGTGCTACACACTTCATTTTCAATACCGAACATGCCATGGTAAAACTCAATAACACATATCAATTGCATGACAATCCGATTATATTTACGCGAGTTATAGCACGGACAGACAGATAGGCAAACAAACCGAATTCATAAACATTTTTTAATTATGTTGGAAAGTGTTAATAAAAAAATGTAATATCGAAGACGTCATATGCAGACGTAGTGCATTTTCAAAAATTATTTTACTACATTTTCGTGAAGGAGATAAGGGAGACTTTTTTACTTTTTTCAAGTCCGAAATTGCTATGGGTACATCCAAAATATAAATACACATACAAACATACCGTTGCTGAAACACAAATATGCAATAAGACTTCCCGCTGTTACAAAAAAAAAAAAAAAAAAAATCGGTATGTGTATGTCTTTTTCACACATTTCACATTACTTTTACTTTTTATACCAGGACTATTTTTTTTTCATCGATATAAAGCATTTTTATAAGGCCTCTTAAGACGGTTCTCCAAAAAATATCCCCCCCCCCTCCCCACATATTCTAAGTAATTTTTAAATATAAAAGCATCATACACTGAAAAAAAAAACTGTTGATTTTAATGTATAATACTGGCACCCCAGCCGTCAGTAACCGTAAAATTAACAATAATACACTGCCGCGCAAGCGCCATAGCGTATTACTGCTTATTTTACTGTTTATTACTGTTAATTTTACGGTATAATACTGACAGCTGGAATGCCAGTATCAACATTTTTTTTTTTTCAGTGTACTTACATTCATGATTATTAAAGTAATTTCTAATCGAACAATTTTTTTTATTTTCCGATAAAATAATTACATTTTGAATTATAAGCGAATATTGTCTCAGAATAGCAGTCTTTTTCTTTTTCCTTTCTTGTTCTGTCACGTCCGGAAATTCGATTCAAAACACCAACTTTGACGGCATTTTCTGAAAAATCTTCTGCCTCTACCAAAAAAATAATTAAAAAAACAAAAAAACAATTCGATTACGTAGTTTATTGAATAAATGCACCTGGCAATTTGATAAGTTTTCGAACAAAAATGAATTTAAAAAATGTGTCAGAAAATAGCCAGTTTGGATTTGAGAACAGCCTTTAAGAGTTTCGAGTATAGTTATTTGATTGACCTAAGACCTAAAGTGGAAACGAAGTGCCAGTAAATTAGGATAAAGCCCACACATCAAGTCTTGCGATGCCAAGCTTACAAGTCTTTCCAGATTAAAATGTTTTATTGAACAAAAAAATCCTTGTTTTTTTTTCTTTTTCTTTCGAAGGAATTAAATTTAAACAAAACCACACTGCAAAAAAAAAAAAAAAAAAAAAAAAAAAAATTGTCGATTTTACAGTATAATACTGGCACTCCACTACCGCACATGCGAGGCAGCGTATTACTGCTTATTTTACTGTTTATTACTGTTAATTTTACAGTATAATACTGGCAGCTTTTTTTTTTTTTTTTTCATTGTGCAGGAAATTACAGTTATTGTACACGATAGTTAGTGCACCTAGTTTTTTTTTTTTTTTTTTTTTTTTAGAAAATTACAAATATGGAATTTTTAAGAGGAATATCGTGTTGTACTAGGGCTAGTTAATGAAGGTATTCTAGAAATTGGATAATTTGTCCAAAAAATAAAATAAAGTAAAATAAAATAAAACCGAGAAATTTGCCAATATTTAGGTTTTTTTCAGGGCTTTCATTATAGTTCATATATTCGACGCTTTTCAGCATTATTAGGCAGCACAAGAAGATATTTCCCCGCATAGAACTTGACTGAAGGCCTCTAATAAATTCTTTGTTTTTGAACATTTAAGAAAATGTGACTTTACACCACTCTGACTTTTTCGTCTCAGTTATCTATCTTCGTATACCTGTCTATTTTTTAATATCTGAAACTCCGACCAATAGCATAATTGTAAAGTGGAGGGATCTGATGGATTTTTTGAGAGCCTCAAAGTGTCCAGGCCGGGAACCTACCGGGAATAGACTAGTTTTAATTTGTATAATCGAACTCAGAACCTTTGACTTAAATTGCCAATGTCCGGTTGCAATTCCAGGTAGCTCAAATGGAAGAGCATTGGCAATATATCCAAAGGTTCTGGGTTCCATTCCCGGCCTGGATACTTTTTACTCAGTTGGAAAAAAAAAATCAAAATTGCATAATATCTTTACTATTCAGTATGATTGCGTTGAAATAATAAAGCTTCTCTACGTTTCAATAGTTTAATGGCGTTTCTTTACCTGCGGCTTATTGTGTTGAGCTGTCTACATGGCAGACTAGATGTTATTGACAAAAAGTTGTCTAAGAGAATTGTGTCTGCCGGTTGTCGTTCCAGGTAGCTCAACTGGAAGAGCATAGGCAATGTAAGCCATAGGATCTGGGTTTGATTCTCGGCCTGAACACCTTTTTCACTCAATTGGAAAAAAATTCAAAATTGCATAATATCTTTACTATTCAGTATGATTTTGTTATCTTTACTATTCAGTATGATTTTGTTAAAATAATAAAATAATTTCATCGGAATTAATAATTGCTTTGTAAATACAATCTAAATTAAGTATTTTCTGTTACGTTTACCTGTTTTCATTTATAATTTGAATGCTTTAAACAACATTTTGTTTTGTTTTCTTAAAATAAAAAAAAATCATCTATTTTTTTTTTTCCTCTTTCACATATTTAGCATATCCTGAGCATTTCTGAATACATATGAGTAGTTTTTATACATAAAAGTATATGCTTATATTTTATCAAGTTGGAAGTTTTTCAATTGCTTTTATTATTTATTATTAAATGGACTTTTTAAAAAATATAGACTATAGTCTATATAATTTGGAGAAATTTTTAGCTTTTAATAACTAATCTGCACCATTTATGTTATTCCCAGTATTTCAGACTAGTAATCTTTACTTTATTTAATCTGATTATTCTGCGATTAAGCAAAGCGAAGAACGCTATATTGAATTATTGTTAACAAAATGTATACATGATGTACCATGTCCCCTGATGAAATCTCAAATATAAAATGGAAAGTTAACGTGGTGTGGTTCTTAAAATAGCAGTCAAATCCAGAATTCTGGATATTTGCTTAAATAACAATAACAACTATTAGTATGCAGACTTAGATAAATCTAGACTGAGCGTGTTTTAATAGAATTTTAATGAAATCAACACCACTGGCTGAATTCCCAGCGCCAATTCCTCCTAAATCAGACACCTTGAAGGAGATTAAAATTTACACACTTCCGCAAGACACCAGACACGTATTTCTAGCATACAGTGTCGAGAAATGTCAAACTATTCCCACGCTGCATTCAGGAACAGCAAGATGATGACTGGGAATTTTTATGCACCACACTTTGCAGGGGGTCAGTTTCAGAAACACAGCAAGAGATCCTGGGCCAGGAATGATTAACCGAGAAGCATGGGCACTCATAACTTTTCCGTAGTCATCCATTCGTTGTTACTTTTGCAGGTAGAATTGCATCGCGAGAGGTTGCCCCCTAAGGATGGCGCTAAGAAAATGAAAGCTAATCTGGAATTACAGGTTGTTACGCAATTATTTGTGATTTCTCTTCTTCTTCTTCTTTTTTTCTTTTTTGGTCAATTAATTCGACACATAAATGGTTTTGAAAAACTTATTAAATGTAAGCTCTTGTTTGAATTTGAAATAAAAGCTCTAATATTTATTTGCATGCACAAATTGTTTTGTTCAAGTAAAGACCACACCCGTTCAGACCTCTACTGTCAAATAAACTATAATAAACTCATAAGGTATAAGGGTAAATTTTTTTTTTTTTTTTTAAGGGAGAAAAGAGGCAAATCAAAAATTAGTTCTAAATACAACCGATGAAATTTTTAACTAGTTAAATAGGTATATCAATCAAAACTGCTAACTCTTTTACTATTAACTTTCTTTCTTTTCTTTTTTTTTTTTTTTTTTTTTTATAATGAATGTATGAAAAATTCAGTTTTCTTCTGAGGATACTCTCCCAAAATAAGAATAAAATTAACTCGTATATTTCTGTGACTCAAATCCTTACATTTCACGCTGAAATAAGCAAAATTACATCAATGACTATTAGTAACTCCGCGGAACACTTCTTCTTTCTGACAGGAAATAACGGCACTTCATTCATTTAGAATTGAAAATAAAGTAATAAGGGAAGTGTGCCTAATATCGCACCCATTTTGAAATTTTTATCTAATTCGGCTTGACTACACAACAAACTGAAACTGGTTAACGGTATGCGTTCACAAAGCATTCTAATAAAACATTTTTCGCTTAGTATAGTTTCCAATAAAAGAAACACACACACACACACACATATATATATATATATATATATATATATATATATATATATATATATATATATATATATATATATATATATATATATATATATATATATATAATTATAATATCTATGAATTTCAAAATACATATCAAGTTCTAATATCATTCTACTTTAATCTACAAAGAGATAAATAATGATATTGTGTAAACAGAATACCACATATCTAATAATTAACATGTGCAATCATAATTTTACCATAGCATGTGCTTCAATGGTAATTGGCCAAATTTACTCATACCTGAATAATATTTAAAAAAGAAAGAGAGAGAAAGGGGGAAAAAAATTAAAGATTGGAGTTGCTATTAAGTAAACACAAATGGATTAATAAATCAAATATGAACATTATACAATGGAAAACTGGACCACAAGAGAACAAACAAGAGTTGGATATGAAAAAACACATGTAGATGTACTCGTCAGCTTGGTTGCACCCACATGTGTTTTAAAAAATAATTCAGTATTTCATAATTCTACTGGCATGATGCTAACAACAGTAGAATCAACCAAGTATACTGAATTATTACCAGATAACAATTGGAAAAAATAAGATTGGAAATATTTAAATTGGAAATAAAAAACCATTAAGAATATATAATATATATATATATATATATATATATATATATATATATATATATACAGTTGATGATATAGAGGATGTTACTTAACTGTAAATTTCACCTGTTCTGTTGGATTCAATTTTACAACCATGTGCTTTTCAAATTTTGCTTCGGAATATGGATAAATAATTGATGTAGTAATGTATGGATTTTCTTTATCTTCCTTTTTATTTATTTGTTTATACATTTATTTATTTTCTCCCCTCTTTTTCAAATTGTTGCTTTGATTTGTAATGTTCCATTTTCAATGGTATCCTTGTTTTTCAATCTTGTTACAATGATTGTTCGGGCAAGGATTTGACACAATTTTTGGCATTAAGCTGGTGTCAATTACAGAAAACAATCATTCTTTGCTTATAATGTGGTTTCCCTGCCCTTGAAAAAGTGAATTACATTATAAGCATCCATTTGTGTTTATATTTTTGTTTCCCTTTTTGAATAAATAATACTTCATATATTAGGATTACTTCATATATTAGGACTTCTAAATTACAAATTACAAGTATGTTTTATAATTTGTAATTTGACAGTGCTATATGGTATAGTAATTTCATTGTATATGGTCAGTTGCTTCTGTTTCAATGGTTAATTTTTACAATAAGTTTATATATATATATATATATATATATATATATATATATATATATATTTCCCTCAAATAAATATGCAAAACGCCTTAGTACCAACTTTCAAAAAGTGTTCCTAACATCACACTCCCCGTGCGAACACAATAAAATTTACTCTTTTCAAAATATTTTGTAAGAAAGGTGAGTTGTAATATTGCTGACGAAGAACCTTTTAGCCCAGTCAAGAAATTAATTGTCTAGAGGAATATATATTTAATTAATTATAAGCAAACAAGTTGTAAAAAACGTGATTTAATTAGATATTTTTGACTTGCTTTTATAAAAAAAAAATAATAATAAAATAGGCACCGAATAAATTGCTTAAAATAAAAATCTAAAACCCACCTATCCTTCTAAACAAAATTCACAAATAAAACATGTGTAATAGGTATTGTAATTATGTGATTCATGTCGGTAAATTACAAACTAAGAAAGCATAATTCCGTTGAATATTTTTTTAGAAAACGAAAAAAAAATAGCAGTAAGAGTTCATTAATTAAAAAAATATCTATCTGAATTTTTTATAGATACACTAGGGGGCCTACCCCCTGCGATCTACGCTCGCCAACCCCCGCTCAGACTTCGAGGCCTCTAAAAACCTGACAGCGTGCTTTATTTTAAAAATATTGGTAAATCTGTAAACGGGTTGCCATGCTTTTAACGTGTTGATGGTGCATTTTTTTATTATCATAGCCTCACACACGGCTGTTGCGACAACTGACGACTGTTTTCGGGATTGATGAGTAAAATCAATTACAACTTGAAAACCAGCTTGTATAAAATGGTTAGGTTTAAATTGTGGCTACCTCTCGGACTTTTATAACATTGATCTGTATTCTATTCTTCCTTTGCGTTTAATGATGAGAAAAATTGCATCTGCTTGTGAATAACATTAAGAACCACGGTATTGAAAAGTACTATGTTATAGACATTTTCAGTAACAGGTTTTAATTTTCTCTTTATTTTAGTGCACGATCATGCATATTTTCATGTTATTTTAAATATGTAAATTATTTATTTTAATTAATATGTATATACGATTTTTCTAATAATTATTTATCATACAAAATTAATTAAATATTTTGTGCATGCATGCCTGCATTTATTCGGCATCAATTGATGAGATATTTAAATAAATTTGCTATCCGCGATAATTTTATAACATGTTATGTCACTTGAATCGGAAAATCGGGTACTTTTCCAGTATAGGATCCTTTGCTTTTAGGTTTGGCGTAATTCGAGCTTCAAAAAGGGATAGATTCGTTAATATACATAGATTTGTTGCCAAAAGTTATGAAAACAAACCCAATGAACTTTTGGTGCTTTTCTATTATAGGGGTCTTGACACTTTTTTAAAAAGCTTGGCGGAAAAAACCAAGCAGGATAGAAAACCAAGCAGGATATTTTATTCTCCTTCCGTTCAGTTGGGCAATTTGTTTTAAATATCCGAATTAGTGATTTTGTAAGTTCGTTTAATTAAATTTTACAAAAAAATAACAAAATGATATCAATAAATAATAATTACTATTAATTCCTTTTCCCCCTTTCTTTTGCGTTTACATAAATGACGTCATTTGGATGAATTTATTCAAAATATTTTCAGTTTATAAATTAAATTAAATGCTGACAGACGATTGAATCCTGACGATAGAGATCCTGACTTTCAAATTTTCCTGAAAAACATAATTTAATCACAATCTGGTCTTCATTATCGATTGAAATAAAAGATAAATTAAATTTCAATTTGAAAATGACGAATAAAAAGAAATCAATAATCCCTATCGGGATCCTTTTCAATTTTTTTCCCTTTTTTGTCACAAAAAAAACTGAGTAATTAGTTGCCACCATTACAGAAATGTCATTAAAATTAGAAAAAAATTAATATCTCGAAAACTAATTCCAATTTCAAAATTCTATTACCAGTTTTGACATCCGCGGATTTTTATGGACAATTGGTATTAATTTCATCATCAAGCGTTTAATATTTTATTAAAAATAGCCCTGAAACATAATCAGTCGTTTAATCAGTCGTTTCATAAAATCGTTTCATAAATTCATTTCACAAATTCGTTTCATTAGGATTTTATATATATAGGGTAGATATATAGGGTAGATAAAAAAAAGTAGATAAATTAGGCAGCAATAAATATGAAGTGCTGTAATACGAAGAAAACTCAAATAAGATATCAAATTCAATAATTTAAATGAGCTAAACATATATTTTGTTACATTTGATGTTTTTAAAAAGATTTAAAAAAAAAAAATTCTAAAAGATGTAACAATTTTGATTTCAGTTTTATTTGCTTGTCAAAAAATCAAGATTTTAATTCAGGTGGAAAATCTTCGCGGATCATTATCCATATTAGCAAGCTCTCCTTCTATCAACTTCAGGATCAGACATGACAGACATCATTTTGACACATTGCGAAGAACATAATCTCAGATCACGAACTAAAAATAATGTTTTCTCCCGAAGCCAACTTTATCATTCCCCAAGATCTGTGTTTACAAATTTTGAGAAAATATCTTTAACTTTTTTTTTTCAATAAAATGAAAATAAAAAATAACCTATTACCATTAATAATTATGATATGCCTCCGTAAAAAAATTCATATCGCTAGTCACTCTACTTGCTTTTAGAATCACTCTCGCCGACCTAAACTTGACAGCGTAAAGCATCTAGATCTAGAGAAAAAGAGAGAGAGGAAAATAAAAAGAAATTCCTTTTTCTCAACCTTTATCTGACTTGGATCTACCTCAAAGACAGCTAAAAGAAACTTTACGAAAAGAAGATGGAGAGAAAATGGGTTCCAAAAACACGCCCAACTGCGATTTTAGAGTACCCGGGCGTGTTATTTAGCTAAAATTCTAAAACTAATTAAAAACAGAAAAATCACAAATACTTATTGTGCACTGCAGGAACATCTGACATTTAAGTAATTTTGGGGGGAAAAAAAGAAAGAAAAGAAAAGAAAAGATTAAAAAAAATACGCAGATTATAATTGGAATTACTGTAACAAGTCACTAAAAAAAAAAAAAAAAAAAAAAGAAAGAAAAAGAAAAAAGAAAAAAATGTTGATTTTACAGTATAATACTGTCACCCCAGCTACCAGTATTATACCGTAAAATTAACAGTAATAAACAGTAAAATAAACAGTAATATGATACCGCGCATGTGAGGCAGTGTATTACTGCTTATTTTACTGTTTAGTACTGTTAATTTTACGGTATAATACTGGCAGCTGGGATGCCACCATTGTACCGTAAAATAAACATTTTTTTTAGTGTAAAGGTAAAGAATGCTTTTCGGAATCGTGGGTAACTCGTAAATGGTTATTGTATATTTTTGTTCGTCGTTATATTATATTTTCGTGAATTAAGAAACATTTGTATTTTTTTTACGTTGTACATTAAAAAAAAAGTCCAAGATTAGTCCCTGCTCTTAATTAAGATGATCCGGACGTTCTAATCCATAACACTCATAATCATTTAAATTGGCTATATATATTTTTAACGACTCTGTAATTAATAAAAAGAAACTAATTTTAATTTCAACAAAAAAATTTCTTTATACTTCTTAGCTTAAACACAACGTTATTTGTGATACTCGAAGATACGTGATATCAATCTTTTGACTTGTGATCCAAGCTTTAGAATTGACTTAAGAACGAAAATAGAATCACTCCAAGTCAGTAATATATTTTTTAAGATAACGTAAGGAAAGTAGGCAGAAATAAAGCTGAGTAAAAAAAAATATTCAGGTTAATTTAGTTTGAAATTCTTAATTTGTGTTGGCACAGACATAATTTTTATTAAAAGTTTTTGTTAATGAAAAAAATACTTTCATCCTGAAAATATGTTTGTAATATTTCTGAACGCATAAAAATGTAATTTATAACCTGATTCATCTCTTTCCTTCGATCAGTATTCTATACTTTAAATTAGTAAAAAAAAAAAAAAAAAAAAAAGAAAGAAAGAAAGGGGAAAGAAATAATATACATATAAAACAAATCCATATGTCATGCTTTTTGTCTTTCAATTTTAACGTTAAACACTTCAAAAAAATACAATTTTACATGACACTGTCATACCAAATCCAAATAACTTAGTTTTAAACATTTAGTCATATAAATTTAGAATATAAAGGCACTACACTGCAAAAAAAAAAAAAAATTGTTGATTTTACAGTATAATACTGACACCCCAGCTGCCAGTTTTTACTGTTTATTACTGTTAATTTTACGGTATAATACTGGCAGCAGGGGTGCCAGTATTATACTGTAAAATTAACTTTTTTTTTTTTTTTTTTTTTTTTTTCAGTGAATTAAACTGTCATTTATTTATTCATTATTTTATCAGTTATTTATTTATTATTTAGCTTAGATACCAAAGATAAACTGTTTTCGGAAGTGTAACGAACAAATGGGTTCTTTCTTCTTTATTCTCTTCTTTTGATGTTGTTATTGATAATAAAGTCAAAGGAGAAATAGTCCTTCAAAAAGTGTTTTAAATTTAGAAAGTCTTTACAGAAATAATCATCTAAACAGAACAAAATTTAGCAAACACATTATATACAATATATTTGTATTAGCACTGCTGATTTTTGTTCCAGGCTAATTTTAATTTAACAAAATATGTTTATATTATTTTTTTTTTAAAGTTTTAAAAGAATAAATACAAACAAATGAAACTATACATTTACATAATATAAGTATTATGCATAATTAATTGGATTTTTAATTCAAAATTTACAAAATCTTCAACATTATTTTTATTCAATTACAAATAAAATTAATAAGTTAAATTTTGTATGTCGAGGATGAAACGAAACAGGTGGTCAATTTATTTATATACAATATAAAGTGTCCATCCATTTATACATTTAAATAATAAGGACGAAATAAATTCAAACCTATCAAAAAATTTCCTGGCTTAACGTAAATCCAATTTCCTCAACCATTTTCATTACTATTATTATTATTACTATTATTATTATTATTATTTGCTTTGAAGTAATAAAATATGTTTAAGAAAAAATAATAAAATGTGCTTTCATATTGCAAAAAATTATCCTTCCTAAATTACAGAAAATTAACTAACCGTTTTAAGCGTTTTAGCTTTTTTTTTAAAAAAATCTCAAAATAAGAAATCATATTTCTCTTATTTAATATATTTATAAATAATTTTTGACACTGTAACATTTATTACTTTTTTCTTTATATAAATAAATTTATCGCTGGAATTCGTTAATTCTATTATAAAAATTTTGAATGATTTCTCTTCTTTCAGATGAAAAAAGTATTTTCGGTAATTCGAAATTACCATTGTGGTAAATTAAATGAGTATCATTAATTATTTTTAACATTAATTTAAATTTACGTCTCAATTTTAAATCTAATTTACAAAATAATAACTTTTTTTGTTTTAGTTGAAAGTAATATTTGGAGATTAGCCCGAATATGTACTCTATTTCAATGACGCCTACAATGTAAAAAAAAAAACAAAAAAACCCGGATATATTCATAAAATTTAATATAATCACGTACGAAAATACACACTAGTCTCTTCCGAGCTCCCTAAGATTCCGAAAAGCGTTCTTTATATTTATAAACCTCAGAAACGAATATATTTTCAAGATTTAAAGAAGCATTTATAAAAACAAAGTTTCTTTTGCCGCCACTGATATCCGGAAATGTTTCCGAGTAGTTTTTATAGAGTGTATTAATCAATTTTCTAAAACCTTAATATCGGTTTTTTGTATGCTACCCCTTCTTAAATCAACATTTCCATGTTCAACAAACTTATTTTACAGACAAATATGATAAAATAAAGATATTAACATTAACGTTAAAATTAATATTATATTGTTACTCTTGCATTGTGTAAGTTCAATAACGCAGCGGAAAATGTTTGAGAATAAATAACATTCTAATAACAGAAATTCCATTTTGAGAAAATTGATTATACAGTATGGAAACTACTCGTAAACGTTTCCGAAAATCAGTGACAACAAAAGAAACTTTGTTTTTATGAATGCTTCTTTAAGGGGTTACATGCGTTATCAACTTTCAAAAAGTCGATTTTTTTTCCTTGGTGGAAATTAAATCCTTATAGTGTGTAGAGTTATGGGCAAAAAGATTTAAAGTGATATCTCAATTATTAAGAAAGATATCAGAAAATATGGGAGCGCGCGTGCACCATCGATAAAACCGACCTTGCCGAAAAGATTCTACTAAAGATTCTACTCCCTTATTGAAGCTGCAGATGGCACAGGAGGGTCCACAGTATGGCGCAGAAATGGCAAGTTAAGTGTGAGTTGAAAAAAATATATATCGGTATATTTTTTTTCTTCTAAAACTTTAAACGCGATTTTCTGTAAAGTACATTTTCCAACATGGACAACATGATAACTTGAAAAAATTTTTGCATTTTTCGATAAAATTTGCTTTTATTTACGCATAATTAAATTGTCTAAGGACCACCCAGCCATTTTTTTTTCTAATAAGTTTAACTTTTTGCACTCCACTGGCAGCTATACGGTGACATACTAAATTTAATACACAAAAGCCACAATGGCATCGGAATTTTGAAACAAAATTTTCCGTTTGTTATTTACACGAACATATGTATTAACTTATTTTTAAATAAATTTTATCGAAAATTCCGGTGCCAATGTAACATTTGGGGATTAAACTTAGGTTACCGTATAGGGGTCAGTGGAATGCAAAAGGTTAAAGGTCAAAATTTTAGACGAAAAATGATTTTTTTTTTTTTTCAAAAATTAAAAATTTTGATCCGATGGCCCTCAGCTACAACCTTATTTTACAAGAAGAAACTGAGATTTTAATAATTTTTTGTTTCTACCGAAAGTTAGGATGTTGCCTATCGGATATTTTGGTACAGGTCAATGCGGCTGCAGGTTTAAGAGGTAATATGGGACTAAATTTAACAAATATATATATATATATATTTAAATATTTGAAGCAATAAAAAACAACGTGGAATTGATAGTTTTTCAATTAATTTTACTCCCTTTCCTAAAAAAAAAAAAAAAAAATCCAAAATATGTTAATTTTTCGGCGCCGAGAACGTATGTAACCCCTTAAATCTCGAAAACATGTTGTTTTCAGATGTTTCTAATGATAAAGTATGCTTTCCAAAATCGTGGGTAAATGGGAACAGGTAGTTCAATATTTCCGTTTATATTTTCGAAGATTAAGAAACATTTGCCTTTTTTTTTTTTTTTTTTTATAGTTTAACAAAAGAGGAAGGAGGGCGTACAGGCTGCCACTATATTCCATAGAAACTTTCGGTTTATTTAAACATAAAATTCATCAATTGAATAAGGCGAAAATTTCTATAAAGAAATAGTGGTAGCATGTACCTCTCCCCCTCCTCGTGTGCGTCACTGTTTTATTTAGTATTTTGGTTATGTTTATAAACAATGTGGCGATCCTATTTTGACTCGAATAGTGTGTTCACCAAAATAATTAATAATCGGTCACGAATCAATTCTTAGCATTAATAAACATGCACGAAGCTTTTTGTGATATTTTCAATATTTAATCGATGTTCCAGTAATCTGATATTACGAAAGTGGGCGTGGACGGATTTAAGTAAACGTTTACGTAACCGGCGAATCTTAACCGGGTATTCTTGGAACTATTAAGAGACACTTATCAAACACATCTTGGAAATATGCAACCAACTTTAACTGTAAGAGAACTTTAATAACAATAATTTATCTTTACTCAGTTACAATATTTGAAACAAATTAGGATATCTCTCATTCACATTTAAGGAGAAGGTGGATTTAAAAAATATATTTTTCATTTGGATTTCGTTAAGAAATTCTTCAAAGATGTAATCCATACCATGAATTCAATAAAACAATTTTTTTTAAATCAATTCATTGACTATTTATTTATTTTTTAATCGTTAATCAGTTTATAAAAAAAATCCTTGTGTTTCAATTTTTAAAATACTCTCTCCATTTTTTTTTCATTTTATTACTTAAAAGAACTATATTAAAAATTTATGCATAACATCTTTTAATCTGACATACAGTTATACACTGTAGAAAAGACAAATGTTTCTTAATCGACGAATATATAATACAATAACGAAAGAAAATATACAATAAATTCTTCCCAGTTACCCATGATTTCCGAAAAGCATTCTTTACCCTTAGAAACCCCAGAAACCAATATATTTTCAAGATTTAACGAAATACTTATAAAAACAGAGTTTCTTTTGGTGCCAGTGATTTTCGGAAGTGTTTCCGAGTAGTTTTTAGAATATATTAATCAGGTTTTTCAAACCGGAATATCGGTTTTTAAGATGCTATCAATTCTCAATTAAACATGTTCAGCTACGTAACTGAATTTATACATACAAGAGTAACAAAATAATATTAATTTTTATGTTAATGCTATTAATTTATCATGTTTGTCAGTAAAACATGTTTGTCTAACTTGAATCTATCTAATTGAGAATTGCTAGCACCCTAAATACTGATATTCCGTGTTGAGAATACCGATTGTTAGACAATAAAACTACTCGGAAACGTTTTCGAAAATCAGTGTCAGCAAAAGAAACTGTGCTCTTATATAAATTCGACTTTAAATCTCGAAAATATATTCTTTTTTTAGTTTTTAAACATAAAGAAAGCAATATAATAAATTATAACACCTTGTAATAATATATTCCTTTTAAATGCTAAAGATGTAAATTAACAGCATAATATAAATTAAAATAACTTTTATTAGTTGTTTTACATGTTTCGACTCTTTCAGAGTCATTTTCAAAAACAAAATGAGAATATTCCAAAGTTGCACGGGCTTTGAAGTTATTATTTTCATGTACTTTTTTTAAAAATTACGCACGTTATCTATTATTTTTTACTTGGTTGTTTATTTTCATATCTGTGATCATGGAGTAACTCTAGCCACAGTTTGGGTAAATTAAAAGATGCCGCATCGTTATATATTGTGTTAGTGTCTCTATGGTTTCTCTTATTATGGATGGATAGTATAGATTGTAGGGAAATATTATTTAACTTTCATTGAAATTTATTTGGATAAAAATAATATTTCCCTCCAGTCTATACTATCCATCCATAATAAGAGAAACCAGAGAGACACTAACACGCAAAAATACAATATATAACGATGCGGCATCTTTTAATTTACCCAAACTGTGGCTAGAGTTACTCCATGATCACAGATATGAAAATAAACAACCAAGTAAAAAATAATAGATAACGTGCGTAATTTTTAAAAAAAGTACATGAAAATAATAACTTCAAAGCCCGTGCAACTTTGGAATATTCTCATTTTGTTTTTGAAAATGACTCTGAAAGAGTCGAAACATGTAAAACAACTAATAAAAGTTATTTTAATTTATATTATGTTGTTAATTTACACCTTTAGCATTTAAAAGGAATATAAACAAAGCTTTTCGGAATCGTGATATTAGGTAAGAGGATCTTCTATACATTAGAAAATTCATTTGATTAGAAAACTCATTTTCTACTAACATATAAGTATAGCAGAATTCAAACGGTACTTTAGATTTTAGAAAATGATGTAGAATCTTGTTAAATATATCATACGCGTGACACAACACATATCATGATATAAATATTCTCTCCTCTAACCCAACCATCAATTTGTACAGTTCCTTTAGCCTAGATTAATTAATTTCATTTAAAAAATTGGCAAGATTTTTTTTTTCATGTTTATTTAAGCTTCTTTTCGAACAAAATAACTGAGTAATGAAAGTAAACTAATTTCACAACTTTAGTTAGCTTGAAAATAAAAATTTCAAGTATCTTGTAGACATCACAAAACTTCCTTCCATATAAATCAATTCAATTGAATGATTTAAATACTACAAGAAATTACATAGATTTAGCTAATGTATACGCATAATATAGTTATGAAATCGTCTTTTTTAAGCGACTTTTAATGCAAGAAAAACAAATTTATTTGTGTGCATTTAAACTGGAGATATACGCACCGCATACTTCGGACAAATCATAGAATTTTGGCACCCCCTCTTAGATGACTGCAACCAAAATTTAACTACAAACTATTCCTATCATGAGAATTCTGAATGTTTCGTTGAATTCTGTGCGCAAATAAACTGGAGATATCCCATAAATCGAACAAATCATCGATTTGCAGAGCGATTTTGCCCAAAAATTAATCAGCACCACACTGCAAAAAATAATTGTTGATTTTACAGTATAAAACTGGCATCCAGCTGCCAGTATTATACCGTAAAATTAACAATATTAAACAGTAAAAAAAGCAGTAATACGCTGCCGTGCAAGCAGTAATACGCTACCGCGCATGCGCGGTAGCGTAGTACTGCTTGCACGGCAGCGTATTACTGCTTTTTTTACTGTTTAATATTGTTAATTTTACGGTATAATACTGGCAGCTGGATGCCAGTTTTATACTGTAAAATCAACAATTATTTTTTGCAGTGCATTGCAACATAAATACAGAACTTCATATGAAATTTCATCCTATTCTACGCAGTAGTTCTTGAGTTAGAGCGCCCACAAAATTTGTGTCGCATACAGACAGACAGACAGATTCACGGACAGACATTTACCAAAAACAGTCAAATCGTATTCAAGACCTAAAACGTATAAATCAGTCGAAAACCGGAAGTGGAAATTTGCTTCCATTACTTTCCTCTTGTATAAATAGAAGAAAGTAAAACATAAAAGTGACCAGCAAGTAAATTATGAAATCTTATACGTTTAGAAAGACAGAAAATATTAAAATTGTAAAAACTCTTGTCATACGATATTCTAAGACATTCTTATTAAAAAATATTTTACAACTATACATAAATAATAATAATGAAAAAAAGACGAGCATATCTACGGCTCTTTCCAGGAAATATGTAATTGGTCCCAAGAAAATCTAAATTACAGCATCATAACTCTCGTAACCAGCACGCCTTCTCGATAACTGCCGCCGACGTATTCGAATTAGAAATCTAATGACACCAAACTCACATGGGAACTATTAAATCCCATCTTCCTAATAGCATGGCCAGGCATTTAATAAAATTTGGCTCAGATTCTGCAGATGCATCGTGTAGTTCGATGATTTTTAAAAGGAAAGAAATTACGTGAAAGCGTGAACCGGCTATTAGAAGTGTGTTAAACCCCTGTTCGGTCACGAAAACGAACCTACGAACTTGATTTCGTCGTTCCATACAAACACAGTGCGAAAGAGTCAGATTAGAATCCTTCAACCCTTAACACTCCCCCACATTCTAGTAAAAGGTTGAAGAACTTTTCAAATTGTATCAAAACACAGTTCTTATGTACATATAAGTGGATGTATGGGAATATATTAGCAGATGCATGTAATGCATCGCACATTACATACATATGTGTATACTTGTAAATACACTGCAAAAAAAAAATTGTTGATTTTACAGTATAATACTGGCACTCCAGCTGCCAGTATTATACCGTAAAATGAACAGTAATAAACAGTAAAATAAGCAGTAATATACTACCGCGCATGCGCGGCAGTGTATTACTGCTTATTCTACTGTTTATTACTGTTAATTTTCCGGTATAATACTAGCAGCTGGGTGCGCGGTAGTGTATTACTGCTTATTTTACTGTTTATTACTGTTAATTTTACGGTATAATACTGGCAGCTAGGGTGCCAGTATTATACCGTAAAATCAACATTTTTTTTTTTGCAGTGTAAGAAGGACGATCAAAATTGAAAAAAAAAAAAGTAAACCCAAATTTTTTGCAACAAAAAATGTTCGAATGGGAAATTCAGTATTTTTTTTCTTTCTTTTATTTAGGATTATTATTCGTAATTTACTTGATAAGGATTCGAAGATTAGAAAAACGCGCTATTATCGAAATAGCATAGAGCAAGCTTATTAAATTCATATCTTTATAAATTTCATATTGAAGAATCAAAAAAAAATTGCAATGAACATTTATAAGTAAATTTTAAACTTAGCTTCCCATTTGCAAAAAATAATTACAAAAGGTAACAAATTTTTACAAACAATTGAAAAAAATTAGTTGTTAAAATAAATTACTCAATTTAACTTAGAATTCATAAAATTTCTACATTTCACATCATTTAATTTTAGATTTGTTTGGACAAAATACACAAAGAATATCAAAACAAACTTTTTGGAACCCATATTTGGAAAAAATTCAAATTCGGTAAGGAAAATCAATTTCAAAATCATCTGCAAAATGATTTAGTATTATACATGAAGAAGGATGAAAAAATAAAAGATATTGCGGAGGATTTTCGCTGTTATTTGAAAAAGAAAAATCTTGATATAACGATCTTTTTCAAATAATAGTGCTCTCACATAATACTTTTAAGAAATTCTCACAAGCATCATTTAAATCCTCCAAAAGTACTCACGATTCAAATAGAAAGTATTTCTAAACAAATGTACTCTAACTTAATTTAATATAATTTATGTTTTTTAATTCGCTTTCTAAAGTTGATGAAGAAATTTTTAAAGAGTCATTATCTCATTAATAATTGAAGAGCTTAGTGGGAAAAGATGTTAAGTAATAAAAATTGAATGAAAGCATTTTGTTGTAAATTTTATCGAACTATTTTCTTTTTGCTATGTTTAACATGGTAACAGGTGATACTAAATTCTCTCGGAAATTAACATTTAATTTTCAAATATTAAAAATTATTAAACAGAAAAATAATCAATATTAATAAATGATGTCTCGGATCTTCAAGTGTGATTAGAATCCTAATATTTTATCTTTACCGTGGGATAGAATACCTCGTAACACTTTCAAAACATTTTTTGAGAAAATGTAGCATAACATTTCTTCACGAAGCTCTTCAATTATGATAATACTGGAGTTTTAATGGAAAGGATCGTGCGAGGAAGCTTCTAATTTTCCTTGCAACGGGGAAAATAAATTTCTGTCATTTCTTCATAATTTTCATCCAGAGATGTTTCGTTTTTGTGTTATATTTATTACACTAAATTTATGCCATATTTACTATACGTTACCTTTGTGCTTTGTTCCGTTAATGCTACATTTCGTTTTTCTGCATACAACTTAAATTATAGTCGAAAATAAAAACAGTCACATTGAAATTGCTCATTAAATTATTACCAGTAAGATAAACAATGGTGTCTGACATCTTATCTCGTATAAAAATTTATTTATTTACATTTGAAGACAATATCGTGCATCTCGCTATTCCGCGATGCACATTATGTGGACTAATGCTCAAATTAGCAAAGTATACAGCATCACGTGAATATCACTGTAACACATCGTCACAAATCCCACTCACTTTCTTAACATTCCGATTTCGAGGTCTCCCCCTCAGTCTACCTGTGGCAATTATTCAGTCGGCGGGCCATCGTTAGCAAGGATGAAAGGGTCCGCCAAAAGGGCCCACCCTTGTCGAACCCCACGTGGGGTCTTCTCGACAAACGGGGGCCCCATTCATTTTTTCATCACTTAGTACTATTAGAAGTGAAGGGGGCCTCCTTTAATTCATTGCCCCTATCATGGTGGTACAAATATTCGCGTGTCTCTTTAGTAGCTGGTAATTCTAGAGGGTATTAAGGAACTAAGCTGAAATTATAGGAATCAAAATGGGAAATAATAGGTTTTTTTTTCAACCTCCCCTACTAATTTGTAAACAATAAATGAACTGGTGCAACATCATGCATGCTGCGCATGTGTAGTGTATGCGTGGACTGCTCATCATACCATTTTATTGAATAGCTATACTGGATTATTCAATAAACGGGCGATTCTAAATATTTTGCAATTATACAGCTAATTCAAAAATATGGATTTGTTGAAAACTTTCTTGCCTAAAAAATAAATAATCGCATACGGGTAGAAGAGGTATAATTAAAAGAATTATTCTGGTAAATCTACAATCAGGGATTGTACGCCTCAGGGGATTTAAATATCAGACTTTTCGTAAAGTAATATTTGCTTTATATCAGTAGTAATTTCCCCATCTGGAAGAGAATGTGTGAAGGCTGGGACTCGAGCCCAGAACCTTTTGCTTCAATTGCCAATGCTCTTCCAATTGAGCTATCTTCTATTTGGACATCTCAGCCAGCACGATATTTGTTCAGAACAACCATTATTTAGTCATGACATCTGGACTTTTTATTTAAAACAGCACAACAGAATAAAAGACAGGTAAAGGAACTCCAACAAACTGTGCATGAGTAATTATACTTTCATTATTTTTAACACGAAGAACTGATTGGTAAATAATTCATATGAGTATTTATTGATTGGGTTAAAAATAATTAAAGTGCAATATTTTCTTTATTTAATGAAAAAATTCTGTGTTTAAATATGATGACCTTTACGAAAAATCTGGTATTCAAATCCCTTGAGGCTTATGATTCCTGTACAATCTACTTAATATTCGTGGAATGTGTTATATTTACTCATACAAACGCCTGCCAGCTACACCTCAGGCAAATCTACAGAAGAAATTTATAAGCAATTATCAAGTTTCTCTAGAAATTACTATTTACCCTCTCCGTTACGCTATCTCATTTTCCCTAAAAATTTTAAAAGATACATTGTTGCTAAAATTATTTTTAAGTTTGAGACCCTCGTTTTCAGATTTTCATCGAGACCCAAGTAAAACTTAACTAAAATTGCGAGAAAAAAATTAATTCGGAAAGATGCAATTCGCATGCCCATTTTGTTATAAATTGCAAGAAAACATAAATTCTTGCAACATAAAACAGATATTCAATTGCACATAATATTTTTATTATTATTATTAAGGCAAAGAAAAGGGTTTTTTTTTTTTTTTACCAAAATTTGTGTTAAAATAAAAAATGTATTTACGAAATTCCAATTTTTTTTTTCATTTTCTTTTGATGGCCACTAAAAATTACAGCCGAATAAGAGTGCAAAACTGACCTTCATTCGAATTTTGCTGATATTTTCTTCTGTATGCTGCATTTTAAACAAAGTAAAAATTAAAAATACTGATGGACATGACCTGTAAAGAAAAACTATCTCATAAAATTGATGATGAAGTATCAATCTGAACTCGCTGAAACTATTATTGATTCTTTTTTTTGTCGCAAAATCGCACTTAGCTTCATAAAATTAGTGTAACATTTAGACACCAATAATGTCTATAATTTCCTGTGCTAATTAATAAATTTTGAAGTATTACTTAGATTTTTTTTCTGACATACGAGTGCCGATATCGTAACAATTGTTACCTTCTATCAAAAACAACTTTTGAGAAATATATCAGTAAAATCCGAATTGAGATCACTTTTTACATATGAATTTTTTTATGGAAAACTTCGAATTGTCAATTATAACACCACACATATAACACGTGGATTGTTCCTTATATGATTAAATTGAGTAGCTATATAGGATTAATTCCTGTAAAACAAATTATGATTTAAATTAAGACATTCGGTTTATAACAGGAATAATTAATGCAAAAAGAAAGGGTTCCTCTTGAGGTTGAACCTTTTTAAACAGAATAATCAAAACAAGTAATATAAAAAAAAAATTTAAAGTGAATTCCTACTTTTTATTCATAAATATATAAAATAAACCCGTGTAGCATTAATGTCCCACGTTATCTTTATTGAAATTTTTTTTATAATCATCGTTGCGGTATTTTATTTTGTGGCATCACTAATTTGAAGAAAATCTTTCATTTCATTTATGAAAACAATGGGAGAATTTTTTTCTCCCATATAAAACTAAAATTAATTAATTAAATTTAATTAATGAATTAATATTTGAAAAAAAACTGTATTAACATCAAGTGTCATCCACTACAAGTTTAAAAAAAATGTATTTGAACTTGAGTGGATGAATAGAAAATATTTTATTAACGATTGAAAATTTGAACAAGATATATATATATAGAGAGAGAGAGTGAGCTAATAGTAGGAATTGAAATAAAAGAATGAAATAGTTACGGCGCTATTAATTTAATATGCAGTAATTTAGTTAGCAGTGTAATTGAGAGTTGAGAAGAGGAGTATAATGCGTACAGTTTAAATACTATAATGGACAACTTAGGGAAGATATTACTGGAAAATATCGTTTGGTATAGAGAGAATAAGCACAAAAAACAAATACTGATCTGAGTGTTTACAGATATCAGAGCCGCAACAAGAATGGTATACACAATGCTCCGGCACAGGTGCCATAACTTATAGGCACTTCATTAGGTCCGGCAGATCCTTATGCTCCAATGGTAGGTAGAAAAAAAGTGTCCTACCTGACACCAAATACAGTTACTCGGCGCTGATGGACATTGTTGCAACACTAAATATGAGAAGACAATTCTTACATTATTATCATCTATAGGTGGAAAATAAAGTTTTACGCGAATTCTGTTAGCAAAAAAAAAAAAAAAAAAAAAAAATTGTAATATAGCATTGAACTGCCCTAAAAGAATGATATATGCTTTTTTATCGGATGTTTTTTTCTGAAAGAATAAAAATCTTGATGCCATGATTATTGCAAAAATATCTTAGAGGTAAACCGTTCGAAAACAACGTATTTTCAAATCCTAAATGACGGCATCAGTAAGCAATTATTAAACTTTTATTTCTAGTAATCAGAATTGATGATTACATAATGCATGAATAAGTTACCCTTGCAATTTAATGTTAAGGTATCAATTTGAAGAACTGTAACATCGAGATTTGGAATAAATGCTCCTCTCCCTTAGAAAAACAATTTGTTGGGTAAAGTATTTGCGGCCTTTCCATGATACAGGTAGTTTACTTTTGGCTGCATTTCTGTATTTAAGCTTAATAGGAAGTGACATTCATATCTTTGCAAATAAGCTGACGAACGACTGCCAAGTGAGCAGAGAATGGGATTACTGGAGAAAGAAACAGCAGCGTAGATAGCCAGATAGTAAAAGACTGAAAAAGTTCAGCGATGGTTATCTGAGGTACATGATGTAAACACATCTGCCGCTGCCGCTGTTTGTGTAGTAGCAATTGGCAAAAAGGGGGAGGAAGGGAAGACTTTCTTCCAACAGCTGACGTATCCTGTTTCTTGCAGTGATGTCTTTGAGGAAGTGACATGGCTCTCATGCGAAAGTTGGTTGGTCGTTGCTCAACTTTCGCGTCGAATTTCGACATTTTTTCAAAGGACGGTTCGCTCGGCTTGCAAAGAGTTGGACGTGCTTCGTCATTGATGCAGAACATGATTTCGAGGCATCTGTTTTAGTTGACGAGAGATTAAGCGATTGATATTTCACACTGACTTCCTCTGAAAGAGAAAGCGCGAAAATTCGAAATAAAAAGACAGTTATCAGCATCAGCGCTTCACAACGTAAGAGAAAAAAAGAGTGTTCTCATTCTGGCTGGCTTTATCAAAAGTGTTAAATAGAAAATTTAATGAAAAGTACTTCGTCACAATGTAAAAATTATTAATCCTATACAAATTCCTAAATATTTAATATAAGAGCTTTTTATGCAACAATTCCCATATTTTGTTTCATTACATTAAAAAATATATAAAGTAATTATTATCTACGCTATACGATACAAACCAGTACAGTTTGAACTAAGAATTCAATAAGGAATATGTCACGGCAGTGGTGGAAAAGATGCGCAACAGCGGCCCATTTTTTACGACTAAATTAGATAGTATTATTCGCCTTATTTAATGACAGAATTTCTGAGATTTAATAAGACGGAGAATATTAAAATTTAGTGGTGATAATCGGTCCAAGGATGTACATCTTTTCTTTGTAGAAAAAATGCACAGTTAATTTAACAATGATACACTAGTTAGGAGGGGCAAAAAAGAAAGGGCTGAGTAAAAAAGGTATTGAGGGATTCGTAACATGTAGATGAAGGAACACAAGGAAAAATTAGGGAACAACAACAACCGTCAATATGTCATAAGGATGAAACCATTTTTGTACAATTTATTTCAAATAAGTGAATTTGTTGCTAAACTGTTTTATTATACATTTCTTTATACAATGAAACCTCCTACAACGGTCACTCCAAACAACGGTAACCTCCGGATACCGGTCATGTTTTAGTGGTACCGAATCTCTTTCATAGAAATAACATTACACTAAACCTCCAAACAACTAATTCGGAACAACGGCCACCTTACAAGATTTTTATTAACGTTATGTTTCAACTACAATTGAGATTGCAAAGAATGTGGAGGAGGATTTGTTTATTTATAGTAAAAAATAGATCACGCTAATTCTACTTTTAATACTATAGAAGAACTGATAGAAAGCAAGGTCAATGAGAATAAAAGTGCTTTCGAAAATGAAGCGAAAGATAATATGGAATTATTACAAACTTGTAGCATAAAATCATATTCTGATATTCTTTTTAGCTTCAGAGAAATTAAAAATTCTTCACACAATCAAAAAGATAACGAATTGTACAACAAATATGTGGGAATGATTGTGCATTTAGACAAAGAGATATGCTTTAAAAAAACCAAACAATTACGGATAAGTGATTTCCTTAGGGCAAAATAATAGTATGTAATTTTTTAATTGTAAAAATAAAATAATTTTGGTGAGTTATTTTGATTTTAATGTAATGTAATTTTGAGCTTTAAAAATTTGGAACCTCTGAATAACGGCAGCCTCCGAAGTACGGTCACTTTATCATGCTCGCAGTGGATATAGAGAGGTTTTACTGTATAATTTCTTCTACAATAATCAAAACCATTCATACGTATTTTAATAGTATTATTTTTAGAATTATGATGCGTTACTAAATTCCAGAATGAAAAACTTCTGTATCATCTGCCTATAATTTATTTCATAATTAATAAACGATGCATAATTTCACATCTCCCCAGGATGTCTTCTCAATTCTTCTTCTTTCTATCTGCTTCAATGCTGTAATTTTCATTTACAATATTAGATAATTTTTAAAATAATATTAAAACATGTTCGTATTTTATACTTTTATCGTGCATATATTTCTTAAAAAGTAATACTGTATACCCACCGCTTATTTCTACTATTTTTCAGAACAACAGCTGACAAATGTACTTTAGCCAATGAATGTAACTTTTTTATGTCTTAACTACCTTCTGAGAAATGAAACAAGCCGCCGACAAAAGAACCATTTCGAAGGAAAGCGAAATTCTAAACTTTTGTCAGAACGAATTTCCCTTAAGTGGAATTAATATGAAAATGTTCGTGTAATTAACCATAACAGACAGCATCATTTGCCACCGTGAGATGTTCACATGAAAAAAAGCTAACAAAGTTACACACTCGATGCAGCGTTAGTACTGCTACTCTAAACCGCATCAATCTTACCGCCTGGTGCCCTCTCAATCCCCGTCAATTCCGAAAAATTTATGGTACAACTAGATGCATTTTGAGAATCAACACATTAGCAACGACCCACGTTTTTTGGGGGGTAAAAAAATGTATATAGTGCCCAACCACATTTAGGTTTTTTTTTTCTTATTCCTTTCTTTTTGGTTAACTCTTAAGCCAGCTTCTTTTGATATTAGTTTATTTCTCTTTCTATATTTTCAAAGATCATTTTAATGAATATTGAAATATATAATACAAGCAAATAAAAAATATAAAACATTTAAATGCTAAAGAAATATGAAAAATTGGGGAGAAAAACAATGATTGACAAATTTTGCGAGATTTGAGGTGACAGTATCATCCGTTAGCTTGAGAAGCTTACTATCACGTTTGATAACAATCGAGAAGACACATTTCGTTGACTTAGATCTGCCACTTGTGTTTGACTAACTATTGCATCTGTATCCAAATGTGACTCTAGTTTTTGTCTATCACGTCAACTTTTTAAGCTGCAGGATACCCCGAAAGTCATACAAAATGTGCATACAAAGGAAAATAAAGGAAAAAAATTACCAAATATAATTTCCACAGAGAATAAATTTTATTCATACAACCGCTGTATATATAGTTACTGTAAATTAAATTGTGTTCATACAAGTAGTAAAGTTCTTTTACCAAACGGCAAACATAGCTTTTCCTGGTGTGTTCAATCTGTGGACAATCTTGCTTGATGCTCCAACAATAATCGGCCATCATATGTTCATACCATCTATCTTGATACCGTTCCTCCATGAACTTCAAATATTGGTGGAATCGCTCACCCTGCTCATCACTGACTGCACCAAGATTTTTCGGGAAGTCAGCAAGGGGGCTATGAAGAAAATGAAGTTTGGTGCTCATGTTGCAACCAAGCATTTTGAAGCTCTCTAAGAGTTGCTGGACAATTTCGGTGTAATTCTGCGCTCATGTATTTCCAAGAAAGTCTTTGACAATGTTTTTGAATGCCAACCAATAATTTTTTTGGAGTTTTGTCATTGTTCCGATAAAGTATTCATCTCTAACGAGCTGCCCAATCTGTGGATTGTCAGACACACTTGCCTTTATCTTTCTAAAAGACAGGCCAGGAAATGACAAAATGAGATTCTGGAAACAATCTCTTTCATTTGACAAAGCTTTAATAAATTGCTTTATAATACCCAGTTTTATATGCAGAGGTGGAAATATAATGTTCCTTCTGTCGACAAGTGGCTGATGTAGAATGTTTGGATTACCATGTATGAGGTCGGAAGCCAATTAGACTGAACACTGAACCCAATGCTTCTCACGATCTCTGCTGTCCCGTATACATAAAAACAGGGATACGTGGTAAATCCGCATTGCTGGCCAAGAAGGAAGTAGACCATTTAAAGGTAAGCACAAATGATCCATTTGCGCATGTGATATTGCAAAAAATCAATGGCTCTCTTTATGTCTTTATATTCTTCACGCAAACAAACTGAATGGCCTATTGAGACTGCGCCAAAGAAATTTCCATTGTGAAGGAGGACACACTTCAAACTCCGCTTTGAGCTATCGATGAACAGTCGCCATTCAATTGCATTAAAGGACGAAATTCCCAACTCCTCCATTAAACTATGTACGTTATGACAATACACAAATCCACCGTCACTTCGACAGTATTACAGAAAAACACTTTCTCTTGATCTTAGCTCCTTTTTCAAGGATTTTTTTCTCCGTGAAGTCTTGATGCTAAATGTTCTGAAGCTTTTTAGGATAGTCCCAAATCTTGTGTCAAATAATTCAACTCATGTTGATCAAATCCCTTACGAACAGAGTCATCTTCAATTTCAAAATCTTTATCATTGGGGCCACTTTGATTTTCACCATTACCGTATTCCTGTATTTCGAAAGAAGGTATTTCTTTGAAAATTGGCACTGGGATTTGTTTTTCTTGTTATATCCTGACGTTTTCACTGTACAAAAGTTACAGTCACTTCAATGATCTCTGGGCTCTCTAGCCTAGACAAGTATGAAGCTGTCACTGATCTCCTATGGCGTCATTCACACCTCCCCAGCCAAAAGAAGAGCATTAGTGCTTCCTATGACTTACGCTCGATTCAGCGCAGAGTGATCACATTAATATAAGATGTAGAGAAAAAACTTGACGTGATAGAAGAAAACTAACTACAGTTTTGAAATCAGCACGCCTATTTAACTTTAAAACAGCTGAAACATTTAACTCAGCAGAAATTGTGTTAAAAATTGTGCCCCAGTGTAACCTTTGATTCAGTCAAAAATAAAGGCCATCCTTTGAAAATCCAAGTTGAAAATACACTGGTCTCCAAAAGTTAAGATACAACTAAGTTTTTCAACGCTCACCATTAAAAGAATGAAAATGAAGGTAAAAAATAGGGTTTATATGAATGATCAAAAAACCTCGTGAAATAATTATACCGACTGCTATTTTTTTTAAAAGAATTGGACACTTATATGGCGGTCGAAAGGAACTCCGAATACCTCACTTTTGAAATTTATGTGGAATTTTTTTATGCTTGTTGATCTTTAATTTTTGGTACTAAGATAGTGTTGGTCATGTGTAGGAGATGTTGTTTACCCAATTCGTTAAGATGGATGGAAATGGTGTTATCACAAGTTGATCCTGCTAGAAGTATTAATGTGTCTCGTAGTATCTTCCAAAGACTCTGTGACCAATTTGAATCCGAAAATTCAGTATTAAGAAGACCTGTTCCAAGCAGCCTACGGGTTATAACCCATGCACAAGATCGACTTCTAGCTATTTCGGCCCAAAAGAGGAGGGATACTACTGTGGCTCAGATCATTTCCGATCATCGTAATGCAACATGGATGACAATATCTGCTACTACGGTGCGCAGGCGTCTTCACAATCAAGTATACGCTATTGAAGACGACCCGTTGTATGTGTCTTAATCAACGACACAGAGGTTTTGTTGGGCACGAGAGCACGTTACCTGGGAAAAAGAGCAATGGGCCTCTGTACTCTTCACAGACGAGTGCCGATTTGTTTTTTAGAGTGGTTAAGTCATGTTCTGATCTGGAGAGAACAAAGTACGAGATACTACCAATGTAACAGTGTTGAAAGACACGGTTATAGAGAAGGTGGAATCATGGTTTGAGCTAGAATCTCTCTAGGTGGTCACACTGACCTGCATGTGTTCCGTTGGGGAATTCTGACTACTGTGAGACATCGGAGCGAGATCCTTGCTCCGTATTTCACACCATATGCTGGTGCTAATGGTGATGAATTCATCCTAATGAATGACAATGCCCGACCCCACCGAGATAGGTTTGTTGATGAATATCTTGAGGATCAATGTTTGGAGCGAATGGAATGGTCAGCTCAATATCAGGACCTTAATCTAATGGAACATCTTTGGGACTGCCTACTAATAGATGAATTTTGGATCAGGCATTAACTTGGCCACAACAGCGTTCAGAAGATATAGTGAGGCAACCTGCCATTCCAGTAATATTGTAAAAAGTGCTAAAAAGTTTAATCCTGAACGATAAATGTCGAACACTGCGACATCTGGTAGCAATGTTCAACGTAAACATTGTAAGGATTGAATTGAGAAAACGTTTCGGCCGATGATGGATGTTTTAAATACTTAAAATATATCCTGTTTCCTCTGACTTGGATAGTGTTTTACGTAAATTTTTAAATTATGAAAGATAGTAATAATGGCTAAAAAACATAATACGCATTGTTTTGTTCTTGGTTGAAATACTCAATACAGGAACAGCAAACTTTCCATATTTAGCACACTTCTTAATCACATTTCTTAAGACTCTAACATTATCTTCATATTAAAGCAAACTATTATTTATTTAAAAAAAAAAAGGGGGGGGGGTACGATTCGTGATTTAAAATTATTTTTCAGACATGAAAAGCTTGTAATTATGGAGCAATAGATTATAATTAAAAATGTATCACACTTTATTTAAAAAAAAAATCCCTTTCGATTTATAATTCTATTTCCAGCTAACAGATATCGCTGCGATCGAAGTTCATCTATAGCATTTTTCAAGCTTAATTTTTTTAGCATTACTAAAATAGCGGGTTGCCACACTGTTTCTTCAAGACACTATAGCTTGGTGATAATAACATGTTCTCCAAGTCTGGTGTTGTCGAATAAAATTTTATACACCGTATGTTACTACTCTGATAACGAAAGGTACTCTATCAGAAGTTAAACAGACATGGACATTAATGGGATTCCCACAAAGATTTCGTTTTATTTCGCACACGATGAACCTAAATAACTTTACTATTATTCAAAGACTTTAACAATTTGTTGTCAAATGAGTTAGTTATATGTGATTTTGTTCACGGAGTCGCTACCGCGCATGCGCGGTAGCGTATTACTGCTTGCGCGGCAGCGTATTACTGCTTATTTTACTATTTAATACTGTTAATTTTACGGTATAATACTGGCAGCTGGGGTGCCAGTTTTATACTGTAAAATCAACAGTTATTTTTTGCAGTGTACTAATGAAGAAAACCGGACTAAAATTGTACTAAGAATGAAATTTAAAAACACTTTGAGGTTTAATATCAAACGTCTATCGCTTATATCGAGAAGAGAAAAAAAACTATCTCTAAAAAAAAAAAAAAATCAAAAAAATAATCTTTCAATTGAATTGAAAGACTTTAAGTGTATACATAGTTTTCATTTCATTTCCATATCAATTCATTAGTACATTTTTTCACAAAAAATGTTAGGAAATGAAGTATAAGAACAAATTTCGTCTGTATACAATTACATGCATTACCACTGAACCTTGACTCCTTGGTACAAATTACTTCTCGAAGCATGCAGTCTGTTTAGCGATTTGAATCTCCGCATCTTGACGTAACCGACACTATATGGTTTTCCTCCTCTTCCTGGCTAAACTGTCCCGCTCCAATATCATATTTCAAAATAATACGCAAACAACAATCTAAAAAGAAAAGACAGATTATGCGGTCCTTTTGGCAGAAATTAGGAGGGAGGAAAATGTATTTTTCCTTTTTCTTTTGAGGGGTGAAGGGAAAATAACATATAAAATGTCACCATTTTCCGTAAAATTGTACTTGCTTTGTGAATTCAAAAACTATAGCTGAGCGTTACAAAAGGCATACAATTTCAAATTCTTGCAACCTATTTCTAATATCCTTATAAAAGATAAAATAACCATATGTTTACATTACTTACATTAACATTAGCGCTGAAAATGTATATCAATAATCAGTTATTGACATCATGAAACAACTTTTTTTTGTAATTCGATTGATTAAAACTTTCCTTCGTTAAACTCTTTTTATGAAAAACGCAACTACGCAACTATAGGTTAGTTCTGTTAACAGTAGAAATAATCTAAATATGTAAATCATAAAGCACACGATGAAAAAAGCTATTAGGCCAAATTTGAGTACATAAGAGGATTCAAGTCTTAACCTATGTAATAATGATTTGGATTGGACGTGATTGCTAAAATATATATTTTTAAACATTGCGTATTATATAATATACACCAAACATCCAGGTAAGCAAAAGGGACGCACTTGGATAGAAGAATAGATCATGAATAGGTGAAAACATACTTTAAATGTCCAGGTTCAGATCATACAGTACAAGTACCAGAAAATTGTTCAATAGCTAACGGCTGCCGAAGGCAGTGGCACCCGGGATTATCACATATGATCAATTCTATATGTTAATGGGTAGAATGGTCAGAGAAAAAATGAATAAACGCCACAAATTCTTCGTTCTAACTTCCTTGGAATAAAGAATTTGGCGAGAGTACATGAATCATTAGATATCCGTTGAACAATAACATATGGATAATTTTGAATTTAAGGATAAACTTGCTAAATTAATAAGTTTGAATACATGCCAATAATAACGTTATTAAAAATTTGGACAACCCTGTAAGAAGCTCACTAGATCATCAAAATAACGGAGGAACGGCTACCATTTAGACATTATGATTCTGACAGAGAAATGCAGAAATTACAAATTATAACTGGGGAAAGTACATCTGCTATTTTTTGGATGAAAATGCCGTTGACTTCACGTGGAAACGTTTAACGATAGGGGAAAACTTAATTATTTCTTTCATATATTTAGAATGGGAAAACAGGGTTTAAATAAAAATTTTAATTAATTAATCAATGAATTATTAAAAGAGGAGGATTTTTAATAAAGAAAAAGGGGGAAATTTAATATCATAATAATATATACAGGATGTCCCGAAAAGTCTGAAAACGGTCGAATAACTCGAGAAATATACATCGGATTGAAAAACGGAAAAATGCATGTTCAATATTTTTGAAAAATCTATTTAGGGATATCAAAGTTGCCCCCCAATTCTGCCCCCTTGGGGGGAAAGGGGGCAACTTTGAAATTTTAAATGATACCTCCCCCCCTCTTTTTTTTATTGCAGATTTGTGCTCTACGGGAAAAAATACGTAACTTTTGTATTTAACATTTTCTTTGAAAATTCGTATATGGCGCTGTAATCGAATAAAATGCAGTGAGAATCGTTTCCATTGAAATGTCTAGAAACGGTCGAATAACGAGAAATATATATTGGATTGAAAAACGGAAAAATACATGTTCAATATTTTAGAAAAATGTATTTAGGGATATAAAAGTTGCCATTGATTTGGCAAAAATTACTTGGTAGGAGAAAAGATCAGCAATTCTTCTTTGTCATTTGAAAGCCTTTGCTACGACGTGTTGAAGCTAAACAAGCTGATTTTTTTTTTCAGAGGTAAAATTAACAGCAATCATATATCCATTATATAACCATTTCCAATTTGCCATTGGGGTGTTTTTGGCACTCAGAATACAGCTTTTGATGTCTGAATATGTATAATATTTGAGATAATACTATACTGAATATAAATAATACTACTGAAACACATTTCTAATAATGTTTTACAGTGTTTGATATGGTAGTTTATAATTCCATGATTTCTTATTTTAAATATAAATTAATTCTACCGTATATTGCCCATACCACATACCTCCTAAGTGGGGTCGCTTTAAAACGTCATTTACTAAGATGGACGAAACAATAAATTTAGCAGGAAAATGATGAAATTGAACCATGAGCAGAGCATATATTAATCGACTCAGTAAGAGAAAGAAGGCATCTTTGGAATGTAAATCCTAATTTACATCCCAATAGAACCTTGAAAAGGCGTTCCTATTAAATAACAACATAGAAATAAACGAACACAGCAGTAGTCTAACGATTTATTTGTACCAATGAAAGATCGATAAACAGTAACTAATGTCATATCTTTCATGCAACCTTTGTTAGTGATGGGTATAACAATTATTTTGATTATTCGAATGAATCATTCGGCCATGCACAGAAGCATATCTGTCAACCTTCAAATTTTTTTTATTCAATTACTACCAGAAGTTTAAAAAAAAAAAAAAAAAAAAAGTTTTTGATAAAATCAGAAACTTTTTTCTTTTTCAAAATTTCTGGTAGTAAATGAATAAAAAAAAATTGAAGTTTGACAGATATGCTTCGGCACATGCCCGAATGATTCATTCGAATAATCAAATTAATCGTAATGCCCATCACTACTTTGGAGTGTCAATTGCAACTCTTCTTTCGACTTGTATGCGGAGAAATTGGAATTAAAATCGGCTCAACAGTTGGTTGTTCGAAAAATTATCAAGTCCGATAGCGACTTAAGATTCAACAATAAACTGCCTAAGTTCCGGTGCAAAACGTCAAAAAATAACTCTTATACAGCACAAATTTGAAAACCAATCTAATAAACCCATATAAATAGAATAAATTATGTCTACGTGATGTTTTTCTTTTTGTTTTTAAAATAAAAGTTTGAGAATCACTGTAAATTATTTATTATTAGTAATCCCCTTTTATGTTCGTGTTTTAATTTGATTTCGAGAACGAAAGTACTTACATAAGTTTCACCTGAGTTTCTCCTGAATACTGAAAAAATATTTTTTTTATGTTTACAAAAATAAATAAGTTACTTAACCTGTTTAATTTGTTTTTTCAATGTTACATTCGCAGTTACTTTAAAGTGCTCAAGTGTTTAGACGAAAATAAGAGAACTTCTTTAGTATGTGACCGTCCGTCGCAAGTGTTTTTCTCGACATGAGCCAAGTTGAATAAGGTCATATGTCAAATAGAAAATTACATTAGCAAACATATAAATAACTATCGGTAATTACACGGATATGTTAATTTATTCATATCCCATGGTTAGACCTTTGCGTCTTAAAACGACAAAAAATTAACATGATTTTTTCCAGTTTTTGCTATTTTGCCATAGCAAAATAGATAGTGTTTCTTGTTTAATCTTTTGCTCTTTCTACCATTATTTTATTGCTATTTTTATTTGCGGCTTTTATTTTTTATATATTTATTTATTTATACACTTTTCTTTCTTTCACATTTGTGGTTCATTTTCAACAGAATGCATGCTATAAGGTGTAATTTTCAGAATTAGATGATAAATTTCATAACATAAATTGAATTACTAAAATAAAAAATCAAAATTTGATTGAAAAAAAAATAGCAAATTACATTTGTTTTTCTGTTAACTAAATCTTGATTTTCACTTCTTTGTAAGTTAACATATAAGACTTTTAAGATAAATTATCACTAGTATTTTCTGCTTTTTTCACACATTTTTTTTTCTTTTTAATGTGTACTTCTAATATTCCATGCCCTCTAAAAAGGATAATTAATGAATCAAATAAGAAAGAAACAGATTCATTTTATAATGCAGAATTTTCATGAAAACTAATTTTAACAGAATTTTTTTAACGGATTATGGTTTATAATCAAAAAAAGATAAATATAAATTGAAAAAGTCTGAATATCATTTCATAATTAAAATACAAAAGGCCAAATATTCTTAGTATAATTTTTTGTAAAGTTCTTTCAATAATTTAATGGATAAAAAATAAACAAAATAATTACCAATGCATTAAATATAGCATTGTGTGTTAAATAAACCGTCTGAAGTTTTGCCACAGCATTCTCACTATCAAAATCATACAGTTACTCGTTTTATAAAGCATATGATTACTAAAAACCATAAAAAATGGCATTGTTTATGTATGATGTAAAGTCGGCCGGCCAAAAATAAAGAGAACACCAAACCCATTTTAATCACTAGTTTCTCCCAGAAAAAAGAAAAAAAAAAATAGTCATTTAACTGTAAATTGTGTTTTCTTCCAATTTAATGTTCATACTGATATTGTACCAAACTCTGAAATTTTCAATACAAAAACCTAATTTTGATCTCATATTTAGCTTTTTCGGTAAATTTTACCTTGGTATACCAAACGGAAAGTCATTCAGTAGAGTAGTTAAGGAATTATGAAGAATTAAAGTTTGGAAATTTTAACGTTAAATTCATTTGTAATCGTTGCAAATCAGATTGCAATGGCAATATTTTTTTAAGCGTATCTGAAGAGTCAGCTGGTTCTGCGTCAATTCGTCGCATACAATTCATCGCAGAACAATTCATCGCGCACAATTCATCGCAGCGTCAATTCGTCGCTTTGACAACTCATCGCAGCGTCAATTCGTCGTGGTGTCAATTCGTCGCAACGTCAATTGGTCGCAAGAGTAGGGAAATTCGCAAAAATAACATATAAAAATATTCCTCTAAAAATCGCCAGTAAATTGTTAGTTATAATTCTCTATATCTAAAAAACAAATTATCATTAAAGATAATTTTACTAAATTATCTTTATTTTATCATCATAGCCTTCAAAAACATTTTCGTTGCGATTAATTGACGCTGCGATGAATTGTGCGGGATGAATTGTTCCGCGATGAATTGTGCGCAACGAATTGACGCGACACAAAGTCAGCTACTTGTCACAATGAGTTGAGATTTTGAATCCGCATTGAAGCTTCTAGAAATCTATTTTTGTTTAAAAAAAGAGTCATAGGTTACAATTTATATATTTTTCGAAAATTGATTTCGAAAATATACATACTTTAAAAGTAATTTTCGGAAAAAATATTAATTATAACCTGTAACTTTTTTTACAGAAATATATTTCTAGAAGCTTCTAAATATGTCAGTCTAAAATTACAGCTTATTCCGCTAAGTAGTTTTTGAATTGCATAACAAAATATATAATATATATATATATGATAAAACTTTTGTTAATAATACCCATCAAATCACATAAATAATCGACAATATAAGAACCGATAATTATAATAAAATACAAAGAAATATATCCAAAATTGCGAGATTCTCAAAATGAAATGAATAGAAAAAAATAAAGTTATATGAAGAAAAAATCCAATGCGCATACGGTGAAAAAAAATGACAAGAAGCAAATTGAAACTTATATCTTAGAACATTTTTCCACAAATATAAGTAAAACGTAATTGATTTCTGTTTGAATAAATAAGCTTAATCCAAATTTTATCATTCAAATTTTCCGATCAATTATGATATAACAATTAAAGAAAATTGAATAAAAATGAACAGATCTTAAATATCTAAAGATAATAGGTGTGAAAACAATTATAATGGAGCATTATGAATATACATGAAGATATTTATTGAAAAATTATGAAAAAACTGAAATATAAAGAATCAAAACGTAACCCTTTCAATAGCATTTTTGAATGTGTTAACAAAAAGTTATAAATATAGCACATGTATCTACTGTGCCAGTTGAAAGTTAGAGTTAAAAAAATAAATAGATCATCGATTTTAACAAATTAAAAAAATAAAATTATTGTATTTAAAAACTAAAGATAATGGTAATAATGTTAATAAATTTATTTAAAAACTAAAGATAATTATAATAATAAATAGTTAAATTAAAATTATTACAAAGATATATTATTTCATTAAACGATACGGTACTAAAAAACGATTAAGATAGTTTTGATACATTTAAAAACATTTTTTTACTGCTACTGCCATCTGTACTAAAAGTAAGTAATTAAAATGCAAGTAATGTATAGTAATAATAATTCTTACTTAAAATTATATTAAAATGTAAAAAATAAAACAGAATAAGATTAAATATAATAAGTCTGTTTGAAACCACAGGAAATGCTAAAAATTATATTTATTTACATCACTTTAATTAAATTATATTATATTACAAGTAATTTGTCAAATTGAAGCAAGAAATAAAATACATTACGATTTATTAATGCAGCCAAAATATTATAAGATAATAAATAAAGTAAAATATTAAATTGTTAATTAATCAATTAATTTTAATACTTTTAATGAATGACAAATTGATATAAAAAATAAAGTTAATATAAATATTGATAGTAGTTAATGTTATTTATATATTAATTAAAACGTCATTTTTCTGGCATGTGCATACCAATTCATGTCAGGATAGTGGTAATTTTACAATAAATAATAAATAATCATTGATAATAAAAATAATTGATAATAAAAATCTACCAAACAGTTAAAGCAAACGTAAAAATTTTAAGCATCTTAAAACATTGTCAATTTTAATATTTCTCATTTTGAAAATACGGTGAGATCTTAGAAACGCAAGTAAGAGGGAGATATAAATGGGGAAAATAGGGGAAAATACGGCTTCGGGATTGACTTTTCAAATGATTCGGAGGACTAGAGAGTGAATGGGGAAAAATTTGCGTTCTGATACATAAACCGAAAATACCATGTTTCATGAGAATCATGTAAATACACCTTTAGCATTGAGCAAACTACAAGAGAGCTCAATCGCATTTAAAGTTAGCAGCCTCTCCTTATCAGCTTGTGTTTAACTGCGTTTGACATTAGGGTCAGTAGAAGATACTCATCCCTGATTTTCCCCCCTCCACGGTATCCTCTTTCACAGAATCTTCTCTTCATAAAGAAGGGGTGACAATATTTTCAGAAGTCTGATCCCTTTAAGATCCTTGTCAATCATCAAAGAGGCAGCAGTGGGTAACGAGCATCATCTAACTGTTCTTCTTTTTCCCACTCTCCTTCCTATCTCAAAGAGAATTAGCTAATCCTCAAACGCGTGTTTCTCATGCGAGGATGGTGGTATTCAAATAGCATAAATTCCGGAACGGAATGAATAGCCCTCATTGAAAATTATTAAAAATTACAATGTTTAACTGTTGAAAATATTTTTAATTGCTGCAATCTTTCTGTATAGGTATTTTAGTCAAATGAAGATCAATAAAAATTGTTACATAATTCTTTAAAAAAACAATTCTTACTGAGTGTCAACGCCTGAACAAACTTTAAGACAGCAATTGAAAGGGTCGGGGCAAGAGAGTGCCAAACCACATTTTTGAACTTCTGAAATATTTCAATTTGAAAATTTGATCAAATACTCAAATCAAGATATATAACCTAAAGTTTTTTTGGCCAATGTCTTAGTAACATTTGAGATATTCTGAGTAACAATATCGCATTACTTTAATGATATTACTATTACTTTTTTTTTTTTTTGTAAATTAGCTATCTTCATTGGGGGTATAAACATCAGGGGCAAAAACGAAACCTGGGACATACGCTGCCACCAAGTGACATTGGAAACAAATTATATGTTGGATATTATAATTTACAACATTCAGCAACAGATTACAGTGTTAGATTTATTTCACCAAAAATGTGGCTTGGCACTTTCTTGCCCCGACCCTTTCAATTTAAATAGTTCTGCAGCAAGAACAAATTAAAGCAAAGTATAATTAAAAAAGAATTGTAATAAGTTTTGTACATTTTTAGCGTCTTTAAGAAATTTAAATCATTATAAATTCACCAAATCTCATAGAAGTATTTATTATTTTAATTTAATCAAAGGGAATTTCCATGCAATTCAAATTTTATCAAAATTGTGATATTATATTACCGTGCATATAAATATTCAAATTTCAATAAAAAAAAAAATATATTTCAATTACCATGCTGATTTAAAAATAATTTGCTTTTCCATGGATTTTATTAAAAATATTTACATTTTAAAAATATTTATTGCTTATTTTTATACATTGTAATATATAGGGAAAAGTGTGTTAGGGTTAAAACAGAGGGATGTACTTGGAAACCGAACATTCCGAGATATTTGATGCCGCTACTTTTAAAAAGGATAACTCACCAACATCAACCGACAACATTTTACAATCTACACCACATTGCTAAAGGAACAAAAAAATTCCGACACAAATAAATGAATAAAATACAAGTAAATAGCGACATTTATTTAAAAGTCACGCGCAACAACCGTACATCAAAATTCAACAACAGGAAAATAAAGAGAAATCTTTCCCGCTCAAAATCACTCTCGATACATGATTTTCAACAGCTTTTTTTTTTTTTTGGATAAGATTCTCAAAAAATGCCGCAACACAATTTTTCCCCCTTTCCATACTACGGACATAACAATGCCAGAACAGCAAGAGATACAAGGACTAAAAAATACAGCTAGTCTCCTTGAAAAAAAAAAAAAATCGACTATAAATTGACGGTGTTGCCATGAGGCGGCAGGCATGCATAAATTGAAACCAGCTCCAAAAGTAATTTGCGAAATTAAAAAATCACAAAAACAAAACGACTGGACTTAGCTACTTGAAAATGAATATCGAAGTTGCATTTTTTTATTTCCTTTTCGGGGCAATTGGTAGAGATTTATGAAAACGTGCCTGGTTCCCCCCCTCTACGAAGGGCGGGAGAAGCGTTTTTACGCCAACTTTATGTGGCCCCGAACGATGCATTTTATTACCCAATTAGTGGGGCATAACCACGTGAGTGCCATGCCTCCAACTAGCACTAGGATGCGTGGGGCCCTGGGATGATAGAGAAAATATATATATATTCTTCTAATTCTTTTCGTCCCAACACGCATAGCTACACGAACTGCCTAGGTATGGAAACATACCACTCATCCATGGTCAAGTCCTTGTCTTTAAATGCACTGACGGGTGTATGTTATTGTCGAAAACATGGGCTGAATTCGGCTTAAACTAGCTGACTCCAATTCCACTGGGTAGTAAATTGGAATTTGTTAAATCCATCTACTTACAACAATCAAAAGTCAATAAATTTGATAAAGATTTGTTGTAACTCTTAATTCTCAGATAAATTGCAATGTATTTTAATTTTGAAGAACATATTTGAATAAATGATTTAATGGATGAATAAATGCATGTCATTAAAATAATAAAATAATAAAAATAATCTTATCAAGAAACTGAACTGAGATCAAAATGTTAAAAATTAAAAACTGTTTCAAATAACCTCAACTGCTTGAAATGATTCAAACTTTTTATTTATTTATTATTTTATTTTTATTTATTTATTTATTATTTATTTTTATTTTTATTTTATTTTTTTTATTTTTTTTGGCTAAGTGACTTATTTTTGAGCATTTATTTAATAAAGGTAAACCAAATAAAATTTAAAAGAATTTATTTTTATTTTTAGATACTGAGTGACTGTAAGTCAACAAAATGTCTCCTACTGATAAAAAAACCAAGCGAATATTTCATTTATCATTTTAAAAATTATTCATCGTGAGGTCCTTCTGTCAGGAAGTCTTCTCCAAAATACCTTTAAATATATATATATATATATATATATATATATATATATATATATATATATATATTATATATATACGTATATAAATATTTTTTAGTGATTGTACCAACACATTTGTTACGCACCTTTTTTGTTTAATTTGATGGAAATGTTATTAATCTTCGGGAGACTAGCTGAATAATCCATTTTCGCTTTGCGCTTGTGAAAACTTAGTCTTAAAAAAATGGTGAAATGGTTCATTTGTTTAAATCATGACTTAGCTTTTATCTAAAAGGAACCAGCTAAAAAAAAAAAAAATGAACTGACACTTTAGTTTGTATATCAACATAACATGGTGCCAAACAATGTGAAACCCAAGAAAGCGTGAAAATGTTTTCAGAGCTACTATGTTGATCATAGTGCAAAACAATGCCTGTTTCAGCTTGGAGAATTAAGGGTGGTCTACATGTTACCTGTCATGTTTTTTAAAAAATGGAAAAGAGGAGTTAATTTGTTACTCAGAAAGCTATAAATAATAGCAGTTTCTTGTAAAATTCTAATTCATGATAATAAATAATTTCAGCTCAAAAAAGATATAGTTAGTTTTAGTTTGGTTTTTTTTTTTTTTTTTTAAGTATTTGTATTTTAAAGTATGATATATATAGTTTTTAAAGTATTTAAATCATGTGTGACACAATCATACACAATTTAGCTTTAAAAATCGAATTTCCTTTCATAATTCTTGTTTAAGACCTTGTAACAAAAATATGTTGACGTAAAGGAGTAACACGTCGCTATATACTACAAAAAAGGGCTCTCTGTATCACATTTTAACTGAAACATTCAGTATCTCCTTTAGAATAAATCGACAACAACTCTCCATGTTTCTTTGTTTGTTGTTGTTGTTGTTTTTAAGGGGAGGGAGTTATTGTGATCTGTATTCTGGATGTAATTATATATATGGATGTAATTAAAAGATGTGCAATACAGATCTTTCCTTTGTCCTTATAATAGTTAGAATCATACTTTTGCTATGTTTCGGAAAGAAAGTAGAGCATGAAGAAGCAACTGATCTTCTCTAAAAATAATCTTATTGGTGTGACATTAGTAAGCATTTGCTATACTTGAAAACTGACAGTAATAAAGTAACAGTTTGATTAAAAAAAAAAAAACTTCACGCCTATTTTTTTTTTCTTTTACTAAATAAAGTTGTATTGTCATAACAAGATTTTCGGTCAGCATCTATCGATTTCTTGTTTTTTATAAGAGAAGTTCAATAAAACTTTTTACTATTTCTAATCGAATGTAAATAGAGAAGAGTTTAAATCATGTTGCCATAAAAAAATTCAATTTTCGTCCTGTGTAGATTTCCAAATTTGTATAACAGAAATTCAACAACACTATTTCTAATTTAATGTAAATGGAGAAGTGTTTAAATCATGTTACCGTAAAACTTTTCAAAATTTTTACAACAGAAATGTAACTAAATTCTGTAATACTTTTAAATGGTTATAAATAGAGAGGAGTTTAAATCATGTGTGACACAATCATACACAATTTAGCTTTAAAAATCGAATTTCCTTTCATAATTCTTGTTTAAGACCTTGTAACAAAAATCTGTTGACGTAAAGGAGTAACACATCGCTAGATACTACAAAAAAGGGCTCCCTATATCACATTTTAACTGAATCATTCAGTCACGCTAATTTTCCACCAATGACCATACATATGCAGCTTGATTTGCATGCAGTGAAGCCTCTAACCACGGTTTTTGCCTAGCCCGGAACCCATACTTCCCAAATTAGTCCGGCCGACGCCTAGTTGGCTTCACCGAATGAAAAAGTGGCATGCCGTAAATTTACGGCGAGGAGACCGCTGTGCCGTAAAATGTCCCGCCGCAATACGTGACCAGCATGTTTAAAGAGAAAGCCGATCGTTATTTAATTAGAACAGCGATTAATAGCACACTGATGGTCACGGATTTTGCTAGACGAGGTGGGCGGTCCTGTTGAGATGATGGACGGAGACAAGATCTACGAGGGAAAAAATAAGAGAAAAGCTGTTGAATTTCCGATTGCATAAAAAGGAATTAGAAATATGTCGAGGTTAACTGTGTTACTGTTATGTTATGGAATTTTGCTTAATATCATTACTGCTATTGTTTTAAAGGTAGATATCGAGATTTAGAGATTCAGTTTTAAGCAATAAGTTGAATAATACCAGGGCCGACTCTAGGGTGGGTGAGCGGGGGGGGGGGGGGGTGAGCGAAAGGGGAGGGGGGCATTTGACCCGGGGGTCAGAGTAAAAGGGGTGCCAAACGAAGATTTAGTTCATCGTTGCAAAAATGTCATTAAATCGAACAACCTAAAGTAAATCTTTCCTAAAGTTAATTTAATAATCTTTTATTTGAAGAGGGCTGGTTTTTCCATTAGGTGACTGCCTAAGGGGCGCCAGAATAATACTTGATTAACGAAGTCATCCAAGATACTTGGAAGATCAATACACTGTCCCAATTAGATTTGAATTGGTTCAATACTTCGGACATTATCGTGATGACAAGTTTTACCTGTTTTGCTTTTGTGTGTCCGTGCAAACAAACTATACGATCTACATACTTGATTAAAGAACTCATCCACGATATTTGCAAGAACAATACACTCTCCCAGGTAGGTTCGAATTGGTTCAGTATTTCGGACATTATCATGATGACAAATTTTGCATTATATATATAACTAAAACACGAAGTGATTGCAGTAGGTCCATTTCTAAAGAAACCAACCTATAAACCTTATGAATTATAAACTTCCTAACAATTATGTCATAATTAAAATAAAAATTAAGGAAATTGATTGAAATCTTCTCTCTATAAATTTATTTTGGAAAGGAGGGAGTGTGGGGGGACCACGTTTTCCTTGGATGAAAAAAATCCTAGTTTCGGCCCTGAGTATAATACAATGAAACCTTTGAACAGCGAACACCTCAAATCTTCGGAATAAATTCGTTATTCGGATGTGTCTGCTATTTATTGGTAAAAACACACAAATGCAATAAATTTGGGGGGTTGAAAGAGAGTTCGTTAAATAGAGGTGTCTGCCGCGGGAGTGTGCGGTATAAAAGTTTAACTGTATTATATTTTCACACTTTGGGCATCAGCTCAGGGAAATGCTATTGCTGTATATGTGAGATTCTTTTAAAATCCAAGTTCTCTAAAATTGCCAAGATTTCTCACTTACGATATGTGAAGATTGAAATTTTTTAGATAGCTCAAATGTCCAATAAGTAAAATTCATTTTTTTTTTTTTTTTTTTTTTTTTTTTTTTTTTTTTTTAGTGTAGCTATTTAGTTTTTCTTTATATAAATTAATTTAGATATTCTCTATAGGGGAAGAAGTAGAAAATATCTTATTTACATCATCTAGTTCAATGACATATTACAATATTGTTTAACTGATATAAAACAATGAGTTGCCTGCGTATAATTAGAAAACTAGATTTTGTTTTCTATTTTTTAAGAACTAAAATATTCTCTGGTGCTGAATAATTGAATATTAAAGGTATAATAGTTTTAACAATTTAGAGTAGGCAAATGATTCAACACTTCAATATTCCTTATAAATGTTTGTTTAGTGCTATCCGAGGTCTACATAAATAAATAAAGAGGTCAAACATAAATCCATTTATACAAAAATCGGATATATGAATAGAATAGTTAAAAAAAAAAAAAAAAAAAAAAAGAAAGAAAGAAAAAGATTTAGTGAAGAACTCACTTCCAAAATAATACGTTTTCTGATTTTATATGTTATTTTATTTTATTTTATGCTGATACACTTCGCTTATGATAAACATAAAAAGTTTATTCCGGTATACAAAATTGTCGGATATAAAGCAAAACTTGAGAGGGAAAAAAAAAACGGAACATGTGCATAGATGCCAACATCTTTTAATTATACCGGAGTCTGATTCAAGACAAAGATGTTTACAACCGGAAATTTTATTTAATTAAACATATTACAATGAAATCTAATAAGCCCGTTATAGAAAGAAAACAAATTTCCTTATATATACACTTTCCGGTTTGAAATATATTTCTCTTGCATAAGACTCCGGAATAATTAAGCGATGTTGGCATCTATACATGTGTATAACAGAAACCTGTATTAAAAGAAAAAAATCCATGGTATCGGTAAAAAGAATATAAGAGAGTTATAAGAGACGACTTACTTGCTAAGACGGAAACCTCAAACTGAAGTTATCAACCGATCCTTCGATATCCGTCTTAGTCGGTTTTAGTGCAATTATGTCTGAAAATATTACATCATAGAAACAAACATCACGAAGAAAACTCGCTCTAACACAATAAATAATACTGGTAAAATCTATAAAAATGGAACCTGTCTATAACGGAGTGCTGTCTTAAAAGGAAGAGATTCATTGCCTCAACGAAATTAATACCATAGAATTACGCTTTCTAAAAGACAGAGGGATGTTTAAAAAGAGGTTCCTTCCGATCCACATCCTTTCCATCCAAGCAGATTTTATTGCTTTATTGGTAGCTATGTAACTGAGAGCGCTTTTCCATTTACCGACACGCACATGACACCGATAAATCGTAAACGATTGTAGTTATCCGACATCGATTGCACGCAAAATGCATTCATATACACTAGGGCGGACGACAAAATCGCTATCGAATCGGTAGATGAAAAAGTCCGTGGTGTATATGAATGCATTTTGCGCAACATCGATCTCGGATAACGACAATCATGTAAGATTTATCGGTATCGTATCGGCAAATGGAAAAGCGCTCTAAGAATAAAACCAATAACTATTGTTCCAACGAGAAGAATAATTCAAGTCTTCAGGGTGACAAAAACACGTGGAGGTGGTGTGTTTTTTCCGAAACGCAGATTTTACGTTTATTTGTGTAACAGTTACATGTCATCCGAATCGTAATGTGTTTGAAATTGTCTAGATCGATTCATATAATATGTCTTCAGATATTCTATGTTTAATAGGTGGAGGCAGACCTGCCAAGTCTCCGGCTTTTTGGATACCAGTAATTTAGTACAGGAAATGTTGTTTTATTTTATAGGAGCATTTTTGCGATTTAGAAGAGCAACATTTTCTCTAAAAAATTACTGGTGTGCAAAAAGCCGGAGACTTGGCAACTCTGGGTGGAGGTCTAAATTTTAGAAATTATCTTACTATTTTATAAAATCATTACACATAACTAAAATGTTTTTAGAAATATTGTTGTTCTATTATGGGAAAAGCCGATAAAGCAAATTTTATTATTTATGATAAAGCCAGTGGATATCTTCAGATTTCATAAGAGCGTAAAGGTTTTGGAAAAATGATACGAGATTGGTTACCGGAAGGGCTAGCAAAATTTGAAAAGGACACTTCGAAGTTTATACAGGGTGTATCAAAAAACCTTGGCACATTTTTAAAATGTTTAATATATATATATATGCAAGATAGAAACTAGAAATACATGTATGTGTTACTTTAGATATTGGATTTTTTTTCTGTGTCAAAAAAAATCAACAGATGGCGCTAGTTATTCCGTGATAGCAACATTTACAGAATGGCCAAGCTTTTTCTCGTAGACCGCAGAAATTGGTACGCACCTCCGCGAGGCAATTATCAATTCCATTTCCAATAGTGCATCGCATGCTTCATAAGAAACTTCGCCTTCATGCGTTACTGCAAAATTTACAAATGAATGACAAACCTCGTCGTTTTGACTTCACTATACAAATGCTCAATTATCTGGAAGAAGATAGCGATTTTTTAAAAAACATAATTTTCACAGATAAAGCAACATTCAACAAAAGTGAACAGTGTTGAAGAACTGAAAACATGCATAATTGCTACAATTTTACGTGTCACGCAGTCGATACTGGAACGCACATGGGCCGATGTAGGTTATCAACTAGATGTTCTCCGTGCCATGAAAGGTGCATATATTGAAATTTATTGACTATATTAAAAAATATACTCTAATGTCTCAGGTAACACATACCTGAATTTCTAGTTTCTATCTTGAATATAGTTTGTTTTATAAATTTTTAAAATTTTTCAAGGTTTTTTGATACACCCTGCATAATACACAGGACAAGCAGAAAAGGCAGATTGGAATTCTGAGATAGGGAGATTAGAGTTTCGAGATTTAAAGATATGCAGTTCCGAGTTCTGGGCAGCTTTTACGATTTTCAATTTTCTTTTAGTGTGCCCTATTTTTTGGATTTTATCTTACCGTGATGAACAGAATACACGATAAGAAAATAGTCTCTATTTTATCTGAGTACTAAAATATTAAATATTATTTATTTGGCTTGGGGAATATAGTAGGAGACTTATTTATATTGTAATTGCGGGTACCTTACTAAACGTAGAGAACGTTTTCTCATAGATAACAATAAGGAATCTGATGTATAAATTTTATAATTATTTAAATAAAATGATTAATTTGAACTTTAGTGTAATTAATTTAAACTAGCAATGTTTTATTAAAATAAATATGCTGGGCATAATCCCCGATAAGGATATGGTGAAAAGATCACAACAGCAATAGTACTTCACGGCTAAACTTAATTAAAGCGTTTTAAATTGGAGAATGTATTTAAATTTAAATAACACAAACTACTTATATCCAAATTTAATGGGATTAATAAAGAGTGGAAAAAAGTCACCCAGCAATATGTTTTTAAGAAAATTCTTCGTTTTATCTTAATGATGAAAGCTACTGTAATTGTGGGAGAAATGGCAGAGATTTCATCGGTAAACGATAAAAGGATCCAAAATATGTGTTGTATACTAAAACCTAAATAATTTAAGAATCACGGGATAATCAAAAGTTGTATCAGAAATACATATAGTTCTTAGAAAATTCGTTCGTTTATGTTTAAAGAAAAACCTTGTGTATTTAAATAATATCATCTTTCTGGAAGAAAAAACAGAAAGAATCAACCTGTATGATTTTTTTTTCCCAATGAAGTTTGGGTCCTAAATTTTCAAGCTGATCCTGTTGAATTTATGCAGATATTAAAATATTAAATATTATTTATTATATGAGGAAGTTATAATCGTTCCTTTTTGGGGTGCTTTAGGATACAGACATTGCTTTTTGAAGCAAAATGATTGAGTGAACTTAGACAAAAAATTTGGCAAAAATGAGAGTGGATTTTTTTTTTTTTTTTTTTTTTTTCGGTGCTAATCTGAAACTGTATTACATTAGTTAGTATCTATAACTGAATATCAAGTTGGTATAAAGTGCTTTATGTTCAGGCATATTAATTATATCTAACGAAATATTTTTTTTTAATTTAATATCATTGCAAATGTACCATAATTGTATTAATTTTTGACGATTTATGTAAAATAAATCCTTTTAAAGAAATGCATAAATAAGCCCATTAATTAAACCTCCAAAACATATTTGAGGATGATTTAAATTTATGTCATTAAGTAATTTTGTGGAACAAAAGAAAATGAGTAAGTAGTAATTACTCACTCACAACAAACTAACAGTTTTAACACCATATTCGACTAAGATGATGTATGACACAAATATTTTTTAAACCATTTTTTTATTATTTATGTTACCAAAAGAAACAAAAATCCGCCACGCCTAAAGAGTGTAAAAAAAAAAAAAAAAAATGAAGCACCTAATAAACTAACCCCAATAATCGAGCACAAAGCTTTGCCGACGCATCTCTCTCTAGAATGATGAGTAAGACGACGTCAAACTGAAGAAAAATAACAAGAAAAAATTAAGAAAAAAGCATCGTAACCACTTGTGTACCCCAATCTGAAGAGACTCAAACTTTGCTCACTCGAGTTCTGCGTTTTGTCCATAAAGTGTCTTCACCCTACCCCGACTCTGGCAACTTTTTTTTTATTTTAACTTCTTAGATTTTTTTTTTTTTCGGTCTTGTATCTGTGACATAAGAGAGGACATCATTTCTGGTACCGAGGAAAATTTAATGGGACAAGATTTTCTGGAGAAATTGCATCTGGTGCGGTTTACCAAGGCAAGGTGGAGATCATCACCATAATCTGGGACGAGCAAGAGGCTGAGATTTTTTTTTCTTTCTGAGCAAGACAGATTTTTGAAAAAGTAAATATTTCTCTAAGATGTCTTGTAAAAAAGGTGGCATTTGTCTCGTTTACACATGCACGTGTCATTTATCCAATGGTGGAAACATAGTAAATATTACATCAGATAATTTCATTCGGACCTTATTTCAGCATGGTAAAAATTACGCGTGAAGAATTTCTTCAATACACGAGCTACGAAATAAGAAGATATAATGTTTCAAACGTTTAATAGTTTTTAAATTGCTAGCCGCCTGTGGTGACCTAGTGTTGATCACCTAGATATGTGTACTATGCATTGAGGAGAAATTAATAAGGAGGGTTTTTTGAAGTGTTAAAATCTTACTCACAGCTCGTCTGCTTCGCCAAAATTTTAACACACTAAATATCAAATTAAACATAGATTTTAGAACTATTTTGTCAACTAAAATAAGAAAGAGACATCCTTTAAGGCGAGTACACAGAAAAAAAAGTCAAAGATATTAATTTCTTTATGAGATATTTTTAAAAATAAGAATTCATTCCGCGCCCATAAGGTTTACCATTAGCTAGGAAAATTTTATATCTCAGTAACCAACACCCTTAAGCATCGATTAGTTTTGCCCATATCGCTAGGGGAAGGAGGAAATCTTCAGAGAGTATTTTTGATGTGACTCGAATTATTACTTTCGTACAAGGAAAACCCTGAAAACTTTGGATTAGACACCCCGTCCAGACCACCCTAGTATAGAACTCGGGAATTTCGACCCAAGTTCCCCATTTTGTGGCCAGCATATTAACCACTGGTCTGAGTTGGATCTCTATGCATTGAGACATGTATTAATAATTTGATTTAGAATAAATATTTGTACGAAGAATTCGGACATTATAAAGTGGTACACATTCAGGGTATACAACTAAAGACACGGGCATTACCAAATGCGTTAACCTTACGTAATCAGTTTGCACTCCAACTGGCGTATTTTAATTGGTGTAGCTTGGCGTGATATATCGTTTTCGTGGCAAAACTTTAATGGTCCATAACACCCAGTGGGTTTTGAAATTGTTGCCGCCAATGCTTGTGATGCAATCTGATTATTTTAGAATAATCACAAAATGATGTATTTTTCATAGAACGACATAATACCTTCATCACAGTTCTCAAACAGCTTTAGATAATTTTTAATCCAAAAATAACTGTTTCCCTACATTCAAATGTGTAGAGTTCCCCAGTCTTGTAACACATGGGCTGATAAGTTCCCGGTCTGGCACACAGATGGCGTTGCAATCGCCGAACCGATGTTTTTTTTAGTAATACTAACCTTTAAAAGGTAGTAGAAAAAATACCATGATGATTTGCCGTGGAGATAAAACGTTAGAGTGGTTTTAGTTGAACGACTTTGTTGATAAACAAAAAAATGGATAACAAGAATTTCAAGAATTGTTATTTGATGGGGGAAAAATACCGTTCAAACAAAAGCTTGGCTAGATAAGCGTTATCCGGACACTGCACCAGGTAAATCAACCATTATTGACTGGTTTGCTGAATTTAAACGTGGTCGTACGGACACCAGTGATGCACCACGCAAAAGAGGTGGTTACTCCGGAAAGCATAAAAAAGTCCACAAAATCGTTTTGGGGAATCGTAAAGTGAAGTTGCAGGAGATAGCTCAGACTCTGAAGATATCCAAGGAACGTGTAGGTTTTATTTTGAATGAACATTTGTCTATGAAAAAGCTGTTGTCAAAGTGGCTGCCGCGCGTGTTGACTTTTGACCAAAAACAATAACGAGTTCTGAGCACTGTTTGGAGCTTTTTCGTTATAAAATTATGTTATTTATTATGAAATTATTATTATTAATCATTTATTAAATTATTATTATAAAATTATTATTATTAAATTATTTTTAAAATTATTGTTATTAAATTATTATTATTATTATTAAATTATTAATATTTATTATTAAAGTTATGTTATTTATTAAAGTTATAAAGTTATAAAGTCATAAAGTTATAAAGCTTTGTTAAAAAGTTGTGTTTTCTTTATTAGACCGGGAACTTATCAGTCCATGTGTTATCTGTGACATGAGGCAGGACATTTCATTTGGTGGTTTCCAGGCAAGGTTTAGCAATATCACCATAAGTTTGGACGAGCAGGAGGCTCATACTTTTTTTCCCTTTGAGAAAGGCAGATTTTTCGAAAAAGTAAATATTTCTCTAAGACTTCTTTGTTAAAATAAAAAAAATAATAATAAAAGTTATATTTGTATCGTTTACACATGGAAATGCCATTTATTGAACAGTGGAATCATTCTAATTCTTAGAAAGTAAATATTACATCATATAACTTCATTCTCAACTTCTTTCGGAGCACTTAGCAAAATAAAAATACACGTCAAGAATTTCTTCGTTCGCTAACTACGAAATAGGAAAAAAGGATGAATTCACCAATAGATGATCAAATTAAGAATATTTTTGGTTTCCAGAGCTCCTCTCGTCTGTCCTGTTCACCATTAAAATATGGTCAAATAATGATTTTCTTCGATTTCATAAGCTGAAATAAAACTCTGTATAGCTCATTTATCTGCACTGTCTTGTTAAATCGTGATTCTGTTCTAAGTGTTAAAAAAACAAGTTTTGCTAGTAGTTGATCAGACTATTAACTACGCATAATAGTAGTTAACCCTCCAGCCGCGGGCGATTTTTTCATTTTCTTATATAAAACCGTGGCCTATTTTTATTCGCCATTTATAACAGTTATAAGCATTGGATGTCTCCGGAATTTACAAACAAATGTATTTCCAAATAAGTAAAATCAGCTTCTTCACGTACACTATAAAAGCAAAATTTTAATCCAAAATTCCGGTGGGAATGTGGCATTTATGGATTCCAAATGTAACAAAAAAGGCAGAACTTTCTGGAAGGCCAAACATATGAAATTATATATGTATAATTTGTAAAACGACTCTGGATGTTAAAAAAAAAAAAAAAAAAAAAAAAAAAGAGAGAGAGAGAGAGATTCAACGAAAAAATAGCGTCTCCCGACGCTTAAGTACCATAAAAATTCTAGGCAACGCGAAAATAGCGTAACCCGCGGAATTGTATAGAACAAGTGAAGCATGATATAAGCGTTGTCCGTGGCTAGAGGGTTAATTAACTATGATATAGAAGTTGATCGTAACGTCTCAAGTTGTGTATAGCTATCACAAAGCAAAGTGTAAAAATCGTACGTACACGACTTTATTAAATGGGATAAATAGGGATAATATTGACTAATCTACTACTGAGAACTGATGAAAGTCACATTTATATTGTTTCAATAATTTAATGCGGTGTTTCAATTATTACTAACAGATTTTGTGGCTCTAGTTGATAATATTGAGCTTTTTCGTTTTTTCTCCATTTGTATTCTGCATTGTGCCATATTTTTTTCTCTCCACTTTTTCTGCTAGTCCTAATGTTTACCCTATCTTCAAATTATTTTACAAAATTTTATAATTTATCTTAAAAAATATATCTTTCTATGAAGAATAACTGGAATCCTATATTCATCATTTTTGTCATTTAATATTTAAATGCAATAAGAATTATTATTTTGTTTGTCATTCAGTATTGTTTTCCACCATCCCCGTCCATAAAATATAAAGCGCGAATGTTAATAATGCTGAAATCACCAATTTCTGCTGACTCTTAGCCTTCCCTTACCCCCTATCTCCCCTAGTGCACAGTAAGGTTTTGTAAACTCCAAAACATAAAGTTTTATGGATTTAACTGCATAGCCTTTGTTAGGAACAAAAATATGTCACAATATTTAGTAATGAAATTAGCAATAACTTTCTTCAGATACACATGGAATTTTCAAAGCGACGTGACGTATAAAAGAACGATAATCGAGAATCAAACATAATAAAAGAAAACATTTTAACATTGTTATACAAAGAGACGGTTTGGGACCAGGAAAAATCTACATAAAACCAATAACAACGCATTAAATACGCATTATTGTAACTGTCAGCAATTTTCTAATGTCAATGTAAGTAACATCATACCATGGATGATGTTTAATGCATGTTTCTATATTTCTACACAAAAAAACATAAAACCCAATTTGTGTGGAAAGATTCTTAGGTATGTACCCAAATTGGGTCATGCCTGTTTTGGTTACCACTGTGTATCCATTTTGGGCACTGTTAAATACCCATTTTCATTTTTTTTTTTTTTTTAATGGGTATTTAATAGTGCCCAAAATGGATACACAGTGGTAACCAAAACAGGCATGACCCAACTTGGGTACCTAAGAATCTTTCGACACAAATTGGGTTTTATTTTTTTTTCTGTGTATTTGAAAAGAAAATTCAACATTTGGTACATCCAACATCCAACTACCGAGTATTCAGATTTACTTTATTCCAATTGAGGGGGTCGGGGCAAGAGAGCGCCAAGCCACATTTTTGAACTTCTGAGATATTTCAATTTCAAAATTTGATCAAATACTCAAATCAAGATATATAACCTAAAGTTTTTTCGCCAATGTCTTAGTAACATTTGAGATATTCTGAGTAACAATATGGCATTACTTTAATGATATTACTATTATGTTATTTTGTAAATTAGCTATCTTCATTGGGGGCATAAACATCAGCGGCAAAAACGAAACTTGGGACATATGCTGCCACCAAGTGACATTAGAAACAAATTATATGTTCGATATTATAATTTACAATATTAAGCAACAGATTACAGTGTTAAATTTATTTCACAAAAAATGTGGCTTGGCACTTTCTTGCCCGACCCCCTCAATTTTACGAGTAATTCAAATAAATAAAATCACAACTCTCTTTCCATAAAGTATTTCATAATTTGCTCTCCCCCCCCCCCCCCATCCTCTTCTTCTCTTCAAGTAATCGTAATGTAGGATAGGGTTACGTGTCGAGAATGACGTCAGACTGTTGGAAATCTGGTGACAAGCGGCGCAAATCTTTTGAGATGGTTCCGACTTTGAACACACAGAAAAAAAAAGAAAAAAGGAACCTCCTCAGAGACCTCTCATTTCTTTTTCTTTTTGTTCTTCCACTCTTTTCCTCCCTCATTCTTTCACTTCTAATGTTTGTCACCATAATAGACTTTAAAAAAAAATTAACTTGCCTTTTAAAATGTATGTTAGTATGTAATGTTAATGTTTTCTTAAATTATTTTATTTTATTTTAGTTATTTATGCTAATGATAATCAAAGCCAAAATACTTCTATTTTAATGAATAACAGTTTTTTTTTTCTTTCTTTTCTTTCTTTCTTTCTTTTTCTTTTTCTTTTTTTTTTTTTTTTGCATAATTGCGGTAGCTTTTTATTTTTATTTCAATGTTTCATGGATATTCTAAGAATTTAATTTTCTCCTACTCAAAAGTAAGAATGAGTAGTAAGTTCGTTTTTAATGAACATTAATACCACAGTAAAAAAAAATTATTTTCAGCCTTACTTCTTGAAACTCTGGGAGATATCCTTATTTCGATTCGGAATATTCGACTTCTCTTTTTCCTATAGCTCATAAACAAATTTAAATCCAGTTGATAGCTGATTTATTTAAAACTTAAAACTTATTTAAATAGGATTTGGCCTTGTACTGATTATAATGAATATATATATATATATATATATATATATATATATATATATATTTTTTTTTTTTTTTTTTTTTTTTTTTTTACTTTTGAACTATAGGATAATAGTAAAAACAAAAAATACACTGCAAAAATAAATTGTTGATTTTACAGAATAATACTAGCGCTCCAGCTGCAAGTATTATACAGTAAAGTTAACAGTAATAAACAGTAAAATAAGCAGTAATACGCTACCGCGCATGCATGGCAGCGTATTACTGCTTATTTTACTGTTTATTACTGTTAATTTTACTGTATAATACTTGCAGCTGGGGTGCTAGTATTATACTGTAAAATCAACAATGTTTTCTTTGCAGTGTATCTTTATCTAAATATGTATTGTGACTATCATTGTCATGGCGAATGATACTTAAGGCGGTATTAAAAAAAATATTTTCCCACGCTCAACCACTCAAAATTTTGAGGCACATTTTCAGACTCATTTTTAAAAGTAAAAACATGAAACTTAGTGGTGTGATTTATGAAGAGATTTAAAAAGGCCCCATGTTTTTATTTTTCGTTTAATTTATTAGAAATTGATTTACAATCAATTATTTTCACAGTACAATATTTTTTTTTTGTTTCCAGCGCTATCGCTTCGGGAAATTCGATTCAAAATGTCCACCTTGACAGCATTTTTAAAAATATATTCTGCCTTTATTAAAAATCGACCAATTTCGGACATTATAAAGTTTCTGAATAAGAGAACCTGCCAACTGGATGCATTTTAGAGCAAAAATGAATTTAAAAATGTGTCTCAAAATAAGCAGTTTGGATTCGAATACACCCTTAATGGAAAGATTCGGATGATCTCTTATTCAGATAACTCTGCAAATAATGAAAATCCCGGATACTATCCAATCAAGAAAAGAAAAATCAAAGATCACAAAGAAACACGATCTTCACCTATAAACAGCGAGGTTAATTAACATTCTTAATGGGGCATAGTTTCACTTTAAAAATTAAAACATTTTATAATAGAAAATCGTTACTTAGCAACATGAAAAAATATTTAGACAACAATTTTGAGGCTGTTGCCACTCGGTAGTTGCAAAAACTAACAAATGAAAGTTTAAACATTGATTTTTAGGTGAGATGTACAGTATTTATGTACACTATATTGCCATTAATGACCGGCAATTTTCAATTTTGGACATTTTGTCGAATATTTAAAAATATACTTGTCAGATTCTTCTGGAATTTTAGGATTAAAAAGAACAGGTTTGTCTTCATATTTATCAACGTCGATTTGATAAGGAGGACAATTAGGGGGCTAAAATAATATTAAAGAAAAAAAAAAGAATACTTTGGTTTACCCTGTAAAATAAAATGCACGAAATGATCTATCGCTACAGAATATACATAGGCAGACATTGTACAATATGTGTATTCATTTGTGTAAGAATAGCATGTATATTAATAGAGTTATAGCGATTTTTTTTTAAATTTTAAAAAAATCTTGCATGTTTTTTGCTTATAACATACAGGATTTTTAACTAAATTTAACGCCAGTTTCAGAAAAATTGAAAAAATGTAGCAGAAATAATATAGTGCAATTGTAATATAAATATATTAAATATTTAAGGAAATATGGGCAGTTGTATAAAATAATTTTTATCTGCGCATGCGCGAACGATAACAAGGATTTTTTTGCATAATTTAATAGTCAACTCTATCGAGCAACTTATTAAAAAAATCAATCAAATATCGTAAAAATTTAGAGAGATATCGGCGTTAGAGTGAGCTGTTTTTTAGCTGCTCACTAAAACTCGCTGAATGATAAGGGATTTTCAACAAATTGTCATTTTTTATTTTCATACTATTTTCCAATTTTTAATGATACTTTAGTTCTCTTTGAAAAACTACCCTAACGAGCTTATTCGAACTAAAAAATAATAATCAAAATCAAAGGATCCGTTCCAAAACTATTATACCTGGTGAAATGATGTTTTCCAAGGCAAACTAAAGTATCAATAAAAAATGAAATATAGTATAAAAATTAAACATGACAATTTGTGAACAATCCCTTATCATTCAACAAGGTTTTGTGAGAAGCTAAAAAACAGCTCACTCTAAATTTTTACGATATTTGACTGATTTTTTTTAATAAGTTGCTCGATAGAGTTGACTATTAAATTATGCAAAAAAATCCTTGTTATCGTTCGCGCATGCGCAGATAAAAATTATTTTATATAACTGCCCATATTTCCTTAAATATTTAATATATTTATATTCCAATTGCACTATATTATTTCTACCACATTTTGTCAATTTTTTTGAAACTGGCGTTAAATTTGGTTAAAAACCCTGTATGTTATAAGCAAAAAACATGCAAGAATTTTTTTTAAATTTGTAAAAAAAATTGCTATATCTCTATTAATATACACGCTATTCTTACACAAATGAATACACATATTGTACAATGTCTGCCTATGTATGTTCTGTAGCGATAGATCATTTCGTGCGTTTTATTTTACAGGGTGAACCAAAGTATTCTTTTTTTTCTTTAATATTTTTTTAGCCCCCTAATTGTCCTCCTTATCAAATCGACGTTGATAAATATGAAGTCAAACCTGTTCTTTTTAATCCTGAAATTCCAGAAGAATCTGACAGGTATATTTTTAAATATTCGACAAAATGTCTAAAATTGAAAGTTGCCTGTCATTAATGGCCATATAGTGTATATTTAAATATACGTATTCTAGGGCATCGGAAATGTTTAATTTTTAGATATAGTAAATGTAGGAAGGGGTGAGGGATGGGGGTTCGGAATTAATACTAGCCCCTGACCCATTCTTTGATTTGATCGGGCCTTGGTTACTTACACACTTGCCAAATATTAATTAATATGGTACAAATCAGTGGTTACCAAACTTTAGAGTTCGCGCAAGTGTCACTAAAATTCCGCTAACTTACATACACAATACAGTTTTCAAATAATACATTACTGAAATAATATAATTAAAATATAGTGGGGGATCACGATACAGATTATTTATTGCATAAATGTATCATGAAAAATTGGTATAAAATACCTTAACGTAATTCTATACATTAGAAAATCTTATTAAATTTAAGAACAGGAGAATAGAACAAATAATCCGAAATCTTAAACACTTTTTAACTGTGTTGGAGAGTATTAAAAAAGAAACAGAGGAAGGCAGAACTGGGTGTACAATCAAAACTATAAAAATAAAAATAACGAATATGTAAACAGACACTAAGTAAACATGCAAAATAATTTTGGGGATTTCGAAGAAAAGCTTGTGACAGTCTATCTTATAAGACAGTTTAATCTTAAGATTTTACATTGCATCATAAAACGTTCGCCACCCTCGTAAAATATGATGCCCAAGAAAAAGAGAAAAAAGGGCTGTGATAAAATCAGATCCTCTGACAGTTTTTACGCGTCGTTGCTAGATTGTGTTTTTTGTTGGTTTAGGGACGTCTTGGGACGTTCAGGTTACGTCTGTTGGCAGATTCCTATCTTCTTCTTATTTTATGTAATAATTACAAAGAAACAAGAAGAAAAATTATCCCTCGTGCTTAGATTACGATATACATTCCAATAATAATTAGATTACATGAAGTTAAATTGCATATACTCGTTTCGTATCGAATGTGTACTTCAGCAGCATGACATAAAGTAGATGTATATGAAAGTCTTCAATATGTTAACTTCAAAAATAATCGCACTCAAACGATACTGCATTTCAGCTCATTATGAGTTTAAACAATATCATTTAATTATTAAGTAATAGACTGGAATACTACCATTTTAAATGAAGGTTTTTAAACGTTGTTTGTACATATATCCCCCCCCCCCCATATATCCAATATCACTGTGGCATGTCATCATAAGTCAGAATGGAATGCAATAGAAGTTTTTGCTTCGTAGCTTTTTATCTTAGTCGTTTATAAATACTTTTTTCCATCGACCCACAATCGAATGTGCATGTCAGTAACACGGCAAAACTTAAAGTAGATGTACTGAACGTCTTCAAAAAGTTAATTTGAAAAATAATCACACTCAAACAATAATGCATTTCAGTCCAGCATAGCTTAAAACAATATCATTTAAATATTAAGTAATAGACTGGAATGCCACCCAGTTTAAATGAAGATTCTTGAACATTGTTTGCATATTTTCCCCATACATCCTATATCAATTGTGGTATGCTATAATCATAACGTCTGAATGGAAATGTAATAGACATTTTCGCTTTTTAGTATTTTATATTAATTGATGCTTTATAAATACTTTTTCCATCGACCTATAATCGACCCCCTATTACATAGCTTACCAACATCTACGCTTTTTAAAATCATGTAAACAATAAACATGTTTTGAACCAAACCAATTACTTAATGAAATGTATGCTATTTTATATAACATGATACATAATTTATTTTATTTACAAGGGGACCGCCAAACATGATACGCACAGATTTTGATGATTTTAAAGTATGTTGTAGCAGTTCCTAACTATTCAGGTCAAAAGTTTCCTTCAAATGGGCCTTAGTTTTTGAGAAATTTGGGGTTAAAGTTCAGCATACCTTTAAATACCCATTAGTTTGACGTTGCGAACAAGGTCTTCGTGGCGCAGAGCTAACGTTCGCGTTTCCAGTACCGGAGGCGAGGGTTCTGTCCTATCCAGTTCTTTTTTTAAATTAATTTTATATTTTTGATGCGTTACAAGTTTTACGCAGAATTATGAATTCTGCATATTTGAACGTTTTGATATTTTCCTAATAAATTACATCGAATTTTCCATGAAAATTCATATTATTTGCGCAATTTTGAAATTAATATTTCTATTGAGAAACTAACTTAGATCTAGATTTTTTGCTATTTTTTATTATTTACCTTTTATATTTTAATAACCGTTTTGAAATAATACTTTTTTTTAACTTTATGGGATTTTAAAGAAAATTTTATCATTATTTTATAACTTATATACAAAATATTTTTCATCTCGAATCTTCAAAATGTATGTATAATTGTGTAATTCCAATATCATATTTTCAAAGGAGTAACAAAATATTAAAGCAGTAACGCTTATATGCAAGTTTTAACCAGTTATATAAATTTTAATGTCCTCTAAATACATTTAACTGTAAAGTTCAAATTCAACATCATTTTTCATTTGTGCAAATAAAAAATGATAGATTACATTTAATTTTTTTTTCATTATAACAAGTAAAAACACTGTTGATGTCATACAGAAAAATTCAAGTAATGCAAAAATCGTCTATAAATGAGAGATAAAATTTAGGATAATATAAAAAATATTTAAAAAAAAATCGTCTATCAATGACACTTTTACGGTAATATCAAATGAAATAAAATTTTCTTTTTATTCAACTCGTTTAGCTTATTTTGCAGACAATTACAACGTTTGAAGTAATTTGTTTTTCAACTTTTAATGCATTTTTTAATATATTTATCACAATTTAAGTATTTAAAGAATATACGTATATTATGTTAATTTAACCATTCTTGCAATATCGTTAAAATAATTTATGCAAAGAAATTGTTTTAATGGTGATTTTAAATGCGATATTTTGTTTTGAATATTATTACGATATGTATCACAAAATTAATTCCATATTTAATAAACTAAAAATGTAGAAGTCGGTGATGATAAATATTTATGTATTGCAATATATTTAGAACAAATCAAATATTAAAATGATATATATATTTTTTTTTTAATTTTTTCCTAATCAATTAAATACTTTTTTTAAATAGAAAATGCAATAAAAAATAATATGCATTATTTCATAAATATGATAGATAAATAAATAAATAAATATACATAAATGTAAACATTTTAAATAGAAAATGCAATAAAAAAATAATATGCATTATTTCATAAATATGATAGATAAATAAATAAATATACATAAATGTAAGTTTTAAAAATATGAGATATCAAGATATAAATTAGTTTGGATTTTCGCCTAAAATCAGTGCGCATACTTTAAAATTATCAAAATCTGTGCTCATCATGTTTGGCGGTACCCTTGTTAATAGATAAAATTTCTGGTTCAAAATTGTTTATTTTACTTTAAAAAAGAGTATAAGTTGGCAGCCTTGCTATTATACCACATCTACCTCTGCGGATCGATATCTGCTGCAGAAAAGCCATCATCAGATTTCCTTATTAATTATGAAAGTTATTATGCATACAATCCTAAAAAGGATATTTAATAGAAATAAATATTACAATCACAACTACATGATAGCTTTACTTTAATATTTTTTCTTTTCTTATTTATGTGTGTAATATTCTGTAAATAAAGTTTAATTTTAATTGTTAAATTTCGTCTTATCTTTTTACTGCATCATGTGTCGACTTTCTGTTAGATTTAGTATTAAGGTAGCAGGGGTTGATAAGTTATTATATCCTCTAATTATTTAATTAGTCAATCCTGGACTTATACGTCGGAATTTATCTTCGTAAATATTCACGAAGCGTTAAATGTACTAATTTAAACTTTAACTTAATTATAGAATAAATGCTATTATTAATTTTAATTTGCTCTTTATATTTCCGGCTAGAGTACCGAGCATTCTTAATTTATTATATCATAATAATGCTCTATAGTACTAACCTCTAAGGTAAATGATTGCGAAGATGTTGGGTTGATTTATAATAAATTGTAAACCATATTTAAATATGCCTGTATCTTCCCAGCAATATCGACCACTTTGGCGACTCTGGTCCAAATCAGCATGTTGAAAAGTACTATATTGAGTTGGGTTGGGTTGATTATTGATGGCCAATTATCTACACTAGGGATATAGGCCTGGGGGGAATGCCCTTCGTGGGGGTCTTTCTAAGGGAACCTAACCCGTATTTACGCATGGATAAATCCACGGCTCGAAGAAAACCACGAAAACTCCGAACGATTAGGCCGACGGGCGCGATTGGGATCGAACCCAGCACCTCCCGTCTACCAGCTTCGTGAGCAGAACCTCTCGGCCACTGGTGGGGCCGTATTATATTGAACTTTGCATGCTTGGTGTTTCCCGTTGTTTACCAGTTCAGAAATTACCAGAAATTTTGAAAAAAAAAAAAAAAAAGTTTCTGCAGAAACTTTTTTTTTTTTTTCAAAATTTCTGGTAGTAATTGAATAAAAAAAAAATTTGAAGTTTGACAAATATGCTTCTGCGCATGCCCGAATGATTCATTCGAATAATCAAAATAATCGTTATGCCCATCACTACCAGTCACACTTCTTTACAGATATACTGAAATTGATTCGCCGTGATCTTATGAATATTCTAATTAAATAAAACAAGAACGTTTAAAAAGAGAAAAGAAAAGAAATCAAGCCAAGAAATGATAAACTAATTTGTCTTGTCATTAAGAGTTGTATTCTTGAGTAACTTTTGTAGTTTATAATGGTTGTTAAATACCTACGTGAGCCGATAAATAATATGGAAAGCACTAAATGTTGAGGAAATCTCATTTTCATGAGCTAATATATTTCGTGATTGGAATTTTCCGGGAAAAAAAAAGAACTGCGTGATTTAAGTAAAATATTGTTTTACATGTGGAAAAACAGCTTAATAAGAATTTTAAAAAGGCGTCTTTCAGTTACGTAATTCACAATCTTGTTTAAATAATAATTTTGAGTGACCAGTTAAGTGTTTTTTTTTTTTTTTTTTTTTTTTTTTTTTTTTTTTTTTTTTTTTTTTTAAGGAGAGCCATTAGTTTTACGATACTGAAAAAATATATAACTTCATGTACCACAATTTTCTTCAGAATCAATCGATTAAAATCAACTCTTTAAAAATAATTCTTTATAGAAATTGATTAAAATATTTTTATTATTATATTTTATATAAATGAATAAAATCTTCATTAAAAACATTCTATTATTATATTTAATATAAATGAATAAAATCTTCATCAAAAACATTGAAAATATTCAACATGTGGTATTGAAAAATTGAAAATTTTACAACAATCGTGCGCATTTTTACAACCATAAAAACTAATTTTTAGTTTCTGTTTTTTATTTTCATTAAAGTAAATGCATATTAGATATAAAATTACACTTAATTTTATTAGCTTATGTGAAAAATATTTTAGTGTTAGAAGGTTATATGTTTAAATCATAACAAATATCAATTCACAACAAATAAAATTTACCTCATTTATTTGCAAAAAATGCATAATTTTAGACGTACCAGTGCGAAATAAATCATCTGCATGCAATTAAATTATTACTGCTTTTTTTTTTTTTTTTTTTTTTTTTTTTACATCATGCTCAAATAACAAAGGTACAGTTTTGAGAAAAACGTAACACAAAATTAATGAATATAAAAGTAAAAATAGTTTTTAGAAAAAGGAAAAAAAAAAAACACTTTTTAAAGTGATAATAATTTCAAGAAACAACATTTGTCTTTTTTTAGTAAAAAAAAAAAATGAAATTGGAAAGGTTTTTTTTTTTTTTTTCGTGCAATAATTATTAAATACAGTATCACATCGTTTAAAGTGTTTTTCATTCATGCTCTGTTTCATTGATGCATTTTTAAAATTAAATTCTAATACAATCCTTTTTATTTTATTTTCTTTCTTTCTATCTTTCTTTTTTCTTTTTTTTTTAAACATTTACAAACACTACATATTACAGGATATGTTTTATTCAATTCACACTTTTTTCCTCCCCGAAAAAGCCCGAAATTCATTCTTAAGTTTTAACAAAATCTATTTTTACTGATGTTCTGTATAATAATAATAGAAGTTATAGTAATGCCGAAATGAAAGAAAAAATTGTATTTAACTTAGTGCAGTATGAAGATAGGTAAAGATAGAAAAAAAAATTAGAGGATGAGCAAAATAAGTATTTCAAAATGCAACGATTTCGTAACATTGTTTTGTAACACATAACAGCATTAATAAGCAAAATTCTTATTAAATAACTGCATGACAACTTAAATCTGTTAGGCATATAACAGAATGTGCTAGTATCATTTACGCGGTTCGCGCGATGCATGAAAAAAACTTCTTTAACGTGCGCTATAATGACTTTCTAATCTTCGTTTAAAGGGCAAAATGAAGTGAGAAACGTAAGTTGAACGGCTCTGAACGACTACCGACGGCAACTTGGACACAAACCAGACGCCGAAAGTTTTTCACAAACATTCAAACTAGAGATGCATAAAGTGAAGCAGTTGGAAGCCTGGATTCGGCTTTAAAAGTAGGGATAAATAAATTATTAAAATGAAAAGTAAATTCATAAACTAATGTTGAGTTGTGGTTATTTATTCCTTTCTGTTAATATTATCCAGAATATTTGTAAATTAAATTAAAAGAAATGTCTAGTAAGCAGGACTTATTATGTTGTATATGAACAGTAAATAAATAAATTAATTTTCAAAAAAATGTGTGACGCAAGACGGACGACTGAAATGAAAACAACCCAGTCGCATTTTTAGGGTTCCGTACCTCAAAAGGGGAAAACGGAACCCTTATAGTATCGTTTTGGAAATCCCGATTATAATAAATCGCGTAATAAATCGAAATGAATAAATTAATGATTTTCGGATTTTCCAACCTTTACATGTGCTATAAGACCTTCCTTCGTTCCAAATTTCGAGATTCTAAGTCACCCGGAAGTGCTTATAGCCGCCCTGTCCAACCTTCAGTAAGCAGGGGCGCACCTCAACTGATGCAAACAATGAAGGGCGCCCATTGTTCGCATGACTGGAAACATTATGTCATTTTAATAGTATTAGCTATACACACATGTGTTTTAAAGATGTACGTACATCTAGCCATGCCCGTGTAAAAATATATAGTGCAAAGAAAATATAAACATCGTAAATTTATAATAACTTTTCCCTGAAAGGGGCTTATCTCGAAAGCTTTTCTGGGATAAGATGCCAAAAATCTTAATGCTGCTTACAATAGAAAATCGTGCAAATGTTGAATGATTTAAAAATAATACATATTTAAAATGAATTTTTAAATTAAGAAAAAACTTAGTAACAGGAAACATTCGATAGGCACACACACGTCTTGTTCGATGCACATACATCTCAAACTTATAGCCATGGTCATGTAAAAATAAACTGCACAATAAATATAAATTATAGTAAATTTTGAATTACATTTTTCAAAAGCCTTATAGAGTAAAGAACCAAAAACACCGATATACTGCCTACAATAAAACAAAACAGCATGCAAACACTAATGAATTATTTTTTTTTAAAACGGAATTTGTATATTTTAAAAAAGTTTGTAACACGAAACATTCGAAAGGGCACAAGGAGATCCTTCAAAGAGCACCATGGCGCCTGCCGGGATGAACATCCCTGTTCTATAGGTTTTTAGAGTAAAATCTATAGGGTACTTGATTGACTTAGAAACTTGAAATTTCTCACGAAGGAAGGTCATATATGACCTTCCTTCGTGAGAAATTTCGCCCGGTTATAAAAGTAGATGTTTTATTTTATTTTAACTATTTCTATATATAGCACATATAAAAGAAAACATCCGAAAATCATTAATTTATAAATCTATGTCGATTTATTACGCGACAGACTCGCGAATTGCCATAATCGGTGCTAATGCCAAGTTAGCGCATTGTAACGGAATTGTTTGTAACGGTAATATAACATAACGGTATGAAACCCTCAGGGTGCAAGTCCTACTCGCACTCGCCCTGAATTTTTTTTTTCTATGATTTTGAGTAAATTTGTAAGAGCGAATATAAGAATCCACCCTCATTCATTTTAACATCTTAAAATAGCGAGCGTAAAAGTTGTGAATAAAATTGTAATAAAAAAGGCGCCGCCTAGCGCCCAAAATTATGAACTGTATCGTGATTTCAAATCAAATGATACCTATATATTTAAAATGCAAAGCATATCTGATAAGACCGATTTCGGCTGATTTGAGCACGATGCTTTTCTATCGCTGAACGAAGTGGTAAACCAGTTTTGAACTGGATTCTTTTTAGCGGGACATTGAGCTAAGTTACGATGACCGAGTTGGTCTAAGGCTCCAAAAAAAAGAATTCTGATTCTCCAGGAACGTGGATTCGAACCCCTTCTAGCATAAGATGTTGTTAGTGCTCTGATAACTGAGCTGTCAGAAATGTAATGTAACTCATATTTTATTTCAATAGGAAAATTTATAGAATTTGTTTTTTTTTTTCATCATTATTATTAAGGAAAAATTACAATCCTCAATATTACTTTTTAATTAATGGTTTTCCATTTAAAATTTTTAATTAAAAGCTTTGGCATGTAATTATCAATTAAATCAGTGGTTCCCAAACTTTTGGGCACGCGGAGCCCTTTTTGGGAAGAATTTTTAAGGCGGACCCCCTTCACCCTACGGTACTCTATGCTTTAGACGTTAATGTTTTTTTATGCATATGGAGCAGAGAAAGATCTGCTGGATAAGAGTCCGAAACAGGAATTTCCAACATGGGGCCAAGGTTCTCAGTTTGGCCCTTTTCTTGATTCAGAAATTCTGAAATCATACTGGAAATTTTGAAAATCAAATTTTCGATTATTATCCCATTAACAGTTTTATTTAATATTACAATTATTGGACACGATAAATTTAAAATAAGGACTAAAACCCACTTTTTTGTATTAAAATATCTGCCTTGTATAATCGCGATATGCCCTCAAAATACAGGAAAAATTATGGTTAAAAATTTGTGGTTCCTGAAAGCTTTTAGTAAGAAGAAAACAAACTCTTCTTACCCGAGCAATACTGTTAAGGGGTTAATGACATCCCTTTTTAAAATACAAAAAAATTCTTTCGGGATTTCCAGTATGAACTCGGAATTAAAGATCAAAATTGTAACCCTATCTAGATCATGCATTGCATTGGGGCTTACGTGAAACTATTATTATTTATGACGAAAACCACACACACACACACAGAAAAAAAGATAAGTTGTGCAGTTTTCGTTTACAAAGATAGATTTATGTATAATCCCAATAGGCTACTCGCGTAAAGAAAGAAAATGCGTAGGCCCGGTCGCCCATGAGTAATTAACACGTTTTCACCGGTCCCCCCCCCCCCATTGTCTGTAAGAGAATCATGCGATTGCGGATTCTTTTTTCGTTCTTCTTTACGTTTCCAGTACTTCTAAACATGCAAAAAAAACGAATCGCCCCTGAGCTTCTTCTTTTGAACCATTTTTTAAACATACATATAGAAGCAGATCATCGTTTTAGGGATTAAGATGGTGGGGCAAAATCTATAACCTGTATTGTTTAGGTGCAGCATCGTTCACTTTTTTTGGATGTTTTATTTGAAGTATTTAGCTATTAATAATAGTTTTGAAAGAAACTTTCTTTCACCATTGGTTTTGCTTCAAAACAGATCTACGGTTAAAAACTACACATGTTAAAAGAACTGCAACTAGTAGAAAAACTTTTCTGACAAAACGCGATATATCGGTGGGGTTAAATTTATATCAGGGCGCGTACTCATTGACGAAAAGTCTAAGCAAGGGGTGGAGCTGAGCAAAAGTTTAGTTAGATAGTTAGTGTGATGACAAATGTAAAGAACCAATATATTTTTTAATTGCTACAGCCTTATTTCTGATAGGAAAATGTGACATCAAAACATAAGAATCTTAGCCAATGCCGAGACCAATTAAAACAAAATTTTAAAGAGGGGTTGTTAAGTGATACAAGATGTAAAAAAAATGCGTTTTCAGTAATTACATTATTTTAAAAATTAAGTACAATTATGTAAAACAGCATAGAAAAGTTAAATAACTAATAATTAATAAAAATAAAATAGACAGATTAAAGGGATTAAAGTTACAAATATATATATATATATATATATATATAATGTATACAATTATTAAATTAATCTAATGAAAGGTTTGTTAAATGAGACAAGATGTTAAAAAAAGAGGCGTTTTAATCGACAAACATTGTTTTACTATGAGAAACACTATAGGAAATTTAAATATACAAATAGCATAAACAGATTAAAGAAATTAAAGTATATAAAAAAAAGAAATATATGTACAAGATATACACAAATGTAAAATGAATCTAATGAAGGCCTTTAAACAATCCAAGATGTTATAAAAAAGATGTCTAAAGCGACAAACATTGTTTTATTATGAAAAACAGTAAAAAAATTTAAATAACTAAAAATTAATACAAATAACATAAACAGATTAAAGAAATCAAAGTTATAAAAAGAAAAAGAAATACATATACACAATATACACCAAATATAAAATAAATCTAGTGAGGGGCTTTAAATAATTCAACATAGAAAAGACGCTTTAAGCGACAAACATTGTTTTAAAAATTAAATACAATTATGAAAATTAGTACAGAAGATTTAAATAACTAAAATTTAATAAAAATAAAATAAACAGTTTAAGGAAATTAAAATTCCAAAAATTAAAATAATACAATATACAATATGTACAAATATTAAATGCCGATATATTTTTTTTTTAATTCTGCACAAAGTGTGACGAGCAATAACGTATAAAAGTTTAGTGTGAAAAATGTGGTTGAATTGTTTTGCACAGTTTTTTGATACATTGTTCAATATTTGACAATTATAAGCGAACTCTGGCTCTGCATTTAACCGGCTGGCGCGCCTTTGCTTTTTCGATTCACGTTGTGCATTCGATTCAGAATACTATTTCTTCTAGCTTATTTTGAATCGAATTTTTAAAACACATTAAATGCAGAAACATAAAAGAAAGTAATTCAAACCAAAAATATTATATAGAAAATGGATACATGCATATATAAAATATATAAAAAATATATAAAAATATATAAAAAAACACTGTGTACCGTCTCTTGGTAATGAAATGCAGTTAAATGTTTATATTTGAGAAAAACTAATGTAAATTTCTTTATTTGCAGAATTTTTAAGGGGGGGGGGGGAATTGGAGTTGCTGTTTTTTTTTTTTTTAATCTGAAAACTGAATTATGTGCAAAATTTTCTGTTGCCTGCATCCGTTTATAATATGCAGCCGGTCCCCAGCCTGGTTATAAAAGTAGATGTTTTAATTTATTTTAACTATTGCTAGCAAACATTCTGTAAAAAAATCTGACATTTAAATAATTTTATGAACTTTTTTTTTTCTGTGAAAATTCTTATTTGTTTACCGTCAAGTTTTGACGGGTACTATCTAAGTAGTGAATAGCTGAAAGGAGATGATTGTGAAGGCCATCTAGCGCAGCCATACTCAACCTGTGGCCCGGCAACGCTTTATTTGCGGCCCGAGAAGCATAATCATTAATGCCCATTTATAAAAATTTGAGATGCAAATAAAATGTATTTACGACCTTCGCTATTGTTTTAGATATACAACCTGTAGCCAGAAAGTTCGGTGAATGAATTTTTATTTCAAATACAGTATTGTACAGCATCAAATACAATTTACTGTCCTTCAAAATAATCTCCATGGATGGTAATGCACTGTTGACAACGAGTATATAAGTCCTGGAAACTCCTGTAAAACAGTTCTTTCGGAATGGCGTTCAGCTCGGCCGTCACGTTGCGTTGAATGTCTGTGATGTCCGTAAATCTCTTTCTCTTCAGGGCAAAGTTTGGAGTTTGGCACGACAAAGTTTGGAGTGGCGGAGTCCGTCGTCGCCTAAAAGAACCAAGGTACAGTCAGAAAAATCGCGCATAAAGACAAGGCTCATCGCATTCTTCGACTGTAAGGGTCTCATTCACAAAGAATTCCTCCCTGAGAGTACCACATTGAATGCTGTTGCCTACGCCGATATTCTGAAGCGTTTACTGCAACGGATCTGTTGCGTTTGCCCTGAGTACGCTACGCAAGGCTCCTGGACTCTTCTCCGTGATAATGCCCGGCCACACACCGCCTTGGTTGTGCGGAAGTTCCTGGCCGCGAATGGAGTTGTGACATTTGATCACCCCCTTATTCACCTGATTTGACACCTGCAGACTTCTTCCTCTTCCCCAGATTGAAGTCAACCCTGAAGGGAAACAGATTTATGGACATCACCGACATTCAACGCAACGTGACGGCCGAGCTGAACGAACTGTTTTAAACTGTTCCGAAAAGAACTGTTTTACAGTAGTTTCCAGGACTTATATACTCGTTCTCAACAGTGCATTGCCATCCATGGAGATTATTTTGAAGGACAGTAAATTGTATTTGATGCTGTACAATACTGTATTTGAAGTAAAAATTCATTCATCGAACTTTCTGGCCACAGGTTGTATTTATGAGAAACAAAAAACTATGATGTTACTTATAATTAAATTTAAATTATGTTAAAATATCCTATTTATGTCATTTGTTTAGTCAGTAGTTTTTTTTTTTACGTGTCGGCCTACTTGTGTTACATGGTGAATATAATTTTTAATCTTCAACACTAACCAAACATTATTTCAAATTAATTCAATTCGCACTATATATTTTTTATTTTTTACAAAATATTTTTTTTTTTTTTCATTGAGTAAAAGTTTCATTTATTGAAGAAAATCTGATTTATTAAGATTTTTCTATCTTAATGATCTTGAAAATTCTGTATCATTGTATTATTAAGTTTTTCACTTATTGTCTAGCTATAATGATTGGATTAATTTTGTTATATTGCTTTGTTCTACTAGTTTTGCAATTTTAATTATCTTTATTATTATATAAAAATAGTAAATTGCGGACCCACTAAGCATGGCAAACACATGTGTGCTACCCATGAGAGCAAAAGGTTGAGTATAGCTGATCTAGCGGCAAAAATGTGTAACTGTATACAAAACTGTGTAGATGATTTAATCGTACAGAGACGAAACTATGAATAGTAATAAAATTCGTTGGATAACAATTGAATGACATGTGGAAAAATAGTAGATGGCTGCTCACACTGAAAGTTAACAAAATGAGTAAGCCGTGTTAAACGAAATGTTTAACATGGCTTACATTATAAACCCTCTGACTTCCGAGCAAAAAGGTAAAATTGTAATGTTGTTTTTTCTGTAATTTTTTAAATGCTAAAAAAACACAATATTTGAAACATGATATAAAAAACATTATTATGTATATGATGAATGTAATCCTAGAGACTATTAATCATTACTGAATGTTTTAAAACTACATTATATTTGTAGAATTATGGTAATTTAAAAAATGTTAATATTGCAGTGAAACCCACAGCATAGTAAACGGATATATCAGTTCACGGCAGTGAGAAGGTTAACATTCATTAAAATATGTTAAACGATGTTTTAATATATATATATATATATATATATATATATATATATATATATATATATATATATATTTTTTTTTTTTTTTTTTTTTTTTTTTTTTTTTTTTTTAATGGCTGTAACCGATTGTACGATCAAACATAAGCATCTAGGAAAGTTCCGTAATCGGGTTTGCAGCCAAATGGCTTTACGCAAATTTAATTTCGTTTTTGTAATGTTATTTTGTGTATGTGTGTGTGTGCCACACATACGCTCCATCCAGCCTCCGGGTGTCGCAAAAAAAAAAAAAAAAAAAAAAAAAAATATTAGCAACAGAATATTTATTGTTTCTTTCATCCAAACCACGTAGACCCATTCATTATTATGTCATAATTAATACTTTCCAACATAGTTGAAAAGTATTTATGAATTCGGTTTGTCTGGCCGTCTGTCTGTCCGTGCTCTAACTCACGTAAATATACTCGGGTTGCCATGTAATTGACACATGTTTTTGAGGTTCACCATGGCATGTTCGGTATTGAAAATGGAATGTGAAGCATTTATAGTTCGTTTACAGGAGCACTTAAAAGAATTCTGTCACATTGTCATATTAGGATCTAATGGGAAGATCGTTTGCAGTGTATTTTAAAGATGATACAGTATTTCAAACATATTGAAATTTATATACATCACTAAGGTGCGCTACAAAATTTTTACTATTAGAATAGGGTATGCATTTATCATTCATTTATCGTTCATTTACGCTTGATTTTTGTAATAATTTCAATAATCATCGTTTTCAGAAGGATTTCATTAGAGTCTCCTCTATCAAAAACCGTGTTAATCTGAATACAAATGTTAGAAGTAATATACAATTGATCATAAGCAAACAAAAGTATAAAATGGAATGGACCATCGACAAAATAAAATACACTAAAAAAATAAAAAATAAAAAATAAATGTTGATTTTACTGTATAATACTGGCATCTATACGCGGGACATCTATACCGTAAAATCAGCATTTTTTTTTTTTTTTTTTTTTTTTTTTACGGTAACTTGTTACTAAAAATAATATGCAGAATTTTTTTTTTTCCAAATAATTTGTATAACGTTTTATGCAATTTTCTTTCCGCAAATAATAATAATAAAACACTGAAAAAAAAGCTGATTTTACGGTATAATACTAGCAACCCAGCTGTCAGTATTATACCGTAAAATTAACAGTAAGAAACAGTAAATTAAGCAGTAATACGCTACCGCGCAGATGCTAGTATTATACGGAAAAATCAACATTTTTTTTTTTTTTTTTTTTTTTTTTTTCAGTGTATACTTTGTAAGAAGAAAAAATGTGATACGAAACAAAGAAACAATCTTTTCCCTTGTAAATATCATCCTCTCACCAGATTGTATTAAAAATGCATGCTTGTTTTATTTTAAAAAATATTTTAAGATATTTAGTTTTCTTTTAATATATATATATATATATATATTAGAGGATTTGTGTCAATTCCATGGATGAGGAAAACAATACAGCGAAATAAAAATGTTTGCAGCATATTAGACTATTAAAATATAGCATTACATTTTGTTTTATAAGCAACTATTTTTCCTCCAAGTTCAGTATATTTGTTGTTTTTGTTATTTATTTTTGTTAAATAGGAAAACTTTTCTTTAAATAAAGAAACAGAAAAAGAAATAGTAAAAATAATTAAAAGTTTATTTTTTTTATTTTTTTTTAAATGTATATATAAATATAGTCTTTGTTTCTAGAGATATAAGCATGAAAAATAGGAGATTTGAACTTCTAAACTGAACGTGATTTCAAAATTATTGGACTGAACGCATTGCAAATAATAATTTCCAACTAGTATCTTTTAATACAAACCAAATAAAATCTCAAAAATTAAAATTTCACTTAATGTGTTTTATTACTTAATAGATGATAAAATTATATATATATATATATATATATATATATATATATATATATATATATATATATATATATATATATATATATAACCATTAATGAAACATTACGATAACACCAACTGAAACTTGAAATTATGATTTATGAAGTAATAATTTATTGACAACGAAATTGTAACCCCAGCACAATGAATATAGATATTAGATACTAATATAAAAGAAGTAGAAATTAAATTAAAAATTGAAAAAATAGAATGAATGAAATTTGTGGAATTTATACAGAATTATCAAGTCCAAATGCATAAATTCCACAAATAAAATGAGTGGTTTCATCTTCATATTAGCATTAAAATTGCTAAAGAATATGAATTTGGGACGACCACTCTATGACCATAACCATCCAATTAAAAAAAGACTGAAAATTCATAAAACAAATACAATACTAAAAAGAGAGAAACCTTACCCAGAATTATAAGAGAAGAACTGGATAATAGATCGACAAAAGCCAAAATCTACACGATGAAGATGGATTCCTACTACCAACACTTACCAGATACATGAAGACAAATAAAGGCAATGAATTGCAAAAAATAATTTACTAAATGTTCTTTCAATATATATATATATATATATATATATATATATATATATATATATATATATATATATATATATATATATATATATATATATATATATATATAATGTTAACCTACATTAATGTTATTCAATGCCAATTACTCCGAGCACCCTCAGCTATTACACATAGAAGCGGAGATTTTGAAAGTAAGCCGTTGGTGATAACAGTTTGTATTTCATCCCTGATGACGGCTATGTGTATAGCTAAAAGTGCTTGAGTAATTGACATTGAATAATTTGAATGTTGTTTAACATCTTTTTTTTATAATTTTATCCTCTTTTAAGTAATAAAACGCATTAAGTGAAATTTTTATTTTTCAAATAAAATCTGTAATTTTAAAAGTTATAATTCAAATTAAAGATTAATACTGTTTCTAAAAATGGTCGTACTTTACATTAAAATATTTATATTTTATAATTGAATTAAAAAATAGTATATTTACAGTGCAACATGGGGTATCTGAAATAATTTTTTTAGTCTATAATACGCAGTGTAAACGAAACTTCAAAATATGACGTGAAATAAACTTAAGTGACATTGTATGTTATATGAATTTTAACTTATAAAAAATACTAAAGGAATTTTTGTTTCTGAAATTTTAACTAAATGATAGGAATAAGATGCAATACAGTACAAATTGAAAAAAAAAAAAAAGTTTGAAGGTAGTGAGGAAAACAATAAATAATAAAAGAAGAAGAAAAGGTAGTATTTGAAAAAAGAAATATACTTTTCATATTACCTTTTAAAGTTTTATAACGAATAAATATGTATTTTACACTGTACAATTGTTCATTATAGTTTAACAGAAATGGAAAAAAAAATTATAAAGAATAAAAAGATTTTTAAAAAAAATTAAAAAAAGATTGAACAAAGCACATAAGAGAGAATAGTTTGGGCTAAAGTATCAATTTTCACAATTAATATTATTAGCCAATGAAATTGAAAAATTAATAAATAAATAAATATGAGCGTTTAACAGAAACTTTTAGAAGAATGAAAAAAAAAAAAAAAAAAAAAAAAGAGAGAGAGAATCGAATAACGTTAAAATGAGAAAATAAGAAAGTGTGAAGCATTATGAACAAAATATACTTATTTTTAACGCTGACGACTTTTTGAATTTCAGTTTTAGAAAAAAAGGAATAATGCTTCTGACATAAAAATAAGAAGACATAAAAGAAAAAAAAAAAAGAAGAGCGAAATTTCAAAAGTTAATGGAAAAGTTACATAAAAAAATATATTGCACTGTATTTTTTATAAGGAAATTTTAGAGCTAGATAATTAGCTAGACAGATAACGATAAATTATCTGAACAAAAAGAAACAATTAATTATAACAGAATTTAATGTTATTAACATAAAAATATTATTTGGGTTTTAAACTTTTACTCTATAAAACTTAAATTAAACGTTATTTCCAGTGATTAATTAAGAGAAATTCAAAAAATTTTCTGTCTTATTCTCATATAAATATTCTCACTTCTTGATATTTTGGATTAACTTTCATTTATATGAGTATCTTCCCCGAAGAGGATGAAAATTACAAAAATTTACAGCAAAGAAAAAATTTGAATATAACTAAAAAATAATTAAATCATTATTTTTAAAAATGTAAATTTTATTTTGATAAATAAGATGCGTCATAATTATTAACTTCATAGATATTAAATTATTACACACATGCACAAACACACACAAACACACATACATACATTTTCCCCCCTTAAAGTTTCAGTAAGATGTGCTCCAAAGATGAAATATATAATATACGTATGGAGTGGATTGATAAATGAGTTGTTTATGATTTTAATTAGGAAATTCTAGCTTTTCAAAAAATAAAAATATATAATAACAATGCTAAATGAATAAATAACAAAAAATTATATAAAATAATAATAATGCTTCTACCACAGCTTTCAACAAAGAACTTTTCAGAAGAAACATTAAAACTCAAAGGAAAATTAAGAGTATGTAAAAGCAAAATACCTATTAACTTTATCTCTTTTTAAAAAAAAAAAAAAAAAAACTTGTTTTTTATTCCTTAAACCGCTGAATGGTCTGGAAATACTAAGAATCTAAATAATGAAAAATGAAAAGCTGTATTTCGTAATCTTGAGCATCTGTATCAAAATGAATATAATGGAATAAATCAGTACTAACGATATGCTTTACATCAAATGGACGTCTCTGGGAAATAGTACATAAGTGGTTCAAATGAAAAAGGATGAAAAACAACTGAATTTTAATTATATTCTGCTTAAAATAATTTTAAATCAAATCAATCTTACCTCCACAACTTGCCGAGTGTTTTGCTGAGCTCTGCATTGTGCAGATGAGGGTACTGATCCGCCAGTTTTCTTCTAGCAGCTTGCGCCCAAACCATGAACGCATTCATCGGCCTCTTCACATGCGGCTTTCTCTTGTCACTGCCACCTTGTCGCGATGTTTTCGCCACTAAAGACCAGTCATAACTTTGTAAAACTTTTGACACAGCGGCCTGAATTCGAGGGTTCGATTCTAAAGGGTCCGGTGTACTTCCCTCGGGAGAAAGACAAGGGGACCCGCCCCCAGATGATCCCGCATCATCCATGTCATCTTCGTACTCATGTTTGCAGTCATCCCGTTCCATTTTCTTATATTGTTCAGTGATAATAAATAACAACGAATATAAAATGAAGAGTTTTCTCTTTGTGGAAATTTCGAGTTCAGTGGGACATTAAAAAGGTTGGAGGAATCGATAGCTACATCAAAGAATAAAACATCGATCAGTATTAAGCATTTAGGCGTTGTGGTAATTATTTACGTGAAATGAGTTTGAGGAAATTTCTAAAAAAATTAATGTAGAAAAGTTTCGTTTATTTTCATCCTTGTTTCACAGCCGGAGGCAAACGGTAAAGTTTTTCACATAAACTAAAGACAAATAAAGAAAATTGCAGACTTTTAAATAAATATAAATGATGCAACGAGTCTGCTATTCATAGGAACTAATGAAAATTTCTAAAGTATGGTAAAATATTATTTTTTAAATCTCAAATATAACTGATGGATATAACACAGAATAATTTGTAATAAAATGTTTTAAATGGAGTTCCGTTTTTCAATGTTATTTTTAAATGTGCTTTGATCATTTAAAACAGATAATATCTCCTTTAGTTCATTATTTGTTGCACATGAAAAAATAAATTAAATAAATATTAAAAGAACACGTCTTCAAGTAATGTGCATAAATAAATTTGTTCAAATATAAAAGCTTCTTTTTTTCATGATGTCTCTTTAAATTATCATTCAAATATCGTACTCCCAACAAATGTTTGTATGAAGGTAAACAAAAAAGTATATATATAAAATATTTCTATCCAACGGAATTATCACAGTTACAACTGTTCATAAGTTCAGTCGTTATTTATCGTGACGCTTCATCTCTTTCAAAAAATAAAAAAATAAATAAAGAAGAAGAAGAAGCAATCATTTGAAAAAGAATTGTTTTTCACCTTGACGATACTCAAACAGTCGAAGATGAAATAAAAAGAAACATCTGTCAACACCACACACTGGAGGCTTTTAATCCAGTACTTTAATTGTAATACTTCATGCTCGTTTCTTCGACACCTCAGAACACGACACCCGAATTGAGTCCAATAAACGTCACAGTGGCACAATACCTCACATTCTGTGGAGGTTCTCCCTTTGAAAAAGACTTTTTAGAGAGGACCACAATGAGTGCCTCACAACTTCAAAACAATAATTCCTTATCTCTACCGTATAAACACGCGGCGAGATCGCTGCAACAGATAAAAACTCTGTCCTCCGGGATAACTTCGGAACACAAAAGCAAGTGTCTCTCTCGTCCGCATCACTTTATGAAGGAGCACCCTTGTCTAGGTGATCGCCAACTCATGCGCCAAGGCGGAGAGGATCAAAAGAGGAACGGGGCGTGGCCATGGGATGTTCGACGACACTTTTCGTCCACCCCTCTGGCGGAATCTTTTGGCGGGAGTTGCGCGGGAGCGTGACGGTCTTCCCAAGCGGCGCGGACGAAAAGGGTAGGTTGCCACAAATGAGCATGGAGTAAAAAAAAGATAATCAAGCCGCCAAATTAGTTATGAGGCATTGTTATTGATCTGGGAGTAAGTAAGTACGGCTAAAGAATGAAGGGTGAAAAGCCGGATTCTGTAATCTTGAGCATCTTTCTCAAGATGAATATGATGGAATAAATCAGTATCAGTCATGCATATCCGATACAGAGGCCGTTTGGACATTTTTTTAACTATTTTGAGGAGCTGACTATTTCGTATGCAGTGGCGTCGTTGCAGTTCGAAAATTATGGATGTTTATTTTTTTTTTTTTAATTAATAATTAGGATTATCTATAATTAATAAAATATTTGTGAAAAATAAATCATTGAAAGTAATCATTTATTAATTATTCTTGCTCATGCGAAAAAAAAATTAACGAGTAATATTTAAAAAAAAAAAAAAAAAAAAAAAAATTAAGTCAATTCCTACTTTTTAATCATAAATATATAAAATAAATCCGTGCAGCATTAATGTCCCACGTTATCTTTATTGAACATTATTTTATAAACATCGTTGCGGTATTTCATTTTTTGTTGGCATCACTCATTTGAGATAAATCTTTCATTTCATTTATGAAAACAATGGGAGAATTTTTTTTCTCCCATATAAAAATTAAAATTAATTAATTAAATTTAATTAATGAATTAATATTTGAAAAAACTGTATTAACATCAATTGTCATCCAGTACAAGTTTTAAAAAATTTATTTGAACTTGAATGGATGAATAGAAAATATTTTATTAACGATTGAAAATTCCAACAAGATATATATAGAGAGAGTGTGAGCTAATAGTAGGAATTTAATAAAAGCCAACACTTTGATAGGAAGGAGTTGAGTCACTTGAGCCTTCTCCTTTTCTACGCCCCTGTTTGTATAAAATGCATATACTACGACATAATTTTATTGCTGCAGCAGGAAAATTGTGACAATATAAGTTATTATTTGTTACCTGATAATTTTGTTTTCTTTCGAAATTTCATTTTTAACTAAACACTGAATAGAAGGTTATGCAATATAATCCCAATGTAGTGATACTCGATTTAATGTTTACCGCAATTTGATGATAAATATTAATGACTCGAATTTACATATTTATATATGTCTATGTTCAACTATCTTCGTTTTAACCGACTTATTTTAAAATTTAAAATATGTAATCATAAAATGTGTAATATTGAAATACTTAATCAGCTCTGTCAAATATTTATTCATTAAAACCTGTAAAAAAGGAATCGAAAATATCCGGAAAAATTCCGCTTTACACAGGTTTCCGTTTTAGCAGGTATAATTGTTGGTATGCTTTCTGTTGAGACCATTTTATTTAAGACATGAGTCAATTATAGAAAAAATTTCTTTTTCCAGATTTTACTGTAGTTGTAGTATTACAAATTATTACAATTGAGGCGTTTAAAGTCATAGTAATATGAGTCACATTGTCTTAAGAATTCAAACACCAGTATTTAACTGTAGGCATAACAATGAATTTCAGTGCCATAAAATATATTCGCGTACTATCTACAGAAGTTTCGTGAAAATATCTCTTATACTATTCTTCCTATTCATAGACTGATATATAGATACTTTCCAGTTACAAGATACTTTTACCCAAATTTCACATAAATATATTTTGTATAAAACGTCAAACAAAATCTTCATGTGGCGCCTTCTTCGAATGACGGATTACAAGCATAAAAAAAAAAAAAAAAAAAAAAAAAAAAAACTGGGTTATAATGAAATTTTTTTAATTTTTAAAATTGTACATTTAACTTCCTACCCAGTTGAAATTTTGATTTAAAACTATTTAACATATTTATTTAACTTAGTTATTCGGTGTGGTTTTTATTTAACTTACATTATGTAGAAATTTCTGGTTCAAATTGAATGAAATAAATTATAGAAACGGGTCGATTCGAACCATTCAGAGTAGAAAGATTAATTCGCCAAAAATAAAATTATGTATATATATATATATATATATATATATATTTTAATTAATAAGCCAACTTTTATGCAGTTTTAATTTATCTATTGTGCATCCGAATTTAATGATGATTTTGAAGAGACCATTTGCAATCGTTAAATCGTGTTTCTTTTGTAATTGCAATCTCCAAAGAGTTGATCAATATTTAATCTTTTCTTACCAGCAATATAAGACCAACAAATCCATAAGTTCAAATCTTACGTTAATTTTACCCTTTACATTTTCATTGCTTATCTTGAAAGTAAAAAATTGAAAATACTAAAATAGCTTACAACTTTTAATAAATATTTTTAAAACGTTATTTTCGACCGATCTAATCGATCTATTTAAATTACTTTGTAAAATAAGTAAGTTGTGGTTTATCATAACTATCGACAGAAAATTTGTTTTTAAATACCAAGCAGGTAATTGACGATCTAAAACACTGTAAAAGGCTATGATATTTTGATATTTAAAGATACGATTGGTAAAATTATCAATCAAAACGTTTAAAAAATGTCAAAGATTGGCTACAGATATAAAAGTATATACTTCCAAGCATGTATCGGAAGAGAAAATATATATTCTCTCCCTTTTTTACTGTTATGGCTGTTTTATTTTAAATTCTTTTTTTCTTTCGGCCTTGTGCCGCTCTAAGGCGGTTGCTTTGTCTTGCCTAATTTAGAAACAAACCTAAGATTATCATAAAAATTTCATTCATCGATTAAAAAAAAAAAAAAAAAAGGATTAAAAAATACACTTATTATTTTTTTAAACAATTTTTTGTTCCTTTCTATATAATATTAATATTCAATATTTTTCTTCTTTCCTGATATAATATCACTATTCAATCATTTGATATTTTTGCATAAGTTGATCTTATACAGTATTTATCTTGTTAAATAACCGTTCTATTTAAGCAGTATATTAATTGTGTAAGTGCAAAACAGACGCAGTGTTTTACAAATATTCTGAAGGAGATCTTTTATCTTCAGATTTATAAGCTATTTGACAGCTAAAACAGTTTCTACTCAATTAGTTAAATTTTGAGTGAAAATTATTCTTAAACAGATTGCAACGTAAAAAACATTTTTGTTTGTAACTTCATTGACAGATTTGTTTAATAGTTTTTCATAATTTTGTAAAGGGAAATAATCATCCTGGCCCCAAATTGATCGCGGGCCCTTGTGCAGTTGTCTCTTCTCTCCCCTCTCATAGACCCAAAATACACCTTATTTATTTTGTGTTGCTGTTTTCTTTGGAATTGTATTGTATTTCCTATGTATCACATTATCAGTAAATAATTATTTTTCAGTTTTTTTTTTTTTTTTTTTTTTTTTTTTTTTAAATATATATTTTTGCATAGTTCTGTTGAATTCAACTTAATTTTCAGAAAATGAATACAGGGCCACTTTGTTATAATAAATATTAAAGTGTAGCTAGACGTCAATCATAAATATCTGCGGACTAATTATGAAGTTCTCCTGATACTTTCGTAATTAGTCATTTATCTTAAATATCTCATATTTTACAAAAGGAACGCAACTTTTATTCATCTGAAAATTCTAAGATAACGCTTTCCGCCCAATTTTATTCGAAATTAAGATTTTAAAGATTTTCACCTTAACCAACTACTGTTATAAGCTATTTGAAAAAGTACTTAGAAATACCGTTGTATTTTCGCATAACTAATTTTAGACCTCCTTCCTTTTTAACATCAGATTCTGGAAATTCCTGATAATTTGAAAACCTCTTGTTTAGCTGCTGTCAACTTAATAGCTTGACAAATCTTCCACACGAGGGTCCTTGTTCCGTTGGTAAAGATGCTCTTGTTCCACCTAGATGGTTATCTGTATACCCACCGAATTCCGGGCTTTTCACCTGGGTCGCATGTTCCAAAAGATGAAATATATACATATGAAAGGACTTGGTGAGCATGTCTTTGCTAAAATTATCGGAAGGTGCGTGCGGCCTTCTTTGAGTTTTGCTTGTGTTTTTCTATTAATGGGACGAGCCGTATTGCGGTACGGAAGGGCTTTTCTTCCACAACAGCTTATTTGTTTGAGTTGGCACAAAGAGCACTTCATAAGCTCTCAATGAAAGGGGTTGATCTTGAATCTTATGACGTTAGTGAATGATCTGGCATCACTCTTCGATTGGCAGATGGCAGAATTAAGAAAACATTTGTTCATTTAGCAAATTTTGGTTACATTTCGAGTCATAAATTTAAGATTGTCATTTTTTCAAGTGTCCTTAGATTTTGAAAGCAACTTCTAATCGAACATATAAAAAATTGGGATCTTTTATTGCAACATTTTATTTATAATTTTTTAAGTTATCAATTTGGTTCTTTAAGTGATTAGAGAAATTGAAAAGTGGACCCGTGCGAAGATTTCGCGCTGCAGTTTAATACTATCTAGCAAATATCTAATATTTTTTCGACTCAGGTTTAAACTTCTAAAAAATAATTAAGGACTAAAAATATCTGCAAACAACATTAGTTAAGACAGAATATCATCTCATTTATTCCATCAAAGTTATAGTAAAAACTGACCAAAAATAGCAAACGCAAAGAATATATATATATATATATATATATATATAACCATAAATGAAACATTACCATAACACCAACTTAAACTATGAAATAATGATTAAGTATGTAATAATTAGTTGACAATGAAAGTATTCCCCAACACACTGAATATTGATACCAAAAACTTATTTAAAAGAAGAAGAAATTAAATTAAAAATTGAATAAATGAAATTGAATGAAAGAAATGAAATTCGTGGAATTTAGACAGAATTATCAAGTACCAAATGCCTAAATACCACAAATAAAATGAGTGGTTTCATCATCATATTAGCCATAACATTGCTAAAGAAATATATATATGTGATGATTTTAAGGGCCGAGATGATTTGTGTAACAGCAATACCATTTTTTAATAAATGTTTTTTCAATATTAGATGTTCTTTTCAGAAGTCAACAGAGGAAGTTTCCACGCTAGGATTTATGGCAGTCGTACTATCCACAGTAGATGGCGTGTTTGCGTATGCATAAGGCGGTATTAAAAAAAATATTTTTCCACGCTCAACAACTCAAAATTTTGAGACACATTTTCAGACTAATTTTTAAAAGTAAAAACAAGAAACTTGGCGGCGTGATTTATGAAGAGGACTTTATGATAAGGGACCCATGTTTTTATTTTTCGTTCAATTAATTAGAAATTGATTTACAAACAATTATTTCCACAGTACGATAATTTTTTTTTTTTTGTTTCCAGCGCTGTCGCTTCGGGAAATTCGGTTCAAAATGTCCACTTTGACAGCATTTTTTAAAACAAATTCTGCCTTTATCAAAAAATCGAGACAATACGGACATTATAAAGTTTCTGAATAAGAGATCCTGCCAATTGGATGCATTTTAGAGCAAAAATTAATTAAAAAATGTGTCTCAAAATAAGCAGTTTGGATTTGAATACACACATAACAAACAAGATTTTATTTAGAAGCTTAAAACGACATCAGCTGCAGATCTGGTTTCAAACGAGTCATCTTTTTAGCTTCGATGACAAGGTTCCCATTACAGCAGAAGCATGATGGTTAGCTTTTTTAAATATTCATTCCGAAATAGTATAAGAAAATGATATTGGTCGCTAAGCCAATACCAGACAAGAGATTCGATTTGATTACAAACTTAACAAACCAAACACCGATCCAGCGTCCCGCTTTCGAATCATCTCCGAAGCGAAGAGCGATGGTATATCATTTCAGAAAGAGTAGGAATATAGGGGTCACGTGACGGCTTGTGCGCCAATCGAGAACCGGGATTCTATGCGAAACGCGCCAGAATATTGAAGTAAAATGGTTATTCCGCTAAGAAATTGGCGCCAACGAAGAGTCGAGAAGATTCTACAATGTTCGATAACTTAGCTATGACGCAGAGTGTTATAAGCTAACTGATTATCGTTAGTTACTGGTTTGAGAATATGGAATCATTTTTACTTACACGAAAAGGAAAAAAAGAAAATAATAAAAATGGTTTATCGAACTTTGATCAAAGCCAGAATGGAATTAAAATAAAATGTTTTACATTTTAATATAAGAAAAATATTTTATGATTTTGAGAGTTACTTTTAATATCTGAAATTATTAAAATAAATACAGCCATTTCAAGAATTTAGAAAAATAAAAAGGAAATAATGCAGGTTTTTTTAAAAGGTGAATATTGGGAAGTTTTTTTTTTTATATAATTTAAAGATAAAGACGCCATTTATTGAAATAACTAGCAGCAATTAAAATATTGAATTTAGATATGAGGTTTTTGGAATAAAATAGAGTTAAAATACATTAATAAACGGAGGAAATAAATATTATAGAGTAATTTCTCTGCTTTTTATAAAACAAAGTGAAGACTGAAGAACAGTGAAAAACTTTATCATGAAAAATGCAAAAAAATTCTATGTGAAAAGAGTGAAGAGCAGTGAAAAACTTTGCTATGAAAGTGAAGAAATTTATAAAATGCAGTGAAAAACTTTGCTACGAAAACTGAAGAACTGTGAAAAGACTTTTTTGCCTTCAAAGTGAAAAAAAATTCTATCTGAGAAGACTGGAGAAAAGTGAAAAACATTTTTACAAAGTGCAGTAAAATACTTTATCATGAAAATGAAAAAAAAAATCTATCTTAGAAGACTGAAGAAAAGTGAAAAACATTTTTACAAAGTGCAGTAAAATACTTTATCATGAAAATGAAAAAAAAAAATCTATCTTAGAAGACTGAAGAACTGTGAAAAACTTTGCTATGAAAGTGAACAAAATTATAAAGTACAGTGAAAAACCTTGCTATGAAAACTGAAGAACTGTGAAAAAACTTTTTTGCCTTGAAAAGGATTCTATCTGAGAAGACTGAAAAGAACTGAAAACAACTTTGCTATGAAAGTGAAGAAATTTATAAAGTGCAGTGAAAAACTTTGCTATGAAAACTGAAGAACTGTGAAAAACTTTGCTATGAAAGTGAACAAAATTGTAAAGTGCAGTAAAAAATTTTGCTATGAAAACTGAAGAACTGTGAAATACTTTGCTATGAAAGTGAAGAAATTTATAAAGTGCAGTGAAAAACTTTGCTATGAAAACAGAAAAACTTTGTCTTGAGAGGGAAAAAACTTTTTTTCTGTGAAGACTGAAGAACAGTGCTTTGCTAACAAAGCGAAGCATTCACTTTTTCAAATGTAATATTTTTCATTAATGCTATTCATCCAAAACCTTTTATCATAAAAAAAATATATAGATAGGGGGCAATGAGTAATCTTCTTCTTCAAATTCATCTAAAAATCTTGGGCCAGTCAAATAAATCTAAGCGGGGGTGCATTCTTCTTTTTTACAAAACTGCTGCTAATTTAAAAACTGCTTCGATCCAGGGTGTCTTCAACTGCTGCCAATATTTTTAAACTACTGCCAATATTTTTAAACTGCTGTCAATATTTTTAAACTGCTGTCATTTTTATGCTGCTGCTGCCAATTTTCTGATGCTGACATTTTTCTGCTGCTGCCAATTTTCTGCTGCTGACATTTTTCTGCTGCTGTGAGTTTCTGAAAACCAAGGCTTGCCTGCACATACTAGAGTTCCAGATTCTATAAAAAAAAACTTATGCCTGCGAGCCTGACTGAATTCTTCAAGCTATATAAATCTGTACATTCCTGAGTTCCTGACTGCAAGTCCCTGAGTACCTATATTGCCTGTTCCCGACTTCCAGTGTTTTTGCGAGTTTCCAGTTCCTAACTGAATTCTTCAAGCTTCTACGAGTTCCTGATTTCCAGTACCTATATACCTGTTCCTGAAATCCAATGCCTGTCTGATACCTTCTTCAAGCATCTGAGAGATCCTGAGTTTCAGTACCTATCTGCGTTTTCCAGAGATCCTGAAATCCAATGCCTGCCTGATACCTTCTTCAAGCTTCTACGAGTTCCTGAGTTCCAGTACCTATAGGCCTGTTCCTGAAATCCGATGCCTGCCTGATACTTTCTTCAAGCTTCTGCGAGATCCTGAGTCCCAGTACCTATCTACGTTTTCCAGAGACCCTGAAATCCAATGCCTGCCTGATACCTTCTTCAAGCTTCTGTGAGATCCCGAGTTCCTATTTGCAAGTTCCTGACTGCAAGTTCCCGAATTCCTGACTTCAAGATTCCTATTCCTTACTCCATGTGTCCTGTTCCTGAGTGCTAGATTCCTAAATCCAAGTGTGCTGTTCCTGACTCCAAGTGTGCTGTTCCTAAATCCCACTTTTCATAGCAAACTAAAACTAATATTTTATGGTTTTTCTGCTTCAAACAAAGAACAGTTTATGTGGTGGTGCAGTTTCTTTAAACCAAGAACATTAGTTGTGGTGGTGCGATACTACAGATTCTTCAAAAGTCAAATAACATTTGATTTAGTGGTGGTGCTATACTACAGATTCTTCAAAAGCCAAAGAACATTTGATTTAGTGGTGGTACTATACTGCAGATTCGAGACTAAAGTAAATCCTGCTTCCGCGAAAATATTTCAGCACATTAATATTATAAAGATTTTTAAATGAGTGCACTCACTTAGATAAAAAAGCTTGCAGCAAAATTCTTCTGAAATACTGGGGCGCTATAAAAAAAGAAAAAAAAATAGCGGGCGGTGGAGGGCCCAGTTTAAAAAAATAATTATTATTTACTTCATAACTTGCATTTCTCTCCGATTTTTTTATATGAGAATAATAGTTTTCATATATGAAACATTGAATTAAAAAAGAGCTTGCTGCGAAATTCTGCACAAATACTGGGGCGCTATAAGAAATAGAGAGGGCGGTGGAGGGCCCAGTTAAAAAAAAATATTTTTTCTTTCTTCATAAGTTGCATTTTTTTCGCCTAAGTGCGAATTTTTCAAATGAGAATAATAGTTTCTATACACTCTTGAAAAAAAAAGGTTGCTGCAAAAATACTGGGGCGCTATATAAAAAATATATATAGCGGGTGGAGGAGGACCCAGTTTAAAAAAAATATAATATTTTCTTATATCATAAGATTCCTCTAACACACATTTCAATTTTTGTGAAGCAGCTTTTCATTCAAACAGGGGACTCCTACAATTTTTTTTGTGAAGGACTTTTTTATTCAAACAGGGGACTTTTACAATTTTTTTTGTGAAGGGATCGGCGCCTTTTTATTCGAATAGGGCACGTATCCCATTATTTTATGAAGGGTCCTATAGTCTAATGTGAGTCCTCAGTTCGAAGGGGATAAAAAAGAGGGGTAAAGGAACTGAATTTATGAAGGGTTCTAGTATTTATGCATAATTTGAATTCATTGGATTTTTTGTGAAAGGGCCTTTTTATTAAAAAGGGGTTCTGTTCAAATTTTGTAAAAGGGCCAATATCTATAACTTTTCCCAGTTTCTTTCCTTCTTTCGAAGTTAGTCACTTTTAACTATTTTTGCACGTTAAACTAAAAAATGCATTCCTGTAAAACCTATTTTTATATTTCAATTCATTTGAGAATCCTATATGTTTTGGCCATCCGTAGGGCAAAGCTTTCTCTTGAATCCATTGGATTTTTTGCGAAGGGGATCTGTAACTTTTTCCAGTTTCTTTTGAAGGGTCTCCATAACATATAATCATTCCATTTGAAGGCTTCCCAGACGACAGATGGCAGACAGACAAACCGAAGTCATAAACATTTTTTAACTATGTTGGGAAGTGTTAAAAAGGAATAAAAGCGGTTCAAAAATGGTTAAAAAAGGGCAACATTTTTGTTGGTAATATATCAAAAGATTAATATCCGGAATTAATTTCTATGACAGTTTATTTACATCATTTAATAACTCATCCCGATAAAAAGTAATTATCTAGAATTTCAAACAGGAAATGAAAGTGCCTGATGCAAGATGAAGAGGTTTTTACAGCACGTGCTCTGAACAAGGAAGTGAAAGACTAAAATACGTATTAGTGACGTAAATTGACTTTACGTCATTACCATCCAATGAAAGAACTTAAAAATGATGTCACTATATAAGGACTAAGACTGTTGCATCTCTGCTTTATAGAACTTTAACAGATTCTTTTTAATTCGCGATGGAAACGGACATTATGTCGTTTTACCTTAAACTTAAATTGAAATAATGTTTAAAACTAAATTTTATGTAACTATTAAATGTAAGCTATGTAAATTAAATAATTTAACAGTATTATGAATATGTTTTATTAATTAATAATATTTTAACATTACTTAATCAGTCTCATGGATATCATACATACCAAGGATTTATATAGTGAGTGTGTGCTAATCATAATGGATTAATACAAATTCTGGCGATCATGGCCTAGCGGTACAGTGAGGACGATTGCTGGAAAATAGAGGTAAGCAAATATCTTACCTATCTTTTGTTCCGAAAGATGAATTTATTATTTATATTGCTTTAGAAAGCGCAAAATTACTGACTACCGAGAAAATAACACTAACAAAGATTCTGAGACGTGAAAAATTCTTAAGCATATAAAAGGTAAAAATAAAAATAAAAATAGTGTCCTAGAATCCTCGAATACTTAAAAGAAATTAATTAATTTTAGATATATTCTAAATTAGAAAAATGGCAACCTTCAAAGAAGGAAGTATAATTGAAAAATTAAATTCCAGTAACTATGCAAACTGGAAATTCAAGGTGGAGATGCTCTTGATAAGAGAAGAGCTCTTTGAAGTTGTCACAGACGACCCACCTACTCCAATAACCCCGGAATGGTCGAAGAAAGATAGAAAGGCAAGAGCCTTGATTAATTTAAGTATTGAGGATAATCAAATCATCCATATTAAGCATTTACAGAATGCACGGGACACATGGAACACGCTTAAAAACATCCATGAGAGATCAAATCTCTCTAGCAAACTCTTTCTCCTCAGGAGACTTTACGGAACGAAATTATCAGAAGGAGGCAACATGATAACTCATATAACAAAGATATTAGAAATTATTGATAAGTTATCAGCCATAGGCGAAGAAATTAAAGCAAATCATATTTCAGCATTATTGCTCTGCTCTTTACCTCCTTCATACGACACCCTCATAACCGCATTAGAAGCCAGACAGGAAGACGAATTAACTTCAGAATTTATAAAGAGTAAATTAACAGACGAATTTAATAAAAGAAACGAGCATTCTAATAACAGTGATAATTCGAACAAAGCCTTTAGAGCTGAAAGAAAATTTAAAACCACAGGTTTTAAAAAAGAAGAAAAATACTGCACGATTTGTAGACTAAAAAATCACAACACAGTTAATTGCTGGCATAACAAACATAAAACAAATAATTTTAAGCAAAACAACAAAAAACATTTCTCTTCTTCGCTAGTCTTTCAAAAAGACGAAAATAATTTAAGAAGCGCGGACTCAAATAAACCGAAAGAAAACAGCACAGCTTATTTCGGAACCGAAGAAAAGAAAAATTGCGCATTTTTAACTAACAAATCGAAAAATAACGCATGGATTATCGATTCTGGCTCATCCTCCCATATTTCAAATAATGAAAATTTATTTTATGAATTTACAAATAAAGAACATACCAACGTCGTAATTGCCAACGGCAATAAATTAAAATGCTATGGTTCAGGTAATGTAAATATTACCACAATAACATCCGACGGTAGAACACATGAAATAACATTAAAAGATGTTCTACTAGTACCGGAAATTGAAACAAATTTATTTTCGGTAGCTAAAGCTACGAAAAACGGATGCAAAATTACATTTGAAAATAATCAATGTTTTCTAGAATATGAAGGATCAATACGCTTAGAAGGGATAAGAAAAAATAATCTGTATGAAATTCAGCAAACAAACATAAACACAGATGAAAATTTCGTAAACATGATAACTAATTGCAAAAATAAAAATTGCATAGAACTGTGGCATAGAAGATTAGGACATAAAAATGTCGCGTCGATTAAGGAATTAATGACGAAGGAATTAGCATGCGGAATAAACATAAATAATTGTTCCCATAGCACCGAATGTGAGCCTTGCATTAAAGCAAAATTAACTGACGCACCTTACCCAAAGAAAACGGAATTGAGAGCAAATAAAATTCTGCAATTAGTACATTCAGACGTGTGTGGTCCTATTCAAACTCCAACCATAGGTGGGAAAAATTACTTTTTAACCTTCATAGACGATTACTCTAGATTTACTATAATTTATCTACTACAAAATAAAAGTGAGGTATTTGAAAAATTAAAGGAATATGTTGCACTGGTCAATAATAAGTTTGGCAAAAAGCCTACAGAACTCAGAACTGATAATGGCAAAGAATTTAAAAATTCTAATATAGATAATTTTCTAAAAGAAAATGGAATTAAGCGACAGCTAACAGTACCATATTCTCCCAGCCAGAATGGTATTGCTGAACGAAAGAATAGATCATTAATTGAAGTGACAAGAACATTGTTAAGTGACTCTAATTTACCATTACATTTCTGGGGAGAGGCGATATGCACCGCAAATCACCTACAAAATCGACTGCCGACTAAAGCCAACGAAAAAACTCCATATGAATTATGGACAAACAGAAGACCAAATCTAAAATATTTAAGAGTCCTTGGCTGCAAAGCTTATGCATATATTAACAAGCAAAAAAGACAGAAATTAGATAATAAAGCAGTAGAAGGGATCTTCGTGGGATACGATAATTATTCCAAAGGATATCGTATCTATACGAGAGGCAAAGATATCACTATAGCCAGAACGGTGAAGTTCTTAGAAAACTATCCGATAAATTCAAATAAAGAAAAACGGCTAGAACTAAATTTAGATGAAAACACTAATGCCGAAAACGAAAAATCGGAAAACCCAAATCTGATAAAAATCGAAATTTCAAATGAAAATGATAATCAGAATGAATCTGAACTAAACCAAACCGAACCAAGAAGATCAGATAGAGTAAATAAAGGGGTTCCCCCAGATAGACTAATTTATTTGGTTAAAGATGAAAATATTAACGAACCGAAAAATTGGCAGGAAATAATAAACATGGAAAACCCAGTAGAAAAAGAAAACTGGATCAAAGCGACACAGGAGGAGATAGAATCTCACAACCAAAATAAAACTTGGACATTAGTTGACCCCCCGCCAAATACAAAAATAATAGGTTCGAAATGGCTCTTCAAAACAAAATTAGACGATAAAGGAAAAATACAAAAATATAAAGCGCGTTTAGTGGCGAAAGGCTATTCGCAAAATTTTGGTATTGATTACTACACTGTTAAAAATAATCTGAAATTCACGGGTTTTTTTTCCTGAATTTCACAGAAAAAGTCCCTTTTCACGACAGAAGGGCATTTTCCGTTAAAAAACAGAAAAATTCTTCATATTTCCTAAAAACAACGGAACAGAAGGAGAAGAAAGTGGCCAACGGAGATATTCCGTCATCTGCTGCATATTTATTTCCAATGTTTAAAAAACTGACATGTTGCAGCACAGAAAAACTAAAAATTCAATAAATTAAAAATTCGAGTTTATTTAAAAGAACAAAATAGTTTTTTCGAATTTAAAAAGCAACAATTAATTTTCCCATGCTTTTAAAATTATTAGCAATTTATTTTTTAAAGTTACAAAAAAATATTCACACTTAAAATATATTCTAAACAAATAGCTTAGTATATATATATATATATATATATATAATAGTTAAATTAAGTGAAAAAAAAATCGATTTTACGCAAAAAAGTAACAAACAAAAATAATGCTTCCGAATAAAAAAAAAAAAAAAAATAACTTTCTCATTCCTTTGCTATTATTCGTAATTTGCTTTTTAAAGTTATAAAAGACACTCTCAATGAAAATATATTCTAACAGAACACATTTAAAAAATATATAATAGTTGAAAAAAAATCGATTTTCTCAAAAAAGCAAACATACTTTATCGAATTTAATTCAAAATATAATATTCATATTTTGCATCTAACAATCAAATTAGGAATTAATATAATTCATGTTTCAATCCTCTATTAATACTAAATTTTTCAATCATAATCTTATAACAAAATATCCCCCCACTTAATTTCAAAGTTGCTAGGTTTCTAAACCCCAGATTGTTTAAGTTCCAAGCAGCGATTTGAAGAAATCCCCTATGATCCTTTCAAACTCCTATTCTAGCAAGGGCGCGCTGGTCTTGAGGTAAAACACTCGGCTCATGTCGCTGTCATCCCTAGTTCGAACCCCAAGGGCAGCCAGGAAATCTGTACCAGTGAGTACTTAATATTAAATTAAGTACTCCTGTTATAGTCAACAGATGGCAGCACAAACAGATCGAGAATTTTTTTTTTTTTAAACCGAGGTCATTCATAACAGAAAGTTACCGTTTCTTCAATCTTTCAAAACGGAAAATCTACTAACGGAACGGAAAAAGCCCGGCAACTTCGCTGCCAGTACTTTTCCCGTGAATTAACGGATTTATTTTTAACAGTGTATGAAACCTTTGCTCCAGTGGTTTCACATACTACAATTAGAACTTTTTTGGCAGCCGCCGCTTATCATAAACTACAAGTAAATCATGTCGATGTAAAAACAGCATTTTTGTATGGAAATTTAGATGAGGATATATACATCACTCAGCCGGAAGGCTATGTCAAACCTAATCATGAAAACAAAGTGTGCAAATTAAATAAGGCTATATACGGCTTAAAACAGGCAGCTAGAGCCTGGCACATAAAAATTTCAGAATCATTAGAAAAGTTAAATTTCAAACCATCAACATCAGACACGTGTTTATTCATACGTAATACTAAAAACAGTAAAGCATATATTATCGTCTATGTAGACGATTTATTAATATCAGCAAAAGAAAATGAAATTAAAGAAATTATACAAAAACTTAAGATTGAATATGAACTAAAGGATTTAGGTCAATTAAACTACTACCTAGGGATTAAAATTGAAAAAACAAACGAAGGATATAAACTGAATCAAAAAAGTAAAATTGAAGAATTAGTTAGAAAATTTAAATTAGAAGATGCGAAACCATACAAAACGCCCATGGAAACAGGCTATTTAAATTTTGATAACGAAGAAATACCATTGCCAAACAACATCGATTATAGAAAGGCAATTGGCGCACTTTTGTATATCTCAACTGTCACAAGACCAGATATTTCAGCTGCGATTAACATCCTAAGTAGAAAAAACGAAAACCCTTCACAGAAGGATTGGAAAGCAACTAAAAGAGTGATTTCCTATTTAAATCACACTAAAAACTTTAAATTAGAAATAAATACAACACAGCAACCAATACTTGAAGTGTACTGTGACTCAGACTGGGCTGGAGACGTACAAACTAGAAAGTCCACCAGCGGAAACCTATTTTTATTAGGGAAAAACCCAATTTTATGGATCAGCAAAAAGCAATCATGCATAGCCATGTCAAGTGCTGAAGCCGAGTATATTTCAGCAGCAAATGCATCACAAGAAATTTTATGGTTAGACTCTTACAAGAATTTAACTTAGAACAGACATTACCCATAACTATGCATGAGGACAACCAGTCCTGCATAAAAATGATCGAATCAGAAAAATACACCCGTCGCACGAAACACATTGATATAAGGTATCATTCCATTAAACACCTAAAGGACAATGGTACAATTAATCTAAATTACTGTGAATCAAAGAACATGATAGCGGACATCCTAACCAAGCCCACTCCCAAACCTATCTTTGAAATTCACAGAAATAACTTAAACTTAAGAAATCAAATTCCAGAGATTAAGGAGGAGATTGTTGGTAATATATCAAAAGATTAATATCCGGAATTAATTTCTATGACAGTTTATTTACATCATTTAATAACTCATACCGATAAAAAGTAATTATCTAGAATTTCAAACAGGAAATGAAAGTGCCTGATGCAAGATGAAGAGGTTTTTACAGCACGTGCTCTGAACAAGGAAGTGAAAGACTAAAATACGTATTAGTGACGTAAATTGACTTTACGTCATTACCATCCAATGAAAGAACTTAAAAATGATGTCACTATATAAGGACTAAGACTGTTGCATCTCTGCTTTATAGAACTTTAACAGATTCTTTTTAATTCGCGATGGAAACGGACATTATGTCGTTTTACCTTAAACTTAAATTGAAATAATGTTTAAAACTAAATTTTATGTAACTATTAAATGTAAGCTATGTAAATTAAATAATTTAACAGTATTATGAATATGTTTTATTAATTAATAATATTTTAACATTACTTAATCAGTCTCATGGATATCATACATACCAAGGATTTATATAGTGAGTGTGTGCTAATCATAATGGATTAATACAAATTCTGGTGATCATGGCCTAGCGGTACAGTGAGGACGATTGCTGGAAAATAGAGGTAAGCAAATATCTTACCTATCTTTTGTTCCGAAAGATGAATTTATTATTTATATTGCTTTAGAAAGCGCAAAATTACTGACTACCGAGAAAATAACACTAACAATTTTTATGGTGGGGAATTGTAGTATAAGTATCTATATAGCTACTGTCTTATGAGGGTAGTCTATGGTCCAGTGAGTTTTGAGTTTTGCATGTGATCGTGGTGTCCTAAATTTTAACATTTGTGCGTAAATGAGCTATACCTACCTAATCTATCCTTTAAATTTCACAAAAGGTGTCTGAATCTCCGAGAATCTCACTGTCACGGTTATTTTGTGAATTATATGATAAATAGATATTTGGGGTTGTTTAGCTGGTATAAATACGGCGTTAGGCATTAAATTCAGGGGATTTAATCGCATCTCACCCTACTCGGTGGTACATAGACTGGAGTTTCGTCGCTTCTGGGTTTTGAAGGTAGTTTCCACGAGCTGAAATTTTCCAGTTGGATGTTTTGAGTAAGATTCTTCGGCTGAGAGTTTCGACAGCGTGGTAAGGTGTTAGACTCAATATTTTCAAATAAAAGACCATTAATATCCGCGAGGTTACCTTTATAGGGGTATTGCAGTACTTTGAACAGCCATTTTATAATGATAACTACCGTATTTCTAGTAAAATTTATATATGAGCTGAAGCAAACTTTTCTTAGTTTTCCGGCAAATGATCAGCATAGCCACTTTGTTTTAACTTAGCGCTTGAATTTAGTGAATTTTTTGGGGGATTGGATTCTACTCTCAGTTTCAGTGCTTCCAGCTTATTTTTGATTATCGTTAAGTTAAAACTGTTTGCTCCACTGCCATCCATTTTTTTATTGACTGTCTAAGGGAGACCAGATCACCAAAATCAATATAACAGGTGTAGACCCGAAAGTCCCTCTCCTGAAGGATCCCTGAAACACAGAAGCTCGTATATGAGGCCCCCAAAACACGCATAAAGCCCGGACTTTTTACTTAAGAAGTTAAACTTTACACTCTATAGTTCTATGAACGATTCTAAAAACTTCGAAGAACGGTTCAAAGAGTAGTTATAAGAACTATCTGCCGGAAGGCCGGTAATGGGCGAAGATAAATAAATATGTATAGATAGATGAGATCACAGTTTATACTATCAATGAACTAGAAACGTATCCAAAAGACCGACATTGGGCGACTCAAGATATTGAATTTAACAATTAAGATACTGCCAGAAAAATGTGACCTCGTCACTCAGAACATAGGGTAAACAGAAAAGTAGTTGCTAAAAAAATTCTAGAAATAAAGAAACAAAATAGTTGCTAAAATAATTGCTAATAAGATATTTTTGTGACAAATTTATAGGAGAGGCAAATTAATATTAAAGAATAAACAGAAAGGACTCACTCGGGGCCGAGGGCTCTCTGGGCTAGTTAGTCAAATGATCTTGAACAATGGGTGCATATTTAGTTGGGATAAGTCCTCCTCCTCTAAGATTCACACCTCTGCTCCATCAATTTGCATTACTGCAATCCGATACAACAATGATTTCTCCAGCTCTAGTTAACGCATCAAAATTGGAAACATCAGCTTCATCAGCATCAAAATAATACAAAGCTCTGACTTTCATAGGATCGGATAGTGATTGTGAAGTTAATGAAGTCAATTTCGCTGGATTCTTATAAAATTATCAGGAGTTATTACATAATTACCTGTGTTACCAGCAGCCAGATGTACGGATGAATACAGAGATGGATATTGAACATAAGAGAAATGTTGAAGATTAGATGCAAAAATATTGTCCAGTCCAAAGCTAAATATACAGCTAAATATACAGTAATGTATATCCAACTTTGGTCCAGTCTAGATCATTCAAATTGATAAGATGCTCTATATAAGATATAGGCATGAAGTATCAGAGGCTTTCTGTTGTATATCAAATAACGAGATGTGTACTCTGTTATGGGTCGATCAGTTAACACAATTGGCGGCCCGATCTCAGATGTCTATCTTATCATGGTTTACTGCACAATTATAATAACGAAAGCGAATAACGTCCGAACACCACTCCGAATGACCTAATAATTGAAATTTTCTACAGCGTTGGGTAACAGTGTGGAGTCTAAGATGACGACGTTTTCGACCAATGAATGTCCAAAATTATCTATCCACCTTCCAAAAGGATATTTTTAAGTAACGAAGGTGCCGAAAGAAGGATCCAGTTGTTGAAGCCCTCAGAACGTGGGGGCTGCTTTTTAAGAAACTTGGTCATTATAAGGAGACTAATATTTATTTGCAATGGAGGCTTTTATGGAGCCTTGTTCAAAGGACTCAGGTACACCATGTAAATTTGCTCTTTGAAAAGACGTCGATTTAATAGTAAAAGAAAAAAATATTTCCAAAACTCGGATGATTCTGAAGCTCTTTATTCAGATTGTCAGCTGCAACAATTGATAAACATAATATCCCTATCCTGTAGCGCAAAAGAATAATATTCAGGACCACAGAAGTGGATATATTCTGACAGATAATGAGCTTATAGATGTCTCTATCTGATAATCTATTATTTCCCTTAAACTTATCTATAATTATACTTTTGTTTAAATTAATGTTCTGAATAGAATTATTTTGATGGGAAATATTATGATGAATTGTGAAGAAACGTATAATTCAAGAATCATCATGTCACTATTAGAGGCGTTATTAGCTGGTATGGGATGCTGCTGTAGTCTCCACAACTGCTTCAGACGTAGCATTCGCGTTTGTTGTGTCTACTGCTTCCAGTGAGTCTTGTGGTCTGTTAGTGAATTTTCGTAGAAGATTAGTCGTTTCTTTAATTGGGCAGTGTACTTTGGCAATACATTGGCCATCATAGATTGAAGGTCCCCTGCAGTGGGAAAAAAATCTGCAATGACAGCGTGTCCATCCTCAGATTTTATAAGATTAAGAAATAGGCCGTCAATACTGCTTTTGAGAGACTGTTCTGTAAACTGGGATTTATAATTGTTGCATGAGTCGGTCAGATGAATAATTGAGAAGACCGAATGCAGATTTTTTTGTTTTATTTTTATAGCTTGTTTGCTTAAGCTAGAGTTGCTGTCCTAAGATAAAGTAGAGATACGACTTTGCTTTATCTTGTTAGATTTGGAATTTAACATCTAGTAAATGTCGATGCCTTACTCTCTGATTGTCGTAAGCTTGGGCTGCTTAAACTGACAATTTTTGCATTAGGGTCAGCACTTAGCGATTCGAGGTTGAGACTCTCAGAGCTGGAGCAAGAAACATATTCTGACACTGAAAGCATCTCAGAATCTGTCGGTTTCAACGAATTAGGATTGATATGCGAGAGCTTCTTTGAAAGAAAGGCCTCTAAATCTGCTCCCGAGTCCTGAAAGGTGAAGCGCTTTGTGATTTCGAAGATGCTACATCAACTTTATCAGTTGTTGCTGTCATTCTTTTAGAAGACTTAGAGATACTGAAGGGGTATTTATCTTTAAAAACCAGTGATTCAGTTGTTGAAGTCGAATAGTTTGAAGAAGAACAATCTATGATATTATGTCTATGAAGATGTCATCTGAGCTGATACCCGATGAGTAGTGAAGGAGGTGGTGAGGTTCTTCTTTGGAGGACAGATTTAAGTTTTATAGTAAATTTAGCTGATTTAAATGTAATGTCTGCTGACGATTTTGCTAGCACTATATTCGAATTAAGATATATCTCTTGCTGTGTAAAGACCATGTTGAGAAACTGTTTGTGACGTCTTGTAATTTATATAAATATCAAATAATAGACATGAAAATGACATACAAGTAGGATAAATATCAATTAATAGTTTAATATGAATTAATATATATTACTCTTTATTATAATATTATTACTCTTTTATCAATTAATAGTTTAATATTAATAAAATTACGATTATAAGCTGCGAAAACAATTTAAAAATCCTGAATAGATAGTTTAAATAATGTTTTTATTTATTTCCTGTTAGTATATCGTAAAAAAAAAAAAAAGTAAAAATAAAATTTTAAAAAAATAAATTCGCGAGTTCACGCGTTCTACCAAGCGTTATATCAAAGCGGTGAATTTTCCATAATCGGGATCCACACCAAATTAACGTAATGTAACGGACATATTTTAAGGGGACAACCTGAACTGCCATCATGAAATTAGGCGTGATTTTTAAGATAAATGTCAGGTTCTTCTCTTACAGTTGCAAGAGTTGAAAGCTATTCTTAAGGGATTAGCATATTGTATGTATTGTATATGTATCTATTGTGTACCGTTAAAGGCGTCCTTTAGAAAATCTTAATCCGAAGGGTGGCGAGTGGAACAGAATGAAGGAAGTATTTCCATTGCAATGTGGTCTTTCATAGAAAAAAAAAAGCTATTGCACCCTTTTGTTTAGGAAGACAGATCCGTCAAGAGGGAGGAAGGGTTGTCAAGGACCCTTGGAAACAGAGGAGAAACCCCGTAGAAAGGAGGGTGCTTTGCAGTTTACAAGAGAGAGAAGGTTAGTTCTAGCGTGGCAGCGAAGTGTGAAGGTTGGTTTTCAGAGAGCAGCTCTGAGCACGTGTATGGAACGGGATCTCTCTAAAGGAAGAGAGATAGCGTGGGTGAGATTAAGAGAAATCTCGGTTCTGAGTGAAGCAACGTAGTCTAGCGGTACACGTAGAGCGTTTTCTGTAATTGTTTTGATTTAGTGTTAAACCGGATAATTTACATCCGAGTTTAAATGTAAATAGTGTTAATAAATTGTTACTTTAACTTTAATTGAAAGAGTTAAGTTTTTCTTGAATATATATCAAGTATCGTGCCCGATATCACGTATTCATATAGGTGGTGGCAGCATATCAAAAGACCGGATCTATTTCGAAGTTGTGTGGACGGAGAAGTGGAATCCGACAATGTTGGCAGCGACGGGATTGAATCACCGAAGACCAGTGCCAGTTAGCCGTGTTACTGAGAGTTTGTGCCGGATCGTCTAGCGGAAGTGTTTGTGCTCTATCGTCGAAGACCAGCGCCAGTTAGCCGTATTAAGTCAGTTTATGCCGGATCGTCTAGTGGAAGTGTTTGTGCTCTATCGTCGTAGACCAGTGCCAGCTAGCCTATCGTCATTACAGTGAAGTGAATTAGTGGTGGTGCTGTGTTAGTGTAGTGTTGTGCGTAGTGTTTTTTGTGCATTGTGAAGCAAGGTGCAGTGATTGTGGCCCGAGAGTGCAAGATTTACCCTGTGGAAAAGTGAGCAGAGAATTGCCCCAGCGAATGAAGTACGAGGTAAGGTGTTTTGATCATTTTACTCTACTGACATTCTCGAACCTATTTTTTTTTTATTGTGTATAATTGATGGTAATTTGTTGTGGTTAATTTATAATAATCTATGTGCAATATAATAATTGGTCTAAATCAAATGAGATATTAACAACCATTTTACACTATTGTTTTAAGAAAAGGATCTTATATTAATTACTAGAAGTGATTTTCTAATTGTTTTAAACAGATAAGATTAATGATTAAAATTAATGCATTGTGTTAATAGTTGGAAAGAATAATTGAAATTTCTTAAATTTAAATTATTATTAAAGTAATATTTAAATTAAGTGATATCGTTTTCTTTAAGTTTGAAATATTGATAGTAAATGAGGAAAGCAAATTTGTGTAGAATTTAAATTAAATTGAAATAACCTTCAAGGAAGAACTGAAGGCCCAGAAAAAAAAAAAGTGCTGTGATTTACTTTTTAATGAGAGAACTAATTTTGAAATTGAAATATTTTTATTGAGATTAAATTTAGGAATTTATGTGTATTTCATGCAAATTTTTGTTAGGTGGATATTTTTATGTAGTGATTGGCATCAGTGTTTTATTCAAATTGCAACGTATCAGTATTATTGTGTAAATTGTATTTTATTATTTAATGGTATAAATTTAAAATCTGTATTGCATAATAGTCAAATTGAGATTATTGTTACTTTGTTATTGGAAGCAAATTGTGGGGTATCATTGTTTAAGGAAATTTATTATTGTATTATTACTTATTTGAAATATGTTAAATAGTATAATGTGTGGAGGTAATTTATGAGGGTAGGATTTGAGGAAGTATTAATTTGATATTGTGATTAAGTATTATTGTAGGGTGGTAATAGTTATCAGTAGAAGGTATGGCTTTCTTACTAAAATTAAAAAGGGTGGATCTTCAGGCGATATGTGGAGAGTTAGGAATTGAGGTCTCGGAAGATGATACCAGGTTTAAACTTAAGAAAAAGATAGTGGAGAGCGACGAATATGAAGAGGGAGCCGTTATGGAATTATCTAGCACTATTGTTACAGAACGGTTAGAACAAGAAGCGTTAGTAGTAGAACGGGAAAAGTTAGAAAGGGAGGAAAAGTTACAACGAGAAAAGTTAGATAGAGAAGAAAGTCTGAAAAATTGAGATTGGAACATGAGTTAGAGTTGGAAAGGATAAAAATTCAGAGTTCGGCAAATAACTCTAATGGGACTAGAGAATCTAATCATGAGAGTAGCCTAGAGAAATTGATTAAAAGTGTTAAAACTTTGTCTATCAAAGTTCCAGAAGGGACTGAGGGATGGAATCTGTTTTTTAGCAGTTTAGAACGAGCATTCCAAACAAAAAATGTACCGGAAACCCAGCAGGCCGAAATTTTACTAAATATGCTAGGGGATAAGGCCGATAATTTGCAAATATACACTACTAGAGAACAAATTGAGAGTTATGAGAAATTAAAGGAATTAGTTCTAAGGGAACACGAGCCGACACCGAAGGCGTGTTTGGAAAACTTCAAGAAGGCTAGAAGGAATCAAAATGAAACTCATGTATTATTTGTGTCACGTTTAATAGCAACGTGGGAAAATTACTGTAAGATTAGAGGTGCAGATACGTATGAGAAGGTTAATCAGTTAATTGTCACAGATAAGTTGTTAACTACGTTAGATGAGGAAACCGCGACGCATGTTGGATTAACTCAGCACAGTAATTGGTTAGAAGTTTCTAAAATTGCTAAGGAATGTGATAATTTCTTTGATGCTAAACAAAAATCTTATGCGGTAACTTATAAGGGTTATAAAGGTAAAGAAAGGTATGTGAATAATGAAGATTCTAGAAGGGCAAAAGATGAGGGATTTAGTAGTAATTGGAGACAAAATGGGAATAATGAAGTTAGTCCATTTTTGGGTAGAAAACCGGAATATAAGAAACCTAATGATACGACGCCTATCTGTTTCAAGTGTTCTCAACGAGGACATGTTCAGCGATTTTGTACAAAAGGAAATAATGAGGGAAGTAATCAAATTAATAACCGACAAGAACCAAGGGCTAGTATCAATAATGTCTCAGTGCGAGGAATTAAAGAATTACCAAGGGGAGCGAGTATGGCAAGAATCGGAGCAAGAGGGAATTGGAGAGCTAAAGTTATTGGAGAGAAGTTAAATAAACTCGAGAAAGTGGAAGTTAGTGTAAATGGGAAGATAACAAAAGGATTGGTGGATTCTGGTTGCCAAATTAGCGTCGTTCATAAAGATTTAGTACCAGCAGAAAAATTAAGAGGGGCTGGTAGCATATATTTACAAGGGATATTTGGTAAGGCAGTTAAATCGCCATTAATTCAATTACCTTTAGCTATTCCAAAACGTGGTCAAACTAATGTAATTCATCAGGATGTACTTTGTGCAATAATTGATAATAGTAAGGAACATGTTATTTTACACCCTGACGTGGCTAATGAATTGTCAGGGTTAAACAACGAGAAATCATTAAGAGAATCGGTAGAAAGGGAATGTAAGGAAGATAGTAGGAATAAAGTGAAAGAAGGGGAAAGGATTAGAAATGGTAATAATAACCGTTATGTCGTAGAAACGAGATCGGTAAAGTTGCAAAGTCATGAGAAGGAAAAAGCCGAGATAGAGAAAAGTAAGATTAATCAAGTTACGGAAAGTAGTCTAAATGTATTTCACGAATCCCAAATGAGTTGTAAAGATTTAGAGAAAGCTTGGAAATTAGCTGAAAATGATAAAGGGTCTTACTATCTTGTTAATGGGTTATTATATCATAAAGAGAAATTAGTAGATGAAACTGTAGCTCAATTAGTATTACCTAAAATTAGAAGGGAGGAAATTCTAAAACTAGCGCATACCTCCTTAAATGGAGAACATCAGACGGTTAAGAAAATGTTAGAAAGAATCGAGCATTCATTTTATTGGGAAAAAATGGCGAAGGAAGCTAAAATATATTGCGAATCATGTGTAGAATGTCGATTAACGAGGGAAATGAATGTGAGTAATAAGGAGAAAGAGGAAATATGTCGACCTGCAGTTATAGTTGAGTTAAGGGACGGGAGTAAGAAACTGGTGTATCAAGATGAAATGAGAGCATTTATGGCTAAAAATAAAGTAGTCGATATTGTTTTGGATAGTGACTGGGAGTTTGAAGACTGTAGGAAATATCTGTTGTTAGACCGAGAACAACCGGAAAATAAAGACAGGAAGGGATTTGAGATAAAAGGGTTAACAAATATTCAAGTTGGGGACATAAAATCAATCTTAAGGAAAAATAAGGAATTATTTATGGGTCCTATCGAACTGGTAGAAATGGAGAAAAATCGGATTGGTTGTAAACCGGAGAGGGGTAAGATAAGGCAGAAATTGTACAATGTCTTTATTACGTACAAAGAGGACTTGGACAGCAAGTGCCTGATTGGTTAGAGGAAAATTTAATTAAGACCTCAGAGGCAGAAGTTAGCCATTCAAGCGGGTGCATTACGAAAAGGGATGTACCAATTAGGTTAACGAGGAAGGACTGGAGGGAAAAGGTAGTACCGCCTCCAGCAATCTCAGTCTAAGGACTGACATTGAAATGACTTAATACTAGTGTAACTTTATTTTTTTTTTGTGTATTTATAATTGTATTTGCATCATGTGTTTATAAAAGTGTATTAGCATATTGTGTATTTTTTCTGTAGTTATCACATTAGTATATGGTTCATTAGAGATGTCAGTAGTTAAATTTTCAGACACCTTGAAATATTTATGTAATTGTAGTAATGAAGAAACCTATCAAGGAACTGTTGAACTCTTCTCAGACATTACATAGTTTGAGGAAAATTAGCCCCTAAAAGGCATATTTTCCGCTAAGGTGGGGGGGTGTCAGGTTCTTCTCTTACAGTTGCAAGAGTTGAAAGCTATTCTTAAGGGATTAGCATATTGTATGTATTGTATATGTATCTATTGTGTACCGTTAAAGGCGTCCTTTAGAAAATCTTAATCCGAAGAGTGGCGAGTGGAACAGAATGAAGGAAGTATTTCCATTGCAATGTGGTCTTTCATAGAAAAAAAAAGCTATTGCACCCTTTTGTTTAGGAAGACAGATCCGTCAAGAGGGAGGAAGGGTTGTCAAGGACCCTTGGAAACAGAGGAGAAACCCCGTAGAAAGGAGGGTGCTTTGCAGTTTACAAGAGAGAGAAGGTTAGTTCTAGCGTGGCAGCGAAGTGTGAAGGTTGGTTTTCAGAGAGCAGCTCTGAGCACGCGTATGGAACGGGATCTCTCTAAAGGAAGAGAGATAGCGTGGGTGAGATTAAGAGAAATCTCGGTTCTGAGTGAAGCAACGTAGTCTAGCGGTACACGTAGAGCGTTTTCTGTAATTGTTTTGATTTAGTGTTAAACCGGATAATTTACATCCGAGTTTAAATGTAAATAGTGTTAATAAATTGTTACTTTAACTTTAATTGAAAGAGTTAAGTTTTTCTTGAATATATATCAAGTATCGTGCCCGATATCACGTATTCATATCGGTGGTGGCAGCATATCAAAAGACCGGATCTATTTCGAAGTTGTGTGGACGGAGAAGTGGAATCCGACAATAAACATTGGATGATTATAAAAGAATGTGTTTTTTTTTTCTTTTATACTTATTGATTCATTAAGTGGATATGAATGACACTGGGTTCCTATACAAAAATTATTTCCTGCAGTGTGCCCTACCGCCTCTTAAAGTTTTTGCAATCATTTTTTAACAGCCCTTGCATAAAATCTTTTCTGTAATGTCATTTAAAATACATAAATAAATAAGTATTTTTTTTTTAAAAAAAAAACGTCCTTTTTGTTGTCTTCCAAGATGAACGATATGATGAAGTGGTGTTGTATTTACAGTGTTTATAAAATTGTTTCCATAATCATATATTCGCAGAACCCTTTTCCAAAATATCAGCGCCTATTCTAACTTCTCATTATAAACTGCTTAGTGTCAGCTTGCACTAAAAACGGGCTTTTAACTCTGCCAGTCTCCGATAAATCGGGACCTCCTTGGTAGATCTAAGAAGACCGAGAGTCGTTAATGTAAGGCTAAAGCATCTTTCGGCGTTCTTTATTGCAGCGCTAACACCTTACTCAGAACTATGCAGTGGCGAGCTTTTTCTCATGTTCTAGGGAGGTCTTGATTTCGCCTTGAATTATGCATGTCGTGGATCATAAAATTCCTAGCTTATAAGAACGGTCCAACATCTCATTAACCCAGGCAAGGCTTTGCTTAAAGGGATTACTTAAAAAAAAAAAAAACCACGATTAAAAGGATTGCTTTGCCTAATTGGAGAGGATTTAGATTATCGTACTCTCATCACAGTCATCTTATTAAAAAAATATAAAAAAAAATCTCCCCCAGTTTTGTCGGGAAATTTGATAACTAGAGGTTCTAGAGAATTGCAATTTTTTTTCTTTTCTCTTTTTTTATTCATTCTAGTTATGAAGATTTGTTGGGTAAGATAACGCGATTATCTGAAATAATTCGGACATAACTGTTTCAGTGTGAACGAAATTACGTAACTAAGTGGCTTGTTAGACTATGATTTGAATTATATTTTCGTTTCATTCATTTGCGTATCATTTGAATTCCTTGTAATAGGTGCATATAAAAAGAGTAATTTATAGGCTTTTATAATAATAATAATAAAAATCTGCAGGTGTTTATTCAATTGCCTGTTTTAAGAAACGAAATATAATATTTAAAGAATGCAAGACTTTCTTCAAATCTCATGTATGGACTTTCGCGGATTATAAAATTTCGACAAACTAATTTTTCTGCTTTAAAAAATAAAAAAAAATTATTCCACTTTACATACATGTTAATAAATTTAAAAAAAAATTGTAAATATTCAACAAAATATTTTTTTTTTTTTTTTTTGCATTTAAAAAAGGATTCTACTTTACATATATGTTAATACTTAAAAAAGAAACAATAAATACTATTTGAATAAATAAGACAAACAATATGTTTTCCACTAAAATGGTTTTTTATTCTATGCTATAACTTGTATATATCTGCATAAGAAAAAAACTGTAATCGTCAAGTAACTCTTGAAGTAACATATTTTTATGTTTTATATTTGATTTTTCCCCCCTTTAATATAATTTAAAAAAATATTTATTCACAAATGATTCCACATTTGCTTTTAATTTTTCTGGAAGATTTCCTTCAAAACAAGATTATTGAATGAAATTAAATTTCGGATTCATTCAAAAGACAGAAAAAAAAAGACTTATAAAAGAAATATTTAATCTGAACATTTGTAAATAAGTTTTAGACATCAATTTAGTGAAATTTTAAATACCATTTTTATATAAATGTGCTCAGTACAATATTACTGATCATATAAGAATAATTTTATTGCAAATAAATAAATAAATAAATAAATATGATGCTGCTAGTGATAATGCGATAGAGTTATCAATAAAATACTATTTTTACAATTCAAAAAAGTAAAAATATCAATTTTTTTTTTTAAATGTATGCAAAATATTTTGTGCTCAAAATGAAAAGATTGCCTAACTGATTATACGAAAAGAAAGGCATAAAACAAGACAGATCGCTTTATATATATCGTCAATACATGTCAAATTGAAAAGTTCATCCACTTTTTGAGAGCATGTTTTGTTCACAAATTTTTACTATTTCTTTTTGCTTTCTTTTTTCTCTCATTTAAAAAAAAGAAAAAGAAAAAAAATTATAATTTGTGAAACAATTTTAATCACATTTTTCTTTATTTTATCTAATTATTTCCTTGTTCCACTTGCTTGAACTGAAAATTAAAACAAAAGATACAGTTATGATTAACGAAATTGCTTCCGATGCAACTATAAAGAATCGACATATATATATATATAAGGGTTAGTCAAAAGCATGTGAACACTTAAGCCTGCTCGTCAGTGAACTTCCCGTGGGGGGAAAACATAAAATCGAAATTCTAAAATTTGCCTTTTTTTTTTTTTTTTTTTTTTTTTTTTGAAACAGTAAATATTAGTATATTTTTTAAACTAATAATACCATTAGGACTGGAAAAGTACCCAGAATAAGTGGGTGCTTTTTGTTTTTCCGTGTTTTGGCGTGAAAAATGGATGCGGCAGTTTCAAAATACGAAAAAAAACCCAGATCTTTTTCCCCTCTTCCTTACTGTCTGCTTGAAGAAATTTGGAAATTTGCTTTTGGTCCAGACAAATGCGACAGTGTGTCATTTTGCGATGTTCATTATGTTTTTTTTTTTTCAATTAAATGATAATTTAATTATCAAAAAAATGAAAAATCTGTGCCTCAGGTGAATTTCGACCTGCCTTAGTCTATCTTCATCCAAATTTTCAGACCTCTACGTGTGAATAAGTGCGATGCCTTAGCCATCACCAACACACACACATCACACAAACACACACAGAGACAAACATCTTTCTTTTATTATTATATATGTAATGCGTGATAGATTAAAGTGAGGATTAAGGAACATGTGGGTATAAGAAATGTGGTAACATCTATATCCCTGGAGAATTGTGTGTCAGATGTAAAACGATAGTTTCGATCGTTTTTATTGCGTGGTATGAATAACAATTACAGCAGGTTGAGATCATAGGTTTAGTAAATGACACTTGACACTCGCCAAATGGTGAGTAGAAATCTAGGTATGACTGGTAAAATTTTACCCCTATCAGCCAGTATGGCGAGGGACCTATTTGTGGACTAAATCTTAAAACATCCGGGTGTTGTGAAACAAAAACTGATCGCCATATTTAGAAGTTTTCTGCGAGCGAGTAAGGAGACAGCAAGTCTTACCGTCCTTTCCTTTCCCACAAGGGAGGGGGGGGGGGATACAATGTAATCAAGTTAAAAATACATGTGAATTACTTTATGGAGCATTTAGATAAAAGAATTTTTTCTAATCATATTTTCTTATAATAACTGCCAAAGAAGATTCAGAATGCCTCGTGAATATTATGAAACTGACGGAGTTGACATTTGCAATTCCTGTCAGGGCAATTCCGTGAGAACAAGGATTTTTATCCACAAATCGCATTTCACAATTAGGTCCAAGAAGATGTATTAAATAATTTTATGATGAATCAACTACAATGGAGTGTTCACCCAGGTTGATCTAAGAAATGCAACGAAATGATGATGGAGAAAATAGTGATGCTAAAGGCACTAAAAGATGATTTCATTTTAAATAAAATTTGCACTACATAAGTATACTTCGAAAAATTAATCTTTTTTTTAAAAAAAATATTCAAAATGAAAACTATTTCATGATACATATTCTCCCTCTTTAATTGGTAGGTTTTCAGCAACTGGCTTATAGAAAATCCGACTTACCAGTCATATTGGCTGGTATAAACTATTTTCACTTAAGCGCAAAGCTTGGTTGAGACCTTATATTTAAAATGTTCTATAAATGTTCAAATATGTTCAATAAATGTTTTCATATTTAAGTGTTAATATAATTTTGGCTCAAAAATTTCCTATTTAAGTGTTACGGGTCAATGTCCACTCTCAATATCTAAAATTTCCCTCGCTAATGTTAAACCTATGGGTGTACAATGCATTCATATTTTTAAAATATCTCTTCAGGAAATGAATATTTATTTATTTTTTATTTCTGTGTACTCTTCTTAAAAAAATGTCTCTTATTTTAATGCCAAAATATATCTAAAATATATACTTAACTTATAATTTTATTAGTTAAAGGCTTATCGAAACTGCCGTAAGTAAAATTTTAACAAAATTAAGTATGTATTTCAGAAATATTTTGGTAACTAAAAGACCATAGACCACCATAGACCGTAATATAACGGAAATTTTTTATTGTCTTTGTAAAGCAATTATAAGTGCTAATGCACACCATATTCCATAGTAAGCTTATTGTAGTCATAGGGGACGCTTAAGTCTTAGAAGTAGGGGAAGCCCGACGTCACACAGGGGTTCCCCTTTTACTCTGCCAATTATGCTTCAACAATTTGAAATTTTACCATAAAAATTTCAAATAAGCAACACTTTTAATATTAAACTAAAATTAGTTATATAATACACAAAAAAATATTTCATTATATACATAATCATGCTTAACAAATTAATTTTGTAAATGAATTTACAAATATGGAACAGGTGCGAATATATGAACTTCAAAATATATTTTATGCTTTACAAATTGCAGGATTTGCCAGTGCTTAGAACTATGCAGGGACAACAAATATTTGACGTAAATTTATGCTGGGCTGCAACATAATTTTGCTTCTATTTTATAAACAGAAATTTGGTATCACACTGAATGCTAATTACTTTCCCCTTTTTTAAAATAACCTATTCTCCATATTTTATATCATTTCTCCACTATTTATGAATATAAACAAAATATAGTTTTACAGATAAAATTTTCTGTTATTTTTAGCACGTTTGAAATTAAAATGGAAACATAAGAAAAATGAAAATAAGTTACATTTAATCACTGTTTTTATACCATTTACTGTGTCAGTAGGGAAAATTTAGTAGCTATAATTAAGAAAATAATTTTTTTTTTTTTACCTTGGCTGAATTTTTCCCCCTTATAATTTAATTTGGAAAGTAAATTTGGGGGCCCCTTTGTATTTCAGTGGGTAAGCTCGGGCTTTACGGGACTATTCGATAAACATTCCCTGATTGTAGTGCACCTCAGTGATATATATCAATTTCAATATGTTTGAAATTGTTTAACATCATTAAAATAAACCGCAAATGATTTTTCCCCATAAACCGTAATGTAACGGAATTATTTTGAGTGTCACTGTAAAAAAACTATAAGTGTTTACACACTTCATTTTCAATACCGAACATGCCAACCTTAATAACATCAATTGCATGACAATCCGGATTTATTAAAGCGAGTTAGAGAACGGACAGACTACAGACAGACAGACAAACTGAATTCATAAACACTTTTCAACTACGTTGGAAAGTGTTAAAAAGAAAGAGACATGCTTTAAGAAGTGTACACAGAAAAAAAAGAAGTTAAAAATATTAATTTTCTGAGAAGATATTTTAAAACTACGAATCCATTACACGTTTATTAGATTTAACATTAGCGAGGGGAATTTGAGAGCTTACTAACGAACACCTTTAACATGATTTCCACTAACCCAACTTGTATGAAAAGCAACGAGTCACGTAGTTTTAGTATAAAAGTAAATGTGCATGTATTATTTGAAAATTATTGTCATTATTTTTTCAGGATGAAATTTAAAAGATGATTTGACTGAAAGTCCTCTCTGGAATACTTACAAAAGGTCATTTTTTGTTAATAATAATAATAATAATGTGCTATAAAAATATAATAACAATAACAATGTACATAATAATAATAATAATAATAATAATATAATAATGCAACTAATTTGTTGCATTTTGTGATCTTCCTCTAGCTTCATCCAGATACTAATACTCTGATTGATTATAAAGTCTATGTGACACAACAAATTAGACAATATATGATCTACAAATAAAATAATAACAATGCAAATTTATTTATTTATGTATTCATACAACGTACCATAACTCGATAAACAGCATAAAAAATGAATCCTTGCAAGATTGCGTATGATTGAAAAATATTGTAAATATTTAAACTAATAGTTTTTTTGTTTTGTTTTTTTTTCTTTTTTTTATGTAGTTGCTATGTTTAACCAAATAGCTTGTCAAGGGGATGATTTCATGATAACAACATGAGATATTTCTGTCATGGGAGATTTTTTTTTTTTTTCATTAGTATTATGTAAAAAAAATATCGAAATTAATTATTTTTAAATGGTCACAGATTAGTATATGGGCATCTATTACAAAAGTGAAAAAAAATTTCTGCTGAAAAGCGTAATTATACTAATCTCTAGCATAATTATACTAATAGCACAGCCGTTTAAAAGTCTGAATTATGTAAATTACAAATTATTTAAATTTTAAACCACACAAAACAAAATTCGCAAAACCGCAAACGAATAAATTTAGTTTTTCTGCTTGAATAAAATAAATATAATATACGTATACTAGTAGTATAACAAAATATGAGTTAAGTGTGAAACAATTCGATTTATAGGGCTTCAGGGTTATATTGTCTGCTCAACGTTTTTAAACTTAGTTTTAGACCGTGAACTTAGAACCTTGGTATACGACAAACCACTCTACTTTCAAATGACGTCAAAAAATTAAAGAAAGTTCAAATAAGAGAACTTACACATATAAAATATTCAAAGAGCTACCAAAAGTATATGAGTTCGCACACGCTCCCCAAATTAGAGAATTGGTTAACTGTTAGTAAATTTTTCAAAATGTAGATTTCGCTGTGCATTTCTGCAATGCACGGAGCAATGTCAACCCAAATGCACATAATTAAATTAAAGAATTCAATATTTGTGGAATTTCTACTGCATTATCCAATAATAATAAAAAAAATGTTCTATATATTTTTATTTTTCCGAATATTCATTTAATCAAAGAAGAGAGGGAGAGCTACCTCTCTTTAAATAAATATTTTATAAAATCCGATTTGCAATCGAAAAGATGTTATCTTTTGTCTCTTTTGTGAAAGTTGATCACACTATACCCAAATATAATTGTTCTTTTTAATTAAATAGTTATGCATTATCATAGAATATTTGTTTTTTTTTTCTTTCTTGAAAAAGGATACTTTAATAAAAAGAAATAATAATAACAAAATTAATTTACTTAGAATAGTTTTAAAATTTTTGAAGTTTGAGAAAGTCACGTTTTCGGGATTTTTTTTTTTTTTTTTTTTTTTTTTTTTTTTTTTTTTTTTTTGTAGAGGGCAGTGTTGAATTCAGGGGGTGGACATCCCCCACCCCCTGGAAGATTTCAGATTTTATACTTTCAATGGTCAAAAAGTGCAATTCAATATTTGTGGAATTTCTACTGCATTATCCAATAATAATAAAAAAAAATGTTCTATATATTTTTATTTTTCCGAATATTCATTTAATCAAAGAAGAGAGGGAGAGCTACTACCTCTCTTTAAATAAATATTTTATAAAATCCGATTTGCAATCGAAAAGATGTTATCTTTTGTCTCTTTTGTGAAAGTTGATCACACTATACCCAAATATAATTGTTCTTTTTAATTAAATAGTTATGCATTATCATAGAATATTTGTTTTTTTTTTCTTTCTTGAAAAAATGATACTTTAATAAAAAGAAATAATAATAAAAAAATTAATTTACTCAGAATAGCTTTAAAATTTTTGAAGTTTGAGAAAGTCATGTTTTCGGGATTTTTTATTTTATTTTTATTTTTTTTTTTTATTTTTTTTTTGTAGAGGGCAGTGTGGAATTCAGGGGGTGGACATCCTCCCCCCACCCGGAGCATTGAAACGTCCCCCCCCTGGAAGATTTCAGATTTTATACTTTCAATGGTCAAAAAGCGCAATTCCCCCCCCCCCCCTTCCCGGGGGAAAGTGTCTGAAATCGACACTGGTAGAAGGTAAAATGGCCATTGGTAAAATATGAAGTGTAATTGAGTGGGGGGAATAAGGACAAAAGCAGAATGAAAGATTAAAAAAAATTAATAATAATAGAAAGAAAATGATGAGAAATCTGTATCAGTCATACTTTTAGTAATATTGTTTTGGAAGAATGTCTTTTAAGAGGATTGATTTCTGCAGGAAAAATTCAAGGAATTTTTGGTTACGTGCAAGGAAAAAACCCCCAAAAACATTACACAGCCACATCGTTGGAGCCATTAGGTAATGTTCTTTGGTACTGGAATTGAGTCAGCAAGCTTCGGTTTAAACCGTTTCATGCTCGTTGAAGCTTGCCATTTTGAGGAGAGGCCCTATTTTTAAACGAGGCGGACATATTTTGGGGGTTTACAATTAATGTAGAGAGGCGTTATTATCTAAGAATACAGAAATAAAATTATAATAAAGGACAATAAAGAAACTAAGAATAAAGGAGTTCATCAGAATCATAAAATTATGGATAATGATTGACAGATTTAATTTGTATTTTTCCAAGCATATTTATTAATATCCACAGTTTATTGCTGGTGAAAAATAAATAGTGATAGAATAAAATAACGAAAATGTTTCTCAAAGGGAACTTCTGTGCAATTGCTAAGGAAATAAATTAATCCGTAAACTGCACTATAGCTTTACTGTACTATCGTAATAATTATGTAACCTCAGAAAAGAAATTGGCGCCAACTAGTTGATAGTATGCCAATTCTAGACCATCTCATATATGTTGGACGGCGGCTTTCACTGTGAAGAGGGGTAAAATGCCGCTCATCCGCCCCCAAAACCGGTCGGCAGCTTTGATCTCCAAGCGGTTGCCTTGGCAAAAAAGAGTGTCGCAAGCAATTAAGGATGAGGATGATTGACGTCAGAATGTCGTACTGTTGCTCATTGGCTACAGGTGTAGTGGAAGTGCCGCCTTCAAAGACACGCCCAGGACTTACCTGTGGTTTAGTGATGTGGTATTATTCCATTCATGTTTTTACCATATTTTGTTTTGTAAATCCTAAATGGAGAAGTAATAAAACTGACAACTAAATCAAGGGGAATGCACTTACGCATGTAACTACATAACGCATGTCTCCAACAAATGGATGATATGAGGTAATTTTGAAAATGTCAGCAGAAAAAAAAAAAAACAAAAAAAAAAACCTTCCTTTAAAAAGAGTAAAAATATGGAAATATTAATCGTTAATACAAAATCATTTATGAGAATATTATTTCCAAAAAATCATAAAATATTTTCAAATAATATCCGCAAATGGAAGAATTATTAAAGCACTTATGTTTTAAGTACTTTTGTATGTCATTTGTAATTTAAAAGTATCAAGTAAGTTTTTTTTTTTTATATATATATATATATACGCACATCTCGTATAGTTCAAAATTGTTTCTTCTCTCTTTAGCTAGCATAAATAAATGCATGATATTTAAATCATCTATAGTTTGATTGTAACTAGAGAACCTAACAACACAGTAAAGCCAAAAACAATTAAGGAACTTTATTTTACAACTTTTGTTTATTTTTAGAGATTATACATATTGGAGTATCGTTTATACGTTTTCTCAACAAGTCTTCAAGAAATTTTATCTAAAACAAATAATGAAAAAAAGTATGAGATTCCATTTCCAAGCTCAATACATAAATCCAATGCCCATTATAATGACAAAATTCCTCAAAATGTATTTTAATGATGTTAATTTATCAATATGATTAAGATAATTTTTAACGAAGCTTAAATAATTTAAATGATCAAAGTATTAATAACAAATTTTCAATAATTACGCATTTGTACACTATTAATAAATAAATAAATAAATAAATAATAAATAACACCCCAAAAAATTCCTGGGAAATAATAGGCAGCTTAGTTTCTCAAAAAAAATTTTAAAGAAAGTTTCTTGAAAATAACGAAAACATTGTAGGAAACTCCATTCACATATATTAAAGTCACAACTTTTACAAGAAATATTTCAAAATAGAAAACTTGAATTTTCTCGGAAATTGTTTTGGGCAACCAACTGCCCATTATTTTCCAGGAACTTTTATGTATTTTTTTTTTTTTTTTTTTTTTTTTTTTTTGTATAATAAACCAAAAGTTATATGTAAAATTTCTATTTTTACTTCCGAAGCAGACTTTCACCAAACACATTTTGATTAAATACTTCTTTATGTTTTTTTTTTTTTTTTTCATTCATATTTTATTCTTGCTAGATGATTTCTTACTTGTACGAATAACGAGAAATCAATAGAAAATTATGAAATAGGAGAGATGGTGTGTGTGTGTGGGGGGGGGGGGGGGAGTACATACAGAGAACGCAATCCAGTACTCCAGAAAAAATCTCGAACTCAGAAATTTTTCATTATTTGCTCTTAAATGAACTGTTCATTAGAATTGATAAGAATTAATAAGAATTTCATGTAAAAAACATACATTCATTAAAGAAATACACATTAAAAAAAAGTGCTTTTCTGTATCTCAAATGAGAATAACATTGGAAAAGTTCGATATGTAAAAAAATCTATTTGAAATAATGTCTTTAAACAGAAAAAAAAAAGAGAATTTTATTTGATAACTATTTTTAACCTATTAAATCCTACAAGCGATTTCAAAATATGCATCCCGTTTGTAGAAAAGAAAATATGACTAAATCTATTTATTTCGATTAAATTTTGATGTTATTGTGATATCATACTACATTATATGTTCAGAATACAAATCTGAACTCTATAAAGTATTAATAATCACACAATGACAACCTTTTGAAATTTTTGTAAATGGATTTTAGCAGCAGAGAAGTCACAACTTAAGAATTTTGTCGTTGGATAGATTTGGGAGTTTTATGGCTATTTACAAAAGCGGAGGAGGATGCTTTTATGCAAGTTAAATATTTAAAACAAACCCTTTTGCTATACATTTGCCATATTGCATTACAAAAATACAGTAAATATGTGCGGGGATATTTCTTACTTATTTTTTAAATTCAGTTTGGTGCATAATTCTTTTTTCGTTTTGCTTTGCATATTATTGAGAATTTCGTTCGATTATAAATGGTGTTCAGGATTATTTCGGAATTTTCAGGATCATAATTTCCACAAAAAAAAGAGTTAAGTTTATTATTTTTTTTTCATTAGAAGGGGAATGTTATTATATATTTTGATAATATTACATCAAACATTTCTCACGCTATTGAAAAATCCTGGTGTGCAAGTGAGTTAATCTACATTTAAAAAATCAATGAACAATTTAAAAATAATTGTTCTTTCAGTCATTTTTGTATTCCCCAGTTATTAGGATATATCTACTCTGATCCCAAATAACACCATAACCAAAATATGACCAAAAATGTGAATGCACCGAGACCAAAATGCGTCGTCATTGTCATCACTTAAAATGGAAGATAAATTGCATTGATACTATACGTAAAGGGCTAAAAGGGTTCTCAAACTTTTTCTGTCTCGGATCACAGCTTTAAGTAAAAAGGAAGCCGGGGCACTAAATTTTATTTCGCAGGTACATATTGTATTTTAAAAACAACACGACAGTAATAATTACGAAGCATGGTAATTTCACAATTTAAGCATGCAATACATAAAGTTTTCTTTTTCAATCTTTTAATTTTCTACAAAATAATTTTTCATTTATACTGACAGAACTTAGACACACAAAAGAAAAGAAAAGAAAAGAAGTTAGTGACAAGACTATACACTGTAAAAAAAAATCAAAAACGTTCCTGGAAAATAATGGGCAGCTAATGTGCCTAATTTATACCAATAACACTTCTGGCAAAAAATAGAAAACTTTTTTAAGAATTCAGAAAAGTTAATATTAAAAGTCAGTAACTTTCCTGGAATTATAGTGGTAAGGTTTCTCAATTCTTCAGAAAGGTTCCAGGTTTAAGTCGGTAACCTTCCAGGAAAAAACCATGAACATACTAAAATCTTCCCAGTAAAAGCCAGTAACATTCCTGGAATAAATCAGCAATCTTCCAAAAAATTTTAGATATGTTCACATCCTGTCATCGTCCTGGTAAAAACTAGAAACATGCTTTAAGAATTTAGAAAAGTTCAATAGAAAGTCAGTAATAATACTTAAAAATATAAGGAAACATCCTATATATTTCGGGGATGTTTCTGATACATCAATATGATTTTTGTTGATATGTAGCTCGCAATTTAATTATAGCTTAAAAGTTTTGCAAAGTAATTTTTGTATATTTTAAGAATATTTTAAAATATTTAACTTATAAAATATATTTTTTTAAATTTAATATTTATCTTATAAAAATATTTGTTTAATTATAACATCAAATTTGTCGGTAATTTTTTTTTTTAATGTCACTGTATTTAAATTTTTTCTTACAAAATATAGTTTGACGTTAAAAATAAATTTGTTTTTAAGATAAATATATGTTGTTTCATTTTAAAATTGTATAATGTTTTCTTTTTAAAGTTAAATATTTTGAAAATTCATGAAAAGCATTAAAAATTAGTTGGCAAAACTTTAAAGCTAATCGATTGCTATTCTGACATAAGTATAATATTTTATGAGTAACTGAAAATTATTAAAAATGTAATACTTTTATGAGTAATTGACTGAGCAGGCAATTACTAAAAAATTTTACGTTTTGGATTATAAAGAAATATAGTTTAGTTTTTATCCATGTAATGATCATCCGATATTAAATGTTGATTTTTTTTTTTTTTTCCCCTGCAAATCGATAAACTCCCTTTTTTTTTTTTTTTTTTTTTTTTTTTTGCTTAATTTGATTGGACTATTATAACTAGAATATATTCAAGGATAAAGTCACACAAGGCATTAACAGACTTTGTCATTTTAAAAAATCTTAGGCAGATTTATTTGAAACGGTTTTCTTTTCCACATATACCTGCATTTACAAATAATTTACTTAGTATTCTCTTTATAATCTCATGTTAAAAATCAAAGACCATTTTTTTTTAATTTTCATTAATTTAATTTAGGTGAAGGCTGAGAAAAGTATAATTATTATAAGAAACTATTTGATCTTGAGAAAAAAATTGTTCTTGAAAAAGGTGTGATTTTCCATTTATTTTATACTCAAATGAGCCTAAGCAAAAAGTTTCCAGAACATATTAGCATACTTGCAATGCTAAGTATTTTTTCCAATATTCATTACCAATCATTAGAATTAATTATTACTTTTCTTTTTTGTTGTTTGTCAACGAGAAATAATCACATTTTAAGAAGCAAAAATTTCAATACAGAATGATAAAATTTCTGTATTTTGTTGTTATTTTGAAATTTCTGGTGAAATTTCAGGACACAGTTTCCAACATAATCAAAAATAAAAAAATTCAAACAGTATATAAAATTAACATGTTTATGAAAATTAATAATTTCTCTAAAACAGCATTTCAACAAAACGAAAATATTGTCTGTTGTACCTCTGTTAGTTTAACATCCTGATCACTGTGTTTGTAGTGTTTATTCTAGAACTAAAATTGTGCCAGTTGTTCTTATTGTTAAAATGTTTAAAATTACTATACAACTTTAAAATGGTTTATCTCAAAAACGTGTTTTAAAAGAAATTGCGCGTAAGATTTCTATTAAACTACTTTATATTTTTAACAGATAAACTTTAAGGGTTCAGAGATTATATCTATGTCTTAATATTGGGCCAAAATTTGTTTGTAATTCCAAACACAGAAAAAAAAAGCATAGATAAACTCCGAAGAAAATATGCAACCTGTTTAACTTTATTTTTAAACAGACATTTTGCTAAAATATAGACAAATTTATGGTCAGTCTTAATATAATAAATTCACAAAGATTGCAGGTAGAAACATTAACTACGTTAATAAAATTACTGTGCACAATTTAAACAAAGTACGTTTTTAACTGTTTGAGATAGACCACTTTAAAGTATCTTTTTAATCACTGCTTGCAGTGAGAACAACAGATATATTTTTTTAGCCATAACTCGTGTAAACATCGGGATTTTTAAATACAGGTTATCTTAAAATTCTCAAACAATGTTGTTCTTTCGTGGGTTTTTTTTTTTTTTTTTTTTTTTTTTTTTTTTTTTTTTTTTTTCGAAAAAGGTCATTTTTTGAAGATTAAAATTTAATTCCTTTTAAAAATCAGGCATACTTCAAATATACAGGGTGTTCTAGAAAGGACTCCCCAACTTTGAAATGACATAACTTCGAAACAGTGAGAGATAGAAATGTGAAACAAGTTGAATGTTAGACAGATAGGTCTGGAATTTTTTATACATCAATTTAAAAAAATAGTTCCAATATTGGACACGAGAGGGCGCTGCAATCACAAAGCTGTGTCTTTGAAATAGTTCCTGAAAGTGAGCTGTTTGAACTGAGATAAAAATCACATTACAATGGTTTCGATATGGTTACCTTTTTCAGCAACAACATGACGCAACCTACAGGTAACGTTCGAAATCACTTGTTGCAATACTTCTATTGAAATGGATGCACATGCCTCACAGATGAATTGTTAGAGCTGTTCCAACGTTTGGGGATTCTTAGAATACACAGCGCCCTTCAAGTAAACCCACAAAAAGAAGTCGCATGGATTCAGATCCGGGGAATATGGTGAATACGGCATGATATTCTTGAATTCCGAATTATTTTCTAATTCTATACAACTTTTTTACACGTGTCAGCAATGAAACAGACGCACGAATGAAATTTCTGTCCTTCTGAGTACCATTTAAAGTTCCATGTGCTTGTGCTGCCACCTATTATCCAATATTGGAACTATTTTTTCACATTCGTGTATAACAAATTCCAGACCTATCTGTTTAACATTCAACTTGTTTCACATTTCTATCTCACACTGTTTCGAAGTTATGTCATTTAAAAGTTGGGGAGTCCTTTCTAGAACACCCTGTACAAACATAGTAATATTTTTTATTATATGAGTAAATGTACCTTTTAAAATATCATAATCCTTGCAATATAGGTTTAACTTTTTTTTTTTTTTTCAGATTGTCGGGTGATTTTTAATAGGACAGAAAAAGTATTTTATATATACTCTTACATTCTGTTGCTCTTAATGTATGCATCAAATTATAAAAGTAATAATAATAATAATTATTATTATTATTATATTTTTATTATTATTATTATTATTTTACACTCCTTATTTATGGATTTTATTTGGTAAAAAAAGTTACATATCCAACTTTAAAAGTCAGAAACATGAAAAAAAAAATAATACTTTTAAACAGTATGTAATGTTTACTAATTTTAGATTGTAGAAGTTAAAAGCTTGTAGCTTAAAGGGGGAAAAAACAGAATTGTAGAAAATTTTTCCATCAATTATTGATTTAAAATATTTTTTATTATATTAAATTACGTACATGCCTTTATTTTGGTTATCCAAATGCATTTCTTGGGGAATCGTAATAAGAATACACTCTAAAAAAAAAATCCGTGAAAATACAAGAGATTTTCCGTAAAATTTTACGGAGAAGTTTCATTTTTCCAAAACAACAGTACAATTTCCGTAAATGACATTCGTTCCGTAAAGGAGATTTCAAATCCGTAAATATGCAGAAAGTTTTCCGTAAATTTAATGGATTTTGTCCGTATTTCAAAACAGTACAATGTCCGTATTTCTTCCAAAACAGCGCAATTTCCGTAAATAACTTTTAGAGGTTTGCGTACAGAAATCGCCTTGTTTGAAATGTGAATTAAGATTGCTGTATTTTCTTGAGTTCTTCAAGGATCCAGGCCTGATACGGTTCGACATGCTGGAGCATTCTAACCGGGGCCACGTCTGGACAGTAATTTTTTGTGAAAGTAATAGTAATATTTATATTTTTCAATGAAATATTTAGAAATTAATTTTGTTTTTATAAGTTACAGAAAAAAAAAAATATTTTTTTTAAATCTATTTTTTATTTTTATTGATAGTGCTTCAAAATTATAACCTTTTTTTTTCACTAATTTTTTTAAATTTTATTTTAACTTTTCTAAGTGAGGCAATATTGTGTTATTTAAAGGTTTCGTGACATAATATCTCTGTAAGTTATCGCTATGTAAATTGTATTAAACTAATTTGATTTGGCTTATAAATTTATGAATTAAACTAAAATTTATTATTTTATAAATTATAATTTTACAACGTTGATAACTTTTTCCTTAAATTTATAAAAACAGTTAATATTTTTTCTTCCTTTTTATAAAAATGAAGTTTATTATTTTATTAACTTTATAATTTATTTATTTAGCTTATAATTTTATAAATTAAACTAAATTAATTTAAACTAAATCAATATATCCAAATTTAAACTTACCTATCACATGATCATTAATTTCAAAATTGTCTTTAAGAATCAATTTTTTGTTTTAATATTATTACAACTATTCAGTTTGACAGAACCGTACACAAAAGTTCTCAGCATAGCTCAAATATAATAATTTAATTTATTATAAAATTGTTTATTTACGTAAGTTTCTTAAAATAAGAGATAACGTAAAGTTATTTGAATAGCATGTAATAAATACGCCTCCTTCAGATAATTATTGTTTTTATTAGAATTGATAAATAGATCATCAGACAAATAATTTAATAAAAGAAAAGTGCCCAGTTAAACTGATGGCATTGAGCTCACAGGCTATTCACACTATTTGTATATTATACTCTTACTTCAAAGAATAACTCCCCTCGAAAGATAAAGAAATCGACTATAAAAATGCAAATTCCAATTATGAGATACACTTTTGATACAAGCTAAATACAAATTTAGAGTTTCAGTCCATTCTTTTATTTTTAGAGTAAAAATATGTGATCCATCTATCCTTAACGGCGCTGTTATCTTTATGAATTTAAAATAAAAAATTATAATAAATATGGCAAATGTAAAACTTTCATTCCAATTTCTTAACAATAATTATTTAAAAAAAAAAAAAAAAAAAAAAAAAAAAAAAGATCATGAAGCAAGTTTCATAACAAACAGTTTTATTTAAATAAACAGAAATAAATATAGGTGTATATTTACAAAATTATTAATAAAACACATAAAAGATCCTACTCAGAACCAAATCATTTAATAAGTTTATGTCCTACTGAATATACAGTTACATTAGTTTGTTAGGTAATAAATTTAAAAAATAATCTAAGAAAATCCCAAAATGTAACTAACACATTAATAACATCAAATGTAACTAACACACACGCATAGGTCATTATCACCTTTTTTCGAGTGTAAATAAAAATACAAAGTTTACCTTACCCGAAAGAAAGAAAGAAAAATTAATCTTTTCATTATAAATAAATACTCTATGCATTGTTATATCTACTTGTATATGAGAATGTCCACTACTCCAGTCATAAGGCCAACATTAGTTTTAAGAAAAAAGTTCAATTTTGACAAAGAAAAGATAATTAAATAACTGATAGCAGAGTTTGGTAAAAAAAAAAAAAAAAAAAAAAAAAAAAAATGTTTTTAAGTGTTAATCATTACTTTCAATTGCAAATAATTACACGCAATAATAATAAAAAAAAGAATACGCTTATATTTGATTAAATAGTTTTAGGCCAAACACAGGAAATTGCTTTATGGTAACTGAAAATAGATTCGTAATACCAAAATGCTAGGTTTTCTTCATTTGTATAGCAAACGTCTATCTGTGTACTTTCATTCGTTGAAATTTCGTCAGAGGAAACCTTGTTATGCAAGTTGTATAAAGTTAATATTTTATTTACTTTTTGAAAATCGGCGGATTTTCTTTCAATATTGAAATCACCAGCAACGGTAAGTTTACAGTCAAAGTGCATCAAATTGTCTAGAATTTCTGTCATTAATGATTCCAGTAGTTTGATTGATGCCTTCGGAGATTTGTATCCAAAAAGAACAATCATTTGACCAAGTTTAACGGCACAGAATTCTGCATGAGCTCCGCGATCATGTCTTATCCAATTATTTATGAATTGGCACTCGTGAATTATTTCAGTTTTAGCAGCACACATCAAGCCAAAAGCCTTCCGTTTGCCAACACAGTCTATGCGAGATATACACGTGAATTTGCCATCAAAATCATACACATCATCTTTCAAAGAAAATGGTTCCAGGAAACATAAAAGGTGTGCAGTCGTATAATGTGGGTCTAATTTTATATCTAAATAATGTGCATTCAGTGACTGGACGTTGTGAATAACAATTTTGAAATAATTGTCCGGCACGTCATACATGAATCTTAAATCGAAACGTTTTGGATGATTTTCCAATCTAGACAGCTCTTTTAGTACTGGATCATTTTTTTCTGGGGATTTGGGTGGTTTAAAATCACCATCAATATATAAACCATCAGCAGTAGTTGCTCGACTGCATGCGACGTACAGCTGAGCTCTCTCCATTTTTATTGCAATTTTTAATATCACAAAATTATGTGTGGCACTTTGACCCTTATGTATAGTTCGTCCATTGGCAGCAATCAAAGGAAATTGTGTCCGAACAACTTGTAAGCCTCGTCCATGCCAAGTTTTAATAATTTTAACAAATGGAGAAATTGGAGTCAAAGTTTTATCTATTCCTTTAGAATTGAGAAGATTTTCATACTTTTTCCTCATTTGCGCTCCCACAAGTGAATCATCAAGTTTCAAAAATACCATTGTTGGTACCCTTTTACCCGTATTTGTATTTCCATATTGGATGTGTTCTAATGTTCCTGTTGTGCCGTTGAAAAGCCCATCTTCTACATCTATATTGCACGTAATCATATAAATTGCAGATATTTTCAATTTAACGACTGCGGGCAAGCCATTTGTTTCTGTAATTTTAAGATTTTTAGCGGATTTTAGTATTTCTTCCTTGGTAGATTTTTTACCAGATCCTTGAGGTTTATCGAAAGCATATGCCATGACTTCTTCTGTCTGTAATTTACTTTGAAAAAAGCTATTGTACTTATCACATTCTGCATTTGTCGAAAAAAAGGAGATTGCATTGATAGGTGGTTGATTTGAATTTGTTATTTTACGAGATTTTATTAGTGTAATATCTTTTTCCGTCATTGCACCGACAGCCATATTATTTAGTGCTTCTGCAAAAGCACGATCGTTTTGTTGTCGCATGATTTCCGTTAATTTGTACATTGAAAACATGTGCCAAAGATAATTGTGAAACAATGGTTTTCTATCGATTTCGATTATTTCACCTTCTTCTGGATTAGTAAATACAAATTTTCCCATTACTGGTCGTAATTGCCAAAAATCACCAAGAACAATAACGCTAACGCCACTGAAAGGAAAATTATTACGGAATATCTGCCTTAAACGATTTTCGACAAAATAAAAATCTCGTAGTTTGACCATTGAAATTTCATCAATTACAACCAATTTTAAATTTACAAGTTTTGTAGAGAGCTGATTACATATATCATCACTTAGTGGTTTTAGAGAGTTTTGATTTAGTGGCAGATGGAAAACGGAATGTAAAGTCATTCCTCTAATGTTAAAAGTTGCTTTACCAGTTGGTGCGCACAATAAAATCTTAATAGAAGAAGGATCTTCTCCTGGAAAGGAATTAAAGTATCTTAAACCAGCTTGAACAATTGAATTAATAAGAGTACTTTTACCAACTCCTGCGCCACCTAAAACAATTTCATAAAATGGAACTTTTCCGTTTTTTATTTTAAACATGATATCCATAAAATATTTTCTTTGCTTGATATTTAAGCTTCGAATGAGACCAATATATTGATATTCAGGAATTAGCTTTGGACTCAAAAGTTTTAACTGTTCCTGTGCAGCATCTTGACCCATATCGAAGAGTATGTCAGATTGAAGAGTATCATTCATTAAAATATATTCCTCATCCAGTTTCTCATCTGTTGTGTTAGAGAAGTCATTTTCTTCTTGCTCGATTTCTCGCACCATACTTTCTAAATCTAGCATTTCATTAGCAATATATTTAATTTTATTCAAATTTATGGATCTACTATTAACATTATAAATTTCTTCTACATCTTTAGATATAATATCATCTTCTTCATTTCTGTATGGATGGAACAACATCACTTGCTCTCTAAAATAATTATATGGGTCGTGTTCCCGACCATATCTTCTGAATCTGATAATTCTGGCTTTTGTCCGTTTTCTTATATAGCCTGACCTATCCAGAACTTGTAAACACTCAGAAATTCGAGTGTTGTCTTCGGTTTCAATAACTGGTTTGTTTAAATCTATTTCACGAATTTCTTGATCATCAAGAGAATTTACTGCAGAAACATATTTTTTGTCACATTTTGCTTTAGAGTATGTGTACATTGCAGCAAATTCCGCAAGACATAAGTGATTTAATTCATGCGGCCTTTGTGCATAATGGTCTAATATACATTTAACTCCGATATCTGTCGAATCATCCGATAATTTTTTCAAATCTTTTGGAGCTTTTATCATGAAAACACGAGAATCTGGGTGTGAGGTCGGAATGTAAATGGAATCGCGACTACATACAGACAATGGCTGCCTCAAAACACCGTATGCTGCTTCTTGTGCTGATATTTCTGTTCCATTTAGAAACACATTTACATATTTATGGAGTTTTTGTTTTATTGTGGTATTCCCTCTTTTCATGTCTTCGGAAGCATCTTTTAGCAATTTTGACATTCCTCCGTATGACTTGTTAATATAAGCAACACAATACTTGGCACATGCATACGGATCCAAAATATATTGAATGTCCATATTCGCGCGCCATGCTTCTATCATTTTGATGTTGTACGCATTAATGAACATTGCATTTACATTTCGTTTAAGAAAAATGGTGGGTCTCTTTATGGATGATCTGATAGCAAGCACATATTCAGACTCAGAGATGTTCAAATTCTGTAAAAATTCAGTAAAAGACATGTCACCAGTGTAATTTCTACCAAGATCTTTGCAATTCATGTATAATTTGATTTCTTTAAACATTGTTTTGCATTTTGTCAAAGTCTCTTTATCTGTATCTAACGCCAATGGAAGGAAGATTTCAGTTGAATTCATGGGAGGATGGGGAATGCCGAATCTACATATTTTGGTACCACTTTTAGATTTTTTTAGACATGTTTTTGAATGGCGATGATTTTGAAAATTTACAAATGCATTCAAATTTTCGTTATTCTCGTAAATTTTCTGGCATGTAATAAACTGATCAATAAATTGCGTGCAATTTGACCAAGTTGAATTTTCTTCCGGATCAAATACAGGGGCATTTTTCTGCCAAACGAGCATATGAACATGAGGTGATCCCCTGTGTTGGAATTCAACTCGATAATAATAATCCAAAATAGTTTTATCTTCACTAATAGGACCGGAGTTGGATCTCAGTATCAATTTGAGAAACATTCTAAATCGATAATCAAAATATTCTGCACAAGTAATAGGGTCATTACGGATAAGTTCTGCTATTGAATTAAAATCTAGGTTGCATGCATCTTCATGTGAAATAGTTTCCTGATGCAAATTCTTTGCCAAAATTACAATTAATTCAAGCCACTTTGTCTCTGCCGCAGAAAATGTCAAGAACAAAGATGGTATTCCAAGCTGTCTTATCATGGCGTTTAAATTTTTTTGCGTATCTTCCCAATAAGCTGGTGAGGATCTTAAATTTTTTAGAACTTTATATCCATCGTCGTGTTGAATAAGTCTATCAACGCTCTGTGCATCCTTCAAATCGGCCGCTGTAATATTAGTTCCATATTTATTTGTTTTTTTACGTAAGCAAATGTTAATTTCTGAAGCAATTCTCTTATTTTGTAATAATTTATATGAGTACAATATTTTGTTTGGCTTGCATGCTCTTCTGTCGTATCTTTTCGCTTCAGAATTAGCAATATCTGAATAATTGACATGGATAGAGTCTACAAATACCCTTGCGGTTCCACAGTAAATAGATGGAAAAGATAATTCTTCGACTTTTTCGTCGAGTAATAAAGACATTGGGGATCTACCCTCTCCAGGCGTAAATTTAATTGCCATATTATTATCTGTTTCTGTTATCAAAGTTTCCAATAAATCTGAGTTATGTGGCTCATCATCTTCAAAATCGGAATCATCAGAGTGCAAAAAGACTTGAACAGCATCATCCATTTCCTTTTCACTTACTTTTATTTGATTTGCAATCTGTTCTTCCAAAATGAAATCTATTGTTTCAGTTTCCAGTCGATTTGCCCATTCGTCGGAAAGTACCACACCTTCTTCTTTATACAAGTCTGTATTTGCCAAATATTTAGCGGCTGCGTAAACTTTTGCTGGACGAATTGTTTCGAACATATAAGGACGATTACATTTCATTTTTCTCATTAACATTAATTGGATAGTCGAAGTTTCGTTGAATTTTCTAGGTAGAACTGTGACTGTATCATTTAAGGTATTTAATATATTTATAACATTTCCATGAAGACCAATTTGTCGGTCAATACCAAGACGCCGAATTTGCATAAATGGCAGGCGCAATGCAACCAATCGTTCTTCTAAGGGTGTCAGATCAGTCAATTCAGGTGGAATTGGCGGAAATTCAAATCCGTTTCCCAGCCATAATTTGGGAATTTTGTTCAATTTCATTTGATTCCAGCAGGTGTTACAGAAACAGTATGGAGGATTGGAATCCTTCAGAAAAAGAGATTTGTTGACGATATCTTCTTTAATATTCGCATGTAAAGTATTTAAATAACGATACGATACAGATTGTCTGAACCATAATCTCCCACAACATGAACATATGTGAGTGGGACCTTCACTAATCATATTGTTAAATTCTTCCAATAAATTACTCCAGTTAGATCTTATACTTTGCTTAATATAGAGCTTTCTTTGACGATCTACTACACGTTCATTTTCGCGATATTCTTTATTCCTTCGCAAATTCTCCAATCGATTACGATTCTCTTCCTTTTCATTTTCGCGATATTCATCATTTTGTCTTAATTTTTGTACTCTGCTATGAGTTTTTTCATTTTCATTTTCGCGATATTCATCATTTTGTCTTAATTTTTGTACTCTGCTATGAGTTTTTTCATTTTCTTTTTCGCGATATTCATCATTTTGTCTTAAATTTTGTACTCTGCTATGATTTTTTTCATTTTCTTTTTCGCGATATTCATCATTTTGCCTTAAATTTTGTACTCTGCTATGATTTTTTTCATTTTCTTTTTCGCGATATTCATCATTTTGCCTTAAATTTTGTACTCTGCTGTGAGTTTGTTCATTTTCTTTCTCGCAATATTCATCATTTTCCCTACGGCGTTTTTTAATTGCTTCAGCTTTTGCTCTCAGACTTTTAGATTTAGTTTTCGGCATTTCAGTTCTTCATAAAATCTAATTTTGGTGGCATAGGTAAATATTGAAAAGTTAATTAATTAGTTTGTGTTATTCAATACATTATAAACTTTATTTTTCAGCTTGTAAACTTTAAAATCTTTTTCGTATATAAACATACACGTAAACATGTTTGCACTAAACACATAACACTCTTAAGTGCACCAAGTATATAATTTATATTATATCAACGTCTGCATTTTAAGAGTAGTTTTTTATACACCTAGATTGTTCAGTGAAAGGATCTGTTTAATAAATTATTCGATACCTTTTACACACATTTTTGAAATTTAAATAGAACATTGCAGCTTCTTCAATCAAAATATATACAACATCACTACTTCATAACTTTCTTGAATAAAATAAACACTTGCAACATTATTTAGAATATATTTAAAATGTTCAAAATTATTTCCATGCACAATTTTAGTGCATTACTTAACTTGGCAACTCGCACTTCAGTTTATATATTTTCAAAACAAAATGGATGTTCACCACAATAATAAAAAGTTTAAAAAAAGATTAAGTAGTACATGTATTTTTTCTGTATTGAAAATACTACAGAAATTTACAGTGTTGTACTTACGGGAATTTGAAACTTGAAATAATAGCATGAAAAACGGTTAATTAAAAACAGTTTTACACATTTATAAATTCTCAAACGTCGAATGATCGAACGAATAATAAACGAAAACCATATTTATCTATTCTGAAATATCTGTTGCCACACATAAAAAAGTAACGTTATGACTGTCTTTTAAAAGAAAAAAAAAGGGTTTAATCGCAGACGAGTTTAAAAAAATTATTTTACTAATCCCAACCATAAACACAAAATTTTCATAATTTAAAATTTATCAATTTAAAATACGGCAGACGACAACTAAGCAATAATCCAATCTTTATTCAGTAAATGCTTGGCATTTCAAGAAGTTCAAAACAATTTTTTTTATCATAAAATTGAATATTCTATGCATTGTTTATGTCTATTATTCATAAAATAAAACTTACTCTTTTTGAGCAAAACAGTAAAAAATAAAAATCATAAAAAAGCAGCGTTTTTTTTTAAATAGAAACCAATATAGTTCAAATAAGAAAAAAAGGATACTGCTATTACACATTAATGTCGACTATCTCTTCATGATATAGGTATAGTTGTTATTTTTACGAAATTAATCATTGCATACATATCGTATATAAAACCAATGGCATTAAATTGGGTTTAATTACTAAAATAATGCGTGTGTGTGTAGGGGGGGGGGGGGGCTATTCTAATAAACTTTACTTATACCAAAGACCTAACTTCACGGAATGATAAAACTGTTTATTCTAAGTTTCGTGCGTGTGTGTGTGGAGGGGGGCGGGGATAAATTTTTATTCTATATTTCGTGGGTAGGTGGGGAGTTACCTTTTTACAGTTGACTTACTCATCGGTAAATTTATAAAAAGTTTCAATAACTCCAACGACTAGTGTATTGTGGCAAATCGAAAATCGTGGCAAAATTCTGAAGCAAATCGGATAATTCTGTATGAAAAACCGATTTATATAAATAAAGGGGGGAATTAGCCCCCCGTTTCCCCCTATTTAATTGACCAATCAATCCCGAAAACTAATCAGTGAAGCGTCTTAACCCAATGAACCTATAAACAAATTTTGAAGCCAATGGGATAATTCTGCATGAAAAACCTATTTATATAAATTAAGGGGGGGATGAGCCCCTCCGTTCCCACCCTTTATACTTAACCAATCAATCCCGAAAACTAATCAGGGAAGCGCCTTAACACAGTGAACCTATAAACAAAATTTGAAGGAAAACGGAATAATTCTGCATGAAAAACCTATTTATATAAATTAAGAGGGGGATTAGCCCCCCGTTCCCACCCTTTATACTTAACCAATCAATCCCGAAAACTAATCAGAGAAGTGTATTAACCCAATGAACCTATAAACAAATTTTGAAGCAAATGGGATAATTCTGCATGAAAAACCCATTTATATAAATTAAGGGGATTAGCTCCCCGTTCCCCCCCTTTATACTTAACCAATCAATCCCGAAAAATCATCAGGGAAGCGTCTTAACCCAATGAACCTATAAACAAATTTTGAAGCAAATGGGATAATTCTGCATGAAAAACCCATTTATATAAATTAAGGGGGATTAGCCCCCCCGTTCCCCCCCTTTATACTTAACCAATCAATCCCGAAAACTAATCAGGGAAGCGTCTTAACCCAATGAACCTATAAACAAATTTTGAAGCAAATGGGATAATTCTGCATGAAAAACCTATTTATATAAATTAAGGGGGATTAGCCCACCCGTTTCCCCCCCCCTTTATACTTAACCAATCAATCCCGAAAACTAATCAGGGCAGCGCCTTAACACAGTGAACCTATAAACAAAATTTGAAGGAAAACGGAATAGTTCTGCATGAAAAACCTATTTATATAAATTAAGGGGGGGATTAGCCCCGCCCGTTCCCCCCCCCCCTTTATACTTAACCAATCAATCCCGAAAACTAATCAGGGCAGCGCCTTAACACAGTGAACCTATAAACAAAATTTGAAGGAAAACGGAATAGTTGTGCATGAAAAACCCATTTATATAAATTAAGGGGGATTAGCCCCCCCCCCGTTCCTCCCCTTTATACTTAACCAATCAATCCCGAAAACTAATCAGGGAAGCGCCTTAACACAGTGAACCTATAAACAAAATTTGAAGGAAAACGGAATAGTTCTGCATGAAAAACCCATTTATATAAATGAAGGGGGGGATTAGCTCCCTGTTCCCCCTCTTTATACTTAACCAATCAATCCCGAAAAATAATCAGGGAAGCTTCTTAACCCAATGAACCTATAAACAAATTTTGAAGCAAATGGGATAATTCTGCATGAAAAACCCATTTATATAAATTAAGGGGATTAGCTCCCCGTTCCCCCCCTTTATACTTAACCAATCAATCCCGAAAAATCATCAGGGAAGCGTCTTAACCCAATGAACCTATAAACACATTTTGAAGGAAAACGGAATAGTTCTGCACTAAAAACCTATTTATATAAATTAAGGGGGGGATTAGCCCCCCCCCCCGTCCCCCCCCCCTTTATACTTAACCAATCAATCCCGAAAACTAATCAGGGCAGCGCCTTAACACAGTGAACCTATAAACAATATTTGAAGGAAAACGGAATAGTTCTGCATGAAAAACCCATTTATATAAATGAAGGGGGATTAGCCCCCCCCCGTTCCCCCCCTCTATACTTAACCAATCAATCCCGAAAAATAATCTGGGAAGCGCCTTAACACAGTGAACCTATAAACAAAATTTGAAGGAAAACGGAATAGTTCTGCATGAAAAACCTATTTATATAAATGAAGGGGGGGATTAGCCCCCCCGTTCCCCCCCTCTATACTTAACCAATCAATCCCGAAAAATAATCTGGGAAGCGCCTTAACACAGTGAACCTATAAACAAAATTTGAAGGAAAACGGAATAGTTCTGCATGAAAAACCTATTTATATAAATTAAGGGGGATTAGCCCCCCCCCGTTCCCCCCCTTTATACTCAACCAATCAATCCCGAAAACTAATCAGGGAAGCGCCTTAACACAGTGAACCTATAAACAAAATTTGAAGGAAAACGGATATTTCTATGAAGAGTTATCGCGTTACGTACATACATACGTACGTACATACAGAACCGGCGGGCACATAAGCTCTCAGGCTTTGATAGCCTGTGAGCTAAAAAAGTATATTTTCAAAAAAAGAAAATGTTGTACTATTACAAAAGGATGCAATCATACAATGACTCTTAATACAATGTCTCTTAATACAATGTTTTATACATATAATACATAATAAGTTAAAATTTATCGGGTTTATCTGTTATAAGGCATCAAATAATAAAGAAAAATATTGAAAATTATGAAAAGAAAATATTAAAAACATTTGAACTCTTGAAAAAAATCCATGGAACCTTCAAGTTTTTGCATCATAAAAAGCGACTGAAGTAAGTAGCAACATTTGAGAAACTGGAATTGTCAAGTCTTAGCGTCGTGGTTGGGACCTCCGGTTCAGTAAGCAAAAGATTGCAGGTTCGATTCTCATCCGAGGCAAGGGTTGGTTATTTACACAAAACTCAGCATTAAAAGAAAAAAAAAACAGAGTATATCCGTCCTTTGTAAGGTTGTCCTTGAGAAATAACTTTTTTTTTGGGGGGGGGAGGGGGGGGGTCCTATAATTTTTATTTTAACATTATAAAAGTTTCTAAAAATACGGAAGATATCTGTTATAAAGCGGAAATTTAAAAACGGATATTTCAAAAGTCACGGAAAATTTCCTGGAATTTACGAATTTTTTTTTTCGTTAAAAAAACGGAAATAGTACTGGCGTCTCGATTGCCAATACAATTTCCGTTTTTTTTCAGGAAATTTTTTTTACAGTGTATTGTTAACCCTCGGCAGCACGATATAGTTACTTTAATTATATTTCACAGTTCTTTTCTTTGTAGTATCATTTCCAGGATAAAAATATAAAATAATCATGCGCTTCTTACCTGGAATTCATCATCGCGCAGAAAACAATCCACTGTACTATTTGAATCCACTACACCTATTATTAATTTGTGAACTAACTATGAAGTGTCCACACGATATCGTCATCGATGTGCTATAAAAAATGAAGTTGTAAAAAAAAAAACAGTAATTCGTGAAATAAGAGGATATCCATTCTGCTTTGAATAGGAAAGTATGTGCTTTATATAATATAATGCAGTTTGAATATATTAATAGTGGAGACTGCATAAAAATGCTCCACTTTTACATTACTAACATTTATATTAAGAGCTTTCACAGAAGCAGTATTACGAGAAGACTACATTTTGCACACTAAAAAAGAAAGTTTGAGGACACTCGCCGCGCAGATAAAGTTCATGGTTATAGAGCAGTCTGTTTTTTGTTGAAGTGTTCGTTTTTGTTATAAGTCCAGCTGGAAACTTTAAGTTGAGATTATATCTGCAATTTTTATTTGCGATAAAAAAGTTAATTTGATCCAGATTGCAACACTTAATGATTTTCGCTGCAATGTTCAATGAGTAATTTGACAGTCACGGAGTAATATTGAATGTGTTTTTCCATATCTTTCGCGCCAAATGGAGAATAATTAGGAGTAAATGGGTTTCTCCATCAAATATAATTCAAAATTAAGAACAATTAATTAAATAAAGCTAAAAAGTAACCAGGTGACAATGAAGGAATTATATAAAACACCTCGCAAAGCCAACCCAATTACCACCTGACTAATTATTGGATAAAATTGGGTTTAAATTAAATTAAAAAATATTTTTGCTAGCAAAAAGAACGTCTTCTGGCTTGTAGTTGAAAGAATAAAATGGCCGGTTTTTGACAGTGTCCAGTGGCAGCTGATATTTATTCATTGTTTGTCTTCCGCAGATGATTAGATTTGCAATACATTTTTAGGGAAGTGTTCATTTCCTATGAAATCTCAATAAGTACCGCTTTCAATAACATTTTTTTAACTCAAGGCCGCTGCAAGCATAGGTGCAAGGAGGCCAAGATGAAGCCAAGATGGCGGAGCGCGAAAGCTAAGAGCAGAGACCATGAACCTCTATACCAGGACTTCTAACGAAATAGCCTTTCCAAGAAGGAAATCGTTCCTCGAAAAAAGACTCAAATAGGTGGCGCATGTGAAGACGGATCCTGCATACGTCACTAAAATTCGTCTGCTTCACCGTTTGACACTCAGTGACAGCCATGGGCGCTGCTGCAGCACGGATTCTGGCCAGCTGCGCAGAACCGTGCGCGTAGCTGTGCAGCTGCCATTTAGGGCCGAAGTCTCGACACGATGTATCACTATTGCGTTAGAAGTCCTTCTATAGAGGTTCATGGCAGAGACGTTGCCACGCAAAAAAGCTTAATTCCTGAATTCAGGAAACTATTCGCAAAGAAACTCGTTTATCTCAGGAATCTGATAGAAACCTGTGAAAACCTGGAACGTTGCTCGAAATAATTCGTAATGTTACGGAATTTTCTTACAGTGTAAGACACAACATTTGAGAATGAATTCAGAGTAAATATTGCAGATCCACAATGTGTTAGACACATATTAGCTCTTTTTTGCTTGTACACTGAAAAAAATGTTGATTTTACGGTATAATATTGGCATTCCAGCTGCCAGTATTATACCGTAAAATTAACAGTAATAAGCAGTAATACACTACCGCGCATGCGTGGCAGTATATTATTTTACTGTTACTGCGGGTTAAACTAATTGTACTGTTCAATGTGAAAGGCTGTATAGGTCTTTTACTGAAAAAAATTACTTCCAAGTCATTCAGCAGTTGTGGCCCTCTTAGTGGAAAGCCCATCCACCACGACAAGGTGTTGCCACATCGGATGGGAAAAGTCGGTTTTTAATTGTCCTGAGATTAAAAACCTCAGAAAAAGCAACAATGAAATCGGTTTTCAATTGTCCTGAGGCACAAAACTGTTAGAAATAACTGATCATCAATAATGAAAGAAAGATAACCTTGAACTCTTAACGAGTTTCTGAATGAGAAGATCGTCGATTTCAACCAAAAATGAAACACGTGAAATCTAGAGGTTTTTCTATCGCGTCATAGAAGTGACAGCGATAGAAAAGGCGATTAAAAAACTGTATGATTTCCAATGAAGATGGAAAACATGATGTAAGTTTTTCTCCAATCAAAGACTTTAGAGATGATGTCATCTCAAGAACTCAAAAACATTTTTTTATTTATTATTCATTCGGATAATGTTTCTCTCGCGATAAAGATGCAAAAATGTATTTGCTCTTTCTTAAATATTCTAAAAGTAAAATTCTATTACTATACATAAATGTAAATGTTCTATAATTTTGATATACAATTAAATTTAAATGAACCAAGTTAAGCTAATATTATTTAATATACTAATATGATATTTTACACATTTTTCAAGTATAGCAGTAACAAAATACAAAAACTACAACGTGTTATAAAAGTGTAGTAGCAGACTCCTGTGGATATAACCGTAATCAAGGAATAATACGTTAACGAGGATTTATTTGTGAGCCTGGTACCCGTTTAAACACTGGATTATACAGTTGCCTTGATCATTTGCTGACAATGAATGTAAGCAAATTTACCTTACCTATCTTTTATTATGATGTGTACACCCTCATAAAATACTTACTGCGCGAAAGAACTCACTCCCTTCTAACAAATGATTATGTAAACTGAGAGCACTAAAGTGTACAGGGTATTTAAATAAATATAAAATATTTATCCTTAAATATTTAAAAGTCTAATTTAAGTATTTAAAAATATTCAAAATAAGGGGTTTATTTATAAATTTAAAGGTGGAAAAAGGGTGTTCTCTAAAGAAGGACAAATAGTTGAATAATTAAATTCAACTAATTACGCGAACTGGAAATTTAAAATAGAAATGCTCTTAATTAAAGAAGAGTTGTTTAAAGTCATTACTGAAACACCATCTATCCCAATTACGACCTACTGGTCGAAGAAACACAGAAAAGCGAGGGAAATTATAATTTTAAGTATTGAGGATAATCCAATTGTTCACGTAAAACACTTACAAAATGCAAGGAATACATGAAATGCATTTAAAACCATACATGAAAGAACGTATCTGTCCAGCAAACTATTTTTATTGAAGAAACTGTATTGAACAATATTTTCCGAAGGGGACAATATGGTCAATCACATTACAAAAATGTTAGAAACAATCGATAAGCTATCCGCCATCGGCGAAGAAATAAAGTCAAACCATATTTCAGCATTATTGCTTTGTTCATTGCCACCTTCGTATGATACATTAATAATGTCACTTGAAGCTAGACCGGAAGAGGAACTAACACCAGAATTCATAAAAAATAAGTTAACTGATGAATTTAACAGACAAAGTGAACATTCAGCATCAACCAAAAACACTACTAAAGCTTTTAGAGCTGAAAGAAACTTTAAAAACACGGGTTTTAAAAAGGAAGAAAAATATTATTCAAATTGTAAAATGAAAAATCACTCAACAAAAGAATGCTGGCACACAAGAAACAAAACAAACGTTATTACACATAACTAAAACCATAGACAAATCAACAACAAGAAAAACATTTCTTCTTCTTCAGTCTTTCAAAAAGACGAAAATTATGTCAGAAACGAGGACTTACATAATCCGAATCATCCGAATCAAAGCACCGCTTATCCCGAAATTAAACAAAATAAAAATTGCGCATTTATTACAAATGAACCGGAACATAAAGCTTGGATAATTGACTCAGGCAGTTCATCACACAACTCCAACGACGGAAATTTATTCACAGAAATAAAATCTAAGGAAAAAGCAAATGTCGTTATTGCCAACGGCAATAAACTTACCACCCACGGTTCAGGTAACATAAACATTACCACAAAAACCTCAGATGGCAGAACACATGATATAGCATTAAAAAATGTTCTACTAGTACCTGAGATAGAAATTAATTTATTTTCAGTGGCTAAAGCTACGAAAATGGGCTGCAGGATTTTATTCGAAAATAATAAATGTAGTTTAACATTTGAAGGATTAACTCGCCTAGAAGGTCTAAGGAAAAATAATTTATATGAAATTCAACTAGCGAATGAAACCGAAGATACAAATTACGCAAACATAATAAAAAATTGCAAAAATAAAAAATGCATAGAATTGTGGCACAGAAGGCTAGGACATAAAAAATATCGGCGTCACTGATAGAAATAATTATAAAACAATTACCAAATGGGATAACTATCAACAATTGCTGTCATAGTACAGAATGTGAATCCTGCATTACAGCGAAGATCACTGACGCACCCTATCCAAAAAAGGCGGAATATAGAGTGAATAAAATACTCCAAATCATACATTCCGATGTTTGTGGGCCGAGGGAAAAAATATTTTTTAATTTTCGTTGATGACTATTCGAGATTTACAATAATTTATCTCTTAGAAAGTAAAACTGAGGTGTACGAAAAACTTAAAGAATTTATAGCATTAGTTAACAATAAATTTGGCCAAAAGCCCAAAGAGCTTAGAGCAGATAATGGAAAGGAATTGAGAAATAATCAAATTGATAATTTTCTTAAAGAAACGTCAGCTGACCGTTCCGTACTGTCCAAGTCAGAACGGAGTTGCCGAACATAAGCATACATTGCTAGTCAAAATGACTAGAACAATGCTCAACGACTAAAATTTACCTTTACGTTTCTGGGGAGAAGCGATTTGCACCGCTAATCATTTGCAAAATCATCTGCCAACAAAAGCCAACGAAAAAACGCCATATGAGATATGGTCCAACAGAAAGCCTAATTTAAAATATCTCAGAGTAAAAAGACAAAGCTAGATAATAAAGCAATAGAAGAAATCTTCATGGGATACGACAATTATTCGAAAGGATATCGTATCTACACTAAGCGGCAAAGATATCACAATTGCGAGAACTGTAAAATTCTTAGAAAACTATCCCAGAAATTCAAATAAGGAAACAGAAAAAGAATTAAATTTCGATGAAAACACAAATGCCGAAAGCGAAAAATCAGAAAATCCAAACTTTATAAAAATCGAAATATCAAACAATGATAATACACCGAGTGAGTCCAAACAAGATTTAACTGAACCAAGAAGGTCAGACAGAGTAAATAAAGGAGTCCCTCCAGATAGACTGATTTATTTGGCTAAAGACGAACACGTTAGTGAACCTAAAAATTGGAAAGAAATAGTAAACATGGAAACCCCAATCGAAAAACAAAACTGGATCAAAGCGACACAGGAAGAGATAGAATCTCACAATCAAAACAATGTGACACATGGGCACTCGTAGCCCCCCATCCCCACCGCCAGACTGAAAAATCATAGTGTCAAAATGGTTATTTAAAGCTGAACTAGATGATAAAGGGAAAATACAAAAATACAAAGCGAGATTAGAAGCCAAAGGCTATTCGCAAAAATACGAAATAGACTATGACGAAACATTCGCGCCTGTTGTATCACACCAAACTATAAGAACATTCCTAGCATCTGTCGCTACCACAAATTAAATATAAATCATATAGATGTGAAAACAGCCTTTTTATATGAAAATTTAGAAGAGGACATAATATATATAACTCAACCCGAAGGCTGCATCATACCAAACCAAGAAAATAAAGTGTGCAAATTGGATAAGGCTATTTATGGCTTGAAACAAGCGGCCAGAGCCTGGCACACCAAAGTTTCAGAATCTTTGAAAAAACTAAATTTTAATCAATCAACATCAGACACATGTTTATTTATCCGTAATACAGAAGATAACAAATCATATATAATCATCTACGTTAACGATATTTTAATAGCAGGAAAAGATAATGAAATTAAAGAAATTATACAAAACCTTAAAAGTGAACACGAATTAAAAGATTTAGGACAATTACATTACTACCCAGGAATTAAAATAGAAAAACAGATGAAATATCAAAAATAAAATTGAAGAATTTGTTAAAAAATTTAAATTAGAAGATGCAGAACCATACAACACTCCCATGGAAACAGTTTATTTAAATTTAGATGACGAAGAAAAACCATTGCCGAATAACACTAATTACAGAAAGGCAATAAGAGCACTATTATATATATTAACTGTCACAAGACCTGATATTTCCGCTGCAATAAACATTCTTAGTAGGAAAAATGAGAAACCTTCACAGAAGGAATGTAATGCAACTAAAAGAATCATCTCTTATTTAAATTACACGAAAAACTTAAAATTAGAAATAAATGCAACACAGACCTATATTAGAGGTATATTGTTATTCAGATTGGGCTGGAGATATACAGAGTAGGAAGTCCACAAGTGGCAATTTGTTTTTATTAGGCAAAAATTTAATTCAATGGATTAGAAAAAGCAATCCTGTATTGCACTGGTCAAGTGCTGAAGCTGAATATATTTCAGCTGCAAACGCATCACAAGAACTTGTGTGAATAATTAGACTCTAACAAGAACTGAACCTCGAACAATCACTACCTATAACTATGCATGAGGACAACCAGTCCTGTATAATATTTAATATAACGAGCTCCCGCAAAATTAACGGTAATAAACATTAAAATAATTAGTAACAGACTGCCGCGCAACATTTGTTCTTCTGATTATATCAGCATTTATTCGGGAAGTTCGATTACGTAACTGTTAAATTTGTGCTTTATTTATTTACTTATTTATTCATTTTATTTATTTGTGAAGTTTTAATTTTTGTTGACAATTTAATTATAGAATATTACATGGAAACAAACAAATTCTGAATTATATACATTGTTTGAAGTACAAATGGGTTAATCTTCTGTAATTGAATTGTGCGCAGATTAAAAAATATCCATGCTTGAAAATTATTTTAAAATCCATAAAAATGCAGTAAATTGAGATGCAGTTTTCAAACAAATTGCATTGTAAACAATTTGCAAACAGAATTTCAAATTTGTATTTTCAAACAAACTGCTATGGTGTAAAAATTAAAATTGTGCAATGATTAGAAAATAAAAAAAAATGCAGTAAAAGCAAAATCTATATAGTCAAATTATTGCCATCGTCAATATGACATCAGCATTACTCACAGGTATGTTTTTGCTTTATAATATAGATTCAGAATATGGTAAATTCAACAAATGTCCCCAATTTGGAATAAAAAAGCGAATCTAAAGCTGACAATAATCACTTATGCTTGCATTGTGTATAACAGACTGAGTATTATTACACATTTAAGTAAATTATTTGATTTAAACATGCTTTCATCAGAGCTTGGGGTATAATAAAATTGAAGCAGCCCGAACTCTTGTAATCATCAGATTCGTACAGATGAGAACATTAAATATTTTATTACTTTGGGAAGAAGATTAGATATAAATTATGCTCGATAAAAAATTATGGACGTGACCGCAGTTCGGGTTAATACTGTGCGATGATCCAGGAAAAAGTGAAACCTTTTGCTCTCTTGCAGTACTGTCATGAAAAATAATTAAACGAACCCTCTCATGTCTTACCATTACAAAAGAATCTTTCTTTTTCCCAACATTGGTCTCCACTTCATATCCTCTTCCTTTAAACTAATTGTATAGGCGCGCGCGCGGAACAAGCATTTGTCTCTGTTTATGACTTGGTTCCGCGGCTCTTGAAAGACATACGGACACATTTCACACAGGGTTTTCTACGGTTCAACAAGATATTTCTCAAAGAATTCACAGATTTATTACAGGCCGACACGGATATCACATCGCACGTTCAAGAGTTCCAAGGAATAGTAGAAGAACATATGGCAGCGGAATAGAAACATTCGGAAACGCGTACTTATAAACAGTATTCAATTAAATAAATAAATCAGTTAGAAAGCATTGTTATTGCTCTTCCTCCTTTATCAATCATTTATCAAAATACCAGTTAACGTGCGTGTAATCATAGTGAAATGTAAATAGTTAAAAGGTTAATGGTAAAAAGGATAACTATGCGGCTGTCGTAATTAAATTTATTGTGACCCTCTCCAATTCTCGGTTTTTCTTCGCAAAAACTATTGCGTATACGCAATAGTGTATGTGCATCATGTTCATGCGTTGTTGAAACATGATATAATGTTTTTATATACCGGGTGAACCAAAAGTTCGTTAAAACCTTAAAAAATTCATTAAAAAAAGAATAAATTGTGGTAAAGAAGTGCGGTTTGCAAGAAAAGGCTCACAAGGTAGTCGGATTTTTTTTTAGCAGCAAAAAAATTTTTAGTTAAAAATGTCACTGGTAGAGAGCGCTGACGACCCGAAACACAATGAACAGGACAACAGTACGCTCCATCCATTTAATCTTGCAATAACAATTGTTCAACTTGAACTCCAGACCACATTCTTCGTGTTCAGTCCTTCACTGTGCAAAATTTTCGCAACGCAACAGTTGCTGACTCTCCGTTCAAATAGAACAACTTCACCAACAACGCTCGATCGGGTAATGATAACATTCTGAAAGCAAATGAGAAATCTTCGTGTATCCTGGTCTTTTATTGCAGGATTAATTTGCATAATTCTGCTGCATCTCTCGCATGCTAACGCCATCTACAGGTGACTTTTTTAACTAAAAGTTTTTTTTTGTTGCTAAAAAAATCCGACTACCTTATGAGCCCTTTCTTGCAAATCGCACTTCTTTATCATAATTTCTTCCTTTTTTATGAATTTTTAGTTTTCACGAACTTTTAGTTCACCCGGTATAAAAACATGAAAACTGGTAGTTTTATAGAGAAATATGTGATAAACACGTTGAAGCCAGACAATTTTTAAATCGAAGAATTATTTTTTAGCACTATTGAATGTTGAAATCGATCATGATAACACAGTTACATAAGTTTTGTTGGATCCAAAACTATGCATTAGCAATTTAACCTTTTGCAGCAGATACTTGACTAGATTGTAGTGTGCAGTGTCTAACCCCTTTTTAAGTCGTCTTATTTTTTAAAAAACAAATTTCCAATTTTTTATTCAAATTTCATTATCTGAATAGAGATTCAATTCATAGTTTGAAATTAGTCGTTTTTATCTACTGTTGCTAGACTTTAAAAAGCTCAAAGATCAATGTATCCAAACACTTTTTGATTGAAAAATATATTTTCACATGAATATTAAAAAGTAAGAAAACAATTAATTCATTACGTGCGAAAAGCGTTTAATGGTGAAAATTACGTCACATTTAAAACGATTTTCTTATACCTTCTAAAAGAAAACTTTTCTTTTAGATGTTATAAAAGCCCGGGAGGCAGTGACATTTTTAACATAGTCATTTTATACAAGCTAATTTTGAAATATGTAATTGATCTTGTTTAAGCGATCAAGAAAACAGCCGTCAGCTGTCACGCAGTCGGGAATCCGGAATAGATAACCGAAAAAACCCTCAGTCAAAGTGAAATGTATGGCAACCCGATTACAGAAGATCGTCACAGGTCGTGATAATAGCATTCAATTTTCCGTAACCGGGAAATCTTTTAAAAACAAAGCAAATTAGCATGTTAGTTATTTTAGAGCTTGCGGTGTCTGACAGTGGTTGACGGCATAGCTCGTAGGGAGCAGAGGCCTCTATTGTTATAAAAAAAATAATAGTAAGATCAATAACAGAACTAAAAGAAAAGAAGTGAGATTTTAATTGGTCAGTCCTATTGTTACAGAAGAGATGCCTTCAAGGAAGAATTGTTGAAAAAAAAATCATTAGAATTTTTGTTATACATAAGAGAGTACCCGAAACACTTGTATGATCACTTCGTATGAAGTGCTCAGAAACGGTTCAACTAATTTCGGATTAGGATCGTTTATGATGAACTAGCCCGTAACTTCGTTTACATAAGGTTTAAAGAAGAATCAATACATTAATTAATGAAAAAAATTCTCTCCCTGATAATTAAAAACATATACAATTAACCAACTTCTTACCCCATTTTATAATAGACAATACTTCTGATGATCCCATTTTGCATATTTATCTTATATATATATATATATATATATATATATAATGTTATTTCCAGGTCGTTCATGTCCAAAAAAATTCATTACACTCTCTTTATAATTACATATCTTCACTAAACTTACTTCCTTGTTATTTTATTTAATCATTCTATTTATTATATTTTAATTTATTGTGAGTAGTAGGAAAACGAGAGTGCGAGGACAACAGGTAGTGGTGCTGTGGTGCCGGCACCACCGCCTCCCGCACCACCACCTCCCGCACCAAAGCTTCAAGCACCTCCGCCTCCCGTGCCGCCTCCCATGTCACCGCCACCCGTCTCTCCTCTGAATTCGATTCCAGCACCCCCTAACGAATAAAAGGGTTAAATATGAACTGTAAGAAGAGGGTGAGCATAAGTACTAAAAGATGAGGCTAAATGGACAAGATTATCATCCTATAAGATGAATATTGAATGACGAACATTTTAATGAGTATTACTAATTAAGCGAAACAATGAAAAAATATCAATTTAAGGAAAAAACCCGATTTCTTAAGAATTTTTCAACTATAAGATGACGATATCAACTTATAAGAAGAAATTTAAATTGATATTTTAATTTTTGAACAATCATAACATTAATGAGTACTGATAATTATACAAAACAATACAAAATATCAATTTTAAGGAAAAAATTCGATTTCTTAAGAATTTTTCAACTATAAATTTTTCAACTATATATTCAACTACATATACTAAATGTATGACGATATCAACTTATAAGATGTATTTTAAACTTATATTATAGTTTCTGAACAATGGACACCTTAATGAGTATAATAATTAAGGAAAAGAAAATATCAATTTTAACCAGAAAAGCTGATTTCTTAAGAATTTTTCAAATATAAGATGAGGATATCAAATCATATATATTAATTTTGAATGACGAACATGTTAATGAGTATTACGCATTAGACGAAACAACGGGAAAATATCAATTTTGAGGAAAAGAGCCGAATTCTTAAGAATTTTTCAACTATAAAGATGACGTTACCATCTGAAATTTAAACTTATTTAAGTTTTTGAACAATCATCATATTAATGAGTATTAATAATCAGACAAAACAATGTAAAGTATCAAATTTTAACGAAAAAAGCTGATTTCTTAAGAATTTTTCAACTATAAGATGATGATATCAAATCATAAGCTGATGATAAAACATATATATATTAACTTTAAATACTCAACACTTTAACTTTAATCAATATTAATAATTAATCAAAAGAAAATACTAAATTGCAAGAAAAAAGATGAATTTTACGAAAATTTTCAGATTTGATTGTATTGTAAGACCCTAACTTGTACGATTTTATTCTTTAAATGACCGTAATACAGAGAAATATTGAAATGTTAATAGTTTTATATTAGAAATTTTATGAGAATTCAAAATAATTATATTAGAAATTTTATGAGAATTAAATTAAATTTATTTTCTATGTTTTAATTTGCCATATTTAATTTTAGTCAACTTTTTAGCTTTATATAACTGTATATTAGAGAAATAAAGCATTACTCTTCCAAAATTTATTTATATTTCATGAATTTAAATATAAAATAAGGACACCAATATTCCTTTTCTTACCCATTCGCATAGTGCGTAACATAGAACAGGTGCAACAAACTCCCCTCTTTTTCGAAGCATGTAAGGCTGAATAGAGTAACGTCACTTGTTTACTCAATCATCATATAAGAAGAAAGAAGAAAACGTACATCGATTTTTGTTTATGTTATCAATATTTTTTCAGTTTACACACAATTTCTTGAAAATGTAACAATAAAATTAATTTTTACCATAAAACTTGAATTCACTTACTTTATATTTTAACACTATACAATCTAACAAATAATTTTTACGTACAATCTAAGTTAACTTCACTTTATCAGAAAATTAATTTATCACTGAGTTATTTTCAATATATAATTTCAACACAATTTTACAGAAATATTCTAACATACAAAACTGTGCTTTGAAGTAGATGTGTCTAAACATCTATTTTACATAAATACTTTAACACACTTTAAGAAAGTACCCCTCGCCAAATAAATATTTTTAACAACATATGGTGACACACATACGTTGTTCGCACACATTGCCATAAAAAGAAACACAAACACTTATAAAAGAAATGATTTCAGAGAGGACTTTTGAGGGAAAAGTGGCCCGAATACCCGATTTTACATAAGAAAACTCTAAGTCATAACGTTTTCAAACCACATACCTGTTTTAACATAACTTAGATGATGTAATATATTATTTTACCCATTTCTTTCAGAAATATACATATAAAAATATGGATTTACCGAGTAAATATCCAATTTTAGCTTGCACTTAATGAATTTTTACACCATTTCAATGAGTAAAAACTATTTTCATATCACAAAACGAAAAATAATTCAATACAGACGCGGGTAAATAATATTTGAATTGTATTTTCCATTCAAAGATTTAAACCTCAAGTTAAAATTTATGTTATAAGTATTGATATTCACTTTTAGTTATACTTTTCTTGAACTTTTAGTTGAAACCACGTGAACTTGTAGAATGATTACCCTGCTTACGTATATTGAGTTTAGTACATCACACTGTTATCTACATGAATACGAATACTACTTTTTTTTTTTTTTTTTTCCAGTTTTAACAGAGTATGCACGAATATAAACTTTAATTTTATCTAAACATTTTTTTATATTTCAAATAGCCTAGTTTATGAAATCGATACGTTCTACCAAATATCAGGCAACATTTTAACATGAACTTAAGATGCTACTCACATACCTATTTTAGCATAACTTAGATGATGTAATATTAGTATGTCACCCATTTCTTTCAAAAGTATACATATAAATATATGGATTTATCAAGTAAATATCCCATTTTAGCTTGCACTTAGTGATTTTTTACACCATTTCAATTATTTCAAGCTATTTTAGCCTCCTGAGACCCCGCGTCCATCCTATTGGACATTTTTATTTTTCATATAAAATATCTAATTGCAGTTAGAACTTGTAAACACTTACTGTCCATTATTATGGATAGTCTAGTGCTGCTATCGGTATACCGAAAGAGTAATATAATCGCAGCAAAATGTATATTTTAAGCATTTGAAAATGACGGCGAACAGGTGAAAGATTGTTGAAGGTAAGGACACAGTTTTAACTCAAATTTCATATATATATTCTTAAGTATTTTGATATTAATGCAGCATTTATCTAATTTTAAATGTTGTATTAATGGAATTAAGCCATAGTTTAAGTAATTGAATGTATATTTTGGAGAATAAAGACATGTTTTTATCGGTGTCCATTGTATTGGATGTTGGGTCTTCATCAGTTGTTTACATTCATATTAGGATCTTTTTAAATACTGAAGGAAAATATCGTTTTTACTCAAAATTCCATGCTGTATCGAAAAAAGGTAAATGCAGAAGTAGATAATATACATTTCTATTGGTAATTAAATAATTAATTAAATATTGTCCTAGCAATGTATAATTATACTGATAAAATGCTTGTTCCAAATTATGTTTAATTTTTTATTTCAGTGAAGCGTGATTTTTTGCAGTATTTAATAAATAAAGAGATTTATTTACAAATAAGATTTTCTTTTAATATATTTTTCTTTACTTGTTCACTGCAAGATTTTTGTATTATTATTTTTTTGTTAGTGTGTTGTTTCTAATTAAATTAATTAACTTAATCAAATTAAAATAACCAAATTTAAATAAAAATATAATTAAAGATTATAAATAAACTCGTTTTTATTTTATTATTTTTATTTTTTCCACTTGCCAATTGTGGTAGCTGTGTCACTAATTAATAATATCATTGTGCTAGGAAATAAAGTGTTAGTGTTGAGATAGATTTAAAACAAAATTCTAATTAAAAACATTTAGAAGTTTACTAAATTGACCAACACTTTTTAGGTGCGTTTGTAATTACATAAATACGTAGCACCTATTGTCGTCGTCTGGTTCGTCCGTCTGTCTGTCCGTCCATCCGCATATAACAACGCAAAAACTACCCAACCGAATGGTTTGAAATTTAAGATATATTATCTTTGCAGAATTTTGTCGAGATATTTCAAATTTTATAAAAATCGAATCAAAACTTTAGAAAATATTAATAAAAACATTTATTAAGAAATTTGATTTTTTTTTTTTTTTAAATCGGTGCTTTCTTGTTATAGGAGCTTTCGAAGTTTAATCGTCAAGCGACCGAGATACTTATTTTATTACAGAAATTAATCTGCAGACGATATAATTCATTTCACAGAATTAAAAATCATCAAGATCTGAATATTTATATAAAAATTTCTTAGCGCGAACGCACCTCATTTGTCACGTTTGACGTACAATTTCGAACTTGTTCTATTTCATGACGTAAAACTTGAAATTATACGATGCTTAGAATTAATAGATAAGTAAAAAAAACACACTTCTGAAGATAGAAAAGTTTGCAGTGAAAGAAATAGGACTTTGTCGCGAGAAATCAGGTCTATTTTTATAAGAGATATTTGGAAACTGGCGTTATTTAGATTTAGGGAAAGCTATTGAGACAAGTTTGGAAGTAATAAAATGAATTGTGTCGTTTCAGAGCTTGACATTAGGGATGAAGGTAAGAAGGAGGAAAAGAAAAAAAAATGGATTCATGCAAATTCATCCAATTATTATACTTCAAGGTGCTTATTGTAAATCAGCTTTTGAGAAAATCGAAGTTGAGTTATTCAAGGCATGACGAAAACTCAAGCCCCAACACTTCTCCACCTAGCAACCTATAGTCTCCACCAAAAGTTTGGACTTAAATGCCGAGTCTACTCAGTTCTAAAAAGAGTGTCCAAGAGTTATCTAAAATAATGAACAAATAAAATGCATTGTAAGGCAAAATCAAATTTTATATTTAAAAAAAAACTAAATTTCTGTAAAAGAAGTGCAACTTGTATATCTGTTTAGCTACCAAAATAATTGCTTTGCAGAAGCACATTCATAAAGTATTGAATTTTAAGTTCATCCATTTATTTTTTACGTGTAATTATTTTTTTATAATAATAATTATTATTATTTAGTGTCTAATTAATTTTTTAAATTAATAATTTGTGTCTAATTAAATTTTGTGTCATTATTTTGAGTCTTAATTCATTTTTGTGCCATTATTTTTTGTCCAATATTAAGAACTTTCCATTCAGATTTATGTAAGTCTATAATAAGATCCAGTGTCCATTTTATTGGACACGCTAAAAAACTTTATATATATAAATATATATATTAAATAAATGAACATATTTATTGATTTCTAGTCTCAAACGTAGCAATAATCTCAATTATGGTAAAATTGGTACAAAAAAACACGAGCTTAGGTCTCAAGAGATTAATATCACAGAAACGGATAAATATTTGAAAACAAACGCTGGTAAAATAATATTTGAACTGTGTTTCCTATTCAAAAATTCAAATCTCAAGTTAAATTTATGTTCTATCACTTATCAACTATATATCATACTTAATTTTTACGATAGAAACATAGTAGAAATTAAATATACGTTAAATGAAAATAATAAATTGTAAGTATCTAAAAATATCAAACACAAATACTATTAATCAAAAATTTAAAAATTAAAAAAAATTAAAAGTTTTTGCAAAGTTAATAAAAAATGTTTTTACAAATAAAAAAAAAAAAAGTTTTTACAAAAGTAAAAAAAAAAAAATTTTTAGAAAAAAGTTATTATAAAATATAAAAAAAATTACAAAATAAAAAAAGTTTTTACAAATATAAACAAAAAAAGGTTTTACAAAAATAAAAATAAATTTACAAAAAGTATCCATTTTTTACAAAAGTTTCAAATTTTTTTTTTTTTTAAATCAAAAAATTAGAAGTTTAACTACTATCGTTGCCAATATTACTGCTCAGAATATAGCAATCTAGACTTTACTATAAAGAAAATTTTAACTAAAATTGTACCAACGCTATTATTAAGCTCGCATAAACTAAATTTTACACTGTATTTCGTGAATATCCAAGTAACATTTTCCGTGTAGAGTAACTTTTTCCTCTAGCATTTGAAGTCGTATATATCTGTTACTTTCATATATATAATTAATATTTCAGAATTAAGACCATACTAACCATTTTAGTATAAGACCATATTTAAGCAAGATTTCATGATAAAGCTTATTATACTAATTATTTTTATTAAGTACGCATGCGCAGTTTTGTCACATGAACACTTTAACTGACGATAATATAAAATTTTGAAATGTGATGCAGTTTCTCATTTCCCAAGTCAAACTCTTGCATGAAGATGACTGTATATGTGTAGCTCCAGTAAATTTCCTGATTTTAAACCCAATTGAAGAAGCAATTTCTCTGTTAACGAATAAAGTAAGTTATACTATATCATTGTAAAACATCAATAAATGTTTATTTATCTATTAATTTTTTCTAAGTATATAATTGTATTTCTTTTATTGTATAGATGTTACACCAAGATGATTCAAAACAGCAGAAACTCTCTTTACCAGAAATGGATGCTCCAGATGATTCGTCATTAACACATATAGAATTAAAGAATATTATACATGTGAGTACTTGTATGTGCTATATTAAAATTAGAGATGTAAAATTTCTGGAAATTTTGAAGTGGCGGAAAAAAACAGTTTCTTTCCGGTTTTTTTTTCCTGGAAAAATTGATTTTTTACAAATGTTTCTCAAAAAAAAGCTACATTTTCTTAAAAATATATAAAATAATAAACATTTTTGAAATTTCTGCATACTAAAGAAATTTTTTTTCACTTTACATGTATATATTACAAAAAAGAAAAAAAAGTCAGCTTTTAAAAGTTAGCCTCTCAGTCTTAGAATTTTCACAGTAGCTTTTCTTGCTTAATCACCATTGTTTGTAATATATCATGTTTCTGTTGAAATGATTTTTCAGTTGCATTTGTTCAATTATCAGTAGAGATAATTAAAAAAAATAACAACAAAAAAATCTTAAGCGTTTCAACCAATATTACTGCAGTTTGAAAGCAAGTTTAAATCCCCTCTACATAGTATTGCTTTGTATATAAATGACGCCATTTTAAAGAAACAAATTATTGTAGTTTTGACATTATAAATATTATCATTTTTATGTCTTCTTTTGCTTAAAAATTGATAATAATTTACAGCACTGCAAATTTTTTTTTCGTACATTTAGATTTTTCATTTCTTGTATATTTAGTTTTGGTATAGCTTTTCAGTCTAAACCTAAACCAACCCTATGTTTTGGTTTTACTGTAAGTTTTAGATTCTTAATATGAAAGTAATATATATATATGTATATTTCTTTAATGAAATTTATAAAACAGGTGGATTTTTTTAATACTTCGAAATATTTGGTTGAAAACAATTTTTCTCAGAAAATTTACATTTTCTTTGAAAAGTTTATTTGTATGCATTTACATACAAAAAAAAAAAAAAAAAAAAAAAAAAAATATATATATATATATATATATATATATACAGTTAGACAAGTTTTAAAATCTATATTTGAGGAAGAAAAGAGAAAAAAAAGCTTGAAAAGATTAAATAATTTCAATTGCATTTTATTAAAAAATAACTTGTTTCTAATAATCTTATTTATAATAAAATCCGAAGGCAAGAAAGTGTCTGTAACGGCTCCGGGCTCGACCACTCTGATCTGCGTATCAACCATAGTTAAACGCCATGTTAGGCTTAATGAAAAAGCTATGCTTCATCCGATTCTGCTGTTAAAATATTTGTAAAAGCATATTAGAGCTTTTAAATATTTTAATTTTGTTTAAAACCTTCAAAAACTATTTCATATAAAACACGTATATCAACATTTCTGTATATATTTTTTTTCTGTCAGCACTTTTCTTTTCAGAAATAGCCGTGAATTCTTTCGTACGGAGGATTTGACTGATCAATCCAGTACATTGGCGCCATCTACTGGCGCATTTTGAAATTTTGCTTCCATCTTAAATACAGTACAGGACCTATTATACGAAATCCTCTGGATCTGTTTTTTTTTTTTTTTTTTGTGAACCCTTGAAGAAATTTTACATTATTTCGGAGTCCTTGAAAGAAATTTGCGTTTTCTTCGCAAGCCTTTGTCGGAAATCGCGTATTTTCTGCGATATGTTAACAAAATTTGCGTTTTTTTTCGATCCTTTGACGAAATTCACGTTGTTTCCGCAATACTTTGAAGAAATTGTCTATTTTTTCTGCGAACGATAGACATAATTGTTTTTTTTTTTCGGCGACGATCGCTCAAAATTCGAGATATTTTTTATGTTCGAATTTTTGGACTGAAGACTAAAATTTTCGAAACCGATGCCTTAAATTTTTAGGAAAATTCGGAACAGAATCACCCTTGATGAAATAAATATATAACTATTTTTTGTTTCTAACGAATCGTAATATAAATTAATTTTAAACTAAAATTTGAGAGAAAAATGATTTGTTTCTAATTTCGGGAAGATGGGGGGGGGGTGCACCTGCCACCGAAGTAACAATATTTTAGTGCTTACATACTGAAACACGACGAAATTTGCGTTTTTTTTTCGATCCTTTGACGAAATTCACGTTGTTACCGCAATCCTTTGAAGAAATTGTCTATTTTGTCTGCGAACGATAGACATAATTGTTTTTTTTTCGGCGACGATCGTTCAAAATTCGAGATATTTTTTATGTTCGAATTTTTGGACTGAAGACTAAAATTTTCGAAACCGATGCCTTAAATTTTAGGAAAATTCGGAACAGAATCACCCTTGATGAAATAAATATATAACTATTTTTTGTTTCTAACGAATCGTAATATAAATTAATTTTAAACTAAAATTTGAGAGAAAAATGATTTGTTTCTAATTCCGGGAAGAAAGGGTGGGGGGGGGGGGGTGTACCCGCCACCTAGTAACAATATTTTAGTGATTACATACCGAAACACAATGGTCTGAAAAAAAAAATTAGAAGAAAAAGAAACGCAGAGCAACAATCCGTCATTTTTGACGGGATTATATACTAGTAGTTAAATATTTCTGGCATTTATTATCCGATTACATGAAAAATTGCAGCTATGCCAATAAAAATAAATGCATGTTTCAAATTTTATATCAAATTTCTAGTATATTATTGAAATAATTTTGCACATGAATTTTCATTTTAAAGGCAGGAAAAGGTGCAGGCGAGCAATTGGCAGTAGAAGAGTAAAGTCCCTGTGTATAGGTCACAGAAAACAATCATATCGGTATATGCAACATGAAATGATGCACTGTAATGGGGAGCTGATACAAAGTACAGTTCTGTGCAAAGTGCAGTATTTTGGTCTAAATGCTAGAATTCCATAAAAAAAAAATAATAATAACACTCCAAATAACATGACCTTACTATTTATCTGTCTAGTAAACATGCCTTTTAGCTCAGTTTAATATTTTCAACCTTTATTTGATTTATAATTTTTTTTTCATGAAATTCTAGCATTTAGACCAAAATACTGCATTCTCTACAGAACTGTACTTTGATTCAACTCCACATTTCATTGCGCCATTTCATGTTGCATTCACCGAGATGATGTTTTCTGTGACCTATACACAGGGGCCTTATTCTTCAACTGCCAATTGCTCTCCTGAACATTTTCTTGCCTTTACCAGTTAGTCGTGTTTTTCTTGACTTAGACATCCTTTATTAATTTACTTCTAATTTTACTTCAAATTTTTTCATAAAAATAGCTTTCTAGTTTCTACACTTAAAAATATTGTTACACATTGATTTCTGGGTAACTAATCAACTCTTTATGATGTTTTGTTAATTTTATTATGCTTTACTAGTTCAAAAATTGAAAGGTGGCAAAGAACGTTAGCAACTTGATAGCAATCATAAAAAATAGTGATGAAAGTCCTCCTATAAGTACGAAAATATGGCATATATATATTTTTTTGAAATCCTATCCTAGCTTTGATTGACACATTACCAAATAAAATGGAATCTGTCTGACATCCAGACATTCATATGCATTGGCTACATTCAAGAAAAAGAAAAATCATTATCATCAACCTAACCAGATTTTACTGCCTTTTTCTCATTATTTGGCTATATTTGGCTACGTTTGATAAATTAATTAGAATTGAACAAACTGTGTTGCCTATTGCATGATATTTTTGATTAAATTATCTTTCCAGTGGTATATAGCTTTTATGGTATAACTAAGAAATATATTGGGTGTTATGAACCATCAAACTTAAAAAAAAAAAAAAAAAAAAAAAAAAAAAAAGAAAAAAAAAAAAAAAAATTAAAAGTTTTTCACAATTATGGCCACTACTGTATTTACAGCTAGATAAGAGATTATTGGCGATTTAAGCTGTTATGTGACATATATGTGTTATTCTAAAATCATCAGATTTCTGAAGAATTTAGAATGGAGATTGAAAAAAAATCCGAATTTTATAAAGGGTCCTATGTTTTAGGGTGAAAAATTTTTTTAAAGGATCCTTTAAAGGACTCAAGTTCATCCTAAACTGCTTACAGATCATATTTTCTATGTTAACATTTTCATGGGAGACACTGTACATGAAAAGAAAACATAAAGAAATAATATCAGAATGCATCCATAATAACATCTTGAATAGATTATTTTTTAAATTAAATTTCAGTTTTTCCAATTTGGAAAAATTGAAAAATATCCCTTCGGAAAAAAACGAAAAAAACCCAGTTTTTTCCCCAAAGTTTCCGGTTTTTTTTCCGAACATTCCCATCTCTAATTAGAATACGCATACATAATTGGAGTGAATTTACAATAAAATATTGTATTACGTATTCTATAAAATGTGATGTTTTTTCGTCTATAGTTTTAGAAGGAATTCTAAATATATGCATTTATTTCTGTTGCAGATGTGTTCCACTTGTAACAAATACTTCTCAAGTAAATGGAATTTAAAAGAACATATAAAAATCCATACTAGTGAAAAACCATATACTTGTGATCATCGTCAAAAATCATCTACAAGAAAGCGTGAATTATCTTTTACTAGAAAATGCAGAAAATCAGTTCATATGAAAACACATCCTGTTAAAAAAATGTTGTAGTGTGAAAAGTGTGCGAAAATATTCGTTATTCATATATTATATTCGTTATATATATATTATATTCGTTAAACTGAATAGACATATGACTGTTATGTTGAATTTGTCGAAGACAGTATCCCAAATCGTAATGAAGATGGATATTCAAAAATTAACCAGTTGTTTAAAAAAATTTAACTGTCAAAGATCAGATTGGATACTTCGAAAAATTGACTGTATAGAACATAATATAAATCTCCCTAGCTAGAAATTGACTCTACATAGTGAAAAAGATACATTCTTTAATCACTGAATTAAATTATTCTATAATAAAATTTATAATTTTAGAACATTTACCCACACTACTCACGCAGCATTATAGATTTGACGTACGATATACAAAAAGTGAAATTTGTAAAGAAAAATCCAAAGTGTTGTATAGAATTTCATTGATATAATTGATAAAATGTATTGAAGAGAAATTGATATAAATGTAGACGATATTCACATTGTATTGTTTAAATACCCATAATAATAATAATAAATGTATCTATACAAATCTGTGTTTATTTTTATAAAACCTATTTCATTGTTAAAATACAGTGTATGATTTTTAACATGAAATTTCTACATGATAGTAAATAACTAATTCTGCTTTACGTAAGATTTGGGATACATCATAACTTCTTCAACGAAACAATATTTTCACCAATGAATATCCAGTTTACTCACATACATATGAAAATCAACTTTTGATAATACTATGCATCAGATTATTGAAAAATATATACTAGTCAGTAAAAAGAAAAAAATGTTTTTACAAATAAAAAATAAAAAAGTTTTTACAAAGTTAAAAAAAAGTTCTTACAAATTAAAAAAAAGTTTTTACAAATTAAAAAAAAAAGTTTTTACAAATTTAAGAATTTTTTTTTTACAAAGTTAAAAAAAAAGTTTTTACAAATTAAAAAAAAAGTTTTTACAAAGTTAAAAAATTTTTTTTTACAAAATTAACAAAAAATTAACAAAAAAAAATTACAAAAATTTCAAGGTTTTCTAAAAATATTTACATATTAACAAAAATTTACACAAAAGTCAGGAGCAGACCTATGTCTAATGATAATTTATGTTTCGAATTGAATCCAATATCTGGTATATTAAGAATCATTTGTGATTTGAACAAATTAAATATGCATCAGAAAACCATTAATGTATCAGCGACTGATGGGACTGATTTTGCTGATGTTACATCAATCAATAAATCTGAAAGTTACCAACAGTAACTGTAATCAAAGACTAACAGATAGAGGTGCTTTAAGGGTGTTGACATTACAGAGAGATACAAGAAACAATTTAAATCTGACTATATCCAATAAATATGCTTCACAGTTTCCTTTAGACTTACCGATTGAAGTGGGGATAAATGAAAACATACCCATCGGTTCAGAAGTGACTAATATAACAGCAAAGGATACAGATAATGGGTATAGCGGACTTTTAGTTTATGTTATCGGTTCAGGTGGTGAATACAGCTCACTTCGGATAGATATGCATACAGGTCAATTATATGTTGAGTCGAAATTGGACCGAGAATTCATATCGGAGTATTAAACATATGTGTCTGCTTATGACCTGAGAAATTCACGACATTCTATAACGAGTGATTTCGAATTACACAACCAATAAAATATTTACCTTAAAAGAAAGAAAATGAAACCCATTCAGCTGTTTCGGATATCAAAGTTGATCATGTGATCGATGTTGAACAACAGCACCACACCTAAATCTAGCATAGCATTTTTTTTTCAACTTCGGTTGTTTAAAGTTCTTATTTTAAAGAATTGTACAATGGTTGAACAACCATTATACTACGTTAGGCTGTTTGAAATTAAAAAAAATGTTTAACTAAAATTAAAGTTTATATTCGTGCATACTCTTAAAACTGTAAAATTAAAAAAAAAATTGTAGTATTCGTATTCATGTAGATAACAGTGTGATGTACTAAACTCAATATGCGTAAGCAGGGTAATCATTCTACAAGTTCATAGAAAGAAAATAGTTTTTGCTCATTGAAATGGTGAAAAAATTCATTAAGTGCAAGCTAAAAATGGATACGGTAAATCCATATTTTTATATGTATATTTCTGAAAGAAATGGGTAAAATATTATATTACATCATCTAAGTTATGTTAAAACAGGTATGTGGTTTGAAAACGGTATGACTTAGATAGAGTTTTCTAGTGTAAAATCGGGTATTCGGGTCACTTTCCTCAAAAGTCCTCTCTGAAAGCATTTCTTTTATAAGTGTTTGTGTTTCTTTATATGGTAATGTGTGCGAACAACATACGTATGTCACCATATGTTGTTAAAAATATTTATTTGGCGAGGGGCACTTTCTTAAAGTGTGTTAAAGTATTTATGTAAAGTAGATCTTTAGACACATCTACTTCAAAGCACAGTCTTGTATGTCAGAATATTTCTGTAAAATTGTGTTGAAATTATATATTGAAAATAACTCTGTGATAAATTAATTTTCTGATAAAGTGAAGTTAACTTAGATTGTATAGTGTTAAAATATAAAGTAAGTGAATTCAAGTTCTATGGTAAAAATTAATTTTATTGTTGCATTTTCAAGAAATTGTGTGTAAACTGAAAAAATATTGATAACATGAATAAAAATCGATGTACGTTTTCTTCTTTCTTCTTATATGATGGTTGAGTAAACAAGCAACGTCAACCTTAAACTATTCAACCTTACACGCTTCGAAAAAGAGAGGAGATTGTTGCACCTGTTCTATGTTACGCACTATGTGAATGGGTAAGAAAAGGAATGTTGGTTTCCTTATTTTATTTTTAAATTCATGAAATATAAATAAATTTTTTAAGAATAATGCTTTAATTCTCTAATATACAGTTATATAAAACTAAAAAGTTGACTAAAATTAAATATGGCAAATTAAAACATAGAAAATCAATTAAATTTAATCAATTCTCATAAAATTTCTAATATAAAACTATCGGAATTTCCATATTTCTCTGTATGGTCATTTAAAGGATAAAATCGTACAAGTTAGGGTCTTACAGTGCAATCAAATCTGAAAACTTTCGTAAAATTCATCTTTTATCTTGAAAATTAGTATTTTATTTTGATTAATTATTAATATTGATTAAAGTGTTCAGCTTTTAAAATTAATATATATGTTTAATCATCAGCTTATGATTTGATATCACCAGCTTATAGTTTTAAGAAATCAGCTTTTTTCGTTAAAATTTGATATTTTACATTGTTTTGTCTGATTACTAATACTCATTAATGTGATGATTGTCCAAAAACTTAAATATAAGTTTAAATTTCAGTTGATAACGCCATATTTATAGTTGAAAAATTCTTAAGAAATCGGCTATTTTCCTTAAAATTGATATTTTTCCGTTGTTTCGTCTAATTAGTAATATTCATTAAGATGTTTATCATTCAAAATTAATATATATGTTTAATCTTAGGCTTATGATTCGATATCTTCATCTTATAGTTGCAAAAGTCTTAAGAAATCAGCTTTTCTGATTAAAATTGGTATTTTCTTTTGCTTACTTATTATACTCATTAAGGTGTCCATTGTTCAGAAACTATAATATATAAGTTTAAAATCCATCTTATAAGTTGATATCGTCATCTTATAGTTGAAAAATTCTTAAGAAATCGAATTTTTTCCTTAAAATTGATATTTTGTATTGTTTTGTCTAATTATCAGTACTCATTAATCTGATGATTGTTTAAAAACTAAAATGTGAGTTTAAATTTCTTCTTATAAGTGTATATCGTCCTCTTAAAGCTGAAAAAATCTTAAGAAATCGACTTTTTTCCTTAAAATTCATACTTTTTCTATTGTTTTACCTAATTAGTAACCCATTAAAATGTTCTTCATTCAATATTCATCTTATAGTATGATAATCTTGTCCATTTAGCCTCATCTTAGAGTACTTATGCTCACCCTGTTCTTTCAGTTCATATTTAACTCTTTTTTCCGTTAGGGGGCATTGGAGTCGAATTCAGGGGACGGGCGGGGGACCGTGGCATGGGAGACGGCATGGGAGGCGGGTGTGCTGGAGGCAGTGGTGTAGGAGACGGTGTAGTAGGATGCAGTGGTTTCGGCCCAACAGCACCACCGCCTGCTGTCCTCGAACTCTCGTTTTCCTATTACTATTGTGTTATTGAATTGTCAAAGAATGTTATTTAAAGTGATCACAATAATAAATATTTGTGGTAGACAGGGCTTAACAAATATGGTCGCCAGTGGCGACCAAGTTTTCTTTTATCTGTCGATTAAATATTTAATCTAACGATTTTTTTTTGTACAGAAATTGACATAACAAATGAGCATAAAACGTCTCCACATTTTTTTTTTTTTGTCTCCCAAACTTCTTCGTGCACGGCAAGTATAGTGTTCTTCCTCTTCTCTGGTACTTTTAAAGGAAAAATGTTATTATTCCAGCCGGTTTACGGTAACTAAACCGTATATACACTTTTACAATTTAAAGTATATCTATATTTAAATTATTTTGTTAAATATATTTTCCCTTTTTTTCATTATCGCATGTAATGTGTATTTGCTGTTATTTAAAGGCGCGGCATTCTGTTCCTAGTAATGAAAATATGTATTCTAAATTACATCTATCTGTTTTATGAACTCCTCTCTAATGTATTTTTATTCTCTCGGCAGTTGTATCTTAAAAAGAAAACAAAATTATAAATGATTCTCTCATGGTCAAATATTAATTGTATTAAATTTTGTATTGTTTATAGCGTTGAAATACATCATTTTTGCAACACGCAGATGGTTTTCTCATAAAGATTAGCGTCACTACTTCGTATATGAATGCAATTCGTCATTGCTCAGATGCCTTCTTTCCAAAATCATAAATAACATGCATACCTTTTTTTATATGTTCTCAAAACAATTTTAACTGCCAGTCTAGGAATTTCTTCATTTTGTCAAAAGTGTGCTTAGTTGCCAAACATGCACGCGCCCCTTCTTGTCGCCAATTTTGAACATAAAATGAAAGTATACTAAAGGTTATGGTAACCTTGTCTAAAATTGACGCCAACACATTCGAAAAAGGAAAATCTTTGGCGTGTATGGTAACTGCGGCCTTTCGTCACTTCACATCTATCTATCAGCTTGGTTACAGCTAATTAAAAAGCTCCCAAAATGCACAGCCCGAAGTAAATCATGTCTTTCCAGAACTTCTGCACTAAAAATTGATGCTATGCACCTGTGAGAAATGTCACCCTGTCAGTCTGTATCTCTCATGTGGTATTTTATTTCACTGCCATTGGATATGTCCTAAGAATTGTCTGTTACCAGTGGATTAATGCAGAATGTTATCTCAAATAAACAGAGGACATTTTCATAGTGCTTGCCTTTATTTCTCTGGATGTGCAGCATCTTCTACTTCACATTCCTTTCAGGATCCCGGACTTTTTGGTTATTGTGGATCCTAGCTCAATCTACCTATTCATGCCCGAAATTACTTCTTCCTATAGATATTTCCACGAACAAAACTTTCGAAGAATTTTTGCACTAGTAAACTTTTTGATACACATTTTTTTTTCTCTCCCCCACCCTAATTCGAGCACGGCAATTATAGTGTTCTTCCTCTTCTCGCGTACTTTTAATTGAAGACTTTTCTTATTCCAGCCGGTTTATGTATAGAAATAAGCTTTTTTAAAAAAAAAAACAATATATTTACTGCAATTACTTGCCTAAAATTTTTATCAAGAGCAGCATCTGTTACACTTCTTAGTCACAATGCTAAATTAAAATTATCATAAGATATCTCATTATAGATGTTGCAAAGCTATATAACATATTAAGAAATAAACTTACAAATTACAGTCAAAAAAAAATATTTTAATCTTTTATTTTCAATTTCGCAAAAATAAGTTCATCAAATGCAAATTTTAAAATAATAGAATCAGAATTATTTGACTCACTTTGACAGGAAAATAGGCAATTTTTTTTCCAACTTCACTATTTCATCGATGCTTCCCTCATCAGATATAAGGTGTTGTAGCACACAACTATCTACACATTTGAAGCATTCGGAAATCAGCATTTCACGAATATGCCGGTTAATTCTCCCTTTACAGCATTTATTTATCTCATCAAAAACAACTCGTTGTAAATGATCCCGCCAAGCCATAAACCTAAAACGTCAGTCACAAAAAGGAGTGATATCACATAAAAAGAAGCGATATAGAAGTGCATACTCCGAGTCCCGTGTAAAAATCTATCACCACTCATAATGTTTCCAAAGGACTCGGAGTGAGGTACAGTATGTGAAAACTGCTTGGCGACCTGCAGGCTTTTATAATATATGCAGTATATCAATTTTGAAAATCGAAAAAAATAAATTTTTAATTTTTGTTACATCATTTTTTAATATTTTTGTATGCGAAAGAACTGACAGAACGGATTTTTCCCCAGATGTATACGATTCCGCTTACGCTAGAATTACTGCAATATATCTCAATTTAGTTAACGCTTATTATAAGGTACAATGCTATTAATATGCGTATGATCATCATATATATATATATATATATATATATATATATATATATTACAAACTCAAAATCTTTACATGTTTACTTAAAAAATCTTCTTCATAAGAGTGGTGTTTCTAGTTTAAATAATGATAAATAAAATCAACAAATTGATTTTTCAAGCTCATAAATAAGAAAGGACATACAAACACAGAAGCTTCAACTTTTTACAATTTTATGGGAGCAAAATAAATAAATAAATTAAATTAAATTAAATTAAAATAATATAGTCATATGTAATTGCAGGAAACGCAAACATTATAAAAGCCTGCAGGTCGCCAAGCAGTTTTCACATACTGTACCTCACTCCGAGTCCTTTGGAAACATTATGAGTGGTGATAGATTTTTACACGGGACTCGGAGTATGCACTTCTATATCGCTTCTTTTTATGTGATATCACTTCTTTTTGTGACTGACGTTTTAGGTTTATGGCTTGGCGGGATCATTTACAACGAGTTGTTTTTGATGAGATATCACTCCTTTTTGTAAGGTATTTAATTTCAATTATACGGATTCCATTTTTATTCAGAAAAGAAAAGATAAAAGGGGCAAAAAAATAATAGTGATGCTATAAACAGAATTATACATCAGAATTATACAATTTATTGAGTGACTTATTCCAATGTACATGTCGCTACCATAACAACTGGGAAACTTTTATATTAATTTCCTTACATTGTATTCATCAGATTATTTATGACATATTTATTTTCCTTTTTCTTTTGTTTATATCACTCTTCCGTTTATATACATTCAAAAACAAAAAATTACACAATTTTACAGTAGTTTACAAACTAATTAAAATACTACAGTTTCAGAAAAATGTGGAAAAATAGGAAGCACTTTTTTTTCGGTCAACTACAACGATAAGTTTATGGAGCATACTTTACCGAGAATAATCAACATTTTTTTTTCCCTACGAACCTATTTCTATTAGTATAAAAATTTACAGGGATTTTTATACTAACATATTAAATATATTATTTTTGAAAATTACTGAGCACCTTAGAAGTTTTTTATTTGTTTAAGTTTTTTAACTCAACGTTTCGAGAATTTGAAAAATATAAAATTCGCAACGTTTGCAAAAGTATAAAAACTATTAAAGTGATTTCTGTTCATATAGTCTGTTCATTCCAATTCGGTGATCCTAAAATATAGGTCCCCAATCTCCGGCAGTCCATGAATTAATTAGAACATATGTATGCAACTGTTAAAATGTTCTCAAAGTTGACAATAGAGGCAATAAGTATAGCTCGGCAAATATGAAACACGGCATTGCTTCATCATGGCTTTGTTTCGTGAGGAGTTCGTTCTCCGAACATAAAAATCTCACGCACCGAACAGTTCGTTACCGATCACCTATTGTATACGAAATTTAGCGTTTTAAGTTCGTCATAGCCGGAGATTCGATGAACGGCAAATATTTAAACGCAAGACTTGTAATCTTGGGGTATCAACATTTTTACATTCTATTACTCAGCGCATGAACGTAAAGTTGGAATTTTGTAATCGCTATTTCAATCAATTCCTAATACGCTAGAATTATATATTTATAAATAAACACAGTTTTTTTAATCGATGAAAATACTATATATTAATAGATTTAGAGCTTAACATCGACGAGATTTCAGACGGACAAAATGATCTTATATTAAATTTTAAAGCCAGATAATGAAACCTTACAGAGATTGAAACAGTGTAAAATCATTAAAATACATCTCACTCAGTAAATATACATCGGTTGTAGTGTAATCAAGATCTTCTAAGAGACTCTGTAAACGAAACGTATATGCTTCAATGCCGCTTTACAATAGAGAGGATGTAGTAACACATTTGAATATCTTGTGTATATAGCGAATTTGACAAAAGTTATGCAATTTACTATTATTTTTCCTCTGTGTTAAGTACAGGAATCATGTACTTCAACGTAAAAATTTGCTAATTACACAACTTTTTACTCTTATTAAAAAAACTTTTGAGTTACCCTGTAAACGAACAGTAAATTCTACAATTCTGTTTTACAATAGGAAACTAACTTAGGTAGTTCGTAGTAACATATTTTAACATCATGCGCATACGTTCTTTTTGAAAAGAGTTAGACCATTTAATATTTTGTTTGCTTCATCTTAAGTATAGGAATAAATCACTTTAAAGTGGTATACATAAAAAACTAATTAATATTTTTACACGAAATATTAAACATTTGAACTACTTATAAAAACAATTCAAATGCTGCAAACCGCGTAAAAATCGGATAATTACACAACTCTTTAGCCCTATATCAAAAGATCTTTTGTGAGACCCTGTAAACGAACCTTAAATGTTAAGATTTTTTATAATAGGAAGCTTACTTGGGTCGAGTGTAATAACATATATTAATATCATGTGTATAGGACCATTCCTAAAAGAGTTGGGTCATTTATTATTTTTTTGCTCTATGTTAACTATAGGAATCAATAACTTTAAACTGATATAAATCAAAAACTAATTAATATTTTTACATGAAACTTACAAAGGTCCGAACTACTCATAAAAACGATTCAAATAACGTAAACCGCATAAAAATCCGATAATTACACATTGCTGTAGCCCTGTCAACAGTTTTTTGCTCTATGTTAAGTATAGGAATCAACAACTTTAAACTGATATAAATCAAAAACTAATTAATATTTTTACATGAAACTTACAAAGGTCCGAACTACTCATAAAAACGATTCAAATAACGTAAACCGCGTAAAAATCCGATAATTACACATTGCTGTAGCCCTGTCAACAGTTTTTGGTCTGAACAAGATTTAAAAAGTGCAAAAAACAGCACTTTTAAAATCGCATTTACTGAAAAACTATTCGTCGGATTTTGCTTTACTTTTGAATTCTTAGTCCCGTGGCACGCCCCATTCCATAGAATCAAGAATTTTGCTTCTAACATAAATAGAACGCGATATATAGATGTGTCAAAAACCCGTTTTGTCCCGTCCGCAAAATATAGACTAGACAGAGTTAAAAAAAAAAAAAATGTAAAATCGTTTGGCATCCATTGGCGGAAATTCCTTTCATTTACGGTTCAATGCATTGCTGTTTCTTATGCTTGGCGAGAAACTCTGTCGAGTTTCTATGATATATATTTTTTTTTTCAGAGATATCTAATTTTGATAAGCTTCGTTAGAAATCTTAGTTTATATAATCTTTGTAAATTATGTACAATTCTAAACTATGTAACTAATAATTCTAATCTATGCTTGTTATTATTTTTTCTCAATTAATTCTTAAGAAACTTCTGCAGTTTTTGAAAATCAAAGACATCAGAGGGGCGGGGGAGGGGGGGATATTTGTTATTGGCGACTAGAATTTTTGGTTGGCTACCAGTTTTTACTAAATTTGTAAAGTCCTCGTGGTATATATTTTTGAGAAAGTTAACTTCAGACATATGACTTCAAGTAAAATAAAAAATCAACATACAACATTATGTTTCTGTTCTAAAACACCTCACATAATTGAACGAAATGACAGATATATGCTAAAAGGGGAATCAAAACGTATGGTAAAGCATAAAAATTCAAAAATAAATCATAAAGGAAAAAAATAATAATAACTCTCACATATTTATTACATTTTTATTTTACAATGACAAATTTTTCCCAGCGATAGATCTACAAACAATGTGAAAATATTTATCACTAGCAGATCCGCCCGGCGATGCCCGGTCCTGTCAAAAGATAATACGAAACGCGAAATCACTCTAAAAATCGCTGTACGAAACCCTTCCTCTGGTAACTCTTTGTCTTTCGGAAATAAAATAGAGAGATGGACACGAAGCGAAGTAAATTTAATACCACCCCCTCAAATGTCTGGATCATTTGATTCAAAACGAGGGAGTTTTTGGTCAAAATTTAAAAAAAAAGGTTACTGTCTGATTTTCACATTATTTGCATTTTCGGAATCAGAAAAATAAATTGTGAGTTTCGATTCAAATAATCCAATACTTTTCTTAATACTCGAGAATGAGTGAAAATGAAACTTTTTCGTTGTCTGGGATTATCAAATCGGTAACTTTCTTTTGCTGTTTCAATAAAAATAGCCATGTACCATGTAACCATTATAATACCCCTAATAGCCAAATTTTTATGCAACGAAAATTTTTATATTATTCGGAAATTTTAAACTATTGTAGAAATTAAGATTAACGTGAAATTAGTAAAAGTTCATTAACATGCACTATTTTTCACGAGCATTAATGAAATTTTTGGTTTAAATTGCATATTATCGAAAAGAGCTAACTAATAAAGAAGAAACTTGAATGTCGAAACTGCAAACAGATATCGGATTTCTATGAGTTATTTCTTACCATTTCTGACGCAATTTGCTTTCTGAAAGCTTTTCTTCTCTGCCTGGATGTGATCGATGTCGAATTCGAAACTGAGAAAATGAGGAATGATCTCTATCTCTGACTGCATCTCGCAAGATACAATCTCTAATGCAGAAATGATGTCACAAAGTGGGGCTTTTGATTATCGCCCAGCAATGCAAGTCGCACGACAAAAACAGACAGGCGATCAGAACAACACAGCTGATAATATCTGTTATAGATAAAAGAAATACGTTCATAAAGAAAATCTAAACAGAAATTTACTTTTAATTGGATAATGATTAAAATATACAGAAAATCATGTTTCTGATTGTGAAAATTCTGTTGATTGCGAGTTAAATTTCTGTAATTGTAAGGATTTTTTTTTTTCGATGAAAAAGATTTCGTAAATATATCATAAAGTGTGGATTTGAGAATATCTTTAACAGATAATTGTTAAACTTTCATTTTCTATAAGCTATGGGATTTGCTTTTATTATTACACTGCAAAAGAAAAAAATCGTAAAAATACGCAAACTGTACTGGCAAAATTATTCTTAAAGGGCCTCTTCACTGAAACTTCCCGATAGCGAAATCCCATGTTAACCTATGGAAAAACTTAGAAGCGCGTTTACTCATTACCTAATATACACTGCTGGACAATTGCTAAGGACGGATCACAAATTGCAATGTAGCATAACATTAAGCGAGATATGAGGCCTAGTAGGATAAAAAATTATTACCACACTGTTCAGACATTAGAATAAAGGACATTTATTGTTCTGGAAAATACAAAAGGCTATGAAACACCTGAAAGAAAAAAAATATTCATTTGATGCTGCATACGGAGAAATGGAACAATGCATATGAAAGTCAGCAGGCACTTTGGAGAATGGTGTCAGTACGGAACATGTCCACCGTGAAGTGTGATGCAACATTCTACACGTTGTATCATACTTTGCACAACATTATCCAGCAGCTGTTGAGACAATTTATCCCATTCCTCTGTCAGTGCACGGATGAGGGTGTTATTGTTTGTTGGAGGATAGTTTAGACCAGCAAGTTGCCTCCCCAAAGCATCCCAAACATTTTCAATTGGGTTTAGATCTGGAGAAAGTGCTGGCCATACGAGGCATTGAATATCTTCGCTGTCTAGACAATCCTGAACAACGAGTGTTCGATGACATGGTGCGTTGTCGTCCATGAAAACAAATTTATCACCGACAGCACCATGGAAAAGGCGAACATGAGGAAGTAGAACTTCATCAATGTATCGTTGGCCCGTCATAGTCCCAGTCACAACCACATGTAGGCGTGTGCGGCCATTGATCATGATGCCGGCTCATACCATGACACTGCATGTCGGATATCGGTCCCTTTCCTGGATATTTTCTGGACGATAAGCAGTACCACTCTCACGTCAGATCAGTTGGCGTCTACAATTCGATGACAGGCTGAACCTATTCTCATCTGAAAATAGTACGCATCCCCAGTCCTGTTCAGTCCAGTTGCGATGCTCACGACACCATTGCAAACGGGCAGTACGCTGCTGTGTGGTCAATGGGACACACACAGCAGGTCTGTGGGCATATAATCCTCCGTCCCTCAAACGTCTGACTATAGTTTTTCGGGAGATCTTCTGACCTGTGACAGCAAGAAACTGATTTGTCACCTGCTGAGCTGTGATGCGTTGGTTCCCTTTTGCCTATAAGACAATGTAACTATCTCCTGCAGGCGTCGTACTTCTAACACGACCTCCCCGTGTCGCCTGTGCACATTCAAGTAGTTTTAAATTATTTCCACAGCCGTGAAACAACGCTGTGGGCGATGTCGAACTCCCTGGCAACATCTGTTATTTTTCGCCTTTCTTCGATCTTTCCAATAATTCTGCCACGCGTAAAATCATCTAAGTGATATCGGGAAGACATGCCGAAAACTTCAAGTTCGTCAATTAAGTCTTTCCTGTAAAACTTTGACTTAGAACAACAACTGTCCACATCCGTCAAATCCTTTAAAGCTCTTATCAGCGCTATCACGAGATGAACAGACGTGGAAAAGAAAATTTGCATACGCACACCTCTTCTTACAATATCCCGAACTTATTCTAATTTTCCACATTTTGCTTCCTTTTATTTTGTGGTTGCTATGAGTGATAGTGTTATCCGTCCTTAGCAATTATCCAGCAGTGTAATTATTAAAATAGAGTTTGCACCATTAAAAAGTACACGTCAGATGCCGGGAATATGCGTTTTTAAAAATTGTCTCCTTAAACTTTAAGTATTTAAAAAAAACCTACAGACTTTGACATTTCCACGTGATGAAATTTTATCATCTTCTTAAAAATATTTAAAATTTATGGATAGAAATTTTAAAAACACATATCGTCGGCAATTGACGTATACTTTCTGATGGTGAAAAGCGTATTTTAATAATATATTAGGTAATGGGTAATCGCGCTTTTAAGTTTCCCCATAGGTTAACATGGGACTTAGCAATCGGGGAGTTTCAGTGAAGTGGCTGTAACTTAAGTGTGAAAATAATTAAAAAATCGCAAAGCCTTAGCGAAAACGACAAGTTAACCAGACTTTTAGAACTGGTTTTTCAACTGGAATTTGTCAAGGCTATTCTTAAATCCATATTCGATCATTTCTGTCACATTTAAGAAATTATTTCATCGGAGAAAAAAATTCTGTAAAAATACAGAAAATTGTTCTGGCAATCAACGAATTATTTTTACAGTTTCCATAGATTGTAACTTATGAAAGTTAAAATCTTCATAGGTGCTATAATCCGTATAAAAACTTTATGCCCGCAGCGTTCTCCATAATTTTTTAAAAAGTAAATAATGCTCTACAACTGCGGTATTTTTCGAAGCTAGTATATTTTTGCAATTAACCAAATATACAGGACGCCTAAAATGGGCTGCACGTTTTTAAAATCCAATAAGAAGTTTAACAAAAGGTACTAACTTACTCTTTCAGGATAGTAGTGTGTAAATCAGGAATTTCTTTACAACGCTTGCTTGTTTTACTTCCAAATATCATCGATAGAGGGCCCTGCACTGTTAAAACTGTTAGAATGCTCAAACAAAGGTATAAAAATGGATCATTGGATCATCCAGCTTTTAAGCTCCTGTGAGGATTGCGCTTGCCTTTTTTCGCTCTAGTAGCGCCCCATTCTGGAAAAACAGATAAAACGCAGCAGAACCCAGAATGGCGACACCCATGGAGGATGTATGCCATGAGAATGACCATGACTATTACCGGTCATAATGGATAAAGTGGAACTAATTATTAATGTTTCTACGTACAATTATGTTTGTCCCTGTGTTCGTGTTGTGATGTAATGTTATTTGTGATGCATTAAATTTTGTTCGTCATCAGAGCGGCCTTCTATCAATTACCACACTCTTAACACATGGGCTGATAAGTTCCCGGTCTAATAAAGAAAACACAACTTTTTAACATAACATTATAGCTGTATAACTTTATAACTTTAATAAATAACATAACTTTAATAATAAATAATAATAATTTAATAATAATAATAATTATAATAATAATTTTATAATAATAATTTTATAATAATAATTTAATGAATGAATAATAATAATAATTTAATAAATAACATAACTTTAATAATAAATAATAATAATTTAATAATAATAATAATTATAATAATAATTTTATAATAATAATTTTATAATAATAATTTAATGAATGAATAATAATAATAATTTAATAAATGAATAATAATAATAATTTAATAAATGAATAATAATAATAGTTTAATAAATGAATAATAATAATAATTTAATAATAAATAACATAATTTTATAACGAAAAAGCTCTAAACAGTGCTCAGAATCATCGACTCGTTGTTATTTTTGGTCAAAAGTCAACACACGCGGCATCCACTTTGACAACAGCTTTCTCAAAGGGAAAAAAAGTATGAGCCTCCTGCTCGTCCAAACTTATGGTGATATTGCTAAACCTTGCCTGGAAACCACCAAATGAAATGTCCTGCCTCATGTCACAGATGAGATAACACATGGGCTGATAAGTTCCCGGTCTAATAAAGAAAACACAACTTTTTAACAAAGCTTTATAACTTTATGACTTTATAACTTTAAAACTTTAATAAATAACATAACTTTAATAATAAATAATAATAATTTAATAATAATAATAATAATTTTAAAATAATAATTTCATAATAATAATTTAATAAAAATAATTTTAAAAATAATTTAATAATAATAATTTTATAATAATAATTTAATAAATGATTAATAATAATAATTTAATAATAAATAACATAATTTTATAACGAAAAAGCTCCAAACAGTGCTCAGAACTCGTTATTGTTTTTGGTCAAAAGTCAACACGCGCGGCAGCCACTTTGACAACAGCTTTTTCATAGACAAATGTTCATACAAAATAAAACCTACACGTTCCTTGGATATATTCAGAGTCTGAGCTATCTCCTGCAACTTCACTTTACGGTTCCCCAGAACGATTTTGTGGACTTTTTTTATGTTTTCCGAAGTAACCACCTCTTTTGCGTGGTGCATCACTGGTGTCCGTACGACCACGTTTAAGTTCAGCAAACCAGTCAATAATGGTTGATTTACATAAAGGGGGGTTAGCCGGGGCAGCTGTCCCGGGTGCAAAACTTGTAAGGGCGCAAAAATGAGGAATCATAAAATATTAAGAATAAAGGAAAATTAAAAATTCACATGAAAATATATTCAATTTTATTTTGTTCAACGGCGGTTTACTTTCGTTGCATAAGGATCAGAAATAAAAAATAAATTAATTTTTATTACATTATATAAAATATCACATTGCCACCAGTATTTTTAATAAATTCAAAGATTTTGCGCTACCTCTTTTTCCGACACTGTTCTACGCTGTTTCACAACGTGTTCAGTATTTTATTTCGGTTATGTCTAAAAGACATTCGGGTGATTATTGCAGAAAGAAGGCTAAAAAAAGAGAATAGGAGGCTTCACAGCTATCATCTAGTATGTCCTCATAGCTTAAGCCGAGCGATATTCATGAAGGTAACCAACCAAGTTATTATTATTATTTTTTTTATACGTGCTACACCATATAATAATTTATGTGTATTATTTATGTTCTAAAAACTTCCTTTTCTCTGAGTTGATACATAAGAAAAGAATTATAAATCGATTTTTTATCAATTTCTTCTAAATTTAGATATTCTTGTAATTAACAGACTTTTTGTCTAAAAAATGACATTGAAACTTATACTCTGTCGAGAATTCAACGCGTTGTGGCCCTTTAAATCCATTTTATTTATGTAGTTAAAAAGGTTTTCTATCCATGAAAAGATGAAGTCAAGTTCGGCTATTGAACTGCTAAGAATGATAAATTTACATTGACTTCAGGAGGCTTGTCCAAATCTAACTACAGGGTGTCCCAAAAAGGAGTACCCATTTTTAAAAATGAATAAGAAACAAACGAATAGAGTTAATAAAAGAATTCTTGCAGGAAACGGATATGTGAAGTCTGGAATTTTATTTAGAGTATTTTATTATGTTAGTTCAAATTCTTACCGACAGATGGCGCTGTGGCTACCGCATTCATCAGCAATAGTTGAAAATTAAATGACAATATTTTCAATATGTCCTCCATTCATCACAATAACATGTCGGAGTCTTAGAATGAAATTAGCACACACCTTCTGCAACGTCTGTACGGAAATGGCTGTACACTCTTGAGCGGTTAATCGCTGGAGCTCAGCTAGTGAAGTGGAATTTTGGCAGTAAACTACATCCTTCAGATGGCCCCAAAGAAAAAAATCACACGGATTTAAATCTGGTGAGTAAGGTGGCCAATTCATACCCTTGCCGGTTAATTTCAGGTAATTTTTGGTGCTGTAGCGCCATCTGTCGGTCAGATTTTGAACTATCATAATAAAGTGTATAAACAAAATTCCAGACTTCACACATCCGTTTCCTGCAAGAATTTTTTAAATAACTCTATTCGTTTGTTTCTTATTCATTTTTAAAAATAGGTACTCCTTTTTGGGACACCCTGTACTTGTCTAAAAATATTCCTAACACTACCTGTATCCGTCGCTTCAAATCAAAGAAGTTTCAGTAAATTAAAATTGATTAAAAGATATCTAAGAAATTTAACAAAAGAACAACGATTATCCACTTTATGTATAATAAATTTAGAAAATGAGATATCTTGCAAATTACCTTATGACGACATAATAAAAACTTTTGCATCAAAGAAAGCTCGCAAAGTAAATCTTTAATAGGTATTGTAGATGTTAAAACAGATATATTTTCTGTAGTTTTTGTATTGTGTAATATTGTATTTTTTATATAGAAAAAATGCATAGTAAAAATACAGATTTTGAGTACTGAGTACAAATTACTTCCTTAAAGCGGTATTAAAAAAAATATATATATATATATTTCCACGCTCAACAACTCAAAATTTTGAGACACATTTTCAGACTCATTTTTAAAAGTAAAAACATGAAACTTGGCGACGTGATTTATGAAGAGATTTGTAAGGGACCTATGTTTTTTATTTTTCGTTCAATTAATTAGAAATTGATTTACAAACAATTATTTTCACAGTACGATAATTTTTTTTTCCGGCGCTATCGCTTCGGGAAATTCTGTTCAAAATGTCCACTTTGACAGCATTTTTAAAAATATATTCTGCCTTTATCAAAAAATCGAGACAATACGGACATTATAAAGTTTCTGAATAAGAGATCCTGCCAATTGGATGCATTTTAGAGCAAAAATTAATTTAAAATGTGTCTCAAAATAAGCAGTTTGGATTTGAATACACCTTTAAGCAATTGTTTACGCAGATTTTATTCTGATATTCTTGGGAGCAGGGGGGGGGGGGGGCGCAAATCTACAAGCTTGCCCCGGCTAAAATTTAGTCTAGATCCGTCTCTGATGGTGCAGTATCCGGATAATGCTTATCAAGCCAAGCTTTTGTTTGAACGGTGTTTTTTCCCATCAAATAACAATTCTTGAAATTCTTGTTTATTCATTGTTTTTGTTTACCAACAAAGTTGTTCAACTAAAAACACTCTAACGTTTTATCCACACGGCGAATCGTCATGACATTTTTTCTGCTACCTTTTAAAGGTTAGTATTTGCTAAAAAAATCATCGGTTCGGCGATTGCAACGCCATCTGTATGCCAGACCGGGAACTTATCAGCCGATGTGTTACGACGACTGAAGGATTACACTGGTGTCAGAAAAATGAAAAGAATAAATGGTCGTAAGTGAATGAAAATAATAATCCCAGGATAGCTTTTACAAGATTTAGAATTACTTATATAGCGATAAGGTAAATTATACTATATACATGGCCGATCATTTAACGAAACTGATGAAAGCTTCCGGTGTAACAAAATCATCTATTACTTCTCTCTTTAAAAAGATTGGAAGAAGCGTGGGTGTCGAAGTCACCGAATTTAGAAGAAATTGAGGAAAATTTTGCCCAGTTAAGAACAAAAAGGTATCGATCTCAAATGATAAGATAATGAAATTTTATCATTAATTGATGATTTAAACGAAGTGGAAAAAGACGCGAAAACATCTATCGAATACCATGAACGCGTTCAGCAGACCTAACCAAAGTGACCAATGTGACCGGTTACTTACCGGGGCGTACTTTACCGTTTTATAACCGATCGACAGACCTACTGGACGAAAATGGTATTATTTACTTGTAGCGCCATCAATATTACATCATCGTAATTACATCTGTATCACATCATCGTAAATTTTCCTGTAACCGATCACGTGACCCAACTAACCAAGATTTTTCTTCGGTTAGTTCGGTCCCTTACCGGTCACTTCGGTTACTTCCGCTGAACTACGTTGGTTGCGTACCGGTTAGCAGCACTGAACGCTTTGGTAACTAACCGATCTTACCGGTTACGTACCGGTGACAGTACTGGACGCGCTCCATGAAAAGATTACTCTTTGGAATTTTAGAGTTAATAAGAAATTGAAACAAAATAATAAAAAAGAAATTACCCCATAACTCACGTCGATAGTAAGGCTGCAGATGTAGTTCCGGATACTGTTAAACTCCCTACTTTAAAAATAGAAAAATTTTACGGTGGAATTCAAGATCGCAGTGCATGACAATGAATCCTTGTCAAATATTGAAAGGATGAGCTACTTACAAAGTTATTTGGGTAGTAGTGCATATCATACGATAGCCGAATTCACGTTATATGAAAAAAATATTTGAAAGCAATAGAACTCTTAAATCAACAGTTCGGGAGAAAATCGTTAAGGCACATATTAATACTCTTTTATCTTTGAAATCCGTATCAAAAGTACATGACGTCATCGCCCTACGAAAATTATTTCATATTATTCAAACTCAAATAAGAAGTCTTAGATCTTTAGATATTGAATCAAGTGGTTTTGAAACTATTTTGACACCCTTAATTCTAAAATCTTTGCCACATAATCTTTCATTAGAATATAACAAACAGTGTATTAAAAATTCCAGTGACTTACAATCAAGCATTCGTGATTTATTATTGTTTATTCTTACTGAAATAGAATCTAGAGAAAAGCAAAATCATTTGATTGGTAATTACTCTCCGAAGCACCAAGGTCAAAGTAACCATATAATAGGGGAAGATGGGGTACAATGAAACAAGGGGTACAATGAAACATTACTTGTAAAATCAGTAAAATTTGTCACAGAATGTTGCAATTTATATATATGTTATACAACTGTATGTCTCAGTTACTGATGTGATTTGGATACATTTACACTTCTACAACATTAGCAATAAAAGATTATTGATTTTTACCCGTTGAAAGTAAGTTTCTTTACTAAAAGTAATTTTGCTTCTTTTTCGTTGTTGTTATAAGTAATAATTATTTTTTTTTATACATTGTTATCTTTGGGTTGTTGTCTTCATACCTCCAAAAGCAAAATAAAAAAAAATAAATATTAGAAGTTTGTAAATAATTTTTTACTTAGTAACCTCAGTGCGGGGTACAATGAAACAATTGCAGACGGGGTACAATGAAACAAACATGTTGGAATATGGCCTTTTAATATTTTTTTTTTTTTTGTGAAGAAGATTATTTGTATTTGTATGTGTCTGATATGCCTTGTCCTTCTGAAAATTATTTCCATAGTCAGATTAATGAAACTGAAGAGCTGACTAATGAAGCTGCAGTGCAGACTAATGAAGCTGAAGCCCAGACTGACAAAACCCAAGAATCAGAAACGGTGGATCTTGCCATAAATTAAATAGATCATTGCAAGTTGTTCAGCAACTGTTCGTACACCAGGCACAAACTCTAATCTTGTGGGGAAATACATTTATCCTCAAGGGATAAAACCTTACCCCAAGTCTGGTCCCAGAAAGGAAATATAAGTAGTAAAACAGGAAGAAAAAAAAAATAGTTTTTTTTTTTTTTAATTACACCAGTAAAAATGTCTTGTTAGGCAATTAAAAAATAAAAAGAGGAAAAAAGCTAAGAAGGGATTGTTTTCAAAGCAAATTCTGCCTGCTACACTCTGAAACTGACGACGATCCAGATTATTTTCCAGCTCAAGCTGATCATCAAAGTGCTAAGAATGAGATATCCACAAGCAATATCTGTATAAATGATTATGTTTTAATCAAGGGGGGTGAACTGAAACATAAGGAAATATATTTTGTTGGAGAAATCATAAATTTAAATGAAGTCGAATGTGAAGTATACTTCACATAAAAAAAGTCCTTCCGGCCTGTACCGGGAGGAACAGGTAGCTTTCCAATATCTTCGTTTTAAAATTTTAGCTAATGTTACACGAAAACAGCAAGCTAAAATGCAAAGAAATGTTTACGAAAGATTCGCTAATACTGAATTTGAATAAGAAATTCGCCAAATTATTGAGCAATAGCCAAATTGGCTTCATTTATGAAGACTTATTTTGGTCGCCAAATTTGGCGATATTTCGCCAAATGTCGCCAATTTTGGCGAGAATTTGGCGCTAATGGATATGAATATATAGTTTTATGCGTATGATTGGGAAAATTATTACAACAATGAAAGAAAATAATTTGCGAGTAATCGCGTTAATGTGCTGTTTTGTTTCAAAATGTCAGAAACCCTAGAATTTCAAACTGCTCTATCTCAGCCATTTTTTAAGATAGAGGTAAACCAAAAAATGCTCTGGAATCCTTGTATTAAAGCCTAACACGTAATTAAAAAATATTTTGAATTTTTATTTTTTTTATATTTATTTTAGTTTTAAATTTTTAAATGGCCGCCATCTTGAAACAAAATGGCGGACCAAGCTGGCCAACGAACTCGGTCGAGACATTAGTGACCTTAATACACACAATTAGTTTCATCAAAATCGATTCATAAATACGGGCGTTATCGTATGACATAGGTCAGATATATATATATATATATATATATATATATATATATATATATATGTCGTGTTTCCAAGTTCAAATCCGGGAAGAAGACAGTCGTGCTCGTGATAAATAGGGTTAGCGATGTTATTGGTTTCCCTTTTAGTTCGCATCAGGCGGCCGGGTGGTATCATCAACAATAAGAAATGTCAGTCCATATTTTTGTCGAAGAACCTTTTATTTCCAGTTTTAAGACATCTCTTCAGGGAAAATGCTCATTAGCCAACGCTAAACGAAAAAAAATACAACGTTACATTATTTTCTAGAATCCGTCCCGATTCTTTTAGCAAACACCAGCGTCGAAAAAAATTCCTCTCCGAATCAGGATGATCGTGTTTTTAAACTAGCTTGCGTAATAATACAGAATACGTCACGTGACCCACTTCTATCGAATCAAAAGGTCTCTTTTGGAACTTTATCAATATTTCCGGCGGATTTATTTTGTTGTAAAATGCAAAAACTTTCTACGCCCATCCAGAATATTCCATAATCTCGTACCAGATGCCTGTCATATCAACAAACCAGCTTATCTGTTTTTGAGGCTGTAGCTAAACTTCGAATTTAATACGTAATAAAAATAATAAGAAGAAAAGAAAATGAATCTTTATAAAAGGGGGAAAAAAAAGAAAGAATTAAAGTTTTTCGGAAATATTTTAATAGACATTTGATATTTAATAATAGGATAACTTTATGAAATAAGGTTTTTTGAGCGGAATATTTTAAGAGATACGATATTTTAGCATTTAAATAAAGAAGTTATAGCAATTTGACCACATGGGAATAATACTAATGAATTTTAATAATGGATTAAAATAAAGATGTTCTATTTAAAGAATAAATTAAAAAAGCTATCGCCATTTTTAGAATAACTACATTCGAATAAATATTATTAAGTGGATTAGGAATAATTGTCTTTACATATGGATAGTAAAAGGCTATTTTAAGAATGAGAATTATTTTAATAAGCTGGGTTATATACCGAATATTATTGAATGGACAAATTTTATAGAATAATTGCGGAAAAAATTTAAATTTTGTAATATATATATATAATTATAATATCTATGAATTTCAAAAACATATCAAGTTCTAATATCATTCTACTAAAATCTACTATATATATTATTGAGCAATAGCCAATTAATTATTAAATAATTATTGAGCAATAGCCAAATTGACTTCATTTATGAAAACTTATTTTGGTCGCCAAATTTGACGATATTTCGCCAAATGTCGCCAAGTTTGGCGAGAATTTGGCGCTAACAGATATGAATATATAGTTTTATGCGTTTGATTGGGAAAATTATTACAACAATGAAAATTTTTGTAATGTGCTGTCTTGTTTCAAAATGTCAGCCACCCTAGAATTTCAAACTGCTCTATCTCAGCCGTTTTTTAAGATAGAGGTAAAACAAAAATGCTCTGGAATCCTCGTTTCAAGGCCTAACACTAAATTAAAAAATAAATTTGAATTTTTAACTTTTTTGTATATTTATTTTAGTTTTAAATTTTTAAATGGCCGCCATCTTGAAACAAAATGGCGGACCAAGCTGGCCAACGAACTCGGTCGAGACATTGGTGAGCTTAATACACAAAATTAGTTTCATCAAAATTGATTTATAAATACGAGCGTTATCGTATGACATAGGTCAGATATATATATATATATATGGAGATATATATATATATATATATATATAAATCAACATTTGAACGGAGGGTGGTTTTGGGGTCTGGGGGTCATGATCGGTGAAAATATATCAAAATTTTCCGGAACTGCTTTCCTCCGAACGGCATATTTTAGGAAGCCTTTTGGTACTATATTACTCCAATCCGCATTTGGACACCAATTTAAAGCTTCTTTAATAAATTTCCCATTGAGTATTGCAGTAGATAAATTAAACACTAGGATAGTCGCAGGGCACACTAGGATTAGGTACTAGGTAGACTCGCAGACAGACATTTTCTAAAAACAGTCAAATCGTGTTCTCAGAACCTCCTAAAACGTATAAATCCGTCGAAAACTTTCATGAATCCAATACTTTTTTCTTGTAAAAATGGAAAAAAAAATAAAAACGTTCCAAAAAGTCACAAATTGAATGAGAGCAAGTTAATCTGAAATATAATTTCGTAAAATTCAATTTTTGAATCACTCTGTCACTTTTTTTTTAATCATGACAGTTAAGAAAATATTTAGTCAGTAATGTTGATTTATCTGTAGCAACAAAGCCTCCAGGTAATTTCCAGAGCATTGAATAAGTAGAGTGAAAAGTTTGTGAGGCAGTCAAAAATTGGCTGGCACGCCTCGGCAGACAAACAGTCGGAATCAAAGACCTCCTTGTTGATTACTCCACTCTATTTAAAACATGCAATGAAATGTAATTAATTCATCATCTCGCAGCTTGCAGTTTTATGATGTCGTTTGCTATTTAGTACTGCCTCATTTTTAAATTTCTATAATTAGTTAGTATTTATGATGATGATAAGTAATAATATTATGTTCGAAGTATCATATTTGATCCTATAAAAAATTGCGTGTGATACGACGAAGGTTTCGATAACAGAAAATTCTGAAATTTACTCTAAAACACCTATTGAAATAAACTGATAAGATTTGCGATGATGGTAGACGCTAATACAAGACACTAATAATTTTTATCTAGTGTAACCGTACAGGAAAATCTATGCACCATACGATAACCATTTTTAAACATTGAAATATTGCACTTAACCTACATATTTAAATTTTTTGACAACATGAAAAGTTTCACTGAAGTTAGTATGTAGATTCATAGCAACATGTCAGACAAGCAAACAACCTACCATCATATTAATAAAAATCGCACGTGAAAACAATTTCTTTCAAAGTAACAAGCAAAACAATAGCAAGGCAACATGGAAAAAAAATCAAGATTAATTTATTCAAAACTTAGACATTAATATACATAATATCTATACTATTATATAAAGAGAGAACGCCTGACTGACTGACTGACTGATTCATCAACGCCCAGCTGAAACGACTAAAGTCAGTATCATGAAATTTGGAGAGTAGATTGCTGTTATGAGCTAGGAAGTCTGTGGCATCAGCCATGAACTATGAACACTGGATATATAACCTAGGTTAACTGTAATTGTGTTTGTGTTAGATCTCGAGCGCTCTGTAAGTTTGTTAATAAATGTCGTGATGTTCTAAAGTTGATTATTATTTGGTACATCTTATATTTAAGCTCGACAGTATCTTTTAAGATACATATCAATACATGGTGGCAAGCGGTTTCAAATTGAATATCTAATTTCATTTTTACGCACACTCTGTGTACGAAATGGCGACGTCAGCTTATCATATTTCACCACCGGAATCTTTTCCTTTTTCAACGCCAACCGAATGGCCGAAATGGAAACAAAGATTTTTACGCTTCAGAACTGCTTCAGGATTAAATACGAAGTCAGGTGAAGAACAAGTGGATGCTCTTATATATATTATGGGTGACAAGGCCGAAGATATTTTTCTGTCATTTGACATCACAGAAGCTGATAAAAAGAATTTTCAAGCAGTGCTAGAAAAATTTGATAATCATTTCGTAGTGAAACGAAATACAATATTTGAAAGGGCACAATTTAACCGACGGATACAAAAAGAAGGTGAGTCAGTTAACGATTTTATTACCGATCTATATGCATTAGCTGATAAAAGTGCTTATGGTAATCTTCATGATGGATTACTCCGGGATCGCATTGTTGTCGGTATTACTGACCAATCTTTGAGTGAAAAGCTACATTATGCCAGAAACAAGATGACTCTACGATGAAGGTAATTGCGTATGCTTCCAGAACATTAACTCCAACGGAAAAACGTTACGCCCAGATTGAAAAAGAGGCATTGGCACTCACTTGGGCATGCGAAAAGTTTTGTAATTATTTGATAGGTACAAAATTTCTTTTGGAAACTAATCACAAACCTCTGGTCCCTATATTAACAAGAAAATCCTTAGATGATCTCACTCCTCGTCTTCAAAGATTAAAAATGAGATTGATGAGATACTCTTTTGATGTTTTTCATACTCCAGGAAAACATTTACTGGCAGCAGATGCATTATCCAGAGCACCTCACCAAAAGCAGGTCCCAACTTTTGATTTGGAAGAAGATGTCGAGCTCTTTGTCAATCAAATTACAGAAACTGTTCCGATAGCTCCAAAAAGACTTTCCCAGTTGAAATTGGAACAAGAAAAAGATTCAACATGTAGGATGTTAACTACCTATGCTTTAGAAGGATGGCCAGAGAAAAAGCATGTAGAATCATCTTGCCGAATCTTTTGGCCTTTAAGATACGAAATTTCAGTTCATAATGGGCTAATTATGAGAGGAAATCGAATAGTTGTACCAAACAAGTTTCAACGAGAAATCTTGGAGAAAATTCACGAAGGTCACATGGGAATAACTAAATGTTGAGCTTTGGCAAATTCAGCTGTTTATTGGCCTGGAATGAGCAAGCAAATAGAGGAACTCGTTCGAGAATGTCCATCATGTATACAGGAAGCTAGAAACTGTTCTGAACCACTGAAATGGTTCAGAATAACTAGTTTTCCTCAAAGACCTTGGGAAATCGTAGTCATGGATCTATTCAAGCTTCATTCAGACTGGTATTTGTTGGTAACTGATTTCTATTCACGCTATCCAGAAGTCGCAAAATTAGACAGGCTCACATCCAAAGAAGTAATTCTGCACTGTAAGTCAATATTCGCCAGACATGGAATACCAGATATAGTTAGATCTGACAATGGACGACAATTTGAAGTAACTCGAACAGCTGAGTTCCAACAATTTTCCACAGCGTATGGTTTCAAGCACGTTACGCCTAGTCCCAGATACCCTCAAAGCAATGGTTTTGTGGAGGCATCAATCAAGGTAATCAAACTCAGATTCAAAAAGACCAAAGATCCTTATTTGGTTTTGTTGAACTACAGAGCTTCGCCTTTGAAAAATGGGTATAGCCCTGCAGAACTACTGATGGGACGGCGCACAGTGGGGCATTTGACGGATTTAGCCGGCCAAAAATATTTCTTCCTGAAAAAATGATGGAACGTTTATATTTTATTAGTTTATCATATTTTAAACTTTTATAGCAATTTGTTTTTGAAAAAAATGTTTTTTGTATATACAGGGTATGTGAAAGTCACCGTAACATGTAACACTAACTTTAATTATTAGTAAAATATCAGTGATTAATTCTCTGATTGCAATTGTATTTTGCCCATCAATATAAAACTAATTTGTTATACAGAATATCTCAAAATTGAAAAAAATTAAGTCATATTCTAATTTGTTTAAAAAATTTGGAGATACATATTTGTATGCATAGATATAGATTATTTTACGTTTTTCTTCAAGCGTGTTTGAAAGTTCTGAAATCAATTTTAAATTACATTACAGTTGATTAAAAAAATTGTATCAACTTTAGAAAGCTATCTTTTTAAGCATTGTTAACCCTTAATCTTTCCTAAAATGGAAATTTTCCATTTACGCTTTTACAGAGTAAATCAATAGTATATTGAAATCAAGTATTTATTAATCACATATATTTTTTACTTAATTTAAACAAAATATTACAAATAACATATTAGATAAATGAATATATATATGTACATATTTGATAACGAAATATTACAAATATCATATTAGATAAATGAATATATATATGTACATATTTGATAACGAAATCTATGGTTATTCATCAGATGATGCAAAATTGTCTCGTAATAGTTTTCATCACTATCCTATTCTGTTTGACTCTGATGAGCTCTTGCATACAACTGCTCAACAGGAATAAGTAGTGCTAAAGCCTTTAAAAATGATTTAGATTTTTTTTTCACTTGGTATACGTTTTATACAAGATAAGAGTGTATCTTAACTGATAAGTTACAAATTTAAAATATCCACGTTGCACGATTTTTCTTAAACTTCAACTCTCTAGATATCCTTTACAATCGTAATTCTTATGGGTCCACAGAATCTAAGGCGTAGAAGATATTAGATTTTGCCAAACAATTTTTTCTTTCTTTGACTGAGCAACAATTTGGAAAAGTACAAATGAATTCCAAAAAAGGTTTTCATCAAAATTGATATTATTTTTTAGCTTTTTTTTTATATTATTTTTGTTCAAAGCCGTCACATCCTCACTTTCAATTTTACACAGCGTTGTGTCATCATTCATTGTCTCGACAACTTCTTTCAGATAATGCAAGAAGCGTCTAATGGCATGGTCTAATAAACGTTTCAACTGAACTTCTCCAGAAGTCTCTGTAACTTTGTAGGAGTCCTTATTTGTGTAATAGTTATTTCCATTTGTTGCGAATTATACGACTGACATGTTTTCTTATGTGAATATCTGACTGTTTTATAATGCATTTTCGAGATTTTGCTTCAAGAAACATTGATAAAGCTTAAACAGTCGAGAACTACCAATAAGTTGTCTCATGATAATTATATAATGATGTTAATGATATCATGATAATTATGTCACCTGTTTATTTTTAGTTGCAAGATATAGAACCCATGTCATTTCGTTGACTATTGTAAAAGCATTCCTATGTCCAGTAACATACTAATGTGATTCGGTAACATGAGGAAGGATTTCAAGATTTGCTTTGCTATGTACTTCTTCGGTTTTGCTTCTTTTGCTTCTTTGACTATAAATCACAGAAAAATTTCTGAGGCCAACCTGAACGTACGTACTGCAATTGGAATATTCCCTGAAATCTAGATTAACCTTTTTCTCATAAAAAACACTTAAATCATGATTTATCTGATGCTTTTGCTTTTCTTAATAATTATCTTTGTTGGCAAGGTAATCCTCGAGAAATTAAAATTTCTTATCTAAATTTTCCAAATTCTGGTTATTCATATGATCAAACCGGATTTATTTTAATATAATTTTCATTTCAGATATAAATTTATTGATCAGACATGCACATTTGAACTCTTTTATGTCTGCAGATGACATTTTGTGGCAACATTTGCAATTTAACTATCGTAGAAGACATTTTTAAAAAGGGGGTAAATGAAAACATCATCATTTACAGAAACATACACATTTCCGTTTGAAAGAAATTCTTCTAAATTAGCGGTTATTAGCGGCTATTGTTTTGAAAGTTCTTAACTACATATCTTGAATTCTCAATTAATGTAAAAAATATCATCGGATCTCACCCTTAAGGTTAACTAATCCCTTATGGAATATTTAAAACAACAATAAAAATTTCCAAATTATACGGTACATTACATGTCGCTTTATCATGTATTTTAATTAAGCATATATAAACATATTCATGTGAGATATAAACATATATTCCTGGTCTTTCATAATCCATAACTATTTCAGGTAAGTAAAAATTTTGAACAAAAAAAATCACACTGAAATGAGCACTCACAAAATTGTAGTTGACAGCAGAGATAACCAACATACTGCTACAAGCAAGTTTTAACCAACCTACTGCTACAAGCAAGTTTTAACTTGCGTGGCACCAATTTGATTGCACTTGGACAAATTTTATTACTCTACGGAGATTCCCCAACTATTTACCTCCAAAGTTAGCTACATATTTTTCTCATCAATTATGTTTTGGAAAATTGACTTTTGGCCGGCTAAATCAGCAAAATTCCCCACTGTGCGGCGTTTACAAACAACTCTACCCATAGCACTCTCAGAACTTCAACCAAGACTGGTACAGAAGGAGAGATTGGAAGAAATAGAAGAAAATAGAATAAAAACACAAGAAAGAGATTATAATCGAAGACATAAAGTCCATGAGCTGAAACCAATAGATCTAGGTGAAAAAGTTTGGATAACGGATAGAAAGGCTGTTGGCACTATAGAAAGGGAGGCAGATACACCAAGATCGTATCTCGTTAAAGAGGGACAACAAACTCTAAGGCGAAATAGAAAATTTCTAATTCCCGATACTAAGCTAAAACAAGCAGCAGAAGAAAATATGGGAGAAGTTTTTTTAGAAGAGGGCGCAAAGAGCGAGGTTTCAAAAACAGAACAAGCTGTTGTAGCAAAAGGTACTCAACCCTATGTCACTCGGAGTGGTAGAACTGTGAAAGCTCCAAACAGGATGGATCTTTGAAAGGGAGATGTGGCATCAGCCATAAACTATGAACACTGGATATATAACCTAGGTTAACTGTAATTGTGTGATGTTCTAAAGTTGATTATTATTTGGTACATCTTATATTTAAGCTCGACAGTATCTTTTAAGATACATAACAACACAAAATCAATCAGAAAGGATTTTTGAAAATTCCCCATCGAAGGTGGTTAAAGGGGGGGGGGTCGAACATTTTAGACCATTTCGCCATATGTCAGCAGTAGTTTTAGTTAGGAACGTGAAATTCAGGATAACAAATCTACTACAAAAATGATTTTAAACACGTATTTCAGCGATTTTAGAAATTCACCCCTGAGGGGGTTAAAGGGAGGGTGGAACTTTTAGGTCATTTCACCTATCTCAGCAGTAGTTTTAGGTAGGAGTATATGAAATTCAGAATAACAAATCTACTAAAAAATGATTAAACACGTATTTCAGCGATTTTAGAAATTCACCCCTAAGGGGATTAAAGGCGGGGGGGTAGAACTTTTAGGTCATTTCACCTATCTCAGCAGTAGTTTTAGGTAGGAGTATGAAATTCAGAATAACAAATCCACTAAAAAATGGTTAAACACGTATTTCAGCGATTTTAGAAATTCGCCACCTAAGGGGGTTAAAGGGGGTGTTGAACGCTTTAAGTCATTTCTCCATATCTCAGCAGCAGTTTTGGGTAGGAGCATGAAATTCAGGATAACAAATATACTAAAAAAAATGGTTAAACACGTATTTCAGCGATTTCAGAAATTCCGCCCTAAGAGGAGGCCGAATGTTTTAGGCCATTTCGCCATATCTCAGCAGCTGTTTTAGGTAGGAGCATGAAATTCAGGATAACAAATCTACTAAAAAATAGTTAAATACGTATTTCAGAGATTTTAGAAATTCACCCACTAGGGGGTTAAACATCGTATATGAACATACATCGTATATTATGGAAGATTAGATGAATAAGACAACTATTGTTGATTTTTGTTTAGATATTTTGCGTAAGACATTTTTAAAAGGATTTTTTTTTTTCATTTATAAAGCTGAGAGATTTAGTATCATTGCGTCTAAATAACATTAGTTTTTTTCTGATTTATCATTTTGACAGTTTATAGACGCTAATGCGTTATTGTGATCGTCGTATTTTTAGGATATTATATTTTAATTATATTAGCCGGAAGGCCAAGGTTAACTCGGGCGAAGCCGGGTGGTTCTGCTATACTAAAATAAATTTATTAGTTTCAATATGTACATAAACAGGAAAAAATTATTTATCACATTTTTACAAACTTTCATTTAAAGTTAAAAAATTTTAAGTACTACAATTTTGTATTACTCCCGCTTTTATCCGATTTAGAACAATATTTTTAAAGTACCTACCCATCCCTACCCTACATTATAGTCGACGTATTGTCCACTCGCGCGAAGCCGAAGCGGGTCGCTAGTATGTATATATAGCTATTCAACAATGAATCTTCACTTTATTTGAAGTCAGTTAAGAATAACTATCCATGTAGTTATTTTTAACACTTTTCAACATAGTTAAAATTATTTATGACTTCGGTTTGTTTGTCCGTCTGTACGTACTCCAACTCTCGTAAATATACTCGAATTGCGCTATAATTATTAGGTGCGTTCGTAATTATATAAATACGTAGCACCTATAGTCGTCGTTTGGTCCGTCCGTCTGTCCGTCCGTCTGTCTGTCTGTCTGTCTGTCCGTCTGTCTGTCCGTCCGTCTGTCTGTCTGTCCGCATATAACAACGCAAAAACTACCCAACCAAATGGTTTGCAATTTAAAATATATTATCTTTGCAGAATTTTGTCGAGACATTTCAAATTTTATTAAAATCGAATCAAAACTTTAGGAGATATTAATAAAAATATTTATTAAGAAATTTGATTTTTTTTTTTTAAATCGGTGCTTTTTAGGTGCGTTCGTAATTATATAAATACGTAGCACCTATAGTCGTCGTTTGGTCCGTCCGTCTGTCCGTCCGTCTGTCTGTCTGTCCGTCCGTCTGTCTGTCTGTCTGTCCGTCCGTCTGTCTGTCTGTCCGCATATAACAACGCAAAAACTACCCAACCAAATGGTTTGCAATTTAAAATATATTATCTTTGCAGAATTTTGTCGAGACATTTCAAATTTTATTAAAATCGAATCAAAACTTTAGGAGATATTAATAAAAATATTTATTAAGAAATTTGATTTTTTTTTAAATCGGTGCTTTTTTGTTATAGGAGCTTCCGATGGATGTTAAATCGTCAAGCGACCGAGAAACTTATTTTATTACAGAAATTAATCTGCAGACGATATAATTCATTTCACAGAATTAAAAATTATCAAGATCTGAGTATTTATATAACTAGCTGATACATATATATCTGAATATTTATATAACTAGTTAAGATATTTGTATGAACAGTGTCATAAAATATATACTTAACTAGCTGTTTAACCCGTTCTACGCACGGGATATCATGAATTTAATTCTAAAACGTGCGTACGAACGCACCTCGTTTGTAACGTTTGACGTACAATTTCCAACTTGTTTGTTATAGGAGCTTCCGATGGATGTTAAATCGTCAAGCGACCGAAATACTTATTTTATTACAGAAATTAATCTGCAGACGATATAATTCATTTCACAGAATTAAAAATCATCAAGATCTGAATATTTATATAACTAGCTGATACATATATATCTGAATATTTATATAAGTAGTTAAGATATTTGTATGAACAGTGTCATAAAATATATACTTAACTAGCTGTTTAACCCGTTCTACGCACGGGATATCATGAATTTAATTCTAAAACGTGCGTACGAACGCACCTCGTTTGTAACGTTTGACGTACAATTTCCAACTTGTTTTTATACGTCATCGGCGTTTACTATAACACGAACTCTATCGAAAATTACGTATGTAGCATTTATAGTACGTTTACAGGGACTGTCAAAAGTATTCCGTTACATTACGGTCAATGGAAGAAAATCGTTTCCAGTGCAGTTTAATGATGTTTACCATTTCAAACATAATGAGGTTGATGTGCATTTATGACGTGCACTAAAACATGCATACTGTAATGCAAAGCATTTATTATTCTTTACAGGGGCACACAAAATAATTCCGTTACATAATGGCTAAAGGGAAAAACTTTTTGCGGTGTATTCTAATTATGTTACACTATTTCAAATATAATGAAACTGATACCCATTACTGAGGTTAACTACACGATACTTTCTGTAGAATATGATGTGCATAGCATTATCGTTCATTTACAGGGACACACAAAAGATATTTCGGATAAAGTAACTGTATCTGAAGTACTGTCTATTAGCGACAATTGCTGGAACAGTGTTTTCAGTTGGTATGCGTTTTAAACTAAACTTTTTCATACAATGTGGTGTGAATAAATGCTATAGGTCATATACAGGGCTACACAAAAGAATTTGGAAGCATTACTGAGTATGTGAGTGAATTGCTGAAAAGTGTTTTTCAATTGAGTTATGCATTTTCAAGTTGAACTTTATTTAGTATACTAAGACCGCAAAGAATTAGATTACATGACTGTCCAGGCATGATAATTTCTGGAAGTGTGATTTTAGATATTTTAGACGTGTTTTAGCCTGAATTAAATTTTAGCTTAATATGTGGCGCGCATAAAAAACCTATAGTAATATACTGGGCTGTACAAAATAATTCAAGTATGTTTACGTCTACTGGTAGAAATTGCTGAAAGTGAATTTTCAACTTATTATGCGTTTTCATACTAAACTAAATTTTAGCATACTATGTAGAATAGATACAAATATATAGATCAAATACAAGGCAGCACAAAGGAATTTGAATACTTTTCCTATTATGGACGGTAATTGCTTAAGCAAATGCGTTATGCGTTTTCTAAAATGTTCACTTAGGTATCTTATTTACCTAATTAAGCAGTGAAGTTTTGTAAAAGTGTTCTGGAAGTGTTGGAAATGGTTTTGTAATCTATGCTTGACGCATGATATTTCTTTCTTCTTCACTATGTGTTGAATTTCTGATTCGTGAAAAATTAGATTCGTTAAGAAACATCGTAGGACAATATTTTTTTTTCGAAATTGTATGTCCTGAAGAGATCATTCCAGCAACATGCCACAAGACTCCCTTTCTATATGAAATTCCAATGTTTAACCCCCCTCCCCCCCCTATCCCAAACATGATAATCAGACGAGGTCCCCTTCGAATTGATGGTACATATTTCACCGTTTTCTAAAACTCCAAAGCGTTTCCGATAATATAAGAGGTATAGAATGTGACTTTGGCAGACCCAATATTTATTTCTGCATGTAAAAGAGTAACTAAAAAGGTAAAAAAAAAATTATAAAAACCGTTAATTAAATGCGAAAAAGTTAATTTCGAACATAATTCTAAAAAGTTATTTTTTTCTTAATCTGGGACTTTTTTCCCCCCTTTCATGACAGAAAAAGAAAATATTTTGTCAGTAATAATGATTTATCTGTGGCAACAATCCTCCAAGTTAGTGCGGCAATCAAAAATAGGCACACCTCGGGAGATTCAAAGGCTTTCCTTTTTGATTACACTCGACTCTATTTAAAACATATAATGAAATGTAATCATTATGTAATGAGATGTAATGTAATGAGATGACTCATCATCTCGCATTTGGAGATTTATAATGCCGTTTACCTGTGCGACAATATTTAATATAACTGCTTTATCTATAAAGTTCTTACAACCAGATACTAGTTGAAATGCATTATATAAGAAAATAATTTATTAATTTTTTTCACAAAACTGCAGGCATATATCTAATTAAATTTTCAGAAGATCTGAAATTACGCCGACATCTTTCACTATTATATGCAAGGCTACAACTTTTGCGGCACAAGCTGGAACGTCAATATGAGCACAACTTCAGTGGCGTGTATGAGACAAATTAAACCCAGTATAGGTGAATACTTATATATATCTAATTCAATTTTCAGAAGAGCTGAAATTACGCTGGAAATTAATGAATACAGAGGATGTGAATTATCACATTACTACACAGCATACAACCAACAGAGTGAAAAAATTTCCAGACCGGGGATCGTACCCGGAACCCTTGGTATTATGCACCAAATGCTAGACTGGAATGTTAGTCTGGATTTCGTTCGTATAGCTCAAAATGGTACAACATTGGTGCGTAATACCAAGTGTTCCGGGTTCGACTCCTGATCTGGACATTTTTTTCACTCTATTGGTTGTACGCTGTGTTGATAATTTACATCCTTTGTATATATTAATTCAGGCATGTCTGCTGAAACAAAAAGACGATTATAAAACAAACTATAATAAAGTTTAGATATAAAGCTGCCAAGTTACTCCATCGTAAAGACATACTTACAAGAAGTGTTGCTGTTTGCTATATTGTTAAGGTTGCGATGAATTTGGAAAGGGAAACAATATAACGAAAATTTCTTAAATAAATTTTTGAGAGAAAAAACTGCGATATTGTATAGTAAGATTAATTAAGATTAAATAGTGTAATATAAAACATTAGCGTCACCTAAAATAGTTCAATCAGTTCATTTTAAAATAATAAGCTCTTTAAATTAAAAAAAAATCGCTTAAGACACTCAAAGATAAAATTTAACAAATTTAACAAGATAACAAATTCAAATGTCCACCTTGCATGCTTTTATTTAAAGTTAAACAATAAAAGTTTACTAACTGTATAGATATTTTCCCATTAATTTGTACTTGTATAATCAAACTGAGTGTGGTGTATTGAATGCAAGAAAACATTATATAAATGAAATAACATCATTCGTTAAACAAGACTGCAGAAAATCACACATGATGAAATTATGTAATTTCGTGAGTGATATTTTATATTTCTTTCATCAGACTAAGCAGAACGTACAGAATTTTAGAAGCGGAATCTTTAAGACTCTTACGAGATTTGTTTTACCAATGCCACAAGGGTTACTTAGGCTATGTGTTGTATAGAAGGAAATTATATAATCATAGGTGCCCGCAGAACAAAATTCACGGAGGAGCAAGATTTTGCAATAGACGTGGTAAGGAGGGCTTAGGGGTTTACAACACATGGTTATTTCTTTGCCTATATGTGTGTGTGTGTGTGTGTGTGAATGCATTAAAACCTGACAAGACGGAAACACAGGGACCGTGAAGAAATTCTCTTTCAGACAGGTTTGCGTCTTAGCAAATATAATTGTACACAGAAAAAAAAAAAAAAAAAAAAAAAAAAAAAAAAAACAAGCACTCTGGGAGTGCCGACAGAAGTGAAAACATGAATTTCAATATATATATATATATATATAATAAAATACAACTATTTAATTTACATAAAAATAATATATAAATATATATTAAATATAATATATAAATAATTTTCATAAAAAACAATAGTCCACACGCAAGCATGCAGCGCGCGATGCGCCTGCCCCGCCCTACCTCATACCGAACTATACACAATACATGTGCATACTTTTACACAGAGGTGTTGGTTACAGTAACAGTGTCGGGAGTAATGGTTTTTTCCCATCTCAAAAAATGTCCAACGCGCCTAAAGAAATTTTACCTTCAAATATACAGATGTCTCGGTAACAGTGTCGGTTACAGTAACAGTGTCGCGAGTTCAATGGGGGTTTTTTTTCCCATCTCAAAAAATGCCCAACGCGCCTAAATAAGTTTTCACTTCAATAAATTCTCCATCATTGCAACTGCATGTACTTTCATCAATATCCCTCTTTAGGTCTTTTGCATATCCATTATAATTAAACATAACACGGCCTAAAGGCTTATCATATTTAAATGCCTTAATTATTTTTACTTTACTCACTGGTAGTAGATTATTGTACTTGTTTAAATATTTACCAAAATTAACTCATTTATAGCAATTCCCCACATAATCGAATATAAAATAGATCTTTTCTTCCGTACTTTTCTGACAGTTCTTTAAATTACAATATCTCTGTAGATCGTGTTTCTTGATTCTATACGGCAATAAATCCAAGCACAAATCGTTATTAACATTTCTTGTGCTAGATTGTAAAGTTGTTAAAGTCTCCGGTATCAATTTCTTTTTTATATTAAATATAATTCCCTTAATGTCATTTTCCCTAAATATTGATTTTTCTATTTCTTTACAAATATTTAGATTTTTCGAAGTATTCAAATTGATATTATGTCTAATATCACTACTAATAAGCTCTTTCCTTATATCATGTTTTATTTTGTCATAAATAGATTTTGTCATCATCTTTATTTATCCAGATTCCTACTTCTAAAATTCTGTAGGACAATTATAACCAAACACAAAATACTAACGAAAAACCAATACCAGGAAAATCAAACCTGAAGGCAGGAGGGCATGGCTAACGACATGCACTGTAGGGTTAAAACTGGTTTCCACGCAAGCAACGTCCCCCTTCTCCTGCCGAGACCAAATTAATTCAAACTATCAACCAAAACACTAAGCTACACACAGCTGTAACCAACCCTATCTGAACTCATCGAACAACTGATCTTGACCATACTTAGCATTCAAAAATGAATTCAGTTCACTTCTATATTTACTTCTACCTATAAAATTAATCATATTTCTGCGTACAAAGTTCACAGGTTAACCCTGCATAAATGCCATGTTAATCCACTCCATGAATTCGCCAACTGCATCGCCAAATCTTGAACATAATCTCTCAATACGAACTAAACCGTTTGTAAACACATTTCTAAATGCTGAAATGTGCACGTTCGATTCAAAATTTAAGATCTTTAAAGTTTTAAAATCGAAATCATTTCTCTTGTCATAAAACCTTGTTATCAAATTGTCATTCTCCAGCTTTAAAGTCACAGCCAGATAATTGATGTTTTTAATATTCTGGGAGGAGAGTTATAGTTTTAAAGTATTTGGATAATATTTAAAATCTAGGTTTGCATTTTTCCTTATTTAATCCAACTATTAAAACATCATCAATATACCTATAACTCAATATTTCTCTATTTAAAATATTGTTATTCTCATATATATGTAAGTACATGCCAGCTAAAATTGAACTCGAACTCCCCCCCCCCACCCCCCACCCCCATTGGGATTCCACGAATCAGTTTAAATACTGTACTTCCCTCATACCAGTAATTCTCTTGCACTACCAACTGAAACAAGTTAATAAACCAATCTTTATCGCTATCTATATTGCTGTATTTGTTATAAAAATCTATAACCTTGTCCTTTAAATCCAGTAAGTTAATGATACTGTATAGGTCTGCAAAATCATATACAAACTCTTTATGTTTTGATGTTTTTTCAATTTATCTAATAAAATGTAACTGTTTTTTATAATAAATGTGGACTCCGTACTCAACACTCTATCAAACACATTACTCAAAACTCCCAACAATTTCTTATAAGCAGACTCTAAGTATGAACCATACCCACAAGTTACAATTCTAAATTTCACTGTTTTTTTGTGAAACTTTGGCACTATAACAAGATATGGGAAACGTTGACTTTTCTGCTTCAACTTAACTTTTTTTATATAGTGCCTTAACCCTGTTTTCCATCACTGAAACTTTCAATATCAATAGCTCATAGTTATCGCTGTTATTATAACTTTCATTTAATATTTCACCATAATTTTTTTTACAGATTAATGCATAACTTGTGTTAGCTTTATCGACATATGTAATTATAAATTTACTCTGAAGCTCTTTAATAGATTTAGTTAACCTAGTATAATCCTCTTGAGACACCGTCACAATCTATATATATATATAATTATATAAATATTTAATATATTATATATTTAATTATATAATATAATATAATATAATATAATATAATATAATACTACTGTTTAATTTACATAAAAATAATATATAAATATATATTAAATATAATATATAAATAATTTTCATAAAAAACAATAGCGCATAGGCAAGCATCGCCCCGCCCTACCTGATACCGCACTATACACAATACATGTACATACTTATATACAGAGGTGTCGGTTACAGTAACAGTGTCGCGAGTTCAATGATTTTTTCCATCTCAAAAAATGCCCAACGCTCCTAAAGAAGTTTTCACTTCAAATATACAGAGGTGTCGGTAACAGTGTCGCGAGTTCAATGGTTCTTTCCCATCTCAAAAAATGCCCAAAGCGCCTAAAGAAGTTTTCACTTCAAATATACAGAGGTGTCGGTAACAGTGTTGGTTACAGTAACAGTGTCGCGAGTTCAATGATTTTTTCCCATCTCAAAAAATGCCCAAAGAACGCCTAAAGAAGTTTTCACTTCAAAAAAAAAAAAAAAAGATGTTGATTTTCCTGTATAATACTGGTGTCCCAGCTGCCAGTATTATACCGTAAAATCAACATTTTTTTTTTCAGTGTATGGTATTTTTTCCGACGGGAGCAGGGATTTTTTCAGTTTAAAACAAGATTTTGTATATAGACAGGGTTTGTTTTCGCAGGTTTTATTATATATATATGTGTATATACAGGATTTAGGCATGATGCACATGAACGTTGAAAATTGGAGGACGGAGGGGCTAGAATTGAAGTTTTTAGAGGAGGATTTTTTTTTTTTTTTTTTCCCGAGAAAATGGAAAGTTTTAAAATTTAGAATTGATAGCAGAAAAAAAAATTAAATAATGGAGTGGTGTTCCTTAGAGAGCACTGATTGATATTAAGCAATTATAATCCCATGGTCACTTAGAAATGAAACATTCGATTAGAACGTATTGTATAATTTGACCCTCTTATAATATATCTATTAAATCCAAATAGAAATCGTGGATTATTTAAGATACGTTAATTAACTTCTGCAGGGAGGCAGGAGCTGACAAATCAATTTTAATTCTTAGAAAAGTTAAGCATTTAAAGTATTTTCCAAAAACATTAGTTTTGTCTAGTCAAAAATAAGAATTTCTTGATGCTAGTGTGTTTATTAGCATTCTATATTGACTTTTTAGGCTTTAGAAGGAATATTAGAACTTGAGGGGTGACAGAATGCATTGAGTTCATAAAAGGAAAATCTGGCAACGTGTATATCTATTTATCTATCTATTAATATAGATAAATAAATTGTAATGTTCAGTATGTACTCAAGGTGTAAGACAGAAGTCATGTCTGAAACTCATCAGTGTTATAGCATAACTGATAAAAATTAGTAAGTATACAGTAAAACATGACAAAAAGGAATCGTATAAAACAGGAAAAATTCCGTTTAGACAAGTCTCCGTTTTAGCAGGTATAACTATTTGATATTCTTTTCGACGAAACCATAAAGTTTTAAAATTTAAAACAGAATTTTGTTATAGATAGAATCTTTTTTCACAGTTTTTACTGTATTAATCTCTCTCTTTAACTTTAAAAATATTTCATGTAAAAGTAATTTAATATACATGGGAAAGGTAAAGTAAAAAAAAAAAAAAATTGAAAGAACGAATTATGCTGAATGCATGTACGTTCAGGAAAAATTTAAGCTTAGTTTATTTTACATAACAGTGATTATTCTGTATTCTATTATAAGTTAAGTTCTAAATTGATTGCTTGTTCATAATATTTCCTAATTTTAATGCGGAGGTTGGCGCAAATCATATTAGAATTTTTACATTTACTCAAAATGCTGTATTAATACCGTTTTGGAGTAGTATGCAGCAACTAATGCCACCATCAAGCAATAAATGTAAAAATATAAATTTTAAACTTGTCAATATTTTTCAAGCTTTTTTGATAAATTAAAATACAGCTTTAAGCGTTTCAATATCTGTTTAATAAGTCAAACCCCCTCAGAAATTATAGAATATCATTTGCAGTAAAATTGACTTAATTAATTTTGAAAAATATTCAGGAGTATATGAAATACCATTTATTAAAGAAGATGGATAAAAGAATTAGTATATTGGCATGACAAGCAGGAAATTTAGTTATAGAAAACAGGAGCATATAGCTAATATTAAGTATAATAGAAAAACCACAGCCCTGAAGAAGTAACCATCCAAATAAATTACATTATAAGAGAAATCATAGAGATTGTAACACGTAAAAATACAATATGTAACGATGCAGCATCATTTAATTTATCAAAATTGTGGCTCGAGTTACTCCATGGTTACAAATAGGGAAATAAACATCCAAGTAAAAAATAAAAATAACGTGCATAATTTTTAAAAAATAATACGCGAAAAATTAAATGATTGCGTTTCAATTAACTTCATAGACCGTGCATATATAGAATATTTTTGTTTGTTTTGATAATGGCTCAGATTGAGCTGAAACATATGTCAACAGCCTGATAAAACCTATTTTACTGTTTATAATCTTTTTATTTTACACCTTTTAGCAATTAAAAAGAAAGATAGAGAATTAAATATACAGCCTTTAACAAATTTAATTACCTATTTCGATAACAATCTAAACATTTTTACTCCAAGTTATAAAATGTTCATATCACTAACGATCTGGATAATTGGATTAAAATTTTAATTAAATAATTAAAAAAATATCAGATGGAAGTTTAATATTAAAAATAGATGAAATATAAATCATCAATCACATGGCAGAACGGTTATCTCAGTTATCATCGTAAAATAGTAAAGGCATTATGCGGAAACTAAAGAATCGTAAAAATGAACATATAATGAAGCGAATAGAAATAAGATATAACAAGTTGGGTATAAGTGTGATCGAAGATCACACAAAGGGTTTCGTTTAAAATTCCTTTCAAAACACTTTACCCTTTAATTAATAAATCCAAATCATTAATATATAATTATTAAGTACTTATTCTTTATCAGTACACTTTATCAATAAGAACGTAGATGACAACATTATTACATTTTATATATTAAAGTGATTTACAAGAGGGAGCTATTTCTTTTAATCAACTTAAAAATATTCAAGAACTGCTTTTCTGACAATTGTAAAAGTATATTTTTAGAATTTCTAGTTTAGAAATCGGCAGCGAAAATGCATATAAAACATTACATTATATAATTTAAATTTTGAATGATAAAATAAAAATTACTTCATTAGAAGAAAGTTTAATAAAATAAAAGTGAGATAGCAGCACTAGTCATTAACGAGATTTAATTATATAAAGAGGAAACTTAATATTTAAAAATAAGAGCTGTTAAAAAAATATTTAAATAAAATTCAAATATTCAGAAATTTTAAATATTCCAAAATTTAAAAAAATAGCCGAAGTTTAAATAAAATTTTAAGTTTCTAAATACAAGAAAAAAAAAAGGTTTAAACGAAATTTAAAATGCAGAAATGTGTCAAAAATTTAGTGGATGCTTAAGGAAAAGTTAAAATTTCGAATTTTCTCAAAACAAAACAAATTGTCTAAACGAAATTTAAAATTCCAAAATTTCAAAAATATAGCGAAATTTTAAACAAAATTTAAAATTTTGCAATTTCTCCAAAAAAGAATTTTTGAATTGAAAAAATTAATTGATAAAATATTTTTCAACAACTTTTGGCCTTAAAATGGCAAAAAATTCAAAAATTCTGGAAAATTGAATCTATTAGATAATGAAGTCTATTTCGGGAAAGATTTTTCAAACTCCGACGCCCATTTTCAATCCAGAAGCATTTTGAATAGTAGGAGCAGGCAAGCACGCTACCACGGAGCCACCTAGCCTGCACGAAAAAGACTGAAATTAAGGCTCTGTTTTAAAATCTGGTCGGATGTCACTTTTTTGTAAGGAATGGCTGAATGTCATTAAATTAATTCATTTAATTAAAATAATATAAGGCTTTTTTCAAAATTTTATGATTTGTCATGGTGATCTGCGAGGTATTTAGTTATGAGTATGCAAAATTTCACGTATCTAACTTATACAGATTCCGAGAACGAACTCTGTGACTGACAGACAGACAGAGGAGTGACACGAATAGGGTTTTGTCAGATGAACGATACCCTAAAAAAGAAATAGCATCATGTAAATTAAAAATAAGGGAGGCAAAATTAAATCCATGCAGAAACTAACTGTTCTAATAATGAGAAAATATTTCTGTCATTATTTAAAACGCTATAATAAACAAAAAGCTAAATATTAATCACTTAATCCACACAACTTTTGAGGACTCAAATACACATGAAACATATGAAATAGTTTATAAAACACTCCTAAAAACAAACACACTTTAAACTAGAAGAGGAGATAACTGATAAATAACAAAAAAAATGTATATGAAGTGTACACAGAACCCGAAAAAATATCAAAAATGAAACTACAATATACAATATCACAACAAAACCTTTTAAAAAAATGTATTGCTTTGATGGTAGAATGAATAAAAAAATATTTACACAGATTACTTTTTACTAAGTACCTAATGCATAACTTCCCGAAATCATGGAAAATAGCACAGTCGTATTTTTTCATAAACAAAATAAAAATTAAAAATTCCCTAAAGCTTATACTGACCAATATGTCTTTGAAAAAAAAATAGACTTACATACATTATAGAAACAAAAAATCTCTTTAATAACAATCCAATACGGTTTTAGAATGCACTGTTAAAAATTTGCAGCAAACTGTCCAGTCATTTGACCGTTTTTGTAGAAAACGGTTACATAACCGCGATTTAACTATATTTTGACCATAAAATGAGCAATAATATGGTCAGAATATTAGTTAAATTACGGTTATGTAACCGTTTTCTACAAAAACGGTCAAATGACTGGACAGTTTGCTGCAAATTTTTAACAGTGTGGGGAAAAGTACCACGAAATTTATGTATATAATTAAACAAAAAATAAAACATTTACTGCAAGATTACAAATACTGTTTTCTTTTATCATTGGACATAGAAGGTATATTCGATAATAGATCATGGAATATCCTACGAGAAGAAACCATAATACTAAATAAGAAGATTACATAAAAAATAATTTTCTATCACACTTATTAAAGACAGAACTATATTTTTAAATTCAGATACCCAACCGACATACATAAATATTCACAAAGGTTGTCACAAGGATCCTACTTAGGACCAATTCTATAGTTAATAGTAGCAAGTTCAATTCTAAATTATATGTCTGAATATACAAATAGTATTTATGCATTCGCGGATGATTCCGTAATATCGAGACAATAACTAGAACATAATTCAAATGAATTAATACATAGATTATAACATCAGTATGCAATTTAAAATTATTCTCGCATACTAAAACATATAACTACGTGCGGTATATGTGCGATAAACGACATCCAATAATTAAAGATTTTTAAAAACAACAATCGCAGCTTTAATATCATCCATCAATATCTTTTAATAATCTAAAAAAATATGAAAAATCATCAAAACATTTATACATAAACTCAACCAATACGAAATATATAAAGACGGTTCAAAAATGCAAAACGTGCTTTTGGATTTACAGTAGAACGTAATAACAATTCCATTTATGAATACTCAAAGATTAAAAGAAAACAATTTCATATTTCCAGAGAAGCCTTATCATGGGTAATAAAAATGAATATAACTGATATTAATATTTACTTTGATATCAACTCTGTAATACACCCCTTTATAAACTACACACAACGAATTCAATTGTCATTAACATATTAAAAATTATATCTGATAATATTCAAATACAAATATCTTTAATATGGATAAAAATACACGAGGGAATAATTAAAAAGCAGACAACTTGGCAATAATAATAATAATAATAATAATAATAATAATAATAATAAAAGCTTGCCTAAAACTCAAATCACACTGCAAAAAAAAAAAAAAAAAAAAAAAGTGTTGATTTTACAGTATAATACTGGCAGCTGGGATGCCAGTATATACTGTAAAATCAACACCTTTTTTTTTTTGCAGTGCAATACTATAATATTAAAATCGGTTATACTTTAAATAAGATATTTAAATTAAATATTTAAATTAAATATTATTGATTCATGGCAAAATATCTGCAATAGCGACACATGACGATTTATGTATCAGAACCCAAATTTTTCACCATTCACTCTCTATTCCTCCGAATGATTTGAAAAGTTAATCTCGAAAACCGTATCTTAAATATTTTCCCCATATTTTCCCCATTTATATCTCCCTCTTAGTTGCGTTTCCATGATCTCACCCCACATGACGACATTTAACTGCATACCAAAAGTAAATAGAAACTTTATAAGCCCCGATACAATAGTACTATAGTAGTTTTTAACAAGTAACGAAAAATTTCCAACATTTGAATTTAAAACAAATAAACATGATATTTGAAATTGTTAAAATGGTGATATAGCTGACATCTTTATATTACGTTTATAAAAATTGTCCACTAAAAAATATAATTTTAAATATTATTAATCATTATTATTAAATAAAAATCCTCCATTGTTAATAAAAATCCCAATCTTAGTTAATAAACTGCATACCAACTATGAAATACTCAATAGTAATTACTATTCTCTTATCAAAGAAAAAAAAATATTTACCTATATTTACCTATTTAATACGGAATACAACACTAAAAAATTCTACACAAAACCATTTAGGAATCACTTAAAAGTCCAATAGTTCTAGGTCTAATTGGTGAAGACTTCAAAGCCAAGCATAGTAATTAATTTCTTACTAACACATTTTATTCTTCTAAACACTTAATAATATGCATTCGTCGGGCTATTAAACTAATCTTTCCATCTTGAATATACTATGATCGCAGTTAAATCAGTTATAAAGCATATAAATATCTAATAGCATCTGCTTCTCAATTATATACATATATAACATATATCTAAGAATGTTTTCATAAAAAGTTTTCTCATGATACAGAGTTCTTAGTCACGCGAAGACACTCGCAAACTAACGTTAATGTTAAACCTATGGGAACGCTCTTTTCAAAATTCTCGTTTGAAATTTAATATTTATAAACATTTTTTTTTTAATTGGATAGTTCAGGTCGATCTGTAATAGTGCCATTTTTAACTTTTTCGATTTTGGCTCCAGACTTTTTTTAATAAAAGCACTTTCACTTTCGGAACCGGTTTCGAAAGTGAAAGTACCTTCATTATAACTGTGCAGGAAATGCATCAATTAATTAAACGCTAGATTCTGCTAGTTGCTAGCAGTGATTGTCACCTTAATTAACGAATAAATCAATCTAATTTTGCATTATTTATTGGCCATTGCATTAACACGACAGACTATAATTCGAATCTTAAGGTTACTGGAAAGTCTGCAAGTATGTTACAATAATATTTTTTTCTCGTGCATAAATATTATGAAATTTTACCGGAAAATCTTTATACATTTTAAATATTCTATCCATTTCACTACAAATATTTTAAACTTTTTCATTACTCTCAAAACTTGAAGCTCGTGAGACTTTAGGGCATTATATCGTATATTTGAACAACAGCAAAAAATAGACACTTTTTAAGGTATTTTAGAATAATACTCTTTTTAGAATTGCATAATCCTTTTATTTCCTCTGTTTCAAATCGCATCATCAAAAGATCTAAATCTCTAGAGAATCACCGATTAAATTATCCCCCACTCTCTTTTCCTTTTCTAACATCTCAGCTGTAAAATAGGATCTTTGTGCTCCTTAAGCATAGCATAAGAACACCGTTATGTTCCTGCCCAAAGGTGACATTTGTTCCCTTTGTTATGCACGTTAGGCTGTTTAAGCACATTCAAGTACAATGCACAAGACCGGCATTGTAATCACAAAAGTGTACATCGTTTTCCACCAAATTTCAGATTTTCAATAATGGGATGGTTTTTGATATAGAAACGTATAAAAAAAAACAAAAAAAACCTCTTCTCAACATGTATGTAGTTCATTGATTCCCGAAATTCACGCCAGAATGATACTATTTTTCCCGCAAAACAATATGTTTCTTGTAAATTGGTGTGTTAAGAGTCGGTCTTTTATACCGCGAGTCAGGTGGGTACTGGCTCTCTCTCTCTTGCCGGCACAGAGGTTCTTTTCACGGCGAGCACAGTCGATGCTTTGTGGGGGCTCCAGGGCCTCACAATAGGTCTTGATAGCTTAGCGCGAAGATTTGGCAGAGAAAGTCAGAGACGCAAAATTAAGAGTCGCTGTCTCATATTGAGAAGTTCATTTTGCAAGTTCCTTTTGGCATGATGCGAACCTGCTTCCTGAATACGAGAGCAAATGCACGGATTAATACGCGAAAATTGTGTTCTGGCTCACCTAGGATACCCAATGGATAGGATACGTGCCACATATGGATACGAACAGGTAAGACAAAAGCTTCGTTCTAAACTAACAATATGTAACTTTTATGAAAAAATAAAACAAGCGAGTATTCCTTAACGGGCTACTTGATTGACGCGAAGACACTCGCAAGCTAATGTTAAACCTATGGGAGGGTTCTTTTGTTTTTCAGTATTTTTCAATATATTTTATTTTGCATTCGATAGCTTAGGTCGATCTCTACAAAGGCCCCTTTTCACTTTTTCGATTTTTGTTCTCGTTTATTTATTTATGAGAAAAAGTCAGAGACGCAAAATTAAGAGTCGCTGTCTCATATTCAGAAGTTCATTTTGTAAGTTCCTTTCGGCATGATGCGAACCCTGCTTCATGGATACGAGAGCAAATGCATGGATTAATACGCAACAATTGTGTTCTGTCTCACCTAGAATACCTAATGGATTCGATACGTGTAAAATATGGATATGAACAGGTAAGACAAAAACTTCGTTCTAAAGTAACAACAAGTATTTTTTAAGAAAAAAGAAATAAAACAAGCCAATCTTTAAAAGACTACTTCACTCACGCCAATACATAGACGCAAACTAATGTTAACCCTATAGGAGGGTTCTTTTAAAATATCTCGTTTGAATTTAAATATTATTATTTATTTATTTATTTTTATTTTATTTTATTTTGCATTGAATAGCGTAGGTCGATCACAACAAAGAACATCGATAACAAAGGTCGATAACAAAGGTCGAAGGTCGAATAATCGATAACAAAGGTCGAAGGTCGATAACAAAGAACCTTTTTTATTCTTTCGATTTTGGGTGCAGTTTGTTTTAATGAGGACACTTCCACTTTTAAAACCGGTTCCGAAAGTGAAAAAAATGCAACCAAAATGGAAAAAGCGTAAAAAGACCTTTATTACAGATCGACTTAAGCTGCCCAATGCAAAAAATTACAAAATATATATATCGAAATACAAACGACCTGAGCCCGATTAAGCTCATCTGGGGCCCAAGGCCCAGCAACTTTTTGGGGCAACCTCAAATTAAAATAGTAGCTAAACATTTTGTCGAGAATTATTATTAAATATATTATGATACAGCTGCCAAGCTGTCCAAATCTTTTTGTTTTGTTTTTCAGAAATAATTCCAGAAAACTTCATTTTTAAGAATATTTTTCTAATCATTTTATTCATTTTGGGGGCCCCCATCAGCTGTGGGCCCAAGGCGGTGGCCTAGTTGGCCTGTGCATTAATCAGGCCCTGCAAACTACACATTTTAAAAGAACGCTCCCGTACGGTTAACATTAGCTTGCGAGTGAAGTAAGACCTTTAACTTATTACATACTGTTGAACATTTATTGTAGAATGATTAATTTAGAGAGAGAGGTTTACCGCAACACAGTGTTTTCTGTGATAACCCTTTATGTTGCCCACATCCATTTGTAATCCAATTGTTGCCAATATCGCTTATTTTGACGCACAGTATACGATAGTATATTAAAAATTTGAGTCTCTGTAAAGAAAATATGCACGATACGACGTCTATTAACAAAACGTAATAATAGTATACTATGTATACCTTAAAAGGAAGTTGGCTACGTCTTAAAAATTTCAGGTGATTTTTACGAACTTTTTATCGGTTGCAAAGAAAAGAGATACTACTTCGGACTTTTTGCGCTATATTTATTGACATTTCACTATATATCTAAATTTTTGTGTGTAAAATAATGAATAATAACTCTTGTGCGACGGGGAGTATCTGCAGGTGCGCGCCATGAACTTCCAATCGAGCGACCTTTTTCTCTGGTCACAAAAGCATCTGAAAAAAAAATTTGGTCACCAAATTATGAAAGGGCACTCAATTCTCTTGAGGTTATACCACATTTAGTTCAAAAAGGTGATTTTCGATAAAATGGCGGTCATTTGAACAAAAAAAGTCACTTTTCTCTTTTTTTTTCACCTCGAAAAACTAATTAGTCAATGAAAATTATACTCTTCGGTGGTATGAGCTCCAGCAAAAACGATTACGCTTGTTTTAAATTTAAAAAAAAAAGGAAATCGACGGAATAGTTCTCGATAAAAATGATCGCCCAGTTTAAAAAATATGATTTCGAGAAAAACAAGTTTAAAGTGTTACAATAATGTTACGATAAAAAGTTAAAATTTCAGTGCAAATTCCCCTTGTTTAAAAATTAAAATTCATACAGATACAACTAAATGTAAATATATTGCTTGAAGGTGCGTAAAAATATGCATAAAACATTTAAAAGCACATTAAAGTCCTTTTAAAAATTCAAAACGTTTTCAACCGAACTACTCGGTCATCATCAGTGAAAAAACAATAGTTAAGTTGAATTGTTGTCTCTTCGCGTTTTCCAAGCATGCCCAGAACAAACCATTTTACTCCAAGGGTCGAGATTATATCATAATCTAGTGTGTATCGTAGATACACACTACGATATACGGTAAGGATCTCGATATTATTAATATTGAGATCCAAACTTATATTCCGCACAAGTAATCACCAGGAAGCTGTCATAAGAGAGTCTCTGGAAAAAATGTCTAAAAAAGAAATAGGCTGTAACGATGTATTATCATATCCACGCAGTCTGGAATGAATTAATACATGATTGATTAACCTGTACTTATTTTTGAAATGTTGAATGACCTTTCCCATCCCACCTTATATTCCACACCCTTGAAGTAGAATGGTTTGTTCCGGGCAAGCTATAAGAAAACGCGAAGAGACAACAACTCAACTTAACTATTAGTTTTTCACTGATGATGACCGAGTAGTTCGGTTGAAAACGTTTTGAATTTTTAAAAGGACTTTAATGTGCTTTTAAATGTTTTATGTATGTTTTTACGCACCTTCAAGTAATATATTTACATTTAGTTGTATCTTTATGAATTTTAATAACGTTACGTTCAACAAGTGACGTTTTTTTCAACAAGCAGAAAAAAGATTGTAATGAATTGAAATATCACTAGATAGCTTTAGGGCAACAACCTACACAGTTAAGAAATGCCAAAAATGAAAAAAAAAAAAAAAAAAAAAAAACGCAAATTTTTACCTAAAGAAGTCGAACCTCCCCTTAGCAATATATTGAAATTGCGTGGCAATTGGCCAATTTTTACTACAGTTAGAGCCAAAAACTCGAAAATGAGACAAAGGCGTAAGCTTAACATTTTTGGATTTTGATGAAATCGATACGGGTCCAGCCGAATCCTTTCCAAAAACAAAGAAAAAAAATGGGGGGGGGGACTGACACCACTCGACATTCCAAACACATTACATATTATTGTGCATTCAAATAAATAGTAATATAAAAATAAATAAAAGCTTGCACCCTAATTTTACAAAAGGGGAAATACTTCCACTGATGAAAATGAACTCATGTTTTAAAGAAACGTGCACTTTCATTCATAAAGCTTAAACATTTTCTAACCGAGTAGTTCGGTTGAAAACGTTTTGAATTTTTAAAAGGACTTTAATGTGCTTTTAAATGTTTTATGTATGTTTTTACGCACCTTCAAGTAATATATTTACATTTAGTTGTATCTTTATGAATTTTAATAACGTTACGTTCAACAAGTGACGTTTTTTTCAACAAGCAGAAAAAAGATTGTAATGAATTGAAATATCACTAGATAGCTTTAGGGCAACAACCTACACAGTTAAGAAATGCCAAAAATGAAAAAAAAAACGCAAATTTTTACCTAAAGAATTCGAACCTCCCCTTAGCAATATATTGAAATTGCGTGGCAATTGGCCAATTTTTACTACAGTTAGAGCCAAAAACTCGAAAATGAGACAAAGGCGTAAGCTTAACATTTTTGGATTTTGATGAAATCGATACGGGTCCAGCCGAATCCTTTCCAAAAACAAAGAAAAAAAATGGGGGGGGGGACTGACACCACTCGACATTCCAAACACATTACATATTATTGTGCATTCAAATAAATAGTAATATAAAAATAAATAAAAGCTTACACCCTAATTTTACAAAAGGGGAAATACTTCCACTGATGAAAATGAACTCATGTTTTAAAGAAACGTTCACTTTCATTCATAAAGCTTAAACATTTTCTAACCGAGTAGTTCGGTTGAAAACGTTTTGAATTTTTAAAAGGACTTTAATGTGCTTTTAAATGTTTTATGTATGTTTTTACGCACCTTCAAGTAATATATTTACATTTAGTTGTATCTTTATGAATTTTAATAACGTTACGTTCAACAAGTGACGTTTTTTTCAACAAGCAGAAAAAAGATTGTAATGAATTGAAATATCACTAGATAGCTTTAGGGCAACAACCTACACAGTTAAGAAATGCCAAAAATGAAAAAAAAAAAAAAAAAAAAAAAAAAAAAACGCAAATTTTTACCTAAAGAAGTCGAACCTCCCCTTAGCAATATATTGAAATTGCGTGGCAATTGGCCAATTTTTACTACAGTTAGAGCCAAAAACTCGAAAATGAGACAAAGGCGTAAGCTTAACATTTTTGGATTTTGATGAAATCGATACGGGTCCAGCCGAATCCTTTCCAAAAACAAAGAAAAAAAATGGGGGGGACTGACACCACTCGACATTCCAAACACATTACATATTATTGTGCATTCAAATAAATAGTAATATAAAAATAAATAAAAGCTTGCACCCTAATTTTACAAAAGGGGAAATACTTCCACTGATGAAAATGAACTCATGTTTTAAAGAAACGTGCACTTTCATTCATAAAGCTTAAACATTTTCTAACGATGTAATTTTCTATAAATTTTCATTTCATGCGAGCTGAAATCAGGCTATAAATTAACAAGAAAGAAAAATCATGCATCAAGCATAGATTGTGATACTCTTTCCAGCACATTCAGAACACCGTAACAAAACTTCACCGTTTAATAAAGGTGAAAAATGATGCCTAAGTAAATAAGGTGAAAGTACTTCACCAACGGAGAGGACTACCGTTCGGCTTAAGCTCAACTAGCCCCGCACAGCCTCAGTAAATAATTTGGAAAACGTATAGCACATTTGAAAACCCAATTACAGCGATTATCATCTATAGGCGGAAAAAAAATCTGAATTCTTTTGTGAAGTCCTGTATATGATCTATAGATTTGCATATATATGGTACATAATAAGCAAAAAAAATAGTTCAGTTAGGAAACGCATAACACAGTTGAAAATTCCCCTTCGGCAATTCCTGTCAATAAGCGGAGATGTATTCGAGTTCTTTTGTACAGCCGCGTATAGAATCTAAAGAATTTATACACACCAAGTAATATGCAAAAAATTAGTTAAATTTAAAACGCATACCTCAATTGAAAACGCACTTCCAGCAATTATTGCTCATGGACAGTACTGTAGCCGAATTCTTTTGTACGTCCCTGTAAATAAACGATAAACTTATTACACACCAAAGTAATATGCAAAAATTAGTTAAATTTAAAAACGCATACCACAATTGAAAACGCACTTCCAGCAATTATTGCTCATAGACAGTACTGTAATCGAATTCTTTTGTACGTCTCTGTAAATAAACGATAAAACACTATATTCTGTTACAAAATCTTGAGCAATGCAAACTAGAGTTTTATAAATAAGAAAATGGTGCCATACAAGCAGTTAAATTTGATTGGTCACGAGGATTTTGGGCGAAATCGTTAGCGATAAGCAGCCACAGTGCCTTTATTTATAAAATAGTGTGTCGGCATACGATTAATACAATTTGATTGATTGAGAGGATTTTGGGCAAAAACTCGACGAGCCTGCCATTATCGCTAAGCTAATGCTTGCTGACTTATCTCAAACAACTTGTCCGGGAGCATTTTGCCAAGTCCTGCTATGTAGGTTGCATTTTGAAAAATTTTTGAAAATGTTTATCAAAATATAAATTTGACCGTGGCAGGTAAAGATTTCATAAAAAATATGTACAAAATCAATTTTATTTAAGTTTAATTAAATTATTTCCCGCAAGGGGGCGATATAAACAAAACTAAGTTGGTTTAAATCTGTGCATTTTTTATATATATATATATATATATATATATATATAATTATAATTATAATATCTATGAATTTCAAAAAACATATCAAGTTCTATTCTACTTAAATCTCCAAAGAGATAATCAATGATACTGTGTATACAGAATACCACATAGCTAATAATTAACATGTGCAAACATAATATTACCATAGCTGATGCTTCAATGGTAATTGGCCAAATTTTACTCATACCAAAAGAATATTGAAAAAAGAAATAGAGAGAAAGGGGAAAAAAAAAATTATAAATTGGAGTTGCAATTAAGTAAACACAAATGGATTAACAAATTAAATATGAACCATACACAATGGAAAATTGGACCACATGAGAATTAAATATGAATTGGACATGGAAAAACACATGCACATGTACTCATCAGCCTGGATGCACCCACATGTGTTTTAAATAATAATTCAGTGTTTCATAATTCTACTGGCATAATGCTAAGATCAGTAGAATCATCCAGGTACACTGAATTATTACCAGACAACAATTGGAAATATTAAAATTTGGAAATATTTAAATAGGAAATAAAAAACCATTAAGAAAATACAATATATTTCACTCACATCGATTATCCAAAAAACTGTAATTAACACCTCACTAAATTACCACGAGATAACAGTTTTGAAATAATAAAATTGGAAATATGAACGCGTAAAGTGTAGATAAAATATTTTACTCACAATAATTATACAGAATCCTTAAAATGTCACAACGTCTACATAATATTCACATCCACATGGCAATGCATCATACATGTTAACTAAGTCGAGTTGAGAGAAATGATTTGTAAGACAAGTTGAGAGCACACTTTTTTTAAAACACAACCCCATAAATGACACCCAATCACAAAATGATTCAAAAACACTCAAAATAATTCTGGTTTTAATACACTTATAACAAATTTATATCCGTGAATATATATTACTCCCTCCAATTTTAATTCCTGAAAGTAAAATTAATATACAATCAATAGCTCCCTCTATAGTTAAATTAAATATAATATTAACAATATTATCTACAACTACCTGAAAGGTAAAGTGTCGCCATCTATTGGTATTATAATAGTTCATAATTAATATTTAGTTAAATATCCTTTTTATTAGTTACATACTCACTTCATTAGATTTATTTATATAAATAAACTTTAAAAAACAATACTAACTTGTAGTTTTACTTAAAATTCAAATAAAATATAATACTACTATATGAATAAATCTACACAGAATTAATTCAACTTGCACAGCATTTCAGATATTATTTTAATTCAAATTATTTTTGCTGCCAGCTGTGTTAATCCACTGATATTATAGACATTTATTAAATAATTAATGTTTTATTTTTACTACTACTTAAATATATATTAGACTTGTTTTTAAATAATTAATGTTTAATTTATACTACATTGTAAATATATTTTATATTTATAGATTAATTTAAATATCTAATTAAATAATTCATAAACAATTCAAAATATCTCAAAATTTATAATGTTGATAATTAATAGTATTACTACTGTTTTTCAATCAAATTAATGCAATGCAGTAATTAAAATACTTGTTAATTTTAATTATTCATAGACAAAAATAAAAACTATATATATTTATTTTTATATATATTGCAAATAGATATATATATATGAGTTATAATCACCAATGTTATCATTGTATAATTTAATTTGTTATTGTATAAGTTAATTTATAAATGTATGAAAACTGCACATCAATAATACCTTAAACAGAGGTGATCGGCAACGCACAATCACAACTATACAAAGTATAAATAATGTTCAATCAAATATTAAATTTCCTAATATGTTATAATTGTAATTATGTATGTTATATTTGTAATTTTCTACATAAAGTGTATATAATGTTCAAACAAATATTAAATATTAAATTTCCTAATATGTTATAATTGTAATAATGTATGTTATAATTATTATTTTCTATATCTTTTGTTATATGTTATCGCACACTAAAACAATAATTTATTACATACCATGTTTATATTTAAATTATATAATAAATGTTATTTAAAAGAGTTGATGATTGAATTTATCATAAAAATAGGATATCCATATATTTTTGCTTGATCTCGAATATATCTAATATTTTTGTTTTTATTTATATCTGAGCATAAGTATTTTATACGATGTAGATAATTGATAATTATATTTTTATAAACAGATTTATGTAAACATGAAGCATAATTGGTAAAAATATTTACTTTAAATGGGAAATCAAATCTCTTATCATAAATATCAAAAATTAATTTATAATTATTAGTAATATTAATTTTTAAGTCAAGAAAGTTTATATTATTATTAATTAAATCATTTTCGCTTAATTTAAGCTGAGTAGGATAAAAATTGAGTGGTGATGTGCAATTTTTTTCATTGAAATAAAATATGATAATGTCATCAATATAGCGATAAAATACATAATCATTGTTCGGACTTATATTTCTTTCATAATAATATAAGTAAAGGTCAGAGAGAATACTAGATGCAGTTCCGCCCTGCGGAATTCCCTGGCATTGTTTATAGATAATATTGTCATATATAATGTAATTATTATGCAATGTAAAATTTAGTAAAGTTTTAAAAAAATTTACTGAAATATGTTCTTTTAATTTTAATTGAGATTTAAATTCTTTAAATAATATACACATTGTTTTATGTAAGTCTTTTATATCAATGTTATTAAATAAATCATTAAAATCCAATGTTTTTATGAATTTTACCGGATTGATATTATGTATTTTATTAATGAGTTGAAAACTATTTTTTAGGCAATGTTGGTTATTATGTTTTAGCGTTATATCATATATCTGCTTTAAAATATTAAGTAGTAAATTGCTTGCATTTTTATTATATGTGTTACAACCGATGGTAACAGTGCGAAATTTAATAGGATTTTTATGAAATTTTGGAATTATAACAAGATAAGGATAATTAAAATTATTACATTTGATTTTTAGTAATTTGTGATAATTTAATAATTTTCTGTTATTTATTTCAATATTTAATTTAGTTTTATTAAAAATATTACTTGTGTTGATTGCATTGTGAATTAACACTTTATAGTATTCTTTACAAATGATAGCATAATTATTTGGAGATTTATCTACATAAGTAATTATAAATTTGTTTTGTAACTCTGATATATGTTTATTTATGTTTTTAAAAGCTGCATGTGTAATATGATGATAATTTTTTATAATTTCATTTTTTAATTTATCAATTACAGAAAATCTCCATTCACTGAAATATTCGATTGGTTTATTGTAATCAACAGCAATTTTATATATAAACAAATCAATATCTTGAATAAACTGCAATATTATGGATTTGATATTACACTTATATGGAAGACGAAATTTTGTGCCATTATGCATTAAGTTTTGTAAAATAGGTTGTTCTACAATATTAAGATCACCAGTAATGATATGACCATGTGTTGTATTTATATACTTTTGATATTTTGGGTCATTACAATAACATGGGTAATTCTTTGAAGAGACCATATTTTTTGCAAAAGAATTGTAATTAAAAATTTTACGTCCAAGTGTGCGATTATATTTATATGTCTTGTGAATGGTAAAATTTTTTATTGGAAAATTATTATTAATGTTGTTTATTATATTGTGTAAATTTATATTATTAAATACATGATTGGAAAAATTTATAATTAATTGTGTATTATTAGTTTTATATTTAGGTTTATTAGAAAGACTTGTATTTAATAGGTTATATATATAATTTCAATACGGTCTTATAGAGTAAAACATTAAAAAAAAAAATCACTTTTATTTAAATTTATCGCTTGGGGCCGTTGTCGGCATAAAAGAGCATTAAGTTTAATCTGTTTTATCAAATTTTAACTTTGGAGAAGGTTGCCATATAAGAAACATATCAATTTTACAATTTTAGTTATGCAATATCCCGCCAGACACGATACCAGCGTGAAAAGGCCTATCATGTGAAATTTTTTATTAAAACAATTTGGCCGTGGCAGAAGCTACTAAAGAAACATATAAAATCAAATTTATTTAAATTTAGTTATGCTATTCTCCACCAAGAGGCGCTACAAGTGGGTAAGTGTGATCAAAGATAGTAAAATCGGGTTTCGTTTAATTATCCTTTTAGCGGAAGTTTAAATAAAATTTAAAATTTCGAAATTCCCCAAAAATAATTTTTGAATTCGAAAAATAATTTATAAAATACTTTTCAACAACTTTTGGTCATTATGACGTAGGAAAAAATAACAAAGAAATCTATAAACTTAAACTTTAGCTGAAAAAAGCCATATTAAAATATTTTTATTGCTTGAAAGAGAATCGAGTAAGTGCAGCTATATTTTGGGAAATCCGAAAAAAATATTTACACGAATTTAATAGCTAAAATAGGAATAAAAGAAACAAAAAATACAGCATAAATTACGGGGGGGGGGGGGGCTTTTAGCAAAAACATTGCGAAAGTTCTGTAAAATTTAATTTATTAGGTAATTAAATCTAATTCCGGGGGGGGGGGGAATTAAAACTTCAAAATCCGGTGCGGGGCCTCGATCCAAGGACTTTTCGAATAGAAAGCAAACGCACTACCACTGAGCCTTCTAGACTACGCGAAAAAGACTGAAATTGTTTTAAAATCTAAAAATCGCAGAAATGTTAGGATGTCATTAAATTAATTCATTTATTTAAAATATGACTTTTTCAAAATTTTATGATTTGTCGTCGGAGGTATTCAACTATACCGACATGAAATATAGCCTGTTGGAGCAGAGACTGTCAACACCATTTTGACACTATTATTTTTTAAATTGGTTTGGTAGTTCCGGGCGTCCCAAACTAACAAACAGACGTTTCTTCTTTATAATGCTTACTATCACTGTAAAAAAAAAAAAAAAAAATCAGGAACGTACCTGGAAAATAATGGGCAGCTAATGTGCATATAAATTTACACCAGTAACATTCCTGGCAAAAAATATAAAACTTTTTTAAAAATTCAGAAGCCTTAATATTAAAAGTCAGTAACTTTCCTGGAATTATAGTGGTAAGGTTTCTCAATTCTTCAGAAAGGTTCCAGGTTTAAGTCGGTAACCTTCCTGGAAAAAAACCATGAACATACTAAAATCTTCCCAGTAAAAGCCAGTAACCTTCCTGAAATAAATCAGAAATCTCAAAAAAAAAAAAAAAAAAAAAAAAAATAGATATGTTCACCTCCTGTCATCTTCCTGGTAAAAACCAGGAACATTCTTTAAGAATTTAGAAAAGTTCCACAGAAAGCCAGTAATAGTACTTGAAAATATAAGGAAACATCTTATATATTTCAAGGATGTTTCTGATACATCAATATGATTTTTGTTGATATGTAGCTCACAATTTAATTAGCTTAAAAGTTTTGCAAAGTAATTTTTGTATGTTTTAAGAATATTTTAAAATATTTAACTTATAAAAAATATTTTCTTAATTTAATATTTATCTTAATAAACATGTTTGTTTAATTATAACATCAACTTTGTCTGTTTTTTTTTTTTTTTTTTTTTTTTGTTTTGTTTTTATATTTTTTAATGTCATTATATTTAAATTTTTTCTTACAAAATATAGTTTATTGTTAAAATAAACTTGATTTTAAGATAAATATATGCTGTTTTATTTTTAAATTGTATAATGCTTTATTTTTTAAGTTAAATATTTTGAAAATTCATGAAATTCATTAAAAATTAGTTGGGAAAACTTTAAAGCTAATCGATTGCTATTCTGACATAAGAGCAATCAATTACCCATGAAAATATTATATTTTTATGAGTAATTGAAAATTCTCAAAAATGTAATACTTTTGGTAATTGACAGAGGAGTCAATTACTAAAAAATGTTACATTTTGGATTATAAAGAAATATAATTTAGTTTTTATCCATGTAATGATCACCCGATATTAAATGTTGAATTTTTTTGCTTTTCTTCTGCAAATCAATGGACCCCCTTTTTTTTGTTTAATTTGATTGGACTATTATAACTTAGAAAGTATTCAAGGATAAAGTCGCTCAAAGCATTAACAATCTTTGTCTTGAAACCGTTTTCTTTTCAACATATACCTACATTTACAAATAATTTGCTTAGTATTTTCTTTATAATCTCATGTTAAAAATAAAAGATCATTTTTTTTTAAATTTTTCATTAATTTAATTTAGGTGAAGGCTGAGAAAAGTAAAATTATTATAAGAAACTATTTGATCTTGAGAAATTATTTGTTCTTGAAAGAGGTGTGATTTTCTATTTATTTTATACTCAAATAAGCCTAAGCAAGAAGTTTCCAGAACATATTAGCATACTTGCAATGCTAAGTATTTTTTCCAATATGCATTACCAGTTATTAGAATTAATTATTACTTTTCTTTTTTGTTGTTTGTCAACGAGAAATAATCACATTTTAAAAAGCAAAAATTTCAATACAGAGATAGAATTCTGGTGAAATTTCAGGATATAATTTCCAATATAATCAAAAATAAAATTTTCAAACAGTATATAAAAATTAATATGTTTAGGAAAATTAATAATTTCTCCAAAACAGCATTTCAACAAAACGAAAATATTGTCTTGCTGTAACCTTTGTCAGTTTAACATCCTGATCACTGTGTTTGTACTGTTTATTCTAGAACTAAAATTGTGTCAGTTGTTCTTATTGTAAAAATGTTTAAAACTACACAAATTTAAAAAATGGTTTATCTCAAAAATGTCTTTTAAAAGAAATTGCGCGTAAGATTTCTATTAAATACACAAATTTAGGTTCAGTCTTAATATAATAAATTCACAAAGATTGCAGGTAGAGACATTAGCTAATTGAATAAAATTATTGTTCACAATTTAAGCAAAGTACGCTTTTAACTTTTTGAGATAGACCACATTAAAGTATATTTTTAATCACTGATTACAGTGAGAACAACAGATATATTTTTTAGCAATAACTCTTATTCTAGAACTAAAATTGTGTCAGTTGTTCTTATTGTAAAAATGTTTAAAACTACACAAATTTAAAATGGTTTATCTCAAAAATGTCTTTTAAAAGAAATTGCGCGTAAGATTTCTATTAAATACACAAATTTAGGTTCAGTCTTAAAATAATAAATTCACAAAGATTGCAGGTAGAGACATTAGCTAATTGAATAAAATTATTGTTCACAATTTAAGCAAAGTACGCTTTTAACTTTTTGAGATAGACCACATTAAAGTATATTTTTAATCACTGATTACAGTGAGAACAACAGATATATTTTTTAGCAATAACTCGTGTAAATATCGGGATTTTTTTATACAAGTTATCTTAAAATGCTCAAACAATGTTGTTCTTTCGTGTTTTTTTTTCCCCAAAAAGTTAATTTTTTGAAGATTAAAATTAAATTTCTTTTAAAAAGCAGGCATACTTCAAATATACAAACATAGTAATATTTTTCATATATGAGTAAATACACATTTTAAAAATATTATAATTCTTGCAATATAGGTTTAAATCTCTTTTTTTTCAGATTGTTGGGTGATTTTTAATAGGACAGAAAAAGTATTTTATACACTTACATTCTGTTGCTCTCAATGTATGCATCAAATTATAAAAGTAATAATAATAATAATTATTATTATTATTATTATTATTATTATTATTATTATTATTATTTTACACTTCCATTTATATATTTTATTTGATACAAAAAGTTATATATACAACTTTAAAAGTCAGAAGCATAAAAAAATTATAATACTTTTAAACAGTATGTAAAGTTTACTAATTTTAGATTGTAGAAGTTATAAACTTGTAGCTTAAAGGAAAAATAAAACCAAGAATTGCGGAAAAATTTCCATCAATTATTGATTAAAAATATTTTTAATTATATTAAATTACGTACATACCTTTCTTTTCATTATCCGACTGTTTTCCTGGGGTATCGTAAGAACAATATAATCCAAACATGAAGAACAATGAATTAAATAAAGCTAAAAAGTATGCCAGGTAACAATGAAGGGATTATAAGTTGAGAACCTCGCACAGTTACCCAGTACCATTTGACTATTATTGCGGGCAATTAGATTAAAATAACATTTCAAAATATTTGCCTAGGAAAAGCCCGTCTTCCGCTTTGTGGTTGAAAAAATAAAATGGCTGACAGTGTCCAGTGGCAGCTGACATTTATCATTGTTTGTCTTCCGCTGATGATTAGATATTGCAATGCATTTTCAGGAAAGTTTTCATTTCCTAAGAAATCTTAATAAGTAACGCTTTCAATAATATATTTTTTTAACTCAAGGCCGCTGTAAGCATAAGTGCAAGGGGGTCCCAAATTTGTAAATCGGTCCCTGGATATACCAGAGATCGAGAAGCTAAGATGGCGGTGACAGAGACGTTGCCACGCAAAAAAGCTTAATCCCTAAATTCAGGAAACTATTGGCAAATAAACTTGTTTTTCACAGGAATCTGATAAAAACCTCTGAAAACCCGTAAAGTCGCTAGTAATAATGCGTGATGTTACAGAATTTTCTTACAGTAGATATATATACTTCTATGCAGGCTGTTCATCATATTTAAAACTTCTTTTATTTCGGAACTCATACCACATTTTTTATTTTTTATTTTTTTCTGTTGAATGTTTATCTACTGTTTTAACGATTTGCTACGAAAATTAAGAAACTCTGTTTTCCATGACTGCCGGCACAACAAAATTTAAGGAGAGAGAAGATTCTGGACCAGATATGCCTGTGATCTGCAGCCTTGGCTGCATTTTTTTAAATGGAGAATATAAACGGGAAATAAGATAAACTAAAAGTTTTTGTGAAAACCCCCGTGCAAGACAAGTTTTGAACCATGTCAGCACATAAAGCGCAGCAAAAAAAGAAATTCAATGGTTAAAAATATTCAAAAATAAATTTATAATCAGCGTTTTACAAAAACAAAAAGTGAAACACTAATTACTTTTTTCGTCAAGAAGGCTCTGCGCTCCTGAACCCCGCGTGATATCATAAACTTTCAAAGCATAGACATAAACAGAAAAATGCAGCTAAAAAATGACATCCACGAGAGGTTCAGTGGGGCTCTGCCTTCCTGACGAAAAAATCTTTGGTGGTTTTTCTTTCAGTGTTTAATTATTTTTAATCATTTGGAAAGAATAAATTTCTTTTTTTTTTCAAAATTAGCGAAAAGGAAAATTTAGTTAATTAAGTTTCAAATTCCATGGATAGCAAAGGGCCTCCCCCCCCCCCCCCCCACGACATTCTACATTTCCCCCTACTATTTTACATATATGCAAACTTTCTTTTTTTTTTTTTTTTTTACTGATTAACTAACTCGGTTTTCCCATATTACACATGCCAAAATCATAAAATATCTCGAAAACATGGTCTCGCAGTCTAAATAGTTGTTCGAGCCGCATGCGCACGGTAAGAAGACCAGCTTCACCATGAATATTTATGTCCTTACTCCAGTTCCGGGAGGCCACGGAACATTAGCGCGGCTTTCAGTGCGGCCAATTCGCCGTCAAAAGGACCGGCCTTTGTCGGCGCCACAGTGTGTTGCCGGTATTTAGCGGGAGAGCACCGCTTCGGTCCGCCGCGAGAGGTACGGAGATCACGGGGAGAGGGCGGGCGGGAAACCCCCGCCAGGGCTGCAGGGTGCCCATGTCAGAGATTTGTACGGCGAAGACAAGGTTGAATGACTAGCTATAAAGCGGTAAAGTAAGCGAGGCAAAGGATACAGATATGTAAGGAAAGAAATAATTTTGAAACAAGGGATAGCATGGCATAAATATTTCATTACTCATAACTTGCGATACAATGGTAAATTTATAGACGCTTAAACATATCCATGGTCGAGAGATTAAGCTTCATCTGAGAGTGAGCCAAGCATGAAGAATACACCCACCTGTTCAGTTAATCGAATCCTGTAATGTCATGAAACTTTCTTCCGTTTGCATTAACATTTTCTTTTTTTTTTCGCAAAGCAATTGAGTAACTTCTTTTGATTTGAACTGTTATCTGTGTCATTCATTCGAACGAAATCCGATTTTTATTTTTTATTTTTTAATTATTATCATTGTTACTTTAAATGCAGAACAAAATTCATTTTTCTTTCGAATAGACTTGTTACAATATACAGATAATTTATTATTATTATTATTATTGTTGTTGTTGTTGTTGTTGTTGTTTTTGTTGTTGTTGTTGTTAAATGTCAGAATAGAGAATGTAGAGACAAAGATAAGTATGTGGCGATTCAGTCATAAATCGAATTTAAATCCACGAAGATAAATTCAACATAATTGCTATATATGTGCTTAATAGCAAGTCGAAAATGGAGTTGGAAAGAAGAAGTATTTGCTTATTACTTATGAAGATTATTACTTATCTAACTGTCGAAATGAAATACTTTAAATAATCCACCATAAATAATCCAAACACCGGCCGGTTTTATAGAAATAAAATATAGCATAAAAATAAAATCCACCAATATAAGTTCAGCATACTTTCAATGGCCCTTCCAAATCTAATGTAATCATTTTCTGTATTAGTTGTAAAATTTTAACATAAGATACATGATGGCTTAGTATTTTTTTATTCATTTGATTACATCGACCCCAAGTTACAAATTCTAAGTAAACAAATCGTACAAAATCGAACTCATAAAAGAAATTTCCAAGAAATATTGCATTAAAAAATAAATAAATAAATAAAAAATTTAAAAAAATAAGCAGAGAAAATAAGAAAAATATTCTAAAACATTTTTGACTCCATATGTTCCACTTTGGGAGAGAGAGGAAGAACAGTTTACGCATGAAAACAAAAATATTTCCACTGTTAAGTTCAATATATAGTCCCTCACATACGTCAACCAACAAGAAATATGAATATGTGATATAGCACATTAAAAATCAGAGTGTTTTGAAGAATTTTATTTGAAAGCTCTAACGTATCACACTTTAGGCAAAATAATTCAGGCAAATGAGGGAGATGAAACTTCTTATTTCATTCTGACGTCGTGATGGTGCTGAAGTAAATTATTTTAACTATACAAAAGCTGGGCACGCATCTGTAATTCCTATAGAAGACACGACATTCTTACACCAATTACAATATCATTTGTGGAAGCTGTTGTAGAAATTACATTAGGAATTAATTTTTAGTTTAATTTTATAACAATAAAACATACTAGTAACTGTTTTTTGTCCATTGAATCATTAAAAAAAAATTTACTAGTTTTAATTTAAGTGTTGATTTATTCTGTATTTTTACATTTTTTTACCGTTGAAAATTATTTATTCTTGACCTGCTACAATTTAATGATGTGACCTTATAGTTAATTCGTTAGTAGTATTTTTACAATATTTTAACACTTATTGAAACTTATTCAAAAATAAATAAATGAATAAAGATTTAATATTGGTCAGTCAAACGCAATGTTTGGATCCTGTAAAATTGTTCATTTGTAAACTTCAATGTATTTGCCTTTTTATAGCAATCTACATAAAATTTATATTTTGATTTTGATCACAAAAGGCATGAGCTGTGTAATTTTCGTGTGTGAAAAGACAATTAAAGGGGCAAAAAAGGCCAACCCTCTTCAGTCTCTCCTTATTTAAGGTTGTTCGTCAGTAAACTTCCCGATTTCCCTCGCAAATGTTATTCCTATGGGCGTAGGATGCATTCGTATATTTAAAATATCTCCCCCAGGAAATTAACATTTTTAACCTCTGTTTTCTGTACACTGTTCTTAAAGCATGTCTCTCTTTTCCTTAGTTGTCAAAATATCTCTAAAATATGTGCTTAATTTATAATTTTATGTGTTAAAATCTTAGCAAAACTGAATAAGATTTTAACACTTCACATAAAATTAAGTGTATGTTTTAGAAACATTTTGACAGCTAAGAAAAAAAGAGACACCCTTTAAGAAGTGTAATACAGAAAACAAAAGACAAAAATATTAATTTTCCGAGGAGATATTTTAAATATACGAATGAATCCTACGCCCATAGCATTAACATTAGCGAGGGGAATCGAGAAGATCACTGACGAGCAGCCTTAACCTTTAACTGCTGTTAGCGGTCTCACAGACCGTTGGCTTATTTCATTTTTTACAGTTTAATTTGTAATTTTCAGTTTAACTATATAGATATTGGTGAAATTTTCTTTCGTTTGGAGTCCTAGTACTATCGCTACAGACTTCTGAATAGATGAATTTTAATATCCTGAAGTAAATTAGAACTTAATTGAGTATAAAGTTAATTAAATCGAATTGTGTTGAAAGCACTAAGAGAAATTAAATTGTAGATTCATCCTGAACTTAATTTAATATGTTTGAGATGCCTTTAGTTTGTGACCATCATTTTTTTTTCCTTGTGCGCATATGCTCCTAAAACTTTTAATCATCTCTGTGTAAGAATAAATTATAGCCCAACAACATGGAGCATACTCATTTTTACAGAATATATTATTTTCTCTGAATGCTAAAAATGAGTGCAAATTAATGGAAACCACACATAATGATTCACGAAGAAAGAAGAACAAATCTTTCTCTCGGTTTAGACAATTTATATATGTCTTTCTTAAAGGAAATCTACTGATCTCCTAATGCCTATAGTTTACCGTAAGGACCATTCAAAATGATAAAATAAACTATGCTCCTTTGTCGTACATTCATTATCTGGAATGCTTATACTTCAGACAGAAAAACCACCCACGGGAAAACCACCTGCTCTGAAAGCAAATTTTCAGTATCTTTATACGGCTTTTGAAAATATATCTTATGACTCAAAAAGTTAATTTTATAACGTCCACTCTTAGTGATTCAAATATGACCCTGTTTCGTGATCAAGAATCATTGGAAGGCAACCAGAATAAGAAACGGAAGCGAAACTCAATAATTAGTGCGCCAGAGAATGAAAGGTCCCTTATTCGAAAAAAGAAAAAGGAACTCTATTTCACTCAATGAACAGGTTATAATTAATGCACGCGTGGCTAAATTAATTTTGAACACAAGCAAAGAGACGTTTATATCCGAATATAATTATCTTCCGAACAGATCATAAAAATGAATTCGTGAGAAAATGCACTGTTACTATTTCAAAGAAATTAAAAAGCCGATTTCCTTATACCGTCGCCCAAAAAAGAACGTTTCTTCAAAATGTGTACAAATTTCAAGTAACGTCGTAACATGTTTCAGCGTCATTTTGCAATGAAGTGTAATTCAAACTCTGTAGATAACCATTAATCTAAAAAAAAATAATAATAATAAATAAATAAACAAATTTAATTAAAATTAAAAAAGAAATAAAACAGAAACACTGTCTTATTGGCAAGTTTTATTTACACTCCAAAGTGGCTGAGTTTAAAAAATACTTTTTAATTTTAAATTACTTGCTTTGCATTTCCACATACTTTACACTCCATACTTAATACGTTCTTCTTACTTACATAATCCTTTACGTACTTACATATATATTAAATTGATATACAGCCATCTTGCAGAGTTACATACATCGTACAACACATTATAAAAACACACAAATGTTTCTTAATCTAGAAAATATAATTTAACCACGGTTAGAAATATACAATAACCTCTTCTGAGATACCTACGACTCCGAAAAGTCGTATTTTTAGAAACCACAGAAAACATTATATTTTCGAGAATTAAAGAAGCATTTATAAAAACAAAGTCTCTTTTGCGGCCACTGATTCTCAGGAAAGTCTCCGAGCAGTTTTTATAGTGTATGAACCAGTTTAATGCTCATATCTGGTTACAGTCCTGCAGTTATATTCAACAATCATTATTAAACTGTACGTGAGGTTTATATGATACTAGCTATTACACAATTCAGAATAAATCGTAATTTAGAACGCTTTCCACTCATTTCACCTTTTAAATTTCGAATTTTCCAGAAATCGTTCTTAGACAACATTTACGTCTTTAAAGACACCCCCATGCGAAATTTCAAGTTCCTTAGATCTTCCAAATAAATAGTAATTTGAAACGTTCTTTGAATGTTTTTCACTCATTTCAACCTCTTAAATTTCGAAATTTTTAGAAACCGTTCTTATCGAGCATTTACATCTTAAAAGTACCCACCACACCAAACTTCAAGTTTCTAGCCCCAAAAATATCACAGAAATCGCAATTTTAGAACGTTTTTTGCTCCTGCACTCCCTTAAGGGTTATTGTACAGACATAAAATATAACCCATGTTATTGGAACAGACATGGTCACCAGCCTTTTGCCATCATTAGTTTTGAAATCGGCTCGGTAGTTCCAAAGTCCCCTACAAACAGACACATAAACTTTACTTCTTTATAATAGTATATAGATATAGATACCAGGAATAAGAATATAACATATATACGCAGGACTGGGTGGATTACAACCTCATGTGAGATTCCCATGCAGCAGAGGGTAAATCGGAAGAAAAAAAAATTATAACGTGCGTCCCAAAAGTTTATAGACAACCATTTTTTTGGATTTAAGAGCTAACTTAAGGAGTAATGAAGACGAAATAAATTATGCAAATATATAATGATGAAATAAAAGTAATAAAATACTCAAACAACTTTTAACAGTCATAGATTTAATATGAAAAAATAAAAACAAAAAAAAGGCTGTCCCAAAAATATATAGACAATCGGTGTTAAAAGCTGAATTAAATATCCAAAATTTGCATATTCCAAGGTCATGTACTTGTGACGCAATAGTTTCCCGGAGATAAAAGCGAATCTGTCTTTTCTTTTCCGACTGATTGCAAAAATGCCTCGCAATGTGTAGTTTTCAAAAAGGAAATTTTGCAAATCTATCGTTCAAAGGCTCGTAGATGGAAAGTTGTGGACATCGCAAGAGAAATTGGATGCAACATGGTTACCGAATTCTATCAAAATGTGACAATTTTGATACAAAATTCTGTTCTAGACGACCAAAGAAAAGAACTAAACGGCAAGAGAGAGAGAAATTTTGAGATTAGTTTGAACCCAAAACTTGTCTGTACGGTCAGTTTCTAAAGAAGCAAGCGTTCCAAAGTATGAAAATCCACGGACCATCGACGGTTGAGGCAAGTACATTTCCTAATTATCGCAAAATACGTCGTTTGCCAAAGTTTACAAAACGGCATAAAGACGCTCGTGGTCCTGAAATCACATGAATTGGACAGATGATTGGATAAGTTATTTTCAGTGATGAAAAGAAATTTAATTTAGATGGCCCCGGGAATATTACTGGCACGATATTCGTAAGGAACCACGAGCTTTTTTTAGCACACAACAAGGAGGGGTTTCACTCATGGTGTGGGGAGCATTTGCTTATAATGGAACAACTGATATTACTTTTTTGAAAGGTCGTCAATGTTCCGAAGATTACCAGAAAATGCTTGAAGTACAGTTATTTCCATTTGGAAAGTTGCTAGGTGTGGACAAATGGATATACCAGCAAGACAATTGCTCCATTTTTTTGTCCAATTCTACAATGCAATAGTTTAGACCAAAAATAAGTAACTAATGTAACTAATCTAAACTATTCTATTCTAAGCTGTTCTAAGCTGTTCTAACAAGATCTAAAGCTGTAATCTAAATGTTCCGAAGATTACCAGAAAATGCTTGAAGTACAGTTATTTCCACTTGGAAAGTTGCTAGGTGTGGACAAATGGATATACCAGCAAGACAATTGCTCCATTCTTTTGTCCAATTCTACAATGCAATAGTTTAGACCAAAAATAAGTAACTAATCTAAACTATTCTATTCTAAGCTGTTCTAACAAGATCTAAAGCTGTAATCTAAATGTTCCGAAGATTACCAGAAAATGCTTGAAGTACAGTTATTTCCATTTGGAAAGTTGCTAGGTGTGGACAAATGGATATACCAGCAAGACAATTGCTCCATTTTTTTGTCCAATTCTACAATGCAATAGTTTAGACCAAAAATAAGTAACTAATGTAACTAATCTAAACTATTCTATTCTAAGCTGTTCTAAGCTGTTCTAACAAGATCTAAAGCTGTAATCCAAATGTTCCGAAGATTACCAGAAAATGCTTGAAGTACAGTTATTTCCATTTGGAAAGTTGCTAAGTGTGAACAAATGGATATACCAGCAAGACAATTTCTTCACTCTTTTGTCCAATTCTACAATGCAATAGTTTAAACAAAACCAAGTAACTAATCTAAACTATTCTATTCTAAGCTGTTCTAAGCTGTTCTAACAAGATCTAAAGCTGTAATCTAAATGTTCCGAAGATTACCAGAAAATGCTTGAAGTACAGTTATTTCCATTTGGAAAGTTGCTAGGTGTGGACAAATGGATATACCAGCAAGACAATTGCTCCATTCTTTTGTCCAATTCTACAATGCAATAGTTTAGACAAAACCAAGTAACTGTTATGGACTGGCCAGCCATAAATCCTGAGCTGAACCCAATAGAGAACCTCTGGGGTATATTAGCTACAGACGTATATGCTAATGGGCGTCAATTTGCAACGGTTCAAGGTCTAAATCTGTAAATTGAACGAAGTTGGTTTTCATTAAAGCCAGAATTTCTAAACTTTTGTTTTGAGCATGCCTGATCGAGCATTTCAGGTGATTAGAAAAAACGGCTGAAAATTTTGAACGTTAAAGGAAAAAAATGAGTTGTCTATAAACTTTTGGGACAGTAAAATTTAAGTTTTAATTTTTCTCACAAAGTTTGTGATTGTATAATGTTATTTTTGTATAGTATTATTATTGTCTTGATATTATTTATAATTATAAATTGTTTTGAAATCGTTGTTCCTCTTTTTCAATTGTAAAATAAGAAAACCCCATTGTCTATAAACTTTTGGGACGCACTGTATTTATCAGTCATGAAAGAAATGCGTTTAATATGTCATAAAATGAAATATAAAAGAGTCCATTTTATTTCAGAGAGATTGGAAACTACATTATTGTTTTAGTTTAATAAAAGTTTTATTCAACAAATAATAACAAAGTAAAATATTTCTCATGCCACATTGGAAGACGTAATTTTAATGGTAAACAAAACAAAAATAAAATCTGATTAGTTAAACTAAACTTAAACTGTTAGATTTCCTCCTATTTTATATTAATGAATTAAAAAAAAATTCTTTGTGAAGAGGATTTCTACGGTAAGAATAGATCTTGTCTTTATAACAAATAAATAACCCATCTAGTTCAAAACAAAAAAAAATACCCTACATTTAATTACATGAATCCTTCGTTATTTACCAAAACTTTCTTTGAAACGTAGGGACTGGGGAAAAATGTGGGAGCGTCAATTACGTAAGTAAATACGGTTTATATTTTTGAATAATTATATACCAAGAATCGAGAAACAACTGCACGAAATACCAAGCAATCAAATAACCTCATAATTCAAGAAAAATTCAATAGGAAATGTATTTACTAAAATAAAATAAAATCGTTGTTTTTCGGATGTTCATTTTTTTTCAGTTGTTGTCTGTTTCATACTGTCATATTATCTACGTATTTAAAATATCTTTGCATTTATTATTTTTAAAAAAACCTTTATCTTTTGGAGAAAGTTTAATTAATTAAATTTAATTTTAAAATTATCTAACACAAAACAAAAACCAATTAAAAATCCGTTTGATTCATTAAAACATTTCGATTAACACAGTTAAAGCTTTTAATGGATTCCCACTGTACAGACGCAGCAAGGGTGGTACGATTTTGGACCAGATAGCAATTCATATAGGCGCTTCATAGATGCTTCATAGACGCTTCATAGACGCTTCAAAAGCGATTTCAGTTATTACTACTGATGCACGGATGATCGATAGACAAAAGAACAAAATTTTCCAACCATTGAGCTAAATAAAGTTGCTGTGGTGCTGATTCCCACCCTTTATACTTTACTTAGGCTAATTGAGAAATCCGGCTCTTTGCAAAGTGCCATTGCTAGTTAAAAAATCATTTTTTTTTTTTCAATCAGCCTGATATTTTTCAGGTTTATTGCTAAAAGCTTCAGCTTTAGTGTAATTGGAAAAATACCACTTGTTTCCCAATCATACAGATAATTTTCAGGTTTTTTGCAAAGATTCTATGCAATTTTAGGCTAATTAGAAAATACGGAAATATTTGTCCAAACAACGTTCTTTAATCCAGGCTTATTGAAATAAGTCCATAAGGGAATGTTTATGCACAACTTTTAGTATAAAAAATCGCAGCAAGAACTTTAAATGTGTTTAAAAATTGTATAAGGAAACTGTTTTATTGTCAGATTTGATTTATGCTGTCTGATTGACGTCTAAGATTAGTTAATGGTTTATATTTGTTTTAAGGTGTACTTTTGGTAAACACATCAATAAAATTGAGTTTGACATCGAGTAAACACATTGAGTAAACACATAAAATCAATAAAATCCGCAAATAAGGCAGATTTTTAATGCTTTCCCAGGATTAATTAGAGAAGATGGGTTGTTGGGTGACAGACCATTTTGAGCATTTTCTGTTACTTTGGTGTGATCGCAAATATTATTTTATTATTAAATTTATTATTTGCCCCTTAATTGTCCTCGCGCGCGACTAAATATTCACTGAAAAATATGAAGTCAAACATTTTCTGAACATACTCGAAGTTCAAGGACAATTCGTCAAGAATTTCAGTAGATATTGTCGATTTTCCTGTGATTTAATAATTATTTGCAAAAAAGTTTTATTACATATATACAGTCAAACTTCCATTTAACGAAGTTTCATCGTTACACTCAAATACTTCGTTATGAAGAAAATTCGTTAAATAGAATTCAACTTAAATTTATGAAACTTGTATACACATAACCCACATAAAATGAAAAGTACACATAAAATGGAAATATTTGAAAAAACATTAATTCGGGCAGTCATTTTTTATGTAATGTATACATTGCTATAGATATGAGAATAATTTAATTAGAGTAATGTAAAAAAAAAAAAAAAAACACACACACATAACAAAGACAAGTAAACAAAAACCGAAGTGTACCTTTCCTTTTTTCAGTAAAATGTGATTAAATGTGTGTGTTTTGATTAAATGATTCAAATGTGTTCATTTACATACAGTCCGCTGAAATGAATTCATACATCCATATCCATCGCAGCAGCAACCTCTCCGTTTGAATGCGCTCACAAAAGTGGAATAAACTTCGTTACATAGAATACGTTTTTCGTAATATGGAGATTAATTTACATGTTAATGATGTTCAAATTCAAGATTCTGCAGAAAATTTCGTTAAGTAGAAAACTTCGTTAAATAGGGACTTCGTTAAAGAGAAGTTCCACTGTATATATATATATATATATATATATATATATATTGCTTATTAATTGCTATAAATATTTTGTTACTAGTACAACGGATATCTTTCTTTCTCAAAAAAAAGGGGGGATCAGAAAAATATAATGATACATTAGTTCAACGTGCTTAAGCAATCATAATTATAAACAATTTTCTACAAAAACGATATAAAACAGTATTTTTGGTATGTTCATAGGACAAGACATGTGTTTATAATTAGTGCAAAATTACCTTTTGCTGCCTTGCTTGATTCTGGCGGTATGTATATAAAGGAACCTTAGACATCTAATGTGGCGTTTAATGGATGGTTTCCGATAGTTTTTAAGCAAATAATTATTGTTAATTTGTCAAAAATCTCAAAATAACGTATTAGACAGCTGTGAAGAGATAAATAAAGGCATATTTCTATCGTTACAACTACATACAAACCATTTTATTTAACTCAATGCTAAATTTGACGTGATTAACTTGTTGCCGAAAAAAAAAGTGGATGAATGAAACAAGTCTTTTATGAATATTACGAATCGCTAGTCTTTCGGTCTCTCTTCGTAAATTCCACTCGTTTTTTCGCGTTTGTGGAAAGGGGTAAAAAAGAATGTCTTTTAAGATTTAGAAAAGCACCGATGTGACACGGGTTTGGGCTGACAAATGGGGGTCATTTTTCTTTTTTATAGCACGATTTAGTCTCGTTGTGAGTCTCTTTTCCTTTATCTCCTCAGAGGTGCCTCTCTTTATGGAAGCCGAAATTAATTTCAGCCATATGATTGAGCTAATGTAAAAGCTTTGTTACTGATACAACACATGTGGTTACATTGAATGTTACAAAACTTCATGTAGGCTGACTGACCCAATGGACAACATTCTCGTGACGTCACAGGTCACAGTGATGAGAATGGCGCGGCGCTATCGTCTGTCCATGCTTTGCATTCGCGAAGGTTTTTCTTTTCGCTATTTCTCTTGGTCACATTATTTTATTGTCACACTTACGAGTTCAGAAACAAAATTATCAATGGAAACAACAGCATATTCCTTGATTATTTAATTATAAAATAATGAAAAATTTAATAAATGCATGATTTACCAAATATAAATGAAAATTTTCCTAAATTTTAAAAATTAACATTGAAATCGTAAAGTAAAAACACATTTAAGTACAATAATGTAAATAATTTATAATGTAAATAATTTATAAACAAATCTCAATTTAAACACCTGGAATTTCACTCATTTCTATAGACATCGGCTATAACCTAATTTCTTTTAACGTTATACTTCTAATAAGTTCGATAATTAACACAAAATTATTCTGAAATTAAACGAAGATTCCTTATGTTATTCAGATCTGTTGGATACATTTGTATCCTTTCAGTAGCACATTAAAAAAATAATTGAATTCTTCAAGAGCGTAAATGTTTTCAAATGGAGCGATTTTCCAATGTTTTCCCAAACAGCTGGTTTTTTATAGCCTCGAGCCCAAAGGAAGAATATTTATTGTCCGTGCCTTATTTCCGACTGAGAATGGAGTTAGACGTCTGCACGGGCTGAAATTTCCAGGCCCGGCCCGTTTATGATTTTGGAGTTCACGGCCCATTGAGGATTCAGTGAAAACAGGCCGGGCACGGTCCAGCCCTTACAAAAATGAATAAAATTACGCTCGACCCAGCCCGACCTGACCCGACTCAATTGCTACAAAAATTTTCGATTTTTCTTAACATACAATTAAGGTTATTTTAATGAATACTGCATACATATTTATGGCAAAATTTTACAGTATATTAGGATATCCCAAAAGTACTTGACACATTTTAAAATTCAATAATAAATTAAGCAATTGGCGTACGAGAGTGCGGTTTGGACGAAAGTGCTTCTTATAATCGAAAATTTTCTTTTAAAAAATTAAATAATTAGTTCCAAAAATTTATCATAGATGGCGTTACTTTAGCAAAGCTACCGAAAAGGTAGAATGCCTTTATGTATAACAGAGGCGAAAGGCGCACAGTGCGTATTCATAGTCTTTGTCCAAACTATGGCAATCCACATTCCAGAACTTAAAAATATTCGCCTTCATGAATGCGATTAGACGAGTGAGACAAGTCAACAAACATTAGTTTGGCGATAATAGAAAGTTCGGGCAAGTTGCTTGGCAATTTTTTTTTTCCAAAATCGCATCGACCAATCAATTTTTTTTTTTTTTTTTTTGTCCGTATGTCGCTATTATCTTACAGAGGCATCCTATAAATTTTGACGAGTTTCCTATTATCGCCAAACTAATGTTTGTTGACTTGACTCACTCGTCTAATCGAATTCATGAAGGCGAGTATTTTTAAGATCTGGAATATAGATTGCCATAGTTTGGACAAAAACTGTGCATGCTCACTGTGCGTCTTTCGCCACTGTTATGTATAAAGACATTCTACCTCTTCGACAGCTTTCCAGAAATAGCGTCATCTATAAGAAATTTTTGGAACTAAATTTTTAATTTTTTTAAAGAAAATTTTCAATCATAAGAAGCATTTTCGTCCAAACCGCACTCTTGTACGCCAGTTGCTTAATTTTTTATTGAATTTTAAAATCCGTCAAGAATTTTTGGGACACCCTGTATTTTAGATTACCATTTATTCACAAGCCATAAAATACAGAATAGCAACATTGATGATCACTTAGACTCTCAGACTATTAAGTAAGACTATTAAAAAAAGTAGATTTTTGAAAATGTTTGTTCCATAATTTATTAAAGCATATTTCAAACTATTCCGTTAACGTACCCGTCACGTCTATTGAAAATTATTCATATTTTATCAGCTTAGTTTGATCCTTTTAAATTTGTTATATCGGGCCGGGCGGCCTGCTTAATTTTTTTATCAGCCTGGCTGACACATTTAATTTTTTTATTGCCCCGCCCCAGTGACGTTTATTATTATTTTTTTTTTTATTATTATTTATTATTTTTTGAAAATTTACCTTCATTTTACCGGGTATGGCTGGGCCGGGTACTGGCCTCGGGCCAATCCCGGTCCGTGCAGACCTCTGCAGTGGAGCCTAGACCTGCGTAATCGAGTCATGGATCGAAGACTAGTAAAATTGGAGTAAGTGTATGGTATCCATTTAAATTTGTAAGTTAAGAAACATATATTTAGAATTTAGAGGAATCATAATGAAAAGTAGTAATTAAAGCTTTTTTTATTCTTAGTTACTATTATTAGCATTTATAACAATTATTCGCAGAATTTTGATAAGTATCAGTGATCCAGGGCTTCTTTGCACCAATCATACAAAAAAATTAATGCTGCATAGCGGCTATTCGAATAAACAATTTCAAAACAGCTTTAATTCTGTTTAACAGGAAGGAGTACTTGATAGTTAACTCGTGTATTTGTGTTACTGATATAGCTGTCATTTTTTATATTGCTTGACATTTTTTACATTAAATGTGTAAAGTTATATGTACCTTTGAAAAACTACAACATTAAATCAATATGTATACATGTAAATAAAAAAATATTTTATAAGACTTTTATAAAGACTTTTGCCAAAAGTCATGGGGTACCTCCTAATATCGTGTGAGACCACCTTTTGTACGGCGAAGTGCAGCAACTCGACGTGGCATTGACTCAACAAGTCGTCGGGAGTTTCTTGAAGAAATTTTTGCCATGATGCATGTACAGTCGTCCATAATTCCGAAAGTGTTGCCAGTGCAGGATTTTGTACACGAACTAACCTGTCGATCATGTCCCATACATGGTGAATGAAATTCATGTCTGTCTATCTAGGCGGCCAGATCATTCGCTAGAATTCTCCAGAATGTTCCTGAAACCAATCGCGAACGATTTTGGCCAGGTGGCATGGCACATTATCATCCGGGAAAATTCCATCGTTGTTTGGGTACATGAAGTCCATGAATGGCTACAAATGGTCTCCACGTAGCTGAAAATAACTATTTCCAGCCAATGATTGGTTCAGTTTGAGCAGAAGACACAGTCCATGCCATGTAAAAACAGCACACACCATTGTGGAGCCACCACCAGCTTGTACAGTAACTTGTTGACAACTTAGACTAGTGGGTCTGCGCCATACTCGAATCCTACCATCAGATCTTACCAGCTGAAATCATGACTCATTTCACCAGGCAACCTTTTTCCAGTCATCTAGAGTCCGACTTCCGACTGATATGTTCACGAGCCCAGCAGAAGTGCTGTAGCCGATGGCGTGTTGATAGTAAAGGCACTTGAGTCGGTCTTCTGCTACCATATCCGTCCAACGCCAAGTTTCGCTGCATAGTCCTCACGGACACATTTGTTGTACTTCCACATTAATTATTGCTGTCATTTGACGCAGTGTTGCTTGTCTCTACACTACGCACTTGTCGCTGTCTCGGTCATTAAGTAGTCGCAGTCGGCCACTGCGTTGTCCATCGTGGGAGGTAATGTTTGAAATTAGATATTCTTTGTACACTAATGATACTGTGGATCGAGGAATGTTGAATTTCTTAATAATTTCCGAAAATGGAATGCCCCATGCGTGTAGCTGAAACTAGCATTCCGCGTTCAAAGTCTGTTAATTCCCGTCGTGCGGTCATAATCACGCTAGAAACATTTTTACTTGTATTACTTGAGTACAAATAAAAGTTATTACAATGCACTGCCCATTTTTATATTTCTTACACTGGAAAAAATGGGCTCTCAAAATAGAGTAAGAAGTACTCAATTTTGAATACGTCACATACTCAAAATAGCTCCGATCCAAATGTTCTCAAAATGGAGAAACACATGTACTCATTTTTGATTCCATGGATGTGTTAAAAAATGAACCGTTATGTACTCATTTTATATCTCATGGATGTATTCAAATACGAACTGGGATGTACTCATTTTTGATCCCATGGATGTATTCAAATACGAACTCTGTGTGCCCTCTGTTAAATCTTCAATACATTTTCCTCTTATTTTATGTAATCAGCAGTGCTTTCTGTAAACATTAAATTAATTCAAATTTTTAATTATGAACACTATTTTAATATAATTTAAAACTGCTTTAAAACAATGCTCTTGATCATAAAAATATGAAGTAAAACAAGATGGCGTCCAAGATGGCCGATTAGTAACACTTGGGAACCCAAAATTTAGGTAAAAACGTGGGCTAAAAGACATTTAATAAAACACTTTCAAAACTAAAATAAACTAAATGGAAAAAATATTTTTCTTGTCAAGGAGTTATTTTGTCGTCAAGAAGTTATTATTTATCTGTCCAAACACACCCCCACCCCCATGTATTAAAGTTTAAAGTAAAAATATACTGATATTTATTTCCTGCTCAAAATTAACAATTCAACCAATTGAAACATTTAATTGATTATTTATTAGGAAAAATAACAAACTTATTATCAAGATACACAAATCAAATATTTGTATGATAAGAGCATATTGTTTCAAGCACTTTTAAATTATTTTTAAAATACTGTGCTTAATTTAATAGTTATACAAATTTAATATTTACAGAAGGTACAGCTGATTACACAAAATAAGAAAAAAAAATGTATTAAATATTAGATTATTGAACAGAGAGCACTCACTTTCAAAGTTGTCGGCAAAATCTTGAATCTAATTTTCTTTTCACAAATATCCATATCACTCAGCGCACAGACCGAACTGACAGCCTCTGCCTATGAATGTACGAAGCACTCATAACAATAACGCTATGTAACCTTACGCGTTATAATGGAGGCACAAGATATAGTTCCTTCCGAAGAATAAAAATGTAATATTATTCCCTTATTTCCAGGATATATTGCATCGCTTTCCTATTAATGAACATCTTTTATGCCGCCATGTATGAAACAAATTATTACAAAGTACAAAATTATCGTTTCGTTTGAGTTTGATAACATGTGATGTTTCAACATTGAGAATGAATAGGTTCATTTTTGATCCAAACATACTCAATTCGATATGAGTACATCGATTTGAGTACTTAATTTTCTTCAGTGTACGCGATGCTACTGCCACCTGGATTACTTGCATGACTTTTATCGCATGACTTTTGGCACTTCAGTGTACATCCTTCATTAATTGCTAAAAAGTGTTACATAAAAACCTTAAAAACAGTGCTAAAAAGTTTTAATGAATTATCTGCATGTTTCGGCTTCACCGAAGCCTTTATCAAGACAAATTACAATATTCTACAGTTGCACGATCTACAATACAATTTCTATGGGTTTTTTTATATATATATATTGGATGGATAGTGTAGATTGGAGGGAACAATTATTTTGCACTCATTCAAATTTACTTGGATGCTTTCTTCTTGATATAATCTTTTTCTGAAAATAGATCTATCGATATAGATTGGTTTGTTCTGGTTAACATTATATCAAGGACTGTGATTTTTATATTATACTTTATATCAGCTATGTGTTCCTTTTTTCTAAAACTAAATTTACTTCTAGTCATGCCAATATAATAATTCTTTGATCCATCGGTTTTAATAAATGAGATTCCCTATAACTCCTGAATAGTTTTCAAAATGAATTGGGCCAATTTTAGTGCTTATAATATTCTTTAACATTGGAGGTGGTTTGGCTATTAAATAGATATCGAAACATTTAAGGCTATATTCTAATTTCTGAAAAAAGCATGAAAAATACTGAAAAGTATAAAGTTTTTTTTTTTTCTTTGCGAATTAAGTTTGTTTTTAGATTTTTTAGTATTAACAATATCCAAGGATTAATTTGTCAATAGGTTGTACCTTATAACCATTATTAAAATCAATTCTATGAACATCCTCTAGTTCATTATAAAAATTATTTACCGTACATACCAAAAAGGCTCGTCCTATCAAAAAATTATAGGCTAAAATTTTATACGTAAATGGAGAATATGCGTTGTTTTGTATAGTAGATTGAATGGCTTGCCGAGCTTTTTCTGAAAATAGATCTGTCGATATAGATTGGTTTGTTCTGGTTAACATTACATCAAGGAATGGAAGGTTTTTATTATGGATAATTTCAACAGTGAATTTAATCATCGGATATGTGTATCCATCGGATTCAGGTGATTTATAAAAATGTTAAGTTCTTCAAGACTGTAGTACCAAATTATAAAAATATCATCAACATATAAATGATAAAGGCTTCGATGAAACAGAAACATATGTAGACAGTTTCTTAAACTTTTTTACTGTTTTTACGTTTTTTATTTAGCATATTTTAGCAATTAATGAAGTATATTATCTCTGGGTGTTCGGATTTGTTGCATATTTAAATTAATTTCTTTTCAAGAATCACTTGCTATTTTTCTTCGACGAAAAAGGAAAAACAAAAACAATGAGCGAGATATGGTGAAATACTTCATTTAAAGCCACATAAAAAGTTTAATTTGCTCATTCTGAAAAACACGCAGTTTTTAAAAGCCAGGAGTTTTATTCAATAGAACCCATTCATACATAATGTAAAACAATATCCTAAATAATCCGACTGAGGCTAATTTAGAAACGTTACAAATAAATGAAATGTTGATTTAAAATATATGATTTGTTCTATAATACTTATTCATAGTTGCTACTTTTGGCAGTTTCTGGAAGACTGCTATTTGACTTGCCAAACAATTTTTTTTCTTTTTTTTTTTTTAATCCCATTATCTGGTAAAAGATTCATTTAATTAAGGGAACATAGCAGTTTTCGGCTTCAAAAAATGAATTGTTTTCTTTTTCGATTTTCTGAATGAATGGCATTTCAAAAATGCTTCTAGAATTCGTTTTCAAAAATTTAAACACATCTAAAAGATATAGCAATTCTTGTCGAACAATGATCAAGTGAATGATATTTGTTACAAAACTTTAGACATATTTTTTCGAAACAATGCTTTTAACTCTCGATTACCTTAATTAAATCCAGAAGTATCTTAATTAAGTCGAGAAATATCTCACCAACGTATAAGCTAACTTCCTTGGTTTTTGTTTTGTTGTTGCTGTTGTTTTGTTCTGTTTTTGTTTCTTTAATGAAAATTTCCATACTTCTCTTGCCCGATGATTTTTTAAATTTTTAATTCGTTTATTTTTTATAAACAAAACAAAATCAGATTTTTTTTTTGTTGTTGAAAACTGATACATTATATTTCACGTTTTTCAGTTTTGTTAAAAATCCAAAAATTAAAAAAAAAAAAAATGTGAGTAAGGGATAGACAATTAATTAAGTATATTTTAATAATATTCTACGTGCGCTTTTTATTTCATTTGTTTCAACCATTCACAGATAAATCTGTAGTACCGCGGAATATTACACGAAGTGTAAAGAAAAACATAAAACCCAATTTGGGTCGAAAGATTCTTAGGTATGTGCCCAAATTGGGTCATACCTGTTTTGGTTACCACTGTGTATCCATTTTGGGCACTGTTAAATACCCATTTCAATTTTTTTTTTTTTAATGGGTATTTAAGAGTGCCCAAAATGGATACACAGTGGTAACCAAAGCAGGCATGGCCCAATTTGGGCATATACCTAAGAATCTTTCAACCCAAATTGGGTTTTATTTTTTTCTGTGTGTAACATGGAGGAAAATCGAGTCCAAAAATTGCATTTTTAACAATAAAAATTAATAAGAATATTTAGATTTTGAAAGTTAACTACATCCGTTTCTTCGTGGAAAAACCTACATTTCTACCTTATTCCTAATTCAAAAAAGAATTTCGTAAAATGTATTAATTTTCAAGCCGAAAAATTTACCATGCTCACCTAAATAGTTATTTCTTAACATGTGCCTTTCTAAGAATACTGGTAACAAAATATCTTTTTATAGTAATGTGTTGTAATGAGTTGTAAGCTAACAAATTACTGTTCAAGAACAAAAACTAATGACTTGATGAATCTTTACATCAAGTCTGGAGCTGATGAAGAGGAATATATTTATCTGCCACGATGCGCCAAGTGCGTCGAAATAGGCACGCGTCTAAAATTTATTGTGTAAAGGCGAAACTGAAAAAAGAATCTAAGCAGACTGGTGGAATCTCGACATCAACATATCCAGAATAGATTATCGTGGCACAAAGATTTGGCGAATGCCTGTAGAATCTGCGGTGCATGAATGGGCCCTCGCTGCAGAAGCGTTCTTGCGTTGAAGAAACCATGGCGTAAAAGTTTCCAAAGAGACCGGCGAAAGACAGAAAACAAGAATTCTCATGCACACAACAGCGGCTGCTGTTCTCTGACTGTGGCATTAATGGACTCATTGAGGAGGGTTGACTGAAATAAAGTTTGGTTTGTTCCATCAAGCCATTCATCAAAGAGGACATCTCATCGGGTAATCGTACCTGAGCAGTGGTGATGACAGCACGCGAAAGTACTTCGCTTGCACATTGCTGAAGATCGCTGGCGCAAGGGCTAATTAGGTTTTTGAGTTTCCGGGTCCGGACTTCATAAAGGGCCCTTTCTGTTTCTGATGACAAGATAGGAGGAAAAATCACAATCTACATCACAATGCAGGATACGGCAATCATTGACAACTGATGCATTGGTGCTAACAAGAAAATGCTGAACTAAGTGACGAGATGGGCAATTTTTTTTTCTTCTTTCTCTGCATGATGGGTCGAAAAAGGTTTGGTGCAGCATTCAAGACATGATTAATAGTCAATCCGAAATATTTTTTTAAGTAATCTTGTCAACTTATCGTAGACCGTAATATTCTTTAGACAGCTGAAACATTTAAGAAATTACTCTTCTTACAATGAGTTTTAAACAATGACAAAAGTTTTATAGATGTTAGCAAGCAGTTAGTAACATTTTCCATGTTTCTTGCTTGTCGGCGAGAGGAAATATTGAAGAAAATAAGACCTGTCTTCACAATTAACATAAAAGTAAATATAATTATTAGTAAACCTTTTCAGGTATTAGAATACCTAAGTCATATTTCTAAAAGCTTTTCTCTTTTTTCTAATATGCTTGGAAATATTTCTCAACTTATTTTTGATGCATGAATTTAGCGTTGTAAAAAGTGTACAAAAGACAAAAACAGGTCTGAAAGAGCTCAGGACCAAGCAAAAGGTGAACATTTACGCACGTAAAGGTTAGGGAATTTATACTATTCCAATTTTTACTTCTTAACATACCTCAACCAATTCAGCCATAAAATGTGTGTATCAAATACAAATTATACAAACAGAAAATAAATAGTTTTCATATACTGTTAAAAATTTGAAGAAAGCTGTCCAGTCATTTAACCATTTTTACAGAAAACGGTCACACAATTAATGATTTAACTTTATTCTGACCATAATATGGTCAATAATATGGTCAGATACACTTAATAAAAGTAACCGTTGTCTTTAAAAACGGTCAAATAACAGGACAGTTTGCTACAGATTTTTAACAGGGTAATATTATCACTTTCAATATAATTATTTTTCCAACTTCATAAATATGCACAAAAATTATAACTTTTGTAAGAAGGAAGAATCAATTAAAATAGCTTCCTTAACATAAGAAATTAAAACAAGGTTTAAGCAATGGTTTTATTTAAAACACAAAGCGCGAAAATATGCATGATTAAATTTTTAAAGCGCATTTTCTATTGTTGATGCATGAAATAAGTTTGTAAAAAATTTAAAAACCACTACTGACGAGCTTAAGGATTTTAACATGTTATCATATTTTCAAAATAAGCACTGCCTTGATAAACTTTATACAATCGTCGAAAAGCTTTTAAATTGCACTACATATTTTGTAATGTTTACATGAACTTGAAAAATAATGAAAAACTAATTTAAAAAAAAATAAAATTTCATTTTTTTTTTAATTTCCTCATCGTCACTCTCTGTTGCAACATAGGTGACGATAACTGAATAATAATACAAAAAAAAATCAAGTGTTTAGGTTTCTCTGTAATTTTCACTGATCAGGATATATTGTGACGTTAACCAATCATGAATAAAGAAATGGAATTAAACAAAACGTTTACCTATTTCCTTTATTCAATAAAAAAAAAGTGCGAGTATTTTATTCCGTAAAAATGTTTATTTCAGTTCAGAAATAACATTTGATCCATCTTTCTTACAACTTTAAACTGCTGTTATTATGAAATAGTAGAACAAAAATGTCGTAAAAAATTGCAATAATTTTATTTTGATTAATTTACGTTGTATAAAAATTTGCTTAGCAGCATCTGGTTTTAATGTCCTTAAAAATTACTACGACTTTAAGTTATATTCTGCAAGTAACTGTAAAGTGAAGTCAATATACAAGTGACATTGGTTCGCTATAGTTGTTTGAAATTGTTGATGGATCTATAGTACATAGGGGAAATGTTCCCTTAAAATTCATCAAATCCTCACTCTGCCGATTTACTATAGTATAAATTTTCAAGCTATGTCATCGATCAAAAATACAGAGATTTGATAGAGCTTTTCCATAAATTTAGAAAGTTCTCTCTTAAATCCAAATGAAATGAAATCTTTTCCTCTAAAATTACTTCATTATTTAAATACTTTTCATTGTGCTTTGAGAACACTAATTTAATATCCATCTCTCCATTCATTATGCTTTATCTTATGGTAATAGTATTTCTGTTTTAGATGCACTTCATTCGGATTTTTTTCGACTGCTCTATATTCCGATTCAGTGCGTTGATTTCTAATTGATTAGCTCTTATCCCAATACGATTTTTCGATCAAAAATATAGAAATTTGATGGAGCTTACATGAATTTAGCAAGGTCTTTCTTAAAGAAATCTATATGAAATGAAATCATTTCCTCTAAAATTACTTCACTATTTAAATACTTTTCATTGTGTTTTGAGAACATCAATTTAATATCCATCCCTCCATTCATTATGCTTTATCTTATGGTAATAGTGTTTCAGTTTTAGATGCACTTCATTCGGATTTTTTTTCGACTGCTCTATATTCCGATTCAGTGCGTTGATTTCTAATTGATTAGCTCTTATCCCAATACGATTTTTCGATCAAAAATATAGAAATTTGATGGAGCTTACATGAATTTAGCAAGGTCTTTCTTAAAGAAATCTATATGAAATGAAATCATTTCCTCTAAAATTACTTCACTATTTAAATACTTTTCATTGTGTTTTGAGAACATCAATTTAATATCCATCCCTCCATTCATTATGCTTTATCTTATGGTAATAGTGTTTCAGTTTTAGATGCACTTCATTCGGATTTTTTTTCGACTGCTCTATATTCCGATTCAGTGCGTTGATTTCTAATTGATTAGCTCTTATCCCAATACGATTTTTCGATCAAAAATATAGAAATTTGATGGAGCTTACATGAATTTAGCAAGGCCTTTCTTAAAGAAATCTATATGAAATGAAATCATTTCCTCTAAAATTACTTCACTATTTAAATACTTTTCATTGTGTTTTGAGAACATCAATTTAATATCCATCCCTCCATTCATTATGCTTTATCTTATGGTAATAGTGTTTCAGTTTTAGATGCACTTCATTCGGATTTTTTTTCGACTGCTCTATATTCCGATTCAGTGCGTTGATTTCTAATTGATTAGCTCTTATCCCAATACGATTTTTCGATCAAAAATATAGAAATTTGATGGAGCTTACATGAATTTAGCAAGGCCTTTCTTAAAGAAATCTATATGAAATGAAATCACTTCCTCTAAAATTACTTCACTATTTAAATACTTTTCATTGTGTTTTGAGAACATCAATTTAATATTAATCCCTCCTTTCATAATTGCTTTAGCTCATGGTAATATTATTTCAGATGCACTTCATTCTGATTTGTCCTCGACTACTCTATATTCTGACTCAGCGCATTGATTTCTAATTGATTAGTTCTTATCTGAATGCGATTTTTCGATAACTTAAAGAAAAAAAAGAAAGAAAAGAAAAAAAAAAGAATATCAAAATTGTGAAATTTTTGCAAGAATTTAGTACAGTTGAACTTGGTTATAACGAGGGTGAAGAGACCAGAACATTTGTTCGTTAAAACCGAGTTATCAGAATAACCAAGTTTAAGAAAATATCACACTGCAAAAAGAAAAAAAAATTGTTTGTTTTACGGTACAACACTAGCATCCCAGCTGCCTGTATTATACCGTAAAATTAACAGTAATAAACAGTAACATGTATTTATACCGTAAAATCAAAAATAAATTTTGCAGTGTACATTACGAAATATCAAACATTGTTCTCTTTCATGAATGATATTTCTACATTGCAACACTATGTCAAAATGTAATAATTTTACCAGGCGGGATTTCAACCCTCAAGGAGATACCCACCGAAGAAAATGCTAAGGAATGAATGTCCGGAGGCCTTGAAAGAATAAAAAGAAAGAATGGAGAATTAAGGACGTTTCAAATACTGCCCCCCTGTAATATTTTCCCCTGGGTCATGTAAAGGAAAGATGGTAGAAGAAACCTTTACTTGTTTCTTTCTTTAAATCCGGACTCTGGACCATATTAACCAGACTTTTCATGTGTCTTATTTCAATGTTAAAATGAAAATGATTTGTGAAATCAATAGCTCGAAAATATCAATGACTATTGCAATGTTGACCGAGTTTCTAAGGAAAACTTTTTGATATCAAGTTACTTAGCATTGAGATAATTAGAGCAATTAATAGTAGTAATTAGTTTAATTATGTAATGTGTTTTTAAGATTTTAATTATATTCACGGGTATAATGAGTAACGGTTAATACGAGGACTTTTATAATCCCCTTGCTTCTCATTTTAACCGAGTTCGGCTGCATTAATATATGACGGCTGCATTAATATTGATTTTCCTGAAATTTACATTTAGGACCCCGAGTTCAGCTGCTATCGCACTCTTTTGTAAAAATTAAAAAAGTTTCTATGCTACATCCGCGAAACATCTCCACAAAGAGAACCGCCAATCTTTGAAAACGGATTTCTGATTCGCAAACATGGAAGAAGAAGAAAGAAATCAAAAAAAAAGGAGAGCAATACAGTAGTTTTTTTGTCGAGCGATATAAGTTGATGAAAAATGCATTTGAAGAAAGATGTATCTCCAACTTGCCGCCAATGTCGCCGCCGTTACGTACGCGTAAAAATGCGTTCTGAAGCAGCCGCTTCGGATTGTAAGAAATTTCGGAACTCGGCATCTTTTTATACAGATAACGAATTTACAAATTTTTATAAAATAATCAGTATTATATCTTATGAATATCTATGTTGGCGAAATTAAAATGTTTAATAACTAAGTTCTAAATTTCGATGAAAATTATGGCTCCTTCCATTACAACTTCCAGTTTTTTTACATTACACCTTTTAAAAGAATCATTTCATATAAAATCTTTGATTTTAAAATATACTTTTTGTAAAAATAAGGAAATTGAACAAAAGCTATTTGTTGAAATGTTCAATTTATTAGTATAATATTTGTTTAATCGTGCTTAATATTTTAAATATTTTGAAAATCACAATTTTTTTAATTCATTTATTTACATTTTTGTTCCATTTGCCCTGAATTAAACAAAGTACTTCACCTAGATCTTTTCTTACTTTCCAATTTTATTTTATGTAACCTGTACCAAATACAAAACTGAACTATTGCGCTACTACTACTTAACAATATTATTACCTACACAGAAAAAAATAAAACCCAATTTGGGTCGAAGGATTCTTAGGTATGTGCCCAAATTGGGCTTTTTTTTTTTTTTTTTTGAAAATGGGTATTTAACAGTGCCCAAAATGGATACACAGTGGTAACCAACACGGTACGGCCCAATTTGGGCACATACCTAAGAATCTTTCGACCCAAATTGGGTTTTATTTTTTTCTGTGTAGGAATATAAAAATTATTAAGTTTGATTTTACTTTTAACAAACAAGAAGGTTGTCATTAAAGTAAACATGTATTTGCTTAAAGGTAATAAACATTACACTATACTAGTTTATCACTCTTTAAGCAAATACGTCTTTACTTTAATGATAGTAAATGATTTTCTTATGTAATTATATAATTAAAGAAGCTTGTCCTTTTACATTAAATAATTATAGATTGCTGAATCAGTAGGTTATACATTTCAAACTAAAAGTATGTTTAATGCTATGTGTAGTTTAAAAATAACTTCCAAATTAAAAAACAAACAATCAGCGGTTCTCTTTGGAGATTTGTTAAATAAATTGCACCAAAAGATCTGCTTTGCTTTTTGTATAGAATGAGTTTCATCATGATTCAAGCATTTCGAATCGAGCGATTTCTAAGAGAATGGCAATGATCATATTTGGTGATTGGTGGATTATGATCGATCTCTATATGATCCAGGGACGCCATTTCTAAACTTTCTTAGAGGAGACAAAATTTTATTTAAGGAGGTGGGGGGGGGGGGAGATTTTATTTTTTTCTCTCTCATCGTGCACATCTGAAGAGCAATTGATACAGTTTTTCTCACATATGTTTTTTTTTTTTTTTTTTAATTAGCCAAAGTATACTCATTAAGAAAAAAAAAATCTCACGCAATTTCGCTACTTTTAAACGCACTTGCAGGTATGTTTACTGAAGTTTATTTGCAATATAACAGTTTTTTTTTTCATTTTTCGATAAATGAATCACATTTTAAGTTATAAACGATTATTGTCTCACGACATCATTTTTTTCCTTTTCCGGCTGTCGTGACAGGAAATTTGGTTCAAAACGCCAACGTTGACATCATTTTCTAAAAAGTCTTCTGCCTTTACTGAAAAATGAAAAAAAAAAAACAATTCAATTACAAAGTTTCTGTATAAGAACACGCGTCAATTTCATACGTTTGCGAACAAACAGACATTAAAAAATGTGTCAGAAAGTAGCCAGTCTGCATTGCAAAAAAAAAAAAATTGTTGATTTTGGTGTATAATACTGTCTACTGGGGTGCGAGTGCATGGTAGCGTATTACTGCATATTTGACTGTTTATTACTGTTAGTTTTACGGTATAATACTTATAATACTGTCTACTGGGGTGCGAGTGCATGGTAGCGTATTACTGCATATTTGACTGTTTATTACTGTTAGTTTTACGGTATAATACTAGCAGCTGAGGTGCCAGTATTATACCGTAAAATCAACCTTTTTTTTTTTTTTTTTTTTTTAAGTATAGATTTGAGAACGGCCTTAATGATAAATGTGTCTCACATAGAGAATACACAATAGCAAGGCCAAATATTATTGGTACGTAATTATTAATTTCTGTGCTTAAGGGGACTAGGTACCAAAAAAAATATATACCCTGTAAATAACACCTATATTATAGTTTTTGGATCATGTTTCAATAAAGCAGGCGCATTGCAGACAATAAAATGCCTTAAATTGTTAATATTTTAATTATAAAAATTATAAATTCTATCTTCTTTTCCAATTTTGGCATTTAAAACTAGAAATTTTTATCTTATACCCAGGGTGCTTTGCTCTACAAAACCAAGTAACAGATTTTTTAAAGAAAGATTAGATCAGATAAATATATATATATATATATTAATTGTATGTATATGGAATAAACCTATAAAAACGCATATATTTAAGTTCAGTTTTTTTTTTAATTTTAAAGATATTAAAAATTGATACTTAGTTATCTGTCATATAATCTATGGACACATTACAAAAAAAATCAGACAATTTGATCGATTATTGTGGAAGCCTTTAGTATTTTGATTACATAGAGTATATGAAATAATACGAACTGAGGAAAAAAAAAAGAACGAAAAATCATGCGTCAAGCATAGATTATGTAACACTTTCCAACGCTTCTAAAATAATTTTACAAATCATACATACTGTTTAATAAGCTAAAAGATAACATCTAAGTAAACAATTTGGAAAACGCATAACATATTTAAAAACATAATTTCAGGAATTTCCAACATATACAATATTCGGAAAAATATCCGAATACTTTTATTCAGCCCTGTATAGGATCTATAGATTTGTATATATACTACATAGGATGCTATATTTTAGTTCAGTTAGGAAACGCGTAGCACAGTTTAAAATTCTCCGTCTGGAGTTTCTGTCAATAAACGGAAATGTGTTCGCGAACTTTTGTGCTTCCCTGTATAGGATCTACAGAATTTATACATACCACGTAATAGACAAAAAGCGAGTTAAAATTAAAATCGCGTTCAGTAACTTAAAACGCACTTCCGGGAATTATTGTTAACAGACAGTAGAGAATTCTTTTGTGTGTCCCTGTAAATGAACGATGACTGCTATACACATAATATTCTGTAGTAAGCCTCTTGTAATGCACCTTAGTGATATATATAAATTTCAATGCGTTTAAGGTAGTGAAACATTACTAATATAATAATCCGCAAATAATAAACCTTAAATAAACCGCAGACGATTTTTCTCCATAGACGTAATGTAACGGAATTCTTTTGACTGTCCCTGTAAAGTAACTATAAGTGCTATGCACACCCTATTCCATATTAAGCTTCTTCTAATGCACCTTAGTGATATATATAAATTTCAATGCGTTTAAAATAGTGAAACATTATTTAAATAAACCGCAGATGATTTTCCCCATAGACCGCAATGTAACGGAATTCTTTTGAGTGACCCTGTAAAAAAACTATAAGTGCTATACACTTCCGTTGAAATAGGGAACATGCTATAGATAACGACAATAACATATAAAAATTGCAGAACAATCCGAGCATATTTACGGGAGTTAGAGCACGGACAGACGGCCATACGGCAGACGGCAGACGGCCATATACGGCCAGACAAACCGAAGTCATAAACACTTTTCAACTAGGTTGGAAAGTGTTAAAAAGGGAGGGGGGGGGGGGTTCATACATGTCATTTATACAAAAAAAGAGATATTAAGAGAGATACGTAAAATTAACCATATATCTTTCACTATTTATCAGATCGTCAAGAAATTTGGGCAGAATATTCTAGAGATGCTAAGATCTAATTTTAGGATAGAAATCTGAAATTCGACATTTTTGTCTTTTTTTTTTTTTTTTTTTTTTTTTTTTTGTCAAAATGAGAGGTACTGGATCCCGGTAAAGTGCTTATTTAAGGCTAATGTTTCTATTCTAATCAAATCAGACAAATTACTTTTGTACTACTTTTGGTAAACAATACTGACATGTTAATTTTAGCTTTTGTGCAATTTCTAATTTTTTTTTTTTTAAATCTGACTTCTGATGACTGGTACATTCTGAAATATGAAATTCTTTGATAGTGGAAATTGCCCCCCCCCCCTCCCCCGATCTAGATTTATGTGACATCTCTTCCACAGGGGAGCCAAAACGTTTGCTGAAAATATATATATATATACATGAATGTATGCTTACATAAAAAAAAAATTGCATTGTTCTATGGAATTTTTTTTTCGTTCAGGGGAAGGGAGTTATAAATTCATGACTGTTCATTGGACCCGTTTTAGCATTTGATATTTTGCGCATTCGGAATCACTGGACCGGGAAAATTTAGTTTCCACAAAGCACTTTCATAGCGTGCAGAGCTGATCAAAATCACCAAAAGTCAAATTTCAGTTTTTTTTTTTTCCTCTTTTTCTAAGTCTATTGGAATAAACTTGCAAAAAAGATAAAAATATAAGGAAATTCATAAAAAGGGGAAAATTTCATCCAAAAGTTTAATTAATTAAAATGAAAGTACTATTCTCTAATTAAATGTTTTTCATTTTGCAAAAAGTGATAAATAAATACGAACACTAATTTGTCAGTGATTGAAATAAAACCGATGCTAAAAGGTTTGAAAACGCGCAAAAATCAAGGACACTCTTCAAAAGCATAATAAAAGCGAAAAATTGTGATTTTCAACCTTATATAGTAACTATATTACAGTGTTGCCAGATTTGAGAATTGTTTTGTTAAAAATCTTTATCACTTTTTCAAGTAGAAATCTCTAATTTAATTAATTACGGAATGTTTGTCTTTAAATAAAGCGAAGATTTCTATTATGAAACAGTGGTAGATATTTTGAATTAAACAATTTCCCAGCTTGACAACACTGCCATATGATGCATGTAGAAGCAGTGTTGCACGATTCTGCAAAGTGAGACGGAAAATTCCCAAAAATGAAATAACAGGTCTTGAGTATCATACGAATCTACTGATTTTCATAGTATGTAGCGGTGTAAAAGTGCGTGATGCGTAGTTGAAAAGAAATTGAGATTTCTTTTAGTTTTTTCATATAATGTTTCTTTGCATGGAATGATTCAATTTGTTTTTACAGGAATCGCTTTTAGAAGGGAACAGAAATCTCCAGAATATGCGTACACACCTCTTCACAATCAAAGATTTCAGCGAGGTAATTACTTTCGTTATTATATTTTATTTATCTTTTTTTTTTTTTTCCCTTTTTTGAGCATTTATTTAATAATAACCAAAAATAAATTTCAAAAAGTTTATATTTTCGTTTGAACTACTGAAATCGTTTAATCGGAATCTTTACAAGAAATAAAAATTGTATTTTGCTGTTTATTTCCACTGTCGAATATTAAATAATCTAACTTCCCATTGACGAAAATTATAGTTTTATAATGATTACCCTGCTTTGTTAATACATTCTGTTTTTTCTCTTCTTTTTTTTTTTAATCTTCGTACAGAAATTACAAACTTGTAAGCGAATTACTTTTTATAGCACCCAATTTAGTTTATGAAGGTATCGTATGAAGGATATTTTGGAGCTTATTTTTGAAATACTGGAAATAAATCAAATAATATGACAAAATCTTCATGAAACTTTAGAAAAAAAAAAAAAACTCGGCTACATTTTCGTGAGCAATTAATTTATAACCCCCTTCTTCAAGTGGAGAAGACAATGCATCCACCCAAATGAAAACAACGGATCTATAGGCAAACTTGTTATTGATTTACAAATGCAATAGAACAAATCTTCATAACAGATTTTCATAAAAAGGATTTTGAACCAGCATGATTCATAAAAGAGACCAAATTTTCCCATTATTTATTTAGAAAAATTTGAGTGAATATGTGATTGCTATACTCTCTTTCTCTCTTCTTTCTATCTTCCTACTTCTTTTTTTTTTTTTTTAACGTTTTGTACTAAATAAGGCAGGGACTGACTAATGTAGGGGCATGAGGGAAAGATGACCCAGACCCTCATGAGCGTAATGGGGATTTTCGTGGAGGGTGCCAAATGGTTAAAATTGGTCAAAAGGGACCACAATTCTTACATTGTCAACGATTTAGGAAGTGAGTTCACAGCCCTTCCCTTCCTAATTTCATGATATTATGACAAATAGCCAAGAATATTCCTACATACAAAAAAGTAACGTAGTATATAGTCTATCATCTCTTAAATTTGTAACCATCTTTCTTGATATACCCTGTATACCTGATACGAAATTTATGTATACATACAATAACTATGAAGCTTAGCACTAGTCACTTCAGTATAATTTCACTTTGTAATTCACGACCAATTTCTATAGATAAAAGGGAGCCTCTTAAAATAACCGTCGTACTGGATTTGTAGATATAGTCTAAATTGTGCCCTGAAAAGCGGGACTTTTTTTTAAAATAACAGTTGTATGCTAAATTTATTCTAACAGTTTGTGTGTTTCTTTATAATAATCTTCTATGTCAGATAATTATCGTAGTGCAAGGATTTTTTACGAAAATTTAGTACTCAGAGAAACATTTAATCTCCCGCCCCCCCCCCCACACACACACATATTGCTGTAATGAGTTAATATGCGTATTCACGTATGCTATATGCATATCAATTTGATAAAGAGAGCAAAAAATTAATTGATCAAAAAGCTATAGTTTTGTTTTCTTATAAAAGGTTTACACAAGTTTTAAGAAAACTTTACTGTAATCCCTTATTAAAATACCACAAATACGGGCGTAGACGGAATAGAAACGGAGACAGCAGGTCCTTCTAACTACTATCGCACATTTTATCTTTTGCTCTACAGTTGTGAAACGAAATTTAATTGTTTGTTTATTTGAGTAACATGAAGCTCAAATTTCTGCGTATCACATTTTCAGTATAAGCATGAAAATCTATTTGTTACTCAACACGAAGGAAAAAAACCCAGCTTAATGAAAAATAAAATAGAATCTTAGAGATTAAAAATTTAATTTAACATAGATATGAATATTTTATCTCACAGGAAATGGGGATCTTGATCCCAAACGTCTCCATTCGTTTATCTATACACAAATAAATCATTCTATATTTTTTAATGTATTTTCATCCGGTCAGTTATCCAGACAAAGAGAAAAAAAAGCTAGCGATAAAAAATTATTTTTTAAGTAAAATGGTACTTCTCTTTTTCAGTATTTGGGTTTTTACAATGTACTTCTTGAGACAAATACATTACAAACTAACGGATAAAACTATAGGGTGAGACAAAAGTTACTTGCGTGATTTTAAAAGTTAAACATTTTTGACTTAGTTTAAGGAGTTTATACCTACTTGCAAAGCTGATAATAACGTGTATTTTTTTTTTTTTTTTTTTTTTTTTTTTTTTTTTTTTTTTTTTTACAGGAAATTGAAAAAAGATAGTTGAAAAACTCTTTTGTATTTTATTTATTACACTTAAAAAAAAAAATAGTTTTTGGTAATGACGAAATAAAGTTGAGTGTTCCCAGCAAACCCCCTCCCCGGAGATAATGTCGTTTTTGTTAGACGTCCACGGTGATCACTCTGTCAAATGTTATCTGAAATTATAAAAAGCATATCTTTACTACGGTCACTTAAAACTAGAGATTAATTTTATTAAAACTTACTTGTTTATTTCTCTATGTCAAACTTTCTTTATAGACTTACACATACTATTAAACATACTATTATGACACAATTGAGTATAGATAAAATATTCCCAGATTTTACTTTTTAATAAAATTCAAAGTATTTTTTTTATTTAAAAAGAATAATAAATATTAAAAAAATCACACATCCATCCTTTAGTTTTAAATGTTCTTTCTAAACTTTAAAGATAGATGTTTTAATATTAAAATACAAAATATACCTTACAATAATTTCACGAACCGGAACAATATTTGTCACAATTTCACGAACCAGAATATCGTCCCGATACCCGGTTTGCTCCGGTAAAGTTTCGAGCAACGCTGATATTGTCTAGTGTATTAATTATTCATCAAACATTGTGTGCAGAGTATAAAGAGGTCTCAAATGCAAAGATAAGTTTGATAAGTAACGAAACCCTGGTGCGCATTTTTTTCAGAAAATTACATTCTATAAATTCAACTTTTTAAAACAATTTTTTAAGCTAATTTTGCCTTTTCTGTGAGACTGTTTAATTATAAACAATAAATATATACTCACTACTCCCAATAATTGCTCAATTATGTCTTCAGTTAAATTTTTGAAATGTAAATGTCCCTTTCCGTGGCCAAGTCAAAAAATTTAAAAATCAAAAACTTGCAAAAAATAAAAATAGAAAACTTGACCGCTAATATTAGGTTATTTAGTAAGCATAAATGAAAACATCCATGCAATTTTTAAGATTTTTTAACTTACTTTTATAAAATAGATTTTCTTTTGCTATTTTGTACCTTTTCGTGAGAATGACCCAGTATGTATTTAAAAAATATAAGCTGGGTTTTTTCGTTACATGCCTTTAGTTTTCGACTCAACCAATTTTAATGAATATTTTTTTCACTGAAAGTTGTTCATTTATAGATGAGCCGCACTAGTTATTATTATTATTATTATTATTTTAATATTTTCATTTTTATATTTCATTTTTAATTTTAAAAGTTTTTAATGAAATTCTTTCAAAATGGTGGCAATTAAGTAACTTCCACTGTTGCAGAGAAAAGGGGAATAATTGAGATTATTTTATTATTAATTAAACGCTAATTTCATTTTTAAATGAAATTAATTGAAAATGAAATTAATTGAAAATGAAATTACTTAATTTAAAAAGAAATTGGTATAAACATAAAAAAATAATAAGTAATTTAATTTAAAAATAACAAATTTAACTATTATTAATAAGTTCTACAATTATCCTTTCTGATGTGAGTGCATGCATAGGGGACCCTAGGAATATTTGTCCCCGGGGCCTAAGTTGACTCTGCGCCTCTGACTTAGATCTTTTAAATTATTATCTTGTTTCTAGCAAAAAAAAAAAAAAAAAAAAAAAAATTATTTATACAATTTTTTAAATAAATATTGCAGTTTACCACTTTGCTTTTATTATTTAAATATACTGTATAAGCAAACATAATGACAGCGTACAGTAATTTTGTTTTCTTAAAAAATGAGGAAATAGTTATAAGGAAATAATTACATTGAAAATGCCATAAAAAATAGCAATCCGAAATAGATGTCATTTTCTAAGAAAAAGTCTAAAAGCAGAAAAAAAAGGCTAATCTCGGAACAGAGAGACCCTCAAAATCCTTTAGAACACCTTTTAGAACATGTAATCGTGTGAAGCAGGGTCATAAAGCTGATCAGTGGAAAAAAAAGGCCATGACTAGAGAGGAACTATCGGGGTACGTGCCCCGTGGAAAAAGGAAAAGAAAACTATTAAATATACACTGTTAAAACTTTGCAGCAAACTGCCCAGTCATTCAACCATTTTTATAGAAAATGGTTACATAACATTTAACTCTATACTGACCATATTATTGCCAATATTACTGTTAGAATAGAGTTAAATTACGGGTATGTCTCCGTTTTCCATAAAAACGGTCGAATGACTGTACAATTTGCTGCAAATTTTTAACAGTGTACTAAAATAATGCTTAAGGGGCTTGGTGAGTCAGATCTGAATATCTCCTCGCTATTGTTAAACCTATGGGAGTGGAATGCATTCTTATTTTTTAAATATCTCAGAAAGAAATCAATATTTTTGACTTCTTTTTTCTGGCTACTCTTCTTACAGAATATATATGGTGATTAAATGTATATCATGCTTTGGTAAATTGTTATGATCTGATCGCATAATTCTGAGAAGTCATTTGGGAATATATTATGGAAGTCTTTGCTTGTTATTTGTCATTTATGGATTTGGTATAATGACTTGGTTCATTTGTTTTTTACTAAATGTCCATTGGTTTTATGTTTTGGAGTATTGTAATGCGGGTTTATATTATTACGGTTAAGATTTTATTATTGATGGTTTTTTATGTGCACTGCCTATTTAACCTGTACATTTTGTATATACTTTCATTTATTCAAGAAATTTTTAAATATTTTATAATTTATTAAATTATTCAAGATTTTTCAATATCATATATTAATGATATTTATTTTCATATATTTATATTTTCATTTAATTTTGTTATTGAATATTCAATGTATCAAACAACAATTTATATGGCAGTACTCAGTAAAATTATCGTTCCCGGCAAGATACACCTTACATCAAAGCAGTGTAGTGCCCGGTACAGGGGCAATAAATGGGTTGCTCCTGGATCGTCATCCAGTGACCATTTTTACTCTCCTCCTCCTCCATTATTATTTCGATTATGTAATGATGCTAGATGCAAGACTTGTCCCTTTGCTTCTCAGAAACAAATTGTATCAGATCCTAATTTATCAATTTTTTGTAAAGCCTTTAATGTTATATATAGTATTAATTTTAACTTATACGGTTTGAAATATGTGGGTGAAACATCGGGTCCATTACATAAACGTATTAATCAACATCGTTCAGACACTAACAAGAACACAGCAAAAAATAAACAGTCTACAGCAGAAATACAACATTTTCATAAACATAAATTTAAAAATACTACAATTGGAATTATACAAATTATAAAATCTAAAACAGAACGCTTGTTCTTGGAGTCTTCATATATGAAATATTATAACACAATTTATCCTTATGGACTTAATATGTGAATTATTTAACAGACCAGTTAAAGTTTTTTCAACAAATAATACTAAAGATTATTCTCCTATTTATCCTACACTTAATCATAAATTAAATAATAAAACTACACGTAACAAGCGAGGAAAGTGTACTGCTACAGATGTTATTTCCAAAAAATATATTGTTAAACAAATAAATTCTCTTCAGTATAACTACAATAAGAATTACAACTGGTTATTAATTCGAAAATACATATTTGCTATTAAAAAGAAACAGATAGTGCAATATTTAAATGTGTTTCTTTGTAATTCTTACTCGAATCATTTCTCTGATATTTTTTATGATCTTATTATGACAAGAGCTAATCTTTTCAACATTAATTTACATAAAAAACAAAAAATTCAAAACACTAATACTCAAATGATAATCACTTTTTCAAATCAAATCTTTAATAAAATTAATATTAATTCTATAATTAATGATAAAAACTGTTATTTTCCTATTAATAATCTTCGAATTTCAAAAACATTTAAATATCCTAATACAGTCGGACGAAAGATTTTTAACTATAATGCATTTTCAAAAAATACATCTGATGCAAGTACTTTTCCGTGTAAATGCAATGATCCCACTCTAAAAAAAATACGTTAATAATGATCATGGACATATAATCACTGGTAATCTTGATATTGTGAATAATTTTAAACTGCAAAAACTAATGGGTTATGGTACTAAATATAGGCTTCATTCTAAATTTAATATAAATTCTATTATAAAACAGTTTATGTATACGATATAGATATTTTCATTTATAAAATTTCAATCTCATATAGTAAACCTATTGAATATTTTAATCAATGGAAAATACTAGTTATAGAAAAATTAACTGCGTCTTTAAAACATAATTTATCGCATCTGGTTAAAATTAACACTAAACAGTTGTTCCAGTAAATTACTAAATTACAAAAAAACTTTGTAATCACATACATCGACAAATCTCCTAATAATTATGCAATCATATGTAAATCTTATTATCACCGGCTACTTACATCTTGTATTTCTACTTACAAATCGTTTCAAAAAACTAATGAAAATGTAATTGTAAATAATCGAAAAATTCACAGTTATTATAAACTATTAAATATTTCTTCTACTAACTTTAATTATCTTTATTTAATTCTTATACCCAAATTTCATAAAAATCCAATTAAATTTAGGACTGTAACTATTGGGTGCAATACATATAATAATATAGCCAATAAACATCTATTAAAAATTCTCAATCAAATTTATACACTGACAACATCCACTGATAATACACATTGTATAAAAAATAGCTATCAACTCGTCAAAATTTAAAAAAATCTTAAATGTGTTAACAATATATTGACTTATGATTTCAAAGATCTTTTTAATAATATAGATTTATTAGATCTACATAATGTTATAAATGCATTATTTAATAAGTATCATCATACACTAAATTTACCTATTCATATAGATACTGCTTATTTTAAAACTTTAACAAATTTCATTATATATAATAATTTTATACTGCATGATAATACGTTATATTTACAGAAAGTCGGTATACCACAAGGGGGATGTACATCTAGTATATTATCAGACTTATACTTGTATCACTATGAACGTACTTTTATTAACAGTAATATACATTTATATCGTTATATTGATGACATAATTTTAATTGCCACTGATCACACTAATATATCTATATTTCCAGTTGATTATCCTACTAATTTAGAATTAACGGAAAACCTCCTTACTAACAATACTATTAACTTTTTAGATCTTAAAATTACACTTAAAGAAAACAAAACAATAATTGATCTTTTTTATAAACGTAAAGAATTTAAATTTAAAGTTAATACATTTACTAATTTTAAATCCTGTCTTCATAATTCTGTATATCGTAATATACTCCTTAATCATATTTACAGAATAAAAAGTTTATGTTCTTCTCAACTCATTAACAGCAACATTAAAAAACTAATCTATGATGCATTACAACATGGTTTTCCAAAAAAATTCATATATTCTTTAATATATAATTAGTACTTATATGATCTACACAACCAAATTAACACATGCGTTAAAAAATGTATTAAAATTAATTAATTAATTAATTAATTAATTAATTAATTAATTATAATAGGACGGCTGGGTGGGTAGATGTTGGATTGAGGAGGTGTGTGGCGGAGTTGTATGGAAAAAACGCATGGTTAATTTATTTTACACACAAAAAAAAAAGAGGGCATTTTGATTTACACATACGCTTACTAATACACTTTTTGTAATGGACATTGATGTAGTACTTTTATATGTGAATTACCGTAGTTATATTTAAATCTTCATTAATTAATTTAAATGAATTATTCACTACTATTAAGAATGTTTATTGATTTATTGTATTTACTTTTATGCCAATGGGGGACAATATTATATTCTAATATAATGTAATACTTTATTAAACACTAATATAATATATATTAATTCAAATTAATTTTATTCCCTAACAATTTATATCATGTGAATTTAAATTTTAACTTTGTATGCAAAAACATAATTTGTTACTATTAATTTCAATATTTAATTAATATTATTTTTAAATCCATAGTATCTTAATTCACATAATTTAGTATTTTAATTTGCCCACGGTGGGCAATATCATATTCTAATATAACGTAATACTTTAGTAAATGCTAAAATTATATGTATTAATTTAAATTAATGTTATTCCCTATCCTATTGTATCATATGTTTAATATTAAATTTATCTCAATAGCATCTTTATTCACTTTTAGTATTTTAATTAATCATTACTGCATCCAGTTTTACTTTAATGTAATTGGATTTATTATTCATTTTATATTTAATTTCATATGTATTTATTATTAAATATTATTTATTTTATTTTTATTTCATTTATATTTATTAACTAATTACGACCACTTAAGATAGAATGAATTCATTTTTAATATTGATTTTTCCATTGTATTTCACTACATATTCTGCTCATAGATGGCAGCACCATGGCTTGTTGCTTTAAAATATTCAATATTTCCATGTAGTTTATTTTCAAAATCATAGATGGCAGCACCATGGTTAGTGATGCTTTTAAAAAATTCCATATATCCATGTAATTCATTTTCTAAATTGGCAACAGGGTTTATAATCTTCTAAAACTGTTTTTGGCAACATTTAGCAAATTTTTTTTTGCAATTCATTGCCTTTATTTGCCTTCATGTATCTGATAAGTGTTGGTAGTAGGAATCCATCTTCATCGTGTAGATTATGGATTTTGTCGATCTATTATCCAGTTCTTCTCTTATAATTCTGGGTAAGGTTTCTCTCTTTTTAAGTATTGTATTTGTTTTATGAATTTTCAGTCTTTTTTTAATTAGATGGTTATGGTCATAGAGTGGTCGTCCCAAATTCATATTCTTTAGCAATTTTAATGCTAATATGAAGATGAAACCACTCATTTTATTTGTGGAATTTATGCATTTGGGACTTGATAATTCTGTATAAATTCCACAAATTTCATTCATTCTATTTTATTCAATTTTTAATTTAGTTTCTACTTCTTTTATATTAGTATCTAATATCTATATTCATTGTGCTGGGGTTACAATTTCGTTGTCAATAAATTATTACTTCCTAAATCATAATTTCCAGTTTCAGTTGGTGTTATCGTAATGTTTCATTAATGGTTATATATATATATATATATATATATATATATATCTGTTTTTTTTATTTTTTGTCAAAATATTTCTAAAATATAAGCTTAATTATATCTGAAAAGTTAAAATCTTACTCACAGCTCAATAAAATATTTAATTAAACATATATTTTAGAAATATTTTGACAACTACCAAAAAAAAGAGACATCCTTTAAGAAGAGTACACAGAAAAAAGAAGTCAAAAGTATAAATTTCCTTATAGGATATTTTAAAAATAAAAATGCATTCCACTTCAATGGGTTTAACATTTGCGAGGGGATTTGAGTTTTCCCTTAAGCTTTATTCCAAAAAGGAATAGAAAGAAAGAAAGGGAGAAAACTATTACAACATAGCACCTTTTTTAAAGAATATTGTGGAATGCACACATTCAACAGCAATATTTATCATATATTTATTCGATGTTGCATAGTTACGAATTTCTCTGCATTCACATATTCTTCAAAATGCATCGATTTATTTCGCTGGCATATACTTTAGGAGTTACATAATCATTATAGGTAACTAACTACATCAGTAGTTATCTAAAATGCTGGGTAATAAACTTAATTTGAAAGTGTATCTAGATTTCTCACGGGTATTTAAAAGCGTCCAATTTCTCGATTATTCGGAAACGGTATCACTTTAACACAACAACCTAGTTTCGTGTGTAAAAGGAGGTAACAAATTAATTTACCCTTCATCTGTCGGATTAAAGGATTCTCATAGGATCAAAGATGCCCTTCCCTCCTCCCCCCGATTTGATGTACGCCCTCGCTGAAGGGAACACGTAGCCATTTCATCTTGCCATATCATCGCCGTCGCACCGACAAATGCGTAACACTATATTTAGATCATTAGTGTATTAGGGGCAGCCAGGGGCATGACCGCTAGATGAAAGGGACCGCCTCTGCATCCCCGAGAAATGCGCAAAGGGGTGGCCCCCTCCGAATTTCCACGCTCGCTGCTTCCTCCGGGAAAATTTCTTTGGCGGATGCTTGAACATCGAAGAAAAAAAAGATTCGGCTGAGCAGACCAGATACGCATCTGTGGCGAAATATCGAGATGGCTTTGTTCGAGATATGAGAATTAATACGCGCAGAAAGAAACCGAGCATCCGAGGCACAGCCGTTCGGCCTTCGAGATCTTAGCACCTCGGAAATAGTATCTGTTTTATTATGCGAGAATGGTACTTGACAAGGGGAAAAAAACTCTGTAGAAGCTGCGCGGATTGCTTCGGACTGTTCATGATAACGTAATAACACTAAATAACTAGTAAATATGCAGATCAGACACCTCAATTCATTGTTTTTTTTTATCTCACTTTGCATAATATTTAACATCCTACAATTCGCAATTTAAAATTTTTAAGTTATACTAGATGGAACCCGTCAAAACTTGACGGAAAAAAATTACTATAACAATATCAGTAAAATAAGCTTCTTTATTGCATAAGAAGGGGTGCGTATGAAACAGTCTTTCAAATATTTTATTTTAAAATTCCCCCCCTCCCCCCCCCCCAGTGAAATACAGTACTATTTCCGATACAAACTCCAAACAGACAATCCGTAAACAACTGTGTAATGCAAATCAGTTTGACATTACCGCCATATTCCTCACGGCAAGAAAGAAAATTTCATGGACCTATGAAGTATCATACAAATAGTATATCCCTACTTTCATCTCATAATCAGTGAATAAAAGAACATAGTAAATAAAGCACACATCTTCCCCCCCCCCCTCCCCACAGTGATAATGTAACCGAATGAGCTCCTAAGCGCATGTGCATTGTATCTGCCCAAAGGCACCGTCAAAATTCGACGTTAAAAAAAGTTTTAAAATGTTTAAATTAAAAGTTTTAAAATGTCCTCTTTAATCATTGTTCGTTTCAAATCCATATCTTCTACAACGCATCCATTGTTTCAAGCTAATCAATTTTTATGTAAAGATGAAGAATTTTTTTTTTTACAATAATAAATCAATCTGCAGATGAGGAAGATTTTTAATGTTATCTTATGGATAATCTGATCTTATGATTTATCAAGTTTTATTAATATTATTTTTAAGTGTAATTTATTTGTATGGAATATATTCGGTCCCTTTACATAATCAGGTTGATTATGTTTTTTCCATCACAGTCGGGGATATTTTCTTTCTTATACAGTTAAATATCCAATGGATCTTTAAAAAATATATAATACAGCTCCTAGCATATTCTGGTGCAACATATACATCAACGAATTCAACATATCAATTTTATGTTAATCATAAACTGAAAATAGTTTTTTTTTTTTTTTTTTTTTGACAGATTTTAGTTTAGCACCAAAATGCTCATCTTATGGATAATCTGATCTTGTGATTTATCAGGTTTTATTATTATTATTATTATTATTTACTTTTCATGATGGTTAGGGAAATCTATTTTCAATTGTGGCAACTTTCGCAGGGGCTATTTTATATCATTGAAGCAAACTGATGGTCATTGTTAAGATAGAATTGAAAAATATTTCATACTTGAAAATTATTTAAAAAGTCGTTAAATTAAGCTAAGTTTTTAAATAAATGTCAATCGAAAGCTTTTGTTTCTAATTAATGATGTAAGAATTAAAAATGTAAAATGTAGTAAAAAATTGAAATTTGTAAGTATTTAGAAGTGATGTAAGCGCAATGAAAGCTAAAGCGATAGCGCCGTTTGCTGTCACAACCGTCATACATTTCTAAAAATTCCCACTTTGTTTTGGTTGACGTCCAAAAGTAGATTACCATTTTTTGACATCGAAAGAGAAATTCACAGTGAAAAAAATAAGACTTTGCCGCTAATAAGGAACTGTTAAATGAACTTATAACAAACCTACCAAAATAATTCCTATAAAATAATAGCCTTACATTGTTTATTCTAGCTAAAAATACAATCATTATTTCAAGGTTTTTTTTTTTTTTTTTTAAGCCATAACACTATTTTTAATAATTATAATTTTCCTGAAATCCTTTACTTTTGCGATTTTTTTTTAATGTAGTAAAAGTTTAATTTAAAATTACGGCTAATTAATTAAATTTGCGAACAAACGAATGTACGATAATAAATCTGTGTCCAAATATCTTTCATTTAAAAAAAAGAATGATGTAATTTGATGCAGTAGTTTGTTCTCACGGACTGTCGAAAGAAAACGCTTAGCGTTTTAAATATATTAGATATCATATGTATTTTTATAAGTATTTAAAATTCCTGGATGCTTCCGGAAATTAGAAGCATCAAATTAGACACGATTTTACGCAATGATATTCTGACAAACCGCTTACCCTTGTAATTTTTTCAGAAAAGGATACATTTCTTCAGAAGGGCTCTGCCCACCTGAATCCCCCGTAGTCTCATTAATTTCACAATCAGTTTCCTATTGATTGTACTATATCACGATTGTAGTATATGTTGGGTTTCAATTGCACTGTGATTATATTAGGGCATTAATTTGGATAGGGATTTTATGTTATCCTAATAGTATCCAAATAGTAATACTTACCTGCCAACCACGAAACGTCTGCATCTAATGGAGCAGTTGAATAAAATCGCATGTACGAAAGGTACTTATGGAAATGTAAACTGAATTTACTTACAGTTTTTGTTTCGAAAAAACAGTTTTGGTGGTCATTCTGTAATATTTTGATCTAAGATCTTATACATCCTAATCTACTCGATAGGATTAGCATATTAAAATCACCCAAAATAGGCATATTTGGAGACTTTAAAACCTATTGGGTAATCATCCATAATCACGTCCACTGTTACAAATTGACTAATTTTAGGAAACGTGATTTGGTTTATAAAGTTTTCTTTGTGATAGCCTTTTAATTGTGTTCACATTCAATTTAAACCTAATGGTACTATTCTAGGTTGAGGAAACTGATTAATACACTATAAAAACCTCCTCAGAAACGTTTCCGAAAGTAGCGGAAGCAAAAAAAAACATTGTTTTTATAAGTGCTTTTTCAAATCTGGAAAATATATTAGTTTATGAGGTTTCTAATGATATAGAACGCTTTTCGGAAATGTGGATATCTCGGTAGATGTTATTGAATGTATTCGTTAGTGGTTACACGGAAAAAAATAAAACCCAATTTGGGTCTAAAGATTTTTAGGTGTAAACCCAAATTGGGCCAATGCTGTTTTTTTTTTTTTTGAAAATGGGTATTTAACAGTGCCCAACATGGATACACAGTGGTAACACCAAAACAGGCATGGCCCAATTTGGGCACATACCTAAGAATATTTCGACCCAAATTGGGTTTTATTTTTTTCTGTGTATAGAATGTATTTCTATAGATTAAGAAGCATTTGTCTATTTTTTACAGTGTGGAAAAAAGTAATCTTAAGTAATATGCAAATTTTTTTTACAATTATTTCATACTTAATTTTTTTTTAAATTAAAAGGCCATGCTTTTGTAAATAACTAACAAAACAGAACATACAATTCTTATAGTAATAAGTGTATTTCTGTCTCCTTATGAATATTATCAACTAATGGTTCATAAATGTTATAGACACAGAAGATTAAAAACACAGTACCGCATTATAAGCTAGTCACTCAATACTTTCTTAGTTGTCCCTTCTTTCAGCATTTTAGTATTCCATAAACATACTTTTAGAAAAAGATAGATTCTTCTAATAAACACAGCTCTCTTTATTTCAACTGATACTGAAATTTTAAACAAACACTTCAGATGACGCTTTTAAGGAAATTTTAAAGTAAAAATATCGTATCTTTTAGTAGAACACTTTACCACTTAAGTAAAGGTTATTTTGTAAACAAGACTGTGATAGTTTAAAAGAGAGATTAGAAAAGACAAAAAAAAAAAAAAAAAAAGAAAAGAAAAGAAAACCTTGTTAGATGTGTATATATAATTTGAAAGTTTATAAAATATAAAACAAACACTGTGCGGTCTTTTCATAGTCTTTATTTTTTTTAAACATTAAAAGGAAAAATATTAAAATTATCATCTACTCTTTATCATTAAGACATTCTAATTTAAATAAATTAGTATCGGGTAGCCGAAAAAGGAGGGATTCTTTTTTAAATGAAAGAATTTGAAAACAGTTAACGATCAAAGTGTCCCGTTTGTTGCACCTATATAAGAAAAGCACTAAATTTTTAACCATACGATTTTTAAATTAGTTTAAAATTTCGCCAATAGGTAGCGCTGTAAGCTGAAAAAAAACTAAATTACAATATTCGCCGGATTTGAATACTTGAGATTTCGTTATCTGGGAACACTTAAAAGACAAAGTTTATCTACAAAACCCCACAAAGTTGAGCGGAACTGGAACATTATATCTGTAAGGCTTATGTGGACCAAAGAAGTTTCTTTGATGATGACATACCTAATGAGACATATTCACGGGTATCGGCTCGTTTTACTATAAAACTACACGTCATGTTATTGCTGCAAATGACGGATACTTCGAAAATATTGTCATTTAGTTTTTTAGAGATCCTATATACAAAAGAGATTGGGCATTGCCGCACCGGCAGATTTGATACATCCACCATGTTAGTTCCAAGTTCCAAGTGAAGTAATACATTACTGTTACTCTTTGAAAGGTTTTTGGAATATTAATCATACAACGTTTCAAATATTACATCAAAACGTGCCAAACCGTCAATAGGTAAATTATTTTTGCTTAGAGATACTTCTTAATATTGAGGAATGTTTAATTATTTTGTAATATTCATTAAACTGTGTGAGTTCAATTGTAGTATGTAGTAATTTTATTTTTTTCGTTTGTAATATGTAATCATCCAAATTATGTAGTTATCAAATCCGATTGACTTGGCTTGACATACTTTTTAAAACTTTTTCACGTATGTATGATATCTAAGTTTCCAGCTTACAGCGCCACCTGTTGGCGAAATTTTAAACTAATTTTGAAATCGCATGGTTAAAAATGTATTGCTCTTCTATAATAAAGCTACAACTATGATATAGAATCATATATATTTTGTGTTTTACTCTAAAATTTAATTTTCCTATCTTCAAGTTTCTCTATGTGAATTAATTTCTGTATTCAAAATCTTTTTATTCTTTAATCCGAAAAACAATCATTTCTTCCTAGCTTAAAATGTTCCCAGATATTTCTTCGTAACATTAAATGTACGTTTCTCTCATGCGGTTTCAATTCGAATATTAATGTACTGCAGATGACCGTAACATATGTTGTTTTGTCTTTCTTCGTATCTTGTGTTAAATGCAGGCACCGTTTTCATAATTTGACTGCTGCAAAAATATGTACTATAAACTCTTTTCGTTAGATTGTAATAATACATGCCTAGCTTTCCCAAAACAACGCTCTGCTGTAAGTTAAAAATCACAAAAATTGATGTTCCGCCAAATTATGGCATCCTTTCATTTCTTATTCAAAAATGCTCAATATTGGTTTATTGCTAACTGTCAAAATTTGACGGTTATGCCTGGCTAGAAATGTAACGATTGGCATGTTACATAGTACATTAATATTCGAATTGAAACCGCATGAGAGAAACGTACATTTAATGTTACGAAGAAATATCTGGGAACATTTTAAGCTAGGAAGAAATGATTGTTTTTCGGATTAAAGAATAAAAAGATTTTGAATACAGAAATTAATTCACATAGAGAAACTTGAAGATAGGAAAATTAAATTTTAGAGTAAAACACAAAATATATATGATTCTATATCATATATATCTCCCCTTTGGCAAAATAAAAAAAAATGGCGCTGGCAAGAAATGCATTGGCATAAACACAAATAAACACAAAATATTCAAAATAAAATGAAGACGAAGACCACCATACACAATACAACATATAATGTAAAGTAATATAAGATTATAGCAAGTACTTGTAATATGTAATAGACAACCGTTTTCATAATTTGACTGCTGCAAAAATATGTACTATAAACTCTTTTCGTTAGATTGTAATAATACATGCCTAGCTTTCCCAAAACAACGCTCTGCTGTAAGTTAAAAATCACAAAAATTGATGTTCCGCCAAATTATGGCATCCTTTCATTTCTTATTCAAAAATGCTCAATATTGGTTTATTGCTAACTGTCAAAATTTGACGGTTATGCCTGGCTAGAAATGTAACGATTGGCATGTTACATCTAATGTGTTGGCGATAATGAATCTGAAAAATTAGATCAGATCTGCTCTCGCTTTTGTCGGATAAAGATGTAAAATTTTTGGTAGAATAAGCAAAGGCCACCCTCTCTGTTTTCTTGTGTCGATGTGTTGGTTTAATAAAAATAATTCCATGGATAACAAGACTTGATTTCATCTAATGCCTCTTGTATGGATTAATTATTTTAACAGGAAACGAACTTACGATTATTGCAGCACACGCATTGCACCATTATACCTCGGCAATTTTTAAGAAGTAATGTTCCTTACGATATATCGAGACTTTACACTATAACAACAAACGAGGCATTTCTATCGTTAACGATTTTCAAATTATTTAATTTTTAAAGGAATCACTCATTTTTGGGTTGCCCGGTAAAAAAAACATTTTCAGTTGTTGAATAAATTATTTTCATGCAATTTCTTTTCAGTTTTTACAACTTTAATTTGGGGGGGGGGGGATGCAAGATTGGATACTTACCAAAAATTTGCTCACGACAAAAATAATAATAGTTAACTATTTTTTTTCCTCATAAATATATAATTTAAGTTACTAAAAATATAATTAACTACAATCTAAGCCATAAAAAAAAATTACCAGATATATACTCATTCAAATAATCATTTTGGGTAATTTATTCATATATATATTCTGCATGTTAATTTATATTTTTAAAAAAAAAGCTATAAGTGGTAGAGATGACTATCCATACTAAATGATGGAAACTGCATAAAATTGTGGGCATTCTACCTTTTTTTTTTTATTCGCTTTTCTTTCTCACCTAAAATAAGGTTATAATTTTTATTCACACACAATATAATTTTCCAGTTTTCTGTTGTAATTCTGAAACATTTGCACTCTCCATCATAATGTAATTGTCGTGTTATTAATCGTGTGTGATAATGCAATTTATGATAAAATAATTAAAATACTAAAAATTGAAGAATCGGGTTCTGCTGTGCAACCATATTATTTTTCCAGTACTGTATTCGTATATCATTCATCATGATACACTATTTTTGAAATAACTTATTGGGCTATTTTAAAACAATCATATTTCATTTTTTATAGTACGTTCATTGTTTTTAATGAATTAAATACATTTAATTTGATTAAAATATATATTAGGAAATGAAAAAGAAATAAATATCGGACCAGTCAAATTAATGCGTCAATAAAATGCTATATAAGAGTTTTAAACTAGAAAGTAAAGCTCGGCATCTTTTCATGCAGTTCGACACAGACTAAATGTTACTCAACAGAAAATTTACTTATCTGTTTTTTGTGTCTCATAATTATGCTTATTTTTCAAAGAAAATAAACCAACAGTGTTTTCCTCATACATATTGTACTTTTTCTATTGCCAAAGCAGTTTTTAGAATATATTTTAAAAATACTAAATAGTATAACAAGATAACAACATTATTGATGAAAATAAATAGTAATAGGAAAATATTGGGTTGTTCGGAAAGTCATTTCCGTTTGGGAAAAGTTGGATCGCACCGGAAAATTCTATCATTTAATTATTAGACATTAATTCCGATTCCCATTTTAAAGAAAAAAAAATAATAATAATAATGGGTTTTATTTTTTTCTGTGCAATACGATAAAATGCTTAAATATTTCTTAATTTATTCATTTTACTTTAATATTATTTTTTAACTGTTCGCCAAATTTATGGATATAAAAATATCTTCATCATTTATCTTAAACGTTGGTTGTCTTAGTATGATAAAACTTAAACGAAACTATATATATTATTTCCCGTTTTTTCTAGAACGTTTTCTAAGCTCGCAATAGACTGCAGGAAAATTTAGTTTGATCCTCTGCCTCCTTTGACCTTGCAAATAGATTCCAATACATATCTTCCCCAACATGAAGCACCATCCAGTGTCTTCGTACGGCTTCTTTGAAATCCCATAAAATGGCACATGTAGGTAGTTCGCTCTCACAATCGCGTACACGGGTCATAAAAACCGAACTCTTTGGCAAATAAACACCTTCCCTTCCGTGGGACCGGCGGCACACATCAAAGAGATCTCCGAGCACACCCCCGCACGACGAAAGGGAAGAGATGCGCCGACGCGTGGCGCACATATGAGAGGGGGGGACGGCAAAATTTAGTTTTCATGTGCGCCGCACATGGGGTATTTGCAATGATGGCGAACGGTTTACCTAAATTAGTACAAATTGGATATAGACTAAATAAACTAGATGTCATTCAGAAAAAAAAAAAAAACTCATACCAGTACGAATACTGTCTACATATAACCATAATTTACACGATTTCCCGTGAGAATTAACGCATACCTAACCTGTCTATAATGATAAATTAATTTTGTTATAAAAATTAACTATAAGGATAATATCCACTATCTCGGCTGAATTCCTATTTCACACCAAAAGGATCTCCGAGCACACCCTGCAAAACAAACCTGTCTATAACGATAATTCGTTTCAGTGTAAACTTTGTCATAAAATTATTGTTTTCGTAAATGCTATTTGTTTCTCTTTTTGTTCGCTTGCAGTATGGTTATTATGTTATTATATCAGTAAATATTAGTTATTACATCAGTATTATAGTTATTAGTTATTATATCAGTATTATAGTTATTAGTATATTAATATTAGTTATTATATTAATATTTGTTATATTATTATATTAATATTAGTTATCAGTATGTTATTATATCAGTAACTATAGCTAATAACAAATACCCACTATATCAGTAAATGCTCAGTAATTAATCAGCAGCAAATCTCTCTATAACAATGTTTCGTTTTGGTACAAACTTGCTTATAAAGATAATTTTAACCTCGGAACGGTTCCAAAAATAAAGGGGTCCTCAGAAAAAAAAAAAAAAAAAAAAAAAAAAAAAAACCTGCAACCAAAAGCGAAAAAGCACGAAAGTACCCAGTTAGCCATTGACCTCAGATATCCAATGCAAAATTAATAAATAATAATAATTAAAATATCAAAATCCAAGCAAGAAATTTTAAAAGAACGCTGCCATTGGTTTATCATTAGCTTGCGAGCGTCTTCGCGTTGCTAGCATCAACACCTCTGTGTATGTTGAACGCATAATCAAATTTCAAAATTAATTTGAATTCCAAATTTAATAAATTATGCATCATTTAAAAGACAATTTTATATACATTTCAAAAACTCTTTATTCTTCAAAAAAAATTATTTCAAAAGTTATAAAAGAAAGAATGATTCATAAGAAGCACAAATAACTAGTAAAATATTAAAACTGTTCCTACAAATACAGTCATTGATTAATAAAAAATGTTTGATATATTGTCATTTTAGTTTATTATTTTCTTTTTTATTAAAAAAATTACTTATAATTACTAAAAAAAATACAAATAAGTTTATATTTAGCTTTACAATTGCATTCCCTTTTCTTATACACTTTATTTACAATAACATCGGTTCTTTTTTTTCTTTTCTTTTTTAATATTATTTCTTTTTTCATTTCTCTATAAAATTGTATTCATATTGATACATTATGTATTTATTGACTTTAGCATAAAATTAGTTTTTTAATGTGGTTAGATTCACGAAATACCAGGTATGCATGAAGTTTTGCATAACTTTTGCATCAAACTGCATGGATAAATTGTAAAATAATAATAATAATAATAATAATAATAATATATTCACCCCCCCCCCACACACACACACACCCTCCCCAAAGAATTTTGAAACGTTATATACTATTTTAGTAATTTCAATAGAATTTTTTTCATTTCTCTCTCTCTAAAAAAAAAATAATAAAAAAATCATATTGATATATTGTTTATTAACTTTAGCATAAAATTAATTTTTTAAATGTGGTTAGATGCATGAAATACATGCATTCGTGAAGTGCTGCATAACCTTTGCATCAAACTGTGTAGATAAATTGTGAAATAATAATAATAATAATAATAATAATAATAATCTAGTCACAACTACCAAAGAATTCAGAAATGTTAGGTATTATTTTAGTAATTTATATAGAAATTTCAAAAGATTTTCAAAATTATCTGAGTAGTTGATAAATTACTTAGATTATTAGAAATAAACGCAAGTCTTTTAAATATCAATCTCAAAAGCATCCTCCAGCGTCTAACAATCTTTGTAAGATATTTTAAGTTATTCTAGATTTCTATATGTTTTTCTTAAAATATTTTCTTTTTTTCTTTTTTTTTTCAGGCAATCATGGTGATTTATTTGGATATGTACCTCAATCTGTGCCATTTTCTTGAATCAGCAGATCTTGTGAAAAGATGAGCTTATCCACATCAAGACTAGGACATTAGAATATTTCATATTTACATTTCTGTTCAATATCAAGTTATTTTCGGCAAGGTAAACCACATTCGTAACTTCCAGTTCTCCTGATATACACTGAAAAAAAAAAAAAAAAGTTGATTTTACGGTATAATACTAGCATCCCAGCTGCCAGTATTATACCGTAAAATTAACAGTAATAAACAGTAAAACAAGCAGTAATACGCTACCGCGCACGGGATTTTATTTTTTGCTGTTGTTGTTCTTTACTTAAAGCACATAGATAGTTTTTGGCACTGAATTCACTGTGCTTTCGTCTAAATGTGTGAATATTTGTTATATAAAAATGTTAATATTTTAATCGATCGAAACTCCGTCAAAGTTTACTATATGCACGGCGTGTACAATTCATCAAAATCGGTGCAATTGTGTTTGCGGCTTAATAATCATCTGAAATAATAATAATAATAAAATCTCTGGAAACCTTAAAATATGTTAAATTAGTTGGATACAAAACTTCACATTGATAAGATAAATCAATATTTCACAAAATGGCGGCTGTTTGAAGTTGAGGGTAATTCTTGGAACTGATTTTTAACACTTTCCAATTCCAACATAAGTTGAAAAGTGTTTATGGATTTGGTTTGTCTGGCCGTCTGTCGGTCAGTCTGTCTTTCAGAGCTCTAACTCGCGTACATATACTCGGATTGTCATGTAATCCGTATATATGTTACTGGGATATACTAAGACATGTTCGGTATTGAAATGAAGTGTGTAGCATATATAATTCGTTTACAGGGACACTCAAAAGAATTCCGTTAAATTATGACCTATGGGAAAAAATCGTTTACAATGTATTTTAATGATGTTACTCTATTTCAAACATATTAAAATTGATATGCATCACTGAAGTGCACTGCAAGAAGTTTACTGTAGAATATGGCATGTATAGCATTTTATCGTTCCTTTACAGGGACACACAAAATAATTCGGTTACAGTACTGTCTATGAGCGATAATTTCTGGAAGTGCGTTTTCAGTTGTGGTATGCGTTTTTAAATTTAATTAATTTGTAGATTTTACTTGGTGTGTATAAATTCTATAGATCACATGTTCCACAACAGGATTCGAGTACATGAAAATTCCTGAAAGGGAATTTTCAACTGTGTTATGCGTCCTAACTGAAGTAAAATTGAGCATATTATGCAGCATGTATAAAAATCTATAGATCATATACAGAGTTACACAAAAGAATTTGAATACTTTTCCGACTATGGACGGTAATTGCTGAAATTGGGTTTTCAAATATGTTATGTAATTTCCAAATTGTTTTTTTTTTTTTTTTTTTTTTTTTTTTTTTTTTTTTTTTGTTTGTTTGTTTGTTTGTTTGTTTGTTTGTTTTTATCTTATTGGCCGAGGAAGCTTTGTAACAGTATTCTGAATATATTGGAAAAAGTTTCATAATCTATGCTTGAAGCATGATTATTCTTTCTTGTTCATTTTCGGAACTGATTAAAAAAGCGAAATTATTAAAAATGTAAAGTTTTTAAAAGTTTTTTCCCCAATTAAAGAAGTTTGATTTAATTTTCATAAAACAAGGCGTCGATAGCTTGAACGTTTTAAGCGTGAGAAGGCACATCGAAGTAAAAAAAAAAAAAAAAAAAAAAAAAAAAAAAAAAAAAAAAAACTTGTTTCAAGAAAAATACGTTTAAAGTTTTTAATCAGCACTTTTATCAGCGTGACACCGGTCCGTTAAATTGGTATAAGTCACGGAACAAAAAACGGTTTAGAGGGTAAATTCTAAAGAATTTAATGGTTTCAAAAAATGCAAATAATAATAAGGTAAAGTTAGGAGAGATTGAGCGGTCGGAGAGATTGCACGGTCGGAGAGATTGCGCACATAGAGGTTCGGGGGGAAGGAGTGGAGTGAGCGCGCAGCGACTCTAGGTAGTTGTACAACAGCAGTAGTGGAGTGTCTACTTGAAAGTGCATGTTGATTGTTTTGAGTGTCTAAGATAAAGTATTGCTATTTTGTTTTGTTTTCCCAAAGTAAGTGCTTGAATTTTCATAGCTATTCATCAGAATTTCTATACAATGTCAGTAGTACAAAATATTTTAAACTTAAACGATTTTTCATAAGCTACTAATCTAGACAAACAATGTGAACATCAACGGTTCGTTTTAGTAGCGGCCATGTTTATATAAAAGGCTGCGCAATCTCTCCTACCGAAATCGGAGAGTTTGCGCATCTGCTACTTAGGAGAGATGGCGCATTGTTTCCTTTAGTTTCCATGCTAGGAGAGATTACGCAGCTTATTGGTAAATTTGCCTAAAAAAATGAAAAATTAAAATAGACTAGTTTTAAGTTAAACGTGTTATCAAGTAACTTAATGTTATTTTGTAATCTTATCTGGACTTGCTTTTTCTGATTATTTAATTTTTTTCCCTTTAATTAAAATTTTTTAATCGTTTTTAAAATTATTTCCTTTTTCTAATTCTTTAATAATTAGGTTGAAATATTCACTGCTAATACAATAATATTTGTTCACAAAAACCTTACAACAATGTCATTTAAGTGTAATTATTATTGTTAACAATTTAATTGTGGTTACCATTAGTAACAATCTATCCTACCCATGTCCGCAATCACACCAACCCTGTAAGGACAGATTGCGCAAAACAACTTTCTTGGTTTTATTTCAACTGTTCTATTAAATTACAACATAACAACAAAATAGGAATGGAAATGCATAAAAAACAAATGAAGTCAAAATTATTCATGGATAGTTTAGCAAAAAAATAATATTTAGATATTTTATTGTTATTCTTTTGAATTGTGCGCAGACTCTCCTAGCTTTACCTTAATAATAATATATATTTTTTAAGTTTTTCGCGAAAACCTCTCTTTAAATCAAAAAGTATAAATCTCTCTTTAATTTTCTATTTCCTTCCATTAATTATTTAACTGAAGGAAAAGTTACAACCAATTATATTTCTTTTTCGCTAAAGTAAAGAATTCATCGAAATAACTGATAAGTTATTAAGATTATTTACTAAATATATCGAAAATATATTTTTAACAAAATTCTGACAGTACAAATGCTATTCTTGTTTACCTAGTACTGTTTTAAGTAAAACTGTTATTTAAAAGATACAGAATAAAGATTTTACAGTTAAAATATGTAGATTATACAAGGTGATTCTATAAGTCCATTTCGCCTCAAATAATTGGTGAACCGAATTTGTTCCAACCATGAATGTGGTGCCTAGGTATAGTAAAACGTTGCACGATGAGTTACCGTGCAACGCCCCCTAGTGTTAAATTCCGGAGTAAGAGACTGTATCTCAAGAATTATAGGAGATATGACCGAAAATCCAATGATAAAATCTTAGAACATCATTAATTTAGTAAGAAAAGACATATTGAGTATACAGATAATAAGTAACTGCCTGTACAGACAAAAATATTTGACACTGATGCGAGACGTTTTGTTTATGAAAAATATTAATTTTCTCAGATGTTGAAGTGATAATTTTTTTAAACGTAATGCAAATGCAATTTTATCAAATCAGAAGGCGACCATGCGCAAACATAAAGCAAAAACCGTAGTACAAGCAAGGATTTTTGAGATTTATTTTTCAAATTATGCTGTTTTTTATAACACGGCTCTACTCCTAAATTACATTTATAATTTCATATTTATATTGATCTTAGAAAAATCTATATTGTTGTCACAAGGTTTTAATAATGCTTCTTTCTATTTTTCAAATATTCAATGCGAAAACCATTATGAGAAAATTATTCTTCAAATAGTAGCACCAGAAAAGACTCATAAAACGCAATAATTTTCCAACGATGTCACTTTTTTAGTCATGGACTTTTTATATAGTGTCTAATTAGAACAAGATACATAAATGTTTCAATTGTAATGAACGTGAAGAGGCTGTGACACCTTCAAAGATTGAGCATCGGCATCCTCGTCGTTTGCTGTTGTTTGCAGAGTTAATGAATCTTGATACTATCAGTTTAAAAGAGCCCAGCAGAACTCAAGAAAGCGAAATAAACGTAGTTTTCGAATTAAATACGGAATGTATTTAATCTGAATTTAATAACACAAAATTTTAGGCAATTTTAACAAAAATATTAAGTTCTTTGAAAGTCAATTAAAAAACGCCCTTATTTACAGATTTTCTTTACGCGCCAAAGTAGCTAAGAATAAAGAAAATACTTTTTTATTTATATTTTAATTTATAAACACATCTCAACAGATGATTTACACTATAAGATATATGCTATAATTTTAAGAAAAATGCATATATATAACTACACATCTATACATCTAGAATCTATACAATACACATATACGCATATGCACGTATACCTACACTGAAAAAAAAAGTGTTGAACACCCGGGGTCGATCCAGGTAAAATTCTGAGCCTATTTAGGGTCCCTTCACAAAAATGCATTTAATAAAACAGTACCCTTCAAAAAATTCCTCTTAATAAAACAGGGACCTTGACAAATTTCCTTTTAATAAAACTGAACCCTTCACAAAATTCCATTCTATAAAAACATACTCTTCATTAATTATTTTTATTTTGTCAGATTTTAGAATGTGTATTGCAAACAAAACAAGTTCACCAGAAAGGAAAACTTTAGCAGAAGGACTTGAAGTAGTAATTATTAATAGATGCTTGGTTCGAATTTGAATTTGGGTTTCCATATTTCGTTACAAAATGTTATTTTTCACAAAAATATAATAAATTTCAGAAAAAAAACTTTTACTTTTGATAAAATGGGTTCCAAGAAAAAACAAAAAGACCGTCATCGACACCTGTACACATATATATCTATATCTACACAGGCCCTTATTATCGCATGGGCAAATCGGGACTTTGCCCAGGGGCCTCAGAATTCAAGGGGGCCCCAAATCCATATATTAATTTATAAATTATTTACTTTTTTCTCCCCCCAATTCCAACACTGAAAATTTTCGAATACAGAATACAAATTTCATCTTTAAAAGATTCTACTAAACTGTGAGAAAAACAAGTTTCATTTTAAACTCACAGAGGTCAGTGCTTTCGTAAAGCTAGCCTCAACAACTCAGTAGCAAAGCACCGCTCCGCTTTGGCTGCAAGCACAGAGCATAAGCATAATAGCTATATATGCTTTATTAGCTAAATTGCCATCTTTTTAGATTTATTGAAAACACACTTTCTACTTGTGAAGTAGAGTAGAATCTATTTGATTTGATATTATGTTGTGTGTTGTACAACTTTAAAAAATGTAAAATAAAAGTAACTTGATTAACTCATATTTACATGTTAGTGTATTTGACACACCTTCCATAAGTTGATGTTATTAAATTCACCGTAAAGTAATATAACAATTTGCTAAAGTTATATAAAAGAGTTTTGTTCTGTACTAAGAAAAAAGGGAGGATTTTTATTAATTAATGTACTAAATTTATAATTGACGGAGCTAAGAATTTCCTTCTATTTAAAATCCAAGGTGGGAAAATATTGTTTATGCATTACATACATGATTGACCATCAGTTCTATTTGAATAAAGTTGCAATGATTCGAATGGGGCCCCCTAATTTATCTTTGCCCAAGGGCCCCAATTAGTCATGATCAGGGTCTGTAATCTACATCTGTAACTACACCTATATCTACACATCTACATATACACATCTATAACAGCTGCATGTATACCTTTACACATATACACATTTTCTTACGCATCCCAAACCTCTATTCAACTACATAAATATATATTTAAATTTAAGAACCTTCCATAATTGTTTCGATTTGTTCTGTAATTTTGTGTAATAACGCTTTTACAACAATTGAAATTAATAGCGACCAATCTCTTGCTAAACACGGATACAAAACGGCTTTTCGATCACTTATTGGGATAATTTGAATATCCAGAATTCCATTGTCTCATGTATGAATAAGTAATAGCAAATTTTTTTGCACTAAAGAGATAGAAAATAAAAGATGTCATTACAATAAATATTGAGCATAATTTACACATAGGCATGAAAAAATGTTTGTTTATGGTTGTTTTTTGATAAGAGTGCAATAATGGTAATGACATATTTTAAGCAATTAGTAAAACAACGTATTTCCTTTACTAGGCAAAACAATAAAAAAAAATCATAAGCTCTTTTCTTTCTTTTTTTCAATGAGAACAAGTAATTACAGTTATTATCCGTATAATATAATTTCGCATATCAATTATGTTTTTATTATTTTATAAATTTGCTTAGTTATTTTATTTTATTTTACTATTTATTTGTATATTTGTTCTACTTTATTATATGATGCAGAAAGAATAAGAATCTCTTAAAATAATTGTTGAATACTAGCTAATTCGTGTTCCCTTGTTTTTTAAAAGAAAAAGAAATCGAAAATATTGAATTTTGGATAATCTAAACTTGATGTTCATCTAAAATTCAAATTAAAAAAATGAGTCCACCAAAAAAGCTAATACTAGCTAATTTATGTTCCCTTGTTTTGTAAAAGAAAAACATCGAAAAAATTGAGTTTTGAATAATCTGAACTAGATGTTCATCTAAAGATCAAATTAAAAAATGAGGCCACCAAAAAAGTCCTGTGATATATAGCGAATATAATATACAGTAAGAAGTAGAGTAACAATAATAATGGAAGAAACAAAATGTACAGTTAAGGGTACTCTCCCCTCACCGGTTTCGAAAATAAAAATATCTTCGTAAAAAAAAAAAAAAAATCCGCAAAGAAAATCAAAAAAGAAATCAACGGCGGAAATAGAGATTTTTCGCATGAGGGGAGAGGACCCTTAAAATTCAAATCTATAAAATTAACTAACCGGAACACTGTAAAGAAATTTCTACCAGAACAAACAAAAATTAATTGTGAGAAATTTTATATATTAAATGGAATATATAAAAATAAAATGGAATATAATGGAATGGAATTGGAATATAATATAATGGAATATATATAAAAGTAGTTTTCACCCATCACAAAAAGCTCAGCAAACTTTTTAGTCATTTATTTTATTATTATTAATATTATTATTATTATTATTATTACCCTGAACCACTCAATTGTTCGATAATCTTAACACTAGAACTTCTACGTCAAAATCATTTTTATTAGACACTCACTTCGACGGCAAAAATCTTGCTCTCTGCCTCCGTCAGCTCGTTTTAAGCTAGAAGCGCGGAAGAACAATTTCGTAACACGTGACCTATTTTCGCCAATGAATGCTCAATTTCGCCTCGCACCATGTTTTAGTTATGAATTAATATTGAAGGGATGCGCCTCTCCAATGCTTTTTGGCGAGTTAGTTAATTGGTTGGTCATTTATTATGGCCGATTATCTGCGATAGGGATATAGGACGGCGGGAGCTGTGCCCTATGTGGGGGGGGGGGTCTTTCTAAGGGATCCTAACCCGTATTAACACAAGGTTCGAAGAAAACCACGGGAAAACTCCGAACGGCTAGGTCGACGAGCGCGACAGAGGTTTGAACCCAGCACCTCCCGTCTACCAGCTTTGAGAGCAGAACCTCTCAGCCACTGATGGTGAGGCGCTTTTTGGCGGAAATTTTTTTTTTCTAGAATATGGTAGAAAATTAAAAGCACGGGAAAACTAGTGGAATAGTTTCGGCTTTTGCGTATTGAGAATATAAGTTTCTCGATAACAAAATAATTTAAAATAATGATTTTTTAGACTATTAGGAAAGGGAAATCGTGAATTTACTCAGATTAAAAGAAATAAAAGAGATACTGGAATAAATAGGAAATATTTAATATAATAAAGAATTTAAGAAAATAGGTTTTCTAAGAAGAAATATACTTTTAAAAAAATGTGACTTTTACAACTTATTTGACGGGAAATAAAAAGTGAATTTATTAGGATAAAAAGTGTTTTAAATATGGACAGTAATGGAATATTTTTAAGAAAGGGGGATACTTTAATAAACTAGGGTTGTAAATGGAACATTAATAAAAGGATTTTTTTACAGAATAAATTTAATAGGGTATGGAATTTTAAATTTTGTAATATATATGTTGAAATTATTTTTTGAAAATGTATGGGTGGTAAACCATAGTTTTTTTTTGTTTTTTTTTTTAATAACAGAAATCGATTTCTAGAAGCTTCAAATATGCGAATCCAAAATTACAGTTTATTCCGCCAAGTAATTTTTAAATTAGGTTTTAAAAACTACCCGCAATGTAGTCTGTTTTGCAAAAATTAAAAAGGAATTTAACATTAGAAGTTCAAAATTTTAAATCTGCATAATTTCTAAATTACTTGACCGAATGATTTTCCATTTGTTATCGTTTGGTAAAATTTAGCTAAAAATTCAAATATGATGTCAAAATTAGGTGTTAGCATTGGAAATTTTAATGTTTGATACAATTTCTGTATGCAGACGGAGCCCCTAAGCAGATTTTAAGCATAACATTAATTAGTAGACGTTATTACTATTTGATTGGTACCAGTCACATTTTTATACAATGTTTTATGGCAGAGTTAGTAGGGGTTGATAACTTTTTTTCCATCCAGGGGTGGGGAATTGCTCAATTTACTCGCCACTGGCAAGTGGATTTTCTGACTGGGCGAGTAAATTTTTTCTAACTGGGCGAGTGAATTTTTTTTTTTGGCAATCCTAAAAATGCATTAAAAAAAAAAAAGCCTAAATATATTTGTTTTTGGTGGTATAATATTCTGTGATTAATCGTTTGCAGCGATAAAGCTCAAATGAGGCTTTTACGTACGTTTGTCAGCTGCATTTCTGGCTCATACGCAAATTCCACAATGTAAACACACGGCTAATCTCCTTTATCTCGATCCTGACACGGGAGTCGCCGTTGATTGGCCTGCCAGCCGCGTCATACCCAGGGGTAGGCGTGGTTATCGGAACGAAGTAGAAATTTTCTCTGTACAATGTGGCAACGAATATTTGTTGTTTCCGGTTGCCGTGTTGGTCGACAATTTTTGTGAGTTGAGTTTGCAAATTGCAACACTACTTGCAGAAGAGATTTTCTCCCAAAAGCGAATGCAGTGTTGTGCGATGAAAAAAAAAAATGTTAATCAGTAGTTATTACTTTAATAGCTATTTTCTTTTGTTTTATTATGAGGAAATATAAACAAACAAGTCTAAAGCAGGGGTGATTTTGGTCCGAATTTTCCGAAAAATTAAGGCAATGATTTCCGAAAATTAAAAATATATATATCGGTCATAAATACGAAAATTCGGACATAAAATGTATCGGTATTTCGGCAAATGATCGCCGAAAAAAATTAATCTCATGATTCGTTCGAAGAAAAGTCGCCAATTTTGTCAAAAGATCGCGAAAAAACGGCAAATTTCGTCAAAAGATCGCCAAAAAACGGCAAATTTCGTCAAAAAATCGCCGAAAAACAGCAAATTTTGTCAAAAACATTACGAAAAACGGCAAATTTCGGCAAAAAAGAAAATTTTGTCAAAAACATTGCGAAAAACGGCAAATTTCGTCTAAAACAATGCGAAAAACGGTAAATTTCGTCAAAAACAATGGGGAAAACGGCAAATTTCGTCCAAAAAACGGCAAATTTCGTCAGAAACATTGCGAAAAGCAGCAAAAGATCGCGAAAAAACGGCAAATTTCGTCTAAAACATTGCGAAAACGGCAAATTTCGTCAAAAAATCGCGAAAAAACCGCAAATTTTATAAAAAGATCTAAAATTTATGTATATTATATAAAACTAAACTTTCCTCTGACCTACATTTCTTAATTTTATACTAAATTTCATTTCTAAAAAAATTGCGATTTTAAAAATGCATTGTAATATAAGTTATTTTTACATTTCGTATAAATTTTGTTAATAATTTGTTACTACATATTGCTGGCTGGTGAAAAAAATTCCTGGCTGGTAAGTTTTTCTGAAAATTCCCCACCCCTGTCCATGACTGTACAAAATAAATGATCTGTAATTGCTTTTTCTTGAGCATTTCCAAAATCACAGATCAGAGACTCTGTCAGGTTTCTTAGAATCAGCTGCAAGAGTTGAAAGCTATTCTTAAGGGATTAGCATATTGTATGTATTGTATATGTATCTATTGTGTACCGTTGAAGGCTTTATAAGAAAAATCTTAATCCGAAGGGGAACGACGTGAAAGAAGTATTTCCATTGCAATGCGGCCTTTGATAGATAAGAAAGAGAGTGCACCCTTTTATTTAAGAAGACAGATCAGTCAAGAGGGAGGAACGGTTGTCAAGCGACCCTTGGAAACAGAGCAGTAGCCCCGTAGACAAAAAGGTGCTCTGGAGAATGACCAGAGAGGAAGGTAGTTCTAGCGTGGGAGCGAAGTGTGAAGGTTGGTTTTTCAGAGAGCAGCTCTGAGCACGTGTATGGAACGGCATCTCTCTAAAGGAAGAGAGATAGCGTGTGTGAGATTAAGAGAAATCTCGGTTCTGAGTGAAGCAACGTAGTCTAACGGTACACGTAAAGCGTTTCTGTAATTATTTTGATTTAGTGTTAAACCGGATAATTTACATCCGAGTTTAAGTGTAAATATTGTTAATAAAGTGTTTGTTTAAGTGTAATAGAAAGAGTTAGGTTTTTCTGGAATATACATCACGTATCGTGCCCGATATCACGTATTTATATCGGTGGTGGCAGCATATCAAAAGACCGGATTTATTTCGAAGTTGTGTGGACGGAGAAGTGGAATCCGACAGACTCCCTAAGCAAAAGTTAAGTATAGCATTAATTAGTAGACGTTATTACTAATTGATTGGTACCAGTCACATTTTCATACAATGGTTTACGACAGAGTTAGTAGGGGGTGATAACTTTTTTTTCCATGACTGTACAAAATAAATGATCTGTAATTGCTTTTTCTTGAGCATTTCCAAAATCACAGATCAGAGACTCCCTAAGCAAAGTTAAGTATAGCATAATTAGTAGACGTTATTACTAATTGATTGGTACCAGTCACATTTTCATACAATGATTTACGACATAGTTAGTAGGGGGTGATAACATTTTCCATGACTGTACAATGTAAATTATCTGTAATTGCTTTTTCTTGAGTATTTCCAAAATCATATAGCTCAGAGACTCCTTAAGCAAAATTTAAGTATAGCATTAATTAATATTTATAGACGTTCTTACTAATCGATTGATACCAGTCACATTTTTATACGATGTTTTATGGCAGAGTTAGTAGGGGGTGATAACTTTTTTCCCATGACTGTACAAAATAAATTATTTGTAATTACTTTTTCTTGAGCATTTCCAAAATCACAGATCAGAGACTCCTTAAGCAAAATTAAAATGTAACATTAATTAGACGTTATTACTTATCGATTGGCACCAGTCACATTTTTATACGATGATTTACGGCGGAGTTAGTATGAAGTGTTTTTATTCTTTTTTTTAATTATTTTTTTCTTTGACCGGTTGTACAATTTAATGAAATTAAATAGTAATATATGTGTCCCCCTCTGGCTTGCGCTAAAGCTATAAAATTATAAAGTTAGTTCTCACTATCCATTTATCAATTTCAAATTTTGATATGTACGTGCGTAACATCTTTCCTTGAAAAAGTTTTAGGAACCCAAGCCTTTCTAATTTTTATTTTAAACACGGAATAAAATTTAAATTGAATGATTTTTTATGATTTTTTTATCATTAGAGATTTTCAAAAGGTTTTTTTTTTTAACTATATATTGCTAAAAGGATATCGTAAATGGCGAAACAAATGTTTATTACTTTTAAGAATTAAGTGTTTTTATTTTTATTTATTTATTTATTTATTTTACATAGATTTTACGCTGAGAATATTATTTATTACGGGTATAAAAAAAGAGAACGTCTCAAATGTAAAGGTCTTTTAGACACAGACACAGATATGGGAAAATTCAGGTTTGATATATTATTGTGGTGTGGGTGAAATATTAGCATTCTTATCAATACAGGAAATTGTTACAAATGGGTGAGAGGGCAGAGAATTGTTTAGAAACCATAATTCAGCAGCTAGTATAAAAGAAATACAAGAGACACTTGCAGAAAATTCCTCGTCTCCGATCTATGACTAACGCCATCTGGTGATCGCTTTTGCGGTCATAAAATGCATAACACCTGCATCGTGTTTATACAGCATGGCACGAAATGCGAGAAATTCCTCCATAAAACGGAATGAATTATAGGAACACGTGATGTAATAAATCGGCGGAATGTTTTCTCTCCGAATCTTCCTCATTTCGAATCACGTGGGAATTCGTATCTGCTGGTGGGGAAAAGTAAAAAAAGAGTAAGAAAAAAATTGTACAGTATATGCAGATCTGTATTTATCAACATTTTATGATTTAAACCAGATTCAGTGGACGGAGATTAGAAGTTGAACAGACTGCAGAAAATTTTTACCAGAAAGAAATAAAAATGTTAAGGGGACAGTGGACTTTAAAAAATATCTTTCATTATTATGTTACTCCAACAAGAATTCGCACAAAGAAGTGTTTGTTCTGTACCACGATTTCAATAACTATTTCTTAAAAAAAAAAAAAAAAAAAATACTGAAATTTAAAAATAATAATACTAAAGATATTACTTAGGTTAAGAAATAAAACTTTTAAGGTGACAGTCGACTTTTAAAAAATATGTTCCATTATATATTTTATTCTAACAAGAATTCATTCAAAGAAGTGTTCTGTACCATAATTTCAATAAATATATATTTTTTTAAATCAATTTACTGAAAATTAAATAAATAATAATAAGATTAATTAGGTTAAGAAATACAATCTTTAAGGGGAATAAATTTTTTAAGAGGGTAGTGGACTTTCAAAATTGTGTTTCATTATTTATGTTATTCCAACATAAATTCGCACAAAGAAGTGTTCTGTACCACGATTTCAATAAATATTTCTGTAAGGAAAAAAAAAAAGACTGAAAATTATTTAAAAAAATTACAGATATTAATTAATTAGTTTAAGATTAATTAGTTTATTTTATTTATAGTTTAAGAAATAAAATTTTTAAGGAGACAGTGGACTTTAAAAAAATATATTTCGTTATTTATATTATTCCAACAAGAATTCCTCCAAAAAAGTGTTCTGTACGACAATTTCAATAAATATTTCTTTAAAAAAATCAATTTACAGAAAATTAAAAAATTTAAAAAAGATTAATTCGATTAAGAAAAAAAATTAAAGGAGGTAAAATTTGTAAGAAATAACATTTTTAAGAGGGCAGCGGACTTTAAAAATTGTGTTTCATTATTTATTTTATTCCAACAAAAATTCCTTCCAAAAAGTGTTCGATACGACAATTTCAATAAATATTTCTTTAAAAAATGTCAATTTACAAAAAAAAATAAAATAAAATAAAATAAAGATTAGGTTAAGAAATAAAATTTTTTAAGAGGGAATAAAAATTTTAAGAAATATTTTTTTTAAGCGCACAGTGGACTTTAAAAAATAAAATTATATTTCATTATTTATGTTGTTCTAAAAAGAATTCTTTCAAAGAATGTGTTCTGTGCCTCTATTTCAATTTTTAAAAAGATCAATTTACAGAAAAATCTAAAAAAGAAAAAAAAATGAAATAAAGATGTTAAGTAGGGTTTTTTTTTTAATTAAATGCTCCATGCGTTCTGGAAAATCGCGTTATTAATGCCAGAAAACGTTAAAAATTCATAAATTCAAAGTAGCATAACGTGGTAAGTTTTGTCGTTCAGAAATGGAATTTTTACTGTTTTACTTGTTAAAGCATGTATAAATTGTTTTCTAAATATAACTTATAGGACCCAGGCACCATAAGAAAATTTCAATTTCGTAACTTTTTAAATTAATTATGTTGACGTAAATAGATTTTCATATGATGAAGAATAACATTTGAAACATTTTTGGAACTACACCTCTAAAATAGGAACAATTGGAACTATGCCTCTAAAGCAATCGTTTCAGGAATTAGCTATTTGTCGAAGACAAAAAGAGGTACCCTGTATAATGAAAACATATTATGCCCATAGTATGACCTTTCCATAGTGTTATATTAAATTGTTATAAAGCCTTAGTAGCTCGTACTTGTTTATTGGTTTCCAGAAATGAAAAGCAGTTATATTTAATTTTATTACTGAACATTTAGCACAATATATCGATTAAGAAGAAAAAAAAAAACGTTAAAACAGAGTATTTCATATTCAATGCCATAAGATATGAAGGTACGAAGTAAATGAACACTTCAGTCTTACATTTTCATGAAATTGAATTTTGGGTGTCATGTTATTGCTTATAAGGGAAAATTTGATTATTCATTTCAAATGATAACTTCAAACACCGTGCAATTATAGAATATTCTCATTTGTTTTTGATAATGGCTCGAAGTGAGCCGAAACATGTCAACAATCTAATAAAAATCATTTTACTGCATATTATGTTTTTAGTTTACACCTTTTAGCATTTAAAAGAAATATATTATTACAAGGAGTTGTAATTTATTAATATTTTTATATTTTTTATAAAAATTGCTTTAAAAAAAAACACGGAGCTATAACTATAGAATTTGATACAACCATCATGTGATGATTTCGCCATAGAATATAAACGTTATAAGTGACACCAATTACATCATTATAGCAACTTACAAAGGTTTACAAAGGTATGCTTTTCTACCGAACACAATTAGAAAAATATGATTTAGCTAGTTTTTGTCTTCTCTACAGGAAAAAGAAAAAAAAAGAAAAAAGAAAAAACGGGTGTTGCTTAAAAAACCTTTTCTAAAATATTTTCACGCTTTAAAAGATTATAAGACAAATAATTAGCTGTGTCTATTACACATAATGTTTAGGACATACACTGCAAAAAATAACTGTTGATTTTACAGTATAAAACTGGCACCCCAGCTGCCAGTATTATACCGTAAAATTAACAGTGTTAAATAGTAAAATAAGCAGTAATACGCTGCCGCGCAAGCAGTAATACGCTACCGCAGTCTTGAAACAGTTAGCTCATTGATTTAAAAGGCGTGTATGTAAGAATTTGTATGGCTAATTCTTAATCGAAACCTGCAATTTTATTTAATATATTTAGTTTTTCCTTTCTAAACTGCTCGCGAATAAGAGACAATTTCTCAATTTAAACATATTTGAGAAAATAAGATATATACATAGAGAGAATGAGACCAGTACTTCCGATTTGGCTACGCTTGTGAAGAGGCTCAAACTGATATTGAATTTCAGGTAATGCTTAGGATTTAATAATCTGATATTAAGGAAATCCAGTGGCGTAGCGCATGGATGTCATGGGGAAGGGGAAGCATTTCCCAAGGAAAGATCGCCGGTAAAATATTCCATGTAGCATAAAAATTTATAGTAGCTACTACGATTAAGTGTGCAATATTTTGAATTGCCCCGGACAGACCAAACTCATCTTACACCACTGAGCAAATCAGAAGAGGATTTTGAGGGGTTTTTTTTTTTAAATCTTGTCCCAACCTTTTAATTTTTTCTACCGACTAGAAATGAGTAAACGCTTTAAATTTCTAAGGAAAAAAAAAATGTATAAATTATATCGTGTCCGGCACCGCCTAACATCACTCACCAGGCTCAGGCCCACACAAAACGAACAGACGTCCGACTCCTGAATCGCTCTTTGATGGTGACCTAAAGGGATGCATTGTGTCCTAGTGAAGAGCTTGATTTATTTCTGTTGGCCTTTAGGAGGCGATTAGGAGGCCCTATCTCTCACTCGCGTGCCATGCGAGCTGCAGAATGTTAAGTGGCGGAGGAACTTAAGCGCTGCACCACGATCCGGCCGAGGGACACTGGAGACGTATTAGATAAACGGCGTCATTGCTCGCACAGAGTGAAAGAGGGTAAGCTAAGCTTCGAAAAGTAGGCGATGACACTGACTGGATTAATGCAACCGCAGAATGATGGTGCCAGCGGATTTATTGTCAGAAAGCTTATGACGAAAAGATTATAAGTACGGAAGATTTAAAGTATATTGATATACTCATCATGTAAATATTTGATCAAGACTATGTAGAGAAGTCACGAGGGCACGAGAAAGGGCTTTTATAGGCTCCCTATAAGTCTATTAAAACAATGGGATGTAACATTTTTTAATTCTTTTGGCTTTCTGTCTCTACCCGCTAAATCTTGAGCCCTGGAGCTGGCGTTATAATCCCGGCTACCCCTCTTTCTCATGGGGCCTGCATCTGATTCAATAAGATGTGTAAGATATCGCAAAAAGGAAGATAGTCACCGTGGGAAAATATTCTCACCAATTGTAGTGATTTTTCTTACTATGGGTGTTTTTTAATTCGAATTTTTCTACTTTCGAAATAATTTTTATCTGTAAGTAAACAGAATTTACAGATATTATCCTTGAGGCTCTGAGGAATCGAACGATGCTTTTAATTATTCCTGTAAAATATTCCTGTCCATATTTCAGTAAACACTGTCGAAATTAGTGTTTCGAACATGATAATCGCAGAATGTTTACCACCTGGTAACAATTGTGTATATTCAAAGATACACCACATTTATAGAAATATTTTAAAGAGCCATTGTTTTGTTTTGCAAAGGAACACTCTGCAAAACTATATTCTCGAATATTATTGTAGGACTTAAAAATGATTCTTTAAGCGTTTGAATTTTTCCAATGACGACCCTTAGGCATCCAAAATACTTAAATTTCGCAAAAGTAAAACATTAAAATATGCTCTAAATCGCAACCATACTATATAGGATTCATGTATTTGATATATTTTGTGTACAATTCTGTAAATGTCTAATTGTTTGTCCATCTGTAAGTGCTCTTATGGTATTCGTGTGAAAATTGCTGGCATTCTCTTACTGAGTATGTTCTGTGGGTTCTCCGTAGTCTGGGTCCACCAGCAATCTTTCTGCATTCGAGGTCCATCGGCACTTTTCTGCAATCGAAGTCCACCAGCATTCTTCAGTAATCGGGATTCTCCTCGAACACAATTCAACGATATATAACGTTCATTGTACCTCCATCAATAATTATAGAGTTTCCAGGCGAAATGCAATTTCATTTAATTGTTATCTAAATTTTATGTCCAAAAGTCACTAAAATATTGGATTTTCAAAAAGGAACATATTCATAACAATACTATCATCTTTACTAAAGTTGTAATCTGCATGTATGAGGTATCAGACTAACAAACTGAATTCATATTCACTTTTCAAGTAACATAATAAAACTTTACAGAGGTTTAAATAGTATAAAACCATTAAAACACATTTTACTCATAAATATCCATTGGGGTGTAGTATATTTGATATATTTTGAGTGACCCTGTAAACAAACCGTAAATATTACAGTACCGCTTTACAATAGGGTTCTTACTGTGGTCGACTGCAAGTAACATATCTTAATATCGCGTGTATAAGACCATTTTCACAAAGAGTTAGGCTATTTAGTTTTTTTTTTCTTTATAGTAAATATAGAAGTCCACTACTTTAAACTGATGCAGTTCAAAAAATAAATACTATTTTTACATGAAATTACAAGTGTTTAAATTATTCCTAGAAACAAATAAAATACAGCAAAAGAGTAAAAATCCGATACTTACCTATCTCTGTAGCCCTGTCAAAAAATTTGGGCTGAAGCAAAATTTAAAAAAGTTGATAAAGTGCACTTTTGAAATCGCATTTACTAAAAAACCTATTTGTCTAATTCCGCTTTACTTTTGGTTACTTTAGTCATTTTGCATTTCCTATTCTGTAGAAACAAAAAAAATGTTTCAATAGTAAATACAAAGCGAGCTATACAGGTATCCAAACCCCATTTTGTACAGTCTGCAAAATATAAACTAAGCAGAATACTACTAATTATTTTTGTAAAATCGTCTTGCATCAATTGGCGAAAATTCCTTTTGTTTGCTATTCATTGCATTGGTGTTTCTTTTGCTCGGTGAGAAACTCTGTCGAGTTTCTATGATGTCTTATACGGCAGATAAAATATTGGGACCTCAATTTTCTACATCAATTTTTAAACAACGTTTTCAATTAAAAGGATGTTCTACAGTAATTTTCAAAAACAACAATCAGGTAAAATATTATTAATCACACTGAATAATTAGTAATACTAGTTGCGTAGCAACCAGTTGAGTTGTATTTAAATAGCATGAGGTCTTTTATTTTTGAGGGGGATTATTTGAGGGGGAAAGAAATCTAATTTTATTATACATTTCAAGCTTCTAAGCCCTAACAATTTCAAATAAATCGTGATGTAGAACTTTTTTGCTCATTTCAGCTTTTTAAATTTCGAATTTTTTAGAAACCGTTCTTAGCGAGCATTTATATCTTAAGAATAACTACCATTAAAAATTTCACGTTTTTAGTCCCAAGCAGTATCCACAGAAATCACATTTTTAGAATGTTTTTTTTTTTTTTTTTTGTTCCTGCACTCTTTTACAATTCGAAATTTTTAGAAATTGTTCTATTGCGAGTAGTTAAGCCTTAAAAGTAGCAGCCATATCAAATTTCAAATTTCAGTTCGTGACATTTCCACATATATCGTAATTTAGAACGTTTTTAGAACATTTTCCGCTCATTTCAACCTTTTAAAATTGGATTTTTTCCGAACCGTTCTTAATGAACATCTTATAAGTACCAGCCATGCCAAATTTCAAGTTTCTAATCCTAACAGTTCTAAATAAATCGTAATTTAGAATGTTTTAGAACGTTTTCCGCTCTTTTCACCCTTTTAAATTTCGATTTTTTTTTAAACAGTTCTTTACGACCATTTACGTCTTAAAAGTAGCAGCCATATCAAATTTCAAGTTTCTATCCTTGACATTTCCATAGAAATCGTAATTTAGAGCGTTTTTAGAACATTTTCCGCTCATTTTAGCCTTTTAAAATTCGAATTTTCCGAAACCGTTCTCAGTGAACATCTTACATGTAATCACCTTACCAAATTTGAAGTTTCTTATCCCAACAATATCACAGAAATTTCAATTTTGTTGTCTTTTTTTGCTTCTGCACCCTTTTAAATTTCGAATTAAAAAAAAAAAAAAAAAAAACTGTTGCGTGCAAGCATTTATGTCTTAAAAGTAACAGCCATGCCAAATTTCAGGTTTCTAACCTAACAGTTCCAAATAAATCGTAATTTAGAATGTTTTTAGAACGTTTTCGCGTTCATTTCACCCTTTTAAATTTCAAACTTTTTTGAAGCCGTTCATAGCTAGTTTATAGATCTTAAACATAACCACCACATCAGATTTCAAGTTTCTAGCCCTAACCGACAATTTAGAACCGGAATTATTAGAACGTTTTTTTGCTCCTGCACTCCCTTTGGGGTTTCGTAATAACGACATAAAATATAGCCTGTATTCGAGCAGCATTCTGCCACCATTATTTTTGACATGGGCTGTGTAGTTCCAGAGATTACCCCCTACAAACAAAGAAACACTCAAACGTTACTTCTTTATAATATTAGTATAGATAAACACTAACAAATGATTGATCTTGATTTTTTTTAACGTAATTTATGATGCATGTGTGTTGGAATATTTAAAAATGCTCGTTTTCAGACGTCTCGGTAAATCGCGATCTACTAGTACATCGAGCATTTCTTCGAATGAGGCCCTTTTTGAAACCACTACAGTTTAAAGATGATTCAGAGAACGGCATTTTAAGATCCTGTTTTTACGACCCGCAGATGTGTGGGTGATAGATATAGAAAAACACCCCGTTTACTCGATGATATGTCGCCCTTTCTGGACTTTGCAAGATTTTGCAATAAAATTCTGTTTTTATTACTTTCAGGTTGGCAAGAGATGTAAACATATCAGAGAACTCGGGTAGAGGACGGTCATGGGAAGATACCAAATTGTATTTTCACGGAATTTGGTCTAAACTGGAAAACATGGAAAAGCGATCAATGAATGATATCGCAATGTTTTACAAACGTCATAGAAGAGGGAGCAAAGGAATTTACAAAAATTCTTTTCATACAAAAATTAAAAAAATAAAATAAATATTGCAGCTACCACTTTGCTTTTATTACTGAAACATGTGACATAAGTAAACATATTCGTAAAGATAAGTTTTTTGTTATAAAGAAGTAATTACACTGAAAATTTTATGAAAATTAGTAATTCGCAACAGATTCCAACTTCTAAGCAAACGCGGTATTAGACTGGTCTGAGCTCTGAGAATAAAGAAGGCTAGTCTGAGTGAGAACAAAGGGACTCTTAGAACAGTTTAGAACACCTTTTGAAGCGTAAAAAAATTAAGTATTTTTCTTCATAAATATTACTTTTAAAAATTTCCGGTGCATTTAATTTTTTTTTTTTTTTTTTTTTTTGGGGGGGGGGGGGGTAGATAGCTTTGGAATTTTTCATTTTCTTACAAAGTTGCATTTTGTATGTACAAATTTCGTTTGTGCGATGGTAATATAATAAATTAGCTTTATTTTTTATTTATTTTTTAATATTTTTTTCTTTCTTTCTTTCTTTTTTTTTTTTTTTTTTTTTTTTTGTAATATGGCTAGCGGCTTTGTATACAGTGGTTAATTTGGCCCTCTGTGGTAAACGAGTTTGACATACCTGCACTAAACTGACACGTGAGTTAAAATCCTTTATGTGAATCCAAAACTTTTGGTTCATTTGATATGCCTTTTTCTGTTTCTTAATCCTGTTTAATTGCTGAATACGCAGCAAGTAAGAAACAGCAGGGACGCAATGCAATCCTGATTACGATTATGATGAATTCCGTCTTAATCCGATTTAAGGCTGCCAAATTATTCTTACATTAACTCCGTTATTGAAAAAAATGAAAAAAAAGTGTACAGGGTTTAAAAATCAAGCGCTAAACAGTTATACTGGGACAAGACTCCAATTTCAAGAGAAGGGAATAAGGAAAGAGCATCTAAAGAGAGAAGAAATAAATAAATGAAGATGCGAACGCGGGATAGAAGAGGATCCTCTTAGTTGATAAATGAGTTCTTTGTCTGTGCAATGGAACAAATATGCCTGTGGAAAGTGTCCAAGCATTAAAGTGAAGAAACTTACCAGCAGAGGGCGCTGACGCTGAGTCCATCTGTCAACATGGCGGACGCGGAACTCGCATAAATCGTCGCACGGAACATTAAGAGCACAAAACCTAGACAGAGACTCGCGGAAAATGCTGTTTGATACGCCTGCTTCGAATACAAGATTCACTTTGTGTGTCTGAGGTTCAGCCGAGCGTAATTTCGCCCTAATGAATTTACGACGACTTGTATTTACAGGACCACCGCGGCTTAGAAAAACATTAGAAATAAAAATTGGACAGAAACGGAAAGCGTTTAGCTATGCTTGCCTAAACTTCGAATGATATATTAAATGACACAAAAACTTTTTAAAACAACCGAATCCACGAACGTGTAACATAGGAGGTTAATAAATTACTAATGAACAAAAAGCACAGTGTGGAAGACCGACGAAATTACCTATTGTATAGAAATGTAAACCTGGCGAGCATTTCTGGTAATTACAAAGACGAAATTAAACTTTTTGTCCGTGAAAAGAAATCATAGCTTATAAAAATCATTTCTCGCATGATTTTCCACAAAATCGAGCAATTTATTAAAATAAGTAAATGTTTTTATTTCTGTTCTCCATACACATTTTTTTTTCTTTTCTTTCTGTTTGCGAATGGATATTTGAGAATCGCTAATAAACATCTTTTGCTTCAGCAGTATGCACCCATGTGTCGTGTGTCCATACTGTCCTTTTACGCTCCTCATTATTCATCATCTTTTAACTGACTATCCGCGCTTTCGACACTTATAAAAAAATACATCAAATCACCATCACCACTAGATTAACATGTCTTATTAAGGAAACTCCCCATGAGACACTCTTTATCATTTATGACATCCAGGTCTTTATTTGCATATTTTGTTATTGAATATGTTTTAAATATCACGGATTTTAAATTTTTTACTGTGTTTACTATTGACACTTCTTTTTCCTTTTACTTGTAGGACTGTATCGGAATGATAACTCCCATCCAAATACTTCAACTCTTTGTTTATTTTTATAATTCAATTTAATTTTGTTTCCGCACTTTTAATTTCTTTATCATATTAGTGTCATCTTATTAGTCCGCTTTTTTTTCCGAAGCATATTCCTGTGGGAACCTTATGTATGCCATTAAAAATGCCGAAAAACACCATGTTCACCGAAAAACCATGTTCAAAACACCATGTCTTACAGTATTCACTGAAACAAACTTCACTTTTTCGGAAAAAAAAAGCTAGATCTTTAGGGACCTGTATAAGAATATTTGAAAATGGTATGCATGTAACGGGAGAAATTTTTTTTTATAATTGTGTCAAAAATGAACGAGTTTGGATATCAGAAAGCCTAAATCACTATTTGAACAACAGCAATTTGTACTAAAGCTTCACTGAAATCAACCATTTGAATATTTATGAAGTGCGCAGAGGAGATGGAGAAATGAATTTTTTAAAGGAAAATTTGCACTGAAGAATGCAAACATCGGAAAAGTCCAAATAATTAGTTATGCAAATGTCTATGAAATCCACAAAAAATGGATAAATCAATTTTAGAAAAATTGGAAGGAGATGGGTAAATAAGCACTGATTTTTCTCTCCCCCGCCCACCCCACACACACTTCCTTATAGGGTCGATTTTCTTTTTCTGGGATGTTTTGATTATTTAATATAACTAGGGGATCCAACCTGGGCCCAGAATATAGATGCAAACCTTTTTTTTTTTTTTTGTAATTGAAAACTCAAATAGATTTTTAACATTTAATACTTTTTTCGTTAGTTTACCGACTAATAACACCAAAACGCATTTGTATCTGCAAAGTATGAATTATGCATTTAAATAAAGTTCTGAAATTTATTAAAAATAACTAGCTGTTACCCGTGACTTCGTTCACACAACATTAAAAGAAGAATAAATACATTAATTAAGCAAAATATTTCACTTCCGATAATTAAAAACGTTAATAATTAACTAACTATTTATCACATTTCATAGGAGACAATACGGTATTTTTTGTTATAGGGACCTTGACATAACTCAGTCTTAAAAAATTTTTGCCAAATAATCGCGAAAATGAAATTGCAACCAATGCAAAAAGGAGGGCCAAATCGTGGAAATAGACGAATTGGGTAAAAACAAATGTCAATTTTAGCTGATAGACAATTTTACTTTTAACGCCTTTGTGAAACGTTTTAACAGCCATCCTTCAAAACAAAAAAAACAAAACAAAAAAAAAAACAGTAATTGGAAATAGTATATGCTTTTTCTTTAAATTCAATTCTGCCTCCTTGGTTTAATGTACAGCTGAAACAAATCTTGTTTTCTAAATGACAGTATGTTGACAAGCAATTTTTGTTCTCCAGAATAAATTGATTCATGAAGTTTGAATATGGGAAAATATGATTTTATTTTTCGGATAATTTACTGAAATCAAGATTTGGTTTTCACCATCTATCATAGGGAATTGATTCTAGAAAGCTACTAAACAGGTGCAAGTAAATTAGTTGGGATAACCATTATGGTTAACAAACGATCTGCCATACTTGAATTACATAAGCAAGGATTGAAACAATGTAAAATTGTTCAACGATTGAAAGTGCCTAAGCAGACGGTTTCATACACAATCAAAAGGTTTAAAGAACTCGGACATGATGGTGACAGGTCAGGAAGAGGAAGAAAACGCACAGTTAACACATCAAGAAACCGGGTAGTTATTAAAAAGCGAGTTCAACGAAATTCTAGGATTTCAATGAGAAAGGTTGCTAGAGAGATGAAGATCAACAGAGAAACCGCACATTTGATGGCAAGGGTAGAGCTTGGTCTTCACCCTTACAAAATGAAAGAGGCTCAAAAGCTAACAGCAGAGAACAAACGCACAAGACTTCAAAGGTGTAAATAAATGTTAAAGCGAGCCGCAGGTGATCGAAGGCAAACATTTGTCTTCACAGATGAGAAACTGTTTTCGATTGAACAAGCTCACAATAGCCATAATGATAGAGTTTGGTCAGCAGAAGCACCTGGACCTTCTTGCATTGTTGAACGGTGTCAATGACCCCAATCTGTAATGGTTTGGGATGGGATATGTGCTAGGAGAAAAACACCACTTGTTTTTGTTGATCAAGGGATAAAGATTAATCAACAAACATATCGCAATCTCATTTTGGAAGATGTTGTCTTACGTTGGTCACTAAAGTTATTTGGAAACAAAAGATGGGCCTTCCAACAGGATTCCGCACCTGCACACAGAGCTAAAGGCACTCAAGATTGATGCAAGACACATTTCCCTGGTATCATTGGAATTTAAGAAGGGCCACCGTATTCCCCAGACTTGAATTACCAATGGATTATTCTGTTTGGTCCATCTTGGAGACAAGGGTGTGTGCTAAACCTCATAAAACTTTGGCATCCCTAAAGAAATCCTTATGCAAGGAATGGGATAAAATATCAGTAAGTGAGTTGCGGCCCATAGCCGAAAATTTTGTGACACGTTTAAAGCTCTGTATTAAGGCTAAAGGTAGCCACTTTGAAAATTTGTAAATATATTAGACGAAATAATGTATTCATAATTATTTTGAAGTTTGGTCGTAATATTTTCATTGACATTAAAGTTATAATGTATCATGTGTGTCCAAGTTATTTCTTGTTACTCTATATTATTACGATACAAAAGAAAAAAAAGAAAAAAAGTGGACTAAAAAACCCAAGATTATTTTATTTCACCAATCAATGCCTATCCACTTTATTTGCGATGTATGACGTCATATTTGCCTGTTTCCCATGGTTACGCATATTAAAACCTTGTATTATTATCAAAAACTAAAAAATGTACGTTTTATTTTTAATAATATTATTTAATCTTCTTTTTAATTCTTTAATTTTTTTAATTCATATTCATTTTTCACGTGAAAAAATTTTCAATTGAAAATAAATTGTTGAGTAAAAATTATTATTCCGGGTTTTGAATTAGTTTTGGCAACGATAAAGTATTAACAACGGTAAAGTACATTTAACCATTTTAAAATATTATACGAAAAAATGTCCATTTATTCTCTATGAAAATAACGAAATTTTGAATTATTAAGAAAAATATTTGAATAAAATAAACAAAAACCAGCCTATGTTCATCGGAGGGTTATAATCAATCTACATGCAAAAATACAGGATCATTAAATGCTCCATTTTGACGCTGGCTTCAGCCTAACATTTGCACACAATCAGATTTATAATATTATTAGGATTACTTTCGTATTAGCCGTATGCTAGGAGTTAATAGCCGAATAAATCGCGAAAGATTTCGTTACTTACAGCAGCCTTTTTGCTTTTTATAATGTAAGTGGTTTAAGCGCGTAGTTCGATTACATGTCTGTTAACTTTTTGCTCTATTTATATTATTTTATTTATTTATTGATGAAGTTTTAATTTCTTTATTCAATCTTAGCCGGAAACAAATGCTAAACTATTTATATTGTTTTAAGTGCAAACGGGTTAATCCTTTATAATCAGGCTGCGCGTGATAGAGATAGTTTTTTTTTAAATAATACTTGAAAATTATTTTTAAAATCATATAAACCACTAATAAATTGAGATACAGTTTTCAAACAAATTGCATTTCAAAGAACTTTTTCTCTCCTATTCGACAGTGTAAAAATTGAAATTGTGCTATATTTAGAAGTTAAAATAACTGAAGTAAAAGCGAAATTTAAGGTGTTGCCACCGTTGATATGACGTCAGCGTTACTCACCGACAGGTTTCTGCTTTATAGTACAGATTTGTAACCTAACTGGCTCTCTGATTGATTTTTGTTTGAAGATTTTTTTAATGCGTTACACAAGATCAGAAACATATAGGTTTATTCAGCAATTTTTAATGTATTTATAATTATATCAATGGATTTTTTTATATGTGTATATGAAATGCTCATAACACTATCGTAGTTTTTAAATATGTTTAACTTCATCATTCACATATTAACATATGTTAAATCTACGATGGTGCTATGAGTGATTGATAGCGGGGGAGGGGGGGGGGGATAATATAATTGTTTGTTGAATTGTGAGCAATTAAACTGTAGATATAAACATCGCATTTTTCGAACAAATCATTTAAATTCGGCACCTCCTCATAGATGTCTGCAACCAAAATTCAATGACAACGTATTCCCAAATTCGGGATGCTAAGCGTGATGTTTCGTTGAATTCCGCACACATAAACCGTATCACATACATCGTAAAATCATTGATTTGCGGCACACCCTCTTGGAGTATTTTCCCCAAAAACTAGTTAGCACCAGTTCACACAAGGATGGAACTTCATATGAAATTTCATCCTACTCTACACAGTAGTTCGTGAGTTAGAGCGCCCACAAAATTTGCATCACATACAGACTCCCGGACAGACATTTTCCAAAAACAGTCAAATCGTGTTCAGGACCTTCTAAAACGTATAAATCTGTAGAAACTGGGAAGACGAAATTTTCCAGAATACAATATTTTCATCTTGTTTCTTTTGAATGAAGGAAATTCACAACTCACAGAAACTAGTCGTTGGGGGCTACCGTAATACTTACCCATCATGGATATGCATAATATAAAATATGAAAATAAAACATGTGTAAATTGTTTATAAAATGTACAAGCCATTGGATGTATGAAAAAAAAATAAATGACCTGGCGAAGATGGAATTATACAATTGACCTTATCAAAGCAACAGGAAAAAGTTTTTGCAAACATTCTAGCCTTACTGTTTTCCAAATGTTTCGAGAAATCTTATGTACCAAAAGATTGGAATAATGCTGTGATGGTGATTCTTTACAAGAAAGGGGAGAAGGAAAACATTAAAAACTACCATCCAATCAGCTTACTGTCAGTGATTCATAAAATTTTCACCAAAGTTTTAACGACAAGATTTGAATCAGCTCAACCTAAAGAACAAGCGGGATTCCGAAGTGATTTAGCGCAATGGATCATATTCAAACAGTAAGGGAACTCATAGAAAAACATAAGGAATGTAATTTAAGGTGGCGGATCAGTCATGTTCTACATTCTCCTTTCCCATGTTAAACCAATGGCATTAAAGTTCCTCGGTTTCCTTCAAATATTTCATCAAATAATTAAGTTTTTCGAATTTTGTTTTTTGTGAGTGATGCTTTAGATCAGGCATGTCAAGCACGTGGCCCGCGAAGCCTTTAGCACTTTACCTGTGTTTAATTTAGTTGTTAGAACACGGATGCTAAAAATACACTTTGCACGAACACACTTGCACAAATTGTGGTCTCAGAAATGGCAACATAAAAATATGTATATCAGTGTTGCCAGTTTGACAGACTTTTTTTATTATTCAGAATGCTACCACTATTTTTGAATAGTAAAATTTTTTCTTATTTATTATGTCATTAAATAAGAGGAATATATGTCTTCAGTATGTGATAGCATTCTGAAGACTTACAGAGAAATTCCTGCTCTTCTGGCAACAGTGATATGTAGACAGATATAACTCAGTTTTACATTTTAGCACAAAAAGCTTGGGGATTCAAAGATTACCAATCGGAACGTAACAAAGTGCGGTATCTTGAGTCTGAAAATTTAAAGATTCGTAAAATTTTTAAAGTATTTTACTTATAATTTTTATTTGTTTATGTTGAAAACTAATACTTTACTTTATTACTCTCTTAGATTTTATACCACTTTACAAAATAGTATGTGCGTGATCTTTCTGGTATCCTACGTGATTTTTCTTTCATTTTTTATTGATATACACACATTTTGTTGACATATACTCCCATACAACCCTGGATTTATAAAAAAAATATATGTTAAAACTCTTTATGAATGAATATGATAAACTGAAGTTGGACATCGTATATTTTTTAAAAGTGACTTACAACACAATTATATTAAAAGGAAAACTGAAATTTTATGTTTGATATGTAGACACTGTTGGAGTTTGGAAAGAATGTAACATTAAGAGGTGCTACAGCTCAAAGTATAAGGAAAACTCGCAAAAATCTGGTTAAACATCGAAAAGATAAACTGTCAAAATTGAAACTGATACTTCTAAAAAGAGAATCAAACTGCTTTCACCACGCATATTGAATGAAATTACATTTGCTTTAAAAAAAACCTAATTATTGTCTTTATTACATTAAATGTCCCGCGAGTCGAAATCACTCAAAACGAAATTGAAGAAATGTTCTCTAGAGCAGTTAAAGAAATTTGAAAATACTATAAGCATAAGTACCATTGCTAGAAATATTTATCTATAATGGATTGATTTTTAAAAAAAAACGGATATGTGCTTAAAAACTTAGTGCTTGTAAACTTATATTCGCATGCACATTCTTAATAATCGCCAATCTAGAAAATATCTTGGAAATATAGGTATAAAGATAAAAATATTTACCTTCTTATACGGAATTTGATGGCTTTCCATTATAAAGTTTTAATTGTTATTTTCGAACTGATAAAAATTTTTACAATTTTCATTTTAATTCGACAAATTATGAATGTGAATTAGTAAAAGTCCACCAAAACAAAGTACTTGGTAGACAAAGTACTTGGAATTTTCATTTAAAATTACAAAGCACTCGAGTAAACTTCAACTTCAAGGTACATTTCATAAAGCTATATTGTTATTTGACAGTATTAGCGTTTTCAAATGAGAACTTATTTTTGATAAAACAATTTTAAAAAATGTATTTCAATTTAAATATTGTCAGGAATTACTTCAAAAATCATCGAAGTTGAAAATTTTTAGAATATGCTAAAAATATATTTAAAAAATAATAAAAAACAAAAAGATTTTTGAATTTGAAGAAATATGAAAATCAGTTTAATATCTGTTTACTTCAACTCTAATGATTTATGTTGAAATTATTCTTCAGAATTTATTACTCCGCGGTTAATCAAAATTCCGTGCGATTTCATATTAACGCAAAAATACATGGATATGGGCAGGGGTGTAAAAACTGGGCGTCAATGGGCCGATTGTCACCACTAAATTTTTAGTAATCTTCGCCTAATAAGAATACTAATAAAATGTACGCGAATAATGTTAATTTAGTGGTGACAATTGGCCCATTGGCGCCCAGTTTATACACCTCTGAATATGGGGTTTCCAGATTTCTATAATTATTCATCAATCGACCGATTGTTTAAACTATAGTGTGTGCAATTAGGCATATTTTTGCTATATTCAGCAGCGCACTTTTATACATCTTTGCATAGCTCCAACTTTTATTTTTAAATCAAATAAACAAAATTTGAACCAGAAAATGTATTTAATAAATCAAATTAAATAAGTAGCGCATAGGTACAAGACACATTTTATTAAATAACTTTTCTGTTTCGAAATATGCTTTTTTTTTTTTTTCACTCTCAGAAAACACGGAAGATTAGCAGCTATGCTTTTGATCAGATCAGGATTAACAAACCAGCGTGCACAATCAATTTTTAAAATAAATACAATTTAGAAAATTCAATTAAATTTTATAGATTTCGTTAATGAAAAGAAAATTTGAGTATTTTTTCGAGAAATAAGATAAAATAAACTATATATAATAATAACTTTGAAACTTGTGAATATTTCTTTAACATGGCTGTGTTTTGTACGTACAAATTTTATCCTGTGCAATGGTATTATCTACATTTTTTTTTTAATGTGGCCCGCGGCTTTGTATATAAAGCTTAATTTGGCCAGCGGTGGTAAAGGAGTTTGACATGCCTGCTTTAGATGAATCATCGCGTAGTTACAAATTTCATTTTTCTCTTATTTAAATTAAAATATTTGTTTTAGCGTTTAAAAGACAACATATAATGATGTAAATGTAAATACTAAAACAAATATTGCTACAACAACATATGAAGAAATAGGGCACGTATGTTTAAAAAAAATCTTTTTGAAAAGTGGTGTTTCAATCTTTTTTTTTTTTTTTTTTTGACAGATATTTCTTAGGTGGGATTCCTTTTTAGGAAGAGCAGATATCACTCTCTAAAGAACACTTATTATAACTTTATTATTTCTTTAATCATCTATCTCTCGGTTCTCGAATTACAAAAGCTGCTCAAATCAAACTTGCTAAGTACGTTTAAAAGCCATAATTACAAAAGTAATAATTTTATTGTTAAAATACTTTTTCAGGTATTGTAAACTTTTTTTATATAATTTCAAATCTTCTGAAATCTGAAAACCTAAATAATTTTAATTTTTACCACTTCTTGCCATTCTACCTGTACAACATTGTGATATTACTGTAAAATCACGGCAGCATCACAATGTGACTTTATTGCGTGCTGTTACGTCGCACGACGTGAATACCACGTAGAAAAGATGTGGTAGCGACATCGGTGAACAACGCATACCGCTTTCAGGAAAAGCTTTGTGTAGAAATAATTTCGGTGAATTATCGATTTCTCTGTATTGCTAATTACGTAAATGTACCGGAGATAAAATATTCTAAAATATTTGAAACAAAATAAAATATTAATGTTTTAAATATACATATTTTTATATTATTATTATTATTATATTTATTTTTATTTTTTATTTTTTTACGATTCATAATTTCGTCATAAATGCAACATTACAGTATGTGGCCGTATTTGTAACAAATGGGATGTCACGGCAATATCACCGTTGTGAGAGTGACATTCGGAAGTCAAGTAGTGTCACAACAATGTTCATGATTGATATAACGATGTCAATGGAAATAAATTCTTCCTACAATAAAAAATATTTTTTATGATCATATTTTAATAAATTTTACATGCTCATTGCTTTTCATTCTTTATTCACCAAACCTGAAATTATAAAAGGAAATTTTTTCTTCAAAGCTTTAAATAATTTTCTTTGTTGCAAAACTTAAATCTTCTGTTACCTTTTTAACTTTTAGTAGGCATATGACAGCGGGATTTCTAATATTAGCCAGATATGGATATTCCATATTTACTAAACGTAAAATGCCAACGTAAAATGTTCGGTAAAATGCCAGTAAGTAAAGTATTTCAAGGACTAATCTGTTACATTCTTGGTAATTTACAACAATTAGACGCTTGAATACTTCCATTTCAAACACTACTGATACCCGAACAAAGCATCTTGTGAACGAATACAAAGGACTAATTATTCATTCACTTCTCCGAGAAACAAAAATTCCAACCTTATATTCAGTTACCTTTACATATTTTTAGTAGCCATAGAGATAATACCCCCTTTGAACGCTCTTGTTGTCTGAATCTCCTCCGGGCAGACGGAACGGTTTCGGTTGTTTCTACCAGAACTACCGTAGAATTTCTCGTATGGCACACTTTCCATCTATAACTGTCGACATCGAGCCCCAAACCCCATTGTTCGCTTCCGGAGAACAGAATAATGTTTCTTATCCCCATTGGAACACAAAATATTTTCCATCGTTTCTGTTTTCTGCCGTAATTAGGTCACAGAAGAAGATGGCCTTCGCCACGAGACATTTACTCTCACGGAAGTCTTCCTGGGGGAAACCGAGCACTGTCTTTAGTGGGTCCATTACCGATTTCGCACCTCACCATTCTAAAAACGGTTCATTTTTTGGGATTTTAGTCATTAAAGAACAAGAAGATCCGTCTTTTGGTACAGGAGGTCCTGTCAAGACGGTGACGGCGTCTAGAAGAATCGACAGAACACGAGAAAGGAAAGAGCATTCTGAAGAACGATAATTTAGCGAATGCAATGGATACGACTGCTCCCATCTCCCTCATCATCCGAGCACGTGCTCCCTGTTGTCGCGAGTAAAATAGTGATACATCGGTATATATGAATGAAACACATCCGCATTTATGCAATCACGGAAGAGTTAGTTCATATTCCTTAACCAAGAGGAGCGAGACATATTAATCTGTGTTCACATACAATCCGAAGAAACAAAAGCTTTGGATTCTCGTTTACGCGAGAGTTATAAGTTAATCCGTTGATTTTGAAAGTGAATTTCTGTAAATTTAAACTCAGCGATCTTCGATGTGGCCATGAAAGATCCTTGAAAGTAGAGCAATTCATTGTCTTGTACTAGACTGTAAGCAATTTTTCCTTCTCCGAGAAAACTTCGGAGAGGTCCTGTATTAACGTATTAACATCAAACGCTTCAAGTTATTCTGCAATACGTTTGCAGACATATAATAGATTTCCATGGACACAGTTTCTGTAAAGCCAAAGTGTCGGTATTTCGAAAGTCTACTCTTTGGTCATTACACGTGCAAGCGAATTATAGTAGAATTACCACTTGAATTTTTGATGGTTCTGACTAACCTTAGTATCAGTTAATGTATACTAAAATTTTATTGTCGTGTATCAAAAGTGTACGTAAAATAATATTATCAGTATGGTATGAATCGAAATTTTAAGATAAATGCTTTTTTTTTTCCTTCTGGAACATCAAAATGCCTAGGTAAAATTCTGAAGGTACACATTCCATAATCTGATATAATTATCAAAATATAAATAATATGCATTATGTAACTAAGCCAAAATGGCTGGAGGTGTAGATAACAAAAGTCAAACTTCTATAAATCTCTTCTAACAAAATTGTTATTAATATTTTGATGCTAATGGAATAGTCAACAGCTACAGATGTTGAAGCTTCTGATGAAATATACTGTGAATAATTTTTCCTTTCATTTTAATAAAACACAAATGTTTTTCTTTTACTTGAAAAAGGGCGGACTCATAGTTATGCACCTAATAAAGGATCTTTCACCCATAACGATTGAATAATAGAAAGGTAATTATCAAAACTCTTAATTTCAATATCATTTCGCAATTCTTTTCATTAAGTAAATTGGTGTCTAAGAATTAAAGTGTAGAATAAGACCTTGATGATGTTCGCATTCCGGAGGCTCCCTCATATATACCCATTTCCAGGACTACAGGACATGACAAGTAATCGTAGTTACAATGGATTTGTTTGGCCAACAAAATAATAATAAATAAATATGTCTTTTATGTACTTTTCCCCTATTATGACTTTGCATCAATATCATATCGTGATGTACCTTGACTAATATCAACATCATATCATATAGATAAATATCTTTTGGGATATGCATAAATTTCAGCACTTTCTTTTCCATCACTATTGATAAAATAATATTGGACCAATATTGTGTATATTGAGTATCATTGGAAGTAATTGGCATGAAATACTGCCACAACATTGGGGTGTTTGAAAATATTGCATCATTATTGGCAAGGAGTATTTTGTCATTCAATTATCAATATTTTAAGTGTAAAGCCAATATTTTAGAAATATTAGCATGCTATGCAAATATTTCTAATTAAAAGTTAATATTTTTGTAATAGTGGCATTTAATTGTAAATATTTACAGTGCAAAGCCAATATTTAGTTATTTCTATGAATACGATATTGGGCCACAGTAACAAATATTGGGATGCTGCTGCTAGTTTTACATAGTTATTTGAAACAGTATCAATTAAAGAAAAAGAAAGAAAAAAATATTTCGTTAACAATAGCTTAATTGCTCCAATCTATTTAACTTTTAAAAATATACTTACTAAAAAAAATCTTTCATAGTAATAGTTTCGAATCTATTAGTCATTCCCTTTATCAGTCATTAAAAAAAATAAAATAATAAAAAATAAATTAAATGACAATTTAAATAAGTTGAATATTGTGAGATATATAGCTGCACACGATGAAATAAAGAAAATGTTGTTCAAATAACTGTTGTAAGAATAAGAGGCATAAGGATTTTTTCAGCTTTATGCATCTAATCGATTCTGTCAAGACTATAATACCCCTCTCTTAATTTAGTTTGTAAAGGTATATTGGTGAAATTATGCTCTCTCCTTAAATTCTTGCTGAAAGGATAAACAGTACTACTTTGTATTCAAATACTCTTTAGACTTATGCGATTACGTATAGAATTTCTCTCAAAAAATTTCGGTTTTTGATAACAAAGGACAAGTCTGTCTATCTCTTACGCCTCATTTAAGACCGACCCCCCATCCTCCAGTACCATCTCCTTTTCTTGGGACAAAGAATCTCTAAACAACGAGCCTTGGCGGTGGCGCAAAGGGGAATGCTGCCACGTGACCTTTAGCTTCCACAGATTCTTTTTGCATTTGTGGAATCTAATCATTTGATAACTAGAAAGATCTAAAAGAATTTAACCATCATGGGGAAAAAAAAACACCCCATCTTCTATTAACTTTTCCGAAAATCGTCGTATAAAACTGTAACTGGTATCGTACCGATCAATTAGTAATAAAGTCTACTAATTAATGTTACACTTAAATGAAAATACTACATTTATATATATTTAAATTAATTTTCGAAACAAATATGAATTGTAACCCAAGATTTTTTAAAAACAAAAATCGATTTCTAGAAACTTCAAATATACGAATCCAAAATTAAGGTTTATTCCACCAAATAGTTTTGGGTTATGCTTCAAAAATTACCCGCATTGCAATGTGTTTTGCAACGATTAAAAATTAATTTAACATTAGGGTTTCAAAACTTTAAATCTGCATAATTTCTCAACTATTTGACCGAATGACTTCTCGTTTGGTATACGAAGGTAAAATTCGCCGAAGAATCCAAATATGATGCAAAATTAGGTGTTAGTATTGAAAATTTTAGAGTTTGTTACAACTTTATATGCAGACTACCTGTTAAGCAAAATTTAAGTATAGTATTAATTAGTAGACGGTATTACTAATCCATTGGTACTAGTCACATTTTTATACTGTGGCAGAGTTAATAGTGGATTGCGCAATTGTTTTCCAGGACCGCACATCTTAGTCTGAGATAAGAAAAAATCCGAACGTACGTCATAACTCTAGTTCTGAAAGTTGATTGATACAGCTGTTTGCACAAAACTTCCTTGTTTATGATTTTCTACACTACTGTTGTAGTTACATTTCTTCCAGGAACGGTGTAGATATTTGTTATAATCTGAGCTTTGAAGATACAGCTAGGCCAAGAAAATAATGCTAGAAAAAAGTCGTATAGATCTTGCTATGGAATGAGCGAGAGATGGCTAACGTGGTGCGCGTGATCTTCATACTGGAGGCGTGCGTTAAGTTAATGAGCGCGACTTTAAGTTTGTTGTCTGAACAACGACGTTTTTGATCAACTTTTTTCGATCATGTGGTGATATTACATGCCACATCAGAAGTTTTCTAACAACAGTTAAACAGACAAGTTTTCATATGAGAAATATTGCATGCCACATGAGAAGTTCTCTAACAAGAGTTAAACAGAGAAGTTTTCACGTGAGAGATATTGCATGCCACATGCAGGGCCTGTTTACCGAATAGGCCCATGGAGCCCGAGCTTACCCACTGAAATACAAAGGGGACCCCTAAATTTACTTTTCAGAACTAATTTTTTGGATAAAAAATTTCAGCCAGGGTAAAAAATGTAATTTTTTTTTCTTAATTATAGTTACTAAATTTTCCTTCGGACTATTACTAACACATTTATACTCTATTTTTTTCTGTTGATATTATAAAGGGTTATAAAAACAGTGATTAAATGCAGCTTATTTAAATTTTTCCTATTTAAATTTATTTCAAATGTTTAAGACTGCTAAAAAGAACAGAAAATTTAATCTGTATATAATTATATTTTGTTTAAATTCATAAAGAGTAGAGAAATGTTATAAAATATGGAGAATTAGGTTATTTAAATAAAGGGGGAAGTAATTAGCATTCAGAGGGGTGATATCAAATTTCTGTTTATAAAATAGAAGCAAAATTGTGTTGCAGCTAAGCATAAATTTATGTCAAATTATTTGTTGTTCCTGCACTGACAAATCCTGCAATTTGTAAAGCTTAAAATATATTTTGAAGTTCAAATATTCGCACTTGTTCCGTATTTGTAAATTAATTTACAGAATTAATTTGTTATGTATAATTATGTATGTAATAAATGTTTTTCATATATATATAGGTAGTTATTTTTAATTTAATATTAAAAGTGTTGTTTACTCGTAATTTTTATGGTAAAATTTCAAATTGTTGAAGCATGATTGGTAGAGGGTGGTCCCCTGTGTGATGTCAGGCTACCCCTATTTCTAAGTCTTAAGCGGGCCCTAGCCACATGAGAAGTTTCCAAGCAAGAGTTAGAAAGTTACTGCTATTAGAGCAGAGAACTTCCCCAATAGCGGTGACTTTGTTCGTTCACAGACATTTTTTAATTCATTTTTGTTCGCAGATGTATCAAATTGGCAGGTGCTCTTATTCAGAAACTTTGTAATCAAATGGCGTATTCCATTTTTTAGTAAAGGCAGATCTCTCAGAAAATACTGTCAAATTGGGCGTTTTGACCGGAAGCGGCAGCGCTACAAAGGGCAAAAACTTGCAGTTACGTGACAAGAATCGCTTATAACTCGTTAAGTAATTTATGTATCAAAAAATGGAAAACGCTATTAGATTCCAAATCACTTCAGTAGTCAGGCCTGCCAATTTTATGCCTTTACGTTTAAAAATGAGTCAGAAATCTTCGCGTTGTTGAGCAATAAATTTGAGAACACCCTAACTTAATTTAAATTATTTTTTGTACTCGTCCTATTGAATGGGTTTTTACGAAGTTCATTATACATTCCCAAAAGAAGTCTTATCTTTAGATTTACTTTTTTAAATTAACTTTCTAAATCCTCAAATAATCTTGAATAATCTATATATATATTTGTCTTACGTGGCGCGAAAATAGGGCTGAATTTGTAACTTATGGTTTGGCAACAACTGTAGTTTCCAGAGCTCAGACCAATGAACAGACTAGATTGTGTTAGATCAGCTCCGCCTCCGTCCAATATGGCGGTCAGTGTGAGAGCAATGAAACCATAGAATGAAATTCAAACTATCAATTATTAAAAATAAAGTAACATGTACGTAATCCAAAGCGTCTGAGATGATTCCTCATTTTAATTATGAGCAATATCGTTAATTTCAAATGAATTCTCAACTCTTATTTAGGATTCATTTACGAATTTCACTCACTCAAAAGACGGAGAAAAACAAAATCAACTGTCTAGATATCACCTGCCGCCATCTGTTGCTGTATTGATGAAGTAAAAAATAATTCATTTTGTAAAAATCTCTAATCAATTAGAACAATAAAATGCCGAACGAAATTTAAACAATGACAAACAAACTATCTTCCTATCACGTAGTTTTTTTTTCTAATGAATTTAAGTCGTGCTGTACAAAAGATCCTTTTTTCATAGTATTTAAATGATTTATATGCCCATTTATGATTTATATGCCCAACTAAATGCATTTTCAGCTGTGTTTTCAACGGAGAATTACTTTTTTACATTAAAATAAATTGTCAATTTGATATGTTCAAATGTTTTATGGTAGAACTTATTCCGGCTAGAATAGCTGAAAAAAAGGGGCGAGCGAGCGAAGCGAGCTGTGACCGCGTAGCGGTCTCAATGTGAATTGTTTCGCAATTCACGGGGGGTTGGCGAGCGTTAGCGAGTAGGGGGCTGAGCCCCCTAGTCCTTATACATAAGTTGTGATTCACTACGCCGCAATATTTTTAAATATATGATTTCTTTTACAATTATAACTGTTCAGCTTTCCTGATGTTGAAAGAGGTGTGGAGCGAAAAGTTTCAGTTCAGAAAAATTTTTGTGCTGGGATATGTTATCAAAAATTCCAACAAATTTGAAGCGACATATGAAATTTGAAAGCTTTACAGATGAAAGTCAAAGTAAGGCGGAAGAAATTTTCAAAGGATTGGTTTTATGACTTATGTTAGGAGCCTCATATGAAGCTTCGGTGAACGAGAGAATTAAACAAACTGATAAAAAAATTACAAATATATCGCATATTTCCGAGCAAAAAATAAGCATTGCTTAATTCTTCATGAACAGTGGTACTGAACGGGGTATTTCCGCACACAATGATATTCGTGTGCTTTCAGCACAAACATACAGTTTAAAATATTTATTAATTCGATCTAAACCCCTCCCCCCCCCCCACACACACACAACTGACTTGATACTTAAATTTTAATTGATTTTGCAAGTTTATGATAGTTTCGCACACTTTCAATGAGAAAAGAAAGGTTTGAAATAACGAAAATCGGCTGAAGTTTTATGGTGGATTAAGAAGCCTATAATTAATTTAGACTATTAACTTATTTTTTGCATTTATTTATTTATGTTTTATAGAAAAAAAAACAGAAGTTTTAATATTGTAAAACAAAATTAATCTGGCAGAACCACGATGATGAAGCCCAGTTCCTATATTTTTTAAACCGTCATATCTTCTTTGTACTGATTATTACGTTGTTTTTCGATTATACCAAAAAACAAGCAAACCAACCAAAAAATATTAAAAATTCCTATAAAAATTTATTATATTTATTGTTATAACTTAAAACTTTTTTTTTTCCTTGGTATAATTGAGAGACAACTTAATAAGCAGCATAAAGGAGAAATGACGACTAAAAAAATATGGAACCTAGACATCAAAAACTAGTTTTGCAAGCATAATTTTGTTGTACAATGTGAACATTTTTTTTTTTTTTTTTTTTTTTTTTTTTTTTTTTTTTTTTTTAACAGTTTAAGAAATTTCTTTTATTTCTATGCAACATAAATAAATAAATGCAAAAAAATGAGTAATAGTCTAAATTAATTACAGGTACTGTTTTTTTTTTTTTTTTCCTGCTGTGGCGACAAGAAAAGTTGCAGACTTTGTAAAATCTTTTTTCCATCAATTACACGTGTAATTCAGGTTTGGGAATATATTTACAACATTTTAATTACGTATTGTATATTTTACAAATGTAAATTGATGCTTATATTTTTGCTTTTCCATAACTTTGCTACCAAAACTATTGAAATAATAATAATAATAATAATAAAGAACAGAAAAAGAAGAAACATAATTTATTTTAAAAGTTTACACTTTCTAGAACTTAATGTATGTTAATTATATTATTATTTTAAACCCATCTTAAAAATGTAACTTGATATTTTAAGTTTATAGTGAACGTTAGTCCTCTCTCTTGAGTGTGAGTGATGCGAAGGGGAATTAACTTTGTACGGAAATCTCACAATGCACAAAAAACACGATGTGTATTCACACACGTAACCACTTCTTTAGCGCAATTTCTGTAAAGTTTTAGAAATATTATGAACCGTTTCTAAGTTATTTTACCGATATGAATAACTTAGAATATCTTAATAGCCCATGTATACATTTGGAAAGATTTATGTTTTTGTTCCATAAAAGTTATTTCTTCTTCTCCCTTTCAGTTCTTGGTGGCTCAGTCCTAAAACAATTCATCAGATCAACTGGGAACACCGCTAAGTTTGTTCTTTAAGCAGAGCAAATAGCTTGATAAATGTACATTTAGCAGCAGTATAAAGACATTATTGTTAGCTTAAAATTTGTTTCATGTTTGTTTTTCCGTTGTTTTCCTTTGTGTGGGGAGGATTGTTTATTTTACTTTTGATTGTGTTTTATTTTCTGTTATTCTCAGACCGCACTCCTTCCGCTTTTCACATATGATTGCTTTGTGTAAAGATTGTCACCCTTTGATTTTAAGTTCAAGATTGAAATCTATAATGAGGTTACGCGAAATCTTAATTCGTGTTCAAATATTTGTTTGAAATTTAATTTTCCTACTCACTCTGATTTCATGGTGCCTCCTGTTTTTACTTACCCATCACACGTAGTTATAGGGTAAGTCTTGTAATCGTTTTGAAAATCGAAAAAAAAAATTGACGGATTTACACGTTTCAGACACTGGAGATTGCGAAAACCATATTTTTAGAAAAAAAAATTTGCCGTCCGTCTGTCTGTGTGTGTGTCTGTAAACGCTCTATCTCCCGAACAAATTGAGATAGAGACTTGAAATTTGGTATGTACTTAGTATGTAATAATGGGAAGAAGCTTATTGAATTTCAGTAACCTCGATTATCCGGAACTATTTTTTTCGGACTCTCGAAATATTCCTTCTGATAAAAGGTATATAAAAATTTTCGAAATTGTTTATTTTAAGGACTGAATATAAAAGACAATAAAAAACCCATAAATTTTGAATACAGAATGAAGTTAATCGGATAATTAGATGCCGAGATATTTGTAATCCTATTTTCCACACTCTTCGATTTCTCATGTCCCTGTATTTCGTTCAAATTTCAATTCAAAGGTATATTTTAATTGGAAATGAGACGCTTAATCCGACGCAGTACGCAGTAAACAGTTGGTTAATATGATTATCAATATTGGAGTTATAAGGATGTTTTTTTTTCTTTTTTTTACGCAATTCAGTAATAGAGCATTCAAAGCGAGGCTAACGAAAAAGACAGGATACCGCGGTGCATTCCACTTGTCTTTTTTTACAGACCGCTCGAGGCTAACGAAAAAGACAGGCTACCGCGGTGTATTTCACTTATCTTTTTTTTACAGACCGCTAGAGTGACGTGTTGCTCTTTTCGAACACCTGCATTGGTGCATTCGAACATCACGTGACTCCGGCGGTCTGTAAAAAAAGATACGCGCAAAGCACCGCGGTAGCCTTTCCTTTTCGTTAGCCTCGAGACCGCTAGAGTGACGTGATGCTCTTTGCGTACACCTGCATTGGTGGATTCAAGCATCACGTGACTCCCGCGGTCTGTAAAAACAGATACGCGTAAAGCACCGCGGTAGTCTTTCCTTTTCGTTAGCCTCGATTTAAAGTTTATGACGTCATCAAGCCACGATTTTATTCGAATTGCAATGCAAACTTGATCTGTCATTACTGGGATTATCTCTTCAGTTTCTGTTATGTTTTCTCGTGGGTCCCGTAGGTTGATTTCCCTTTGATCTTCACATTTATATAGATCGTTATAGAATTTTTCGACAATGTGTAGAATTTCATTATTGATTTTAGGTATTGTTCCATCTGTCCTCTTTAGTGCAAAAATACCTTTTCTTCCAACACACAGTTTGCGCTTAGCTGATTTTAAACTTTTGTACTTCTAGAACTTTCTTGAGAAAATAGTTAAATTTTCTGATATCGTTCCCTTCCGTAACACATTTTCTTACCGTTTTAAATAATTCTGCATATTCAACTCTTCATTTTGGACAGTTTTTCTTCATTTTAAATTCTCTGCGTTTCTTCATCAATCTTCTTGTTTTTTCTGGTATTTTCTTTGTCTGCTTTTACTTGTGCTTCACCGGCTATCGTTCTTGCAATTTCTTGTAGAATATTGATTAGTTTCTTGTTCACAACTGTAACATCTTGCTCTTCTTCTAAAATTAGTTGAAGTACTTGGAAACGATTTTTAAGTTCCAAATTAAATTCTTCTTTATGTTTCTGGAGATTTATAATATCGACTGATTTCTTTGAGTGTTGAAAAAGCTTCATTCTTTCCACTTTAGTATTTAAAAGCAATTTGCATCTAACCAACCTGTGATTGCTGCTTCCTGTATTGGAGTTATTGAGAACGCTGCAATCCGGAATAAGATACTTTTTGTTTGTCAAGATGTAGTCGATTTTTCTTGTTGAGCCATTTACACTACGCCATGTTCATTTTCTTTGTGGCTTTTTCTTGAAAAATGAATTTATGAAATACATCTGTTCACATTCTGTCAATCTGCTTTCTCTTTCATTATACGTATCCCAAATCCATGATTTCCTACTGAGAATTCACTTTTCTGTTTTCTCCAATTCTAGCATTCCAGTCTCCCATTATTAATTTTAAGTAGCATTTTCCCTTTTGATGCATTGAAGCTACTTCTTCATAGAAATCTTCAATTTCCTCATCAGTATAGCTTATTGTTGGTGCATAAACTTGGATAATTTGCAGCTTGTATCTTCTTCACACTTGTATAACTAACCTTGCAACTCTGTCCGATGCACTATCATATTCTACGATGTGATTCTTCCATCTTTTATGAATCAAAAATCCTACACCACTTGTTTTTCCGTCTACTGTACCTCTGTAGTACAATACATGTCCACTGGCAAGATCAGTCTTCTCTTCACCTTTTCTTCTTACTTCGCATAATCCTAAGATGTTCCAGTTGATTCTTTCCAATTCTTCTGCAAGCTCCTGTAAACGATTTTCCGAAGATAGGGATCGTCCATTATACGTAGCCAAAGTCATAAACTTATGGCAGCCAAGCCGAGCCCGGTGATTCTTAGCACCCTCTGTCTTCATGTCTTTCTGATCGCTGCCGTAACCAGAAACATGCTGACAGCCGAGAATTGAGGGCCGTGATTTGTTTTGTGAATTCATGGTAAAATAACGGCGGAGGTGGCCAATTTCCTCCACGGAGGCCAAGCGGGTTAGTGGAAGCCCATCCGCGTTCATTCCTCATGCACTAGGCAAGGGTACTAACAGGCTGCACCGGTAGGTGCGGATCGGACATTCAGTATCTGCTCCCAGTCGATTCCTTTAAGTCCTCCTCGAAGGCATTTAAAGGGTTTTATATACATACATACACATATATATATATATATATGTATATATAATTTTTTTATGGACACGATAACTTCCATAATGCTGCACAAATCTCTTCCAAACTGATACATAAAATCTCGGTCAACTTCGTTAATGGGCAAAATCGGACAATGGGGGGGGGGCAGAAAAAACCCTCATAACTTCTGAATTATGAAACATATCGAATCCGTTTAAAGTTAATATTACTTCTAGAAAAGGGCCAAAAATTTATGTATGACAGATTTTAGATATCTTTAAAAATGGCCTGATGGGGGGGGGGAGGAAGGGGGAATAATTGTTTAAAAAGAAAAAAATCATAACTTCGTCAATTCACAACATATTAAATCCACTTAAATTTATTATAAATCTTCTTAATATTATCTACAACTTTTATACTGACAAGTTATTTATAGAAAAAAATTAAAGACAAAAAAATCCCTGCCGGCTCCACCTACAGGTGGATTTTGAAGTGGTCGGTCCCAACTGCCGCAGCATGGCAAAAAGGTCTTTCTTCTGCAATTCCCAATAAACAGGCGCCCCACGGCCTGCTTCTTCGAAATCTACCTGTGCCTGTAGGCCGAGCCGTCAGGGATTTTTTTCTTTCACGTACCCCTTGTTACGGCTTTTCATTTCGGAGTACCCCTTTACTCATAAACACGTCCCTCCTCCGCCCCTCACCCACATAACGCAAACATGCTTGCTTTTTAAAAATTAGTAATCTTCTTAGCATAGCTAAATATTAAATAAACGAAAATTACATTGTTAGTTCTAACCTTTTAGTATTTTATCTTGTATTTAAAATTAATATTACTTTTTATAATAATAAAGAAATCAAATTAATCAAATAACATAATTTTATTTTTTAACTACCTTTCAATGAAAGTTTATGACAATTTTGCATCGTGATATATAAGCAGTCAAAAATGGCTTTTAATACACTCAATGGAATCCTTGAGCTTGTTTTATGGAACTGAGTTTCTTCAAATCAGTTTCAAACGGAAAGAGATATAATCACAAGTCAGGAGCAGCGTCAAGCTTATTCTGATATCTGTTCTATATATTTGTATAAGACTAAATGCTCATCCGACAAGCTCTGTATTTGTGAAATACAACCAAGTATTTTATAGCTTTATCGATGGGTTCTTCGTACTCTTCTTTTACTGCTATCTAAAAAGTCACTGTTTCTTTTTTTGAAGTCAGATTGTAAAGAAAAACGAGTTGAAAGCTCAATCAATTTTTATTTTTCAGAAACTGATAAATTTTCGGCTTCTTGAAAGACTAAATCGTTAAATGGGTTTGAAATATACAGTTATTTTCCCTACCTTTTCACTTCGGAACATATTGTTTGAACGACATTTGAAGTACTTTGAAATGAGCTATTATACTAGATATTACCAGTGCCTGATTTATGGCAGGGCATTCGGGGCACGGGCCCAGGGTTCCCGATTTTCCGGGGCCCACAAATGCTACTGAAGAGTTTTAAATTATTGGCCAAAATCTGATGAAGTTTTAACTAATAAAAAACAAAATTAATATGAACAAAATTGTTTATTATTTTTTTCATTTTAAAATAACTTTTTAAGGGCTACATCACTCACGAGAAAACACCTGCTCGTTAATGTTAATCCTATGGCACAATTTTTTATAAATATCTCGTTTGCATTTCAAAATTTTTAAAATATTTTTTCCATTGGATATTTGAGGTCGATCTCTACAAAGGCCATTTTTTACTTTTTCGATTTTGTTTACAGGTTTTTTTTTTATTATTATTATACTTTCACTTTCGGAACCGATTTCGAAAGATTGAAAAATCATCAGTGAGATATAACGCTTCAGATTATTAGGATGCCGCTGTAAGCATAGATGCAAGGGGGCCTCGTAAGCATTTGTGCCCAGAGCCCCAAAATTTGTAAATCGGTCCTTGGATAATACTTCTTATAATTTTAGCTCGTTTTCAGATAAGAAAGTGTAAAGTGTCACAAAAGTTTATGGCTGGTATTTTTTTATACAAGATTCTCAAAAATCTAATTTCTTAATCATAGATTCGATTTTGTCAGACACATTAAAAATGGATACGGAAATGTTCTGTAATCTTAAATTAAGTTTATTTATTTCTGGAAGAATTCAAGATAAGTAAGTAGTAAGATAGTGGGGGTTCAACGGCCACAGGGGCGCTCAATTAAGCAACCAGGGAGCAACGCTCCAATGTCCAGACGATAAACCATCTTTTTTCGCAATAATTTTTTCACATCATTTTTCTAACAGATCTGATATTTTGTTAGGAAGGTTTGTGTGTAAGAGTATGTTTTAAAAAGCATATATGTCTTATATTTATTATAAATAGTTCTATGTGTGTGTATGTGTATGTGACAAATAGTTCTCTTTGTGTGTTTGTCTATGTGTGTGTGTGTGTGTAAGAATGTATGTGTGTGACAAATAGTTCTCTTTGTGTGTGTGTGTGTGTATGTATGTGTGTGACAAATAGTTCTCTTTGTGTGTGTGTGTCTATGTGTGTGTGTGTGTGTTTGTGTGTGTGTGTGTGTGTGTGTATGTGTATGTATGTGCACGTGACAAATAGATCTCTTTGTGTGTGTGTGTGTGTATGACTATCTGATTATTTATGAAAGTTTTACAAAAAATTTTCATGTTTTTATAAAGAAAAAAAAATATGCGGTAGTTAAAAAGTTTCACATATTAAAAAAAAAAAAAAAATCTTTTAGAAAAAGTTTTGCATTACTTTAAAAAAAAATTTATTTTATTAAAAATTTTATCTTAACAAAAAAAAAAAAGTTTCACTATAGTTTAAAAAAAATTTTCACTCATTTTCGATTTAACTACAACAAAAGTTTGTGTATAAAGATAACGTTTCACTAGTAAGGTTTAAAAAAAGTACTCAATAATAAAATCAACAATTTTTATTATAACAAAATAATTTACAGAAAGGTATTTACAGATCAAAATATACATCGCGATTTTGCGTTAGCAATACAAATCAACATTTTCTTCTTTATTACAAACGGTATTAATGTCATAATGGCCATATGCTAAACTGCTTATTCCATCATCCAATAAGTAACGCTTGTCGTCAAAGGGACTTAAGCTAATTTTATTTTGAGTTAATGTATATAGGCGATGGTCATCTTGGGCAATTCTTACCTGTTTCTCCATACTTGTTTTTTGTTGTTGGAGGCACTCCAAGTAGTCTTCATGTTTAATTTTCTGCCGAACAATCTGCGTAGATACGCCTTTTGCACGCTTCTTTTCATCTTTAACAGATTTTAGAGAATACATTTTTGATTTCAGTCCGACAAACTCAAGGGCTAATTCACCATTAAGTTCATCCTTAAACTTTCCGAGCGTCTTCTTATTATCCTCAGAGTATAGACGATGAGATTTCGGGTATTCAGAAAAGTCAAACAACTCACGATGCTTGCTCCAGATCCTTATAAATATTATTGGTTTGAATATGATACGTTAGGGAATCTGTATCCGTAAAGAGTAAAACTGCACGATCTTTGTATGTTTTCTTTATAAAATTGTAATGGAAATCATACATACAAAGTTTAGATAGTTCGAGTATAGAAAATCCAACATAGATGGGTCGGTTCATATGTATGCTAGTTTTTAATCTCTCCACAGCAGTCAAGTCTTCATCATAAGTTTTAAACGATTTAAAAGTAGGCGATGCTACTAATTTTTTGGCTCTTTTTTCACCGTTACAAAGCACAATATTTCTTCTTTTTCGTAGATTTTCCATGGTTTTACCAAAAACAGAATTGTTCATTAACTTAAAAAAGTCTTTCTCAAAAGAAGATTTTGCTTCTTTCCTTTTTTCGGTGTTGAAATTAATATATTTCTGCAACCATGGTCCCTGTTTAAATTTTAAAGCTTTATGCACAGCTGTAATTTTTAAACCAAGTTCTAAATAAAATTTGAGATTACGATAATGGGTTATATAATTTCGTTTATTATTTAAATTTGGTATAAGTTTAGGAGTTCCGACGAATTTTCTATTGTTGAGTAAGCTTCTTGCATGAGAAGATAGCATCTGATCCTCTACAGTTACTCTCTCAGGGGCGACAGGGTATTCATTATGCAAAGGATGTAAATGTTTCGGGTATTCCAAGTCTACCTCGAAAAGATACCCAATTTCGGAACTATCAGATAAAGATAGAACCCACTCTTCTGTCATATGACTTGTTTCACACCATTCAAAACCGCCGTAGGGTAAAAATTGGCTCATAGCCCACCCGTATAAGTTATTGGCATCCCAATACATAATGTAGCTGGGTGCCTCATTTTTCTTATAATCGGGCGTACCAGGGATGTTTGCTCGGGCATATCTTTTACTTATCATGCTAATGCCGCCTCTTATTCCATTTTCAACCATAAGCAACATATCTATATCACTGAGTAACTCTAAAGGTGTATCAGACATCTTCAAACAAGCCTGCCATGCTAGCCCAGGTGCTGTAAACAGGTGAGCAGGGTCAATTTCATAATACTGCTGACATAATTTCCTAAAGTTTTGAAACACGTCAGCAAGTAGTAGAACATCTGTCTTCACATAAAGGTTGTGATAATCACCAAGAGTCTTGATATCAAATGTTTTCCATACATTCTGGGCGTGTTGGTATTCCTTTTCACTTATAGGCTCATTGGTTAAACTATTAAAAAAGGCAGAAGGCGGAGGAAGCTGCTTCTCAGTAAATTTTTCAAAGCAAGTAAAATAATCATAGGGGTAAACCCCTTTCCGTATAAGTAAAGATAAATTATTATTTCGGGGGAAATTTTCTTCAAGTATAGTGAATTGATCAGGTTGAAGGTTTTTAACAAGTTTTTCCAATGACGTAGGCAAAAATTGGAAAGAGTCTATAAACACCATCTGAATATAAGATGTAGGCTTTCTGATTTTAAAGGTGATATAGTTTTCCATAGAAGTAGCAATAACATCGATTTCATGATCTTTGAATTTTCCAAGCTTTGTCATAATATGATGACCATCATAGTTTTTCAAGTTATGGAATATAACAGGAATTGTTTTACACTGCTTATAGTTCAAGTTGCATTCCACATGGGCAGCTCCTCTGTATGCACCTGACAGGTGATCATGGTCACGTGTACGTTTCTCATCTAAAGTTTTCTTACAAATATGACAAAACTCTGCTTCTCGAAATGCCTTTTCTTCCTTGGGAGAAAGCTTCATAGGTTTAACATTTAGTAACTTTTGACCTAAAATTTCCTTCTCTTGCATCATTCGGTTTAAAAAATGATCAACACAGTTTCTACCTCGATATACCTGTGCTTTCTTCACACACGTTCCATCGGGTCCAATAACCACATAGGCATAACCACATGGCAAGTGATAGGTTGTTTTCTCGGTATAGGATGCTTTAGAAGAGGGAGGGGCTGATGAAATAGGTATAAGTAGACTCTCAAAATCCGCATAAATCGTATAGGCAACAGGATGTTGTAAACGAATACCTGTAAACTTTAATATATTATCATTTTCACTAGGCATCTTTATAGCTTGTGCAACATGTTGAGAACAATATTCATTATGCTTATCCAATAGATCTTGTCTTGAAAATCGATGTAAACATCGATAACAATAATAGCCAGCGGCTCTATGCTTGGTAAGATCACCTAAAAGTCTTGAAAAACTTCTTATCAAACAATAGTGTTGTTTTTCACCGTCACCAACCAATAACAAATTAACCACATCTTGATCTTTCTTTTCAGATATATACAGGGGGCAAACTTCATCCTCTTCATAACCAAACACATTCACCCGTAAATTGTTGAGTTGTTCAATAACAGGTATCTTCTGAAGAGGTACAGGGCATTCTACATTACCTAATTTAATATCATGCTCATAAGGTCGATAATGTGAAACACGTTCAGGTTTTTTTGTATAATCCAAGTTCAGTTTAAAAGCCAAAAGACACCATACTAAACATTTGTTATCTTCGTTTTTTATATTCAACACTGCTTTTTTATCATCGAGTTTTTTAGACAAAGGAATATAGGAACTCGCAGCGAGGGGGTGATATTTAGCAATCTTGAGTTCTAAATGAAGAATGTTTCTAAGTTTCCAGCCAGAACCTCTTTGTACAAATTCTTCAAAGGATTTAATAATCTTCGAAAATCCTTCCTCAATATGTTGTGAGATAGTATCTTCTATAAGTTCGGTCATACACGAACATCGAAAATAACATTGAATTTCTTCAAACTCCTCATTATCAGTTAAACGTTCAAGTGATATTTTTTCTACCATATACCATTTAATTGCACCTTTTTCATGAATTTCACTTATTAAACGTTCTTGTATTTCAGTTTGTACATGGCTATGAAATACCTCTAAATCATTTTCCTCACGTTCATCAGGATGCAAAATCACTGTTTTGAACACATTAAGCGCATCAGAATACTTTGTGTTTTTCAACTTTGCATTAGATAAGCTCATTTTACGTTTTACACTCACAAGAGGTGTGCGGGGGTGTTGAGTGCGTACATGTTGTCTCAGTTCAAATTTTCTTCCAAACACTTTATCGCAATCACAGCAAGGAAATGTTGAATTCCGATGCGACTGTAAATGCTGCTTCAAATTATCCTTACGTGTAAAAGCTTGATCACATTCATCACACTTAAATGTAGACTGTCCATAGGCATTATGGATTTTCAGGTGTCTTAACAAGTCTGATTTCCTTCTAAAACACTTTCCACAAGTTTCACAGGAAAACGACTTTTCATTAATATGAATCTTAGCATGTTGATGCAAATTAAAATATGTTGCAAAGACTTTGTCACAAGTGAGACAAACATGCTTCTTTTCCACATTCGTAGGAGTCACAGTCTTTAAAGAAACATCCTCTTCAACTTGCTGATTAAAATTGGAAGAACTTTGAGATATAGTATCTTTTTCTGTAAGAACTTCAGAGAATCCATCATGCTGTAACAATCCAACACTATCATGTGTTTTTAAATGTCTTCGTAAGTTTGATCTTCGTCCAAAAGGCTTCTGACAAATATTGCAAGTATATAATTTCTCCCCAGAATGAATTTTCATATGTTGGTTCAGATTAGAAGTGTTCGAAAAATCTTTACCGCAGGTAAAACAGCTAAACATCTTCTTAGCAGATACAGAATCTCCCACAATCCGGGTTTCATCAATAGGCATATCAACATCCATAATAAAAATCAATAAAAAAACTTTAACTCTTAAAAGCAAACAACAATCTTCTGAAACGATTCGCACGGATAAAAAGCGGGAGCAATTTAAAACACGTTTAACCACTAGCGATAGGAATCATCAAATGATGAAAATCCTAATTTTCCCCCGTCTATTTATACCGACCCGAAGGAAAAGTTGAGTTGTAGTATTGCTTGATATGATTGTTATCAAAACGCGTCATACGATTTCGGGGCCTGTAAGTTTCTTTCCCCTCTTTATAATATAGCATAATTAAACAGATAAACCCGAATGTATACAAATTCGTAAATTATATTATATCACAAAATATAAAAAATCCTACAAAATAAAAATAGAATTTAGCACTTACCCCAAAAACACATCCACTTTAGTTGTTAGTCTTCACTTAACTAATTTTTCTTCCTTATCTTTAGTAGGGGGCGCTGCCATCGCCGCGAGAGACACTGCCCGTCCTCCGGTGTGTGACGTCATTTCCGGTTTGAGATAAGAATAAACCTTAAATACACGTGCTTAGTCATTCTTCCCTCGGTCTTACTCGCTAGTAGTTGTCAGTTTCTTGTTTAGACGTGTTGGGTGACATCATTACGTGTTTGCGATAAGAACAAGGTCACCCCTTATCAACAGGTAAACAGCTGCAGTGACGTCATAGGTGTTATGACATAGCTGATAACGGTACGATTAGCTGATAAAAATTTGTACTAATCATCTATTTCTCTTCAAGTCATTGCATGAGACGGGTGAGCTCCAACAGCTGTACATAAGGTAAGAGTAATTTATATATTATAATAGGATTTTAAATTAATTTAGTAGATGTTACAATTTGATATTTAAAAAATTTCATGTTAAACGATATGATTATATGTTGTTCATCATACTAAATCCCCAAATTTTAATTCGAAAGAAATATTATTAAAATTATAATCTAAAATAAATTAGCGAAAATGCATAACAAATCTCAACAAAAAGAAGCTAATTATAAAAGGAAATGTACAAAGTTTATAAATTTACACATGTGTTAAACGCGTTTACAAACCTTATCATAGGCAAAAGTCTAATTCCACCAGACTATTTGTTATAAGTTTAACTATAAGTCAACATGTTAGATATTTGTGAAAAGGAATCTTATGATTTTTAATTTTCCAAGTTCAGTTTCAATCATATTGTAAAAGGATAATTCAAACTTTGAGATTATCTATAGTAAAATACTTAAATTAAAATGTATTTTTGATAGTTTAATATTTATAAACTACAACTTTGACTACTTTTTAAAATGTTTGCCTGATAGAAAACTGTGATAACATGTCTATGTTTGAATTTTTCTGATAGCATGCCAATGCCTGAATTTTTCTGACAACTTGTCTGTGTTTGAATTTTTCTGATAACATGTCTGTGCTTGAATTTTTTGCTAACATGTCTGTGTTTAAATTTTTCTTATAACATGTCTATGTTTAATTTTTCTCTTCTTTTGAAATGTATAAACTTTTACTGTACGTGTCTTTCGATTTCATTGAAGAAAAAAGTGATCGATCAACTTTATCAAACCATTTTAATGTTAATATTTTTAAACGAATACGATAATCAGATAAAAATATATATAGCTAATTCATATTATTCCACTAAACATTGCAAAACAAAAAAATTTAAAAAAATTTTTATACTTCAGCATTCAAAAATTGCCAATATGCACATCCTAATACTAAAAAACAATCCTTATCTTGGAGTATTTCCTGTAACAAAATCTAAAAATTTCATATCAACAAGACCCAAGTTAAAAACTTTACCTCTGAACCTAATACCAATTTTTAATCTCAGAATGATAAAACTCAGAATTTTTTTAGAAAGTTACTTCTAAAACATCTCATAGATGGCGCTGTTGAAAAAATCAACTCAAAGCTGTTTAAAAAACATTAATAAAATAAATCTAACTTTAAACTATCATCAAACTCCCCAAAAATCACTTCCAATTATAAATATTCTAAAATAATTAAAACTTATAAAATCGCTCATAGGGGGCGCTGCTGCGAAAAAATCATTTCGAAACTTGTTTAAAATACATTAAAAAACTAAATCTAACTTTAATCTATCATCAAACTCCAGAAAAATCGCTTTCAATTAGAAATATTTTAAAATAATTAAAACTTCTAAAACCGTTCATAGGGGGCGCTGCTGCGAAAAAACCATTTCGAAACTTGTTTAAAATACATAAAAGAAAAAATCTCACTTCAAACTATCATCAAACTCCAGAAAAATCACTTACAATTAGAAATATTTGAAAATAATTAAAACTTCTAAAACCGTTCATAGGGGGCGCTGCTGTAAAAAAAAATCATTTCGAAACTTAAAAAAATAATTCATTACTTGATTAAAACATTTTCATAAAAAAATTTCATCGAAATATCAATAAACAAACAGTAGTAGAAGAATGAGTGTGTAGCTCAGCAGGCTCACTTCCGATTCCACCTCCAGGAGCCTCACCTCCACCACGCTCACGGCTCCTGCTGAGGCGAAACGAACATTCCTCTACTACTGTTTGTTTATTGATATTTCGATGAAATTTTTTTATGAAAATGTTTTAATCAAGTAATGAATTATTTTTTTAAGTTTCGAAATGATTTTTTTTTACAGCAGCGCCCCCTATGAACGGTTTTAGAAGTTTTAATTATTTTCAAATATTTCTAATTGTAAGTGATTTTTCTGGAGTTTGATGATAGTTTGAAGTGAGATTTTTTCTTTTATGTATTTTAAACAAGTTTCGAAATGGTTTTTTCGCAGCAGCGCCCCCTATGAACGGTTTTAGAAGTTTTAATTATTTTAAAATATTTCTAATTGAAAGCGATTTTTCTGGAGTTTGATGATAGATTAAAGTTAGATTTAGTTTTTTAATGTATTTTAAACAAGTTTCGAAATGATTTTTTCGCAGCAGCGCCCCCTATGAGCGATTTTATAAGTTTTAATTATTTTAGAATATTTATAATTGGAAGTGATTTTTGGGGAGTTTGATGATAGTTTAAAGTTAGATTTATTTTATTAATGTTTTTTAAACAACTTTGAGTTGATTTTTTCAACAGCGCCATCTATGAGATGTTTTAGAAGTAACTTTCTAAAAAAATTCTGAGTTTTATCATTCTGAGATTAAAAATTGGTATTAGGTTCAGAGGTAAAGTTTTTAACTTGGGTCTTGTTGATATGAAATTTTTAGATTTTGTTACAGGAAATACTCCAAGATAAGGATTGTTTTTTAGTATTAGGATGTGCATATTGGCAATTTTTGAATGCTGAAGTATAAAAATTTTTTTAAATTTTTTTGTTTTGCAATGTTTAGTGGAATAATATGAATTAGCTATATATATTTTTATCTCATTATCGTATTCGTTTAAAAATATTAACATTAAAATGGTTTGATAAAGTTGATCGATCACTTTTTTCTTCAATGAAATCGAAAGACACGTATAGTAAAAGTTTATACATTTCAAAAGAAGAGAAAAATTAAACATAGACATGTTATAAGAAAAATTTAAACACAGACATGTTAGCAAAAAATTCAAGCACAGACATGTTATCAGAAAAATTCAAACACAGACAAGTTGTCAGAAAAATTCAGGCATTGGCATGCTATCAGAAAAATTCAAACATAGACATGTTATCACAGTTTTCTATCAGGCAAACATTTTAAAAAGTAGTCAAAGTTGTAGTTTATAAATATTAAACTATCAAAAATACATTTTAATTTAAGTATTTTACTATAGATAATCTCAAAGTTTGAATTATCCTTTTACAATATGATTGAAACTGAACTTGGAAAATTAAAAATCATAAGATTCCTTTTCACAAATATCTAACATGTTGACTTATAGTTAAACTTATAACAAATAGTCTGGTGGAATTAGACTTTTGCCTATGATAAGGTTTGTAAACGCGTTTAACACATGTGTAAATTTATAAACTTTGTACATTTCCTTTTATAATTAGCTTCTTTTTGTTGAGATTTGTTATGCATTTTCGCTAATTTATTTTAGATTATAATTTTAATAATATTTCTTTCGAATTAAAATTTGGGGATTTAGTATGATGAACAACATATAATCATATCGTTTAACATGAAATTTTTTAAATATCAAATTGTAACATCTACTAAATTAATTTAAAATCCTATTATAATATATAAATTACTCTTACCTTATGTACAGCTGTTGGAGCTCACCCGTCTCATGCAATGACTTGAAGAGAAATAGATGATTAGTACAAATTTTTATCAGCTAATCGTACCGTTATCAGCTATGTCATAACACCTATGACGTCACTGCAGCTGTTTACCTGTTGATAAGGGGTGACCTTGTTCTTATCGCAAACACGTAATGATGTCACCCAACACGTCTAAACAAGAAACTGACAACTACTAGCGAGTAAGACCGAGGGAAGAATGACTAAGCACGTGTATTTAAGGTTTATTCTTATCTCAAACCGGAAATGACGTCACACACCGGAGGACGGGCAGTGTCTCTCGCGGCGATGGCAGCGCCCCCTACTAAAGATAAGGAAGAAAAATTAGTTAAGTGAAGACTAACAACTAAAGTGGATGTGTTTTTGGGGTAAGTGCTAAATTCTATTTTTATTTTGTAGGATTTTTTATATTTTGTGATATAATATAATTTACGAATTTGTATACATTCGGGTTTATCTGTTTAATTATGCTATATTATAAAGAGGGGAAAGAAACTTACAGGCCCCGAAATCGTATGACGCGTTTTGATAACAATCATATCAAGCAATACTACAACTCAACTTTTCCTTCGGGTCGGTATAAATAGACGGGGGAAAATTAGGATTTTCATCATTTGATGATTCCTATCGCTAGTGGTTAAACGTGTTTTAAATTGCTCCCGCTTTTTATCCGTGCGAATCGTTTCAGAAGATTGTTGTTTGCTTTTAAGAGTTAAAGTTTTTTTATTGATTTTTATTATGGATGTTGATATGCCTATTGATGAAACCCGGATTGTGGGAGATTCTGTATCTGCTAAGAAGATGTTTAGCTGTTTTACCTGCGGTAAAGATTTTTCGAACACTTCTAATCTGAACCAACATATGAAAATTCATTCTGGGGAGAAATTATATACTTGCAATATTTGTCAGAAGCCTTTTGGACGAAGATCAAACTTACGAAGACATTTAAAAACACATGATAGTGTTGGATTGTTACAGCATGATGGATTCTCTGAAGTTCTTACAGAAAAAGATACTATATCTCAAAGTTCTTCCAATTTTAATCAGCAAGTTGAAGAGGATGTTTCTTTAAAGACTGTGACTCCTACGAATGTGGAAAAGAAGCATGTTTGTCTCACTTGTGACAAAGTCTTTGCAACATATTTTAATTTGCATCAACATGCTAAGATTCATATTAATGAAAAGTCGTTTTCCTGTGAAACTTGTGGAAAGTGTTTTAGAAGGAAATCAGACTTGTTAAGACACCTGAAAATCCATAATGCCTATGGACAGTCTACATTTAAGTGTGATGAATGTGATCAAGCTTTTACACGTAAGGATAATTTGAAGCAGCATTTACAGTCGCATCGGAATTCAACATTTCCTTGCTGTGATTGCGATAAAGTGTTTGGAAGAAAATTTGAACTGAGACAACATGTACGCACTCAACACCCCCGCACACCTCTTGTGAGTGTAAAACGTAAAATGAGCTTATCTAATGCAAAGTTGAAAAACACAAAGTATTCTGATGCGCTTAATGTGTTCAAAACAGTGATTTTGCATCCTGATGAACGTGAGGAAAATGATTTAGAGGTATTTCATAGCCATGTACAAACTGAAATACAAGAACGTTTAATAAGTGAAATTCATGAAAAAGGTGCAATTAAATGGTATATGGTAGAAAAAATATCACTTGAACGTCTAACTGATAATGAGGAGTTTGAAGAAATTCAATGTTATTTTCGATGTTCGTGTATGACCGAACTTATAGAAGATACTATTTCACAGCATATTGAGGAAGGATTTTCGAAGATTATTAAATCCTTTGAAGAATTTGTACAAAGAGGTTCTGGCTGGAAACTTAGAAAAATTCTTCATTTAGAACTCAAGATTGCTAAATATCACCCCCTCGCTGCGAGTTCCTATATTCCTTTGTCTAAAAAACTCGATGATAAAAAAGCAGTGCTGAATATAAAAAACGAAGATAACAAATGCTTAGTATGGTGTCTTTTGGCTTTTAAACTAAACTTAGATTATACAAAAAAGCCTGAACGTGTTTCACATTATCGACCTTATGAACATGACATTAAATTAGGTAGTGTAGAATGCCCTGTACCCCTTCAGAAGATACCTGTTATTGAACAACTCAACAATTTACGGGTTAACGTGTTTGGTTATGAAGAGGACGAAGTTTGCCCTCTGTATATATCTGAAAAGAAAGATCAAGATGTGATTAATTTGTTATTGGTTGGTGACGGTGAAAAACAACACTATTGTTTGATAAGAAGTTTTTCAAGACTTTTAGGTGATCTTACCAAGCATAGAGCCGCTGGCTATTATTGTTATCGATGTTTACACCGATTTTCAAGACAAGATCTATTGGATAAGCATAATGAATATTGTTCTCAACATGTTGCACAAGCTATAAAGATGCCTAGTGAAAATGATAATATATTAAAGTTTACAGGTATTCGTTTACAACATCCTGTTGCCTATACGATTTATGCGGATTTTGAGAGTCTACTTATACCTATTTCATCAGCCCCTCCCTCTTCTAAAGCATCCTATACCGAGAAAACAACCTATCACTTGCCATGTGGTTATGCCTATGTGGTTATTGGACCCGATGGAACGTGTGTGAAGAAAGCACAGGTATATCGGGGTAGAAACTGTGTTGATCATTTTTTAAACCGAATGATGCAAGAGAAGGAAATTTTAGGTCAAAAGTTACTAAATGTTAAACCTATGAAGCTTTCTCCCAAGGAAGAAAAGGCATTTCGAGAAGCAGAGTTTTGTCATATTTGTAAGAAAACTTTAGATGAGAAACGTACACGTGACCATGATCACCTGTCAGGTGCATACAGAGGAGCTGCACATGTGGAATGCAACTTGAACTATAAGCAGTGTAAAACAATTCCTGTTATATTCCATAACTTGAAAAACTATGATGGTCATCATATTATGACAAAACTTGGAAAATTCAAAGATCATGAAATCGATGTTATTGCTACTTCTATGGAAAACTATATCACCTTTAAAATCAGAAAGCCTACATCTTATATTCAGATGGTGTTTATAGACTCTTTCCAATTTTTGCCTACGTCATTGGAAAAACTTGTTAAAAACCTTCAACCTGATCAATTCACTATTCTTGAAGAAAATTTCCCCCGAAATAATAATTTATCTTTACTTATACGGAAAGGGGTTTACCCCTATGATTATTTTACTTGCTTTGAAAAATTTACTGAGAAGCAGCTTCCTCCGCCTTCTGCCTTTTTTAATAGTTTAACCAATGAGCCTTTAAGTGAAAAGGAATACCAACACGCCCAGAATGTATGGAAAACATTTGATATCAAGACTCTTGGTGATTATCACAACCTTTATGTGAAGACAGATGTTCTACTACTTGCTGACGTGTTTCAAAACTTTAGGAAATTATGTCAGCAGTATTATGAAATTGACCCTGCTCACCTGTTTACAGCACCTGGGCTAGCATGGCAGGCTTGTTTGAAGATGTCTGATACACCTTTAGAGTTACTCAGTGATATAGATATGTTGCTTATGGTTGAAAATGGAATAAGAGGCGGCATTAGCATGATAAGTAAAAGATATGCCCGAGCAAACATCCCTGGTACGCCCGATTATAAGAAAAATGAGGCACCCAGCTACATTATGTATTGGGATGCCAATAACTTATACGGGTGGGCTATGAGCCAATTTTTACCCTACGGCGGTTTTGAATGGTGTGAAACAAGTCATATGACAGAAGAGTGGGTTCTATCTTTATCTGATAGTTCCGAAATTGGGTATCTTTTCGAGGTAGACTTGGAATACCCGAAACATTTACATCCTTTGCATAATGAATACCCTGTCGCCCCTGAGAGAGTAACTGTGGAGGATCAGATGCTGTCTTCTCATGCAAGAAGCTTACTTAACAATAGGAAATTCGTGGGAACTCCTAAACTTATACCAAATTTAAATAATAAACGAAATTATATAACCCATTATCGTAATCTCAAATTTTATTTAGAACTTGGTTTAAAAATTACAGCTGTGCATAAGGCTTTAAAATTTAAACAGGGACCATGGTTACAGAAATATATTAATTTCAACACCGAAAAAAGGAAAGAAGCAAAATCTTCTTTTGAGAAAGACTTTTTTAAGTTAATGAACAATTCTGTTTTTGGTAAAACCATGGAAAATCTACGAAAAAGAAGAAATATTGTGCTTTGTACCGGTGAAAAGAGAGCCAAAAAATTAGTAGCATCGCCTACTTTTAAATCGTTTAAAACTTATGATGAAGACTTGACTGCTGTGGAGAGATTAAAAACTAGCATACATATGAACCGACCCATCTATGTTGGATTTTCTATACTCGAACTATCTAAACTTTGTATGTATGATTTCCATTACAATTTTATAAAGAAAACATACAAAGATCGTGCAGTTTTACTCTTTACGGATACAGATTCCCTAACGTATCATATTCAAACCAATAATATTTATAAGGATCTGGAGCAGCATCGTGAGTTGTTTGACTTTTCTGAATACCCGAAATCTCATCGTCTATACTCTGAGGATAATAAGAAGACGCTCGGAAAGTTTAAGGATGAACTTAATGGTGAATTAGCCCTTGAGTTTGTCGGACTGAAATCAAAAATGTATTCTCTAAAATCTGTTAAAGACGAAAAGAAGCGTGCAAAAGGCGTATCTACGCAGATTGTTCGGCAGAAAATTAAACATGAAGACTACTTGGAGTGCCTCCAACAACAAAAAACAAGTATGGAGAAACAGGTAAGGATTGCCCAAGATGACCATCGCCTATATACATTAACTCAAAATAAAATTAGCTTAAGTCCCTTTGACGACAAGCGTTACTTATTGGATGATGGAATAAGCAGTTTAGCATATGGCCATTATGACATTAATACCGTTTGTAATAAAGAAGAAAATGTTGATTTGTATTGCTAACGCAAAATCGCGATGTATATTTTGATCTGTAAATACCTTTCTGTAAATTATTTTGTTATAATAAAAATTGTTGATTTTATTATTGAGTACTTTTTTTTTTAATTTTTTAAGTAATGTGAAACTTTTTCTAAAAGATTTTTTTTTTTAATTTGTGAAACTTTTTAACTAACTAACGCATATTTTTTTTTCGTTATAAAAACATGAAAAATATTTCTAAAACTTTGATAAACAAGCAGATAGTCACACACACACACAAAGAGAACTATTTGTCACACGCACACACATACATACACACACACACACACATATACACATAAAGAGAACTATTTGATACACACACACATACATGTACGCACACACACATACATGCACGCACACACATAGAACTACTTATAACTATAAGACATAGGGTAGATGTGCCAGTAATGGACACCCTTAAGGAATTTCTTTAAAAATTATTTTTTAATTAATAGTTATAATTATTATAGTCCACTTTTTTTAATATTATATTAATCTATCAACAATATTTAATCATGCTCATAGTCACATTTCCCAATGTGGATCAAAATTTAATTGTAAATAACAGAAATAAATCAAAACACCCTAAATTCCAGTAATGGGCCACCTCTCTTCCAGTAATGGGCCACCCAGTAATGGACACCCCACAAAAAATAATAGGTAATTGATTTTATGATTGTATTTAAAACCAGAATTTCATGAAAGCATATTAATGAAATAAAATAGTCATTTTAAAATAAATTTAACAATTAGGATATCAATAATTAATAAAATATTTATGAGAATAATTCACTGTTTAAATTAATTATTGTCACTATCACAAGATCAATATTTTAATTATTTTAGATAGAAGGTTTAAAATACTAACTTTCAAAGAATTATATCTATCAAATTATTAAGTCATTGAGGGGGGGGGGGGGTTTAGAAGGGTTAGTTTAACAAAAGAAAAAGATTTTTTTTTTAAGTGTCTTGAAGTACCAGTGCATGGAATCATATTTCTTTTTATTCTTAACAGTTAAACTTCCTAAAACTGCTTTATATATTACTTTTAGCAATTTGCATAAAATATATCAAATAAATGAAAGTGTAGGTTGAATGTTTTTTAAATACTAAATAAAATTATTTCAAAATAAAATATCAGAACTGACATTTGAGCCCCCTGATCTGCAGATTTACTACTTTCATTGCTACTATAAATTTAATATTATAGGGATTTTTTATGTATGTAGTTCTTTTGTCAGAGCTGAATAATGAAACATTTAAGACAGAAAATAAATTTTTAAGCACTCGTTATGACTTAAAAATTTGTCTTTTTTTAAATGGGGAAAGTGTGAACCCCATGAGCCCCTCATTTTCCCATGCCCTTAAAGATTATTGTCTGCTTCCTGTGGGTGTTAGTTGCCACATGGGTGTTGTTGCTGATGGGTGTTAATTGCCACATTATAAAATATGCAAGGTACGGTTTACAAAAAAATAATTTGATAGCAATCTAAAAAAAATTATTAATTACATGAAATTAATTTAAAAAAAAATGTATTATTACAGTCTGGTAAGTAAAATTAAAAAATTAAAATTTGACTACTTAGCTTTTCAGTTAAATAACAAAAATATATGCACTATGAACATTACTGAAATTGCTTTTTCAGTAATGTCCACATGGGGTGTCCATTACTGGAAAATGACTAATTAAGCATTCCAGTAATGGGCCATGGTCCTAAAACCTGAAAAATAAATGAAATTTTGTAAATTGCCATTAGTATGTAAAATTCAAAGTTTTCTATTATTGTCTAAACAAAACCATGCAATTTTTTCAAGAAAATAAAAAAGATATCAGTTGTTTAAGTGAAGCCAGCTCTTAGCATGTTCATTAAGATTTTCACAGAAAATCTGTGGAACTGTGAAACATTATTTTCTGCTTCCTGATTGGTTTGATTAAGAGTGTCAACAATAACCCAGATTATAAAACAAGCAAGGAGGAATTATGAAAAAATATATAAAAGGCTAAATTTTTATTGGTTATTTTTTTATAAATCAAAAACTTTGAAAGTGGCCCATTACTGGAAGGGGGTCCATTACTGGCACATCTACCCTATATGCTTTTTAAAACATACTCTTACACACAAACCTTTTTAATAAAATATCAGATGTACCAATAAAATGAGATGAAATGATTATTGTGTGAAAAAGAGGGTTGATTCTGAACATTGCACTACCGGTTGAGAAGGCACCTCCTTTTCCCCATTACGCTTTGGGGAATCCTCGTTCCTCAGTCTGGAATCCCCATTCCTCATTGCGGATTGCGCCTTCTGCCGGTGAACCCCCACTATCTTACTACTTAAGTATGCAAGCATTTCAAGCCATTCTCTTTCATGAAATTTATAACTCAGCTGAAAAGGATGATCTTAAAGAAAATTTAAACTTCATGCCTCGCCTCAATTCAAACAATTTTTTAAGTACATTTCCTCGTGAAAGCCACTTTACTTCTGTGTGCAAAAACAATGTAAAATGTAATGCTGTCCATATCTTCGCACGAAGATTGGAATAGTCTGGAATTTTTTAATTGGCCTTAATAAAATTAAAACAACTTTTACAGACAGATGGAGCACTTCTTTCAATGAGCAATGGTCCCAAGCTACTTGGGATGCAACTTCTTTGATGAAAATCCAGGATTTCAACCAATTATCTCTTTCAAACACAAAACAAAATCACTCAAATAATAACAAGTAAACACTTCAAATTAAATAGTCATTAGAAGGAAGGAAGCTTTCCTATTAATATACGTTAATAACATAACTCCGCCTGTTCGAAAACGAAAATATGAGCCTAATTGCAACACGTTTTAAACTAAAACATTAAAACCAGAAACTCTGACATTATTTATGCGTTCTGCAATTATTATTAAAAACGGAATAATAAGAAGGGTAAAGGAAATTGTATGATTATCAATGGCAATTTTCGCGAAGATGTTGAAGAAATATAGAAATACTCATGCAGTATGATTAGCAGTGGGCGGAGTCAGTGACATTCAATTATCAATGAACAGTTAAGTCTAGTGGTCATTTTCCCTCATTTTGAGTGTACCATATTGGAGTTACACAGAAGACTAATTTTGTAATCCAAAACTATCAACTTACTTTATGTTTTTTCAGTTAAACCATTTTTGTGATTTTCACCATTACCGATATTATTTTCACGTACCCCCAGGAGTACGCGTACCCCAGGTTGGGAAACGCTAGTCTAAGGTAAGAAATGATAGAGAATTCCAGTCACATCCTGCGATAGATTTTGACAGGTGATCCCCAATTATTGTTCGAGATCAGCGAAATTTTGTGGTGTTCAAATTTCGTGGCCTACCATGTCCCATGCATGTTCAATTGGAGAAAGGGTGCAAGATGCAAGCCAAGGAAGAATTAGAACAGCACGAACGTCATCCAGGAATATGCGAGCAGAATAGGTAAGCTGACCAGATTAAAGTACCTTTATAATCAAAATAGCGACAAAATTATTACAACTACGCAGCCTATGGAGATATTTTCCATTTCTTAGTAAAAGAGAACCAAGCAGTTATTAATGCGGGTAAATGTATCCAAATTGCAATTTTTCAACACAGAAAAATGTCTTAAAAATGAACATTGTTCTCTAAGAAACAAGATATCCGGTCACCTTATTTATAAAGGGTTATTTATAAGCCTTATTTATGACCTTGGAAAATGTCCCCAGGTAGATGTGCCAAAAAGGATAACGCAAACGGCCACAGGATTTTATTAACACCACGGTAAATAGAACATACAAGCACCATGATTAACACATCACTGAGCTGCTAACCTGCTATCATTACAGATACCAACCCACACCCACTGAGCTTCATATATAACAATATATAACAGGAGTTCTGAATCGCTGGTCAGAAGCTTACAAGGCAAATGAAGTATGCAAGGCTAAGGTAAAAAAATAGTCCGCATTGTCAATGATAAATAACAGTGTTCTCATTTACTATTATCCAAATTTACTCTTCTCTAATTAAGCTATGCTTATCTAATTAATAAATGATTCTATAATCATGTAAGGAAGGAGATATGATACACAGCATGTTTTGTGATGAATGCGAACTAAAATTATCGTCACTGTATCCTTCCGCACTGACCGCTGGAAATCATGTTGGGAAATAGGAAGACAGATCTCCTGTTATTATAGCTCAGTGTCCACACCATCACACTAAGAGTGTGTGGCTGTAACACGTGTGGTTCGGTAAAACAGTCTTCTTGCGAACGCTAGCTATGCTTCCCACATACAAGAGCACAGGAAAAGGAAGGTTTCATGGTACTCAAACCCTCCCTATTCAAATGAAAATACAATTTTACAGTCACATGATCTGTTCACAGAATTATTATTTTTTGTCTTCAATGTTTGATAAATCATCTCTGAGAAAAAGGGAAAAAAACTGTACATAAAGAAGCACTGTAAAATATTGATTACATACTTCTAAAGTGTAAATCAGCAGATATGGGTCCTCAATATCAGCTCTGCAAATCGCATTTAGATTTTGAACCCCTTTCATTTAATAGTTGAAACTTTCAAATGGTAACGCGAAATATGATTTCACGCATTATTCATTCTTCAGGACTGTTTATTTCCTGAAAAAGCTATATTCATTATATCAGTACTCTGGAACACCCCGTTCTGTCACCGATTTGATAATCTTACTCTACAGTATTCAGTATTTTAATTCTTCTATCTAAAATAAGTAAAATATTTATTTTGTGATAATGACATTGATTAGTTCTTTCGAACAATTTATTATTTTCATAAAATATTTTAATAATTATTGTTAAACGTCATTGTTCAATTTTTTTTAAATGATTACTTGAGTTTCTCTCATAATTTTTCAATTGCTACATGCCGCTCTATTTAACAAGAACAAAAGATTATGCATCAAGCATAGATTATGAAACACTTTCTAATATTAACAGCAATATTATTAAGAAATTCCATTTTTTCACACAGTGACATGGAATATACAAATAAGATATTTAAAAAACACATAACTCGGTAAAAATCCATTTTCAACAATTGCTATCATATCCTGTAATGTGTACAACTTCTTTCGTGCAGCCCTGTATATGATCGATTGGATTTGTATACCATGTAATTCACTAAAAATTAGATAAGTTTAAAAATGCATACCATCGGAAAACGCACTTGAAGCAATTATCTTTCATATTTTAATGATGTTATGGTACTTCAAACATAATGAAATTAAAAACTAGTCGTTGGGGGCCACCGTAATACTTACCCATCATGGATATGCATAATATAAAATATGAAAATAAAACATATGTAAACGATTTATAAAATGCATTTCAATTCGAATAAAATCGTGGCTTGATGACGTCATAAACTTTAAATGCTCTATTACTGAATTGCGTAAAAGAAACATCCTTATAACTGCAAAATGGATAATCCTATTAACTAACGGTTTACTGTGTCGGATTAAGCGTCTCATTTCCAATTAAAATATATCTTTGAATTGCAATTTGAATGAAGTACAGGGTCACGAAGAATCGAAGAGTTTGGAAAATAGTATTCCAAATATCTCGGCAACTCATTATTTGATCAACTTCATTCTTTATGCAAAATTTATGTTTTTTTTTTTATTGTCTTTTATATTCACTCCTTAAAGTAAACAATTTCGAAAATGTTTATATACCTTTTCTCAGAATGAATATTTCAAGAGTCCGAAAAAAATAGTTCCGGATAATCGAGGTTACTGAAATTCAATAAGCTTCTTCCCATTATTACATACTAAGTGCATACCAAATTTCAAGTCTCTATCTCAATTTGTTCGGAAGATAGAGAGTTTACAGACACACAGACACACACAGAGAGACAGACGGACTGCAATTTTTTTTTTCTAAAAATATGTTTTTCGGAATCTCCAGTGTCTGAAACGTGTAAATCATAGTCCCTTCTTTAACCGAATTCGTTTGTGCGTTTAATCTGTAAACGAACGATAAACGCTACGCACTCCATAATCTTGATGTAGTGCACCTCAGTCATTAATTTTTATTTCATTATATTTGAAGTACCATAACATCATTAAAATGCATCGCAAATTATTTTTCCACTTAGATCAGACTGTAATGGAATTATTTTGTGTGTCCCTGTGAATGAACTATAAATGCTACTTATTATGTACACTTAAGAAAGCATGTTGTAGTCCACCTCAGTGATGCACATATCAATTCCATTATGTTTGCAATATTGTAACATTAATAAAATGCACTACAAAAATTTCCCCCATAGACCATAATGTAATAGAGTTCTTTTGTGAGTCCCTATAAATGAACTACAAATGCACATTTCATTTTCTATAGCAAGCATTCTATAGCAATCCTCAATAACCTATAAAAATGTCAGGGTGGTCTGGATAAATTTTTAAGAGTTGGAACACAGATAGACAGGCAGGCCGAATTCATAAACACTTTCAACTATGTTGGAAAGTGTTAATAAAACCGAAGATTTTTTTTTTCTTTTGATCTAATTTGACTCTTTGAATGCGTTCATAAATAGATATTTGAAGTGATTTTTAAATAATAAATAAATTCAATGCTAATATATTTTATTTTTTATTCTATTTTTTCAGAAAACTATATAAATTAGAGAATTCTCACGTCAAGTGTAACTGGATGATGAAAAGGAGATGACGTTATTCTGATTAAAAAGTGTGGTGACAAGAAGAAACCAACAAGTTTCGAAAATAATAATAATGGAAAACTATGTACTAAAAATAAGGTTTAGTAACAATAACCTTAAAAAATATTTCCAAATGCTGGAAAAATAAAAATTTTTAATACCTGATTATTATTTTTTTTCCTCACTCTCAAGATATTTAAGACAACGACAATTAGAAACTTTAATTTATACACTGCAAAAAAAAAAAAAAAAAAAAAAAAAAATGGTTGCTTTTACAGTATAATACTGGCACCCCAGCTGCTAGTATTATACCGTAAAATTAACAGTAATAAACAGTAAAATTAGCAGTAACACTGGAAAATGTGGATCTCTCCTGGCACTTTCATCACGAAGTCCATTTTTATGCATAATCAATGCTTAATTTGTGCCGGAGCTCTTCTCTGGTTCTTCTTTGATTTTAGGGAATATTTAAATATTGGTCGGAATTCACCGGAGCTCATAAACACTGTGCTCCGAAACAGCGCCGTGTGTTGTGTTTTGCTACACTGCAAAAAATAATTGTTGATTTTACAGTATAAAACTGGCACCCCAGCTGCTAGTATTATACCGTAAAATTAACAGTATTAAACAGTAAAAAAGCAGTAATACGCTGCCGTGCAAGCAGTAATACGCTACCGCGGTAGCGTATTACTGCTTGCACGAGCGTATTACTGCTTTTTTACTGTTTAATACTGTTAATTTTACGGTATAATACTGGCAGCTGGGATGCCAGTTTTATACTGTAAAATCAACAATTATTTTTTGCAGTGTAGCTGATGCAAAAAATTCCTTAGCGAGTGGAATTTTCTGAAAATTTCCCAATCCTGATTTTAATATTTTTGCTCTGTCCATTTATTAGATTTTATTGTATGCAAATGCATATAGATGTAGTCAAACTACATTAAAAAGTCCTTCGTTTTTCAATCCGATGTATATTTCTCAAGTTATTCGACCGTTTCCAGACTTTTCGGACACCCTGTATATAAACTTCATTTATATTAGGGTCATCTATGAAACGTGGCTGTTATTATTATTATTATTATTATTAATATTATTTTTAACTGGGCCCAAATTAAATTTTTCCCAAACTTTACTTTCTCTAATAAAAAATCTTATGGGTTTTTACTATTTGTATTTTATTGCATCAAATAAATCTTATTTTATTGTTATAGTACATATAGTATATAAGTGGATTCAGATCATTGCCTCATATATTAAAATTATGAGGAAATGACTGTGAGGGAATGATGAAATACTTTTAAATCACTTTGTACAAAAATGATTAGAATTAGGTCTATTTTCAATTGGTAAAGATCTTTTGAAACACATTTCACATAATATATTAACAGAACAAAAAATTTCATATGCTTTCACTAAATTTGCCATGAATGAGGGAATCATAGGTAATAAAAATACTAACTTTGGTCTAATACTTGAAAACCAAGTGCTACCTATTGAAGAATGTTGTTGAGCAAAAAACAAGATGGTTTTATTATTTAGTCCTATACAAACTATACTGGACCTTTATAATGCATGTGCTGCCATTTACTGACTAAATAGAGGAAAGTTTATAGTAATGTGAGGGAACGATGTCATTTACTAGGGACAAAAATAAAAAGTGTCCTAATTTCTTTCATTACATAAAATAATAATATAATTAAGTGGCTAAATATTTAAGTATCTTTAGTAGGTTTTATATACTGTAAAAGCACTTATTTTCGCGAGGCTTTAATTTTCGCGAACCCGTCGTAATCGTGAAAATTTAAGCCTCGCGAAATATTTTTTTTCGCCTCAAATAATAATAAAAATCAGAAAATTTTCACTTATCCAAAATTTAATGATGACAGTTACTTAAATAAGAAATGAGTGCAAAAATTTCTTGAATACTTACAACTATTTCTTGAACACTATACAACTATTTCTTGAATAAAAACAATAATACAACTAATAGAATTCAGCTCATTATACCAGCTTCTTTGAAACCATTTAAAATTATCTCATGTTTGGCTTCAACATCGTTAAATGTGCGCATAAGCCAAGAAACGTGTTAGTCGTGATATTCGCAGGTGCACAGATTCTTTTTTCTCTAGAAATTTAAGCTCATTAGAATACCACTCAATAAACTCATTCTTGAGCAAACGCTTGAACTCGTCGGTTATAATTAAGTCCAAATGCTGGAGATCTCCTGCGCAGAAAGCGGGCACAAAAACTGGAATAATATTCCTCTTCTCTAGTTCAGCCAGAAAAAGAGGATCTTGATGTGCCTTAAAAACGTCGAACAATGCTACACCAGGGGCGGTTGTTCTGCAACTAGCCCGAGAAGCCCGAGTAACACTTGTCGTAATAAAGTACAAGAATATTCTCGATGTATCGAATCATTGTGTCAGTATTGCTCCAGTGTGTATCGGTGTGCCACACATCCCAGTCCGCGGGAAATGTAAACTTTGGATAACAATTTGTTGTTTTTCCAGCGTACAACAATTGTGGCGGAAGTAGGTTTCCAGAAAGGGAACATGCTAGCAAAAGAGTCATCTCTCTTTTACCTTCCATGCCGATCATGGACACTTGTTTTGAACCGCATTCTTCCAATGTATATTCAGATGTAGGCATAAACTTTGCGTTTGTCAAGTTTCTTAAAATGCATTATGCAAAAGAAGATTATATTTAGGCAGTTTCGGGATTTTTCAACTTTCGGTTCTGTTCATATAAAATTCGCGAAATTTTCAGCTCTCGAAATTACTGATATCTTCATTTTCGCGAAAATAAGTGCTTTTACAGTATATATATCATATTACGAATATTTACCGTCATATGTTGTATTTGGAGTAAAGTTGATACTAGAAGTAGGAGCACACATGGTCGCACAATGAAATTAAGAACGGTGGTTGTTATTGATGATGTAAAAAATTAGAAGCAGTCGTAATATTTCAGTTCAGTCTCGACGCGGCCGTAGCGGCAGTAGAATGAAAAAACCAGAGGCGTTTCTCCATGAATCAAATGAAGGCTTTCAATTTCAATCCTTTATTAGGTATTTCTCTTGGGCAGTTTCCACCTAACAATAATAGCCGTGCATCGCTACGTCATCAAGGTATAGAGGGTAAGTAATGGAACATCTTAATTATTGTCAAACGAGCAGCCAGGGAGTTGTTGACAAGTCAAAACTCGACTTATTTCTGAGGGAGCACCGCAGGTAGCTGCTTTTTGTTACCTAGCGCAATAACACACATTATGACGTAGAACGCGCACTGAACCAATGAGGAATTAAAGAAGACGCGTCATGCTACGTCACGACCAATGAAAGATAATTAGTAAAGAGTTCGGACAGAGAGGTAGTGGATGAATTTTGTAGTAAAGTGACTTAGAGCGGGAAAATAAAATTCGGAATAAAAATGAAAATGGCTCTCAAAAAACATTCTAAAACCCAGAAATGATCGGGGATCATGATAGAAATTAAGAATAACTAAAAGCTTTATATTTAAGTAAATTTGGACAATTTAGAATTAAATAAAAGGGAATTTAACAGAGTTAACGATAGCTAATTTAAGAATAAGGATTTAATGAATATAGAGTAGTAAATTAGAATAAAACAGGAAAAAATTAGAATTGTAAGAATTTGGAATAATTCAACTAAGGAAAAATGGCGAAATTTTTTTTATTATTACATATATATACTAGCTGACCCGCCCGGCGTTGCCCGAGCCCTTGTAATAAATATAAATCTATTAAAAAACGGAACTCTGGCCACGGTCTACGATGGCTTCGGAACCGTATACCCGGCATGCTCATACGCTCTAGAAAATCTTTTATTTCCCCTTACCACCGCCAGGGGAGCATTCTGTTCTAAACAAACCTCTTAGCGAACGAACTTCTGAGACAGGTCCCCGCTGCCTACGTTACTGTATAGTAGGCGCACTACAAAATTGAGCTGGTTTCGAGAAGATTGGAACATTATTAGCCCAGTTATTGCAATAAGGCACAGTTAGAGAAAATAACCTTGAGTGAGATGCCGAGGGGAGGGGATGTTCGAGTGTCCTTCAGAAAATGACTAATTAGGAGGCCCACTATGCATGCATAAAAATTCGTTCGTTTTGTTAAGCTAGGAACTTAATTACAAAGTTGGCTTAAACTCTTATTTGTAAATAGTGGTAACCGCTACTCATAAATTTAATTTAATGTTATAAAGGGTGACTATTAAGTTAAATATAATGTTTGAAATCACTTGCGTTGAAATCGGAAAGATAGTTGCTGAGATATGGAAACAGAGCAGAGTTAGAAAAAAAACTTTGAAGGACGGGCCGGGAGGGGGGGGGGGGTTGTTCAAGTGGCCTTCAGCAAATAACTAATTAGGAGGATCACAATACATCTTTAAAGATTGATGCATTTGATTAAGCTAGGAACTTAATTTGAAATTTGGCTTACACTATTATTCGGGAATTCTGGTAACTGCTTTCTAGAAATACACCTTGAAGCTTAAATGTAATTAGACCCTTTCCCCTCTTCATTCCCGGAAATATAAAAAAGAATCTGTTAAATAAAGTTTTCTGTATTAACAATCTCTATCATAATAATATATGTCATGTAAAAAAAAAAAAAAAAAAAAAAAAAAAAAACCTAAACTCGACTAATTGTCATGAAGAAAAATGTCCCTGAAAAATATTTCAATCAGTGGGACGTATGTGTAATTTGTCATGTACAGGTGGCGCGACATTCGCATGGCTCCTCTACGCTGATAACTTCATTCCATATTGACACTATTTAGTTACAAATCCTTATTTATGCATCGTTACTCTGGTTTATTTAATTACTTCTGTGAAGAATCGATGCAACCAACCAGTGAACCAACCAACCCAAGAGAATAAAAGCGTATTTTTGATGAGAGTTCTTTGTGCATTTTAATTAATATTTCAAAAAGTAATTAAAATATTAAAATTCTGAAGTAATGTTGCACCAGGAGAGGGTTTGGACTACCTAAATCTAAATTTCCAGCCTTCTAGGTGGGCTAAATTTTCCTAGCCATCACCAACAGACACACAGACACACACACAGAGCGAAACTTTCTTTTATTAGTATAGATAACATTATGAACATACCGCGTGTCCTAAAATCGACTGACGGTTTTTAAAATTCAGCAACTTCCAAACGGTGACAGATATTAAAAAAACTCTTGAGGCAGAGTAATGTTGATGTCAGGAGTTTTTTTTACTGCAATCCCTGATTTTAGTTCGAATTATCAGCAATAGATGGCGCTGTGAGCATACAAAAGCAGAAATCTCCCAGCTTTTATGTGAAAGAAGGAACTTCAATACATGGAGTGGTTCTCATTCACCAATAAAATCTGATTTAGAATCGACCCCTTAGAACAAGCTTGTATTAGCGAATAAAACCCACTCCATGTATTTGACCTCCTTCCTTCGTATCAATGCTAAGAGATTTTTAGTTTCGGCCTGGATTGCACTCCTATCGCTCGCAGCGCCATCTATTGCTGGTAATTCGAACTAAAATCAGGAATCGCAGAAAAAAGAAGAATTTTTTAAATATCTGTCACCGTTAAGGAAGTTCTTGAATTTTAAAATCAGTCAGTCCATTTTAGCACACGAGGAACCATTTTCTTTCCTTATATGTGTGAATTGGGTTTAGGTGTATAACTCATTAATATTGATAATTTAAATCACCTTTTGTTTTTGTAATTTTAAAAATACGCCCACAACAGCCCAGGACACGAAATTGCCACTATTCTGAGAATTACTCATTAGCATGGGATAACAAAAAACAGACAAACTTTACCCATCTCCTTTCTCAATCAATAAGAGATAATAAACTAATCAAAGCCGCCTTATAATACAGTCGAACACGTTATTGTTATAGTGAATTCTGATTTAACAAAAACCTGGTTTTAAGAAGATACAGAAAATAGTTTATATAATAGAAAAATTCATTACGAAATAATCGAATTTACAAAGAAAACTTTATACAATAAAACCTCTGTAAACGGAACCTGTTTATAACGGAATTCTGTCTTAAAAGTAAAATTTTCATGGTCGCGACCGATGGAATACCATGCAATTATACCTGCAAAGACGAAAGGTAGTCGAAAACTGAATTTTTCCCCCATTATTCTTTTTCGAAAATTTTGCCGTTTAAGATAGGCTTTTGATATAGACAGATTTCTTTTTAATAGGTTTTAATGCAGCAGTTCCTTAACTTTAAATTGATAGACACCCGTTATAGCGATTCAATGCTTTTGGCCGTACGTTTTTGTTTTAACCGATTTCGTCTGTTGTAAATTTTTCCAAATCAATTTATATTACTTAAGATTTTTATTACAGTGCACAGGCTCGTGGGTTATTAGGGGATCACAATACATAAATTTCGAAAATAAAATCAGCCAGTACGAGTTAATGTACAGGTTTAAATACATTTGAGTTCCAAAAGTTAAATGAAAACATTGCAAAAAAAGAAATAACAAGAACTTGGAAAAAAAATGTAACATTTTACTTTCTTTGGAGGAAGATCATAATATACACTGGAAAAAGAAATTGTTGATTTTACAGTATAATACTGGCACCCCAGCTGCTAGAATTATACCGTAAAATAAACAGTAAAATAAGCAGTAATACGCTACCGCGCATGCGCGGTAGCTGGGATGCCCAGTATTAAACTGTAAAATCAACATTTTTTTTTTTTTTTCAGTGATTTAAAAGAGAGAAGGGGGGGGGGGGGTTATTTAAACTCATCCTAGAAATTGACACAAAAGTGGAAATGTGAGGTGGAAATGTGAGTAATAATATTTTACTTAATTTGTTAGTTTATTTTTTCGTTTTCCTTTGAGGGTTCATGTGCTCCAATACAGGAGCCGCCATAGTCTTATTATAACCGAGTTCGTATGTACTGTTCGACTGCTGTTAACTTTATCCAAATAAATAAAATTTTCTATCGTTCTTATAATAACCGAGTTCCACTATTGTTAACTTTATCTAAATTATCCAGTTTTATTTTTTAAATTACTCAATTTTATGAGCACCGAATGGCGGACGCTGGAAGATATATATGCACAGATAAATTAAACAAAGGAGTACAGGTGAAAATTGATAGGGTGAGAATGAGACAGAGAAATAATAATCTTCTAACCTTTTTCATCTGCGTTTGAGAAAACAAAATAATATAAATCAAATGGCCAAAAGTCCAGACGATCATTTTATAAACACCTCACAGAAAGAATAAAAATAAATAATAAAGGCTCAGCTGCTGCTGTCAGCAACCACACCACAGTACTAATCATAATAATCTACTTTTAGAAATTATTTTAGAATTAGCATCTGCTGTTATTTATTTAACCGCTTTGCGGTAGTTTTTTTTTTTTTAAATTAATTTCAAAATATAGATAGTTCAGAAATTAATAAAAAAATATATATATATATATGAATTGTACCCTATAAATATTCTAACAGAAAGGCTTCTAAAAGTTTCAAATATGCGAACCCAAAATTACAGCTCATTCCGTCAAATATAAACTGCAAAAAAAAAAAAAAAAAGTTGATTTTACGGTATAATACTATCAGCTGGAGTGCTAGTATTATATCGTCAAATTAACAGTAATAAACTTTAAAATAAACAGTAATACACTGCCGCGCATGCGCGGTAGCATTTTACTGTTTATTACTGTTAATTTTACGGTATAACACTGGCATATTATACCGTAAAATCAACCTTTTTTTTTTCTTGCAGTGTAGTTTTGAGTTGCGCTTACAAAGTTACCTACATTGCAATCTGTTTTGCAATGATTACAAATGAATTTAGCATTAGGGTTCCAAATTTTAAACCTGCACGATTCCTAAACTATTTGAACGAATGACTTCACGTTTGATATTCTAAGGCAAAATTTACAGGATAATCCAAATATGATGTCGAAATTAAGTGTTTGTACACTGCAAAAAATAATTGTTGATTTTACAGTATAAAACTGGTATCCCAGCTGCCAGTATTATACCGTAAAATTAACAGCATTAAACAGTAAAATAAGCAGTAATACGCTGCCGTGCAAGCAGTAATACGCTACCGCGCACTGTAAAATCAACAATTATTTTTTGCAGTGTATTGAAGATTTTAAAGTTTGGTAGAATATTTCTACTAGACGCTCCCCTAAGCACATTTTAAGTGCAGCATTTATTAGTAGACGTTATTACTAGCCGATTGGAATTCAGGACAAAAATTCCCTCGGACAAAAGCCCCACCGGATAAAACCCCACGTGTACTTAGAGTTGCAACACTGTTCAAACATAAATTTATTGCTAAATGCTAAATATTTTACTCAGTTTAAAAATAGCTCAAGTGAAGAATTTTGCAAATTTTATGTCAATTGTAGAATTTTTTTACATAAAAAAATAATTCATTTCATTAACAACTCACATATTAGATAAGTCTGATTGTAATCAAGTTGGTAAACTTTAGAATATAAACACCAAATTTAGATGATTTTTTTTAAATTCCGCAACCTTGCTTCCGGGCGGGGTAATCTCAAAACCTCTCACCGTCTCAATGATAAAATTTTGTAAGATACAGAATATAAACACCAGATACGGATATTTTTTTTTTTTTTTTTGAAATTCAGCCTCCATTGTACTTTGGATTTCGGGGGGGGGGGGGGATGAGGAGGCTGCAAAAAGGTATCTCAGAATCTATTACGGCCTTAGAAAATAAAATTTTGGCAAGATATTTTCTAAGAATATAAAAATGAGGCCGGATGATTATTATTTTTATTTGCTCTCCCCCCCCCCCCCCCCGACTTTGGGTGGTAGGAAAGAGTATCATCTATCACGGCCTTCCGACAAAATTTTACAAGATTCAGATTCTCAATATAAAACACCAGATAAGAATTTTTTTTTTAAATTCAGCATTCTTGCTGCTCGGTGGAAGTGGAAAGGGGGGGGGGGAGGGAGCACAAAAACGTATTTCAAAACTCAAAACTTGTCACAAGCGATGAAATTTTGTTATATGCAGAGTATCAGAATACAAATTCCAGATACGTTTTTTTTTTCGGGGGGGGGGGTGGGGGGGGTGGAAGGGGGGAGTGGTCTAAAACGTACATCAAAACCACCAAAAACGTACATTTCCCCAAGGGGGCCGTAGAATATATCACGGCCTTCTTGATAAAACTTTACAAGATGTAGATTTTTAATGTATAGCACCAGAATCTGCATTCTGTAAATTTTTATCTGGAAGACCATGATAGATACTATGCTGCTCCCTCCTTTTGGAGGGGCAAGGGGAACAAATTTAAAATAAATCATCCAATCTGATGTTTGATGATTTTTAGAAAATATCTTGACAAAATATTATCTTCTAAAGTCGTGATAGATTCCAAGATACGTTTTTGTTGGACAACACCCCCCCCTCCCTTACAGCTACAAGAGGGGCTGAATTAAAAAAAGGTTGTCCGTATTAGTCCAGTAGAAATAGCGTAAAAAAGGGCCATGCAAAAATTCAGGTAACTCTGATTTTTGGATATGTTGTATAGGTTGAACCTCTCATAAAAAAAACCAAGTTTTCGACCTTCTAGACCTTGTGCGTTTTTCACAATATTAAAAAAAAAAAAATATATATATATATATATATATATATATATATATATATATATATATATATTTCGGCACTTTTTTCGATTTTTCTTAAATAACTCAATTTCAGTACATTTTACAGAAAAAGCACTTTCCCGATTATGTAGAGCATAAATTCTCTACAGCATGCAGTATTCATGTTTGTAAATTGTCCAAATAGGGGGTGAGATACGGAGCCGGGAAAATAGGGTAAAATTTGCAAAAAGTGCAAAAATCCACAAATGACGTTAGTTTTTGCTTAATAACCTACTTTTAGTGCGAGTAGTCTATAAGTTTCATTTATTAGATCATTAAATATCTAAAATAGACTCTAAAAATCAGAATAATACAATTTACGGTTAAAACAAAAAAATACCGCCTGACAAGCAGTGGCGCAGCCAGAATTCGGTTCTAGGGGGGGTTTTGAGTTTATAATAAAGGTGGTCGCCGGTTATATGGATCATCGGTTAATGGAATCAGTCTTTTAAATGAATAAAATCATAATGCTTTTCTCCGCAATTAAGTTGGTTATGATTCATTTAAACAGCGTTTACAATATTAGAGTTACAAACTATAAAATGCACCAATGAAATAACACTAAACTATGTTAGATTTATTAAGTGTTTAAAAATGATGAGGGGGAAACTTAAAGATGGAAGAACACACTACAGCAAATAATTTTTACATAGAAAATAACAGAGTTGGAATCCATTTGTTCAATCAAAAATACACAAGGTTTCATTACAAGAGAATCACGAATTCTTATTCCTAGCTTTAATAATAATGAAGCAATTTTAACAAAATTTTCAATAGACTTATTTACCTTGTTTTTTGCCAAATGTAACAAGTCATTTAGAACTTTTAGGGCTATAGTCTTGAAATTTTATATGGATGTTACTTAAAATACGTAAATGCTCCCCAGAATTTATTTTTTCAATTCGAAATTTAAAAGAATGCAAGAGTAAGAAGCATTCTAAAATTGCGATTTATGTGACACAATTGGTATGAAAACTTGGAATTTGGCATGATGATTACTTTTATGTAGTAAATGCTTCCTTATAACATTTTTAAAAACATTTAAAAATTTAAAAGGACGAAATGAGCTGAAAACTTTCTAAAAGTGTTCTAAATTATGATTTAGTTGAAACTGTTAGTGTTAGAAACTTGAAATTTAGTACAGAGATTACTTTTAAGATGGAAATGCTTGGCATAAAGAATTTATTATAAATGGTAAATTTAAAGGTGTGAAACATCTGAAAGCATTCTAAATTACGATTTATTTAGAACCTCACGTCATATCGGGCCTTTCGAAGACGATCTTTTTTCTATGCTAAAAGTAACTGAACGTCTGTATTTCGACACAATCCATTAAAAGCATCTTGGAAGATTAAAATTACAGCGCCTACAAAAATTTGGAAACGCTCTGATGAATAAAAGTATTTAAAAAAATCTGAGAATTTTTCGATGACAATGCAAAAAGAAAGTTGGGTATTTTGACGTGGGTTTGCTCGGCGTCGGCTCATGTTTTCAGTATTAAATGTGACTTAGTATTTTTTGACGTGACTCTGTGACTCTGTTCTCTTCGACTTTAGTCAAAGACTTAGACTTTCTTCACGGAATTTTAAAGAGGGGTTGGATACAGTTATATTTGCAATCGAATAAAATTTCAGAGCTTTCGGACAGTAACTTTTTTGTGTTGTTATTTTAAAAGACACGTCGCCAAATAAAAAAAAATAAATAAAAAAAAGACGCGAGAAGAAAGCATTTTTTTTACAGCTAGATATCAATATTTTTTCCACGGTCTGTAAAACCATTATATTTACCATGGCTTTGCAAATTTGATAAAATCTGGTAGCCAGTAAAAAAATTCTAGTTACCAGTAAAAAAATATAACCTGCTCCCCTCCGAAGTCACTAATTTTCAAAAGCACAAAAGTTTTTTATCAATTAATTTAGAAAAATAATAAGCCTAATGTAGGATTATTAGTTACATAGTTTAGAACAGTGACATCATTTAAAAAGATGGTATAAACAAAGTTTTCTAATGAAATTTATCAAAATTATTTATCTATGAAAAAAATGTAAAGGCTGCATTAACCGGTATGTTCAGGAAATGCTGATTGCCGAAGGTTTCAAATGTCTGGATAAGTGAGTGCTGCAAAATCTATATCTGATGAGGGGGGTATGGATGAAACAGTGAAGCAGGAAAACAATTTCTGCCTATTTTCGTGTCGAAGTGAGTCATATAATTGTTTTTTATTAATTTAAAATTTGCATTTGATAAACTTATTTTTACTTAATTAAAAATGCCGAAAATGAGAAAAAATGCCATTTATGGTCATTTCTTAGGTCAATTTTTGTACAAAAAATTATAATAATAATAAAAAAAATCGGGTTAAATAACTTGGTGGCTAGATAGAAAAACTAGGTCACCAATGGCGACCTGCCGACTGCATTTGTCAAGATCTGTTTATAACTGATGAAAAATTTATAGAATTCAGACAACTGGGATTATTTTTTTTTAACCTATGAAACGAGAGACCCTTAAGAGGAAAAAAAACCAAACAAGAAGGTGTCTTTTAAAAATGCTTTTCTGTCTAATAATCAATATTTTTTAGTGAAAATTTCATTAAAAAATAAAAATTGATATAAGATATATAATCATACGAATTTGAGGTAATTATTATGAGCCCAGGCACCGCCGGACGGGTCAGCTAGTATAATTTTAATGACATGCAGATAGCATTCGTTAAAATGTAATAAGTGTAAATCAATGCATAACTAATATATTGCTGATCAATTTAAATTAATGCATGGTTAGCGTAAAATTGTGCGTAATTATAGATAGTACAGTCGACGCTCGTTTTTGCGAACTCGTAGGGAACATTCAAATGGTTCGTAAAATAGAAAGTTCGTAAAATAGAAAATCATCAAAAATGACATGAATATGTACATTATTTATGTCTATTTTTATCAATATCCCCCCCTCTTCATAGATGATGCAATATTTTAAGATTATTTATTCTGAAATAAAGTTATACATATATTTTTTAAATATATAAGAAAATTCAAAATACAAATTTATGCACAGAAAAAAAATTTAGCACTCAGAAGAATATGGTATTAAGCTTTGAAAACATTACATGTGAAAACATAGACTGTATTAGAACTTAATGGATGAAAATACATAGATAAAAAATTAGGAATGGAAATAATCACTTATCTTTTTTTGTTTTAAAATCACATTTTGGAAAATACATGATTCCATTTTATCTATGCTTGAAATCATTTCACAATTATTGTTCCCTTCAAAAAAGTGCCTTAGCCCTGACAACCATTGAGCTGCTTGTTTGACAGTCGGACGTTGGATTATTTCATTTTCTTCTTGTTCCAAATCTGAAAGTTATTCTTCCTTTTCACTTATTGCGTCAGCAATAATTTCTTCATCTGATATTTCTTCCGTACAAATCACATCTGAATCTACACTCAAAAAGTCCACGAATGAAATTTCAGGTAACAGTGGATTTCTTTTTCGTAGTTCATTTATAAGTAACTCATCTCCACTGATATCGTCGGCTACATTTTCTTGGTTTTCATTAATTAAGGTACTAAAGCCTGCGTTCTGAAATGCTTTAGCTATTGTAGTCGCTTGAACATCATTCCAAGCACGTATTGACAAATGCATTGCACCCAGAACATCAATTTCATATGGTTGATTCATACTCTTTGCAAAAGCACTCTTCTATATATGCGCTTGAAACTATTAATCACACCCTGATCCATCGGCTGTAAAATTGAAGTTACATTGGGTGGAAGAAACTCCACACGAATAGATTTAAGATTTGAGACTTCAACGTGAGCTGAACAGTTATCCACAATTAGCAAAATTTTACGTTTTTCCAAAACAAATTGACGATCCAAGTCTCTTAACCATTTTTCATAAATGTACCCAGTCATCCATGCATTTTGGTTAGCATGGTATGCAGCTGGTAATTTGTTAACATTTCTGAAGCATCTAGGCTTCAAATTTTTTCCAATGAAAAGCAAGGGCAGTTTTTGTGTTCCATTCATGTTGGCTGCCAACAAGATTGAGATTCTCTGCTTAGCCTTTTTGCCTCCGCTACATTTTTCACCTTTGAAAGTAAGTGTCTTTTCCGGCAGCATCTTAAAAAACAGACCTGTTTCGTCCGCGTTAAAGACATCCTCTGGAGCATATTCAGTTAGCAATACTTTTAAATCGCGTTCTTTCCATTCATTTGCCAAAGTCGTATTTGCTGTTCCACTTTCACCGCACAATTTTCTGAAGCTCAAACCGTGCCTGGACTTAAATTTTTGTAACCAACCGTCTGAGGCCTTGAAGTCTTTGATATTCAGCTTCAAAGCAAAAGAATTCGATTGTTCTTTAAGGAGATTACCATCTATGGGAATGTTCAGTCCTCTCATTTTCCTCATCCAAGAAATCAAAGCTTTCTCCAATTGGGGGTGTTTTGCTTCTCTGAAATATTTACGAGAGGGGTTTTTATTGGTGCTTCTATTTCCGACGATTTTCTCTCGAGATTTTAAAATTGTGGAGAGACTATTCTTTGGAATTCCATACTTTTTCGAAATTTCTGTCTTACTTAAGATTTTCTCATCTACTTCTTTTACAATTTTCTTCTTTACCTCAACGGATAAGCACATGCGTTTTTTCAACTGCGACATACTGAAATTCTGTAATGTTCTGGCCCAATCTCCCTCTCGACTAACGAGACTTCACAGATTGAGTAGTCCAGGAGTTATGAGAAAATAGACGATTACAGAATGCAATCTTTTAAAAGATTTCGTTTCCTCTTTCAACAATGACACCTGCTTGTACATTTAAGTTTCACTCGCCAATCAGAGGCTTTCCAGACACGTGCCTTTAAAATCAGTCATACGTAATAAACCACGTGACGCTAAATAAACTTATTGCTACGCTGCCTCTCTCTCGAAAGCGTGGGGGGGGGGGGGGGGGGGAATAACACATTCTTGAAATGCACCTGCTGCCTTTTGCACCTGTTGAGAGAATAATTAACGTTGGCACTTCTTTTCGGTATTTAAAATAAATAAATAAATAAATAAAAATGCAGAATTATGAAAGTTATGTTCGCAAAAAAGAGATTTTCATAATTTGTAGTTCGTAAATGGGAGCGAAAATTTACATAGCGTCTATGGGAATGTATTCGGGACCACGCTCTAGTTCGTAAAATCGCAAGTATTCGCAAAAAAGAGGTTCGTAAAAACGAGCGTCTACTGTATTTTTCTAAAAAAATGCATTTAACGCCTTTTTTTTTCAAAATCCATACTCACAGGTAGGTCTTAAATTCTAGGAAAAAAGAGTACCGGAGCTCATACATATACGCTATAAGCCAGAACCCGAAGGCTCTCATCCTGTGAAGAAACATATCGGAGACTTGAGGCTTCTATGAAAAAAAATATTTTATTTGAAGAAAGATAATTGAAAAAATGAGGCGGTCCCCCAGCACTCAGAACGTCTATATCTTCACATCATGAAAACTCAAAATCGAATGCCTTTTTTTGAGATGCCACAAATTTATCCGCGTCGACCCATAGGGTACAGAAGAAAATTCGTTAGGGAGAAGCACATTCTAATTTTTTTTAACGCAAACCGCCAAACCAGATTACCATATATCAGCATCTTTATAACAACAGAAAACTAACTTTCCGAACTTAACATCTGCAGGAATTTTAGCATGCAGATGTATCGAGAAATAGACGTTGCATTTTATCTTTCTTTATTTATTCTGTGATCCAAAATGTATGCTTTAAGAAAGCGCGCAGATGCCAAACTGAAAATGATTTCATTTCTCATATGAAAACCGCAAGCACATACGGAAGAAAGAATTTAGACATATACATTAATTGAGAAAGGATCACTTCAAGCTGGGATAAAAGAGTTTAAGAATTGTTGAATTTTAAATAGAAAGGAAAGAGATTTTCTTTTCACAGAAGCGCAATAAAATTAAAAATAGCTAAAAGAGGAACCACAACTAATTTATAAAATTTTAACGATAAATATATGAATCTCCATCATAAGCAAGACGTCGTTGCTACATTACCAACAAATGAAATATAGTCTTTAAATTTGTGTACAGACCCCCTACGAAAAAATGATTCGAAAGAAACACCGATTGCAAAAATCTGCTCATAATCGAAAAATAGCTTTTTATAACTTTAAGTACTTTTTTTAAATTCTTACTTTTGCAAAGATTTTTTTCCTGGGTACGCACATAGCTTGGTCTTAGATATAACTGAGAGCAAAAAACGCAAAAAAAGCCGCTTGAAACTGAGAGAGATTTACAAAGTGTATGTTTTTTTTTTCTCTGGAATTCGATGATCTGTTATTGTTTCAAACGTGGAACAAAGACAGAAATGCAATTAAAAAACAGACTACTGTATACTATATAACTCAAAGCGTCTGTGTGAGAGTATATGACCCATCTTGTACTATAAGATGTCTCGACAAAGTAACGCAGTCCAAAAATCAAGTTTTGACATAAAATATGTGTGTAATATGCGCTTTCAAAGTTTTAAGTAGAATTTTCGCCATTTAATTGAATCACATTGTTGAATAGAATTTGATTTAAAAAAGCGGTGGATTCTGCCAAGGCGGAAAGGCCAAAAAACTTAATTTTAACTTTAGTAGTTTTGATTCATATAAGCGGCAATTATAGTAATTTTTTTAGCTCTAGGGGGTGTTTTAACCCCCAAACCCCCCCCCCCCCCCTTGGCTGCGCCACTGCTGACAAGTTATTAATTTAAAAACGAACTTTTATTTTTGATATTGATTAAACGATGAAATTAATTAATTATAGTATGTGCAATAATAGGTAACTGTTGAATAGTTGAGGGGGGGGGGGAGCGAAGTTAACCAAAAAACATAGTCGGTAGACATAGGTGCAGGGCCAAGAATTCAAGGTCGAAAGTAAAATTAATAGCTGGGAATAATGTAAAAAAATACTTGAAAGATAAATGAGTTATAATTTAGAAATTTTAAAAAGGAAAAGGAGTATCTGAGGCCGAAACTAAAGGAGGTGGGAGCAAAAGGAGCATGTGGCCCGGGCGCTAGAATGGAAGGAGAAGAGGGTGCACAATTAAGATTTGGTTTGTCGTGTTTGTATTCATTTGTCCCACATATTTTTGTTAGTCAAAGTTTACATTGATGGTAAATGTATCTCAGTTTGAGAATGTTAGTCCCAACAGAAAGAATAACAACAATTATACCTGATAAGATGGAAACCTGTATAAAAGAGAATTGTTTTCCGGTGTTTTAAATTCAGTTTTAAATTTTAAAATAAAGAAAATATTATAAACTTATCCTGAACATAATCAAAAAAGTATAAAAAGTGCAGAAAGTGCTCGTCACTTTAAGATTCATACTTCTGCTGAGGTTAAGTTCAATGAGACCATGTTTCCACAGATGCCACAAGAAAAATTGTTGGTAAATAAAAAAAATAAAGAATTTTTCATTTATATGCTTCGAAATGAATTTGAAAAAGCACAAATGATCACTACGCACTCCACTGAAGATGCAGATGTGCTAATAGTGAACACAGACATTTCATAAGCCCGTGATTACGATGCTGTCATTGTCAATGGTGAAGACATGGACCTTCTTGTTTTTGTGGCTTCTCTAGCTGCAGACAATGTTTATTTCCGAAGGGCCAGGAGAGGGAAACTGCCTGATGATCTCTACACCAACAAGTATTTCAAGTTTAAGGAAGTTGCACAAAGTATTCTTTTTCTTCATGCAGTAAGTGGTTGTGACACTACTTCTGTGCTCTACAGCCATAGGAAAATAAAATATTGCAGAATTCTTCAGAACCCATCCCTGAACCAAAAAGTTCAAATCTTTAAAGACTCAAATGCAGAGAGGCACAAACTTGTTGAAGCCACAGAAGGTGTACTTCTTGCCCTGTATGGAGGTGATCCCAACCAAATCTTGAATGAATTGCGGTATGTCAGCTTCGCTAGAGCAGCTAACAATATTAAATTAAATTTAGCTAGACTACCACCTACTCGTGATGCTGCTGAATATCATGCCTTCAGACATGGCTGGGAAACAAAAAGGATCCTCTCGAATGCGGAAGAAGTGGGATGGTCATGGGCTTATTCCAGTCACCATGATGAATAGACCAGCTCCTCAAACTCTACTCGATTTCATATCTTGCCAATGCAAAAAAAAAAAAAAAAAAAAAAAAAAAATTGTAGTACCAATTGCAGTTCTAGAAAGGCAGGCTTGAAGTGCTCAGTTATCTGTGTGAAGTGCCACAACCAACTATGTGGCAACGCTCCTGATATTATACTAGACCTTGAGGACTTTGATGACCTAGAACAACCAATCGAGTCAAGTACAGAGACGGATGATGAAGTATCTGAGACGATGGTATCATTACCAGGGTAAAGCAGCAGAAAAAAGGAACATATATGACAAGCGACTATACTTACTATGTATTTGTTGATTAATTTCTAGTACATTCTACAATTAATTAACCACATCGTGTTTTCAATATCAAAAATAAAAGCTCGTTTTTTTAAATTAATAACTTATCAGGCGGTATTTTCCTGTTTTCACCCAAAATCTTTTTGCTGTGATTTTTAAGGTCTATTACCAATATTTAATTATCTAATAAATGAAACTATAGACTATCTCATGCTCTAAAAAGTTGTTTATGACAGTTTTGTTTCTAAAATGCACTAAAAGTGGGTTATTAACAAAAAATAACTTCATTTGTGGATTTTTGCATTTTTTCAAAATTTAACCCTATTTTCCCAGCTCCGTGTCTCCCCCCCCCCCCCCTATTTGGACAATTTACAAACATGAATACTGCATGTTGTAGAGAATTTTATCCTCTACAAAATGGTGAAAATGTTTTTTCTGTAAAATGCACTGAAATTGGGTTATTTAAGAAAAATTGATTCCATTCTAGCGCCCGGGCCACATGCCCCTTTTGCTCCCACCTCTCTTAGTTTCGGCCTTAGATACTCCTTTTCCTTTTTAAAATTTCTAAATTATAACTTATTTATCTTTCAAGTATTTTTTAACATTATTCCCAGCTATTAATTTTACTTTCGACTTCGAATTCTTGGCCCTGCATGTCTACTGACTAGGTTTTTTGGTTAACTTCGCTACCCCCCCCCCTCAACTATTCAACAGTTACCTATTATTGTACATACTATAATTAATTAATTGCATTGTTTAATCGATATCAAAAATAAAAGCTCGTTTTTAAATTAATGACTTGTCAGGCGGTATTTTTTTGTTTTAACCATAAATATTATTATTTTGATTTTTAGAGTCTATTATAGATATTTAATGATCTAATAAATGAAACTTATAGACTACTTCATGCTTTACAAACTTTATAATGACACTTTTGTCTCAACGCACTAAAACTAGGTTATTAAGCAAAAACTAACGTCATTTGTGGATTTTTGCACTTTTTCCAAATTTAACCCTATTTTCCCGGTTCCGTATCTCACCCCCTATTTGGACAATTTACAAACATGAATACTGTATATTGTAGAGAATTTTATGCTCTACAAAATGGTGAAAGTGCTTTTTCTGTAAAATGCCGAAAATCATTGAAATTGAGTTATTTAAGAAAACTCGAAAAAAGTGCCGAAAAATATTGGTTTTTTCAATATTGTGAAAAACGCACAAGGTCTAGAAGGTCGAAAACGTGGTTTTTTATTAGAGGGTCAATCTTTACAACATATCCAAAAATCAGAGTTACTCGAATTTTTGTAAGGTAAAATGCTATTTTTACTGGACTATATCCGGTGTTTATATTATTATTCTCTGTATCTTACAAAATTTTATCATTCAGGCGGTGACAGGTTTTGAGACATGTTTTTGCGTCCCCCTCCCCCCCCTCCGGGAAGTAAAGATGTCGAATTAAAAAAAGAAATCTGAATCTGGTGTTTGAATTCTAAGGTTTATCATTTGTATCACCATCAAACTTATCTAATATGTGAGTTGTGAATGAAATTTATTATATTTTTATGTAAAAATATTCTACGATTAATGTAAGATTCGCAAAATTCTTCACTTGAACTAATTTTAAACTTAGTAAATAATTAAGAATTTAACAGTAAATTTATGTTTGAAACAGTATTGGAATTGTAAGTACAAGTGGGGTTTCTCTCCGGTGGAGCTTTTGTCCGGTGGGGCTTTTGTCCATGGAGTTTTTTGCCCATGGAGTTCAGAGGACCACTTCAAATGGAAAAGAGATGAAGAAGACCGTAACGGAAAAATGGCCTAAAATATTTCCTGACATGCCAAGAAAATCTGGTGGAAAGTGTGACAATGCATTATGAAAGCAGACCAAATATTAATTGGTAAGAATAAATTACTTTTTACTTACCCATCATACGTAGTATAGGGTAAGTCTTGTAATCGTTTTGAAAATCGAAAATTTTTTTTTGACGAATTTACACGTTTCAGACACTGGAGATTCCAAAAAACATATTTTTAGAAAAAAAAATTTGCCGTCCGTCTGTGTGTCTGTGTGTGTGTCTGTGTGTGTGTCTGTGTGTCTGTAAACGCTCTATCTCCCGAACAAATTGAGATAGAGACTTGCAATTTGGTATGTACTTAGTATGTAATAATGGGAAGAAGCCTATTTCATTTCAATAACCTCGATTAACCGGAACATTTTTTTTCGGACTCTCGAAATATTCGTTCTGATGAAAGGTATATAAAAATTTTCGAAATTGCTTATTTTAAGTAGTAAATATAAAAAACAATAAAAAAACATAAATTTTGCATAAAACATGAAGTCGATCGGATAATGAGTTGCCGAGATATTTGTAATCCTATTTTCCACACTCTTCGATTTTTCATGACCCTGTATTTCATCCAAATTTCACTTCAAAGATATATTTTAATTGGAAATTTGACGCTTAATCAGATGCAATAAACCGCTAGTTAATAGGAGTATTATTTTTGGAGTTATAAGGAAAAACCTCTTTCAAGCAATTCAGTAATCGAGCCTTTTTATGACGTCATCAAGCCACGATTTTATTTGAATTGCAATGCATTTTATAAGTAGTTTACACATTTTTATTTTAATATTTTACATTATACATATACATGATGGGTAAGTATTACGGTGGCCCCCAACGACTAGTTACTCTTAGCTTTTGTTATCCACATTTTCTGTTTACGTTCTTTTGACGCATTAAAATGGATATACTCGTAGTTTAAATTGAATTATTTATTGTTATAATTTTCTTTTGGTTTAATGATTATAAAGGTGTTAAACTCTAACTAAAGCACTACTTAATTCAGCATTATTACTTTATATTATAAGTCATTAATACAGTCATAATAAAATATTTAATATATGAAAAATGGGCGTTTATTTTTTTTTTAATATATAATTTTATTCATTCATTTCTTTTATTTATTTATTTCTTCATTCTGCAGAAACATTAATAAAAATTCGAAAAATATTTGTTTAAATTAAATTTTTTTTTAATTCTAAAAACATAATTTACAAAATGTAAAAGAAATGTTACTTTTTTCAAATTTTTAAAATAAAAATCATTATTTTATTATGTTTTATTATGATTTTACTGTATTTTGCTTTTTAATCAACGGCCACTCGCATTGATGTTTTCAAAATTGGCGCTGCCTTCGGTATATTACGACATTATTTTAATTAACATATGTTGTTAAATTTCCTGCATTTTCTACAGTGAATTAACAAACAAATTAATGGCGGGGGGGGGGGGGGGAGAGATAAATAAAGAAAATTTTGTTTCTTTCAAATAATCCATTAAAACGGGTGAAAAAATTTTTTTTAACCTCTATTGTACATATATTAAAATTGTTACAATAATGGTGTTTACCTGACGGTACGCGAAAAATTTTAATTTGAAAAATGAAAACATTATATAAATAAAATTAATTATTTTTCTTTTTAATATGTATATCAATAAAAGAAAGTTTCGTATATGTGTGTCTACTGTGTATGTTGATGATGGCAAGCGAAATCTACCGCACGTAGGAGTCTGAAAATTTGGATGAGGATTGTCCAAGGAAGATCCTGATGCATCTGGGGTAGGGTTTAATTTGCTCTAGAGTTCATCAGAGCTCAACTCCGGTACTTCTCTGTTTTTAGTAAATAGTTAAGTATTTGTCAGAATCCACCGGAGCTCATAAATACTTCGCTCCAGAGTCCAGTGCAATAACGTTTCCGAAAAACGAATACTAAATTACCCTTTCCTCCCCCCTCCCCCCCCATCTCTAATCTTTTGCTTTCTTTTGTATCAAAACACTTATATGTGACGTAATGTGTCGTGACACGTAAGAGATGGAGATGAAACGGACTCGATTTTTATATCAATCTTCGGGTTTGGGCAGGCTCGAGCTCAATCTGTCTTAAATTCAAAATTTTATTTATTCGTGTATAGAAAAAAAAAAAACTTTTCTCTCTTAAAAACTACGTATTCCATTTCAAATCATTTTAATGCTATTTTTGCAGAGTAAAGTGAAATAGTCTACTTTCTTCTATCTTTACAAGAAGAAAGTATTGGATTCATGAAAATTTTCGACTTCCGGTTTTCGACAGATTTATACGTTTTACAAGGTCCTGAACACAATTTGACTGTTTTAGAAAATGTTTGTCTGTGAGTCTGACTGTATGTGACAAAAATTTTGTGGGCGCTCTATCTCAAGAACTAATGCACGAAACTTAAAAAAAAAAAAACTTTGTATTCACTTAGTCCCTGATATAAATTGGTGCTGATTAGTTTTTGGTGAAAATCGCTCAATAGGTGGCGCTGCTTGCTGCATTTTTCGCGATTTCCGCAATAGCTCTATCTCAAGAACTAATGCACTTATTTTCATCAAACTAAAGATTCATTTAGACCTTGACATAAATAGACGCTGATTACGTTTTGGTGTAGATATCTCAACATGTAGAGCTGCTATTACCACTTTTTTCATGATTTTTACGATAGCTATATTTTAAGAACTAATGCACGGAGTTTCATCAAACTTCAGATTCTGTTAGACCTTGACATAAATAGATGCTGCTTACGTTTTGGTGTAAACAGCCCAACAGGTGGCGCTGCTATGCTACTTTTTCCCTTATTATCACGATAACTATATCTCGAGAACTAATGCACGGATTTTCATCAAACTTCAGATTCAGTTAGGCGTTGCCATACGTTGTTGTTGATTAGGTTTTGCTCTAAATCTCAGAACAGGTGGCGCTGCTATGCTACATTTTGCAGGATTTACACGATTTTAGCAATAGTCGTATCTCAAGAACTAATGCACGGAAATGAATAAAACTTTAGATTCTTTTAGACCTTGATATAAATTGGTGCTGATTCTCTTTATTGTAATGCGAAACCTGTGTGAGATAGAAGAAAGTTTTGGGATTGGCACATCCGACTAGTTTCTATTCTAGTTTTATTTGCAGATTTATGTCTGATGACGTGTTGATATATGACGCCACTCAAAAAATCGAACAATGAAGTAGCTTTCAGTTCGATTTTCTTTTGTGTCAGTGGGATATTTTTTAATTGGATCGTTTATTTGTTTTATTTTTTTATTTGGATATCTAACCACAGCGAGCATCAGCTTGAGATTTTGTTTGTTTGAGATTTTTAAACTTCTATTATGTACGAGTATGAAAATAACGTTAGTTATTTTTCTTTTTTTTTCTTCATAAACGCAGCCCATGTTAAGGCTCTGCTCTGCACATTTACGAAGTCACTTTAATTTGTAAGTAGATATAATTGTCATTTATTGTTATTCTGATAGAAAGCAACCGAGCCCTTTGTCTATAAAAGCATCGAATCTTTCCGATAACGATGCCTACTTTTAATTCGAAATCACGAAAGATTGTTATGCGGAAGTAATCTATTATATGGTTTAATATATACATCTTTTATAGGAAATTATAAAACATTGTTCTATTCTTCGGCTTATAAATATTAATTTCTGTAAATTTCATTCATTTATTCACAAAACGCACTTTGTTAATGTGTCCACCAGATTTGCTTATTGAGGTAGAAAATATGTAAGAATAGCACTATTTCCGAATCATAATCCTAAGCTTATTTAATCGCAGAATTCGGCGATTAATTAATATTAAGATTAGGCAAAGGTTTCTATTTGAAATTTGGAATAGTTGATAGCTAAGTATGCGCAGATAGATGTATTTAAAATTTTTATTTTGCTAGATTAAAAAAAACAATGCTTTAAATCTTGAAAATAATGTATGAAATATAAATATGCTGATTAGAGTGACGAAGAAGGAAGGGGGGGATGAAGGGGGGTACGCTACGGGTGTTAGTACTGCAGAATATTAGGGCTCTGGTACTTTTTTTCTTAGAAATTAAGCGCTGATTTGAGTCTCAGATTTTTCTTTTCTTAATAATAACCCGCGATATTAATTAAAAACTCATCGAAAACGTTCTTTTTTTTTTCTTCTGGAAATCGGCAAGCTTGCTCACTCCCTGCTTTCCGGCGCGTGTAAAAGTTTTTTTTTTTTTTTTTGGTGGTGGTAGGGGGGGGGGGGGGGGGTTGCTTTAACATCCAATTGCCAAACCGTTCGGGATACTTAAAAATGAAGACATATTCTTAAATTTGGCATTTTTAAGTCTTAAACGCTGCAATCAGTTCGAAAAAATATTGTTGTTAACCCTTCGGAAAAAAAATTCCAAAAGGGTCGATTACGTAGTTGACTTTTTCTCCCTTTCGGCGAAGATTCCCTACTGCTTAATTTCTGAGGTACAGATGCACAAAAATACCTATTTAAAGCTGCTTAAAGCCTGGTTTTGAAAAATCGAATTTTAACCCTTTTGAAAATAATCGCGACTCCAAGTCACTTCGCGCCTTTCGAAGACAATCTTTTTTCTACGCTAAAAGTAACTAAACTTCGGTATTTCAACACAATATTTTTAGAGCATCTTGGTAGATCGGATGTACATTACCTATAAAAATTTCGGACGAGCAGAAGTATTTAAAAGAAGAAAAAAATCTAAGATATTTTCGATGAAAACACTAAAATGCGGACTGCTCGTCGCGGCTTCGGCTCACTACCAAATAGGCATATTTTTTCCACCAAATTTTAAAGAGAGCGAGGATACAGTTATATTTATAACAGATTAAAATTTCAGAGAGTTCGGGAGATGAGAACTATTTTGTTGTCGTTATGTTAAAGGAAACATACGCGAAAATCGAAAACAAAAACAAAACAAAACAAAGAAAAAGCGAGAAGAAAACATATTTCTTTTACAACGAGATATCAATATTTTTTTCACGAAATTTTTACACTGGCTGAAAAATCGTCATATTTATATACAATAACAATTTCAAAGAGGTCAGACAACAAGAACTATATATACATATTTTTAAACTCTGAAACGACCACACGTAAAAAAAAAAAAAAAAAAAAAAAAAAAAAATATATCTTCTTACTAGCGCTTTTACCACTAAATATCAATATGTTTTCGCATTTTTTTTCCCTTTAAAAATATAAATTCATACAAAATCGGATTAAAGATGTAAAATCATACAAATTTGAGGTTCACCTAATCTTATTATCACGGGCCCGGACACGCTCGGGTCAGCTAGTAATTAAATAAAAATAACAAAATGTATTTTATTATTATTACTAGCTAACCCGCCCGGCGTTGCCCGGGCCGGAGATAATTACAATCTCAGAGAAAGGCGTTAACCCCCTCCCTCCCCATACCCGCAAATATAATGAATAATTTGTTCAAGAGAACCACCGTTACGTACATTAACGCGATCATTAAAAAAAGAATTACATTTTTCTGATAATTAGAACATAACGAAGACGCTACGCTAAAATAGCCGGCAGATGACACCTCCTTCCCGACCTCAATTTCAAATCTACAGTGTCTCACAAAAGTGATGGGACACTTGTGCTTTATAAAAAGAAACTGCAATAAAATAAATAAACAAACATGTGCAAAAATTTTTTGGGTGTGTTTCATATTTAAAGTTAGTAACAATTATTACATAACATACATTTTGTCAAAATATTAAAATATTAATTTAGTAAAAATACAATTGTTCAGAACGGAGCAAAAAATGGCTCACATAGGTGATGGGACACTTACTTTTCCATCAAATATTTATCCAAAAATTTTACTTTTTAAAAGGTTTTAATATTTTGTTGGATTTCCTTTTACTTTTAAAACATGATTTAATCTTTTTGGGATGGATTCGACTATTTTTTTTGTGATTTTTGGAGTGATTTTACCCCATTCTTCTTGAAGCACCGATTTTAGTTGTTGTTTTGAAGAAATGGTGTGTTTGCGAATTCTTGATTCCAATTCTTGCCAAATATTCTCTATGGGATTTAAGTCTGGAGATTGTGGTGGTGTTTTTATTATTTCAGGACAGTTATATAGCAGCCAGAGTCTAACGTTCAGAGCAGTGTGCTTGGGGTCATTGTCCTGGTAGAATTTAAAATCGTTATGAAGGTTCAATTTTCGCGCTGAAGATTTCAAATTTTGCTTTAAAATATCAATATACTTGTACTGATCCATTATACTGTCAATAAAAACAAGATTACCAACTCCAGCGGACGACATACACCCCCATACCATAACTCCTCCTCCACCATGTTTTACTGTTGGTACCAAGTTCTGTTTGCGAAGTTCTTCCCTGGGTTTTCTCCACACCAAGATTCTACCGTCAGAACCAAATATATTAAATTTACTCTCATCAGCAAATATAACTTTATTCCAGTAATCAGAATTCTTATTTATGTTGGATTTTGCGAAAGCTAGTCTGAGTTTTCTATTCTTTTCACTTACGAAGAATTTTTTCCTGGCTACTCTACCGTGATATCCAGCAGATCGAATTACCCTTCTAATAGTTTCAGGATTAACAATTATTCCATATAATGCTTGTAAATCAGCAGCAACTTTTGAAGCACTAATTCTTGGATTTTTTTTAATATTTAGAACGATAATTCGCTTTATTCCATTGGATAGCTTTGATGGTCAGCCAGGTCTTCTTTTATCCTGAATCATATGATTCTTTTTATATCGTTTAATGATATTGAAAACTGTTGACGATTTTATAAATTATTGCCAATTGCTTTTAAGTAAAAATAAAACCCCAAAAAATATTTTTATTGCTTATTTCAGACGATTTTTGTTGCATATATAATGGTGTCCCATCACTTATGTGAGCTATTTTTTGCTCCGTTCTAAACATTTGTATTTTTATTAAATTAATATTTTAATATTTTGACAAAATGTATGTTATGTAATAATCTTTACTAAATTTAAGTATGAAACACACCCACAAAAAAAATGTGTACATGTTTTTTTAATTTATTTGATTAGTTTCCTTTTGTAAAGCACAAGTGTCCCATCACTTATGTGAGACACTGTATATCTTAATTAGTTACCTAAATATTTGTTCATTAGTAAAATTTGGCAATTATTTCCTTGTAATGAGAGGGACTAAATGAGAGGGATCGGCCAGAGAAACAGATCTCTTTGTAGTTCAGTTTTTAATGAAAGCCGATCCCTGTCTGAAAATTTCTGGGATCGTTTTCACTGGCGCCAGCAGATTTTTAGCAGTTTTTTGCATAAATTAAGAAAAATTACCGGCCGAATTTTTCAAAAATTGCATAGACGGAGGCAGAATTTTTTTTTACATATGCTCAGAAATTTTCAAATTGATATCTTAATTAGTTTTCTTAAAATTCGCTAATTAGTAAAATAATTTCAAATTCGTTCATTTCCGCTTGCAAATCCAATGCGCTGGTTAGTTTCTTTCGCCATTTTGATTTAAAAGATGTCATTTTAGAAGCGATGGCTAATGAGAATCTAATTAATATCTAGGCTAATTATCAAAATATTAAAATTCTGAGGCTCAGGTGCACATGGCCAGACCTTGGACTATCCACACCTAAATTTCCAGAGTTCTAGGTGAGCCAGATTTTCCTAGCCATCGCCAACAGACAGACACACACACACACATACACACAGAGCGAAACTTTCTTAGATTATTATTTTACCATTTTTCTTCTAGGGGAGTTTCAGTTTTTTTTCTGTTCCTTGGTGAGTTTTAGACGGTGAACGTGAAGTAAACTAATTTGATATTTATCACATATTAAGTGAAAATCTGATGTTTACATTAGACTATTTTAAATTTATTTTTAAAAATACCCCATGAAAAAGTTGGATCAATGAATTAAAGTGTCATTGCGATTTTGAAAGAAAAGCAGGATTTTTGTTTTGCTGTATAAACCTGCAGGTGGATTTTAAAGAAAACATGCAAAAACAAGATTGTAAAAAGAAATATCGTCTGGAAGTAAGTACTTTTTATTCTTTCAAAGCTTTCAATTGTCTCCTCTTTTCTTTTCTCTGTCTTTTTAAATAACAATACCATTTTGGTAATAATTTTTCCATTTCCCTAGAAAACATTTTTTATTTTTTTAGAGACCGAGCAAAATACAAGGATATTCTGCATTTTTTAATTATTATTATTTATTTACCTTCCTTATCAAAATGGAACTGTCTGCGTTTAATCATTGGTTCATTTCATCACGTGATAATAATAAATAAATAATAAAAGCGTTGGCCACCTAGTTCAAAAACTAAAACCGTTCGTTTCTTTTGTTCTTTTCTACGTTCTACGTTTGGAAGCTGAGTGTTTAATTTGTTCTCTTCTCTGGATATTTTTATTATTGTAGAAGGTATGTTACGTTACATATACTATTTATTTTAGGAAGTATAGTGGTTATTTAAAGTTTATTTATCATGTAAATTAAATTTATCTGTTTTTATCCTTTACATCATGCCTGGTTCATTCATTCACTTTTAATAAAAATTTTAATGTAATTCGAATTATTGTAAAAAGAGTCTGCTTGAATTATTAGGGTAAATATAATATACCTTTAAAAATTATTTTTTTATTATTAGTTATAATGATTATTATATTACAGTTTTTATATTATATTAATCTAGCAACAATATTTAACCAATCTCACCGTCACATTCATTTCTCGTTGTGAACACGACAGAAATTGAGAAATAAATAAAAATTCCAGTAACGGACATGTGGTTACTTTTAAGATGTAAATACCCGCTTTGAAGAATTTTGAAAAAATTCGAAATTTAATAGTGTGAAATGAACGAAAAACGTTCTAGATTACGAATTATTGGAAGTTGTAAGGGCTTGAAATTTGACATGGCTGTTAACTTTTAAGATGTAAATACTTGATCAGAACAATTTCTAAAAAATTCAGAATGTAAAAGGATGCAGGAACAAAAAACGTTCCAAACTTAATTTTCTGTGATACTGTTGGGGGCTAAAAACTTGAAATTTTGCATGGTAGTTATTTTAAAATGTATATGTTCTCAAAGGATGGTTTCTAATAATTTCGAAATTTAAAGGATAAAATGAGCTGAAATTGTTCTAAAAACGTTCTATAATGTGAATTTGGAACTGTTAAAACTTGAAACTTGCTATGATTGTTACTAAAAGACGCAAATACTCACAGCAGAACAATTTCTAAAAAAATTCAAAATCTAAAAGCGTGCAGGAACAACAAAAAAAAAAAAAACAGTTCTAAAATTGCGATTTCTGTGTTACTGCTGTGACTAAAAACTAGAAACTACGCGTGGTGTTTATATTTTTAAGATATACACTATAATGCCATAATTGATGGGAACTTTCAGTTTTAGACATTTTTTCGAATATTTTAAAATATACATGTCAGATTCTTTTGGAATATTAGGATTAAAAAAAAAAGGTTTGACTTCATATTTATCAATGTTGATTTGATAAGTAGGACAATTAGGGGACCAACAAAAAATTAAAGAAGAAAAATAATACTTGGGATTACCCTGTAAAATAACGGCACGAAATGATTTACCGCTACAGAATATACATAGGCAGACATTGTATAATATGTGTACTCATTTGTGTAAGAATAGCATGCATATTAATAGAGATATAGCGATTTTTTTTAAAAATTAAAAAAAATTTTGCATGTTTTTTGCTTATAAAATACAGGGTTTTTAACCAAATTTAACGTCAGTTTCAGAAAAATTGACAAAATGTAGTAGAAATCATATAGTGTGATTGAAATATAAATATATTAAATATTTAAGGAAATATGGGCAGTTGTATGAGATAATTTTTATCTGCGCATGCGCGAACGATAACAAAAAACTTTTTGCCTAATTTAATACTCAACACTATGGAGCAACTTATAAAAAAAAAGCAGTCAAATATCGTAAAAATTCAGAGAGATATCGGCGTTAGAGTGAGCTGTTTTTTAGTTTCTGACTAAAACTCGCTGAATGATAAGGGATTGTCCACAAATTGATATTTTTAAGTTATCTGGCAGCGTTCGGAGAAAAGTTTTAGAAAAAACAATTTAATTATAACTTACGCTTATGTTTAGAAAGATTTTGACTCTAAACTATGATCCCAAGTATTATTTTTCTTCTTTAATTTTTTGTTGGTCCCCTAATTGTCCTACTTATCAAATCAACATTGATAATATGTTACTAATATGTTACTTCAGTGGCATAGGTATGGGACCACGGAGCTATCCTTCCCAAAATAAATAAATAAAATAAAATAAATAATTCTAACAAATTGAAAAAAAAAACTAATTTAAAAAAAAAATCGTCAAAAATTTCGCCATTTTCCTCCCATTCCAAAAACAAACAAATTTAAAAATATCTGGCTGTGTTACTAGAATATTTGTAGAAAACCAGAGTTCTATTTATTTGCTTGTGCCCTCCCCACCTCGTACATACCAAAATAATCTGCCTACAGTTTCCAGGTTTTTTCGAGAAAACTGGTAAAAATCACCGTAAAAAAAAAATTCTGCATACTCAGCAAATACAAATTAGGGTGTGTGTTTGCGTGCTATACGAGTGCACAGCATACATGAAAAAATATGACATATCCTTTAAAATCGTGAAAAAACACTAATTTCTCCCAGAAGATCGCGAATTTCCCCAAGAAGGTCGCAAAAAACACGTGAATTTCGTCAAAGTTTCACCTTCAACGAAATCGATTACAGCTGTTCTAAAAGTATAAATTCAAAACTTGTTATATTTTTTCTTGTATGTTGCGTTTAGCATTTTTTTTTTTTTTTTACCTTTTTAAAATTTTTTTAAAGATGTATCATGTATGTGATATACATAAGTGATATACACATTACCTCAGACGTGTTTGAGGTTTGACTAATCTCTTTATATGATCATTGGTCGCTGCATAAAAAAGTTGATTGTCTATTTTGTATTTAAGCTTACGAAATCAGTAAGCAATATTTTGTGAATACTGTGCAATTCCAGCACTAACAATTAGATTCTAATAGAGTAAAATTTGGTTTTGTCTCCAAATTGGCCATTAAGAATTGGAGTGTGCATACCACATAACGATGCAGAACATAAAAACAACAACAACAAAAAATTGCAAATCCTTAACATTTTTTGGACTCCTTGGATTTTTTCTTCCCAACTCTGTATGAACCCTGTGAATGTTTAAGATTTATATTATACTTAATATTCAAATTTAAAGAATTTTATGATTAAATGCATTATACACATAACATTTGATATAATTAGTTTTTTTTTTTTTTTTTTTTTGTACACATGTATATATTATTTTCCGCTTTTAATTACCGAGGGGTTTTTTTTTCTTTCATATAAACGCTATTGTTTTTATGTGTTTGTTTTTATACACATAACATTTGATATAATTATTATTTTTTTTTTGTACACATGTATATATTATTTTTCGCTTTTAATTACTGAGGGGTTTTTTTTCTTTCATATAAACGCTATTGTTTTTATGTGTTTGTTTTACAATGTGGACACTGGATTTTTTTGGTTTAGGAGCCACTGGCTCCTTACAGATTTTGGGAATCTGAACCTATACCCAGCTGCCAGTATTATATCGTAAAATCAAAAATTTTTTTTTTTGCAGTGTAGTGTTGTGTCGCAAACAACACATTTTTATTCTACAAACATCTTTTAATTTTAGTTTTAAAATCATATTTTTGCTAAATCTTAAATTGGGGTTTTGTTTTTATTCAAGATCGCTTTTCGATCTCGTTTGTCTACAAATCGCGACTTCGGTCCGGTTTGTTTACATTTTCGCGGCGTCGGTGGTTAGGGTTAGCGGTCACAGTTTATTTTGCAGTTAAACTTAAATTCATTATGCTTTTAAATTGTTTTATTTAATCTTTGGCACAAAATTTTTAATGTTTTTTCACACTATCCATCAGGTTTAAATCAAAATAATGTTTCTGTGTACGCGATGTTTCAATCGGTTGGTTGGTTGGACGTTAAGTATTTGGTGCTGCGCAGGTTGAAATAGCGCGCTTTCATTCTGTGGAATATCAAATGTTTCACTAATTGTGATTTTAATATTGTTTATATAGTTATTTTTACAAAAGATAGGTATGCATAGTTGTGAAATTATATAGAAGTTAATTTTGAGCTACAGGAGTGTTTTGTTTCGAATTTGAGCTACAGGAGTTATTATTTTATATTAGGTATTTTTATTAAATTATTTAACTTTAATTAACATTAAAATTCCTTTTTATATTTTTGCTTTTCTATCCTGACATTTCCCTTTTCTTCAATTTTACACTATTAAGTTATTGTGGCAACGATCCTGATATCGATACGGCATCTCCCGCCAAACGGTCACGTGGTGACGCCGCTTAGAGAAGTGGACTGACGCCATGCTCCGCGGAAGGTTACGAGTTTTCAACGAATAAATTTGAAAAGAAAAAATTAAAATCAACTAAAATTATCATCAAACATCATTATAAAGAAACAGTAAACGTCTTGATGTGCAAATTTATGCACATTATAACCTTTTAAAAAGATTATTTAATTTTCATCTTATAGTTTTGGTTCAACACTATATTTTTAGTGCGGCAGTATACGATTGTCAAAGAGGTGCAGGTAGATTCCGCGGGAGCATTGAATAAGGATTCTCTCTTCAGCCAGCAAGAAAGAAGGAAGGTCGTTTTTTATTATGAGGAGGATAGCAGTATGATGTGTCCATCGTCACCAATACGATAAGTTTTCCTTCTTTCCCTTTTTTTTTTTTATATTAGCTGTTCAGCACGATGCAGCTAATTCAATCCTTTTTTATTTTTAATTAATCTTACTTCTTTTATTTTATTTTATTTTTATTGGCCAATTATTTATTTTTTTGTAATGTAACACCATGTGTTACTTCACTCCAGACCGCCGTAGCTCAAATCTTTTTATAATTTAAGAGGGAATTTAATAAGTAATAATAAGATTTTTGTTAAAATTTAAATGAAGATAAGAATGAATGTCTATTACTTTTGTTTTATCAATTATGGTAATTAGTCTGTACCTCTCCTTGTATGAGAAATACTAGCAAGCTACGCCCGCTACGCTGGTCAATTTCTCTTAACGAACCTTTAATCAAACAAAATATTGACATTTCATAATTCACTTTTATATTTTAACAGAATAATAAGGATACTATAATTTGTGACTCGTGCTATAGTCAACATACACGTCAGGACACATCGCCCTTATCATTATCTTTTTACGCGTGAAGGTTTCGCTATGGTACTCAATTGTGAAATTTGGTAATTTTAGAAATTCAATAGTTGAAAAATCGCAGAATCATTAGATCATTTTTCTTTAGAAATTGTTCTTACACTCTAAATAAGAAAGAGTGACTATTCACTCCGGAGGAGTGGATATTCACTCTATCGCAGAGTCAAAATTTGCCCAACCTCTTTAGAGTGACTATTCACTCTAGGCAAAAGTGAAATTATTCACTCTCTGAAAGAGTGAATACTCACTCCCGAGAAGTGAATAGTCACTCTAAACAGGGGTGGATACTCACTCTTTCAGAGGAGTGACTATCCACTCTTGCAAAAAGAGTGGGTTTTTTCACCCTGATAGGAGTGAATAGTCACTCTTTCATAGGAGTGGCTATCCACTCTTTCATAGGAGTGACTATTCACTCTGGCAAAAGGAGTGGATTTCTCACTCCTAACAGGAGTGTATAGCCACTCTTTCATAGGAGTGAATGTTCACTTTTTATGGAGTGAATAAAAAAAATTTTTATGTTTCTTTTTTGGGCATTTTAAAAGAATCATATATTTTAGAGCATGCAATGAAAATAGACACAAGCGTGGTAAAGATTGGACTAAAATACTTTATTGGCAATATTTATTTAATTCAGTTTGTAACAGTAATTGAACTCTTAAGGAAAAATTCAATTAGAGTTACATAATGAATTAAATTAGATTACTGACAAAAAACTAAAATATTTTATTCCAAGCTTATCACTATTGTGTTTTCTTTCATTGCATGCCTTATAAAGATATGATAGTTTTAAAATGCCCATAAAGGCAAGTAATTAACCAAAATCTTAATCAGTGTATATTATTTCTTTCCTTTTCAAATACCCATTAAGTTTTACTTACACTGTAAACTGAAATGTCTGAAATTCAGACACTTAAGTGTCTGAGACGGATGGTTAAAAAAAGAGACACTTTAAAGTGTCTTAAAAATTTAAGACACTTAAATGTGTCTGAATTTCAGACACTTGAAATGTCTGAATTGTGGCCGTTTTTGTGCTCTGATTTGTGAGGAATATGCAGATATTTCTGACCACACTTTTTTTAGCATTAAATACAGCCATGTTTGACCACAGTGAATCCTGGATAAATTGGAAAATATTTGACCATAAAGCAGGGCTGGGGTTTGTTCCGGAAGCAGAACCTGATTAAAGCAGGGGCAAACTGGGTCATCCCCCCCTCCCCCGATTTGAGGGGGCCCCAAGTTTGGTATGAAATTTTTGTAAAGCTGATATTTTAAATCTCTTTCGACTTTGTACTGATTATAATCAATATTTTGAACTTTTAGAGTAGGATACGTTTAAAAACTAAAAATATATTTATCTAAATGCAATAAAATCTTTCAATAGTGGACACCGCATCATCGTAGAATTTGTGTGCTATTCGGAGAAAGCGGACTCTTCCGAATAACAGACAAATTCCGTCGTCCTGGGGTGTCCGCTATTGAAAAGTTTTACTGTACTTAGATAAATATATTTTTGGTTTTTAAACTTATCCTACTCTAAATGTTCAAAATATTGATTATAGTCAGTGCAACGTCGAAATAGATATAAAATATCAGCTTTATGAAAATTGCATACTAAATTTGAGAACCCTAAAATCATAGTGACAATGGCTAACGGCCCAGTTTGCCCATGCTCTTATGGAAGAAATCGAATCTTGCTTTATGGCCAAATATGTATTCTAAAGCATGAAAGTGTTTAATTTTTTGTCATAGTATAGAAGATGTGCACTAAAACAATTCGAGGGACAATGACTACTCCCCCCCCCCTTCCCACCCTCTTTACATACTATCGCAAAAAATTAAATTCATTCGATTACTGAGCATATAAAAAATATGTTTTTATATAATATTTTTTATATTCAACTTCATTCTATGCTAAAAGCATGTACAATATTGATTACAACTTTTCTGCACCGCCCGATTACACGAATTAAGTCATTGAATACTGTTGTCGGCAACGACTTCATTAGCGGCGCACATTAAAATGGCCAGCCATTAAAAAAAAAATCATTTTAGAATGAAAATTTAACACTGCAATATTAGATTAAAACTGTAATGTTGTTTTAGAAGAACAATGCAACTTTTCATCAAAATTGACTATTTATTTTAGATAGAAAATACTTCTTTTAGAAAAATACTTCTGATTAATTGTTTTAAAGGATCATCAAATTAAAATTGATATAAAATAATTTTGTACCATATAGTTCGTTTTCTGAGTGTACCATATAGTTCGTTTTCTTAGAAGAAAGTACAAGTTTATTTCCATGAAGTATGCTTTGAATTGTTTTAAGACTTGAATAGAACAGTTCAATAATGATAATAAAAAAATAATAATGGCAACTATAGTTTTTTCATTCTCTGAATGTTTTATATATTTTTTAAAATACTAACATATATAAAAACCAGGTTTATGCTATGGGAAACTTTATATATATATAATATGTGTGAAGAAATATATTTTTTCTTTTTAACGTAAAAACATATTAAAATTTACTGAAAACCCTGTATTTTAGATCTTATACAACACAGTTAAACAATCTAGAGTTTTAAAAAAATAAAAAATAAAGAAAGAAAAATAATAGAACCAGTAAATTTAGATCTCGAATTTTATTACAACAATGAAAACCATTTAGAAAAATATTTGGACCAAAATTATGCAAAAATGTAAATGTCTAGCTTTTTTTATTTTCCATTTTCTATTTTTAACCTTTTTACTAAAAATATTTTTTTAAAAATACTAATTTGTTTTCAATATCTCAAGTTTTGCAAAACCGAAAGCTAAAGTTTTGAGCAATAAATCAAAGTAAGTAATGATATATTTGTTTTACAATTAAAATTTGCTTTAAAACCAAGTAATATTATGTGTAACTTAGAAGATTTTTTTAAATTCACATTCTCAAATTAAAAAAAAAAAATATGTTCTGCCAGTTTGCCAATAAGTTTTTTAGGTTTAACAAATCAGATTTGACAAAAATAAATTCACCCCCCCCCCCCCACCCCCAGAAAAAATGTAAAAAGATTTCTCGAAGAAAATTGTACATCTCTAATTATAAAATATAAAAAAATAGGTCACCACAGGAATTTGACCGCGAAAGAAAATGTTATAAGTATTCCGCATATTCATCAAAGCAACATTAAAAATTCCTTTACATATCAAAGTGTTAAAAAAAATTATAAACACAGCATTTTTTTTTTTCAGCATAAGGTTTGATAACTTTCTGTTATTGCTTTTTTAAAATACATATTTTAAAGTACGCATTTAAAAAATATATATATATTACTGATATTTTACAGTCATAGTAATAACATATAATTGCATAATATATATGTATATATATTTCTGAACTTCAATAAAATCAATGCTGTGAGTTATAATCCAGATTCTTTACAATAAAAAACTTTTATTGATAAAGTGGAGATCTAAAGATATATTAAACAAATTTGCTAATTTTGAAATTGATATGAATTTATTTGAAAATCATAAAAAATACACAAATATTTTAACATTAAAATATATTTATTTGGATTTAAAAAGATACAAATATAACAAATACATATTATTCTTATCAAATTAATTTAAATAGTAATTAAATAATCTTATATAAGCAATTATATTCCAACAAAAGCTTTATTTGAAAACGAAAATTAGTAGTTGTTTATAATCCTACCTACCTTTGATGAGTTAGTCATAACCATAATAGTAAATTATTTTAAACAAATATAACACGAAAATAAATAATTATGAGATTAAATGTTGATTTTATAATATTTATAACTTGTCAATGGAATAGTCAGAATTGAATGAATATTATAACAAGTTGTTGAGCGTACTCGCTCAATTAAGGTAGTTGCACACTTCTGGCAAAACATAAAAAAAAGCACTGTTTTGCAAACCGATTTGTAAAAAATATTCATTGAAAATAAATCGCACATATTTTCCTTTCGAAAAGGGGGAAAAAAAACACATCCGACTGCAAAAAAAAACTCACCAGTCGGATTTTATAAAAATAATATTCAAAAAGTACAATACGAAAATAGATAATTCTCAGATTAAATGTTGATTTTATAATATTTATAACTTGTCAATGGAATAGTCATAGAGCGTACTCCCTCAATTAAGGCAGTTGCACACTTTTGGCAAAACATAAAAAAAAGCACTGTTTTGCAAACCGATTTGTAAAAAATATTCATTGAAAATAAATCACACATATTTTCCTTCTGAAAAGGGGGAAAAAAACACATCCGACTGCAAAAAAAAACTCACCAGTCGGATTTTATAAAAATAATATTCAAAAAGTACAATACGAAAATAGATAATTCTCAGATTAAATGTTGATTTTATAATATTTATAACTTGTCAATGGAATAGTCATAGAGCGTACTCCCTCAATTAAGGCAGTTGCACACTTTTGGCAAAACATAAAAAAAAGCACTGTTTTGCAAACCGATTTGTAAAAAATATTCATTGAAAATAAATCACACATATTTTCCTTCTGAAAAGGGGGAAAAAAAACACATCCGACTGCAAAAAAAAACTCACCAGTCGGATTTTATAAAAATAATATTCAAAAAGCACAATCTTCGTGATGAACGGAAAAAAAAAATTAATAAAATACACACCAATGTTCTAACAATTATAACATTTTATAAATTACAAGCATTTTCTTCAGCGTATATTATTTCTATGTATCGTTTCATGATTACTGTAAATTACTTGTAATCCACATCCACACATAAGGACTGACACAAAATTATAAGCACATAATTTTTCAGTATCAAAGTTACGAACATCTCTTCAAACTACTAAACCGTTGAACTAACATTTTAAATCGAAGTATTAACGCGTCAGCCAATCGTCATAGACGTCTGCCAAGAATGAAAATGGTCCTCGTCAGCGGTCTGTTAAAAAAAAAAAAGACAATATTTACGTCAGCATTGCTAATGGTGCGATCTCTGACCCAATTGACTCATTAAACTTTTTTTTTTTATCAGCGCAGCGGGCAGAAACTTTTTATTTTCTGGCGTTAAATTTATCAATTATCAAAATATAATTACTACAGTTGTTATATTTTCAGACAGAGGGAAAATAGCTTAAAAAAAAAAAGATTGACGTAACACTTGCATATAATATATCGAATTTTAAAGAATTTAAAAGCAATTTTCATATTTCAGATTTTTGCTTTAGATATGAAAATCCAAAACATTATTCATCCATTAACTTTTGAAAGACTTTATAACTTAATCTGAATTTCCATACGTTATTAAAACTAGAGTGGTCACTATTTGTATATACAACTTTGAAATCACTGTTGTTAAACTTTATAGAGACCAATCAGTGTCACATCGTAATTGGAATTTTGCGATCGCTTATGGAAAGTTTAAAAAGACGTTTCTGTTTAAAATGTCAGCTAAAAATTATAATTTAAAAAATATAATATTAAATTGTTTTTAAAAAGGATAATACATATTATTCCCCGGTGAATTTATAATATTTAAACACCACGAAAATAAGGGACTAAGATTTTTTTAGTCAGAGATGGGGTGTGGGGCTCTGTCCCCCTGAATCCACCGTATAAGTCAATTTTTAATTTTATTTATCCTGTATTTTAGTTTATTATTCTAAAATCATACATATTTCTGTTGTCAACATACCTTTTTCCATGAATTTACAAAACACACAACAATAAATGAGGTAACCTCCTTCGAAAGGTTTTTGAAGCAGCTTCTGACATAGTACCACCACCACATTTCGTTAAAACATGGTTTTTGATTAAATATTGCTATTAATTAAAAATTAAATCGGCATTGTTTTTATAAATGAAATGCGAGATTTTTCCTCAAATTAGTGTTGCCACAAAAATAAAATAACCGCATTATATAGTGCAGAACAATGATTAAAAAAAAAATAAATAGTAGTACAAAAAAGATAAAATATCAATTCGCCACATAGGTTTACTTTATATTTATGGTTAAAAAGCAAAATTGATATTGAAATGTTTAAAAGAAAATAAAGACACCATCGATCGGTCGAAGCAGTGGTATTTCACGTGTATAATAAAAGGTATGCTTTGTTATATTAAATTTTATTTTAAGTGCATTCAATTTTTTTTTCATGTTTTCCAAGAAGCGGATGGATATCTTGTGAATTGACGAAGTTATGAATTTTTTTCTTCCTAAAATCCTATCCCCCCCCCCCCTTCCTTGAGGCCATTTTTAATGATATCAAAAATCTGTCATACATAAATTTTCGGCCCTTTTCCTAGAAATATTAATAACTTTAAACGGTTTTGATACGTATCATAATTAAGAAGTTATGGGTTTTTTTTCTGTTTTCACCCCCCCCCCCCTATTCCGATTTTGCTCATTAACGAACTTGACCGAGATTTTATGTCCTTTGATTATATGTTATCAGTTTGGAAGAGATTTGTGCAGAATTATTGAAGTTATCGTGTCCATAAAAAAATGATATAGCTATATAGACAGATAGATAAAGTTTTGAACTGGGGGGGGGGGGGGGTGGTTTGGGGTTTTAGGGGTTGTAATCGGCGTAGATCTGCAAAAATTTTCAGAAATTCCAACATAGGGGAGAATGTAATAGGTAACATTTCTTACGAAATCTACCTAAAAAGAAAAAGGAAAAATGATCATTTCGTTTCTCTCAATAAATAAATATGGACAAAATTATATAATGCCAGGCTTTCACTCTTCAACGGAGTGAAATATTTCACTCTTGTCAAAGGAGTGAGACAGTCACTCTCGACAACGGAGTGAGATATTTCACTCCTTTCTAGAGAGTGGAAAATCCCACTCTTTAAAGAGTGTATTCTTATAAAATTCACTCCAAAAAGAGTGAAAATGCCTCTCACTCTTCCAAAGAGTCAACTTCTCACTCCTCCCAATTTTAGAGTGTAGAGCGCATTTAGATCTTATAAATAACAATCATGCCGAACTTGAAGTTTCTAGCTCCTTCAGCATCGCAAAAATCGCAATTTTAGAACGTTTTTCGCTTCTGCACCCCCCTCGGGGTAGTGGCACCGACATAAAATATAGCCTATGTTGGAGCAGGGGTTGTCACCATCAATTTGCCACCATCACTTTTGAAATCGGTTCGGTAGTTCCAGAGATTACCCCCTACAAACAAACAAACAAGATTTACTCCTTTATAATATTAGTATAGATTAAGCCTGTAAGATTTTTTATAATGTTTATAATCAATCCTTAATATAATAATGTCGTAATTACACAGTAATCTATTTACTACTGTCAGAATGTTCAACAATTAAGATTTAATATCATGTAAAGATCATCACATTAATTATAATAAATCCCTTTTAATTATATATTCTTTTTGAGTCATTCCTGCAGTGCCTATCTCTCAATTATTATTTTTTCATTATTCCTACCCTTAGGGATTTAAGATCATCTTCATGAGGGCCTGCCATTTTTCATTTCTTATTCTAAATTTTCATTTGTTGCATTATGTTTAGTATAATAATCTTTAATTAAATTTTCAGTAGTTTTTATTAATTTTGGCCAACATGAAGATGATGTTGGATCAGCAAAGATAATATTCACTGACCATGGCTTGGGTTATTGTATCTGGGATTTTCTTCTTAACTAATTAACTTCCTTATTCTACACTGCTCAAAACAATTAAAGGATATTGCAGTTTTAGGTGGATTTTGTATCTGGGAAACTTTTTAGCTGATTGATACATGGTTGACAGACATAGTAGGTTATATGAGAATAAATTACACATGTTTGGCAGAAAAAAATGAATTTTATTGCGCATTTGTGTACAAAAGGAAAAAAACACAATTTGTGCATATGAGAAAAAAAAGAATAAGAAAAGGTGTTTTCTTCAAAGAAAATCATTTTCAGTAGGGGGTATGGTTTCCACGGGCGGCTAGCAACGTTGAACACCTTTGAGGTATGGACTCAATGAGGCTATTAATGACGAGTTGGGGTATTCTGCCCCACTCTTCCAGAAGAGCTCTTTCCAGTTCTTGGAGAGTTTGTGGGGGTTGTTGGCGGCCAGAAACTCGTCTTCCTAGAGCGTCCCAAACGTGCTCGATTGGATTCATGTCTGGAGAACACGCTGCCCATTCCATTCGAACGATTCCTTCCTCGAAAAGGAAATCCTCCACCAGGTTTGCACGATGTGGCCTGCAGTTATCGTCCATTAAAATGAAGTTATCTCCGATTGCTGCAGCGTAAGGGACTACAATAGGTCTGAGGATCTCATCCCTATATCGGCGACCAGTCAGAGCTCCATCTCGAATGATGTAGAGGTCAGTGCGCCCGTCAATGGAGATGCCACCATACACCAACACTCCTCCAAAGCCAAATCTGACACTTTCGTGCACGAACGCAGGATTATTCCTACTGCCACGGTCCCTCCAGATGAAAATACGCCTATTATCCGGATGCACAGAAAAACGGGACTCGTCAGAAAACAGAATATTGCTCCATTCATTTCTCCTCCAGTTGACATGCTCGGTTGCCCACTCCCTGCGGTCGCGACGATGCCTTGATGTTAATCTAACACATACCATCGGTCGGCGAGCATACAGACCTACAGCATGGAGCCGGTTTCGGACAGTCTGAGTTGAAATCGTGGTGCCTGTAGCCGAGCGAAGGTGTTGTTGGAGAAGAGTAGCGTTCATGTTTCGGTGTCTCCGAGCTGTTAACGCTAAATACCGATCTTCATTGGGCGTTGTTGCCCGTCTACGACCTTGCCCTGGTCTTCGGCCTGCACATCCACTCTCCAAAAAACGGTTCCAGATCATGGAAATGACATTTTGTGACACTCCAATGGCTTGCGCTACTTCGGCTTGAGTTTGGCCCCCTTCTAACCTACCAACAATTCTCCAAGCTTCTGAATCTGTCAAATGACTTCGCTGAGACATCGTACTCATCGAAACAAAGCAATCACTGAATGCCGATCATCCTTGTCTTCATTCTCTTTTATCCAGTTGAAAGTCAAATTTCATTCGCTGCCGCTGAAGCGACGTTTTTGACGTCGAACTCAAAATTTGCATACTCCACAGTTTGAAAACCAGAAAAATTTGCATTTGTGATTCTCTTCTTCTATTTTCGGCAAAAAAAATTTCGTTTATATCTTTATTTTATATAAAACTTCAAATATCCTTTAATTGTTTTGAGCAGTGTAAATTCAGGAGTTTTTCACAACGCAGCTCCTTCTTCTTCCAGTAAAATCTTTTAAATATCTATTCTAAAATTTTAGTCTGGTTGTAAAATTCTCTTATTGTGCTCATTAAAGTAATATTTTTTTATGTAGGAAGATTTTAATATTTTATTTTCTTAAGTTGTTAATCTAATTTGGGGTAACTTTGAATTTTCAGTCTTAGCTGTTTCATCAGTGGTGTTAATGAATAATTTAATTAATTTTTAAACTCGTTAATACTCTCATTAGTTGTGGTAAGACACAACAGTAGCATATTGTAAAATTAAAGTATCTTCAAGGGATTAAATATTAAATCCAAATTTGTATTGTATTATTTCAGCATCTTGTAATTATTTGAATATATAAAAAAAAATTATATTATTTCGGAGATCGCCCTACCACGCACGCCCACACGCACAGGCACAAACTAATTATGCAGAACACTTTTAAACAGCATTCTTTAGTTTTTATTTTCATTTTACTCCGAAAATTTCACACGGATGCTGGATAAGTGGGAATTTTTACATTCAACGCAAGGCCTTTGCAAACTCCCAGAGGTCTGTTTAACACGGCTAACTATTGATTTAAATATATTCGAGTAGCAGTGTTCTTTGTAACAGTTTGAGCCTGATAATTTTACATAGTTTGTGATGATTTTTTTTAAAGATAATTTTTCTTATAGAAAAACAAATGTTTGAAGTGTATTTTGATTTTTATAGTACAAAATGATATCACACATTCACAATTTTTTTATATGTACTTTTGTATGACAAAATCAAAATAAGAAATATTTTTTTCCTAATATTCCCCACTACCGTGATTGCTTAGCTTATACATTTTTTTTTTTTTAACTGTATGCCCAACTTTATCTTTTGAATGTACCTAGTTTAAGATTTATATTATACTTAATATTCAAATTTAAAGAATTTTATATTTCAATTAAATATACACATTTGATGTAATTAGTCTGTGTTTTGTTATACATGTGTATATATTAAATAATATATTTTTCACTTTGAATTCCTGAGTTTTTTCTAATATAAACGCTATTGTTCTTATACGTTTGTTTCACATTGTGGCCACTGGATTTTTTGGGTTTGGGAACCACTGGCTCCTTCCAGATTTTGGGAATCCGCACATAATACTAATGACGGAATGCAGCTCTAATAACGGAATGCTCCTCAAAATATTTAAATATTCACCCCCCCCCCTCCCCACACACACACTTAAAAATGGTGTATAAAATTCTAGTTAATTCTTGTTGGTGTTAAAATTCTAGTTAAAATAGCATGTATTCATGTTAGGCTGTATATAACCGATTAAGTAGTACATTTAAAGTTTTAAAAGAATGCGAAAAAAAATTCCGCAGAATATATATGCTAAATCCTAAAAGTGATTTCCTACGCGCCAAATCAATGATAATCCCCCGATATGGTAATCCTACTAAGGTGAAACTGCGTAAAGAGGCTAGCTAGCCTTTCTCTCCACTGCCAAGTAAGCTGTTCCCCAACTATAGTTAGATCGCAATTCTCCACAAAGCATAAACTACTTTTATTTCGTTTGTTTTAATAACAGAAAATTGGCGAGAATTGAGTGTAAAAATCCACGGTATCAGATTGAGGGATTGGAATGGCGCTGGATTTTGGAATTGCAATGCCTAATAAGAACGCACTATTCTATAAAGTTTTTGAAAAGTTGATTTCAGTCGCTCCGGATTTTTTCCAGTTTCTTTCTTATAAAAGCAAAACTCTATTTGGAGACATTGTACGTCGCCACGTCGACCAAAGGCAACAGACATATGTTATTCTAAATCCTACATCGATCTTTGCTGCGTGTTTTCTCAGTAACTAAATATATATGTTTTAATGTATGTAATTTTGAGTATATTACGTGAATAAATAACAAACATGACAAGCGCCACCTTCATTAACACGTTTTTTATACTACTAACTTACCCTTCATTTACTTTCTAACATATTTTGCACTTGACTCTTTCCTTCTCTCATCTTTTATTTCTTGAAAATAAAATCAAATATCCTCTTTTCTCTACCGGCCATTTTTTTAGCATCAATAAACATAATTCATTTAGCAGTACATGTGAATTTCAGCTGTAAGTAATTTGTGAAGTTGTCTGTTGGAGTTGAATTGCTGTTAAGAGATTAATGTTGATATATATGAATTAATTTCAGAAAACGTATCAAAAACAGAATAAAAATAATTAAAACAACATAATTTTTTATTAAAATGCATATATATTGTTAAACATGTGGTTTAAACCAACGGTCGGTAACCTACGTCCCACTGGCCTGAAGCTGGTCTCTGACTAGAAACTGTCCGGCCTGCAGGCCTATTTTTTTGCTAAATTCTTTTGTGATCTTGAACTCAAGATCGATATTCGATAGAAAGAGCTCTAATGTGTAATCGCCTTTTGAATTATCTCAAGCAGATAAAAACAAAGCGTTATAGCTAGCTTTAGGGCCAAATGAAACTTATTGAAATGCAGCTCAGTGATGTATCAAAATCAAAATTTAATGAAATTAGTTGCTTATCTCTTACTAGTGTTCTAAGAGCATCTCAAAGTACAGGACGTTTCACAAAGGACCCCTAACTTTAAAAATCAATAACCCGGAAACGGTGATAGGGAGAAACATGAAACCAGTAGTATGTTTATTAAAAAAATTGTAAGAATCTTATTACATAAATCTCAAAATTTAGTTAAAAATAGCGCCGATAGATGGCGCTGCGATAAATAGGCGTATCAAAAGTTATTCAAAAGGTGCACCTTTTACACAACAGACTTATCGCAAACGAAGAATGAAATTGTCATTGACTCTCTGCTGTATGTCACCGGTCTGTTTGTTGAATTTTTTTGAAAAGCTCACGAATTGTTTTCTCATCTGGGCTTTTTGCGACTTGAAATCGCGTTTGAAAACTTCTCCTTGAGGCAGTAGGACTCTGATTTAATCGGTGGTACTCCAACACAATAAACACACGTTCCTCCACGGTATACATCACTTTCGGAAGTATTTTCACTACAAGCTAATAGCGGTCAGATTTCAATGGCGAAATCATCAACGGCAAGTCTTTCTATGCGTCTGAACTCTCTGTAGAAGGATTCTTAACGCTCTCAGCGCCATCTGTCGGTACTATTTTAAACTAAATTTTGAGATTTATGTATAAGATTCTTATTCTTATGATTTTTTTATTAAACATACCACTGGTTTCATGTTTCTATCTATAACCGTTTCCGGGTTATTGATTTTTAAAGTTAGGGTTCCTTTGTGAAACACCCTGTATGTATGACTTATGTGTCCTAAAGTGATAGACCACACGAAAAAAAATGGCAACAATGTCTTGCAGTACTTATGTATGCCAACAAATTTTTATTAAAAATGAAATATATTAAGATCAACATAAGAATCTACGGAATGATGGTCAGTTAGATGGACAATTACGTCTGGCCACTTCCAGCGTGTTGCCTCATATTGAGAAACTATCAAGCGACCAACAAACCGCACCACGTGTTCCACTAATTATATTGTTGTCACATCATTTATTTATTGTAACTAATAAGTAACTAAATTAAATGTTAAATTATATTATTACCTTCAGTTATTATTTATGTCAATAGATGTGGCCCACCACCGACTCAGTGACATCGTATCCGACCAACGCCCCTTATATAAGAAAGCCGTGACACGCGTCACAAAAACGTCATACAAAGCAGGCAAAACAAAAAAAAAAAAAATTCGAACAACTTGCATGTTTCGATTTCATTGTCTCATACAATTAATAATTATTGTTTACGACTAATAGTTAATAATTCCACGAGCCATCGAAATCGAAACATGCAAGTTGTTCGAATTTTTTTTTTGTTTTGCCTGCTTTGTATGACGTTTTTGTGACGCGTGTCACGGCTTTCTTATCTAGGGGGCGTTGATCCGACCCAACGTTGAAGAAGGTTGCCGACCAGTGGTTTAAACAACTAGAGTTAAAATCAAATGAATTAAATCATTCCAACAGTGATTTTTTTTTTCTATTTTTTAGATCACTTTTCAACTTCTTGACTTGAAAGTGTAGTTCATAAATAATGAAGCCAAATAATACAGCTTACGATGGTGACTCTACTGTATCCTATAAAAAAAGTTTTGAAGAAGGAAGCTCAATTACTGAATCGAAAACTAACGATGAAGAGTTGGGTAGATTTCCATTTGAATTTTTCCCTAAAACAAACACATTTTTTGAATTACATAATTCATTTCTATATGATGAAGTTCTGGGAAATGTTAGTGATTTAGAAAATTATTTATCAGAGGATTCCGCTTCTGATGTAAAAGTAAACGGAAATTGTTCTAATAAAATTGAAACAGTTGAAGAAGAAAATTCTGATTCTATTGAATCTCAAAAATTATATTCAAGTTTGAAAAGATATAGTCTCCGGAATGTTAAAGAGACACCTGACTTGTCTGTAACTGAAATTTCTACTAAAGCTCGAAATACAATAACTTTTGATGCTTCCTTGTCTAAAAATAATGTAATTAATATTAAATTTCCCATTTCAAATTTATCCGCTGTACCTGAAAATTTTAGTGCTCATAGATCAGTACGTTTGAATAAAAAATATAGAATAAAAAAGAATGCAAGGAAATCAACATATGAGAAATTGATAATATCTTCTAAAACTAAGGAATGTTTTTGCGCTGAAGAAATATCAAAACCGGAAAAACCTGAATTAGAAAATGCTACAGCTGTTCATGGCAGCTTGAAAATTAATTCTTCCCTGAATGTTATTACAGAAAACGAAAAACAAGTAAAATTTCAGCGTATGACTCTAAAGGATTTATTAGAAAATAGGCAAGATTTCAGCAAACAGCCGGAAAATGAAAATTATGTTCTGTGTGATGAAAAGGAACATTCTGAATTTAGCGGTAAATTTGAGAAAATTCTGAAATCAGATTTAAACACACCCACGGAAAAAAACTGTGAAAACGATTCCACAAAAGAACTAAACAAATCAAGCCCTGGTAAGAATTCCAAAAAAAATAAAGTTCCATCATCAAAAATTGAAAACAATTTAAATGACAGAAATGATTTTGTAAAAGCTAATAACAAAAGTTTAGTTCAAGATAAACAAAATGCTTTCGTAAATACTTCAAAGTCATCAAAATATTTTACTACCATGGTAGAAAATTTATCTCAGAAAGTTAAATTGAGAAGTAGCAGTCGTTTGGCCAAGAAATCTGTTGGTGGACTCCCTGCGAGTAAATCAAAGTCATCAAAATATTTTACTACCATGGTAGACGAACATTTAGCTCAGAAAAGTAAATTCAGAAGTAGCAGTCGTTTGGCCAAGAAATCTGTTGATGAACACCCTGCGAACATAAAAGGTATCTTCAGAAAAAAGTCAAATCCACAAAACAAAGCAAACATTAAAATGAAATGTGAGCAGACAAATACGTCAAAGAAAAAAGAGGTCCTGAAGAATTACGATCTCTTGAGACAAAAAAGCATTGTTGAAGATACAGATTTACTTGTTAATGAAATTGAAAGTGATTCAATTAAAAATGAAATAGTAGCTACTTGCAGAAAACGGGATAGAGAACAATTTCTCCAGTCCAATACATCAAAAGGAAATAATATCGATTCCGCAAATTTAAAATATCTTGAAGCTGTTAAAGAAAGTTCGGCTAAAAATTCGCCTTTAGTGAGAAAACGATCTAATGAAGATGATGCTAAAATCATATCATTAAGAAAGAGAAAACGACTTGATCAACAACTTGTTAAAAGAAATAGTGAAAGCAATCTTAAAGGTATTTCATCTAATGAAGATTTTGATGAGCATTATGATGTTAAAACTACTAAAAGACAATTAGCTGAAAATATTGTGGTCAACAAACCATTCAAAAGAAGCAGTAAGAGAAATAAGAAGTTAAAGGAAGAATCTACTGAAATGACATTTAATGTAAAAAATTCATGCAAAGACGTTAGCACTGATTTAAATAATCAAAAAAGAAGTGAAACGGTAAAAAAACATATTGAAAATGTAAATTCATCAGTGGAGTCTCATTCCTCCTGTAATTCTCCCAATGTTATGCAATCGATTTCTAAGAGCAATTTACGACCAAGAAAATGCACTGCAGTCAAGTCTTCTGATACTCTAAATTCACACAAAACAAAAGATAAATCAAATTATATGACAAAGAAAAAAGCTGCAGTAAAAACAGAAGATACTTTGAGAGAAAATAACATTTTTGAAGATGCAAGTTTACTTATTAAGGACATTGAAATGAATCTGAATGAAAATGAAGAAGTTACTGCTGATAAAACTTCTGAAGCAAAAATTAAAGTTGACAAGAAAAATTCATCAGATAAAGAAGCTGCACTGAATGAGACAGAAAATCGCAATGTGGATGACACCGCTTTACCTATTAATGAAATAAAAAGTGATTTTATTAAAGACAAAATAGTTGCTGCTCATACAACTTCCGAAACGAAAAATAAAGTTGACAAGAAAAAATCTGCACTGACAAATTATAGAAAAAATAACATTGTTGAAGACACAGCTTTACCTGTTAAGGAAATTGGAAGTGATTTCAATGAAAACAAATTGGTGATTGCTGATAAAACAAAAATTAAAGTAAAGGTTGACAAGAAAAATACATCAAAGAAAAAAGTTGTATTGAAGAACGAAGATACTTTCAGAGAAAAGAACTTTGTTGAATATACATACTTACCTGTTAATGAAACAGTAGCTGCTGATAAAAATCTCGAATCAAAAACTAAAGTTAAATTTGAAAAGAAAAATGTTTCAAAGGAGAGTGGTGTGAAAACAAAAATCATTGCTGAAAATACTGATTTACCTACTAATGAAATTGGAAGTAATCTGATTAATAACAAAACAGCTGCTGATAAAAATCAGAAATCAAAATCAATACAATTGTTTAAAACTCGCGCACTAGAGTCTCAAAATACATCTATAAAAAATACATTTGGGTCTTTAAATGAAAATACCAGCAGTATTGAAATGTCTGGAATATCGCAAAGTGATTCCAACATCTTTCTTCAGTTATTTGATAAAATCATAGAATCATGTAATTCTGAGACATTTTCAAAATCTAATCCTTGCATTGCAAAATTAGTTGAACAGCGTAATAATTCAAAATTCGCAACTTCTAATACAATCTGCAGAGAGAAAAAACGAGATGAAGAACAGTTGCTTGCTGAAGTCATGCCATTAAAAAAGCGAAAACAGGATCAAGAATTTGTTACAAGAAGTAAGGAAAAGACTCTTAAAGGTATTTCATCTAATGAAAATTTTGATGAATATTATAATGCTAAAACTACTAAAAAACAATTAGCTGAAAATATTGTGGTCAATAAACCATCCGACAGAAGCAGTAAGAGAAATAAGAAATTAAAGAAAGAATCTATTGAAATGACATTTAATGTAAAAAATTCATTCAAAGACTTCAGTACTGATTTAAATAATCAAGGAAAAGGAGAAACGGCAAAAAAACATATTGAAAATGTGAATTTATCAGCAGAGTCTCATTCATCAAATAATTCTTTTTGTGTTATACAATCGACTTCTAAGAGAAATTTACGAACAAGAACATCCACTACAGTCAAACTTGCTGATAGCCAGAGTTCGAACAAAGCAAAAAAGAAAGCAGATTCATTAATAATGTCTACAGAGCCAGAATCCTTATACAAGGACGAAATAATAGATGCTTGTTCTCTTATTAAGGTGGCAGAGGTTGAATCTCTGGCCAATTTCAATGAGAAAAAGAATAAAAAATCTAACAATTTGTTTTCCTATTCATTTTCTGACGAGTCCAAAGCAATGAAAACATCCAAAATGCAGCCAAACACAAACATACCTTTGCATGTATCTCAGCCTGATAACACTTTTGATATTAGTGGATGTGCGCAGCCTGAAGAAAATGCCACATTCCGACTTCATTCTGACGATAAAACAGCACAAACTAAAAATAAAAGTAGTTCAACATTTGTTGACCCTAATTTTTACTCTGAGGTTAACACCCCACAAGCAAAAAGAGAAGATAAATCATTTTTCAAACCTGAAAAGGGCTTAGAGTCTGCTGCTGTAAGAAAATCAACAAGAAAAACAATGAGATGTGAAAAAACAGAATTTATTAATGAAATGCCATGTGCGGATACAATATCCGAAGAAAATGCAAATGAACATAATGCCCAAAGCTGTAATAATGAAGGTCAGTTTTGCAATTCAAGTTCGAATGGAGTACCTATGAATAGTTTGGATTCTGACCAGCTTAGAGACTTTTTATCGTCCTACACTCTGTATCCGTTAAATAGCGTGCACTGTCAAATTCTTTATAATCCTGAACTCAATTGCTATATGTTAGCAACTCCTGTTCAATCACCAGTAAATTTATCAGCGCTAATGCCCAGTATGTCAGCTAATGATGACAATGCTTCTTCAGTACTTGCACCACAAACTGTCACTTCAGTAGTATCCACTCAGAATGTTCTATCATTATTCACAAACCAAAATATTTTGTCTAAAGTAAAGCCACAGACTACTTCATCTACAGTAAAACCCTAAAATGCTTCTGTTAAACGTTCTAAAGAACTTTCTGGTAAATTACATTCTAATAATTTTGTCGATACCTGTTCTGTGAGGCTACAAAAAAAAAAACAAAAAAAAAAAAAAAAGCCCGAACTCATCTCTAATAAGTAATTTTGTTTTTATTTGTGACCATTTTAAAAATAAGGGATTTTTTTTTCTTTTTTCATTCAATACCGTATTTACTCTAATCTAAGGCAGGCACTTTTTTCTCCAAAAATGAACCCATTTAACTAGGTGTGTCTTGCAATTAAATACGAAGACAACTCGCAATACTTTAAAAATACATGTGTGCGGGAAGCTTTTAAGTCTTTGAAGCTGAAAATATTTCGAAGTGTGGTCACCGTATGGAACAATATTAATTGAATGGAAATTTGTTATCAGGTAATCATCTATGTAATGTGTTATTTAGGGGGCCAGAAATTTTGGTACACAAGTCCTTGGGGCCATTAATCAAGCTCTTAAGCAATGAATAATAATTTGAAATTTAAAAAAAAAAAGACAAGGGGAGTAAATAAAATCAAAATTTACTGTTTCGTAAACTGAATTTTTTTTTTTCTTTCTTTCACATTTTCTTGCGTAATTACAAGTTGCAAACAAAAATTAATAATTTCGCGACTAAATAATAATTTGTGTCTTAGATTCGAGTAAATACGGTAATTTCAAACGTAACAGAAATAACAAAAGAATGAAGGCAATTTTAAATTGTAAACGATTTACATTTTGTAAATGGGTTAATCAGCTATTCTTTGCAACCATATATATTGGCCATATTATTGTCAGAATAGAGTTAAACTACGGCTATATAACCATTTTTTATAAAAACGGTCAAATGACAGGACAGTTTGCTGCAAATTTTTAACAGTGTATAGTCGTCGTCTGGTCCGTCCGTCCGCATCATGGATGTATTATAAACATGGATGTATTTATCTTACAACATGGTACATGTTACATCTTTACAACATGGATGTATTTATCTTACTTATAAATACGTCCATGTTTATAATACATCCATGGTCCGCATATAACAGCGCAAAAACTACCCAACCGAACGGTTTGATATTTAATAGATATAATCGTTGCAGGATTTTGTCGAGTCATTTCAAAGTTTATGAAAATCGAATCAAAACTTAAAAAGATATTAATAAAAATATATATTAAGTAATTTGATTTTTTTTTTTAATTTCTGTTCTTCTTTTAAAAAAAAAAAAAAATAATAATAATAATAAATCTATTAATTGTAGTTTTTATTTATCCGGAAAAAAAAACAAAACGATATAATACTGGCATTCCAGCTGCCAGTATTATACCGTAAAATCAACTTTTTTTTTTTTTTTTTTTTTTTTTTTTCAGTGTATTTTGGCTATTAATCTATTCTTTTAGCAATTCAAAATTTCGAAATAATTGTTAATATATTTTTTCTTGTGGTAACATAGGTGCTCCACCCCCCCCCCCCCCAAAAAAAAAAAAAAGAAAGAATCTAAAATTGAGCTTGGAAGCAAAAAAGTGTGTTGTTGGTCAGCGCATCAAAAACTTGATTTATTAATCTCGTAAACATGCCAAATAAAATTTTGAATTCATTTATTATTATACATTTTAAAAAGGAATTACCTTGTCTTTGGTGCAAAGAATTGTTGATCGACCCAAATAGGCTGCATTTATATGCTATTCCTTTATTGCAGCCAGAGAAACAGATTTTTCAGTCTCAAAAATTTATTTTGGAAATTACAAAGTTAACAGCTATGTTATTTATAATTCAGTGCTTTTTAATTCTTTTTATATTCGTGCAAATAAAAATATTAAAAATCCTTATTCTTTGTTTTCCTTTCCTCTCCTCCAAAGAAGATAGATTTGTTAGTCCATAGCTTCTTTAATGAATAATTATTTAATTGGGGTTAATTTTAGGTTCATATACATACAAGAAATAATCTAAAATTACTAGGCTCTTAAAATATCAATTTTATTGCCAGTAATGTACAGGGTGTTTTTTTTTTAAACTGACACTGTTCAGAGCCGTCTGTAGCTCGTTCTAATAACTGGATTGACACAAAATTTTGTGAATGGACTAAGAAAACCATGGGAAAAAAGATTCCAACAAAAAAAAATTAGTTCCAATCACCACCGATAGGGGGAAATGTGGCGCTGTGGTCATTTATGCATCTGGGAATTAGCATAAAATACGGGCAAAAAATGAAAATGCAAATTTTTACTTACGCAAGCGACAGTAGCGCCAATAGTTTAAGTTATAAATGCATGCGAAAAACACCGAGAAACAATTTCAGCTCAGGTTGAAAATGAATCTCACGTTACCGCAGCGCGCGTTACTTGTGAAGTTCTTATATTGTAACAGTACAATGCACCAGCCGCTCTTCGTTTACTTAGAACACGCCATAAACTGCGCAAAGGACCTTTATCCGTTAATGTATTGAAAGCAATGATTCTGAAATTCGAAGAAACAGGCTCGCTAGCAGTTCGGTCAGGCAGAGGACGTAAACCGGTGGCAGAAAAAGTAATAATGGATGTTTCAACTGCGATCAACGAAAGGGAAAGTGTAAATGATGAATAAAACGTGGCATTTTATCCAAATTATTAATTTTGTCTGTTTCTGATGGGGGTTTTTCAATGTACAGCGCCACATTTCCCCCTATCGGCGGTGGTTGGAACTAATTTTTTTTTTTTTTTTTTTTTTTTTAATCTTTTTTCCCATGGTTTTCTTAGTCCATTCACAAAATTTTGTGTCAATCCAGTTATTAGAACGAGCTACAGACGGCTCTGAATAGTGTCAGTTTAAAAAAAAACACCCTGTAGATCAGCGGTGAGCGTGTCTGTTGGAGTCTGCAAAGGTCTCGCGTTCAATGTAAAATTTTCCACTTATCCAGCATCCGAGTGAAATCTTCGGAGTAAAATTACAAGAAAAACTAAGAATACTGTTTAAAAGTGTTCTGCATAATTAGTTTATGCGTGCGTGTGTGTGGTGGTGATTTGCGAAATAATATATATATATATTTAAATAATTACAAGATGTTGAAATAATACAATACAAATCTGGATTTAATATTTAATCCCTTGAAGATACTTAACTTTACAATATGCTACACTGCAAAAAATAAATTTTTGATTTTACGGTATAATACTGGCAGCTGGAGCTGGGATGCTAGTATTATATTGTAAAACCATTTTTTTTTCTCTTTCAGTGTATAATTAGTTTTTCAAATATACCATGTACTTAAAAATAGTAATTTACACAATAACTGTAGAATATTCCAATTAGGCATAACACAGCCAGTTGCTTTATTAGCCGCCTTTGGGGTCAACGCTTCATGAGTGATAAAAAATAATAGACAGTATTTCTGATTTTGAAAGTCTTAAGTCATTGTGCTCGTGATCCGTGAATTTTGTTTCGATATCTGATGCGTTCAAATTATGGACAATAAATAAATACCAGAGAGTTATTTAATTTGCTGATCACGTACATCTTAGTAAGATAAATTCAAATGCTACATATATATATTAGTTTATATATATATATATCTTGTATTATGAAATTCTGAAGAATATCACCAATTCCAGTCCTGAATTCTGGGGGTCTTCGAAGACAAAGATAGTACGAAAAGGGGTGTGGTAACCAAAAAAGTAAGGAGGTTCTACTTCTTTGTGTCAAAGTTTTCGATTTATTTATTTTTTTACCTTTTTTATATCCCTCAAGTGTGTTGTTGTAAATCGTTGCTCTAAAGCGGTTTCGCAATATTATGATACAATCATTTTACTCGTTGAACGTAACGTTATGGCAATACTTTAAACTTGTTCTTTTTTCGAAACTATCTTTTTCAAACTGGGCGACCATTTTTCTGGAGTACTATTTAACCGATTTCCTTCATTTTTAAAAAACAAGAAAGGTAATCGTTTTTGCTGGAGTTTATGCCACCGAAAATTTTAATTTCATTGATTAATTATTTTTTGGAGCTCGTCATAATTTTTCCCCCCCCCCTTAAGGCGTGGACATTTTCTGTTCAAATGAGCGCCATTTTGTACCAAAAATTAACTTTTAAAACTAAATGTTGGTAGCTCCAGAGAATTTAATGCTCTTTTATAATTTGGCAGCCAAGTTACTTTCATATGTTTGTGACCGGAGTAAAACGGTTGCCTGATTCGAAGTTCACGGCGCTCACCTGCAGGTACTCTCCGTCGCACAAGGCGTATTATTATTATTTAAACACAAAAATTTAAATATATAAGTGAAATGTCACTGAATATAATGCAAAAAGTCCGAAAGTGTTGTTTTGTTTTTTGGTAATCGAAAAAAAAAATCATAAAAATCACGTGAATTTTAGGCTGAAGAATGGGCAGACCCAGAGTTTCCGAGGGGAGTCACGAGAACTTTTCAGCTTGCTTTGAAGTAATTTAAACCTTGATAAAATTTAATTAGAAAAATAATTGTATTTAAACTGAATGTTACGTCGAATCCTTTTAATTAAAATTAAGCATTGCTAATCTATGTCTCTTATTTTAATTAAGGTGCGTTTCAGCTCTTCACTTTTGCATGTAATAATCTACATGCGAAATGTGTACATGTGTAATGTCTTTAAATGTTGATACTTCAAAAATGCTTTTGAAGTATGTATTTGATTTGTTTCTCTTTTCCTGATTGATGCTCAAGATAGCGAGGTTTGACAATTTTCTTTTCACAATTTAATGAATTTGTGTATATCAACAACTAAGCAATAGAAAATTAATACATGAAACACTTTTCATATTTACCTTTCATGGTTACTTATTAACTCAATACACTGTCGATAGAAGAGGTGCGTGTGGATATTGGTACTTCAGGAGAGCTGAGGCAGCATAAAGTTGAAAAATCCCTGAACTAGATTCACACAATAAAAACTTTAATGGCTTTAAGTAAGTTAATAATATGTACAAGCCAGTGTCTAAAAAAATTTTTCAGGGGGGGGGGGGGGGGACTGTTTTGGAATCATTGTGCAGAGCCAGATGAAAACAATATTTAGATTATAAGAAAATCAAAACCTATGTTATCATTCATCGTGTCTTTTTAAGGCAAGAACCTTTAGCTATATGGAACTAAAGTAAAAAAAAAAAAATCAAATGGCTTTTATATTTATTTATTTATTTTTTTTTTTTTTTTTTTACGCGGAAAAGATCAGATCCAATTATGTGGACTTTATATAATGCTGAAAGTTAAATTTCTTATAACATTAGAAAAGAGTGATGTTGATAATGTTTTTTCATTTCTCAAAAAAAAAAAAAAAAATGCACAGCTGCCAATCTTCTTCTCTTTTTTTTTTTTTTTTTTTTTCCCCAAGTCAAATAAATAGATTTTGAATCAGAAATTTCATTTAATAAATGAAATAAATAAGTACCACATAGAAGCGATACAAATTTCATTAAATAAAATTTTCGTGTTTTACTGATTTGGAGAAAGAAAAAAAAGCTTAAAGTTTTCAGATATGTTATTGGATAAATGTATGCTTGTGTTATTAGTAGAGATCGACCGAAATTTCGGTTTCGGTTTCGGCACAAAATCGGAGTTTCGCCGAATATTCGTTTTCGGCGGAACTGCTGCCAAAATAGAGGCCTGACCGAAACTCGACCGAAACTATATGTATTTCAAAATCTCGTTCCTTCTTTCAGAAATTTTCAACTTTACTCATTGATGTGAGTTATATCGGCTCAAATGAGACACAGTTCATTGCTGTGAACTCCACTGTTTATCATTATCGGTCATGACTGATCCATGATGCGAGTGTAAATTATAAAGCAAGCAATGCATATATGACTAAACTTAAAAGTCGCTTATCACGTGATCTTTAAAAGCTGAAAACGTAACAGTAATAGAAAATTTTTACTTTAAAACTCCAGATTGTTTCGAATGCTTTATGAGAAAGGTGGTGTTAAAACATGTGAAGATTTACAAAATTTATTACAAAACATATATCGATATATGTATACTTAAAATATTTTTTTATTAGATAAGATTCGTATAATTGGAAACTATTTCCGTCTTATTGCTAAATTAATTGCATTTTATTTTACAAAAAATAGTTTTGGATAGAGGCACAGAGAGTCAACTTGGCACCGGAGATAAAATTTTCAATACTTTCTTAGGGAGGCAGGGACTGGCAAAGCTTTTTTTTAGAGGGGGGGGGGCGGTGAGTGAGCAAAGATTTATTTTAATCTTATTGTGCACATCGTAACAGAAAATTGACAAATGTTACATTTTTATACTTATATATGTGCTGTCCTCTAAAAAAACCCATTTTTTGAATTTATCTTTATATAAAGTCTAGTAAGGAATACAAAAAAATTCAACATAGCTATATTTTCACGGCTTGATCTGACTAAGATTTTAATGTTGAGCATTTTTCATTCTATCAATATGTTACAAAATGACAGCCAATTAAGCAAGAAATTGAAAAAAACCCACTTTTTCCCAAAAAAAACCCATGTTACCTAAAAAAAACCCACATGTAAAAATACTTGGAAATAAAATTATTTGACAGTAAAATATATATTTTTTTTTTTTTCATTATTATTTATTTTTAAACCACAATTCTGCAAAAAAATATTAAATATTTCATTATTTTGTAAATTGAAGGAATTTCAAATGCAAAATATAATTATTTATAAATTCGCTCCAGACTTTTCACATTTCTTTGCATACATCTTCAGTAAATTTAAGAAGAAAATTATTAAATAGCATTTGTAAAATCTCCGAGAGTTTATTAATGGAGAAGCATTAGTAATAGCCACATTTTGATTTCTTTTGTTCTGAATAACATAGTGATTAGATTCAAACTTGAGTATTCTTAATTTTTGTCGGCATTAAGCAATTTATTTGACGATCATCATTTACTTCTTCAATAATAATAACACGAAACTTTATTATCATCTTATTTAATAATCACCTACTGGCCACATTGTAACTTCTCAGCTTCTTGTACAGAACAGAATAAATCATTGTCTTCATTATCAGTAATATCACTTGCGGTGTTCAAAATTGCAGCTTCTTCTGTATTATGCATATCTGTATCTGATAAATCTGAGCTCCATAAAGATTTATTACTTTCCTGACTGCCATCTTCACTAGTAGTAGTACTTTCATTCTCAATGCTTGTTTTTGAATGCAGCAAAGAGTGATTACAATGCTTTTAAGTGCTTGGAAATTAATGTGATTTTAACACTTCATCTATTTCTTTTTGTGTCATAACTGAAACACTCATCTTTATTCTTTCCTTACATCTTGTAGTTTGTGTTTATTAAATTGCTCAGTGTCAATCTAGAAAAAAAATGTATCTAATTGATATTAAAAAATATTGAGTACTTAGGTAATACAAGGAATGGATTGGTGCTGTTTCCAGAACATCTGCCAACATTGCCACACAAAATCTTATTTTACTAATTACATTGCTTCAACATTTTTGCATGTGCAGATTTTTAATGCTTTTAATTTTTCCTACCATTGATGCAGTAACCTTAATGGCAGCAAGTATCAAGTCATGCTATCATACCTGAACCTTTAGCCATATTTGGCACCAAATAAATTTCCATTGCCTTTACTAAATACGTCTGCCAGCGGCCACCTTATGGCACTTTTCCCACAAGGAGAGTGTCGGATTCCACTTCTCGGTCCACACAACTTCGAAATATAATCCGGTCTTTTGATATGCTGCCACCACCGATATGAATACGTGATATCGGACACAATACGTGATGTATATTCAAGAAAAACCTAACTCTTTCTATTACACTTAAACAAACACTTTATTAACAATATTTACACTTAAACTCGGAGGTAAAGTATCCGGTTTAATATTAAATCAAAATAATTATAGAAACGCTTTACGTGTACCGTTAGACTACGTTCATTTATTCCACACTGAGATTTCTATTCATCTCACACCCGCTCTCAGCGCTCATTCCCCGAGCAATCTTCACACTTCGCTGCTCCGTCCGAACTCAACACTGGTCTCAGAGCTCCAACTCTGAACGACCTTACACCTTCGCTTCCTACGTTAGAACTAACTTTCTCTCTCTCGTAAACTGCAGAGCACCCTCCTTTCTACGGGGTTTCTCCTCTGTTTCCAAGGGTCCTTGACAACCCTTCCTCCCTCTTGACGGATCTGTCTTCCTAAACAAAAAGGTGCAATAGCTTTCCCGTATATGAAAGACCACATTGCAATGGAAATACTTCTTTCATTCTGTTCAACTCGCCACCCTTCGGATTAAGATTTTCTAAAGGACGCCTTTAACGGTACACAATAGATACATATACCATACATACAATATGCTAATCCCTTAAGAATAGCTTTCAACTCTTGCAGCTGTGAGAGAACCTGACAGAGAGAGTAAAATTTTCTTGCATTTTATCAAGGATTCTACTTTTGCTGGTTGCAATATGTTTATATTAACATATTTATTTGGGCTATTTAATTTTAGATTAATACTAATAAAAATTTTAACAAAAGTTTACTGTTTAACATTTTTAAATAAAAAAGTGGCTACTAGTTTAAAGTTAGTGGCCACTTATAAAACTACTACCACTGGCCACTAATGAAATTTCCCAATTTTGCCTTTTACCTAATATTATTAGTCCTTGTTGGTCTACCTAATATTAGGCGTGTATTGGTTTAAACATGGAAAATAACAGTTTTAACTTTCCTGGTCAAAATATGTTTTGATCATCAGTAATTAAGACTCATTTTGATTTGGAAAAAGAGATTAAAATTTATTTTATTAAAATAAATTTAATACAACATGTGTTACTTATCAAGTAATGACTTTTTCTGTATTAAGGCTAACTCAGATCAAACTTTGAAAATTATCTTTATTGCTGAAGAGTTTGCATAACAATTCACCAGGTGCATTGTGAAATCCAAAAATGTCAAATGTCTTTTTAATAGAGTTTCAATTACTTTTGAGTGGTTGAAGCAAATTCGACCACTTTTAAATGGTTAAAACCAGTTTTGACCACAATCCTGGTTAAAATGAGTTTTGACTGATCAAAATTACAACCCTGGCTTTACCTTCTCAGATGATAAAGCAAAGATAATGACGTTCATCGATGACACAGAAAGGGTGTTCTTGAAAGAAAATTTGCTGATTAAATTGCTGCCACTCCCTTCTTGAATTGTATTACGATTTTCTTCTGTGGTATATTTTAAATTACATAAGGGGGGGGGGATGCATCAGATTTCAAGTTTTACCTTTAATGCAAAAGACAAAATGATATTTTGCAATTCACTTACTGTGTTTTGCACAAAACTGCACAAACTTACAGTTCATCTGTATGCTTAGAAGATAAATAGTACAAATTACAAGCTATGCATCAATATTAGTTATTCCTAACTTAAGTAAAATATTTTGCATTAAACAGTTAAAAGAGTGAATAAAATAAAATAAATAAAAGTTTGAAAACATCAAAATAATGTGTAAAATACAAGTGAAGGGTATCTGTGTGTAAAAGAGATTGATGGGTTTTAATTTTGCAAACATGGATTTTTTTTTTTTTTTTTTTTTTTTTTTTTTATGACATACTAAAAAAAAAAAAAAAATTCCTTAGAAGTGCCTTCAATATACATTAAATTTGCATAATTTAATTATGTTCCTTAAAAATAAATGTATTTTTTTTTAATTGTATATTTTATCATTTATTTATTGAAAAAATTTTTGGGTTTTTTTAATTCCACCATGGGGTTTTTTTTAGCTCCATTTTCAAAGGTCGTCAGCCGAGCCCTACTTGACATAATCAGCTTTAAAATGTACTATTTTATTCACATTTTAATGGTTTAACATAAAAACATTTCAAAATTGATGTACATCATTCTAACATAACGTATTATAACAAGCAAATATGTGAAAATGAAGCTCATGTTTTGCCAAAATTCTGCATTATTAGAATAAATTCTTTTAAAACTAAATAAACACTCCTTAGGCATTATCAAATGTTTTTATTGTTGCAAATGGTGTATAGAAACAGGGCGAAACCAAAAAATTGACTTCAGTGAAAATATTTGATAAAATACTAGGGTGGGTTTTTTTTAGGAAACATTTCACACTGGGTTTTTTTTAGAGGACAGCACAATATATATATATATTTATTTAAAATTAGTACAAAATAATGGAAAATAAAGTTTAGAATTAATATTTTCGAGGCTTAAAATGTTGTCCTAATGCTAATTTTCGTTTTTTAGTCAAATTGAACAAATTATTTTAGCTTTTGTGCCCTTTACTTAAACTTTTACTTAAAGAATTAATTTTACTTAACCAATACTTAACTGTATACTTAAACAATTTAAATGCAAAATATTAACGAACTGAAAATATGAATATATTTAAAAATTAAATATTCATTATTGAATTTGTTTTACATTATTTAACTACATTGTTAATTAATTATTGATAAATGCCTATAATTATTGGTTGTTATAAAATAATAAAATACAAAAGTTGTATTATTCATGTTTCATTTTTGTTTGAAACTTATATACACACATATATATGTATACGTTTGTTTATTAGAAATGTGGTTCAATACACGTATAATTAATAAATTAATTAGTAATGTAATTAGTTATTATTAAATACTTATAAATTATGTGTTATTAATTAATTAATAATTATATGCAGTTATGTATGTACTAATCAGGTTTTAAAATTTTTGACACTTTCGGTTTAGGTTTCGGTTTCGGTCTTAAAACCTGTTTCGGTCGATCTCTAGTTATTAGTATTCTAGTTGATTGGTGAAATATTTTGAAATTTGTCATCGCCAAATCTTTAAACTTCTGCAGCAAGAGATGCCGGGGTTCGAAAAAAATCCACTCTCATAGCTTTATTTTTTATTTTTCCATTAAAAAAAAAAAATCCAGAGTTTTTTTTAATTTTTTTTTAAAGAAATATTTTGTACATATAACTTAAAAAGTAGAATGTACTAAAAAATTATATTACTTGATTGTCACCTAAAAGTTTAATTAAATGTAATGAAAGGGTTTTAGGAATGACAATTTTTTTAAGTTATTATATTTATTTACAACTTATTAACAATATGATGACAAAAAAACAGAATGCAGACAATTTCAGATAATGAAAAATGTATAAATAGCTTACATATATATATATTTTTTTTGAGTTAACGAAGGAAATTTCCAAGCAGGAAAAAAGTTACGTGCGCATGGTAGGTAGTACATTGTATGTTCATTTGTTTTCTTTGAAAGAAATTAATTTTGTGCATTTTTTTACATGTACAAAATATGATCCACTTACTTTAGTCTTTATTATACTTTTAACTTTTGAAATCAATGAAAAAAAAACCCGAAAATTAAAACATTTTTCTTTTTAAATTCCTAATGTATAATGTAGTTTATACATTTTTCGACTTTTGGCTCGGTTTCGAATAAACTCCAAAATAGGCTAAGTGTTGAAAAAGTGGCAAAACTAATAAAGACGTATAAGGGTCATTTTCACAGTAAAGGCAAAATTGTTTTAAACTTTTGAATGTAATTTTCTGGAGGGAAAAAAAAGCGCATCAGGATTTCATTACTTTTCAAACTTCTTTTTGTATCTGATACCTCCTTATACAGTACAGAATTTTTTGATAACTGACAGATAAACTAGACAATAATATAAATAAAATTGGATATTCCAAGTCCACAGATGAAACAAAAATTATGTTCTGAATTTTTAAGTTCTTCGGTTTTTAGGTTGCTAAAAGGATGCATCTCTTTTTATTAAATGCAGTGTTAAAGCTGTCTACAATTTGCATTATATTCGCTTTTTCTTACCTTATTTATGATGTCCACGGAGTATACACTGAAAACTTTGCCAAACTCCAAATGGAACTAATAAATTGAAAAAGATTCAATAATTTCACAATAGAACAAACAGTTATCTCTAAAAAAAGAAAAGGCTTTCTTTCTCCCAAATTACCTAATCATAATTTGGCATGTATGGCACTTTTTTAAAATTCATTTTCAGTGTCCATGGAGGGAGACTACTTTGGCTGCAGTTTATAAGTTAATTCCTTAGTAAAAAATAAAAACATTTTTTTTAAATATTAATGTAGAACATAACTGAAGACTTTTTTTTAATTAGTTATTATTGGGGGCGAGGGGATTAAATTGTTTAAATGTCAGTGAAAAATGAACATTGGGTTTTAGATGTAGGGACTTTAGACTTATATTCATTAAAATATTAAAGTTAAATATTACAATTATTTTGTCAGAAATGTATTTAATAGCTTACTTAAAACTTAAATATAGATATGAATAAAAATATAAGGAAATTTGCTACATTTCTTAATATTTATCACTTCGGGACCGTAAAATGTACCTTTTAGTGAGACTGACCTATAAGACATTAATTACAGTACGAATATTAAAAGTTTATGTCACTACAATGCAGTGACATGCATAGTACATATGTACTGCATATTTTTTCGGTTTAATGATTTTTTTTAATTAGTCAATAAGATTTAGTGCCCTAAAAATGATACAAAATAAGATATTAATCATATTTTTATTAAGTATTTGATAAAATAGACTTAAAGTATTTACGTCTGCCTCTTAGCCCTTAAATATGCTGGTGCAAACTCGCACAACATTATTTCCCATGCATTGTATTTTGTGCACCATATAAGGGTGGCTGAAAAGTATGTGCGCGTACAAAAATGCTATTTAGCCATTCATCCTTTTGTTAAATATGCAAGCAAATTTGCGTCGAGAAAGGTCACTGTCGCTTTTGCTCCATTCCATGTGCAGACGCCCAATGCTGTTGGACGATTCTATTAGTATTATTTTGGTACGTCGTATCATTAATCTTTATGTTTTTATCAATAAAAAATTGAAGATATTTTTTTTTTTTCCGTGACGGCCCAAGCCATTAATCCTTTCGGAAAAAGCTATCACACGGCGATTTTTCTGTTTCTTGCGTTTCTCTGCATTGGACATCAGTTGCCAATCATTCTGACGGTTCTGCGCCTTCTTGATGGTGAAGATTTTCGCATCCGACCACAAAACATCTTCCATGCGGCGCATCTTGAAAATTTATACAATCTCGTTAGTCTCTTTAGCTTAGCATCGTTTGACAAATGTTGCCCGCGGTGCAAACGATAACCGTGAAGTCCGAGAGAGCTTTCTGGACATTTTGACGAAAAGTATCCAGACTCTCTACAATGGAATTCAGGCTTACAGTGTCGTTTCGGGTAATTAATTCCCTTCTTGATGATGTTGGGAACAGGGTTGGCAAAAAACCGGGTTTTTTTGAAAAAAACAAAAAAAAACGGTTTTTTTGGTTTAAACCAGGTTCTTTTGGTTTAAACCGGGTTTTTTTGTATCTTTTTTAATTACATATATGCACATCAGTAAATAAAATTTAACATTCACAAGAATGATTAATATTACAATAACAATATATATATATATATATATATATTCTGAAAACAGTTTAAACAAAATAAATAAACAATTGTTATTAATTATGTACAAATTCAAATCATTAAATTTTATTTAGAGCTGAGCTAACATCATTTACATTCAAATTCAAAACAGTTATATATATACAAAAGTTTCCTATGTAATACATAGAACATGATCACTTGTGCCGTCAGGTTCTACAGTAATGGTGATAAGTTTTAAATAATTTTTAAAGATTACTTTTTAAAAAAGTTGAAGAAATAATTGCTGTTTTATATATACATATTTCCAAATGCAACCTGTAATTCATGTTTACCAAATGATTTAGCACACTTATAAAACATATTAATATGTTTATGTATTTCATATTACATTCATAGAATGGATTCTGTATCTTAATGTTGATACTTAAAAGTTTTTAATAGTATTTAATTGCAAGATTTGTATTAAATTCTTTAAAGACTTAATCTATTGCCTTCCTACATTTTTTCATTTTAATAAGCAACACTTAGTTGTGTTACATAAGAATATAAAGATATAATGTAGAATTTTACCTTGGTATGCTATACTAATTTTTTTTTTAAATAAAAATAATGCAAAGAAAAGAAAGTGAGACTTACTTTTTTATTCAATTTAAAAAAAAAATTGAATTTCAGTAAGAAAATTAAATTGAAATATATTTAAAAAATATATATAAAAGAAACATTTTAAAAACATGGAAATTGAATAAATTTTCAAAATTTTAAGAAAATGGAAGTACGACACATGTCTATAAAGATTCTATGTTAATAAACAGGATTATTAGGGTTTAGTGTTTTAAACAAAAAAACAAGTTTTGCCGCTTTTTGTAAACCCAGTCTGTTGCGTAACTTTGACTGTACAACACCAAATGAAGAAAATATTCTCTCTACATTTGCAGTAGTCGCTTTTGCAGTAAGAATCGTTTCAACTTCTTTCAACACACCATCATTGAACTTTTTGATTTCATTTTCTTGAATATGCCACCATTCTATAGCTGAGACATCTTTACTAAAATCATTCTCAAAAAGATATCTTTGAAATGGAGAACTTTTGGCACAAAATTTTAGTATCAGAGATAATAAATTGTTTTTGGGAAATTTTGTTTTAGCATATTCCAATGCTTCTTTTTTTTCCTCCGATGACAATTCGAGATCAGCATCCTTGGCTCTTGGATCCAACAGATAAGCAAGAAGATGGGCTGGTGTTATTGCCATTTTATAACGAGTATCTAGTTTTTTCATAATGTCTTTATTCAGTTTCAAATCTTCCATCTGTTTTTTTAAATTTTTAAAAAGAAAAACAGTTTCTCCAATTGTACAATTTTGGCTTTGTACTTTATCTAAAGCTACTCTAATTGGCTTTAATTGTTGAAAATAGTTTTCAGCATTTCTTTTCAATGAAATGTTTGAAACTAGACTTTGGATATTTTTATCAATTTTGTCTTTATTATTTTCGCATATAGTTACAAGAACTGACTATGATTTCAGATAGCTGTCTAAAGCGTCAGCAAATGAGTTCCAGCGAACTTCACAAGGCATTATTAGTTTTGATGTACTTGCATCTTTTCTGAAGCACGCATTTGCATATTGGTTGTTTCTGAAGTATTTGATTACATGCAAAATTTGTTCTTTTACATTTGGATAACTTATATCATTTGCCAGTAAATTTAAAATATGGGCTGCACATCCATAAGTAATAATATTAAACTCTTCTTTTTCATCAAACATATCCCTCATTTTTCGGACATTTCCAGTATTGTCTGTCACTAATGCTTGTATTAAACATTGAAATTCCGATTGGCATTTATTAATGGTTGTAGTCACAATATCATACAGATTTTCACTTGTATGAGCAATTCCCGATGTATCAATAGTGTCTGCTAAGTATGTATTCCCGTCTTTTGTTGTTAAAGTAACACAGATCACAGGTTCGTTGTGAATGTTTGACCATCCATCTAATCCTAATGTGACAACTTCATTTTTTAATATACAGTGAAACCTCTCTAAGGAGACCACCCATTAGACCATAAAAAATCGGTCTTTCAGAGAGGTGGTCTCTGAATAGAGGTGAAGGCGAAAGCAAAGTTTCATGAAATACATACTACAAAGAAATTATTATTGAATTAGTTTAATTTATTTCATATCTATACAGGTTTAAAGAAAGAATTAATTGTAATTTGCTTTGATTTTAACAACTTCTCATTAACAATTTTTATTTCTAAACATTCTTTGATCTGTTTAAACAAATTATTTATGTTAACATCATCTTTAACAGGTATCGAACTTTCTATCAAACTATTGATTTCAACAAGTGTTTCTTGACATGAAATAGATAATGAAACTGTTTAAATTAAATCAAACAATTAAATTAAACCATTAAATTAAGGAATTAAACTGTCCGCCAAATTCTCTCTGATGTTCCATTGTCGTGTGCTCTCAAAATTTTCACTTTGTCTTCCAAAGTTAACACAATTTTCTTAGACATCATCTAAATTGGTATCCTACGCACACAGCAAGAAAAAACACGATATGCACTTCGATGCGAATATCCACTGTGTTATAACTTCCACTGTTGAACAAAACTAAGGTGATAACAACAAGAGGAAATATTTCCAAGAAAAGCAACAGAATTGAGATAAACTGGAATCTGGACCACCACCACTCTTGATGACTTTGATTCGCCAGGTCTAAGGAAGTAGACTTATCTGAGCATATTTTCTGGAGAGAGATGGAATTTCCAGATTTCTCCATGCAAAGAAAAGTAATCTTACTCTTCGACTGAAAAGTTGAAAAGTGGTCTTTCAGGGAGGGAGACAGGAAATAGTGGTCCTTTAATGGAGGAAAATTAACATTGAGCTTATACCCAAAAATTATAGACCATAAATAAACGGTCTTTATGAGAGGTGGTCTTTCAGGGAGGTTTCACTGTATTTGCACATTTTTCTTTTTCTTTGCTGTAAGTATGATCTAATAAATCCCCAGCAATTTGTTTTCTTGATGGTGGAGAATATTCTGGGCGGAAACTCTGAACCATTTTAATAAACTCAGGATGCTCTACAGTGCTAAATGCCGTGTTTGTAGCATATATAAACCTAGCAACTTGTTCATCAAACATTTGCTTTTGAGATGGTGTTGATTTACTGACAAAAAAGTCCATAGTATCTCTTTTCCTTTTTCACTTGTTGCTCTTTGTGTTATTGCTGAATCCAAAGAACTTGAAATACTGGATAGTCACACTGACACATCATCTACACAAAAATAAAAATAAGAATTGCTTAATGATACAGAACATATTACTGCAAAAATCATAATCATATAATTAACAATAATTCAATACAAAGACATTTTTTTTCTTTGTTTTACTGCAAAGTAAACATCTCTATCATATTGATATATTTATTTTTGATAATTTATTTAATACTCGAGATAAAATTACCATGTCTTTTATGATTTTGGATATTTATGATTGGTGAAAACTTAGTTAATCTCTAAGAACCATGCATAAATTAAAAATTAACAATTTCATTTAATAACAGTTCTGATCACATAATTTGTTCTTAATAATATGATTAATTTGTAAAACTTTCAAACTTTTATCAAATGTAATTTTAAGATTATCAAAATAAAGTTCTCTAACAAAAAAATGTCTATTTAAAATTTTCTTGTTTTTTCCAAAATTTCATTACTTAGAATTACATAAATATTTTTTATTTCATAGAATATAACTTTCTAAAATCAAATAGCATATGCAAATTAAATAATAATATATGTGATTTTTATAATTTATCTTCTCAATCAAATAGCATTTCAAATAATAATGTAATTTTTTATAAGAGTTTAGAATCATCTGAATGAAGATATACATAATGTGTTCTCAATATGCATTACTTGTAATTTTACAGATAAATTAAAAATTTTGAATTTAACAAATATTTAACTTATTAACAAATTTTTAACAATTTTCTTTCAAAATTAAAAATAATAGCAGCAATAATAATGATAAAATAAGTACTTACCATTATCAACAGAATCAGAATCAGAATGATGATGAGAATTATTACAAGTTTCAATGTGTTTCTTCATCCTAGCTACTTGACCTTCCATTTCTTTATTACAATTTTTGCATCTAGCTCTACAACCTTTCCTTTTATCATTTTTTACTTCATTAAAATATAACCAAACTAAATCTTTTCTTCTACCAAAATTAGACATTTTTTGTTCTCAAATGCTAACTCTTGGACCATTCATACACAGGTGCAACTATGATGCAACTGTGACTTATGCAGGTTGACTGCTGAAATGAGTTGAGCTGTTCAGTTAGAAGTAGAAGTTATTTGTACATCAAATAATTTGAAAACTATTAATTATATAAGAAAAAAATCTTAAAAAAAATTAACAAAAAAACCAATTGGTTTTTTTTTTCAGAAAAAAACCATTTGGTTTAAACCCTGGTTGGGAATTCTTCGGGTATTGACAGTAGGCGGTAAGTCCTGATTTTTTTTTTTTTTTTTTTTTTTTTTTTTTTTTTTTTACAGAAACGTTTCCTACCGATTTTCACTGTTTAATAATCTTCTGGACAGTTTGAAGTGGAACTTTCAGACAAGATGCAATCCTTGAAGCCTTCTTTCTATTTGCTGCCAGTTTAGAAATGGCTAAACGATGAACACAGGGCTTCCTTCATAAACACGTAGAAAATAAATGAATACTATATCACAAGAAAATTCATAAAAAATACTACAAAAATAGAAAAAAAAAGCATACTTTCTCCGATTATTAGTTGTGAAAAGTAGTAGAAGAATGTATGTTTCACGTCAGCAGGAGCCGTGAGCCGGAGCCCGAGCCGGAAATGGCAGGTGTGGATAACAGGCATGTTGAGACAGGAAGTTCTGCGAACGGTGAAGGTCACCGGAAGTCGCAGGTGTGAATAACAAACAGGTTAAGACAGGAAACCGGAAGGGATTACGAGATAAGGATAGGATGAGACGTATTTTTTATGGGTTTTAATCAGGTTCTTTCTTGAAAGGGATTTTTTTTTTTTAATTGTGGACCCACCATAACCACCCGCTATGAAAACAATTCATAACGCCACAATTATTATTCTTTCCCCATCTGCCTATTCTTTTACACCAGTCATCTGCGAGAGACCTGTAACGAAATAAAAGGTTTAATTATTATTATGTTTAAGCAAGAGTTGTGTCATACGGGAAATCAGATGTGTGACGTCTGCTAAAGTTGTAGAGTGTCTATGAGGAAATCCAGCTTCACGGAACCTAGAAAAAAAGAAAAAAAAACAAGTCTTGCTTGATGTATGTGATAGCTAAAGGCCCCCCAACCTATACAAAATTTTAAATAATTTTATATAGGTTAGTAGATGATAAAAGAGAGTTCTGCGCCAGAGGCGTACGAGGCGTAGGCTCAAGGTCGAAGGAAGGTCACCGGAAGGGACAGGTGTGGACACCGGAAGTGGCAGGTGTGGGCACCGGAAGTTGTGCGGGCTGTGAAGGTCACCGGAAGTCGCAGGTGGGGATAACAGACATGTTGAGACAGGAAGTGAACAGGAAGTATGATCGGAAACGCGAAAGGAAATTTAACAGGAAACGCGACAGGAAGTGAATGCGATAAGGAAGAGAGGGGGAGGGCTTATTTTTGTGGGGGGCTTATGCTAACCTGAAATAAAAACGGAATTATTTCTTACTTTGTAAAAATTTAACATAAAATGTATCTTTTTTTTTTTTTTTTTTTTTCTCACCTGAAATAAAAATTTTATTTGCTAACTAACACCTAATATAAAAATGGAAATCTTTCTGACTTTGTTTTACTTTATAAAAGTTTAACGTGAAATTTATTTTTAGACTGGAAACGCGACAGGAAATAAGATCGGAAACAGGATTAGACATGCTTTTTCCAAAAAGGGTTTTCAGGAAGCAGTAAACATGTTTTAGGAACATGTTTGGGAGCTTGTTGGAACAGGACAGGTGGTTTGTGAGACCGGAAGTAATTAAGATGAGAGAGATAAAGAAGGTGCATGATTAGACATATAGATTTTGTTCTTTGTAGAGGGTGAAATTTTGTTTTATTTTTTATTTAAAGTGTTTTAATTTTTTTTTTAATTTAATTTATTTAAAGCGTTTCAAATTATTTTTTATATTTTTTTTTTGTAGTGTTTTACGTATTATTTTAATTTTTAGTGACATTAGAACCTGCAATTTCTGTATCACACATATCTTATCTTAGGTCACCAAGTATGTGTGTGTGTTGTTATCTCTTTAAATGCGAGAGATGGTTACTTCAGACCTGCGTTGAGATATCTTTATCATAGTTTTAATGAACTGCAGTAAATTGCCTTTAGCTATTGAGTAATTCGCGAGTTTTGGTTTAATATGAATGCTATTACATCTGTTTGTTTAATTTACAAGCACATTTCTCTTACAACATTCTGTCAACAGATCATTTCCATATTCGAAATAATAATTTAGAAGGAAAATTTTTATATGAAAATACTATGAAATGTCATTTATAGAGATTGACAAAAATAGCATGCTTGTTTCTTTCTCGTATTAACCTTATAATCATTTATTTTAGAAATATAGATTTATAGTTTTGTTACGAAAAATAACGTGTTTACATATTTTAAAAACGAAAGCAAAGTGATTTTTACAAATGTAACTATAAGCTATACACCCACGCATTTGTGTTATTGAATTAAATTACAATGCTTAAAATTGTATTCACCGTACTATTTTCCTGCAAAAGCCGTTTCGCAAACTTGTGTACTGAAATTAATGTGGCATTTTTAGGGAAAAAGTTAATTCAAGTCTTTGAGACTAATCTTTCAAAGGAAAAAAAAGATTTGTCATACTTTCTCTTACATTATATCTTCCGTTTTTTAAGTTTACAAATTTGTGGAGTAACTTAAATAATCGTTTTTATGCTAATTAAACAATATATTTTTTTAATTATATGTTTTTTTTTTTTAATTAACTTGTAATAGCTTCTTTTTTTTTTTTTTTTTTTTTTCTTTTTCTTAAAAGGGTACTGTAGAATAACTTATGTCACAAATACTACATCCTTCTTTAGTTAAATATGTTTCACTTAAGACATGACAAAGTGTCTTAGAAACATTTCATTTTGGAGTTAAGTGATTAAACAAGAAAAATATTATTTATAAAAACACAACACATAAGACTAGCGGCTGAGAGGTTCTACTCTCAAAGTTGATAGATGGAAGGTGTTAGGTTTAAACCTCTCTCAAGGTCGTCGACCTAACCGTTCGGAGTTTTCTTCGAACCTTGTCAATACGAGTTAGGAGCCCTTAGAATGACCCCTAGAGTGACCTATATCCCTAACTACAACCCTATATTTAACCAACCAGTCACAACACATAAGACATTTTAGATCATTACATAAGACATTTTAGATTATTACATTTAGTTAAGAAGTGATTTGACGTGCAAAATATTATTTATAAAAATATACAATAAGAGAATTTTAAAGATTTTTTCCTTTTAAATGAACAATTTTTAGTAACTATTTAACTTATTAAAGAGAGCGGGTATTTTGTTTAGAGTTATACGATTAAAATAAATTTTCAATAGATTTGACTTTATACAACCAACATTTTAAAAAAAGGGAATGGAATCTAGTTTTTATAAATTAACGTATTTCAATTTTACAAATACTTTACACCTCCTCTTTTTCCCCTCTTTGTTAGACTCCATACACATAAGACATAAAAGGCGTTTTAGAATACATCATTTAGAAATTAAGCGACTTGATAAGTAAAATATTATTTATAAAAGTAATAAAGATTTTTACTTACAAATGTATGAACTTCTGATAGGTAAGACTTTCTCAGTCATTGTGCAAGAATTAAGTGCTTATTGAACTTATAACATTATAGGATGAAATAATCGCGTGGCGTATTTTTAAACCAATAAAATGTCAGTATTTTTAAACCAATAAAAAGTTAGTATTTTTACACGAGCGCCCTCTATCATTATATAAATTTCAATGAAACGAGTTGATATTATTATACTGTGCCCTGAAATTGTTGTAATAGGTTGTATTTTTCGTTAAGTTAGTTTTCATTTAAGTTATTATGGAACGAGTTATGAATTCTTATGTTGGTGATGTAACCAACTTGGAGTGTCAACACTCATCACCAAAGTTAAATAATCAAGAGATGGATTCTACACTTTTACTCAAAGAAGCACCCGTTTCGAATTATGAAGTGAAACCCAACTCATCAGGACTAAAGTTACCCTTTGTGTGCACTACTTGCAACAAAGCTTTTTCCCGAAAGTTTGTCTTAATTAGACACATGAAATTTCACCTGGAGAAAAAACCTTTTGTGTGTGACATCTGCGAAAAACAATTTGTTCAAAAGAGTGACTTATTAAATCATGTGAAGATTCATTCAAAGAGCCCAGTGATTTATAATTGTGATCTATGTGCTGAAGTTTTTTCAAAAAAGAGTGACTTACTTCAACATAGCAAAATTCACAAATCGCCCAAACAATACAAGTGTATTGAATGCAATGAACTGTTTTCGAGAAAGTATGACTTATTGAAACATAAGAGGATGCATAAGCCCCGAAAGCAGTATGAATGCATCCAGTGTAGTGAAATATTTGATTGTGAATCAGATTTAGTACAACATTGTGATACTTTACATAAAGTTTTACCTAATGTGAAGAAGTCACCTGATTCGTTATATGAAAATGTGAAGCATTTTAACAGACAAAATGCTTTAAATGTATTTACTAAAACTGTAATAAATTCTAATGAGGAGAATGATCAAGACTTTCACACATTTTTTAACAGTATTCGGTCGGACGTTTTGAATGAATTAAATTATCAGATAGAAGTAAAAAGGTCAATGAAATGGTATGCAACTGCAAAAGTTGTTGTAAGTCGCCAAACACCGGACGGTGATATAGATACTATCACCCCATATTTTCATTCAAGAACTGTACTGGAATTGACGAATCAAAACATACCTGTACATGTTGAGGATGCCTTTACGAAAATTATTAACTCTTTTGAGAAATTCACTCAACAAGGATCTAATTGGACATTGCAACAAATATTAAATCTAGAACTGTCTACAGCTAAATATAGAATGGTTTAAAATGTGTGGACTGTTTTTGAAACATGTATATTCATGTTTTTGCTATTGTAGTTATTTAAAATGATAAATAAATAGCCTATGACTAAAAAATCTTAAGAGTTTTTTATTATTTTCATGGTAACTATTTTATATAAATTACTTATAACAGTTTGACAATGCTACATAAACTACTGTTTAACATTTTGAATGTCTTAGACAAAATGGGAATGAATTTGTTGAAATTATGTAAAACATGATGAAATAAATGCGATGTATTTATTATATGTTACTTAAACTACAAGAGAGATGATTGGAAATGTGTTATTTTAAATCTATGGTACTTTTAATAACTAACAAGGTAAGGCGTGACGTTATGAATCATCGATGGGTTTTCCTTTGAATATGTATTAATCTTACTTATTGATAAGAAAGTTGGAAAAATAGACTTAACACATTGTTAGAGGTTTTGGAGAAATATATAGTTGGTTAAAAATTTTAGAAAATTTAACATAAAGTAACAAATTTTAGAAAATAAACATTTCGATAAATGAAAAAAAAAAAATTAAATTTTGGTAAACTTTACACTTAGACAATATTTCAAACTAGGAAAAAATAATAACTTTACACTGAGACAATATTTTAATCTACGAAGAATTAGACTTAACACATTGTTACAGTTTCTTTGAAAAATATCTAGTTGGTTAGAAATTTTAGAAAATTCGACCTAACGAAATTAACACACTTAAAAATATCTAGGTTATACATTTTATAAAATAAGCAACAAATAAACATTTCGATACATTGACAAAAGAAAATAATTAAGTTTAAGTAAACTTTACAATTAGACAATATTTCAAACTAAGAAAAATAATAACTTTACACTTATATAATATTTTCAACTAAGGAAAATTAATAACTTTAAAAATCAGACTTAACACATTGTTAAAGTTTTTTGAAAATAACACGACATTTTCAAAGCAGTGGAAATAGTATACCTGTAAAAAAATTCAACTTAGTGGAATTTAATATTGAAATTTTTTAACCGCACTCATTTAAAAAATAAAACTTTATAAAATATTCACTTTTTTTAAATAAGCAACTGTTAAACATTTTGAATGTCTTAGACAAAGTGTGAATAAATTTGTTGAAATTATATAAAACATGAAAAATTTCATAACTTTTAAAGGAAATTTTATTTTTGGTGAAATAAACTCGAGCTATTTATTGTATGTAACTTAAACTACTATAGAGAATCGATTGAAAATGTGTTACTTTTAAGCACTCACAAGATAAGACACGATGTTAGGAATTATAGATGTGTTTTTCCCCCACAATTGACGTCACTTGTAGCATATTTACTGATCAAGTCATAAAATCATAGTTCAGGGTATGTTTATGAGCACGGCGTTTAGTTGAGATTTAAGATATTTGAGAAATATAAACTACAACTTTGACTACTTTTTGAAATTTCCCCCTACATAAGAAAAAGGACATAGGAAAATAAAATGAAAAGTTGTCTTTGAATGGAATCGAACCATTATCTTTTCACTTAACAGCTGAATGCGTTGACAATTACATCACAAAGGCACTGATAACAACTGGTTGAATATATTGGGTTTCTTTTTTAAGGTTAAATTCATTTAATATTCAAGTTATTTCTTAATGATACACTTAAAAACAATAAATTAAATTAGCATTCAAAAAACAAACGATCACATTATTGTGTAAAAAAATCAAATGTTTTGAAAGTCACGAGTTAAAATTGTGGAGGGCGCGATAACTTGGAAGTGCATTGCAGAAGGGGAGTTAAATTTTTGAAGAAGTTTAATCTTAGAAGACTAGAGTAAAATTTGAAATGACTTAGAATTTAATTAGAATTTAGATGTGAACCTTTTAAAATGAAATAATAGTTTTTTTTGTATCGCCCTCTATCGGTGGGTAATGGAATTAAGAGATAATTAAAAGTTTTAACTTGGATTCGAACCCACAACAAAAATTATTTTACGGTTTGATAATTTAGGGTAGGTTTAACTAAGAAAACCATGATATTATAGTATTTAGAGATGTTTTAAGATATTCGATAAAGGAAATCATCTAAATTTTCAATTTAATTGAATGGTTTACTGCTTAAAGTACTACAAAATGAATAGAACCCGATACATAGTTTTTTTAAATTAATTATATTTTTCGAAAGGTTAAATTGACTTATTGATAAACTTAGGATTTATGTTTAAAGTGAATAAATTTGATATGTTAGGTTTACTTAATAACAGAGGGTTGAATAAGTTATTTTTTTTTAAATTAAAATTTCATAAAAATAAAGTTTACTAAAAGTTTTTAATGTTAAAAAAATTGTAAGTTACGTTAAAAAAGTTAACAAAAATATAGTTTAAAAAAATTAAAAGTTTACAAAAAGTTTAAAATTCTTTAAATTAATTAAAATTAACTTTTTAATTTTAACTATTGAGAGACTATAATTTAATTGTTAATCCTTGTAACCAACTGGTGCATATCAAATATCTGCACATGTGCAGAAAAAACATACACTTTTACACTAACGTGAGTTCGATTTTAAATTATTTGCTAATTTTTATACAACTCGTTTACCTTTCAGAAACAAAATAGAATTAAATACTTACCGAAAAACACGTCCACTTCTTATGCTTTCTTTCACTAGACTAACCTATCTCTCTTAACTTTGTTAGGGGGCGCTGCAATCGACGTAGAGGCGCTACCAGTCTTCCGGTTTGTGACGTCATTTCCGGTTTGAGATAAGAATAAACTTTAAATACAAACTACACTCGCTCGGTCATTCTTCCTCCACTCTTACTTGATAGCAGTTGTTAGTTTCTTATATTGACGTGTTGAATGACGTCATCACGTGTTTGTCTAAACTTGTCCAGTCTTGTTTCTGTGCTGCACGTCTGTTTTGCTAACTCATCTCTTACTCGTCTAGACTTGTTTCGTCTGCTTTGATGATTCATCTTTTGCTTTAACTGTTTGGCCTTGCTGGTGTCAACCACCTCATGTGTTTTGTCATAGCTTGAATATACTTTACACCAATCACTTAAATATAAAAGTCTTGTCACAACTTACTTAAACTTTGATAAAAATATTAATTATTCATAAATTTTATCAAATTCTTATACATTTACTAAGTCACTTTCATTCAAAAATATGGTAAAGTCCGATTTTAAATCGAAGTCTAAGATAAATTCCCCAAATTTGTAACATTTTAACACTAATAATAAATATCGTAAGCACCCTGTACATACAAGTTTTGTAAACATAATATTACTTATAGCTAACTCGATCAGTCTCATGATAAATAATATAAGAAAAAGTTAGAATAGTTCACATATTTTTGTAATTAAAAAATGTATGCACAAACACACACACACAATATCTTACAAGGTTACAATACTCAACACACAGTTCACCATACTTAAAAAAACGATTCACGATAAATTTATAAATTTAAATTTGAATATTTTATTTATAAATGAACAATTATAAATAAAAATACTTCAGTATTTTTCAAATATTTAAATTTAAATTTATAAATTTATCGTGAATCGTTTTTTTAAGTATGGTGAACTGTGTGTTGAGTATTGTAACCTTGTAAGATATTGTGTGTGTGTGTTTGTGCATACATTTTTTAATTACAAAAATATGTGAACTATTCTAACTTTTTCTTATATTATTTATCATGAGACTGATCGAGTTAGCTATAAGTAATATTATGTTTACAAAACTTGTATGTACAGGGTGCTTACGATATTTATTATTAGTGTTAAAATGTTACAAATTTGGGGAATTTATCTTAGACTTCGATTTAAAATCGGACTTTACCATATTTTTGAATGAAAGTGACTTAGTAAATGTATAAGAATTTGATAAAATTTATGAATAATTAATATTTTTATCAAAGTTTAAGTAAGTTGTGACAAGACTTTTATATTTAAGTGATTGGTGTAAAGTATATTCAAGCTATGACAAAACACATGAGGTGGTTGACACCAGCAAGGCCAAACAGTTAAAGCAAAAGATGAATCATCAAAGCAGACGAAACAAGTCTAGACGAGTAAGAGATGAGTTAGCAAAACAGACGTGCAGCACAGAAACAAGACTGGACAAGTTTAGACAAACACGTGATGACGTCATTCAACACGTCAATATAAGAAACTAACAACTGCTATCAAGTAAGAGTGGAGGAAGAATGACCGAGCGAGTGTAGTTTGTATTTAAAGTTTATTCTTATCTCAAACCGGAAATGACGTCACAAACCGGAAGACTGGTAGCGCCTCTACGTCGATTGCAGCGCCCCCTAACAAAGTTAAGAGAGATAGGTTAGTCTAGTGAAAGAAAGCATAAGAAGTGGACGTGTTTTTCGGTAAGTATTTAATTCTATTTTGTTTCTGAAAGGTAAACGAGTTGTATAAAAATTAGCAAATAATTTAAAATCGAACTCACGTTAGTGTAAAAGTGTATGTTTTTTCTGCACATGTGCAGATATTTGATATGCACCAGTTGGTTACAAGGATTAACAATTAAATTATAGTCTCTCAATAGTTAAAATTAAAAAGTTAATTTTAATTAATTTAAAGAATTTTAAACTTTTTGTAAACTTTTAATTTTTTTAAACTATATTTTTGTTAACTTTTTTAACGTAACTTACAATTTTTTTAACATTAAAAACTTTTAGTAAACTTTATTTTTATGAAATTTTAATTTAAAAAAAAATAACTTATTCAACCCTCTGTTATTAAGTAAACCTAACATATCAAATTTATTCACTTTAAACATAAATCCTAAGTTTATCAATAAGTCAATTTAACCTTTCGAAAAATATAATTAATTTAAAAAAACTATGTATCGGGTTCTATTCATTTTGTAGTACTTTAAGCAGTAAACCATTCAATTAAATTGAAAATTTAGATGATTTCCTTTATCGAATATCTTAAAACATCTCTAAATACTATAATATCATGGTTTTCTTAGTTAAACCTACCCTAAATTATCAAACCGTAAAATAATTTTTGTTGTGGGTTCGAATCCAAGTTAAAACTTTTAATTATCTCTTAATTCCATTACCCACCGATAGAGGGCGATACAAAAAAAACTATTATTTCATTTTAAAAGGTTCACATCTAAATTCTAATTAAATTCTAAGTCATTTCAAATTTTACTCTAGTCTTCTAAGATTAAACTTCTTCAAAAATTTAACTCCCCTTCTGCAATGCACTTCCAAGTTATCGCGCCCTCCACAATTTTAACTCGTGACTTTCAAAACATTTGATTTTTTTACACAATAATGTGATCGTTTGTTTTTTGAATGCTAATTTAATTTATTGTTTTTAAGTGTATCATTAAGAAATAACTTGAATATTAAATGAATTTAACCTTAAAAAAGAAACCCTATATATTCAACCAGTTGTTATCAGTGCCTTTGTGATGTAATTGTCAACGCATTCAGCTGTTAAGTGAAAAGATAATGGTTCGATTCCATTCAAAAACAACTTTTCATTTTATTTTCCTATGTCCTTTTTCTTATGTAGGGGGAAATTTCAAAAAGTAGTCAAAGTTGTAGTTTATATTTCTCAAATATCTTAAATCTCAACTAAACGCCGTGCTCATAAACATACCCTGAACTATGATTTTATGACTTGATCAGTAAATATGCTACAAGTGACGTCAATTGTGGGGGAAAAACACATCTATAATTCCTAACATCGTGTCTTATCTTGTGAGTGCTTAAAAGTAACACATTTTCAATCGATTCTATATAGTAGTTTAAGTTACATACAATAAATAGCTCGAGTTTATTTCACCAAAAATAAAATTTCCTTTAAAAGTTATGAAATTTTTCATGTTTTATATAATTTCAACAAATTTATTCACACTTTGTCTAAGACATTCAAAATGTTTAACAGTTGCTTATTTAAAAAAAGTGAATATTTTATAAAGTTTTATTTTTTAAATGAGTGCGGTTAAAAAATTTCAATATTAAATTCCACTAAGTTGAATTTTTTTACAGGTATACTATTTCCACTGCTTTGAAAATGTCGTGTTATTTTCAAAAAACTTTAACAATGTGTTAAGTCTGATTTTTAAAGTTATTAATTTTCCTTAGTTGAAAATATTATATAAGTGTAAAGTTATTATTTTTCTTAGTTTGAAATATTGTCTAATTGTAAAGTTTACTTAAACTTAATTATTTTCTTTTGTCAATGTATCGAAATGTTTATTTGTTGCTTATTTTATAAAATGTATAACCTAGATATTTTTAAGTGTGTTAATTTCGTTAGGTCGAATTTTCTAAAATTTCTAACCAACTAGATATTTTTCAAAGAAACTGTAACAATGTGTTAAGTCTAATTCTTCGTAGATTAAAATATTGTCTCAGTGTAAAGTTATTATTTTTTCCTAGTTTGAAATATTGTCTAAGTGTAAAGTTTACCAAAATTTAATTTTTTTTTTTTCATTTATCGAAATGTTTATTTTCTAAAATTTGTTACTTTATGTTAAATTTTCTAAAATTTTTAACCAACTATATATTTCTCCAAAACCTCTAACAATGTGTTAAGTCTATTTTTCCAACTTTCTTATCAATAAGTAAGATTAATACATATTCAAAGGAAAACCCATCGATGATTCATAACGTCACGCCTTACCTTGTTAGTTATTAAAAGTACCATAGATTTAAAATAACACATTTCCAATCATCTCTCTTGTAGTTTAAGTAACATATAATAAATACATCGCATTTATTTCATCATGTTTTACATAATTTCAACAAATTCATTCCCATTTTGTCTAAGACATTCAAAATGTTAAACAGTAGTTTATGTAGCATTGTCAAACTGTTATAAGTAATTTATATAAAATAGTTACCATGAAAATAATAAAAAACTCTTAAGATTTTTTAGTCATAGGCTATTTATTTATCATTTTAAATAACTACAATAGCAAAAACATGAATATACATGTTTCAAAAACAGTCCACACATTTTAAACCATTCTATATTTAGCTGTAGACAGTTCTAGATTTAATATTTGTTGCAATGTCCAATTAGATCCTTGTTGAGTGAATTTCTCAAAAGAGTTAATAATTTTCGTAAAGGCATCCTCAACATGTACAGGTATGTTTTGATTCGTCAATTCCAGTACAGTTCTTGAATGAAAATATGGGGTGATAGTATCTATATCACCGTCCGGTGTTTGGCGACTTACAACAACTTTTGCAGTTGCATACCATTTCATTGACCTTTTTACTTCTATCTGATAATTTAATTCATTCAAAACGTCCGACCGAATACTGTTAAAAAATGTGTGAAAGTCTTGATCATTCTCCTCATTAGAATTTATTACAGTTTTAGTAAATACATTTAAAGCATTTTGTCTGTTAAAATGCTTCACTTTTTCATATAACGAATCAGGTGACTTCTTCACATTAGGTAAAACTTTATGTAAAGTATCACAATGTTGTACTAAATCTGATTCACAATCAAATATTTCACTACACTGGATGCATTCATACTGCTTTCGGGGCTTATGCATCCTCTTATGTTTCAATAAGTCATACTTTCTCGAAAACAGTTCATTGCATTCAATACACTTGTATTGTTTGGGCGATTTGTGAATTTTGCTATGTTGAAGTAAGTCACTCTTTTTTGAAAAAACTTCAGCACATAGATCACAATTATAAATCACTGGGCTCTTTGAATGAATCTTCACATGATTTAATAAGTCACTCTTTTGAACAAATTGTTTTTCGCAGATGTCACACACAAAAGGTTTTTTCTCCAGGTGAAATTTCATGTGTCTAATTAAGACAAACTTTCGGGAAAAAGCTTTGTTGCAAGTAGTGCACACAAAGGGTAACTTTAGTCCTGATGAGTTGGGTTTCACTTCATAATTCGAAACGGGTGCTTCTTTGAGTAAAAGTGTAGAATCCATCTCTTGATTATTTAACTTTGGTGATGAGTGTTGACACTCCAAGTTGGTTACATCACCAACATAAGAATTCATAACTCGTTCCATAATAACTTAAATGAAAACTAACTTAACGAAAAATACAACCTATTACAACAATTTCAGGGCACAGTATAATAATATCAACTCGTTTCATTGAAATTTATATAATGATAGAGGGCGCTCGTGTAAAAATACTAACTTTTTATTGGTTTAAAAATACTGACATTTTATTGGTTTAAAAATACGCCACGCGATTATTTCATCCTATAATGTTATAAGTTCAATAAGCACTTAATTCTTGCACAATGACTGAGAAAGTCTTACCTATCAGAAGTTCATACATTTGTAAGTAAAAATCTTTATTACTTTTATAAATAATATTTTACTTATCAAGTCGCTTAATTTCTAAATGATGTATTCTAAAACGCCTTTTATGTCTTATGTGTATGGAGTCTAACAAAGAGGGGAAAAAGAGGAGGTGTAAAGTATTTGTAAAATTGAAATACGTTAATTTATAAAAACTAGATTCCATTCCCTTTTTTTAAAATGTTGGTTGTATAAAGTCAAATCTATTGAAAATTTATTTTAATCGTATAACTCTAAACAAAATACCCGCTCTCTTTAATAAGTTAAATAGTTACTAAAAATTGTTCATTTAAAAGGAAAAAATTCTTTAAAATTCTCTTATTGTATATTTTTATAAATAATATTTTGCACGTCAAATCACTTCTTAACTAAATGTAATAATCTAAAATGTCTTATGTAATGATCTAAAATGTCTTATGTGTTGTGACTGGTTGGTTAAATATAGGGTTGTAGTTAGGGATATAGGTCACTCTAGGGGTCATTCTAAGGGCTCCTAACTCGTATTGACAAGGTTCGAAGAAAACTCCGAACGGTTAGGTCGACGACCTTGAGAGAGGTTTAAACCTAACACCTTCCATCTATCAACTTTGAGAGTAGAACCTCTCAGCCGCTAGTCTTATGTGTTGTGTTTTTATAAATAATATTTTTCTTGTTTAATCACTTAACTCCAAAATGAAATGTTTCTAAGACACTTTGTCATGTCTTAAGTGAAACATATTTAACTAAAGAAGGATGTAGTATTTGTGACATAAGTTATTCTACAGTACCCTTTTAAGAAAAAGAAAAAAAAAAAAAAAAAAAAAAAGAAGCTATTACAAGTTAATTTAAAAAAAAAAAACATATAATTAAAAAAATATATTGTTTAATTAGCATAAAAACGATTATTTAAGTTACTCCACAAATTTGTAAACTTAAAAAACGGAAGATATAATGTAAGAGAAAGTATGACAAATCTTTTTTTTCCTTTGAAAGATTAGTCTCAAAGACTTGAATTAACTTTTTCCCTAAAAATGCCACATTAATTTCAGTACACAAGTTTGCGAAACGGCTTTTGCAGGAAAATAGTACGGTGAATACAATTTTAAGCATTGTAATTTAATTCAATAACACAAATGCGTGGGTGTATAGCTTATAGTTACATTTGTAAAAATCACTTTGCTTTCGTTTTTAAAATATGTAAACACGTTATTTTTCGTAACAAAACTATAAATCTATATTTCTAAAATAAATGATTATAAGGTTAATACGAGAAAGAAACAAGCATGCTATTTTTGTCAATCTCTATAAATGACATTTCATAGTATTTTCATATAAAAATTTTCCTTCTAAATTATTATTTCGAATATGGAAAGGATCTGTTGACAGAATGTTGTAAGAGAAATGTGCTTGTAAATTAAACAAACAGATGTAATAGCATTCATATTAAACCAAAACTCGCGAATTACTCAATAGCTAAAGGCAATTTACTGCAGTTCATTAAAACTATGATAAAGATATCTCAACGCAGGTCTGAAGTAACCATCTCTCGCATTTAAAGAGATAACAACACACACACATACTTGGTGACCTAAGATAAGATATGTGTGATACAGAAATTGCAGGTTCTAATGTCACTAAAAATTAAAATAATACGTAAAACACTACAAAAAAAAAAATATAAAAAATAATTTGAAACGCTTTAAATAAATTAAATTTAAAAAAAAATTAAAACACTTTAAATAAAAAATAAAACAAAATTTCACCCTCTACAAAGAACAAAATCTATATGTCTAATCATGCACCTTCTTTATCTCTCTCATCTTAATTACTTCCGGTCTCACAAACCACCTGACCTGTTCCAACAAGCTCCCAAACATGTTCCTAAAACATGTTTACTGCTTCCTGAAAACCCTTTTTGGAAAAAGCATGTCTAATCCTGTTTCCGATCTTATTTCCTGTCGCGTTTCCAGTCTAAAAATAAATTTCACGTTAAACTTTTATAAAGTAAAACAAAGTCAGAAAGATTTCCATTTTTATATTAGGTGTTAGTTAGCAAATAAAATTTTTATTTCAGGTGAGAAAAAAAAAAAAAAAAAAAAAGATACATTTTATGTTAAATTTTTACAAAGTAAGAAATAATTCCGTTTTTATTTCAGGTTAGCATAAGCCCCCCACAAAAATAAGCCCTCCCCCTCTCTTCCTTATCGCATTCACTTCCTGTCGCGTTTCCTGTTAAATTTCCTTTCGCGTTTCCGATCATACTTCCTGTTCACTTCCTGTCTCAACATGTCTGTTATCCCCACCTGCGACTTCCGGTGACCTTCACAGCCCGCACAACTTCCGGTGCCCACACCTGCCACTTCCGGTGTCCACACCTGTCCCTTCCGGTGACCTTCCTTCGAGCCTACGCCTCGTACGCCTCTGGCGCAGAACTCTCTTTTATCATCTACTTAGGTTGTATTATCTGACTAAGCAGGGGTCGCATGGCCGCCACACCACTCATTGTTGCCTTCGATTCGCATACAACAAACAATACTTTTTGTATTGATTAGTAAAAAATCAATATATACAGAATTTTTATACAACTTTTCGCAACGAAATAGGTTCATCGTCCATATTTTTTTTTTTTTTTTTTTTTTGCATAGATTAATTATATACAACTTGATGAAAAATAAATATATATACAACTTTTTTTCCCCCTTTAAACATTAACTTAAATGTGAATGAGATTAAAATAGATGTGAGGACTAAATTTTTAGTAACAGAATGTCAACAGTGCTAGTAGAGTTGAGTGGTAGGAACCCTGCTATAAAAAATAATACCTGTAAAAGAAATATATATGTGCTACCTTTCGCACTCGGCGACCTAACTGTTTAGAGTTTAACATGAAATTTACTTATAATTCACCTGTAAAAGAATTTGTTTCCCTTCTTTAAACATTAACTTAAATATGAATGAGATTAAAATAGATGTGAAGGCTAAATTTTTAAAAAGTTAATGAAAATCCACTGAGGGTTGTGTTAAATAAAAGGAGATGATCGACTTTGACAGCATTTTTCTAAAAGTTTATTTATCGAAAAAGGAATCATACGTTTCGTGTTCGTCGACCTAACTGTTCGGAATTTTCTTCGAACCCATTATTTTTGACTTTATAAAAGTTTAATGTAAAAAATTATTCTTTAAGTTTTAACTGAAATGAGATTGAAATAGATGTAATGGCTAAATTTTTAAAGATTTAAAATGAAAATTGTGATAGCCATGTAAATGAAAGTAATGCGATTACTTTGTTTTATAAAAATCTAACATGAAAATAGCTGGTAGACGTTTACCTTTCGCACTCGTCGACCTAACCGTTCGGAATTTTGTTTAAACTTACGAGTTAGGATCCCTTAGAAAGACCTACATGAAGACACTTATCCCTAACGTAGATAATAAACCCTATATTTAACTAACCAGTTACAACACACTAGTATACCTGTAAAAGAAAAATAATACTTACAAAAGGAAAAAAATAATATCTGTAAAAGAAAAATAATACCTACAAAAGGAAAAAATAATATCTGTGAAAGAAAAATAATACCTATAAAATAAAAAATAATACCTGTAAAAGAAATATTTTTTTTTTAAGTTTGAAAAAACAGAGATACAATTTTTTTAAAATTCGAACCTTGTGTCAATACGAGTTAGGATCCCTTAGAAAGACCTACATAGAGACACTTATCCCTAACGTAGATAATAAACCCTATATTTAACTAACCAGTTACAACATACAAGACATAATCGTTACATTCAGTTAATAAGTGATTTGACATGTAAAATATTAGATATAAAAACATGCAATATGATATATACAACACACAAAACAAATTTAAAGATTTTTTCCTGTTCATATGAACAATTTTTAACAAGAATTTAGCAATAATTTAACTTGAGAGCAGGTATTTTGTTTAGAGTTATACAATTATAATAAATTTTAACCCTATTTTACTTAATACAACCAACATTTAAAAAAAAGAGAACGACATCTAGTTTTTTTAACGTCACATATTTGAATTATTAACCTATTTTAGTTAAAAGTATGATACTTAAGTGATTTTATTTGAAAAATCCATACAACATTTTAAAAGCAGTCGAAAGATTTTTGCTTTTGAAAAATAACTAACAGAATTTTAATTTTTTAAGGATTGGGTAGATGACACTAACTTTAAATTAATTTTTAATAGGTCACTTTAAATAAAATACATTTTTTTATTATTATTAAAGAAATATAAACTACTCACACATTATTATTATGCTGCATTTTAACATAACAACATTCACAGTAATAGACATGCGATTAAGACCATTGGAATTCTACAACTTTTCTGTTGTCATGTGTTCACAGAGGAAATCTTTTCATATAGAAGGCAAAATAAGATAATGATAAACATGATTCGTTATGCAACTATACTTATAAGGGTAAGTATTATTTTTCAAAAACATCGTTATGTTTAATCAGGAAATTATTTAAGACCATTTTACATGGTATTACAGAATAAATCTTTTCATAGGATGCAAGATAAGATAATATCACATAAGGTATTGATAAACGCGATTCGTTATGCATATGTTTAAACAGGAAATTTGTTTAAGAGATAACATTACTTTATTTATATAAAGTGTCCAATTATAAATTTTGCTGATTTAATTAATTTTATTTCGAATTTGAAAATAGTATTGACAGACCATTCAAATTTTACTTTTGCACAATATTTAAATAAGGGAAATTGTATACAATATTTAAAAAAAAATTAATTAGGAATGTTAGAAAAGGAGAGTGCTTTAAGGAAAATACGTTACGATTTTAAAACTTTTTTTTAATACATTTCTAAGTTTTATAAACTTTATCGAAAAAAAGAAAAGAAACTTTTTGCATGTGACTTTTTTTAACCAATAAAATGCTAGTATTTTGAAACAAGCACCCCCTACATGAGAATGTTATTTTACGAACAAAGTGTTTAATACTATACAATACTTTGTGATTGATGTAAAAGGTTGTGATTTTCGTCTAAGTATTAAAGTTGATATGGAACGCGCGATGCAATCTTGTATAGCGGATAAAGCCATGTCACCTAAAGCAATTAAAAAGGTACCCTATTTCTGCAAGTCGTGTAACAAAACATTTTCTCGAAAAGTTCACTTAGTGTTTTTTATGAAAAATCATCTAAAGGAAATGTGTTTTCGCTGTGAGGTGTGTGGTGAAGTTTTTTCGCAAAAGATTCACAAATCGCCCAAACAATTCAAGTGTATAGTGATTGCAACGAATTGTTTTCAAGAAAGACAGACTTATTGAAAGATAAGAAAACTCACAACTTAGCAAAACAACATTCATGTACAAAGTGTTGTGCAATATTTAATTGTGAATCTGATTTTTTAAACATTGTGATACATTTCATAAAGCTTTACCTAACATTGCGAAATCACCCTGTTTGAAAGATTTGTTATTTGAACTGATAGTGAAGCTTATAGATTAGTTCGAACTTATAGTGAATTAAAAGACAAAATGATATGCGAAATATATGAAGTGGAATTAACAGATCAAAACGTGCATGTATAGAATGCCTTTTTCAAGTTGTTTAACTGATTTTAAGATTTCACTGAACGAGTGACTTATTGGACATTACAAAAATTTTGAAATTAGAATTGTATACATCTTAATATGACAGAATTATTTGATGTGTGTTATTTTAAATGATGAATAAAATAGTTTGATTGCGAAAAAAGTGTTTTCTTTAACCCACACTGTTAAAACTGATGTTGTGTATTTTGAATGACTTAGACAAAATATTAATTTAAAACAAGAACGAAAAATCATGCGTCAAGCATAGATTATGTAACACTTTCCAACGCCTCCAAAATAATTTTACGAATCATACTCTTTAATCAGCTAAAAGATAACATCTAAGTAATCCGAATACTTTTATTCAGCCCTGTATAGGATCTATAGATTTGTATATATACTACATAGGATGCTAAATTTTAGTTCAGTTAGGAAACACGTAGCACAGTTTAAAATTCTCCGTCTGGAGTTAAATAATACGGAAATGTGTTCCCGAACTTTTGTGCTTCCCTGTATAGGATCTACAGAATTTATACACACCACGTAATATACAAAAAGCGATTTAAAATTAAAATCGCGTTCAGTAACTTAAAACGCACTTCCAGGAATTATTGTTAACATACAGTAGAGAATTCTTTTGTGTGTCCCTGTAAATGAACGATGACTGCTATACACACAATATTCTGTAGTAAGTCTCTTGTAATGAACCTTATATAAATTTCAATGCGTTTAAAATAGGGAAACATTATTTAAATAAACCGCAGACGATTTTTCTCCATAGACGTAATGTAACGGAATTCTTTTGACTGTCCCTGTAAAGTAAGTATAAGTGCTATGCACACCCTATTCCATATTAAGCTTCTTCTAATGCACCTTAGTGATATATATAAATTTCAGTGCGTTTAAAATAGTCAAACATTATTTAAATAAACCGCAAATGATTTTTCCCCATAGACCGCAATGTAACGGAATTCTTTTGAGTGTCCCTGTAAAAAAACTATAAGTGCTACACACTTCCATTGAAATAGGGAACATGCTATAGATAACGATTATAACATATAAAAATTGCAGGGCAATCCGAGCATATTTACGGGAGTTAGAGCACGGACAGACGGCAGACGGCAGACGGCCAGACGGCCAGACGGCCAGACGGCCAGACGGCAGACGGCCAGACAAACCGAAGTCATAAACACTTTTCAACTAGGTTGGAAAGTGTTAAAAAGATTTTAACATGAGATAAGAGTTTTATAATAAAAATTGACTCACCTAAAATTTTTTCAAGATAGTCTATCTACGTTTCCAATCTAAACTTGTTATCAACTTGCTATATGCATGTTTGAGTGACTCATTTTTACCTGTGTCGAACTGTCTGTTGGGAAAATGATTGCCATTTTTAACACGTGTAGACGATTTTTACCCGGAAGCTGTTTGAACTATTAAATTTCAGATATCACCCAATTTTCTACAACATTTAAATATTTTAATGTATTTTCACTTGTATATTGGAAACTTGGGATTATCACCTTTATATCGGAACATGGAAGATAGAAAAAATAATAACTTTACACTGAGACAATATTTTAATCTAACAAAAATAGACTTAACACATTGTTAGAGGTTTTGGTAAAATATATAGTTGGTTAAAAATTTTAGAAAATTTAACATAAAGTAACAAATTTTAAAAAATAAACATTTCGATAAATGAAAAAAAATAAATTTTGGTAAACTTTACACTTAGACAATACTTCAAACTAGGAAAAAATAATAACTTTACACTGAGACAATATTTTAAACTAAGGAAAAATTAGACATAACACATTGTTAGAGTTTTTTTAAACTATCTAGTTAGTTATAAATTTTAGAAAATTAGCAACAAATAAATATTTCATTAGATTGACAAAAGAAAATAATTAAATTTAAGTAAATTTTACACTTAGACAATACTTCAAACTAAGAAAAATAATAACTTTACACTTATACAATATTTTCAACTAAGGAAAATTAATAACTTATCACATTGTTAAAGTTTTTTTTGAAAACAACACAACATTTTCAAAGCAGTGGAAATTGCATACCTGTAAAATATTCAACTTAGTGGAATTTAATAGTGAAATTTTTAATCTCACTCAATTAAAAAATAAAACTTTATAAAATTTTCACCTTTTTTAAAATAAACAACTGTTAAACATTTTGAATGTCTTAGACAAAGTAGGAATAAATTTGTTAAAATTCTATAAAACATGAAAAATTTCATAACTTTTAAAGGAAATTTTATTTATGGTGAAATAAACTCGAGGTATTTATTATATGTTACTTAAACTACAAGAGAATTGATTGAAAATGTGTTACTTTTAATCACTCACAAGATAAGACATGATGTTAGGAATTATATATGGGGTTTTCCCCCACACATGACGTCACTGGTAACATATTTACTGATCAAGTCATAAAATTATAATTTAAAGTAGGTTTTTGAGAACGAAGTTTAGATTTAAGATATTTGAGAAATATAAACTACAACTTTGACTACTTTTTGAAATTTCCCCCTACATAAGAAAAAGGACATAGGAAAAGAAATTGAAAAGTCGTATTTGAATAGAATCGAATTATTATCCTTTCACTTAACAGCTGAATGCGTTGGCAATTACACCACAAAGGTACTGATTGAATATATTGTGTTTCTTTTTTAAGGCTAAATTGATTTAATATTCAAGTTATTTCTTAATGTTACACTTAAAAACAATAAATTTAATTAGCATTCAAAAAGCAAACGATCACATTATTGTATAAATCAAATGTTTTAAAAGTCACGAGTTAAAATTTGAAATGACTTAGAGTTTAATTAGAATTTAGATGTGAACCTTTTAAAATGAAATAATAGTTTTTTTTTGTATCGCCCTCTATCGGTGGGTAATAGAATTAAGAGATAATTAAAAGTTTTAACTTGAATTCGAACCCACAACCAAAATTATTTTTCGGTTTTATAATTTAGGGTAGGTTTAACTGAGCAAGCCATGATATAACAGTATTTATAGACGATTTAAGATATTCGATAAAGGAAATCATCTAAATTTCTAATTTAATTGAAGAGTTTACTGCTTAAAGTACTACAAAATGAGTACAACACGATGCATAGTTTTTTAATTAATTATATTTTTCGAAAGGTTAAATTGAATTATTGATAAACTTAGGATTTATGTTTAAAGTGAATAAATTTGATATGTTAGGTTCACTTAATAACAGAGGGTTGAATAAGTTATTTTTAATAAAAAATAAAGTTTACTAAAAGTTTTTAAAGTTAAAAAAAAAAAATGTAAGTTACGTTAAAAAAGTTAACAAAAATATAGTTTTAAGAAATTTAAAGTTTACAAAAAGTTTGAAAATCTCTATGTTAATCAAAATTAACTTTTTAATTTTAACTATTGAGAAACTATAATCTGTTTATCCTTGTGACTAACTGGTGCATATCAACTATCTGCACATGTGCAGTAAAAACATACACTTTTAAACTAACTTGAGTTCGATTTTAAATTATTTGCTAATTTTTATACAGCTCGATTACCTTTCAGAAACAAAACAGAATGAAATACTTACCAAAAAACACGTCAACGTCTTATACTTGCTTTCACTTAACTGATCTTTCTACATTAGCTTTGCTAGGGGGCGCTGCAATCGCCGCTAGAGACGCTACTAGTTTCCGGTTTGTGACGTAGTTTCCGGTTTGCGATAAGAACAAGGTTAAAATAAAACCCACGTGCATTCAGTTGGTGTTGTTTACCTGTACCTTGTTATAAGCCGTTTGCCTTCTCTTGCTCACTTATCACTCGCTTGTCCAGACTTGTTTCTGTGCTGCACGCCTGTTTTGCTGACTCATCTCTTGCTTTAACTGTTTGGACTTGCCTGATGTGAACTATCTCAGGTCTGTTGTCATAGCTTGAATGTACTTTATGTCGATCACTTTAATATAAAAGTTATGTCCCAACTTACTTAAACTTTAATAAAAATATTATTTATTTATAAATTACATCAAATTCTTATTTTTCTAACACATTTACTAAGTCACTTTCGTTCAAAAATATGGTAAAACCCGATTTTAAATCGAAGTTTAGGATAAATTCCCCAAATTTTGTAACATTTTAGCACTAATAAGAAATATTGTAAACACCCTGTACATACAAGTTTTGTAAAAATAATATTACTTATAGATAACTCGTTTAGTCCCATGATAAGAACCTTCAATATCGCTAAAATCAGTGTTAAACAAAAATGCAACCATAGGTTTAACCGTCTAATTACATGTCTTTACATATTATTTTAAAATGTAAAGCATTATAGCTGAACGAATGATATAAGAAAAAGTTAGAATAGATCACATATTTTTGTTATTAAAAAAAACTTATATGCAAACAAACTTTTTAAACTTAGTAAAATATTTTTAATTTATAAATTTAATTTAAAATACTTTAAAAATTCTTAAATATTCTTATCTACCCTATATATATAAAATCCTAATGAAACGAATTTATGAAACGATTTTATGAAACGACTGATTAAACGACTGATTATGTTTCAGGGCTATTTTTAATAAAATATTAAACGCTTGATGGTGAAATTAATACCAATTGCCCATAAAAATCCGCGGATGTCAAAACTGGTAATAGAATTTTGAAATTGGAATTAGTTTTCGAGATATTAATTTTTTTCTAATTTTAATGACATTTCTATAATGATGGCAACTAATTACTCAGTTTTTTTGTGACAAAAAAGGGAAAAAAATCGAAAAGGATCCCGATAGGGATTATTGATTTCTTTTTATTCGTCATTTTCAAATTGAAATTGAATTTATCTTTTATTTCAATCGATAATGAAGACAAGATTGTGATTAAATTATGTTTTTCATGAAAATTTGAAAAAAAAATCACATTTCTATCGTCAGGATTCAATTGTCTGTCAGCATTTAATTTAATTTATAAACTGAAAATATTTTGAATACATTCGTCCAAATGACGTCATTTATGTAAACACGGGGCTGACGCAAAGGGCTACCGTGGTTGAAAGTCACGTGGTAGTCGCGGTCTTACTCAAAACGTACTTTGACGCGCAGCTGTACACAAAGAAATTCCATTACTTTGGTTTTAACTCGTGTGCGTGTTGTTATATATTCTTTAATTATAAAAACAAACGTAATTTGCATTGCGAATCTTTTATTTTACTTTACTTTTGTTAAGCTTTTCTTAAGTAGTAATGTTTAATCCATTTACGCTGGATAATCTATCGAATGTAAGTATTAATCATTTTTCTGCTTTAATGTAATATGCATAACATTTAATTGTGCAATGTTATATACTTTAAATCGTCGGAAAACAGAATGCCGGCAACTTTACTTTATGTGAAATAAAATAGCTCAGCAAAATCGTAAGATTATTATTGAATATAACGTACCTTTATTGCAGTGTTGATTACATATATTTTTCTAAGGGAGGGGGGAGGGGTTGCAGCTTCGGGTTTAGAACATTACAGAGTTTCGGGGGTGATTTTTCATTTCTAGACCATTAATAAATGTAAAATCCGAAATCATCTGTAGGGAATATCACCCCTTGAATTCAACATTGCATTATTAATCTTGGTGATGTATTTTTTTTTAACCTTTGCATTCATATGATAATGTTTGTTTTGAATTGTTTGAATATAAGTAAACATAATTTATTTTAAATGAATATGTCTTTACTTGTACTATTTACTCTGAAAGTTTTTCACTTATTAATATAAACAGGATAGAAATAAGTCGAAGTTTTTAATAAGTTCAGATTATTTTTAAAGATTTAATCAGAATACTACACCTGTAATATTATTACGGATTAACATTAAGAATATACTATATATATGATACTTTGCATTTTGGTTCCATTAAACAATTCATGATTTTTTTTTATGTATACATGAATTAAATGTTATTTTAATTTATTTATTAGCAAACTGACTACACTCCACTAATAAATGTGTTAAATATTTAAAAAAAATTGTTTATAATAAATTAATAAATCAATAAATTCAGATTTTGACTGAGCACAAAGAACAAATTGCCAGATATTGTTTCAAACTTTTATATTGGTACCATTTATTTTCAATTATGTTGTGTATGAATTTCGAACTTTGTTTTACAAGGAAATCCGACATGCTTGATTGTATTGCAAATTTAAGACTTGCATACTTTCCCAAATAGATATTGTTAAAACAGTTTCAGCAATAGCGATTTGGGAAAGTAAACAAGTCCTAAATTTTTGTCACAAAGTGTATTGGATTTTTTTCTAAATCAAAATTCGATAGTGAGAAATCATATAAGTTTTTTATTATAACATGTCTATGCTAATTTTTTGCCACACAATGTCTGCTTATCATTTTTGTCATAATTTCTGTTTAAAGTGTTTCCATATTTTCCTATATTTCTCTTTGGGTATGTACCATTACTCAGGACTGACATATGTACATGATGTCCCAAAAGATTGAAACACATTTTAATTTTTTTACATGATGGGAGTAATGGGGCAATGTAAATTGCCAAAGTGTTCAAAATTAAGTTAGAAATAAAATTATGTCAATAAAACACCTTTTTTAAAAAAATAATTTTGAAAAAGTTACACTTTATTTATTTATTTTTAATCAATTCTCCTTAGACAAATTTGGTCAGTTAGACATTTTTTGTGTTTTTGATGTAACAGATCATTGGAATAAAATTGCATACACGCATACCTTTAAAAGTATTTCTGGATTATTAATATTATTAATATATGTCTACGTTAACTGTATTTACTGATCACTGTAACTCCATATTGAATTCAAATAAATCCACTATACTTCATCTTCATAATAGTTGGTGTTAGGATCTATTTAAATCAATATATTGGAATGATTATGAAGAAAGTCTTGTGATGACTATACAACATACTAGTGTTTTAATTTAATATACTTAAAATTATGCCTGTGTTTTGAACTTTTAATATGATTTAACAATCATAGATCCATTGCTTGGAAAAATTTTCGTTAAAAACAATATTAATTTTTAGATAGTTTGTGTCTTAAAATTGTTTTCTTTCTGTTATTAACTTCTATGCTCAGAGATAAATAATGAGCACATTTAATTAAAAAAAAGTTATCTTTGTACTAAAACTTTGAAAAGTTTATATATTATATAAAGTATGTATCCAATGGCCATGCATAATTTTGGTTCAGAAATATTGATATTTGAATATAAAGGTCCGGTTTGAAAAAACAACAACATTTTTTTCCCCTCAATAACTTAAAATTGTTCTACAGCTTTGAGATTTGAATATGTTAAATAAATCATTCTTAAGTAATATGTGTTAAATTTCTGTGTATTTACAGTGATTTGTAGGGTACAAGGAGCTCTTGTGTAAAATATACTTATTTTTCTTCTAAAGCTTTGAAAATTTTATATATATATATAATATATTATATAAAATATATGTCCTATGGCTGCATATAATTTTGGTAGGGAAAATATTGTCATTTACAATATAAAAGAACTGTTTGAATAATTTTTTTTTTTTTTTTTTTTTTTTTTAATTTTTTTTTCTTAAATTGTGATTCATCTTTGAAATTTTTAAATGTTAATTAAATTATTTTTACGTAGTTTGTGTTATATTTAGGTGTATTCACAATGATTTTTAGGATATAAAAGGCTTCATTTTCATTATTTTTTCCCCTTTTAACAACTTTATATCTGGTTACAAATTATTTTATTTAATATAATTAAATTATCTTAATGTTTTTGTAAGATTTTATAATCTTTATTCCGCTGCTTGGGGGCAAGTAACGAATTTTATCAAATTAAAGAATGACTCGGATATAAGAGTAATCTAAAATTGAGGCAATAATCTATTATGTCAATTGGTTTGCTTAGCTCAGCTGAGACCGGGAGCGTCACGTGACTACTCTAAATTGGAGAAGCACGGTAGCCCGTCTTTCTCGTTAGCCCCGTGTAAACACAAAAGAAAAGGGGGAGGGAAGGAATTAATAGTAATTATTATTTATTGATATCATTATTTTTTTGTAAAATTTAATTAAACGAATTTATAATTACGCCAAGCTTTTTAAAAAAGCTTCAAGACCCCTATAATAGAAAACCACCAAAAGTTCATTGCATTTGTTTTCATAACTTTTGGCAACAAACATATGTATGCATATTAACGAATCTATTCGTCTTTGAAACTCGAATTACGCCAAACCTAAAAGCAAAGGATCCTATACTGGAAAAGTACCCGATTTTCTTATGGACAATATTCAAGTGACATAATAAGGTGTAAAATTATCACAGATAGCAAATTTGTTTAAATATGTCATCAATTGATGCCGAATAAATGCAGGCATGCATGCACAAAATATTTAATTAATTTTGTATGATAAATAATTATTAGAAAATTCGTATATACATATTAATTAAAATAAATAATTGACATATTTAAAATAACATGAAAATATGCACGATGGTGCACTAAAATAAGAGAGAAAATTTAAACCTGTTACTGAAAATGTCTATAACATAGTACTTTTCAATACCGTGGTTCTTAAGCATTCACAAGCAGATGGAATTTTTCTCCTCCTTAAACGCAAAGGAAGAATAGAATACAGATCGTTGTTATAAAAGTCCGAGAGGTAGCCACAATTTAAACCTAACCATTTTATACAAGCTGGTTTTCAAGGTGTAATTGATTTTAGTTATCAATCCCGAAAACAGTCGTCAGTTGTCGCAACAGCTGTGTATGAGGCCATGATAATTTAAAAAAATGCCCCATTAAAACGTTAAAAGCATGGCAATCCAATTACAGATTTACCAATATTTTTAAAACAAAGCACGCTGTCATGTCTTTAGAGGCCTCGAAGTCTGAGCGGGGGTTGGTGAGCGTAGCTCGCAGGGGGTAGGCCCCCTAGTTTAAAAATATTTTATTTTTAATTTAAATTTATAAATTAAAAATATTTTACTAAGTTTAAAAAGTTTGTTTGCATATAAGTTTTTTTTAATAACAAAAATATGTGATCTATTCTAACTTTTTCTTATATCATTCGTTCAGCTATAATGCTTTACATTTTAAAATAATATGTAAAGACATGTAATTAGACGGTTAAACCTATGGTTGCATTTTTGTTTAACACTGATTTTAGCGATATTGAAGGTTCTTATCATGGGACTAAACGAGTTATCTATAAGTAATATTATTTTTACAAAACTTGTATGTACAGGGTGTTTACAATATTTCTTATTAGTGCTAAAATGTTACAAAATTTGGGGAATTTATCCTAAACTTCGATTTAAAATCGGGTTTTACCATATTTTTGAACGAAAGTGACTTAGTAAATGTGTTAGAAAAATAAGAATTTGATGTAATTTATAAATAAATAATATTTTTATTAAAGTTTAAGTAAGTTGGGACATAACTTTTATATTAAAGTGATCGACATAAAGTACATTCAAGCTATGACAACAGACCTGAGATAGTTCACATCAGGCAAGTCCAAACAGTTAAAGCAAGAGATGAGTCAGCAAAACAGGCGTGCAGCACAGAAACAAGTCTGGACAAGCGAGTGATAAGTGAGCAAGAGAAGGCAAACGGCTTATAACAAGGTACAGGTAAACAACACCAACTGAATGCACGTGGGTTTTATTTTAACCTTGTTCTTATCGCAAACCGGAAACTACGTCACAAACCGGAAACTAGTAGCGTCTCTAGCGGCGATTGCAGCGCCCCCTAGCAAAGCTAATGTAGAAAGATCAGTTAAGTGAAAGCAAGTATAAGACGTTGACGTGTTTTTTGGTAAGTATTTCATTCTGTTTTGTTTCTGAAAGGTAATCGAGCTGTATAAAAATTAGCAAATAATTTAAAATCGAACTCAAGTTAGTTTAAAAGTGTATGTTTTTACTGCACATGTGCAGATAGTTGATATGCACCAGTTAGTTACAAGGATAAACAGATTATAGTTTCTCAATAGTTAAAATTAAAAAGTTAATTTTGATTAACATAGAGATTTTCAAACTTTTTGTAAACTTTAAATTTCTTAAAACTATATTTTTGTTAACTTTTTTAACGTAACTTACATTTTTTTTTTTTTAACTTTAAAAACTTTTAGTAAACTTTATTTTTTATTAAAAATAACTTATTCAACCCTCTGTTATTAAGTGAACCTAACATATCAAATTTATTCACTTTAAACATAAATCCTAAGTTTATCAATAATTCAATTTAACCTTTCGAAAAATATAATTAATTAAAAAACTATGCATCGTGTTGTACTCATTTTGTAGTACTTTAAGCAATAAACCCTTCAATTAAATTAGAAATTTAGATGATTTCCTTTATCGAATATCTTAAATCGTCTATAAATACTGTTATATCATGGCTTGCTCAGTTAAACCTACCCTAAATTATAAAACCGAAAAATAATTTTGGTTGTGGGTTCGAATTCAAGTTAAAACTTTTAATTATCTCTTAATTCTATTACCCACCGATAGAGGGCGATACAAAAAAAAACTATTATTTCATTTTAAAAGGTTCACATCTAAATTCTAATTAAACTCTAAGTCATTTCAAATTTTAACTCGTGACTTTTAAAACATTTGATTTATACAATAATGTGATCGTTTGCTTTTTGAATGCTAATTAAATTTATTGTTTGTAAGTGTAACATTAAGAAATAACTTGAATATTAAATCAATTTAGCCTTAAAAAAGAAACACAATATATTCAATCAGTACCTTTGTGGTGTAATTGCCAACGCATTCAGCTGTTAAGTGAAAGGATAATAATTCGATTCCATTCAAATACGACTTTTCAATTTATTTTCCTATGTCCTTTTTCTTATGTAGGGGGAAATTTCAAAAAGTAGTCAAAGTTGTAGTTTATATTTCTCAAATATCTTAAATCTAAACTGCGTGCTCAAAAAACCTACTTTAAACTATAATTTTATGACTTGATCAGTAAATATGTTACCAGTGACGTCATGTGTGGGGGAAAACCCCATATATAATTCCTAACATCATGTCTTATCTTGTGAGTGATTAAAAGTAACACATTTTCAATCAATTCTCTTGTAGTTTAAGTAACATATAATAAATACCTCGAGTTTATTTCACCATAAATAAAATTTCCTTTAAAAGTTATGAAATTTTTCATGTTTTATAGAATTTTAACAAATTTATTCCTACTTTGTCTAAGACATTCAAAATGTTTAACAGTTGTTTATTTTAAAAAAGGTGAAAATTTTATAAAGTTTTATTTTTTAATTGAGTGAGATTAAAAATTTCACTATTAAATTCCACTAAGTTGAATATTTTACAGGTATGCAATTTCCACTGCTTTGAAAATGTTGTGTTGTTTTCAAAAAAAACTTTAACAATGTGATAAGTTATTAATTTTCCTTAGTTGAAAATATTGTATAAGTGTAAAGTTATTATTTTTCTTAGTTTGAAGTATTGTCTAAGTGTAAAATTTACTTAAATTTAATTATTTTCTTTTGTCAATCTAATGAAATATTTATTTGTTGCTAATTTTCTAAAATTTATAACTAACTAGATAGTTTAAAAAAACTCTAACAATGTGTTATGTCTAATTTTTCCTTAGTTTAAAATATTGTCTCAGTGTAAAGTTATTATTTTTTCCTAGTTTGAAGTATTGTCTAAGTGTAAAGTTCACCAAAATTTAATTTTTTTCATTTATCGAAATGTTTATTTTTTTAAATTTGTTACTTTATGTTAAATTTTCTAAAATTTTTAACCAACTATATATTTTTCCAAAACCTCTAACAATGTGTTAAGTCTATTTTTGTTAGATTAAAATATTGTCTCAGTGTAAAGTTATTATTTTTTCTATCTTCCATGTTCCGATATAAAGGTGATAATCCCAAGTTTCCAATATACAAGTGAAAATACATTAAAATATTTAAATGTTGTAGAAAAATGGGTGATATCTGAAATTTAATAGTTCAAACAGCTTCCGGGTAAAAATCGTCTACACGTGTTAAAAATGGCAATCATTTTCCCAACAGACAGTTCGACACAGGTAAAAATGAGTCACTCAAACATGCATATAGCAAGCTGATAACAAGTTTAGATTGGAAACGTAGATAGACTATCTTGAAAAAATTTTAGGTGAGTCAATTTTTATTATAAAACTCTTATCTCATGTTAAAATCTTTTTTTAAATTAACATTTTGTCTAAGTCATTCAAAATACACAACATCAGTTTTAACAGTGTGGGTTAAAGAAAACACTTTTTTCGCAATCAAACTATTTTATTCACCATTTAAAATAACACACATCAAATAATTCTGTCATATTAAGATGTATACAATTCTAATTTCAAAATTTTTGTAATGTCCAATAAGTCACTCGGTCAGTGAAATCTTAAAATCAGTTAAACAACTTGAAAAAGGCATTCTATACATGCACGTTTTGATCTGTTAATTCCACTTCATATATTTCGCATATCATTTTGTCTTTTAATTCACTATAAGTTCGAACTAATCTATAAGCTTCACTATCAGTTCAAATAACAAATCTTTCAAACAGGGTGATTTCGCAATGTTAGGTAAAGCTTTATGAAATGTATCACAATGTTTAAAAAATCAGATTCACAATTAAATATTTCACAACACTTTGTACATGAATGTTGTTTTGCTAAGTTGTGAGTTTTCTTATCTTTCAATAAGTCTGTCTTTCTTGAAAACAATTCGTTGCAATCACTACACTTGGATTGTTTGTGCGATTTGTGAATCTTTTGCGAAAAAACTTCACCACACACCTCACAGCGAAAACACTTTTCCTTTAGATAATTTTTCATAAAAAACACTAAGTGAACTTTTCGAGAAAATGTTTTGTTACACGACTTGCAGAAATAGGGTACCTTTTTAATTGCTTTAGGTGACATGGCTTTATCCGCTATACAAGATTGCATCGCGCGTTCCATATCAACTTTAATACTTAGACGAAAATCACAACCTTTTACATCAATCACAAAGTATTGTATAGCATTAAACACTTTGTTCGTAAAATAACATTCTCATGTAGGGGGTGCTTGTTTCAAAATACTAGCATTTTATTGGTTTAAAAAAGTCACATGCAAAAAGTTTCTTTTCTTTTTTTCGATAAAGTTTATAGAACTTAGAAATGTATTAAAAAAAAGTTTTAAAATCGTAACGTATTTTCCTTAAAGCACTCTCCTTTTCTAACATTCCTAATTAATTTTTTTTAAATATTGTATACAATTTCCCTTATTTAAATATTGTGCAAAAGTAAAATTTGAATGTCCTGTCAATACTATTTTCAAATTCGAAATAAAATTAATTAAATCAGCAAAATTTATAATTGGACACTTTATATAAATAAAGTAATGTTATCTCTTAAACAAATTTCCTGTTTAAACATATGCATAACGAATCGCGTTTATCAATACCTTATGTGATATTATCTTATCTTGCATCCTATGAAAAGATTTATTCTGTAATACCATGTAAAATGGTCTTAAATAATTTCCTGATTAAACATATGCATAACGAATCATGTTTATCATTATCTTATTTTGCCTTCTATATGAAAAGATTTCCTCTGTGAACACATGACAACAGAAAAGTTGTAGAATTCCAATGGTCTTAATCGCATGTCTATTACTGTGAATGTTGTTATGTTAAAATGCAGCATAATAATAATGTGTGAGTAGTTCATATTTTTTTAATAATAATAAAAAATATGTATTTTATTTAAAGTGACCTATTAAAAATTAATTTAAAGTTAGTGTCATCTACCCAATGCTTAAAAAATTAAAATTCTGTTAGTTATTTTTCAAAAGCAAAAATCTTTCGACTGCTTTTAAAATGTTGTATTGATTTTTCAAATAAAATCACTTAAGTATCATACTTTTAACTAAAATAGGTTAATAATTCAAATATGTGACGTTAAAAAAACTAGATGTCGTTCTCTTTTTTTTAAATGTTGGTTGTATTAAGTAAAATAGGGTTAAAATTTATTATAATTGTATAACTCTAAACAAAATACCTGCTCTCAAGTTAAATTATTGCTAAATTCTTGTTAAAAATTGTTCATATGAACAGGAAAAAATCTTTAAATTTGTTTTGTGTGTTGTATATATCATATTGCATGTTTTTATATCTAATATTTTACATGTCAAATCACTTATTAACTGAATGTAACGATTATGTCTTGTATGTTGTAACTGGTTAGTTAAATATAGGGTTTATTATCTACGTTAGGGATAAGTGTCTCTATGTAGGTCTTTCTAAGGGATCCTAACTCGTATTGACACAAGGTTCGAATTTAAAAAAAATTGTATCTCTGTTTTTTCAAACTTAAAAAAAAAATATTTCTTTTACAGGTATTATTTTTTATTTTATAGGTATTATTTTTCTTTCACAGATATTATTTTTTCCTTTTGTAGGTATTATTTTTCTTTTACAGATATTATTTTTTTCCTTTTGTAAGTATTATTTTTCTTTTACAGGTATACTAGTGTGTTGTAACTGGTTAGTTAAATATAGGGTTTATTATCTACGTTAGGGATAAGTGTCTTCATGTAGGTCTTTCTAAGGGATCCTAACTCGTAAGTTTAAACAAAATTCCGAACGGTTAGGTCGACGAGTGCGAAAGGTAAACGTCTACCAGCTATTTTCGTGTTAGATTTTTATAAAACAAAGTAATCGCATTACTTTCATTTACATGGCTATCACAATTTTCATTTTAAATCTTTAAAAATTTAGCCATTACATCTATTTCAATCTCATTTCAGTTAAAACTTAAAGAATAATTTTTTACATGAAACTTTTATAAAGTCAAAAATAATGGGTTCGAAGAAAATTCCGAACAGTTAGGTCGACGAGCACGAAACGTATGATTCCTTTTTCGATAAATAAACTTTTAGAAAAATGCTGTCAAAGTCGATCATCTCCTTTTATTTAACACAACCCTCAGTGGATTTTCATTTTAACTCTCTAAAAATTTAGCCTTCACATCTATTTTAATCTCATTCATATTTAAGTTAATGTTTAAAGAAGGGAAAAAAATTCTTTTACAGGTGAATTATAAGTAAATTTCATGTTAAACTCTAAACAGTTAGGTCGCCGAGTGCGAAAGGTAGCACATATATATTTCTTTTACAGGTATTATTTTTTATAGCAGGGTTCCTACCACTCAACTCTACTAGCACTGTTGACATTCTGTTACTAAAAATTTAGTCCTCACATCTATTTTAATCTCATTCACATTTAAGTTAATGTTTAAGGGGGGGAAAAAAAGTTGTATATATATTTATTTTTCATCAAGTTGTATATAATTAATCTATACAAAAAAAAAAAAAAAAAAAAAATATGGACGATGAACCTATTTCGTTGCGAAAAGTTGTATAAAAATTCTGTATATATTGATTTTTTACTAATCAATACAAAAAGTATTGTTTGTTGTATGCGAATCGAAGGCAACAATGAGTGGTGTGGCGGCCATGCGACCCCTGCTTAGTCAGATAATACAACCTATATAAAATTATTTAAAATTTTGTATAGGTTGGGGGGCCTTTAGCTATCACATACATCAAGCAAGACTTTTTTTTTTTTTTTTTTTTTTTTCTAGGTTCTGTGAAGCTGGATTTCCTCATAGACCAGGGTTGGCGAACCACTTTTCAAGTGACCGTGGCGTGCCAACGACCCCCCTCCCCCCTCCTGCCTAAAATAACCTATAAAAACAATGAATAAAATTACTATTATTATTCTTAGATTAAGATATGGATAACAAACCTTCAGGTTATATCAACATACATATTAACCCATTAAAGCCTATCGGTACCATATGGTACCGGGATAGCTGCCCTCCATTTTGTTGTTTGTATACCAGTATATTTTAAGAGAAATATTCTCTTTATCTGATGACAGAAACTCCGTAATAAAAGGAGACTACAGTTGATACTTTAAAAAAATTGGTATGAAATGCAATTTTTGAATTTTAAAGAGACAAATTATTCCGGCTTTAATGGGTTAAATTAAACAATGTATAATACTGAAAACTCAAACCAAAACAATTTGTCACAAGAAAAGATTAATTAATGATAGTAATAATTATTGAAAGAAGTGGATATAATTGTAAAGAAATAATAAGATATAATTATATTATCGTAAAAAAAGTATTAAAATCTCAAATCGAGACAACTTGCCAAATGACTGTAATTATTATGGTAATACATGATGTTGCCCCTGAGATCTGTTGATTTTGACATTTTAAGCGAGGTGGTGGTTTTATAATTGAGGTAATTTTATTTTTAAATAGACAATTAGAAATGAAACATTGAAAAAAAATCATTTCAGGAATCATATTTTCAGAATATTTGTTTTACACCTGCTATTAAATGGAAAATTGTTATTTTTAAAATATATCACAATGCATACGAAGAAATTAGGAAATATAAAAAAACATTACCTAAAAAGTCTGCCTGAGAAATCTGTTTTCTATTTGGTTTTTGTTGATTGAATTTTATTTTTTAATTTCATAAGCATTGCAGCAAAATCTTCTTTTTTCAGAAGAAAATTTAAAACTTCGTAAGGTACGTAATGCAGCCACAGCATCTTGGAATTTCGGTGTTAGTTTCTCTTCACTGAGTTCGTTATCACTCTCATTGTCACAAATGTTTGTTTCTTCTATAAAGTAGCTATCTTTTGTGGAAATAAGGTAGATCTAACAAAGCGTCAAACTTTCGTTTATTTAAAGCCTGTGACGATATGAGATTAACTATTTTTGTGACTACGGCTATAATATCACCAAGATATTCAAAACCAGCCTATGAATCCACCCAGTACTTGTTGATGTATGATGATGCAGTGAAATTTAAGAATAATATGTCCAATGTGAGTTTGAAATAAACTGGGAAAAAAAATTATTTTACCCATTATACTACCATTTATACAAATTTATTTCTTTTTCAGTAAGTGAATTTATAACTGCTGTACGAATATTTGCACTTTTGATTGTAGTTGATAATGATAATAACGAGAATAATTCCTCCTTAATGTCATTTTCAACAAAATATCGTACAAAAACAGCTAAATGAGCAGATTTAGTTACATCTGTACTTTCATCAAGACAAAATAAGGTGAAAGGAGAAGACGATATCAGACTTTAGTTGCTCTCTTACATTTTCTGCCATTTTTAAGATTCTATCTTTGACTGTATTTCTTGATAAAAGAGTATCTTTAATTAGTTAAATTATTTTATCTTTACTAGGGGGCTCAGCCCCCTACTCGCTAACGCTCGCCAACCCCCGTGAATTGCGAAGCAATTCACATTGAGACCGCTACGCAGTCCCAGCTCGCTTCGCTCGCTCGCCCCTTTTTATCTTTCAGCAATTCTAGCCGGAATAAGTTCTACCATAAAACATTTGAACATATGAAATTGACAATTTTTTTTTTTTTTTTTAATGTAAAAAAGTAATTCTCCGTTGAAAACATAACTAAAAATGCGTTTAGTTGGCGCTACCAATGGACATATAAATCATTTAAATACTATGAAAAAAGGTTCTTGGAAACATAATTAGTTACAGCGCGGCTTAAATTTATTAGAAAAAAAAATGATTATAGGTTTTTACAGAAAAAAAAAATTACTTTTTACTTCAATTTACAGCAACAGATGGCGGCAGGTGCGTTTAGTTGGCGCTACCAATGGACATATAAATCATTTAAATACTATGAAAAAAGGTTCTTGGAAACATAATTAGTTACAGCGCGGCTTAAATTTATTAGAAAAAAAATGATTATAGGTTTTTACAGAAAAAAAAAATTACTTTTTACTTCAATTTACAGCAACAGATGGCGGCAGGTGCAACCTTGGCAGTTGATTTTTTTTTTTTTTTTTTTTTTCGATTTTTGAGTGAGTGAAATTCGTAAATGAATTCTAAATAAGAGTTGTGAATTCTTTTGAAATTGACGATATTACTCATAATTAAAATGAAGAATCATCTCAGACGCTTTGGATTACGTACATGTTATTTTATTTTTAATAATTGCTAGTTAATTGAGTTTCATTCTATGGTTTCACTGCTCTCACAGTGACCGCCATATTGGATTGGAGGCGGAGCTGATCTAAGACAATCTAGTCTGTTCATTGGTCTGAGCTCTGGAAACTACGGTTGTTGCCAAACCATAAGCTACAAATTCAGCCCTATTTTCGCGCCACGTAAGACAAATATATATATAGATTTTCAAAATCGCTAAAAAGTGATGGAGCGCATGTTAACCAGGATTCTTTTAAAAACTCTCCATCGCAGAAAAATGTATCATTACAATGACATTCGCAGCCGAGAAACTTGCGACACTAGTTTGAGAATCTTTGCTCATATATATAATCATAGATGTCAACAGTTTATTTTCTCTTTAATTGCACTGGCAATGAATTCCCTTTGTTCTGCATAACTTTTTGGGGAAAGAGGTTTGTGATTTGTTTCATAATGCTGTTTTACTGCAGATCGCTGTCCCGAAACATAAAACGCACAGAGCCTTAACACCTTTATTAATCATCCCATATTTCTCAGTCCACCACGTTTGAAATTCTCTACTATCTTGCACTTGCACTTTCTATTTTTTAGCCAAATTGGCTATGTTGAATAAATATTACTTTAACGGTGCAATCTAAACTGTCTTAGAATACCATCGTTGATTATAGGAAGTTAGTTTAACAATAAAAAAGATCTTGCATAATAGAGTTGATGAAAGCATCACTAGAATAAAAGCAAATCAGAATGATATCAAAATGACTAGCCACTAAATTTACTCAGATTTATATATAACAGAATTGACTCGGCAGCCAGTCGTCTGCGGGATTAATTCCCCCTCTCCCCCCCCTCCATGAATACTGATACATAAAAGGACAAAAATATTTCTCGTTATTCAATAATTCAACATATTAGTATTATCATTTACTATTATCTTAACTTATGCATCTTTAATGAATTAAATAATGAAAAATGATTAGAGTAAGTTGTCTCTAACGCAGGAAAAATTTAATAGCTTTTGTTTGGTACTTATTTATTGGAAATATTTTTAAATTGTTTACAAATCCCATTTTTTCATCTTCTTTCAAATCGGCAGATAACATAACATAATTTTGAAATAATAGTTTTCATTTATTTTATAACTGTTTTAACAACCAATGTATTTTTTTTTTACTTAACTTATCTTGAAAAAGGGCATATTTTATTAGTTTTATTAATAATTTTGTCATTTTAACTGATTAAAAATTAATTAACAAATTACAGCAGCAGTTAAATAAAGCCTCATATGCAGATCAACATGCATTAAATGATACAGAGATTTCAGAAACAATAAAGCAAAAAATAATTTATTTGCTATATTTTTCTTCTTTTCAATGCGATCATCGGCGCCGACAGTACAAAACCGAGGAAGAAAGGGGGAGAGGGAGGGGGGATCAGATATTAGATGTTCTGAGCGGGTAATTCAATGATATGAAAAGTACACATGCACTTATTATAACAAACAAAATCTATTTTCAGTCAAGCTCGTGTATTAATGGAAACAAAATAAGGACGTTCAAAATTTTGGGGAGTTTGACTGAATTTTGATTTAGAATTTAAATTAATGGCGTGCCAAAAGCATCCTTTCGCGTGCCAGCTACGGCACGGGTGCCATAGGTTCGCCGACCCTGTCATAGACACTCTACAACTTTAGCAGACGTCACACATCTGATTTCCCGTATGACACAACTCTTGCTTAAACATAATAATAATTAAACCTTTTATTTCGTTACAGGTCTCTCGCAGATGACTGGTGTAAAAGAATAGGCAGATGGGGAAAGAATAATAATTGTGGCATTATGAATTGTTTTCATAGCGGGTGGTTATGGTGGGTCCACAATTAAAAAAAAAAAATCCCTTTCAAGAAAGAACCTGATTAAAACCCATAAAAAATACGTCTCATCCTATCCTTATCTCGTAATCCCTTCCGGTTTCCTGTCTTAACCTGTTTGTTATTCACACCTGCGACTTCCGGTGACCTTCACCGTTCGCAGAACTTCCTGTCTCAACATGCCTGTTATCCACACCTGCCATTTCCGGCTCGGGCTCCGGCTCACGGCTCCTGCTGACGTGAAACATACATTCTTCTACTACTGTGAAATATCAACGACAAACAACACGGCCATACTTTTCAGCCACCCTTATTTCGAAAGTTCTAGGAAAATAAATTAATATTTTATAAGATTAATTTTAAGCCAAATACCATTACGATGTAGTACAAAATATATATATATATCCTTAGCATATGTGACAATATTTTCGAACAATGCGCACTTGTATTATGCGTATTTAAATTTGTAACATCCAATGATGTACGAAATACACCAGCGCGAATAATTAAAGATTGACATTAAGTGCATAAGTGCCAAATAGTACGGATGTTGAATACCAATATTTCCGAGTGGTAATCTTGACCTTATTAAATCGAAGAATTCTGCGATTAAATAATGCAAAGATTTAATTCGAAAATAGTGGTATTTAAAATCTGTAATGTGATTGATTATAGCTATTTTATATTAAACTAGCTGACCTGACCGGCGTTGCCCGGGCCCGTGATAATAAAATTAAACAATTTTATCTTCCGAGCGAAACTCCCGCACCGTATAGGAGGCGTGCTCCACACGCGCTGCAAAATCCTTTAGTTCCGTCGCTAGGGGGCGCAATTTGTTCTATACGAAATACGAACATCTGACACGGGTATCCGTTGTATCATGGGAGTTGAATGAACCAATTCCCGTCGAAATCTGGCCCATAGAATTCGAGAAAATAATGCATCTCCTGGCGGTGGAAGGTGGAACTAAAATCTGTAACGCGATCGAAAGCCAAGGCGAATCATCCAAACCCCGTTGTGATCGGCGCATAGAATCCGAGGTAAGAATGCACAGTTAGAGAAAAAGCCTTGTAGGATTGCTCCGCCAGGGGGCGCTTGGTCAAATGCTCAACAACAAATCACTTACTTTGATTGTTGGTATGGGTTGAGTTGGGTTGATTATTGACGGCCAATTATCTACACTAGGGATATAGGCCCGGGGGGAGTGCCCTTCGTGGGGGTCTTTCTAAGGGAACCTAACCCGTATTTACGCATGGATAAATCCACGGCTCGAAGAAAACTCCGAACGATTAGGCCGACGGACGCGATTGGGATCGAACAAAGCACCTCCCATCTACCAGCTTCGAGAGCAGAACCTCTCAGCCACTGGTGGGGCGATTGTTGGTATGCATCAAGGAAGTACGGATTGTGTACTTTTATTAGGATCCGTTTATAAATAGTCAATTTACTGAAAATTTAATTTTTAAAGCTATTAATTAGGCGGGTTTTTTTTTTATTAATATGGCTCATGTGTTCCAACTTAAAAAATATTTTCTTTATTTTTTCTTACACTGTAAAAAATTGCTGCAGTAAAATTACTGCAGCAGAGATTCCAGGCAATGTCCGTAAGAAAACGGGTTTTGTCCCTAGATAAACGGGCTTTGTTCTTACATAAGTGGGTTTTGCCCGTAAAAACATGAAATTTACGGAACTTGACCGTTTAACGTGAAAAAAGGGCATTTTCCGTAAAATTACTGCAACAATACACGTGGAATGCTCTTGAATTTACAATTTTTTTTTTACAGTGTATTATTTGAAATTTTCGGTATTCTCTATATATGACATTTATAAAACGCTACGGGTGAAGCTAAAAATGCTAAATTTCTTAAATGAAATTTGTTTTGGGTAAATCAGAGCAATACAATTGTTTTTAGTAATAAGAGTTCTCAATTAATGAAAAACTCGCCGCCAGGGGGCGCGCGGTAAAGTACAATAAATGCGATATTAAATAAAAAGGCGTTAATCCCCTACCCATAATCGAAAATATAACGATTAATTGAATTTGTTCAAGAAAACCCCCTTCCCCTACATTAACGCGATCATTAAAAAAAAAGAATAAATTTTTTCTAATAATTAGAACATAACGAAGACGCTACTCTAAAATAGCTGCCAAATGACACCCCTTCCCATCCTCAAATTCAAATCTATATCTTAATTAGTTATCTTAATTTTTGTTCATTAGTAAAAAATTGCAATTATTTCCTTTCATTTTCGCAAACTAAATTGAGGGATCGGCCAGAGAAACAGATCTCTTTGTAGTTCAGTTTTTAATGAAAGCCGATCCTTGTCTGACACTTTCTTGGATTTTTTCGTCTGGAGCCTTTTTTTGCAAAAATTGCATTGTCGGATGCAGAACATTTTTCTACATATGCTCTGAAAGTTTGAAACGATGGATAGTAATTGACACGGTTTACTTAAAAAAAAAATAATAATAAAATCATTGTTATTGTTATTCCAGCGGCAGCATTCTCCCCTCATCGGAACGGAAGACTTTCTCGTAATGCGCCGACGAAGTGATAATTTCGCATTCTGCGCCTACCGTCTCGGAATTCGTTCCCGTATTTCGGGGCTGTTATGTGGTAATTTCTCCGACTGCTGTAGGCAGCCGGAAAGCGTTCCCTTTATCGTTTTAAGATGGCGCGCGTATATATGCAGCGCTCCGTTATATATGAGGATAGTTATCCGTTAGTATATGAGGATACAGGGCAAAAAGACAGCATTTTAGAATAGGTACATTTTCTAATGAATACAGTTTACACGAAATTTTTAAACATAAATTATTTTTCAGTTAAAATTTATTTTAATACTATTTTGAATTGTAAATAATAAAGTAATATAGACCCGTTAGGAAAAGAAAAAAATACGCCCTAATCCAATCGTACTAATAATTAGTTAAAAGTTCACTAGAGTGTAAAGATTTTTATTTGCTTACGAAATTATTTTTGCTTGTTACAAGAAAACAGTTTTACACTACCGATAGAATTTATATACTAATGAAATTTACCGGAATATTTTTGCACTGTCTTGTATATGTATGAAATATAGTGTGAGTCATAATACATACATAAAGATTGAAACATATTTTCTATTGAAAACTAATAAGGGAGAGCATTACTACTTATTTCGTTTTGTTTCCAAAATGTAATTAACACATTTCGATAAAAAGATAATTCGCAAAATAAATAAATAAATACATAAATAAATAAAAATAACTTAATGAAAGATTTTGCCTACATTAAATATTTATTCAACACTAAAAAATTGTTTAGTTTAAATCATATTTCACAAACAACATTAAAAATGTATATAGTTTAATTAATATATTTCGCTAACAGCATTAAAATTTTCCAAAATATCATAGCATAATTAGCATAATCAGAGGTCTGTCCAGACTTAACTCCCTGGTTCCTGTCCTTGTAAATTATGAACAGCTTTTTACATTTGTGAAAAATCTAGTCATAATTTTGTGAATTTGAAAGGATCGTCATATTCTGGTTCTTGTTTATACATTTTTAAGAAGATATGTGTATGTAAAATATACAGTTTCTTTATGTAAAAGTGACAGTTAGATTTTACTTTTAAATAATTAAATTTGTAAAAGTTTTCTAAGACAAAGAATTTTGTGAAGGGTCCTTTTTTAAGACAAATAATTTTTTTAATGGCCCTGTTTTGAGATGAAAATTTTTGTCAAGGGTCCAGTTTTGAAAGGAAAAATATTGTGAAGGGTTCTTTAAAAGGACCCAATTTCTTCCTAAACAGATCCCTAATAATTTACTAATTAACATAATAAAAAAGGTGGGAGTGGGCGATATTTTAGTGCAACCGGTCCCTGTGTAAGAGATTAAAAACATATTAATCTATAATTAAAAGCCTCAACATTATTAATCACCCACTACGGGGAAAAAAAAAAAAACTCGCTTTGCGAACGTTTTTGCTACAAGTCATAAGATAATGTAATATATGTTTAAATAACTCTGTATATCTATAAAATTTAGATAAACACCTCATAAAAATCTTATTTAGTTTGAAATATACTTGCTGCATTCATAATTATGCGGAATGTAATTCAAATTGTGGAAAGGAAATACAATTTGCAATATACATAATTCAAGTTTTAAAATGAAATCTAAAAGGTATATTACACGAGATTAAAAAAAAAAAAAAAATCCCTGACGGCTCGACCTACAGGCACAGGTAGATTTCGAAAATGCAGACCGTGGGGCGCCTGTTTGTTGGGAATTACGGAAGAAATGACCTTTTTGCCACGGCAGATGGGAACCGCCCACTTCGAAACCTAACTTGTTTGCAGACGGAGCCGGCAGGGATTTTTTTGTTTTTAATTTTTTTGTGCTATAAGGGTTGGATCAATAAAAAATTTGTCAATATAAAAGTTGTAGATAATATTAAGAGGATTAATAATACATTTAAACGGATTTGATATCTTGTGAATTGACGGAGTTATGATTTTTTTTCTTCTACCCCCCCCCCCTTCCCTTCTCCACCCCTTGGGGCCATCTTTAATGATATCTAAAATCTGTCATACATAAATTTTCAGCCCTTTTCCTAGAAGTAATAATAACTTTACACGGATTCGATACGTATCATAATTAAGTAATTATGGGTTTTTTCTGTTTTTACAAAAAGCCCCCCCCCCCCCCCCCTGGTTCGATTTTGCCCATTAACGAACTTAAACGAGATTTTATGCCCCTTGTTTTTATGTATCTGTTTGGAAGAGATTTATGCAGAATTTTTCCAGTTATTGTGTCCATAAAAAAGTGACATAGATAGATAGATAGATAGATAAAGTTTTGAACTGGGAGTGTTTTTGGCTTCTGGGAGTCATGATCGGCGTAGATCTGCAAAAATTTTTCAAAATTTCCAACTTAGGTGAGAATGTAATAGGTAGTATTTCTTACGAAATCTACCTAAAAGGAGCGTGTGGGCGGAGGGAAGGTGTCATATGACTACGAATATTTAATTTATATAGAAAATATTTATTTAATTTTAAGTCTAATGAAAAAGGCATAAGAACAATTCATATTCACTGAAAAGTAGAAAAAAAAAGGGGGGGGGGAGGGAGAGGGAAATGTCACATGACTACGAAGATTTAATTTCAAATTCAAGTTACAATAAAAAAAATGCGTTACAACAATTCAGATTAACTGAACAGTAAAAAAAATAAATGTATAATTTACATTATTTACAAATCAGCAATAAAATCTTTGCTGTATGGTCATAAGAAAATGTAGTATATATTTAAACAACAATGTATATTTACAGAATTTAGATAAATACCTCATATTGTTTTTATTAAATTTGGTGTATTCTCCTTTATTTCATCAAAATATTTAAATTCTAACCTAAAATCCATATCCCATCTAATCTCCCTAGTCTCATCATTAATTAATATTTTTAAATTATTTCTTAATTAATATTTATAAATAATATTTATCATTGACTTCTAAATTCCCGCAAACCTAACTTCGGGAAAAAAAAAAAAAAAAAAAAAATCAATCATTTGAAAAAAAATTTCAAAAAAGTCTGCATTTAAATAGGTATAAAACACACGTTCACATCTCGCGTAAATAAACAAACCACGCGTGACCTTGGAAATGATTGGTCGAAACTGGTAAGCTCAAAGCAGGGAGATTGAACGTCGGTCGAAAAATCCGATCGCAGGGCAGAATTGCAAACTGTCAAATCTCGTTATGAATTACGGGATCGGTAAGGGGCATCGTCACTCAGAGAAAATATCCTGTTTCGCTCAGAGAGTCTATCAGTGCTTTCCCCCTCCATGCTGTCAAAAAGGCGTTTACCGTTAAATACCGTCCTGTATCGGCAGTCTGTTGACAGAATTTTTGTCTCTGTGGTCAGGGAAAAGTGACCCACAGCTCTCTCCCTCTTTAGAGGGAGCTGGTCTATTTTCGTTAGAGAATGCTTTTGCAGAGAATACAAGGTTCTCTTTGAGTATTTTTATGTGTGCAACCAGGGAGTTTGAAACATTCAGAATAATTTCGACTTTTATACCGGCATAAATTTATTAAATACCAGCTCTTTAGCAAATGCTAGATGGAAATAAAATTTGGCAATAAAAAATGATTCAATGTAATTTTTTGGCCAAAATGATTTAGATGTACTTCTTGCTAAAAAGCGTAAAATAAAAATATTATAAACAGTAAAATAAGTTTTATTAGACTGTTGACATATTTCATAATTTAGATGTTTTAGCTTATACTTTATATTATCTTTATTGTATGTTCACCTTTATCTTCAAATTTTAAGATACATTAAATCAAATTTTTTCTGAACATTTCCCAAATTTAATTAGATAATTTGCAATATTAAAAAAAATTTCTTTAGATTGCGTAAAACAACATTAATTTAGTACTGAAAAACCAATACACGTTCGATTGTAATTAATTACTTCAATGTGTATTTAAAAAAAAACAAGCACAAAGTATTTTTATAGATAAAAAATTATTAGACATCATCATGTAAATGAAATGGACGGAGAGTGAAGATTTTACTAAGTCTATAAGTTGCATAATCCTTTTTCAATATAAGATATTTAAACATGTTCCATAAATTTATTAAACACATTGAAATTCGATATTTTCTTGGGATTTTGTGCCTATTTTATAAACGATAATATATAGCCATCAGTATTTCGCTTTGGATAAAATAATGACAATCTTTTGTGAAATTGTGAATGTAGTAACTTCCGCTCTTAATTTTTTAAAAATAACACAAAAATAAACATAAACAAGCACCAAAAAAATAAAAATAAACAAGCACCAAAAAACAAAAAAGGAAATCGACGTCAGAGAATTTTAACAAAATATCTTTGATTATTGAAATTATTTCATGTATTGGCATTTATTTTAGAATTTTCATAATGAAATTAAGGTAGAGTGCAAAATGAATATAAATTATACCAAAAATACTCCAAGTGGTGTTTTCTAATATAGCTTTATTTAGCAAAAACATAGTATGAGATTTACAATACTGCAAAAATAAGGCCATTACTACAATATTTGAAAATTATTATTCTTTTTTTTTTTTTAGTTTTGATCATCTGTTAATAAAATTGACACTAATAAAAAATATTAAAATTTCCGAAGCTCAATACATAATACTAATTTTCAGTTAATTCTGCCATTGTCATCTATGCAATTAAATGATACAATATTCAATATATATACACTATATATGCAGCAATATATATATGATTCACCAAAAATAAAATACTAGAGTATAATACTGTTAATATATGTACATATGAGAAAATGAAAATCATTAAATAAAAATTAATATTGCGCATGCTAAGAACCCCCCCCCCCTCCCCCCATTCTTCCCACCAAAAATATCCATAACAATATTAACTGAAAGAAAAAATAATATATTTGGCGTTGCATATTTAAATTTCGATTTTCAGAATTATACATTTGTAAATATAGTTACAAAAACAACATATATCTATTGACTGCTTGCCCTAAAAACTTTAATTTTTTTTATCGAAGCTTTCTTACACTTTTCCTTGAGTTTATGAAAATTTTGTTATTTTAAACAATACAACGCAACAATTATTTTAAACAATACAACTGATTGCTTCCCCTAAAAACTTTATATATATTTTTTTCGAAACTTTGTTACACTTTTCCTTGAGTTTATGAAAATTTTGTTATTTTAAACAAGACAACACAACTGTCATTTTAAACAATAAAAAAAAACTGACCGCTTCCCCCAAAAACTTTAATTATCTTTTTCGAAGCTTTGTTACACTTTTCCTTGAGTTTATGAAAATTTTGTTATTTTAAACAAAGAAACTGCTGCAATTTCTATATCGTTTCTGTATGTATATACTAGTCATATTCTGAATGTAAATAATATCTGAATTTTCCCATTTTTTTTTTATACAGGACATATAAAGAGCAGTATTTATGTAGATTGAAACTTAGCAACTAAACAAGATTTTAAAAACCATTAATTGTTCCAAATATACCATAGTAGAGCTTTCTCATTCATTAGGAAGACTCATAGTTATCTCCCACATATTTTAGTAAATTATTATTATTATTATTAGTTTTGATCATATTTCAATAAAACTGACACTATTAAAATATATTCAAAATTCCGAATCCTCCCATTGTCATCTATTCAGTTAAAATATACAATATTCAATATAGATACAATATATATGCAGCATAATATATATTTAAAAAATTAGTAAAAAATGCATATCTTAGCAAAAATGCACGAGTAATTAAAGCAGGGTATCTATCAGAATTTCATGGCCTTATTTACGTATAAGGAAAATTCTCATAATTTTCTCGTAGAAGATTTTCCTGAAAGATTACATAAAAATCAAATCAATTCATTAATCAGATATGGGGTTAAAAAAAAAAAAAAAAAAAAAAAAAAAAAAAGTTATGAAATTTTTTTTTAATTCTCCCCCGTTATACAACAATACATTGCTAACGAAATCCATTTTTATATATTTATTCTTTTATTTTTTAATGTTTTTCATCTGTTATTAAAACATTTTTTGAAACAAAATTCATCTAGATCTAGATATATAACAAAATATACTGGATATTTTAAAGATCGCCTTTAGGTAAAAATAATTTCTAAAAAATAAATTAGTAAAATGTTCATTTATAACCTACTTTCTTAATCCTACTTCACTAATCCTATATTTCTGATGTCAATATCAGCATCCCTTTTTCTATGTACATATACAAAACGCACAACGATGAATGAAGTATCATACGAAATGTTTTTGAAAAGGAGGCTTTTTACAAAGTACACTCACATTTCGTTAAAACATGTTGTTTTATTAATAATTGCAATTAAATAAAAATTAATGAAAAACACAACCATTAATCTCGAAGATTGCGTACGAAAGCTCCGTAGGAGTGCACAGGTATTATAGTAATAAAAGATACAACTTACTGAGTCTATTATTAGGAAGACTTCCATCAAGGTATTTCCTTGTGCAACTCAAATACAATGTGCACAAAAAAAAAAAACTTAAAATTTGCTTTAATTTTTTAGTTGTTGGAGATGCATTAGACAATGTAAATTGCAGAGCTGTTCAGCTAGGAATTAAAATTATGATAATAAATAGCCTTGCCAAGAATTTTTAAAAGGTTACACTTTTTAAAGTTTTATACATTCTTATAGGTTGTATTCGAATCACGGAAAAAAGCGCATCCGGAAATGTTCCAAAGGTAGAAACAATAAAGTTTCTTTTTATTTCTTATCTTACAAAACTGTACTCCACGAAATGAATCTATTACACAGAGAGACCGGATTATGAATGAAATTAATAGCTATTCAGAAATACCAATGTCCATCCTCTTAATGTCCCCTCTATTAATATATTAAGAAAAAGTCTGGAAGATTGATTGATACACTTGTAATTTGACCTGATAAGTAGACTTATTTACTCAAAATAGAACAAAAATCATAATGAAAGAGTTTCGTAAATAATTCAGTAATCAGCTTGAATTGCTACTCAAACAGTAAGAAAAATGAAAATATATTCAGATTAAAAGCAAACGTAAATATATGGTTATTTTATTGTTGAGGGTAAAAGCCATGATATACCTTACGGGAAAAAATTTTAAATTTTGAATATCTTAATTAAAACAGTTTTTATTGTAATAACTTTGCAATTTTAGGTGGACGTTTTATTAGTGCGCTTTTTTCTGGGTGTGCTTTTCTCCGGTGCGCTTTTTTCCGCCTACCAATGTATTTATGCTATGTCAAGTACTATAGCAAAAATTTCAATATCCCGCATGCAAAATTAACTGAGTTTTGATGCTATGAATTTTGTGACATTTCGAATCTTTTCATCAATAAAAACGCCAATAAGTATTTCCGGTAATAATATTTTCTAGTTTTAGTGCCAGAAAGCTCCGAAATTTCATATTTAAAAGAAAAGGTTCTAAATTTACGAGTTTCGAAGAGGTATTAAAAATGGAAATAAGCATACCATAAGATAAAACGATAGACCCTGGATAAATCATGATAAGAGGGCGCAAACACTAAAGGGTAAAGTCAAATGCCCTTAAAAAAAATACGTGATTTTGACGCAATTGTATAATTTTTTTTTTCAAATTTGTGAATGAAAGAGTACGTTTATGTTATATCTTATTGATGGAAGCATTTCGATATTTTGTATTTTAGGGTTCAAGAACAAGCAAAGACGTCTATATATGAAAAATTGTAGATGCGTAAATATTTATTTAATTAAATTTTCTGAAACTGTCAAGCCATGAAGTTCCTAGTTGCCGCGCGTGGCGGGGGATTTTGCCCTAAATCAAAGTTCGTTTCGATAGATTTTCGTTTAAAATTATATAAAATCCTACAAATTAGAGAGTGTACGCTGTCGAAAATAGCGGTACCCTCCATATTCGCATATAATATAATTTCCATAATATTAATATATATTTATAATTATAAAATTATATTAAAATATAATATATATTTTCCATAATATATAAATTCCATAATATTTCGCATTATGCTCAAGTAATAGTCATTTGCCAAATACAAATATACATACAATTTCCAAATAGTATATATCATAGTAATAACGCTTGACGGCAGTGTTTCAAAAAACTAAAAAATGTTATTTCATGATGGCATTATTAGTAACGAAGAGACTATATATAATTACTTTGACACAGGTGAAAAATTTTAATTCATCTTTTAATAAAAAAATTTGCGAAAGAACATACAGAGGCTAGAATTAAAATTTGTGCTTAAAAAAAATGTAATAAGAATTAACATAATAATAAAAATAATTATTTTTTATGTTGATGTTAAATATCATTTGATGTATTATTTCAAGTATAATAACTCGTCTACCTTATATAAATTCTAAAAGTGAATGTAATTACGTAAAACAGTAACAAATTATGTAACAAATGATACAAATTATGTAAAACTAACTATAATGTAAACAAAGTGTTAAAAATATATTTGAAAATTATTTAAATAAACTACATAAAGATTTAAAATAATCAAATTAAAAACATGGAAATAAACTGTGCTTATGAAAAACAGAATTCTGGATAAGAAATACACTATAAAATTTCTTTCCTTTACCCCCTAATACTAACCCCTGAAACATCTCCCCTACCTAACTCATTACTCAAATCGAACAAAGAGAGCGGGGAATCCTTTCATATCGAGTGATAGATTGCCTAGATGGGGGAAAGCATCGAACTGATCAAAATATAAATATATATTTTATTTTAATTATAGCTACTTCCCTAATAAATTAAAATAAAATATTTTTATATCAATGTATAAATCAGAAACGCTAGTTTTTTCCGCGTTTTTTAAATTTTTCAAACAACCTATTAGAACTGCCAGAAATTCCAATTTACTGAGGCATAGTAATTATTTTGATCATACTCAGAATATTTCACATGAAATCAAGTATTTAAAATTATTTTTAATAAAAAATGAAAACTGTGGTAAAGAACGACAAGTTTTAAGAATTGTATGCAAAAAACAAAATTTAAAAAACTCCATTTTTTCATGAGATATCCTTAGAAAAGTGAGGAAACTTATCCCCATTGGATTAACATGGAGAACGGAAAAGGGAAATTTAACTGACGAGCACCCTTCTGCCAAATGTCCGTAAGAAAACGGGTTTTGTCCCTAGATAAACGGGCTTTGTTCTTACATAAGTGGGTTTTGCCCATAAAAACATGAAATTTACGGAACTTGACCGTTTAACATGAAAAAAGGGCATTTTCCGTAAAATTACTGCAACAATACACGTGGAATGCTCTTGAATTTACAATTTTTTTTTTACAGTGTATTATTTGAAATTTTCGGTATTCTCTATATATGACATTTATAAAACGCTACGGGTGAAGCTAAAAATGTTAAATTTCTTAAATGGAATTTGTTTTGGGTAAATCAGAGCAATACAATTGTTTTTAGTAATAAGAGTTCTCAATTAATGAAAAACTCGCCGCCAGGGGGCGCGCGGTAAAGTACAATAAATGCGATATTAAATAAAAAGGCGTTAATCCCCTACCCATAATCGCAAATATAACGATTAATTGAATTTGTTCAAGAAAACCCCCTTCCCCTACATTAACGCGATCATTAAAAAAAAAAGAATAAATTTTTTCTAATAATTAGAACATAACGAAGACGCTACTCTAAAATAGCTGCCAAATGACACCCCTTCCCATCCTCAAATTCAAATCTATATCTTAATTAGTTATCTTAATTTTTGTTCATTAGTAAAAAATTGCAATTATTTCCTTTCATTTTCGCAAACTAAATTGAGGGATCGGCCAGAGAAACAGATCTCTTTGTAGTTCAGTTTTTAATGAAAGCCGATCCTTGTCTGACACTTTCTTGGATTTTTTCGTCTGGCGCCTTTTTTTGCAAAAATTGCATTGTCGGATGCAGAACATTTTTCTACATATGCTCTGAAAGTTTGAAACGATGGATAGTAATTGACACGGTTTACTTAAAAAAAAATAAATAAATAAAATCATTGTTATTGTTATTCCAACAAAAAATTTCCAAAGAAGTGTTCTGTACCACGGATTTAATAAATATTTATAAATAGTCAATTTATACTGAAAATTTAATTTTTAAAGCTATTAATTAGGCGTTTTTTATTTTTTTATTAATATGACTCATGTGTTCCAACTTAAAAAATATTTTCTTTATTTTTTCTTATTATTACTTAAAAATACATTGAATTTTTACGCCTAGATTTTTTAATCCGACAGGCATTTACTATTTAAAAGAAAGAAAAAAACGGCACGAAATTGAATTTCCGTTAAAAATTTATATGTTACAGTTTCAGGATCTTAATTAAACCAGCTTTTCCAAACGAATGCACAGATTTGTTGTAGTGTGCATTAGAGATTTAACGAATATTCTCCCACTATTCGGTATTCGACCCTTTTTTTCCGAATATTCGGTTGGCCGAAGAATACTGAGCTCTACTTGGCGAAATAGTGTTGGATGTTTAGCCGAATAAATTCAGAATAATAAAAATACAGTAGCCTCCCGCTTAACCGGCCTAAACAGGACCGAGAGTTAGCCGGTTAAGAGAAAAACCGGTTAAACCGGAGAAGTAAAAAAACATTAAATAAGTAGTTGCATATTTATTTAATTAAATGCGTAGGATGTATTTAGTTTTTAATTTGTGTAGTTTTAAAAAGTGTATACTTTCTATATATTTTTTTTTTAATGAATACAAGTTGTAATTAACTGAATTGAAAGAAAAACTATCATTAACAACAGATATTGAAAAATATTTAATACAAGTTATATTGTTGAAAATCGTGTGTCACATACCTTTATAAGAAGTTGAAATTATTCTACATTATGTAAATTTGAGTTAATCAACCATAAAGAAATCAGTGACCTTCTGTTGAAAGATGTTTGGCATTTTGCAGCATAATATCTCAATCAACCGAGGAAGCTGTTGGCTGCTGCTCAACATAGCGTAGTGCCAACTCTAATGCTTTTACCCCTTATAGAGGAATTTAAGCATGTATGAGGAATTTAGAAACAGTGCCAGTTACATTCTGCCGTTGAATGAGATAATCCTGTCATTCCAGTTTCCTATGCTGTGAAGGTCAACGCGTATCCGTTTATAACCAAAATTTTCCTTTCGCTCTGAATTTTGCCTGATTTGAGAAAAAAAGTCGGCCGGTTAAAGCGGAGTTCCGGTTAAGAGGAGGCCGGTTAAGAGGGAGGCTACTGTATTTTCTTCTTTTTCTCAAATCCGAACATTCCAGAACATTTTGCGAGTGATTGGTGTAATTTTGTAAATCAACTAAAGGATATCGAAAATATAAAAATCAGTAGATATATTTTAGCACCTTCAACTGAAGCTACCGCATGCGCGGTAGCGTATTACTGCTTGCGCGGCAGCGTATTACTGCTTATTTTACTGTTTAATACTGTTAATTTTACGGTATAATACTGGCAGCTGGGGTGCCAGTTTTATACTGTAAAATCAACAATAATTTTTTGCAGTGTACAACAGCCTTCGGTGCTGCAGTCTACTTATATTGTTTAAATTCATCCAAATCGCCCTCGTCGAACCTTGTAGTAAGTAAATCTAGAGTGGCACCTCTAAAGACAATTTCTATGCCTCGACTGGAATTATACTCCTGTTAGCTTTGTCTCAATTTGTTTCCAAAGATCTCCTTTCTTTGAAATTAGACATTCAAGGAGTAATTTTATTTTCGTATTCAACTATACCATTGACCTGGGATAAAAACACAAGCTAATCCATTAAAAACATTTATCGTAAATAGTGTCAAAAATTCAGTCTCTAACTGAACAATTTTATCGGAGACATATTTCTTCTAGCAATAATCCTGCTGATATTGTATCCCGTCGAACAAGCCATCAGGAATTTTTAGACATGGAAAAGTCCATTATTGCCTAATAATCTCCTGGACTCAACAGAAAAAAAAACTGACCTGAAAAATAATGATGCATATTTAAACAAACTAAAATCCACTTTTAACAAAATTTACGCAGTGTTCATAATTTTTTTATTAACCATTTTTGTGATTTAAATAATAGTTATTTTAAGTTAATTTGTATTGTAAGTTATATTTATAGGTTCTTCCACAATTGTAAAAATAAAGAAAAATTTGTATGGCCTATCACAAAAAGGGAGTTTGATCAAAACTAATTAAATTAGTTCAGACAATGTATTTTTCTAGGGAATTGAAGGCACTCAAGAAAGGTGAGCAACCAAAAGATAGTCGTATAAGTAATTTAAATCATTTTCTTGATAAAAATGAGCTTATTAGAGTCGGTGGTCGTTTAGACAAATCAAACTTGTCATATGATAAGAAAAAAAACTACCCACTTGTGTGGTAGTCTCCATGGAAAGCTCCGTAAAAATCCTTTGTTAATAAAATTGTTATAGTTAAACTTAATTAGTAGAATTTTTATAAATAAAAAAAAAAGAACTCATACAGTTCACTCGTCTTGGTATTGAACACGTGTAACATAACGATTTTTAGAAAGGTAACCCAATCGCAACCAGCATTGCCAATTTAGCTGAATTTAAAAACCATTGTTTCCAAATAATAATCTTCGTTTTATTTAATCCCGGAGTATCTGTCATTAAAAGACGAATATTACTGTTCATTTGCGTCATTGTTGTGAGTGTGACTATTGGGACGTAAGAGCGACTGGTTGCTCATTAGAGTATGAAAGCACAGTCCCCTTAATATTAGAACTACGTGCTGACTCACCAATAGCGGCTGTCGTAGACGGGTTCTTTTTCAGCGTTTGTACGGTTCCTTAAATTTCTCTACCATTATTTTCGAATGGTGTTCGTCTCATTTAATCGTAGAAGCGAAGAATACCGTTCGAAAATAGTGGTGCTTCACTTTGAGAGCCTTACAAACCGTAAAAAAATCTTTCTACTATAGCCTCTATTTTTGAGTCAGCACGCATGGGGCTGTATTCAGATGGCTCTGACAAATGTTTGAATGGCGTTCGAGATTTTTTTTTTCTTGGCCTACTATACATTACGCATATTCACTAATAAGGGTTTTTTTTTTCATTTTTTAGATGATTTCCTTACGCCGAAGATCCACCACGACCAAAAACATAGTGGAACAGTTCTCCAAATGCCCTTATGACTGCCGGATCATCTGTAAGGATGGGTACGTCGAAGCCCACGCTGTCGTCCTTTCGACTGCCAGCAAGTACCTGAGAGACCTCCTGATCAGCACTGGCTCCATCGGTAGTCCACGTAATCCGATGCTCGTCATGCTCGATTTCGACCGCAAGACTATCCTGTCCATCAAGAAGTTCATCTACGAAGGAGAGACAACAGCCGATATGGATGTGGTCCGTTGTTCATCTCTACTGCAATTAACTTGCAGTTAAAATAAAGTTGCGAAAAGCCATCAGCAGTGTTGCGATTTTCAAGTTCTTATTCTGTACATGTATGCACATTGTAAGCATATTAAATATTCATTTAAGTTTTTCCTTATTTTTATTGTCTCTGCACTTATCAAATACGCTGACAAAATGCATGCCCATACGAAAACTTCCATACATACTTTCCATACGTATAGGTATGAAAATCTTCCGTGGATCCGCGATTTTCCGCTTGTTATTATTAGGTCATCCGGAAAGTTCTGCATTTTTCAAAGCGAAACGCAGTTTCTTCTAGTTATTTTGCTACTGCTGAAAAGAGTGACCTTGAATGACCCAGATATATACATGCGGTCTTTTCTGCATGCGCTGTATAATTCTAGCTTGTGTTGTGGCATAATTTTTGTTTCAATGCAGTACTAAGAATGCAGAACCAAAAAGTTCATTTTCGTGCTATTATGCTGTTTTATTTTTTAAAAAAAAGTAAAAATGCTAGTCAAACTGCTAGTCAAATTTGTGCTGTATGTGGACAAAGTGCTGTTTCAGATGACACAGTTCGAAGGTGGTTTGAGAAGTTTAAACGTGGGAATTTAAGCCTCGAAGATTATGCCCGCTCTGTACTACCATCATGTGTAAAGGAGAACTCCTAAAAGAAGCTATCTCTGAAAATCCATGTTACAGAGTTCAGGAGCTATCACACAGACTAAACATTCCAAAAAGTACATTTCATGATCATTTGATAGCTTCTTTTAAGAGGACCCCCCTCTACAGATGATGATGGTCATCCAGAGCGGGTATCATATTCGAAGTTGAAATTTCCGAGCCTAAACTTCTCAAACCACATCTGAAACAGCACTTTGTCCATATACAGCACAAATTTTAAGAGCAGTCTAATTATCATTTTTACCTTTCTTGAAATAAAAAATTATAATAGGACGAAAATGAACATTTTGGTTCTCCCTTCTTAACACTGCACTGAAACAAAAATTATGCCACAACACAAGCGAGAATTATTCAGCGCAAGCAGAAAAGACCGAATGTATTTATCTGGGTCATTCAAGGTCACTCCTTATCAGCAGTAGCAAAATGTAACTAGACGAAACTGCGCTTCGCTTTGAAAAAACGCAGAACACTTTCCGGATGACCCAATACTTCTTAAAAACGCTCTTTTTTGTTTTTTGATAATAATTTTGAGAGTTTTCTTCTTAACAGTTTTTCTATGATCAAAAAGTGAATGGCAAAAACCGATGTTGAATCTCGCAATTTTGACAGGAGACTCCCAATTTTCATCCCTATTCCTGTATGCATGTTTGACAACATATTAAAAGGTATTGAAATCGCTTAAGTAATTCCTTAGAAAAGGACAAAGGCTGTATTACAAGTGATTTTACGACTGTTTCGCTCCCTATTAAAGAAGGGTGCATAGATGGGGTGAATGCGCTATGCTTTCTTGAAAAATGGAAAGCGGAATGAGGGTATTCTATTAATTCCTTTTGTGGGATTACCTTCAAAAATAATAAGACATAAAGAATATCATTCTAAGAGGAAATAATTCTTTAAAGAAATTTCTTTCAATCTTTCTGATTTCAAATACTAAAATGGAGAAAACAGAAGCATACATTCTTCAAAAATAGCCTGGGAAATAGAATTTAGTAAAATCTGATCTCTGATCTGAAGAATAAATAATAATACACAAAGATTCCTTGTCGACTTTTTCTTTTAGTGTAACTTAACTAAAATGGAGAAACTTGTGATATGAGAGCACGGCAGTGCGTCCGCCAAGTTCGCACACGCCGTAGCTACCTTTTCTTGAACCATTTCTGCATACTTTTCATCCCCTCATAACTTCGTTTTGGGGAGAGCTACAGAGGTTTCCTTTTTAACACACATTAGTATAATCAAACTGAACTCGGTTCCACGATTTCGTGTTTCTGTATTTAATATTTTTTGAAATATGAAAAGTGGCTGTTTTGTCACTGACTTACAAGGGATCATCAAAACTAAGGTTGGTGATCATCAAATAACTAAGGTACTTCTAACAGTCGTAGAATCATGAAATTTGACAAGTAAGCAGGTTTTGTAGCACAATTAACCAGAAAAATCTGAAAACATAGAATTTCTGCCTTTAAACCCTTCAAGTAGGGGGGAGTGCTGATTTGGCTATTTACAGTTCGTAACACATTCAATTGGCAAACTAAACTATGCAACCATTTATGTTTTTTGTTGTACGATAAACATTTCAGTAATAATAGTTCTGTAGACAATCATTTACTCGCTCATATTTGTCGTCAGCGTTGGTCGCCACAGACCAATTACATAAAATTAGCTTGAGTTTGAAGGTGTTACATGGTCTCAAGCAGAATGAAATTTTTATATGCTTTTTCAAAAATGTTGGTAATGACAAGCTACGGCTGCCGAATCCAGATTCTCGTGAATCCATGCGAGATCACGACCAAAGATGGCCAGTTTATCCGGACACCTCCAAGGTGGTGCTCTTCAGCCAGGGGAGAGACGGGGCGTGAGCCTCCTGCGCCTCTACACCCTTTCCCAAATGAAGTGACGACAGAGGTCGTTGCAACATACGGTGGAGCCCAAACTCAGGGGACACCACCACATCACACTTGGGCGGACATAGAAGTGATACGACGGCTCCGTAGCCGAAACCCCACAAGGGAAACCGGGTCCTCGGCCAATGCCGAACCACTCCCACGACCCATTAATGTAACCACATCTTCCGATTATCGAGTCCTAGAGAAGGAGGAAACGACTAGTTCATCGGACGTGGCGAGAAGGAGGGGCTTCTCGCCAATCCGGGACCGCGAAAAAACTTGGTCCCTGACGCATAGACACGCCTTGGCTAGGGCTTTCCCCTTCCAAAATGGGCTTTGCTTCCGACAGAACCCCTACGGCGAAACGCAGACGTAGTCGGTCGACTCCATTTTGAGAGGTCCATACACTACACAAAAACGGAAGAACGAAGGACCACTACCGGACTATGAGGGTCGTGGAAAGCTCCCTCAATTGCGCTAAAGAAGCGGACCCGGTCGAGGTTAGTAAAAATAAGTTATTGTTAAAAGATTTCAGCCAGCCCCAACCTTGTCAGGCACAGAAAGCTCTGATTACGCATAGACGCGCTGGGCTGGTTTCGGCCCAAGGTCCGACGAAGGTCTGGACGCCGTCTTCAGACGAGCCTCCGGCCCGGTTCCTCGCAGTCGAACAGTTCCGAGAAAGAATCCGCACCCTCCCAGAGAAGGCGCACGAGTCTTGGACCTGAGGGCCCTCCGTGACTCGAACCGCTCTTGGTACGAACAGGCAATCTCTTTCCTGAACGACCCTGAGGGTGGCTCACAACTACTCCAGCTACAGAGGGAATCGCAGTGGGCATGTGAGGCGCGGAGAGCTTTGAAGACCTGACACCAGTGCGTCAGGCCACACCGCACCCACTTCCTACGTTCCGCCGCCTGCACAGTACCGAGGATTGCGGCATTCAACCTCGCGCACTGACAAGCGTCACAACGGAACCGTCTGCGTTCCTTGTCATACGAAGCCCGTCCTCGCCTCCGTCTCGCATTAGACAAATGTGGTGACTTCCCTATCCCCGTTAGCTAGTCTTTGCCCTCACGTCACCTAAGCTCGGTGGTCACCACCTAGGCACGAAGGTTCAGCCTACGCGGTCCCTTTTACCACCCGGCTGCCCCAAGACCCCGCGGAGACGACTGTAGAACCCACATCGGCTGGCGTTACCGGCAAGGGACTAGTGAAGGATAACCTGACAAAGGACAACCTGAAGTCGCAAACACCCTGCAGCCGAGAACCAGCCCAAAGGGGAGGGGGACAACCCGAGGAGTGTGGGCAAGTCATCTACACAGCCCCCAGTGAAGTCGGCTTATCAGACACCGCTTTACCACCCGCTCACCACGCTGAGGTGGGGATTCGTCAGCCACCTGCACCCGTCGTTTCGACGCTACTGCGCGCAATGCCGGGTTCCCGGTCATCTTCCTCACCCAAGAGGCCGATTTGGGACCACCCGGAGGGGCGGAGTGGACAAAAATGTTGGTAAAGCAAATCTTTTAGTTTATCTGTCCGTCTTTCTATCTTTTATTTCCTTAAAATAACTTGTATTATAAATGTCAGCATTCGAATCGCAATAGCACTCTAGTCAATCTGGCAAAATTCCGATTCTATTTATGGGTTGTTAATTCTTTAAGGCGGTATTTTAAAAAAACATTTTTCCACGCTCAAGAACTCAAAATTTTCTGACACATTTTCAGACTCATTGTTAAAAGTAAAAACATGAAACTTGGCAGCGTGATTTATGAAGAGATTTATAAGTGACCTGTGTTTTTATTTTTCGTTCAATTAATCAGAAATTGATTTACAAACAATTATTTTCACAGTACGATAATTTTCTTTTGTTTCCAGCGCTATCGCTTCGGGAAATTTGGTTCAAAATGTCCACTTTGACAGCATTTTTTAAAATATATTCTGCTTTTATAAAAAAAAAATCGACAATACAGACATTATAAAGTTTCTGAATAAGAGAACCTGCCAATTGGATGCATTTTAGAGCAAAAATTAATTTAAAAATAAGTCTCAAAATAAGCAGTTTGGATTTGAGTACACCCTTAAGTGCATTATAATCATGTTAATTAACTTTATATATATATATGTACACTGTACCCACATGGCATTTTATTTTTAAAAAATATATATAAACTATATATATACATATATATATATATATATGCATATGCATCACACGTATAATACATAATACACATGCATCATTATTACGGCAACATAAACAGGGTATTTTTGTCGCCAAATTTGGCGATATTTTTTTGTGTCGTCAAGCTTGGCGAGAATTTGACGCTAGAGGCTATTTTTCATTGAGAATTTTTAGGGCGAGTAACCATCTATTAATATTATGTGGTTAATTAAATGGCATAACGCACGAATGTTAATAAATTTTCAATCGTTTCGTCACTACACAAGACCTCTGCTCTTTCTATTATAACAGAAACTTCCGATATGGCGAAGGATTGAGCAAGTAAATTATGAAAAAAAGTAATATGTTGAAGTGCTTAGCATACATTTAAGGAAGACTAAACTGGCTGCTAGTATTTTGATGTAAACTAGAAATAAAATATAGTTTTGTAAAGCATAATAAAAGAATTTTAAAATTCTTTTACATTTATATATTTATTACGTTCATATCCTTTAGAAAAATACATTTAAAAAAACCTACAAAAAGTAGTGATATCCCATCAAAAAATATTCTATAAAAAAAAGCGCCACGTTCTTAATGTTTTGGCCAAAAAAGCACTAATATCTCATGTTCGCCCAAGTTAAAAGTCAAACATCCGAAATCTTGCATTGTAAATGGCTTCCTGCGACTTGGTCGTTAATGCATTTTAGGAGGTTTTTCAAATTCTAAAGAATGCATATTAATCTACATGTCTATTACATATTTATGAACATTTAACGCATTTTGTTGCACAAAGTACTGAAATATAATGCACATTTTAAAAGCATAATTTCGAAATCACAGCTGTCGAGGATGGTCCACTCTCGTTCTCAACGCCTCATATAATGTAACACAATGTGAAATTTGATGAAAAAAAAATATTCATTGGAATTCGTGTTAATGATCGTACAAAGTAGATCGTGAGATGAACGAAACCCTAAAAATCCTCCTTATCTGGTTTTATTTATTAAAAGTCTGCATCTTCCAAAATTGCATCAGGAAGGCCATGATAGATTGTATATTCCCTCCTTGGAGAATATGACAAGGGAAACAAATAAACAAGTGGGTAAGTGTGATCGAAGATCGCTCAAAGGGTTTCGTTTTATATTCCTTTCAAAACACTTTATCCTTTCTTTAATAAATTCAAATAAATTTCTTTTAGCCAAAAAAAAGTCATGTTTTTTATAAAGTAAAAATTTACCGGTCTATTCTTTCGTTTTTTCGAATATCTAAACCAGTCCGCTATTATATTCTGTCATAATAATATCCGTCATGCGGACTAAATGCGATATTTAAAAAATAATTTCAAAATTAAACAAATTGTACACCTTCAAAATGTTAAAATATGCGAATATTTCCATAATCGGATTTTTATCACGATTCAATATGTTTCTCAGACTCATATATTTACTATTCTTTATTAATCATATTGATACTCGCTTTGTATTATTCGCAAACATCTGAAAAATTCGTTAAACTTCCAATATGAAGTCAGATTTTCTTTTCAATTCTCTAATGACGTGATATTAATCTGCTTTTGTGTACATACACATACTCATACTCCTTGTATTATTGAGAAATCTTAGACATTTTCCGTTTTATTACCACTATGACGTCAATCAATTTTATTTCATATTTATCTTTTTTTTTCAATTGGTGAAACTTTTTATTTCATTTTCATTTTTCACGTGGAAATCGTCTGATAGAAAATTAATTATTGTGGAAAGAATTTCATCGTGGATTTTTAATTTTTGGCATCTGCTATAACGAAAAATGTTTAAATTTAATAGGAAAAAGCTGATAGAATTTTGGTTTTTTTATCTCTATTTATTAAAATAATACAAATTTTTCAAATTTTAATACTTTGAGGTCTTTATAGCTGGTATTCAGATATATACACAAAGTTTCAACTCTGTAAGTTATATAGTTTTTGAGAATGGCTCTGTGACGGACAGACAACGAAGCAAGAGTAATAGGGTTTCGTGAGATGAACAAAACCCTAAAAAATGATTAATTAAAAAAAAAAAAAAAAAAAAAAAACTATATGATCTTATAGTACTACTATAAGTACTAATATTTGTAGAAAGGGAATAGAAATTACCTATCACTTCATATTAACTATTTACGGAAATTACATATTAACTCATAACTTCTGATTTTCAGATAGGGAGGTAAGGCATTGGGGAAGAGCTGAAGAATTTGGTTATAAAAATCATATTAGCAAAGCCTGAATTAGATTTGAAAGATTTTTTTTTTTTCTGTAAAAGAAACTTGGTCAAAATGGAGCATTTTTCCAGCAGAGCAGGATTTTGTCTGTAGTGTTTTTGTCCGCATCCCGACCAAAACCCTATTTTCAGGCCGAAAACAACCGAGCCTGGTCATCACTCTTTCCGAACAGGGGAATTATTTTTTCCTACAGACTCGGATCGATCCATGCTAGATTTCTTTTCTCTTGCCGAGCCGGACTTGAAGGTCAAGATGGGAAGAAATTTTCAGACCCGGTCTCAACCCAGATCGTATAAAAATCATTGGCCCGTTCAAAAATCAGTAAAATTTGGCCCTGTCCAACATTTTTTTCAAAAAATGCATATATTTTTAAATCGTTATTATTCTACAATTTAAATTTATATTTTTTGAAGAATAGTACATATATTCCTGGGCAATAAAATTAAAGTACACGAAAACCTGTGAAAAGAAACTTGTCTATGATGGAATACTGTCTTAAACGGGAAAAAATGTGTTGATCCATGCAAAATGAATGTAATATAACACGTGTGAAAAGAATGTAATGCATTTACAGTAAGTGATGCTGTACCATCTAAGGTGGGAACTTGTCTATAACGGATTTTTTTCTCTCCTACGCGATTGCGTTTTAGACGATTTTTCTCTATAGTATTTTTCAGATTTGTAACTAACTCTCCAGCCATGCAATATGGATTAATGATAACTCAAACATTTGCGTATAAATAGATAATATATATATATATATATATATATAGTTTACATGGGCACAGGCAGAAATAAATCTAAGGAGAGCAGTATTTTGGAACGGATGTGCCTGTACTTCGCAGCTCTGGGCGCTTTTTAAAAAATGAAGAATATAAACAGAAAAAATAGCTAAAATAGATAGAGTAGAAATTCACTCGGGCCAAATACGGGCCAGGCTCCGGCCGAATTTTTAGTATTTATACTGGGTCGTGCCAAAGAATTTTTTATACGGACAGGACCAAGCTCGGGCCGAACTTTTAACCAAAACGGGTCCAAAATCTTTTTCTATGTGTCGAGCTGGGTCCGGGTATGGAAATTTCGATCCGTACAGACCTCAACTTTTGGTTACGGACTTGTTCGTACTGTAGATTAAAATTTATACAATGACAGGTATAAATTAAAACGCTTTGGCGTAGTGAAAGATAATGTACGATAATTTAAATTGATGTATTTTGTATTTTAAATGTATTTTAAAAATACATATATATTGAAATTTGTAATGTATTTTGTATTTTAAGAATACATGTATTTTGAAATTTGTAAAGTATTTTGTATTTTAGGTTCTAAAACCAATCTATTTTCTATCGAAAATGATTTTTTGAGGTATTTTACTGTTAGCGGTCACCTCAGGGTACATAGAAGTGCTTCATTTTTAGTACCACTATTTAGGAATAGTAATCTTCTCCGAATTATTCAATTAAATAAGACTAAAATTATTATTCTAAAATAGTGGTTCCGACAAATAAGCACTTCAACGTGCCCTAGACCTGAGGCCGACCAAAATCATTTCCAATCAGGTCTCGATCCTCGTAAGGACGATGCTGAATAAAACTGTACGAGCAGGGAAGACTGAGCTATGCTCGATCAAAATTAGCTTTAAGTTCAAATATAACGGGAAAAAGCTGTCATGACCCATGACCAAAATGACCCACTAATCAAATTTTCTCGAAAATGTGACCAAGCCCAATTGTCTTCTCGTGCCCGAAACCCGTAGGATATAACATTTAGTCAAATTAATCTGAGCCGTTTTCTAGATAAAGTTTGCTTGACCCAAAAATAACCCACTAATCGGATTTTCTCGAGCATGTGACCTAGCCAAATGATTTTCTCGTGCCCAAAAACCGTACGATACAAAATTTAGTTCGAATCGTCTAAGCCGATTTTAGGAAGAAAATTGCTTGATTCATAATGACCCATGACCAAAATGACCCACTAATCGAAATTTCTCGAACATGTGATCTAGCCCAATAGTCCTTACGTTGCCTAACACTGTAAGATATTAAATTTAGTTCAAATCCTCTGAACCGTTTTTAAGATAAAAATAGCTTGAAACATAATGACCAAAATGACCCACTAATTGAATTTTCTCGAACATGTGACCTAGCCCAACAGTCTTCTCGTGCCCCAAAGGCATAGGATGCAAAATTTAGTCTAAATAGTCTGAGCCGTTTTTTAGATAAAATTAGCTTGACCCACAGTGACCCCAAAATGACCCACTAATCGGATTTTTTCGAGCATGTGACCTAGGCCAATGATTTTCTCGTGCCCCAAAATCGTAGGATACAAAATCTAGTTCAAATCGTCTGAGCCGTTTATGAAATAAAAATAGCTTGACCCATAATGACCCATCGCCAAACTGACCCACTAATCGAAATTTCTCGAACATGTGATCTAGCCCAATAGTCCTTACGTTACCTAACACTGTAAGATATTAAATTTAGTTCAAATCCTCTGAACCGTTTTAAAGATAAAATAGCTTGACCCATAATGACCAAAATGACCCACTAATTAAATTTTCTCGAACATGTGACCTAGCCCAACAGTCTTCTCGTGCCCCAAAAGCATAGGATGCAAAATTTAGTCTAAATAGTCTGAGCCGTTTTTTAGATAAAATTAGCTTGACCCACAGTGACCCCAAAATGACCCACTAATCGGATTTTCTCGAGCATGTGACCTAGGCCAATGATTTTCTCGTGCCCAAAAATCGTAGGATACAAAATCTAGTTCAAATCGTCTGAGCCGTTTATGAAATAAAAATAGCTTGACCCATAATGACCCATCGCCAAACTGACCCACTAATTGAAATTTCTCGACATGTGACCTAGCCTAATAGTTTTCTCGTTCCCGAAAACTGTAAGATACTAAATTTAGTTCAAATCCTCTAAGCCATTTTTAAGATGAAAATAGCTTGACCCATAATGACCCATGTCCAAAATGACCCACTAATTGAATTTTCTCGAACATGTGACTTAGCCCAACAGTCTTCTCGTGTCCAAAAACCATAGGATGCAAAATTTAGTGTAAATTGGCTGAGCCGTTTCTAAGATATATTAGCTTGACCCACAATGGCCCACTAATCGAATTTTCTCGGACATGTGACCTAGCCCAATGATTTTCTCGTGTCCGAAACGCGTAGGATACAAAATTTAATCAAAATCGTCACAGCCGTTTTTTTAGATAAAATGAACTTGACCCGCGTTGTCCCAAAACTGACCCACTAATCGAAAGTTCTCGAACATGTGACCCAGCCCAATTAGTCTTCTCGTGCCCGAAATGGTCGGATACAAAACTTAGTCAAAATCGTTTGAACCGTTTTTTAGATACAATTAGCTTGACCATGACCAAAATGACCCACTAATTGGATTTTCTCGAGCATGTGACCAACTCCAGTCATTTTCTCGTGCCCCAAAACCGTAGAATTCAAAATTTAGTTCAAATCGTCTGAGCCGCTTTTCAGATAAAAATAGCTTGACACATAATGACCCATGACCAAAATGACCAACTAATCGAAATTTCTCGAACATGTGACCTATCCCAATAGTCTTCTCGTTCGCTAAAACTGTATGATAATAAATTTAGTTCAAATCCTCTGAGCCGTTTTTAAGAACAAATAGCTTGACCCATAATGACACATGATCAAAATGACCCACTAAATGAATTTTCTCGAGCATGTGACTTAGCCCAACAGTCTTATCGTGCCCGAAAACCATGAGATGCAACATTTAGTGTAAATAGTCTGAGCCGCATTTTAGATAAATTAGCTTGACACCATAATAACCCAAAAATGACTCACTAATCGAATTTTCTCGAACATGTGACCTTGCCCAATGATTTTCTGGTGCCCCGAAACGGTAGGATACAAAATTTCGTCAAAATCGTTAGAGCCGTTTTTGAGATAAAATTTGCATATATATATATATATATATATATATATATATATATATATATATATATATATACATATATATATATACAGTAGAACTCCAATTATCCGAATCAATTGGGACCGGACCCCATTCGGATAATCAAAAATTCGGATAATTGGATTTTTTCCGGAAAAGGGGTCTATTTTAATTAATTACTGTATGTATGTTAAAAATAGGAAAAAAGAAAAAAACTATTTTTAAAGAAAAAGGCCTTTTAATTAATTAAATGAAAAGGCAACACTTTTACATGTTAAGCATACTTACAAGTACTGTACAGTATGTATGTATCGTACTTTAAATGAAAGTCATATTGCTTGCTGAACATCTCGATCAAAGTAAGCTGTTTGACAGTCTTCATCCGTTTTTGGGCAGCCAAGTCGCGCAACCGCTTGACAGTGAGAAGTTGCATGTGGTCACACTCAGGCTGACGCTCCATCCACTTCAACGCAGTTTCAAGGCCTGCAAATACTTCACTAGCTGATGGTTCCGTCTGTGATTCAACTTCAAAATTAAGGTCATCTTCTTCCTCGACACTTTCTTCACTCACAATTTCAATACGTTCATTGTCATTTAGAATTTGAAACCCAGGTGGGACGGGCCGGCCACCTGGTGACGGACGACAGCCAATACTCGAACTGCACTATGAGACGGTGACTCATCATCCCAATAATGTTCGCGCTGCGCCTACACTAGATTTGCGGAGGGAAGGACAATATAGCGAGCGTAGACAGAATCCTTATTTTGCGAATCGCAATACGTTTCCGTCTTAAATTTTTTTCTGAAATTCTGAAAACGATTCGGATAATCAGCGATTCGGATAGTCGGAGTCCGGATAATTGGAGTTCTACTGTATATATATATATGTAATAATAAATAAAAAAAATTCCCTTCTTTTCGCCATTTTCTTAGTCCTTATTCCAAATTATCACCATTCTATTAAATTACTAAATGTTATCTATTTTATTTATTTTAATATTTCTCTGTCTTTTATTTATATCTTAAATCCCCTGTTTGATTTAATTCCATATTTTAGTCAAAATATTCTTTAAATCCCTATTCTAAAAATAATTCTAAATTGCAAAAACTTCCTAAAAAGCATTTGATTAAATTCCTTTTATTGAGACAGTGAAATTTATTCTTTCATAATATTTTTTCTTTACATTCTTTTTATTTTATTATTTTCAGACATCGTTCGATTTATCCCATCATTCCCTGTTTTCGAGCGCTTATTTTTTCCTCCAAAATTCATCCGATTCCTGTAATGAGTTCTTACATGTACGTCAGGTTAACCCGCCCCTAACCTAATTTCTTAGCCATTGACGTTTGAGTTTTTCAGCGCTCTCTTCTTGGCCACACCCCTTTTTACAAACTATTGGTTGGTAATTTTCGCGCGTTCCTCTTCTTACACCAATTTTTTGAGTATATAACATACTGCATCTGACAGGACCTTCAGAATTTGCTCTATTTTTCGTTGTTAAAATAATATGCGGCTCCAGCGACCCCCATTCTTCTTCAACATTGTCTTTCACCTTGTATATAGTGTGATTTTCTAAGTGTGTGGTGTTCTCTTCAGTGTCTATCATCTATTCGAGTGTTGGCATCGTTCTCTTGTGATGACAACTAGTGACTCTGAATCATGTAACGGATGGTGTTCCTACTAATAAATATATTGATTCTCTTACAATAAACCTTCTCCTTGAACAAGTGTCGGGTGTGTGTGTCGATTATTCGGTGGAGTTCCTTCAGTGCCTGATTTTCGGCGAATCAATGGCCATACTTAATGATGTGACGACTGCGTAATTTTCATGGTGTCTACCCCATAATAAGAAAACCGGTAGTCACTAAGGACATTCCTTATAACCTGCAATATATCGTAATATATATATATATATATATATATATATATATATATATATATATATATATATATATATATATATATATATATATATATATATATATATATATATATATATAACCACACACAAGATTTGCTCGTATTAGAATATATTAGAATATATGATAAATTGCTTCTCAGATGTGCAGAACAGGATTAAATAAAATCCTCCCCCTTCCCCTAAGAAAGTTCTGAAATGGGGACTTTGGTCAAGTGAGTCTACAAGGGGTACATTGATTAATTTTCAATGAAATTGGGTCATGCTCTTATAAAAGTACAAAACGATGTCACAAAGTATTTATATGTATAAAAAAATAAACTGCAAAACCTTATTAAACAAGAACGAAAAATCATGCGTCAAGCATAGATTATGTAACACTTTCCAACGCTTCCAAAATAATTTTACAAATCATACCGTTTAATAAGCTAAAAGATAACATCTAAGTAAACAATTTGGAAAACGCATAACATATTTATAAACATAATTTCAGGAATTTCCAACATATACAATATTCGGAAAAATATCCGAATACTTTTATTCAGTCCTGTATAGGATCTATAGATTTGTATATATACTACATAGGATGCTAAATTTTAGTTCAGTTAGGAAACGCGTAGCACAGTTTAAAATTCTCCGTCTGGAATTTCTGTCAATAAACGGAAATGTGTTCGCGAACTTTTGTGCTTCCCTGTATAGGATCTACAGAATGTATACACACCACGTAATAGACAAAAAGCGAGTTAAAATTAAAATCGCGTTCAGTAACTTAAAACGCACTTCCAGGAATTATTGTTAACAGACAGTAGAGAATTATTTTGCGTGTCCCTGTAAATGAACGGTGACTGCTATACACACAATATTCTGTAGTAATCCTCTTGTCATGCACCTTAGTGATATATATAAATTTCAATGCGTTTAAAATAGTGAAACATTATTTAAATAAACCGCAGACGATTTTTCTCCATAGACGTAATGTAACGAAATTCTTTTGACTGTCCCTGTAAAGTAACTATAAGTGCTAAGCATACCCTATTCCATATTAAGCTTCTGGTAATGCACCTTAGTGATATATATAAATTTCAATGCGTAAAAAATAGTGAAACATTATTTAAATAAACCGCAAATGATTTTTCCCCATAGACCGCAATGTAACGGAATTCTTTTGAGTGTCCCTGTAAAAAAAATATAAGTGCTACACGCTTCCGTTGAAATAGGGAACATGCTATAGATAACGACAATAACATATAAAAATTGCAGAGCAATCCGAGCATATTTACGGGAGTTAGAGCACGGACAGACGGCCATCCGGCCAGACAAACCGAAGTCATAAACACTTTTCAACTAGGTTGGAAAGTGTTAAAAAAGAAATATAATAAAAATGTGGGGTGGTGTAATCGAACAGCACATGTGAATAATTAAATAATACAATTTTTTTTATTATAAATAATATGCGAAGACCATCTTAATTACTCAATTAAAACATCGTAAATTGTAGACAGGAACATTTAATTACAACACACAGGGACACGGCAAAGTTGAAGAAAAACGCATAACAGCGTGCGAAAGAAAATTTGCGCCCGGGGCAAAGCTTCAGTTGTCGCAATTGTTGTTCAAATAGTAATTGCTGCACTGGAAAGTGATTCATGTCCATGGGCAGAAACTTAATAGCTGCTAAATAGTTCAACAGATGGCAGCAAAATAAATTTTAGTGTGAATGAGAACCATGTCAATCCTTTTAAACATAACAATGCGTTGCAAGTGTTATCTGTGTAATACAGTCAGACCCCGATTCAAGAAATTTCTCGATTTAACGTTTGTTTTAATTCTCGGCGAAAATAAAGTCAAAAGCCTCTGTTTAAAGAATAGTATAATCTTGATTTAACGAATTATTTAACAAACTATCGCAATTTGTATGTGTGTGTGTGTGTGTGTTTTCAGCTACAAAATTAATTTTGTTTGTTGCTTTTACTTTTACATTCCGTTTTCCAGAACACAAAAAATATTTTCATTTCCTTTAACCTACTAACATGGCCAACCATGCCAAGTTTTGGACTTTGAGTGAGAGTAAAGATCATTATCAACTTGCGCTAAAGTGTCACTTGTCACTCAACATCCAAAATCACGTGGGCTCCACTTCAGGGTTGGCAGGTATTTACCGTATGAGTGTTCTACCGGTATTTACCATGATATTTACCGTCTTTTGAAAAACATGTTTTTACCATCTTTTAAAAAACTTAATTTTTTTTTCAATATTTCTGCCATTTTTTAAAAATGCATTCATCAATTGTTTATTTTTCATTTACAAATGTATAATTTACTAACAGTACTATACAAATGATCTCCAAAGTTGTTATAGTTATTTTTAATTGCATGTTAAAGTTCGTTTCGCTCACCCGCAAGATAAGTGACACAACTCAAAAAAATTCATTTTGTGTATTATTCCACTAATAGGTCTGACGTAGGTGTGTCTTGCTACAGGAAAAGTGCTATAGGTATAGTTGTCCGGAAGACGGCTAGATTGTGCTATGTGTCACTTTGCAACAGCAGAATATGCGAAGTGATAGAACAAGAACCGCAGGCCTTTACAAATTTGATAAAATCTGCTAGCCAGCAAAAATTTTTATTCTCCAGTAAAAAATATTTATCTCCTCGCTCCTTCATTATTTATTTTCAAAAGGCATAAAAGTATTACTAAAATAAACCATTTTCGCACACTCTTATTATGTAATCGGAATCAGCAGCCGGTGTGGAAGGGGGGAGTTTATTTTGATTCAACAATCTACTACAAAATTTGAAGATAAAAAAAAATAACCTTCTGAAGTGCAATGAAGGATTTTTACTTCCATTTATTACAAAGGATAATCCAAACACATATAATTATAAAATATATTTGAGTAAATAATGTAATAAAATTAGTAGTAATAAAATTTTTGTGTAAAATAATGATCTAGATTAAATAATTTGTCAAGTAACGACTTTTCATTCCTAAATAAACCATTTTATGTTCTTCCTGAAAAAATGAACGTTTTGTATGTATAAGTAAAGAGTATAATTTAAAATTATGTAACTCTGAATGAATAAATGTACATAAAGTATCATAGGAAAAACATTTTTTTTTAATATTAAAATAAGGTTTTTTGACTAAATCATTTTGAAAGACAAAGACATAATTTTATGACTTTTAATTCAATTAAGTTTTATCCATTTACTTAAAATGAAATAATCATAATCACTTATATGTTATTATTCTTTGAAATAAATATCAATCAGTTTTCATTCTAAACACAAAAATTTGATTTGAAACTTATAAAAAAAATAATAAATAAAAACTAGAGCATTTTTACCATTGTATCTAATTTTAGATGACACAGAGGCTGGATTGACACTATTTCTTACTGTTTTATTGGCCTCCCGCCGCATTCTAATCACATGACATGCTGACCGGCTAGAGCAGAAAAGAATGGCGTTTTTTGTGAACAAGAGGAGAAAGATTACTGCTTACCGTGCACAAGTAGGGGTGGGGAAGAAAAAAAATGCTGCTTTTGTGAATTTCTTTGACCAAATTTTGTACAAAAGAAAAAAAAAATGCCAAATAAAATAACTTGGTCGCCAGATTGAAAAAGTTGGTCGCCAGTGACGACCGCATTTGTCAAGCCCTGACAATGAGGAATAAATTTTGAAAACATGCAACCATGCCAAAACTGTGCAGCCTTTTTACAATGTTTATGAGGGGGGGGGGGGGGCGGTACCATGGAATTAAAAGCCTCGATTTCTCGGAATCAGTTTTCATTCCATTCTGAGTAATATTGTGATACTCAAAATTTACTCAATCCATCCTAGTTGTATTTTAAAAAAAAAAATGTACACGCTCTAACAAGTAAAAAAGTGACAATTACCTATGACCAAACTATGACCAAAACTTACCGAGTTATGACATTTTTAATTTTATGAATTTTCAACGTTTTCTGGCACAGAAAACACGTTTTACAGTATAATCCTATGTAATTCTTGTTTGAGTCCATACGTCTACTTTCTCTTTCTATTTTTACCTTATATTTTATAAACCACCCTGTTTGTATGTACAGAGGTCAAAATCTTTCGAATTTAAGTTAGTTAATAATAACCGTATTGTTCCAAGCTCTTTTATTATAGTTGTTGCTGTACACGTGCATCTATCGATCAAAAATTGTATTGAGTGTTTAAAAAAAAAAAAAGGATCGGATGATCTTTTTCGGCTGCTTAACGATCCAATGTTATGATACCCTTAAGAAAACTGCAGCAATTTCTTTCAATTAGCTTCACTAATAAGCAGATTTCTTTTGACAGCACAGCTGTTTGCTTCCAATGCTTTAAATTTCTGGAAGCATTATACAAAATGCGATTTCAAATAATCTGATTAGTAATCTTTCATTTTAATCGCTTTTTAAAATCGCTGCTTAGATTTTTATTTTATTTTATTTTTATTTATTTATTTATTTATTTATTTTTTTTTTGCAACTAAATAACACAGGACGGGGTATTTTCTGCACTGCTTTAGTTGTTTCTATAATATTTTTCGATATCTAGAAAATTAAAAAATGTGAGTTCTTCGTATTGGGCCCATCATCATCCTACATTAGAGTCCTAAGCGGGGTTGGTTATACTATACTCGATGCGAACCCGAAAATTTTATTTAACGTTAATCCGAAATCAAAGAAAATCGATCCATAATTTAATACAATTATGATAAAGTGTTCTACAATCCTATTTCTAATATAAATTTTATATTTTATGAAGAAAAATTAATATATATAGGCTCATTATATATAAATATGAATTTTTATATATAGTTTTTCATCTGAAATATAACATTTTGGACTTTCTTTTAGAAAAATCGAGCTAACCTGAACCCGACCCGTAAAAATCCAAACTCAACCCGGACTCGAAACAATTAGAGTCCACCCAACTTGAGTCCGATCCGCCACGAAAAAAATTTAGCTCCAAACCGTGGATCGGATCCGTTCGGTTAAAATCGGGTTTCCCGATCCGATGCAGAACTCTAGCATACAGATTACTCGTGCCTGAGTATAGGATTGGCTAATTGGGCTGTGGTTCTGGGACTCCACATTTGGTATGCAATTTTCGTAAAACAAATATTTTATATGCTGTGTAAACCTGTACGCTTCCTGAATCGTTCGAACCGCCCAGCACTAGCTTTAAATACACTCTCCATGTCTGTGATGCCGGCTTTCTCTTGTAAATCTTTATATAAAGCCCTGGCCTTTTCATGGATTATACGAAAACTTAACGGTATCCGCTTCTGTGTCAGATCTTCAATCCAATGAGTTAATAACTTCTCCATCTCTGAAATCGGACCACAACAACTGTATCTGGCGTAGGTGTGTGTGTGGGGGGGGGGGGGGGGAGGGGGTGGCATTAAACCACCCTTGGTACGGCCCTGATAATAAATAAAAGACATTTATCAAACTTTTAAGACATTTGAAATAAGTTTAAACGGCACTTTTAAGAAGTAACTAATCATTTAATATATGTGCTCCTGCAAAATTGTATGGAAAATTGCACCTTCGATAGCAACGGTTTTGCTTAACAACGGTATTTCTGAAACGGATTACCATCATTTACCAAGGTACAGCTGTATATTCTTTAAAACAGCTCATTCAAGAAGGCTTACATTTTGAAAAAAAAATCATAACCATTGCATCTCAAAAATGCGAAGGTATAGTAGAAGATTAAGTGCTGTCAATAAAAAAAAATAATAAGTAAGAGAGAGGAACATATTTAATAACTAAATGAAGAAAATATTAATTATTTTTTATAATCTTAGTGATGTATGGTTGCATTCCATTGGTAAATAACTCCAGCGACACAGCTTGGAAAAGCAGGATATTTATGACTTGATTAAATTATAATTAAAGTTACAACAAATTAAATGAAATATATATTGCGGAGAAACAGAACTACCGCCCTGATAAACACAACTACATTTTCTAAAGTCTACAGACGGAATGAGAAGGAAAAAAAAAAGTACATGTACATACTAACCGCAGACAGCGGAAAAACAGCTGACACATTGAAATTGTCCACAGCTGTAAGAGAGTGGCAGTTCAAACTTTCGTTTAATGAATGTTCGTATCAGGGTTTGTACTGCACAACACAATTTTTGCTACCAAATTCATTACTTCGAAGAAAAAGAGCAGAGCTATCTATACTGATCTGACATCTGATTAAGTAAAAATAAAAATGAAGAAATATAAAATGAAAATTAAATTAGTTATTTCATTTCCATTTTGGGTCAATACAAGACAAGTCTTAATTGACTGAATCATATTTTAGAAATTGATGTTCAGAAAGTTGGGGGGGCACGTGCAGACCCCTCCCCCCGAGGCTACGCCTATGGACCTTTCCCTTTTAGGCTTATTACCAATGCATTCGATTTTGAGCTGGGAAAACATTTTGCATTAAATAAAAACGAAACACTAAAGGTTATAAACAAATGACTAAACTAACAGCGCCAAGCATGGACTAGTATTATCTGTCGTTCACGAGAACTATATTACCACCACTATTGCTCGTATTCACCATCTACCTTAACTGCCGGTTCAGCGCGAAAACCCCAGTCGAAAGCTCAGATGATATTCACCATTAAACTGATTGAACTATGAGATCTTGTCCAATCAGGTTAATTGTGAATATCATTTAAGCGCTCGACCAAGCTTTTTTCGCATAACTGGCAGTTGAGGTAGATGGTGAATAAGAGCGTAAGTCTACGCTTGTCTGCTGTCATAGAGACCAACCCATTCCAATTTTCGCAGGTGAAGTTCAAATAAAAAATATACACTCGTTATTCTGTATCGAAACTTTAAAATTAAGTTTTGTTCTGGTTTGCATTCAGCTAACATAATGATAACAGTTGAACCCAAGCTTTTTTTTTTGCATCATTTTAATTTGTATAATCCCAACAAAAATATAACTCTCTCTAATATATAAAACTATAAATTTTTATCTACATATTTTATTTATAAAATAATTATCAAAAGTATGCAAACGCGTATCAAATGCGCTAGTGAATTCATAAATGTAATTTCAATTATTTTTACGTAACTGCGAATTTACGTAAGTCGCAGTATAAGTATGTCGGGGGATGCCTGTATGTCCACTTTCTATTGCAGGCTTAACATGTAGAAGTAGGCGGCCATCTGCTTCTTAATGTGAGAAGAGAGAAATGCTTGATACATCCATAAATGTTGACGCGAGGACTCTGTCATAATAAGTACAGACAACATGTTTTCCTGGATAATCGTCTGCAACCATTTTCTTAGCTAGCAATTGGAACAATTGGGTTTTGTTTCCGTTGATACATGGGAATTGCTGAAATTTTCTTGGAATTACAGTTGAGTCTGAGACTTTAATACTTATGCCACTTCCTGTTGTTTCTCGAGGATATGCTTTCAAACTGCTACTAATATATCTGTCGAATACAATATCTAGTCGTGAACTGTTCTTCAGTTGATTAATGAAATATGGTTTGAAAACATGTTCATAGTATCCGGAAAATGTTGCCGCAATACCAGGATTACGCATGTGTATTACCGCTGCTCCATCAGATAGTTTAGCTTGTTACATTCGAATGGATGTGATTAAAGCTAATGTATATTTTGTTTGAATGCAGCCAATAATATCTAACTTGTTGGTTGGTTTCCAGAGTTTCCCATCATCTTAAATAGAGGGTGGGTACATTTGGTTTTCATGCGAAAAGAAATCATCAATGTTGCCATTCCGTGCTTCAGACACAACATACAATCTGCAGAATAAGTTGGAGTCTTTACGCAAGTAAGCAATTTTGGACTTTGCCCTTATAAGTTTTTCTTGTTATAGTCTTGAAGATGTGAATATTGGTTTGAGGAATAATTTCATGCATTGAATTTTGAACTGAATCGAGACGGGACACGACATAATCATCATACTGTTTTAGTTCTACAATAAATGTTTCCATAACACACTTGACAGCTTCGAAACTTGGAATGATTTTGGAGCTCCCTATTGACACTAAATCGGTTTCTTCAAATGGATTTCCTTGTTCGGTTAAGACGTTAATCATTTCTTTGGCATGGGCCAAGACCCTTTTGTCATGTGCATTGTTATCTTCATGATGCTTTGCGCCCACGTTTTTGTCATCTTTTAAATTTTATTTCTCTTCAAATTCCTCAATTAAAGAACTGATCCTATGGCCTGCTACCATCCACTTAAGCAGAGCATTTTCACTATTCCAATAGCACCCTCTTTACCCTTTATAACTTTGTTATTGTGTTCATGAAGATGATCGTCAGATAATTGCAGAAAACGGTGTAGCAGTTTTGCTACTCGTAAAGTTGCCACGAAGAAATTCAGCATGTATATCTGGATGTTTTCTGGAAGGTCATGTAGAGTGCGCACGAATACCGGTAACCAACGAGAATAGTGAACTGCGTCCAATGCAAATGTCCACGTACATAACTGAGCCAAATTACCGACATACATTGCAAAGTTAGATGTACGAATACTCAGTACAAGTTGTACTAGAAGGGACTCCAGTTTGATGGCTGTGTTCCAATATTGAAATTGAGGACATTCAGATGTTTTCGATAAAATCCACAGCTCAATGCCTTCGCCACTGATGCTGGACTTTGTTTCACATGCTTTGTTGAATGCTTTTACCTGTAGACAATGTAAAGCAATTAAAGTAACTTCATGTGCATACCGAGATCTTTTTACATGCGATGATGTAGGGCAGGATTCTGCAACACCAGTACTTGCAACAGGGCCGAAACTAAGGGGGGGGGGCAGAGGGGGCACGTGCCCCGGGCGCCAGCAGAACAGAAGGCGAAGGGGGCGCCAAATGCAGGTTTTGTTTGTTGTTTGATATAGAAATGTATATATATATATGAAATTTGTATAAAAAGTCTCGCAGCCGGAAAATACTAAGCCGGAAAATCCAAAAGAAAAACTGAACCAAATGCATTAAAATAAACAAATAGATAAAAAGATTCGTCTACAATACAAGATAGCAAATGAATTAAAAAACGAACTGTTCTCTTAGGCTATTTTCTTTCTCCCATTCCAAATGTATCATGTCTAAGCCGTCTATCATTTAAATCTCTTCCTGTGGTTTAGGAGAATCACTAACATTTTTCAATGTCAGTCCCTACTCATGTGTATATTACACTGTTCAACGTCGTCTGGATACGATACTGCACTGTCCAGCATGGATAATTGGCAAACGATTCCCTCACTTTGATTTTTTTAGTAGATAAAAATATTCCATGAAGGCTGTTCTATTTTTTCCCTTTTCTCACAGCGTGGAGCTTTCTTCTTTTTCCATTCTGTCATGAGCCAGGGTTGACTGCCCTGGACAATAAACACAAATTGGGGGATGAATGCCCAAAGTAAAATTCTCTGTAAAATCTTTTTATTTTAAGTATAGCATTTGTAGAGGCACAGTAAAAAAATCTTGTACAGGGCGCCATGGCTAGTAAAGTCGGAGCCGCCCCTGGCTTTATCTTCCAAAAAGTTTTTTACTCGTCTTTTTGCGAAAGTTTTCTAAGCATTTTGCCGCCCTTGGCGGCAACTGGAACATGCCGGCCTGTTACTTTTGCTGAAATTACATTTTTATCCAGATCCAATCTAATATTATTAGAGGGGGCGAGGTTGGGCGACTGCCTGGGATACTAAAAACAAATAGTATTTGAAAGGATAATTTGAAAAATACGCAAAATAAAACTCTTTGTTAAAACTTTTTTTGAAAAAAAAAACGTCATTTGTAGGGGTGCAGTGAGAAAACCATACCTAAGTTGCTATAACTAATAAAACCGCAGCCGCCCCTGTCTTTATTCTCCCAAATTATTTTCTCGTCCTTTGGCCATTTCCAGATAAATGAAAATGCCGCCATACCATTTGTTACAATTACTTTTTTACATACAGATCCGGCTTTAAAGCGCGCGAAGTTGGCTATAGCTAACAACACTAAAAACTGAGGGGATGAAACATATACAAGATAAAATAGTAACCTCTCCTCGCCTTTTTTCTTTTTTAATAATATAGCATTTATAGAGACGCAGAAAAGAACCTCGCACAGGGTGCATGGCTAATAAAGTCATCTTTGCAAAAAAAAAAAAAAAAAAAAATCGTATTTTTCCCATTCTTAAGTGTTTTGTCGCGACATTCTTTTGCTGTAATTATTTTTTTAGATCCATATGTAAATTTCCGGGGCAAATACATCGTGTACCCCTGTAATAGTCAAGCTCGATTTCTTTTTGTTTTTAATCTTATCCTACTCTAAAAATGCAAAATATTGATTATAATCAGTAACAAAGTCAAATGCATTCTAAATATCAGCTTTGTGTAAACAGAATACCAAGTGGGGGGGACCCCTAAATCAGGGGCCCCAGTGTCACGATCCAGATTTAGACTTATCAGATCCGATTTAATTAGACTCTGAATCTGTGTAATTAAATCGTCATAAAAGTCTCTAAGAGTAACAGGGTTCCTTTCAGCTCCGATCCAAGTTTGAATCTCACTCCAACCCTCCACAACCGTTCACAGTTCTGATAACTGCTAATAGAAAAGAAGACAAGGAAAAACATTTAAACATAACTAAAACATTTCTGGGAATAGCAAATGGTATAAAAAATATTCTATTTAAATTACATGAGAATTATGTAGTAATACTAATTAAAAAAAAAGTGCTAAGAAAATCCTTTGATCAAAAATAATTTTTCTCGCTGAACTCAAAAGAGGATTTTGGGGGCCCTTTGGATGCGGGGCCCCTCGCGATTGAGACCATCGTGACCCCTTAAATCCGTCCCTGAGAATTTCAATAATTATGCTTCCTAAGATAAAAACCTGTATAAAGCGGAATATTTTTCGGTTCCTTTCGGTTCCATTTTCAAAGTTTTAAAAAATCAGTATTTGACAAAGCTGATTACTTAGTTCAGTATTACAGATTATCTAATTATATACTTTAAATTTTAGAAACTTAGAAAAAATTCGCTTTGGAAAGGGGGGGTGGCGCCAAAATCCATGCTTGCCCCGGGCGCCAAAAAGGCTAGTTTCGGCACTGACTTGCAATATCAGCGGTTGTTACTAATTCAGTCCATCCACTGCCAGTTAGCCACTTGCCAAGTAAGTTAATAACCATCATTTCTATGAGAAGGCCACCCATCATGAGTATTATGCGATCCTCACCATACTTGTTAGGAAATTTCCATTGCAGTTTCTTCCCAATAGCATATACAGTAGAACTCCAATTATCCGAACTCCAACTATCCGAATCGCTGATTATCCGAATCGCTTTCAGAATTTCAGAAAAAACAAATGAAGACGGAAATGTAATGCGATTCCCAAAATAATGATTCTGTTTACGCGCGCTACGGTCTTTCCCGACGCGAAGACCCTGGGTTTCAAATTCTAAATGATGATGAACTCATTGAAAGTGTGAGAGAAGAAATTGTCGAGGAAGAAGATGACCTTAATGTTGAAGTTGAAGCATACACGGGACCATCAGTTAGTGAAGAATTTGCTTGCCTTGAAACTGCGTTGAAGTGGATGGAGGGTCAGCCCGAGTGTGACCACTGGCAATTTCTGGCTGTCAAGAGGATGCGCGACTTGGGTCCCCGAAAACGGATGAAGACTGTAAAACAGCTTACTTTGACCGAGATGTTCAGCAAGTAATGACTTTCATTTACAGTACGGTACGTACATACTGTACTAATGTACAGCACTTGTAAATATGCTTAGCATGTAATAGTGTTGCATTTTCATTTAATTAATTAAAAGCTCTTTTTCTTTAAAAATATTTTTTATCTTCTATTTTCAACATACATACAGTAATTAATTAAAATATACCCCTCTTTTTTGGAAAAAATCCAATTATCGGAATTTTTCATTATCCGAATAGGGTTCGGTCCCAATTGATTCGGATAATTGGAGTTCTACTGTACTGGTTGGTCACATGTAATCACTTGTGTTTGATTTCCATTTAATTTTGCTGTAACCATTACTGTGATATCCATCAGATGACGTACCATTGCTAGCGTCCCAATTTCATTTAGAAGTGGGAGCAATGACGCATTACACTTTATTTTTTTAACACCAGGTTCATTTTGTGCATGAAAAGCAGCAAACTATACTCTAGGTACATGCTCTATTCCTTGTATGTCTTTAACATGCAATCTCTCCAGGACAGAGTTAAGACTCTCTGTGCAACGCTACATTGCTTTGGAAAATTTTCAGCAACTGTTTGTTATAAAATAGAAGTCATATATACCGTTCGAAAGGTACTTTTCTGACGAACAAAAAGTATGGGACACGTTTCAAGCTACATGCAACGGATTCCAAGTTATTTAGCAAAATGTTTCGAAAAAAGCAAAATAAAAAACAAAAATTTTAATAAAGTTATAAATATTTCTGGTATTATGAACCTAAACAATGATGTCAAATATGCCGTTGGAAAGCGCGTTTTCTACCGGATTAATAATCGCTAACAATATAAGTTAATATCAAAATATTAATCCGAGTTATATACAGAAATTTAGAAGCGCGTCACAAAACTTTGGTAGCCATATTGATTACGTCATCAACGCCGCTAGAGGGCCAGGAAAATTTGTGTCCCGCGCTTTTTAGACTCATCTATCCATATACTATCTGAATCCAAAGTGGCGCATTGGTTTCCAGATGTGAAGTTTTTTTTTAGCTATCTTACCCCACTACATAGGAATTTGCTGATTGTAACAGTTCTGATTCATCCATAATATCTGATTAATAACGAAAAAAAAAATACAAATAATTTTACAAATCTTTATTTTGCTCTTTCTAATTTTGCGCCCTTCACTGCAAAAAAAGTGTTGATTTTAATTAATACGCTACCGCTCATGCGCGTTAGCGTATTGCTGCTTATTTTACTGTTTATTACTGTTAATTTTACGGTATAATACTGGCAGCTGGGGTGCCAGTATTATACTGTAAAATCAACACTTTGTTTTGCAGTATTGGGATTCGTGCGCCTGGAACAGTTTGCTCCAACTGCTCCACGGTAGCTACGCTCCAGGTTCGCACCCAGATTTAATAACCTGGGAACTCTGGAATACATGCATTTTGGAGGCTCTAAAATAATTTATATTAGTAGAAATTCTTATGTTTGACTTATTTTAAATATTTAGGACCCCGGTGCAAATGTCCCGAATGCCTCGCTGTAAACCACTCTGTTAACATTATCTCTGTTACTTTGTGGTAAAGCAAAAGTATAAATTTTAATTTAGCGGTACGCCAATCTAAAAGTTTGGGAATTCCTGATCTAGACCATCAGTTCAGATACACTTTGTATTTACATTATACAGTCGAACCTCCATATATCGAACTTCCACATATCGAAATTTTATATATATCGAACTTTTAGCAAATCTCCATGTTCATTACATAGAAAAACTGTTTCTGTATATCGAAAAAACCTCTATACATCGAAACATTTTTCAAGACATATTGAGAGATTTTATTCCACTTTAGACCTGTTGTCTCACGAAAAATGAAGGTCAGGGGATAAAGGAAGTTTATTGAAGGTCACTACGAACCCCTCATTCCAGCTGGGGATGAGGAGTGGACAAACAGGTTGTTGTTCCCCCAACTCGTTTGCGAATTTCGGTTGCGACCTGTCCTGTAGTGAAACGCGAACCCCATCGTTCTTTCAGCCAGAACTTGAATCCAACATGTTTTCGCTCTTTCATCGCCAAAAGGATGTCTGTTTTGGCGGTGATCGCTTTATTGGCAACTTTCGGATTTAATTCTGGGTCAACTCATGATCCGGCGAGATATTCCGAGAAGATTTTGCCGGGAGAAAAGCCGGTTTAGCACGCTTCTGTGCCCTCCAGACATGCTTCAAGAAAATGTTACCAAATCTGGGTCTCTGTGGTGAAACAAGTTTCTAGCATTCCCTTTTGTCTGATGGTTGGCCCTCACTCCTAAGTCTGCTTAGTTTCAGTGAAAATTTAAGTAGTGTTTTATAAATTCGTTTTGAACTTTTACTTTTTCTCTCGATCACAATGTCAAAAAGAAAATCCCTTAGTGTTGTGGATAAAGTTGAATTGCTGAAGGATGTAGATAGCGGAATGCGCAAAAAGACATTTCTTCTAAATTTGGTACATTGTACAAGCACATTGTCGACTGTTATAAAAAATCGGAATGCCGTAATGAAATCCTATGAACGTATTGAACCTAACAGAAAACGTTCGGAAACATGCACTTACGATACTGTGGACGAAGTCGTTTTAAAATGGATAAAGAGTGTTCGAGATCGAAAATTGCCGATTTCTGGTCCTCTCATAAAAGAGAAGGCATTGGAGTATGCTAAATATTTTGGATGTGATGAATTTCAAGCAAGTTCCGGGTGGCTTGGCAAATTTAAGAAAAGGCATGGCATCACGGAAAAGGTTATTTCCGGAGAAAGTAAAAGTGTATCTGAAGCAGTCAGTGATGACTGGAAAAGCAACAATTTGAAAAAAAATTCCAAAAGATTATCAGCCCGATGATATTTTTAATGCTGATGAAATGGGACTCTTTTATAAGTGTTTATCCAACAAAACTCTGACTTTAAAAGACGATGATTGTCATGGAGACAATAACAGTACTGGTAGGCGCTAACATGAGTGGCAAAAAAAGACTTCGATTATTAATAGTAGGTAAAAGTAAGAACCCTAGAGTATTAAAAAATGTAACATCTTTAGAGGTTGACTATTGTTCCAATAGAAACTCATGGATGACAGGTGAAATTTTTGAAAAGTGGATTTTGAAATTGGATAGAAAAATGAGTGATCAAAATAGATTTTTTTTTTACTAGTAGACAATTGCCCGGCTCATCCTAATGTGTCTTCAAAATTATCAAATGTCGATTTGCTTTTTCTTCACCCGAACACCACTTCAAAATTGTAACCAACGGACCAGCGTATAATAAAATAATCTGAAACTTCATTACAGAAAACGCATTCTCCGACGACTTATCTGGACATTTGAAAATGAAAAACCTTTACATAAGGTGATTGATCTGAGGATATGTGTGACAGAATTAGCCAAAGTTTGGGAAAATGACTTTCTGAATCTACAATAAAAAACTGTTTCGCAAAAGCTGGTTTAGTGTATTACCGGAAATCGAAGAACAGGATGTGTTCCCGCAAATTCAACAGTCCTGGGGAAATGTGCGTTCCCAAGGTCACATTATAGACGGCATTCTTCTTAACGAATGTCTGACAGTCGATGATAAGTTAATTATTGCTGATTATCCTACAGACGAAGACATACTGAATTCAGGACTCTGAGGAATCAGGAATCAGGAAGGTTTCAGGAATCTGAAACAGAAATCGAAGAACCAGAGGAAGTAAATGAATCTGAAAACATTTCCAAGCCATCGAAAAAAGAAATGCGAGAGGCGTTTGAAACAATACGTCGTGGACTTCAATTCGCGGAAAATGTTCCTCATGAAGTTTTTAGTGGACTGAATAAATGCGAACATTTCTTTTATGAACTTTCCGCAAAAGTGGCTGTTCAGCAAGATATTGGTAGTTTTTTTTTTTAACAGAATGTAACTTTGAGCATTGTAACCACTGCCTGGATTATTATTTTTATAAAAGGTATGTAGTACTCAATAAACCTTTCATACTAATTCATTATTTTTTCCTTATTAACTTTCATTTAATGCAATTCTCATTAGAAATGCAGTTCCGTATACAAAAATTAGCTTTAATTTTAATGTTTTAGGAGTAATTATTATAAAACTCAAATCGCTTCTATATATCGAAATTTCTATAGATCGAATTTTTTTCCGGAAATTTGCTACTTCGATATATGGAGGTTTGACTGTATATAGATAATGTAATCACTCCTCCCCTCCCCCTTCGGACAGAACGTGCCCCCTGTCGTACAAATTCTGGCGCTGCTTCCTGCTCCAATGTGAATAGAGTTCCCAAAATTTTATGGATAGAGTTCCTGTTTAGATGGTCAGCTTTTTTGATTTAAAAAATTTGTTGAGTTTTAAAAAGTTGATAAATTTATGAAGTTTAAAAAATGTAAATTTAAAAAGTTATAAATTTGTAAAAATTATAATGTTTTGGCGCTGAAAGTTTTTTGATATGTAGTTACGTTATATAGCACTATTAATGGAATGTGAATTTGTTATCAAGCTATCATGTGTATGAAATATGTTATTTCGGAACCCCTGAAATTTTGGTGCCCAAGTCCCCGAATCCGAAGGGCCGTGTATTAAACAGGCCCTGACTTCGATACTTATTTCAATAAATCATACTGCTACAATTTATTCAGAATTTTTTTATGGTCTTCTTTTCTGTTGAACCAGGCAATTAATCTTAATTCTATTAGAACTTTGCTTTTCAGAAATGCGCTTAATTTTAATTCAACTTCAAGCTACAAAACTGGTTTATTCCTTTTTGTCATCCCAGCAGTTAGTTTAGCTATTTACAGTAGAGGCCGATATGAGAACAATTAAACTTTTCAGGCGGACCAGTTATAAGACTGATCAAATAAATCATCCAGTGCCAATAGCAAGAAAAAAATCATAGATAAATCTGAATAATTAATAGTGAAACCAAAAGGAAGGAAACAAACAGAGTTAATTGTAAAGGCAATCGCAGTCGCTAGGCAGTGCGTGCGACAGCCACAATCTTGGAATTAGCTTGTTTGTTTATCGAATTTCTTATCCAAGAGCTCCGATTCCTCATAAGAGAAGCATCTGTAAACATTGCTTTTCTTGCTTTAGTGGATAATAAGTTATGGGTGACATTAATGAACTATACCAGCATACAATTTATTGAATATTGTTATTCCATCAAGTCATCATAGAGAGAATATGTTCAAGTATTGATTTTCTGAATAAAGAGTTTTCGATGGCTTTAATCAACTGTAAAAGCTTCATCAACTGTACAAAAGATAAGTTAATTGTATTTCGCTATCGCTAGCCACCAAATTATCATACCTTCAAGTGTGATTGAATGTCACTAATTATCTATAACAACGGAAATTTTATTGCATTTCATTATCCAACCAAGGCCAACAAACTCGCATCTTCGAATGTGTTGGACAGTATAAACAGAAAAAATTTCCTTTTATCCATTAAATGTGCTTAAACAATCACTTTTACAAAAGCGGTTGTTTCTGGATAAACAGAAATTTTTTGACTCAAGCTAATGATTTTAATTCTATACTGTGTAAATCAGGTTTCCTGGGTTCTATTTCACCCTCATCATCACCAAAAGCAGCTACTCTAGCCCTTTTATTTTACTCCAATACAGTTACTTCGATACTTACTTCAGTAAATCACACTACTATAATATATTCAGATATTTGTATATGGTCTTCTTTCCCGTTGAATCAGGCAATTAATCTTAATGCTATTAGGACTTTGCTTTTCAGAAATGCATTTAATTTTAATTCCACTTCATGCTATCAAGACCGGATCATTGTCATCATAGGAGTTCGTTTTCTAACTACTACTTAAAATAGACGGGCCGATATGAGAACAATTAAACTTTCCAGAAGGACAGGTTAAGACTGAGCAAATAAATCATCTGGTTCCAACAGCAAGACAAAAATGACACAGATAAATCTGATTAATTAATGTTGAAATCAGAAAGGGGACAACAGACAGACAGAGCCGTAGATGCAATCGCAGTCGCTAGGCAGTGCGACAGCGAGAATCTTGGAATTTCTCTTGCTTGTTTGTTGTAGTGGAAGAAGAGTGCCAGTCATGTTCCCCTCTCTCTGATCCGAGCTTGAGATTAAACTTATTATCCAACACTGCAGTTGCATCGCATATGCGAGAGTGATCTCCACAAGAGCCGAGTATAGCTGGAACTTCAGAAATTTTCTGTTAATGAGACAGAAAAATGTGGGGATAAAAATGTTCTACCCACGCATACTGTAGAACTATTACATTGCCGCAAAGCATTTTGTAATTCCATTTCAAATACTTAAGGCAAAGTGGGGAGGAATAGACCATTTTTTACAAAAATTAGAAAATTACTTTGCTTGACACTAAAACAAAGATTTCAATTTATGTAACACAAGATTGCAAAGTGAACTTTGCAATGTACCTAAACAACTAGAAACATAATATACAAAAACCAGAGTGCTAAAAAAATCATGATTTCTTTTAAGTCAAAACAATCGCATTTTTTTCTATTAAAATCAGACATTTTTTTATTATTTAAATCTGATTTTTATGATTTTTTCCCCTATGCTAAGGTATTGAATGTCGACCAAGAGTGGGATATTCCAAAATGTTTTGTCTTCATACTTCATCTATTCTTGTAAAATTCTTGCTAAATTTATGTGTACTTAAATATATATATATATATATATATATATATATATATATATTATTTAAAATAAAGCTGTCATAATGAAGACAAATGCTGTAATCTGATTATTTATTTATTTTATTTTATTTATTTATTTATTTATTTTATTTTATTTTTTTGAGTTTGTTAAAGTAGTTTGGGTAACACATAGATCATTTGTAAACTAAGACAATATTTTGATAAAAAATATTTACTGCAAAAATAATTTTAGTAAAACAGAAAATATTTTTTTCCCTTCCAAAAGCAATTTTCCCAGTTTTATATATATACACACACACATAAAGAGCTCTTTTTTTTTTCAGATTTTTCTGCATCTTTTTACTTTCTTCTATCTTTACAAGAAGAAAGTATTGGAAGAAAGGATTGGTGAAAATTTTCGGCTTCCGGTTTTCGACTAATTTATGCGTTTTAGAAGGTCCTGTACATGATTTGACTGTGTTTAGAAAATGTCTGTTTATGAGTCTGTCTGTCTGTATGTATGTGACAAAATTTTATGGACGCTCTATCTCAAGAATTATTGCACAGAATTTTAAAAACTTTAGATCCAGTTAGACCTTGATATAAATTGGAACTGATTAGTTTTTGGTGTAAATCGCCCAACAGGTGGCGCTGCTATACTACATTTTTCACGATTTTCCCAATAGCTCTATCTCAAAAACTAATGCACGGATTTTCATCAAAATTCAGATTCAATTAGACGTTGATCGACACAAGTTGTTGCTGATTAAGTTTTGGTGTAAATTGCCCAACAGGTGGCGCTGCTATGCTACATGTTCCAGTATTTACAAGATTTTAGCGATAGTCATATCTCAAGAACTAGTGCACGGAATTTCATCAAACTTCATATTCTGTTAGACCTTGACATAAGTTGGTACTGATTAGGTTTTCGTATTAAATCCTATAATAGGTGACGCTGCTATGCTGCATTTTTTTATTTTAAAATGTATAATTTAAAAAATTGCGCTTTTTGAAGTATTAACATGTATAAGATAGAAGAAAATTTTGAAATTGGAACATCCGACTAGTTTTTTTTAAATAACTCAAATAATACAAATAAAATTTACTTTTTCTGTCAGCTCGTATCTAGTTGTAATGGAAAGCATTTTGTACGTTCAAGAAAATTTTCAACCAATTTTTTTTCGCTTTTGAGGCAAGAATATTTATTTCTAAATGTATCTGTAAATCTTAACTTTCGTTTAGTACTTATTATTTTTTTTTTATATAATGGAAGCACCGGTGTATATCTTTGTACAAATGTTACAATTATCATGGTCTTACCAGGCACTTTATCAAGTTGTTTAAAAAAAATTATAATCAATATATATATTACAAAAATTAAAATTCCATACCCTATTAAATTTATTCTATAAAAAATTCCTTTTTATTAATATTCCATTTACAACCCTAGTTTATTAAAATATTCCCTTTCTTAAAAATATTCCATTACTGTCCATATTTAAAACACTTTTTATCCTAATCTACTTAAATTCACTTTTTATTTCCCGTCAAATAAGATGTAAAAGTCACATTCATAAGTATATTTCTTCTTAAAAAACTATTTTGTAAATTCTTTATCATATTAAATATTTCCTATTTATTACCGTATTTAAATCTCTTTTATTTCTTTTAATCTGTGTAAATTCACCATTTTTCCTTTTCTAATAGTCTAAAAAATCATTCTTTTAAATTGTTTTGTTATCAAGAAACTTTTATTCTTAATACGCAAAAGCCGAAATTATTCCATTAGTTTTTACCGCGCTTTCATTTTTCTACGCTAGTCTTCTAGAAAATTATTTTCCCGCCAAAAGCATCGGAGAAGTGCATCCCTTCAATATTAATTCATAACTAAAAGATAGTGCGAGACGAAATTGAGCATTCGTTGGTTGAAATAGGTCACGTGTTACGAAATTGTTCTTCGGCGTTCCTAGCTTAAAACGAGCTGACGGAGGCAGAGAGCAAGATTTTTCCGTCGATTTCAGTGTCTAATAAAAATGATGTTAGCGTTGCAGTGAGAAATCAGATACATTGTAGAGTTTTAGTGTTAAGATTATCGTTATGTAAAGAGAGCACTTCCCAGAAATTAAGATGATGGAGTTTATATACATAGATCAGATAGTGTCATAGTGTTATTTTTATTGTCTATCTACACTTACTTGGCTACTACTATTAAAATTTTATGACACGACTGCTTTAAATTATGGAATGCTTGTCATATTTCTTTCATCGAACGCTGGATGGATTAAAAATGTAGCATAACATAACATATATATATATATATATATGTGTGTGTGTGTGTGTGTGTGTGTGTGTGTGTAATAATATAATCATTTATTGGTTAGGTCATTGCCACCGCCGATATGACGTCACCGTTACTCACGGACATGTTTTTGCTTTATAATATAGATTTAAACATTATTTTTTTTTTCATTTTTTGATTGATGTGGGCAAATAAATAAATAAATGAATAATAAACAAAATTAGAATATATCATTTAAAGTAAAACAATTTAAAAAGAATATGTTATTGTTTTAAGTTATGTTTTCAAATTATCACTCAGCTTATTATTTAAAAAAAAATATTTTTATAACGCTATGCTATTATCTATGCATCAGTTTATAAGTCGTATAAAAAAAGTTGACAGACACTGCCATGTGATGCAAGTCAACAGATGAAGATCGTGTCATACAGTAACAGCTGACGAACCCCTAGTGTGGCGAGCACAACTGTCATCTTTAATTTCTTATCTCAGTCTAAAATCGTTTAAACTTTAAAGCATCAGATGATTATAAAAGTGAACAATATCTCTATCCTCATCTAAATACGTATTTAATACCGAAAGAGTATTTTAAAATATGATATTTTACGTTAAGATCATATTATGTTCCAAGCAATCTAATACTTAATAACCTTCCTGCTGACATTTCTCTGTTAGGCTAATGAACAAGCATGTTAAACAAGAGGATAAAAGCCTGTCATCCGCAAACTTAGTCTTTCGTTCACGATTAGGTAAATAAAAGGATTTCTCTATCATTTTATTTACTGAATTTATTTATCTAAAGTAGCCAATCGCCTCGTATTCTGCGAGACATTCCAGAAATGGTAATGAGAAACTCACACTTTACAAAGCGACCCAAAAGTTCTTGGAACGCAACATTTGAGGTTAAATTAATTTTTTTTTTAATTTCATGTTTAAATTATTTATTTAAATAATTAATTGATGGATTAATAGTAAATGTCATAAATAGCAACGTTTTGTTTATTTTACAGGTGGAAACGAAAAGAAGCACCATAATAGCATATTTTAAAGCAGGGATGAGATTTTCTGCCAATATAAAACAGCTAAAAATAACTAAATGAAAGGTATATTGCACCCTAAAACGATTTCACGAACTTGAAACAACGAAAGAGATAGACCAATTTCTTGCAGACCAACTACTTCAGATACAAAACAAGAAAGAAAACTCAAACTTTAAAACAGGTATTCAATTATTAATGTCTGTATATTTAATATTTATTCTTCATATTACAAATTTTTACACTCATTACATTACCTAAAAAAACATGGTTAAAAGTTCCATAAAAACAGTCCTTCATTATTAAAAATGTTAAAAGTTTCACATAAAACTGTCACCAGCAGGGGCATCATTTTGGGGGGGCTGGGGGGGAGGAACCGCCCCCCCCCCAAGAAATTTGAAATTTCAGAAAATTTATCAGTTATCACAGACTAGACCAAAAAAAAAAAAATCAAAATATGATCAAAAGCTAAAATAACGTCAGATTTCACAGATCTGATTACAATAAAAAAAAACTAGTCTGATGTGCCAATCTAAAAACTTTCTTCTATCTCATACAGGTTTCACATACACCAAAAACAAATCAACACCAATTTATATTAAGGTCTAACTGAATCTAAAATTTTATTAAATTATGTGCGTTAGTTCTGGAGATATAGCTATCGTGAAAATCGTGCAGAATGTAGCATAGCAGCGCCACCTGTTGAGCTATATTTATACAAAATCGTAATCGACGTCTATTTTTGTCACGGTCTAGCCGAATCTGAAGTTTGGTGAAATTCTCTGCATTAGTTCTTGAGATAGAGCTATCGTAAAAATCATGAAAAATCTAGCCTAGCAGCACCATCTGTAGAGCGATTTACACCAAAAACTAATCACCACCCATTTATATCAATGTCTAACTGAATATAAAGTTTTATCAAATTCCGTGCATTAGTTCTTGAGATACAGCGCCCACAAAATTTTTGTCACATACAGAGACTGAGACAGAGTCGCAGACAGACATTTTTTAAAAATAGTCCAATTGTGTTCAGGACCTTCTAAAACGTATAAATCCGTCGAAAAGTGGAAGTGGTAAATTTTCATAAATCCAATACCTTTTTTCTTGTAAAGATAGAAGAAAGTAATATAAACATTTAATAAACACTTTAAACATTGAAATGTTTTCTAAAGCCTTGCTATGGCAACATTCTACAAATGAGACATTTATCATTAATGAGTATTTTGGCTAGTTTTAGAAATATATGTGAGAAAAAACTCTATGAATTGCTACTGAGCTGTGTAACAGCATGATTAAAAGAAAACTCGTCACCCCCAAGGCTAGAATTTTAGTGATAAATTTTCTCTTTAGCCAAAAATTTAATGTAATTTTTTTTTTCGGTGATGGGGGAGGTGCATTCAATTTCCTAATTATATGATTTGTTAATTTTATTTTATTAGTGTCACATTATATTTACTCCAGTCGTTATAATGCTATTAAATCATTTGCTTTATTAAACGATATTATACCGGGTGGTTATAAAATAAGTATCTCTAATTGGAGCTGTCTGTAGCTTGAAGGAATAACCGGAATGAAACCAAAATAGGTGCACTTACTATTCAAGAAGGGGGTAGAAGAATGGAACAATAAAAATAATTAATTGCAATAATCGCCGACAGATGGCGCTTTTGAGTGTGAAATGTAATGTGTAATCTTATGTACTGTGGAGGTGTCGCAAACCTCAATTACTTTACTGCATATCAAAACATGTGCGAAACATCACTCCTGATGCGTTACATTCCGCAGTTGAGCAAGTCGTGCACCACTTGGATTGTGTCTTCGAGCACAATGGCCGTGTGGAACCTGAACATGATCTGCAACGCGTTGCGAAAGCGTAACCACATTCACTGTGACATTTTCGAATAAATTAGGTGTGTCATCTGGTTTGACGCCTTAATTCTTTGTTCTTGTATTACACATTGCATTTCACACTCAGTAGCGCCATCTGTCGGTGATTAGTGCAATTATTATTTTTTATTATTCCATTCTTCTCCCCCCTTCACGAATAGTAAGTCTACCGATTTTGGCTTCATTCGGGTTATTCCTTTGAGCTACAAACAGCTCCAAATAGGGATACTTATATTATAACCACCCTGTATATACAATATGCTCTTAAAAATCTCCACAGCCTGACACTAGAGTCCTGTCCAGATTTGATTGTAACCGACCCGAATCCTGACTTTAATCCGATAGACTTCAAGCCGAATCCGAAATATTCATACTTCAACCCCCGAAGTGAAAGAAAATGAATGTATATTTTAATACATTTATGGAAAAGTAATCTACAAGTTTACCGCTTATGTACAAAAAATAACACATATATACACCCATTAATATTCAAATATACTATAGTTTTTTCATATGAAAATTATTCAGAACCTCATTTTGTATAATCGGTTCATCTCACAAGGAGAGTAGCTTGGTAATCACAGATTTTGATTATTTTTATACTAGAAGAAGCCCCTTAGTGTCAAGTTCAATGGATTTTATACAACGCTCCTTAGTTCTCGAGAAATGGGGGGGGGGGGGGTCTAATGTTATAACACAACTTAAATACTTACTTTGTAAAGAGGTAACTGCGTTGGTCATAGCTCAGTTAGCATGGCGTCTGCTCGTTGTTCCGAGGGCCCGTGTTCGATGCCGGAGCGCGCTGCATTTGTTTATCTCAAATTTTTTTATAAATATACTTGTAATTATAATTTAATAATCTCAATAAAAATTTTTGTTAACATAATTAAATTTTAATTTAGCATTTTTGAATTTTTAAAATCACTTTAAAAATGTATTCTATATATGCTTTATCAATGCAACGCTATTGAACAATTGTGTCAATTTGTGATTGTAAAGAAACATTATTTATAAATTGCCTTAACAAGGGAAGTCAATGCGATGAGAATACTACTCTGTTTTTAAAGTAAGAAGCATAATTATATTAAAATTTAGCATAAGAATTAAATTACAATGTATTTATGTTTTATTTTATTGTAACTGGAGTGTCGGGATTTGATGAAAATCAGAAAAGTGATGTCACAAATGCGTTGAAGTACTTTAAAATTTTATTGCAAAACAATGGATTTTTAACAAATAATCCAGCATCTGAAATATCTTCGTTTTCTATTTCGATGGGAGAAGAATTCTATAATTTGATAGTAAATATGCTGATTTTGTAACGATTTTTGAATTTTTACTAGTCAATAATAGATCCAATTTTTTTAAAGCTCTTTAAATGATGAGAAACTTTAATAATGGTTTAAAAATCAAAAATGCTAAATTAAAATTTAATTATGTTAACAAAATTTTTTATTGAGATTATTAAATTATAATTACAAATATATTTATTAAAAATTTTGAGAAAAATAAATGTAACACTTTCCGGCATCGAACCCGGGCCCTCGGAACAATGAGAAGACGCCATACCAACTGAGCTATGACCAACGCAGTTATTTTGTTACAAAGTAAGAATTTAAGTTGTATTATAATATTAGACCCCCCCCCATATCACGATAACGAAGGAGCGTTGTATAAAATCCATTGAACCTGAGACTAAGGGGCTTCTACCCTACAACATATATAAAAATAATCAAAATCTGTTATTACCAAGCTTGGCACTCTCCTTGTCAAACCCGATTCGAAAGAGTCAAAGCATAACCCGAAGCGTATAAAATTTACTCAACCCGCTATAAAAAAAAAAAAAAAAAAAATTGAATCAACCAAACCCAAAGCGAAATGCATTTCGGGTAGCTGATGCAGGACTGTAATTTCCAGTAAACCCGGAAACGTCCAAAAAATTTTCATTGACCGCAACCCCACCCGAAATGAAAGAAAATTAATCCATATTTCAATATGATTTGGAAAAAAGTAGACTACAATTATATCTCTAATAACAATTTTATCTTTTATGTAGAAAAATTATTTTTTTTTCATCTGAAAATATTTAGTATTTCTTTGAAAACTCGGGCAACACGAACCCAACTCAAAATAGTGAAAACCCAACTTGAACCCGAAACAATTAATCCTTTGATAACGGGCCAGGATTGACTACTAATTTTGCCTTAATCGTTCTACAATTTCCCAAAAAAATCCTAATATAAGTGTATGACATATTTGAAAAAGTCGTACTAATAGAATAAAAAATAGTCTACTGGGACATATATGTCCCCACCGTAGTCAAATGTTCCAAGTCAACCTGACCCGCAACAAAAATAAGCCGCGTCAACTCGGCTCGATACATACTGCAGATTGAATCGTGTTGCCCCACCCAATAGGGCACGGGCACGGTTTCAAATGAACTGTCATTTTCACTGTTTGGGTGGCAGAAAGTGCCGATGTTCTTCATTAGTTATCATTAAAATCTATTACAATCTTTTCGATAATATATCTTTTTTACATGATCACGATTACTTTCAGCAAGCTATAGTCTTGTCTGATTATGTTATGTCGTTATCTGAAAGTGATCGGCAGCGGTATGCTGCAAAATTAAAAATAAACTGTCCGAACGGATCTGTTGTGATTTTGACAGATCCATATCTTTTAGAGCCATGTAAATGTCAAATTTTTCTTGTATTTAAAATAATAAAGCATTTCAAAAATGCTTCATGTAATAAGTACAAGAAAAATTTTAAAAACAAACGAGTTTGTTTCTAGTTTTTTCTACCCCCTTAATCAAACCATAAACTAGAAATGCTTATTTAATACAAATCTGTGTAATACTTTAATAGCTTTTTGACTATTGTTTGAATAATGCACTGAGCTCTAGTAATTGTATAAATTAGTTGAATTAAAGAATTTCTTTTTGAAACATATAACTTTTATTCATTTTTAAAGTGACAATTTATATTTTTTTAATTAAAGTCTTCCGAATAAATTTGAAATTATAATTAAAATAAATTCTATTCTATATTAAGTTGAAATTCTGTCTATGAAATATAAATTTCACTTACCAGATTGAAAATGTTTACCACAAATTCGTGTTTCCTCCAAAGGTTCCCAATTTTGTCTGCTTATGGCTCGTATCCATTGTTTTTCTTTCATTTTTCCTCGGGAAACGATAAAATCCAATGCCGCTTCGTTTAACAAAACGATTTGTACATCCATACGCACAACAACTATGAACCATTTTAAAATTTGAAGATCTGAAAATGTTTAAAATGCACAGAGAAATAAGAATGTAATGGAAAAACACACAGTTTCTGCCACCCAAATAATCCAACAGTAGAAGCGTGACGTCACGTGCCCGTGCCCTATGCAGGAGCAAGGGACCTGAGACCAAGGGTTTCGCAGATTTCTGAATTGTATGGAATTTAGATCATAGTCTGAAGAGGAAGGCAGAAAATGATTGCGGAAATTTTTACTGACAGAAAATCATTAATGAAAATTTTCTTATACCTATGGTTTACGAGGCTAACGAAAAAGACAGGCTACCGCGGTTCATTCCACTTATCTTTTTTTACAGACCGCTAGAGTGACGTGATGCTCTTTTCGTAAACATGCATTTGTGCAATTGAACATCACGTGACTCCGGCGGTCTGTAAAAAAATATACGCGTAAAGCACCGCGGTAGCCTTTCTTTTTCGTTAGCCTCTCTCGTTAGTTCTCTTTCTTTTTCGTTTAATTTATAGATGACAACATTTGCAAATTTCGTAACTTCTTGATGGTGTTCGTGTGCTGATTTTCTCGTGACCGATTAAATTTCACGACTTTTTTTCGTCATTGTTTCTTTCTTTTTTTTGTGATAATTTTCCAAAATTTGCTATTTTATGTGAATCATTGACGGAATTGATTTTTCCGACCATTTGTCTAAATTCGTGACATTTTTTTTCAACCGATCGACGAAATTAGCTACTTGTTTTCGCCATCTTTTGGCGAAATTCACGACTCTTTTCTACGATTGTTTGTTGACATTCGGGAGTCTTTTTCCGCAACCAACTGACAAAAATTGCTATTTTTTTGCGCAATCTTTGACAAAATTCCTATCGTTGACGATTTTTTTTTCCACCATTTGTCGATATTCACGATTTTTTTTTTTTTTTTTTTTGACAACTGATCGACGGAATTTGCTATTTGTTTTTGCGATCTTTTGACGCAATTCGCGACTCGTTTCTTACGATCGTTTGTTGAAATTCGGAAGTCATTTTCCGCAACCGACTGACAAAAGTAGATATTTTTTTGCGCTATCTTTGACGAAATTCCCTTTTTTTGCGCGATTGTTTGATTAAATTAGCGATTTTTTTTGTTGTTGTTGTTCAATCTTTTGACGAATTTCGCGACATTTTTCCCCATTAGTTATACTAAATTCGCGAGTTTTTTTTCCACGTCCGATTGACGAAAATCTCTATTTGTTTCAGTGATCTTTGGCGAAATTCTCAATATTTTTCCACGGTCGTTTGAAAAAATTAACGTTTTTTTCCACAACCAATTTTGCCAAATTAATTATTTTTTCTAATTCCAATTCGTAAAATTCGCGATGTTTACCGCGATCGGTTGACGAATTGCATTTGCGTAAAAAAAAAAGAAGAAGAATTCGCGGACTACCACTGAAAATAAAAATATGCAGAAGAATCATATGTTTGTGAAAGGAGTTAAGATAAGCAGGTGAAATCTCAACACTGCATTTTTTATTGTGGGGGCTTATTTCCTTTTTGTGCACGATTTGGGCAATCCTGCACGATATTTCAATCCCTGTATCTAAAAAAAAACTTTGTCCCCCTTCCCTCCCCTCCCTCCCAAAGAAACTCTTGAAATGGTGCCACTGCAGTAAAACCTGCAAAAATGGAGTTGAAAACGACTGTAAAAAATCTCCATTTTAGACAGGTCTCCATCTTAGCATGTATAATTGTATGGCGTTTTTTTCGTCGAAACTTAATTCTTTTCTCAAACGGGCAAAACAAATCATGTTATAGATACGTTTCACTGTAATACACCTATGCTCTTCAGAAGTGCTTTATAGAAAGGAAGTTTTAACAGTCTTAAAGAATACCTGAAAAAAATGGTACCTGTTTATAATTGAAAACTTTCATAATATTTAAAAAATTTACTTGCTAAGACGAAAACCTGTCTTAAACGGAATTTTTCAGAGGTCACTTGAGATTCCGTGTTAGAAGTATTGCTGTCTCTGTATATATGATTCAGTAAACGCTTCTCGTTCAGAGAGGGGGTTTTTTTTGGAGGGGGGTGCAAACCCCCGAACTCCACCCTTGGCTATGCCCCAACCTTAAAAAAAACTTCCCCCCCCCCTCAAGAAAGTTCTGAAATGGCGCCCCTGGTCACCAGTACACAAAAGCGCTTTCACTCCGGCTAGAGCATCCTCAGTCGTAACCCTAGGGTTACAACATTGTTTACGAAGTAAAATCGGTAGTATGCACCAGGCGGCGATACTTTCCGGAGAAATTCGATTAATAAGGTCGCAATTACCGTGGACATTTTCATCCATAGACTTTCTCCGGATTTTGAACTCTGAAATATGGTACGGGAGTCTTGATTTTAACTTGGGGTATGATTCCCATGTTAGTAAAAAAAATCCATTTTAAAGTTTTAGCTATGCAATTTCCCACCAGGAGCGCTACCAGCATAAAAAAAACCTATCATGTGAATTTTTTTTATCGAAATATAAACTTGATCAAGGCAGAAGCTTATTCTGATAATTTATTTAAAAATAAATAAATGTTATTTAATTTTGGTTACCCTATTTCCTCCCAGGGGGCGCTATAAACGTATGAAGATTTATATAAAAAAAAAAAAAGAAGTAAGAAATCATATTTTTTTTTAATTTAGTTATACCTTCGTCAGGGGACATTTTAAACGCAAAAGAAAATTGTGCTGTATCTGTGCTAACCATTTTTAACTTCAGTAATAGCTTCTTATATAATTAAACAAAAACAAAAAAAAAACAAAAAAAAAACAGTTTACAAATAAAAAATAAATTCGGTTACCCTATTTGCTCCCAGAGAGCGGCGCTATACACGCAAAAGTAAATTTTCGAGAATCTGTATTACTTAATTTTAATGTGGAGTATGGTTGCCATGTGAAAAAACATAAAAAAAATCCATTTTAAAGTTTTAGTTATGAAATCTTCTATCAAAGGCGCGTAAAAAAGTCTGTGAAATTTTTTATCAAACATAAATTTGACCGTGGCAGAAGCTCATTTTAAAGATTTATAGAAATAAACCCATAAAAAGTCAATTTAAAACAATCAGTTACATTATTTCCCGCCAGAAAACATTATAAACGCAAAAAAAAGGAAAAAAAATTGAATCTGTGCAACCTAGGGGGCGTTATCGGCGTTAAAGAAAGTCGAGTTCAAACTACCCTATCGAATTTTCACTTGTATAGCTATCACATGAGAAAACATAAAAATAATCCATTTTAAAATTTTAGTTATGTTTTGTCAAAGCATGAAACTGACGCGGCAGAAATTTATTATGAAGACGTATTTTAAAAAAAAAACCCTAAAAATCAACTTTATTTAAATTTAGTTATCCTATTCCCGGCCAGGAAGCAAGCAAAATAAGCATTAAGCAAATATTTTTGCATAAAAGCAAAAGAAAATTCTGTTGAATCTGTATTATCTAATTTTAACTTTGAGTGTGCTTCCTATATGAGAAAACATAAAAAAATCCATTTTAAAGTTTTAGTTATGCAAATTTCTCCAGGGGGCGTTACCAGCGTAAAAAAAATCTCCAATAATTTGAAAATTTTTATCAAAACATTTCCCCGTGGCAGAAACTTATTAAAAATGTATTTTTAAAAAATCAAATTTATTTTAATTTAGTTACCCTATTTCCCGCCAGGGTATTCTATAAACACAAAAGAAAATTGTGTTGAATCTGTGCCAACTACTGTTAACTTCAGGATAGTTTCATACAGTGAAACATGAAAAACAAATTAGACTTAAATTTGGGTTATCCTATTTCCTCCCAATGAGATCCCTGTTTCGACTTTCACTGGTGCCAATCTTCTCATAGTTATTAAACGCAATTCTAACTTAAGAGTCATTCCATATAAGAATCACCCAGAATCAGGGGGTCTGTGATTAAACGGTAAACAGATTCATGTGATTTCTTTTTTCAGTGAGATGACCATTAGAAAGAAAGAAATCCAGAATATTAATGCTGTGGGACCATTGGTTTTGATTAGGTGGGGGCTCAAAGGTCAGTGCCCCGCTTGAAAAATTCAAATTTTATGTTTTGCATAGCATTTCTCAGAGTATGCATTGAAGTTATCCCACAAAACAAATTACATTGGGTGTATTATATAAGGTTGGCCCTTTGCTATTCAAGAATAAAAATTATGGGATATGTGTAATGCAATGAGCTAGATGGCCGCAAAAATTGATTTTTTTTTCGAAATTTCACTATAGTTTTGACACATGTAGCGCTTTGCATTGAAATCATCCCAACATTTCTTACTGCTGTATGCTTCCCTATGGTGAAATGAAACACAGAAAAGTAGGCCTCACCACGGGCAAACTTTAATGCATTCCAAAATTTTATGCCAAATTTCCAAAAAAACGTATTTTTGCCTATTTTAAGTGAGGTATACCAGACATGCATTAAAGTCAGAAGCCTGTAAAATATATAATAGAAATGTAGAATAGCTATTCACCTTTCAAAATCACCAAACCATGGGCCATTTAATCATGGGCACTAAAGCAGTTTACATAGGGTAATGAAAATCGCATTGTAATATAATTAGGAACTACGCTTCCCACGACCATAGCCTTCAATCATTGCCAAGAATAAAAACACTTCACAATTATTTCTGAAATGCATATATTTTTTATTTTAACATGAATTTCCACATGTATAACAATAAATATTTTTAATATGTTTTTGTTCCAGGCAGTGGAGATGTTTTAACCCTTTAACGGATAAAGCACTTCAATTCCCAAAATGTTGAAATAAATGATTGACACCGATACAAATAAATTTGTTCATAATTTCCGGTGTCAATCATTTATTTCAACATTTTGGGAATTGAAGTGCTTTATCCGTTAAAGGGTTAAAACATCTTCACTACCTGGAACAAAAACATATTAAAAATATTTATTGTTATACATGTGGAAATTCATGTTAAAATAAAAAATATATGTGTTACGGTGAAACACCGAAATCTGGAGAATGTCCACTTTCACCGGTGAATGTCAACAAACACATTGTTGCTTGGTGTATGTCCGAAATATTTGCTAAATACCCTTATTTCTGAGTTACACCGGTAAATGTCGACATTCACCACGCACTAATGGTGAATGTTGAACATGTCTGAGATTTATATTTTTTTCTCCGTAATTCAGTCACGATAAATTTTTCGCCTCTCTTTCTGACTTACTTAATTATACAGTACGTTCTAAATGAGAAAATATAAAACTTACTAAATTATGTGATTCAAATCTTATTTATTGCAACAACTTAAACTATTATGACACTTTGAATTGCACAAGAGGTCCTTGCTTTTACAACTGCATTTATTTGTGGAACACTTCCTTTTGCAATGACAGCGTGTATAGCCTTGCCCACCGCTTCTCGAATTAGCTGCAGCTGCTTCTCTCAGCGAAATTTCTTTAAAATAAATCTCATCTATGGAAAGTAACTTTTCTTTACAAATTACGAACTGATTACGTGTGTCAAGCTGCTTGAGGGTACAATTTTCATTTGCAAGTTTATAGAAGTCGGAGTCTTCTATTCCAACAACAACCGCTAACACATTTCGGTTATCTGTACGACCACGGTAGACATCAGGGACTTATATTCGTACAGTATCATCAATTGAGCAGGAGGAAATTGTTTTTGTGAGGTTCGTAACATTTTTGTTGCTTGCAGTAGAAGATTCTCTTTCACGGCCGCTCTTTTTATAGAAATTAACTCGTGTTTTTCAGTCAGAACTTGATGTGAAGACGTGGTAGATTGCAAGTCCTCTTCAATATTTTTCTTTGGAATATGGTTTTCGGTATGACCACCGCTCAAATTTTTTTCAGAAGTATTACCAGTTTTTTCAAGCTGTTCTTCGGTTTAAAAAGTATTGGCAATTTCTTCAAGTTGTTCTTCGGTTTCAAAAGTATTGGCAATTTCTTTAAGTTGTTCTTTGGTTTCGATATTTGCGATTTGTTCGCTAGGCAAAAAAGACGATGCTATGCCTCTTTTCGCTTTAATGCCAAACATGGCTTCATAAGGACTTTGGCGTATTCCTTCGTGGTATATAGTGTTCTTGGCAAATTGAACAAAGGGTAAACCTTCTTACCCTTATTTTTACCGTTATCGTTCATCCATGCAGTTAGCATATTCCGTATATCCTGATTGGCCCTTTCAACTGAGCCTTGTGTTTGACTGTGACGAGGCTTTCCATGAACTATCTTAACATCTTTCCACATAGCGCATATTTCGGATATGACTTGATTACTGAATTCTCTACCATTATCTAATTGCAATATTGCTGGAGCACCAAATGTTAAAAATATTGGAAGAACGTGATACGCTACTTTTTCCGCCCTCTTAGTTTTCAAAGGTCGTAGCTGGACAAACTTAGTTAAATGATCTTGATACACCATTATGAACTTATATTCGCCATCTCTGTTTGACTGCATATCTATCAGATCAACTTGACATCTTGAGTTTAACTCAGAACTGATCATTGGTTTCACAACAATACCTTTCTTAGGTGCACTGTGTTTCATTTGACACTGTTTGCATAAATTTAAATACAACATTACAACTTCATATGTAATATTTTTGTTTTTATTTTGCAATTCTTTAAGCTTACGTGTTCTTTCTTCGTGGCCTATTCTGGAGTGAGTTTCATATAGTATACTGAACAATTCCTCATTGGTAACATAATACTGTATATTCGTTTCTCCTGGTTTTAATGGTACAATTAACTTCTCTTCATCATTAATTTTTAAAACCTCAAAACGTTTTAATCGTCTGTAATCCAAAGGTGTGTTGCACTTAGTTTTAGCAGAAACCACTTCAAAAAGTATTTTAGAGTACTTTTCTTGAGAAAAAAAAACCAATTGTCTTCTCGTTTACCCGAATTAATGCATTTAAGTTTTCAAGAAAAAGATCACGATTCACTGCAGTATCCATTCTGTATAAATTAGGGTATCGGAAAAAAAAATAAGAAAACGTTGCTCACGCCATCAAACCTTGCATAAGACTGACAAAGCTGACTGACTCCAAAAGAACAAAGGATTTGGCAGGAAACAGCCAGTCGCCTCTTTGTCGGCTCAGGGCCGTCTCGATGATCGCGCTGCGCGCGCAGGTCAGTAACACTTCTCTCCGGGCCTGAATGTTCGGATCGTGACGTCACACCTTCACGCTAGCTACCGCAAAGGAGAAAGAGATTCAAGCTCCCCTCTTTTCGACCTCCACCAGAGCATATCTGTGATTGTCGACATACACCGGTGAGGGTCCGAATGTACAAGAATGTAATGAAATATTCGATCTTTCACCGACGTATTTGGTGTTTGTTGACATTCACCGGTGAAAGTCGACATTCTCCAATTTCGGTCTTTCACGGTAACATATGCATTTCAAAAATAATTGTGAAGTGCTTTTATTCTTGGCAATGATTGAAGGTTATGGTCGTGGGAAGCGTAGTTCCTAATTATATTACAATGCGATTTTCATTACCCTATGTAAACTGCTTTTAGTGCCCATGATTCTGTTTGGTGATTTTGGAAGGTAAACAGCTATTCTACCTTTCTATTATTATTTTACAGGCTCCTGAATTTAATGCATGTCTGGTATACTTCACTTAAAATAGGCAAAAATACGTTTTTTTGGAAATTTGGCATAAAATTTTGGAATGCATTAAAGTTTGCCCGTGGTGGGGCCTACTTTTCTGTGTTTCATTTCCCCACAGGGAAGCATACAGCAGTTAAAAATGATGGGATGATTTCAATGCAAAGAGCTACATGTGTCAAAACTATAGTGAAATTTCGTAAAAAAATCAATTTTTGTGGCCATCTAGCTCACTGCATTACACATATCCCATAATTTTTATTCTTGAATAGCAAAGGGCCAACCTTATATAACACAGCCATGTAATTTGTTTTGTGGGATAACTTCAATGCATACTGTGAGAAATACTATGCAAAACATAAAATTTGAACTTTTCAGGCGGGGCACTGACTTTTGACCCCCCCCCCCCCCACACACACACACACCAAATCAAAACCAATGGTCCCACAGCATTAATATTCTGGATTTCTTTCTTTCTAATGGTCATCTCACTGAGAAAAAAAAATCACATGAATATGTTTACCATTTAATCACAGCCTGGGTGACTCTTAAATGGAATGACTCTTAAGGTTAATGATTACAATCATGAATATAGCAAATAATGATTGAATGACGGACGTGCAAAAGGAAAGAGCTCGTGGTTCTCAGGTTCTCCCCATTCAATTGAAGCTTTTTTTTTCTTTTCCTCTTTTTTTTAAGCACACGACTTGTTCTAAAGACTATTATTTTCCAAATACTGTTATTTCTATCTTCATTCTTGAACGTTTATTTTTTTTTAATACAATTCTGTACATAAAAAAGTATTATAAATATTGATTGCATTTCTAACTAGTAAATTTGAAAGCTCAGAATCAGAAGCCTCAACTCAACATCAGTTCTGTAAGTCGCATTTTTTACACCATTATTTTAAACTCATTTATTTAATATTTGAAACTTTCAATTATCTTTATTTTTCCCCTTTTATATCCATACTGTTACTACTAACAATAAAAAAACAAGAACGAAAAATCATGCATCAAGCATAGATTATGTAACACTTTCCAACACTTCCAAAATAATTTTACAAATCTTTACCGTTTAATAAGGTGAGAGATGATATCTAAGTAAGAAATTTGGAAAAAAAGCATAACGTATTTAAAAATACGATTTCAGAAATTACCAACAACATTCGGAAAAATATCCGAATTCTCTTGTGCTGCCCTGTATTTAATTTATAGATTTGTATATATGTTACCGTGAAAGACCGAAATTGGAGAATGTCGACTTTCACTGGTGAATGTCAACAAACACCAAATACGTCGGTGAAAGATCGAATATTTCATTACATTCTTGTACATTCGGACCCTCACTGGTGTATGTCGACAATCACAGATATGCTCTGGTGGAGGTCGAAAAGAGAGGAGCTTGAATCTCTTTCTCCCTTGCGGTAGCTAGCGTGAAGGTGTGACGTCACGATCCGAACATTCAGGCCCGGAGAGAAGTGTTACTGACCTGCGCGCGCAGCGCGATCATCGAGAAGGCCCTTAGCCGACAAAGAGGCGACTGGCTGTTTCCCGCCAAATCCTTTGTTCTAGTGGAGTCAGTCAGCTTTGTCAGTCTTATGCAAGGTTTGATGGTGAGAGCAACGTTTTCTTAAATTTTTTTTCCGATACCCTAATTTATACAGAATGGATACTGCAGTGAATCGTGATCTTTTTCTTGAAAAGTTAAATGCATTAATTGTGGGTAAACGAGAAGACAATTGTTTTTATTTTTCTCAAGAAAAGTACTCTAAAATACTTTCTGAAGTGGTTTCTGCTAAAACTGAGTGCAACACACCTTTGGATTACAGACGATTAAAACGTTTTGACGTTTTAAAAATTATTGATGCAGAGAAGTTAATTGTACCATTAAAACCAGGAGAAACAAATATACAGTATTATGTTACCAATGAGGAATTGTTCAGTATACTATATGAAAGTCACACCAGAATAGGCCACGGAGGAAGAACACGTATGCTTAAAGAGTTGCAAAATAAATACAAAAATATTACATATGAAGTTGTAATGTTGTATTTAAATTTATGCAAACAGTGTCAAATGAAACACAGTGCACCTAAGAAAGGTATTGTTGTGAAACCAATGATCAGTTCTGAGTTAAACTCAAGATGTCAAGTTGATCTGATAGATATGCAGTCAAACAGAGATGGCGAATATAAGTTCATAATGGTGTATCAAGATCATTTAACTAAGTTTGTCCAGCTACGACCTTTGAAAACTAAGAAGGCGGAAGAAGTAGCGTATCACGTTCTTCCAATATTTTTAACATTTGGTGCTCCAGCAATATTGCAATCAGATAATGGTAGAAAATTCAGTAATCAAGTCATATCCGAAATATGCGCTATGTTGAAAGATGTTAAGATAGTTCATGGAAAGCCTCGTCACAGTCAAACACAAGGCTCAGTTGAAAGGGCCAATCAGGATATACAGAATATGCTAACTGCATGTGCTGGATAGAACCTAAAATATAGGTATATCCCGCATATTGCATATTTCATGCAAAAGATATCCGTTCCCACGAGAAACTAGTACAAACAGCTGCAGCAGTATGGGTGGTCCTGTTTACGCAAGTAAACAAGTAATAAAACACAAACTGGCGACGGATTTGACGTTACAGTAATTGTATAGACGAAAAACAATTTATGGCGGACAATCTACGAAAATCATAAAATTTGAAAAGAGAAACATCTGACCGTCGATTCCCGGAACTGAGAGGAAGAGAGTTACGAATGATCTTCTAAGAGGCGGAATATAGCTAGCTCGAATAAAAAACGTTGCAGTAATCGGATCTACGTGGCGGACAGTGCAAATGCTCCAGGAGGGCTTGGAAATCAACCCAAGGACCGTCATTGGATCCAGAACGACAAGAAAGGAGGAGGAGGAAGAGGCTTTGGCACCCCTCTGGGGGTAAACAAACCTCAGAAAAAAATTTTGGAACTTAAAAAACACTTCTATCTAAGATTTTGAAAGGAGAACATCCCTATTTTTGTATCATTGCTGAGGCAATGCATTCGACAAGTTAACTTTTTATGCTAGGCTCTAACATGTAAATGGCCTAACTTTATAATTAATTTAGTTAAAAAATCTATTTAAAATGTGCTCTGGAGATAAGGATATTCATATGCTGTACTCTACAGACAACTGCCGTGCTCTTAGGACAGATCCAGGTACGTTTCACTGTTTACCCAGCTACAATGAAAATTTATTCTATACTAAATAATTAAAGTGAAGAGATAACATTTCTCTTACCATCCCAGGATCAGGGATGCTTGTAAATTTAAATTTAATTATAAACGTATTAAATTCCAATATTATAAAATGTGCTATAAAAAAATGTTATCTTAAATGTGTACCATTAAGGTTAAAGGTACCATACTTAATTTTAAATAATTAAATAATAACTTACCAAAACCAGTAAATAAATTGCATTATCATATAAATTTTGTACATATAATTCATATTCCTTTTACAATTATTTTACTCTTTATTTTATGTTTTTATTACCGTAATTTCCGGCGTATAATCCGCAGCTCAAAGAGTCGTTTTTCGACCCAGAAATATTATTTTATAAAATGTAACTTAAAAGATCGCTGTAAGTATTTAACTACAATTATTGAATAAAATTTCTGGGTCGAAAAACGACTCTTTGAGCTGCGGATTATACGCCGGAAATTACGGTATTGTATGTCTTCTGTAAATAAAACCTCTTTATTTTAACCTTAATTTAGACTCTATATTTATTATTATTTACGGTGTGATGTTTATTTAGATTACCATATGTTTATTTAAAATTATTACTTTAAGCAGGAATTTACAGCGGGCTTGATGGTCAACCATAAGGATAAGATATTATACTTCGAAATCACACAACGCAGTACAACTTTTTAATTTAATATTGTTGTGAGCTCGGGGTTCGAAAGGACTGATGCCAATATATAAGAACAATAAAAAGGCTTTATTCACTATAAACAGTGCAATACGATCACAAATATCTTCTGAAAATTACAAGATATTCAGTAATCTTCAAATCCAATAAAAGCTAAGCAAAATTTCACACAGAAACAATGCGTTCAATACGACGTATCAACGACAAAATCGATCCGAGAAACACAGTTCTCAATGCAAAGCCTCTCGTATGAATTCAATCGCAGTTGACAGACAACTAACTGAACTGAACTGATGGAGGTCCTTATATAGGTTTCAGAGATCTTTCCAGATTATTCCAGAGCTTTCAGATGCTAGAAATTACCAGAAAGTGCTTTAACTTTCGATAGAGAACCAAAGCGAGAAAGGATCCCAATGTACAGGTATAAGGGGGGGTGGTTGCACAAAAAGTCGCCAAATCCGTCGCCAACTTGGCGACATTTGGCGATATATCGCCAAATTTGGCGACAAAAATAAGTCGCCAAAACCATCGCCAACTTGGCGATAAACCCATTCCTTGGCGATTTTCCAATAGAACTCATTATAAAGATGAGGGTGTAAGGTTGTTTTCCTTGCAAACCATCTGAGGCCTTTAGCATTGAGTTACATGATGCTCAATAGGAAATACATTAATAATACTGCAATTTTCACAATAATAAAATAAAATAAATTTAAACAAATGGAATATTTACAGATATATACAAAATTCATAACATTGCCCCCCTCTCAAGGACTGCACGTCCCGGGCAGTTCAACCTTTGATCGGAAAGCAAACCCGTTGCCAACAAATGCTATACTATTCAAAACACTTAAAGCAAACATGCAAAATAACCATTAAACACATTCATAATGCTGAATTATACAAAATATACACTTATTTAAAAAAAAATCAAATTAAATTAAAGCATAGACATCATTACATACAAGTATTTAAATAATAATAACATTAATAATGATAATGATAAGCAAAAGAAATTTTTACATTAACTTATATACAAGACCATGGTCAAAATAATTTACATTATTTACATTACACTATTTACAATCAATGAACTAAGTACTATGGCCATAGTATGGAGCCAGCCTGTCGTAATGAAAGACTCTAGGCTTCGAACTTGGTGACTTTCGGATCCGAATTACGACATCGTTCAGTCTGTTTAGGACTGTATAAGGACCGTCCCAGTGCGATTGCAGTTTGGGAGAAAGTCCTTTACGTCGAGTCGGATTATAAAACCAAACCTTGTCACCTTCTTTGAATTGATGTCCCATGGCTTTCGTGTCGTACCTGGTCTTCATCTTCTCCGTCTGTATATTGATCCGCTCTCGAGCCAAGTTGTGGACGTCTTCAAATCGTGCCTGGAGATTCTGCACGTATCCCTCTGGCGATGAAGGCGCATCTGGAGGGCGACCAAAAATCAGATCACAAGGTAGACGAAGATCACGACCGAAAAGCATCTGAGACGGGGAATAGCCGGTTGTTTCATGGACGGCGCTGCGATAGGCGAGAAGAAACAAGGGAAGTTTTTGGTCCCAGTCTTGTTGGTTTCTTGAGACTAGCAGTGAGAGATTGTTGAGGATGGTACGATTAAATCTCTCAACCATGCCATCCGATTGTGGATGTAAAGGCGTCGTCCTAGTTTTGTCCATTCCGAGAAGTTGACAGAGACCCTCAATCACAGCAGAGATGAAATTTCTCCCCTGGTCAAAATGCATTTGAAAGGGGACTCCATACCTTGATATCCACTGGTGTACCAAGGCATCCGCAACCGTAGAAGCTTCTTGATCAGGGATGGCATAAACTTCAGGCCATTTCGTGAAGTAGTCCATGACAACAAGGAGGTATTTGTTGCCATCAGCACTTCTTGGCAGAGGGCCTAGGATGTCAAGGGCGATGCGTTCGAAAGGTGCTCCTACATTGTAGAGATGTAGTCTTCCTCGGCTACGTTTCTTTGGTCCTTTTCGAGCTGCGCATGCATCGCAAGATTTGCACCATCGTTCGACGTCAGCTCTCACTTTTCCCCAGAAGAAGCGCTCTCGGACTCTGTGTAATGTTTTCATGACTCCAAAATGGCCACCAGTGGGACTGCCATGTAATTCTTCGAGGACCTCTGGGATTCGAGATCGAGGAAGTACCAACTGCCACCGAGATGTTTTCCCATCTTCCGATTCGAATTTTCGGAACAGGACACCATTCTTGACGTGGAGGGAATTCCAAAGAGCCCAATATTGCTTTGTCGTAGGACTGTAAGTCGAGATGTCTTTCCAACTGGGCTTCGTGCTAGAAGATTCTAATAACTCCAAGATTGGTTTGATGTCAGAGTCTGCCATTTGATCTTCTCGAATCTTTTCATCACTCCAGGGATCTGGTGGCGTTGATAGTGAAGTCTTCGTCTGGCGTATGACATGTTCGGGATTATACTTGTTCTCCGCTCTGGAACAATAGCGACAACTTTCGGGACACGGTCTTCTTGATAAGGCATCAGCATTTCCATGCGATGAGCCTTTACGATGCCTGATGTCAAAGTCGTATTCCTGGAGTCGTTGTATCCATCTGGCTACTTGGCCCTCTGGGTTCTTAAAATTCATCAGCCATGTTAGGGATAAGTGATCAGTACGAAGGAGAAATTTCCTGCCATAGAGATAGTGATGGAAGTGTTCTATGGCTTTTACTATAGCTAATAACTCCTTACGAGTGACGCAATAATTCCGCTCTGGTTTCGATAAACATTTGCTCCAGTATGCTACGACTCGTTCTTGGCCATCTATTTCTTGGGAAAGTACAGCACCGACACTTTCATGACTAGCATCCGTGTCCACAATGAATTGTTTGTCGGGGTGTGGATAGGTTAGGACTGGAGAGGATGTGAGAGCTTCTTTCAGCTGCTGGAAGGAATTCTCGCATTCTTGTGTCCATAGAAACTTCTGCTTGCTTTCAGTGAGCCTATGCAAGGGTCTTGCGATGTTGGAGAACCCCTGTACAAACTTTCTGTAATAAGTGCATAGTCCCAGAAAGCTTCGCAACTGATGGACGTTTTCCGGACGCTTCCAGTTCTTTACTGCAGACACTTTTTCAGGATCTGTTCGAACACCTTCAGCTGAAATGATGTGTCCTAGATAATTTACTTCCCGTTGGAAGAACTTGCATTTCAAAGGGTTCAGCTTTAAATTCGTCGCTCTTAGCTTCGTTAACACTTTTCGAATATTTTCTAGATGTTCTTCAAACGTGCGGCCACCAATGATGACGTCGTCTAGGTAGATGAGACAAGCTTCAAAAGTCAGGCCTTTTAACACTGTCTCCATGAGGCGCTCGAACGTTGCTGGAGCATTGCAGAGCCCGAACGGCATAACTTTGAATTGCCAAAGTCCTTGTCCAGTAGTAAATGCGGTCTTCTCTTTGTCATCAGGATGGATCTCTACTTGCCAATATCCACTCTTCAAATCCAGTGTGGAAAACCATTTATGCCCTGAAAGAGTATCTAGCGTGTCGTCTATTCTTGGTAGAGGATAGCTGTCCTTCTTCGTGATATCGTTAAGTTTACGATAATCCACACAAAATCTTGTGGAGCCATCTTTCTTTCGGACCAACACGATGGGAGAGGCCCACGGACTTGATGACGGTTCGATGATGTCACTATCCTGCATCTCTTGTAAGAGCTTAGAAACCTCTTCTTGTTTTGCGAACGGCAAGCGTCTTGGATGCTGTTTAATCGGTGGATGGTCGGCAGTGTTGATTCTATGACGTGTCAGACAAGTGCGACCTATATCACTCTCGTTTTGTGAAAACACATCCTTAAACTCCTGGAACAGTCTTTCTGCAGCATGTCTCTGCTCAGGAGATAAATTCTCATTTCGTCCAATTTCAGGTGTTAAACTTGTAGGCGTCTCCGACAACGTCAAGCTCGGGTCTTTGCAAACGCAGGTGACTGGAGCACAGGTTGCAAGCACTTCACCTTTCTGGATAATTCTAGACTTTTCACTTACGTTTGCAATCCTCACGGGTATCACATCTCTCGACAGATCTACCAGCGCTGATGCTATTAGCACTCCCTTTGGGCTCTTCTCAGGATATCCAGTCAAGCCATACTGGAAAATTCTTTCGTTTCCAGTTAATCCAGGTATCATCATTTCGGTCCGAGGAGGGATGATAACATCTGCCTTGGCTGTGATCCGTTGAATAGACCCGGACTCATTTCCAAGTTTGAAAATAGTGACATCTTCTTGAGCAGAGCGTAACTCATTATTCTTAAAGTCCAGTGTAAATCCATGCTCTTTTAAAAAGTCCAGTCCGAGTATGAAAGGGTCTGAAATATCGGCCACGTAGACTGTATGACGATAAGCGGCGTTCCCAAACTTTATTTTCGATTTCATTCTTCCATGTATGTCGATCTTATCCCCGGTCACAGTTTGAAGGATAACACGGGGCGGAGTCCAGAGGAGTTTTTCTTTTAGCCGCTGAGCTAGATCTTTCTGAATGATGGTCACATTGGCTCCTGTATCGATGATCATATTACAGGGCAAATCATTCACACGCCCGACTATAAAAACTCCATTCTCGCCGCAACTTCTTGCAGAAATTTGACATACTTGATAATGGGGCTTCTCAAAATCTGGCAACCTCCGTCCCGCGAGATGGCCATTAATTAGTTTTCCTGTTCCGCCGTTCGTGGGGAGCTATTACCTTCTGTGCTGGGTCGTTTCAAGCAGTTTCTTTGAATATGGCCTTCTCCACCGCATTTCCAGCACTTGATCTTTCTGCCAGTTTTGTTGTCCATCAAGGAGTTCATCTGCCTCATCATGTCCTTCACCTGCTGCTGTAAACTCTCCACAGCTCTATCCGACGTCTCAGGCATGTTGGCTACTCGCACAAAGTGCCGATCTTTCCTTGTAGCTTGCTGGGCTGCCTCGAATTTCAGGGCATAAACTAAAGCCCCTTTTAAGTCACTGAGATCTGCAATCCGGAGTGCTTTCTGGATCTCAGAGTCACGCACACCATCAATAAAATGTTGCAGAGCTAAACTTTCTCTAATTTCAGTCGGGCAGTCAGGATAAGCAAGATGGGAAAGTCTCTCGACATCCGTAGCAAGCTCTTGCAGGGATTCAGTGGATTTCTGCTGTCGAGATTTGAGCTGGAGTCTGCTATATTCCTTCATGCATTTCTCGCCAAAGCGCAATTCTAAGGCACTGACGAGCGTTTCAAAATCCAGCGGTTCATTTGCAGGCAAAGTCTGTAGGACGTCGGCAGCATCAGCTCGTAGAGAAGCAGCTAACTGGCAAGCCTTTGTCTGGGAATCCCATCCATTGGCGTCCGCTACGATCCCAAATTGTGTCTTAAAAACTGGCCATGAGGATTTTCCGTCATAGGTCGAGAGCTTAATAAAGGCCCGAGGAAGCATAGCTTGATACTTGACATCTTCGGGATAGTTTTCGGCAGTTATCTTTTGTTTCTTCACATTTTCCAAATCTTTTTTTACATTCTCTATGCTTTCTTCAACGGTCTTGGCGATCTTTTGAACTTTTTCTTCTACTCTTTCTTCTACGGTTTTGGCTGTCAATTGAACATTTTCTTCTATTTCTTGTAATCTTCCTTCAAATTTGTTTTCCACGCTGTCAATTCTTTCATTTAAAGATGTTATTTTATTATCTATTAATTCTTTCAACTCGCCAAGGTTGGTTGACATCTCCTTCATTTCAGCCTGGTTTGCAGTCATTTTCTCGTCTATCGCTGACATTTCCTTCTTCATTTCTTCCGACATTTCCTTCATTTCAGCCTGATTCTCAGTCATTTCCTTCTTCATTTCTTCTTTCAACTCGCCAAGGTTGGCAGTCATTTTCTCATCCATCGCTGACATATCCTTCTTCATTTCAGCCTGATTCGCAGTCATTTTCTCATCCATCTCTCCTAATTTCTCCAATAATTTAGTCAGTTGCGCTTCCATTGCTCTGGTAATCGGCATTCAATCCCACTTCTGACACCAAATGTTGTGAGCTCGGGGTTCGAAAGGACTGATGCCAATATATAAGAACAATAAAAAGGCTTTATTCACTATAAACAGTGCAGTACGATCACAAATATCTTCTGAATATTACAAGATATTCAGTAATCTTCAAATCCAATAAAAGCTAAGCAAAATTTCACACAGAAACAATGCGTTCAATACGACGTATCAACGACAAAATCGATCCGAGAAACACAGTTCTCAATGCAAAGCCTCTCGTATGAATTCAATCGCAGTTGACAGACAACTAACTGAACTGAACTGATGGAGGTCCTTATATAGGTTTCAGAGATCTTTCCAGATTATTCCAGAGCTTTCAGATGCTAGAAATTACCAGAAAGTGCTTTAACTTTCGATAGAGAACCAAAGCGAGAAAGGATCCCAATGTACAGGTATAAGGGGGGGTGGTTGCACAAAAAGTCGCCAAATTCGTCGCCAACTTGGCGACATTTGGCGATATATCGCCAAATTTGGCGACAAAAATCAGTCGCCAAAACCATCGCCAACTTGGCGATAAACCCATTCCTTGGCGATTTTCCAATAGAACTCATTATAAAGATGAGGGTGTAAGGTTTTCCTTGCAAACCATCTGAGGCCTTTAGCATTGAGTTACATGATGCTCAATAGGAAATACATTAATAATACTGCAATTTTCACAATAATAAAATAAAATAAATTTAAACAAATGGAATATTTACAGATATATACAAAATTCATAACAATATAAAAAAAAATCTATCCCAGGCTGTACGATCACCCATGCCATCAAATTGCCGCTAACATATTTGGTGTGTTTCTGTCTGGAGGAGAGAATAATTATAGGTTCTAGTAACGCCCTGTAAATTTTATAATTTCAATCTTAAATCTTTCCAACAGCATGGATGAACGATAACGATACAAATAAATGGTCAGAAGGTTTACCCTTTGTTCAATTTGCCAAGAACACTACATACCACGAAGGAATACGCCAAAGTCCTTATGAAGCCATGTTTGGCATTAAAGCGAAAAGAGGCATAGCATCGTCTTTTTTGACTAGCGAACAAATCGCAAATATCGAAACCGAAGAACAACTTGAAGAAATTGCCAATACTTTTGAAACCGAAGAACAGTTTGAAGAAACTGGCAATACTTCTGAAAAAAATTTGAGCGGTGGTCATACCGAAAACCATATTCCAAAGAAAAACATTGAAGAGAACTTGCAATCTACCACGTCTTCACATCAAGTTCTGACTGAAAAACACGAGTTAATTTCTATAAAAAGAGCGGCCGCGAAAGAGAATCTTCTACTGCAAGCAACAAAAATGTTACGAACCTCACAAAAACAATTTCCTTCCTGCTCAAATTGGTGATACTGTACGAATACAAGTCCCTGATGTCGACCGTAGTCGTACAGATAACCGAAATGTGTTAACGGTTGTTGTTGGAATAGAAGACTCCGACTTCTATAAACTTGCAAATGAAAATGGTACCCCCAAGCAGCTTTACACACGTAATCAGTTCATAATTTGTAAAGAAAAGTTACTTTCCATAGATGAGATTTATTTTAAGGGGACAGATCACCTTTAAAATGGTCAAAAATTCAATTTCAAGGTTTTGATGTCAGTAAATGGTGCATTTTATTCTGAGTAGAAAGGTACCAATGTTTTTCAGGGGCGATAATTATTGACGAAGATATAAAGTAAAACGCAATCGTCATTCTTTGTTTTTGAATGGAGAGTGAAAACTTTAAATGCATTTAATTCACAACAATGATTTTCAAACTTGCGCGCACGATTTCTCCAAAAATAATTTAGATAGAACCTCAATTTTTTTCAAACTTATTAATGTTGTCACAATGAACAAAATGAACTAGAATCTTTTAATTCGGTCAATAAATTAAAAAATAATTAACTGTAATTAAATTAAAAACGCATTTTGAATGCGCTTTTCGAGGAATTACAGTTAATTATTTTTTAAATTATTGACCGAATTAAAAGATTCTAGTTCATTTTGTTCATTGTTACAACATTAATAAGTTTGAAAAAAATTGAGGTTCTATCTATATTATTTTTCGAGAAATCGTGCGCGCAAGTTTGAAAATCATTGTTGTGAATTAAATGCATTTAAAGTTTTCACTCTCCATTCAAAAACAAAGAATGACGATTGCGTTTTACTTTATATCTTCGTCAATAATTATCGCCTCTGAAAAACATTGGTACCTTTTTACTCAGAATAAAATGCACTATTTACTGACATCAAAACCTTGAAATTGAATTTTTGAATTTTAAAGGTGATCTGTCCCCTTAAAGAAATTTCGCTGAGAGAAGCAGCTGCAGCTAATTCGAGAAGCGGTGGGCAAAGCTATATACACGCTGTCATTGCAAAAGGAAGTGTTCCACAAATAAATGCAGTTGTAAAAGCAAGGGTCTCTTGTGCAATTCAAAGTGTCATAATAGTTTAAGTTGTTGCAATAAATAAGATTTGAATCACATAATTTAGTAAGTGTTTTATTACTATTATTTTATTTTCTCTTTTAGAACGTACTGTATAATTAAGTAAGTTTTTAACTTCTATTATTTTCCTTTCTGATTTTGAATGTACTGTATAATTAAGTAAGTTTTTAACTTCTATTATTTTCCTTTCTCATTTTGAATGTACTGTGTGTTTTAAATTCTTAGTCATTCCTCTCAGAAAGAGAGGCGAAAAATTTATCGCGACTGAATTACGGAGAGAAAAATATAAATCTCGGACATGTTCAACATTCACCATTAGTGCATGGTGAATGTCGACATTTACTGGTGTAAGTAAGAAATAACGGTATTTAGCAAATATTTCGGACATACACCAAGCGACTATGTGTTCGTTGACATTCACCGGTGAAAGTCGACATTCTCCAGATTTCGGTGTTTCACCGTAACATATATACTACATAGAATGCTAATTTTTTTTGTTCAGTTAAGAAACGCGTATCACAGTTTAAAATTCCCCTTCTGGCATTTCCGTCGATAAACGTAAATGTTCTTGAGAACTTTTGTTGCTGCCCTGTATATGATCTATAGAATTTATTCACAACGAGTAATAGACAAAAAGATAAGTTAAATTTAAAAACGCGTTCAGCAACTGAAAACGCACTTCTAGCAATTATTGTTAACAGACAGTACCGAATCCTTTTGTGTGTTCCTGGGAATCAGGCATGTCAAACACGTGGCCCGCCGACAACTAATCTGTGGCCCGCCAAGCCTTTTTGATTTAGATGTTTGAACATGAATGCTCAAAACGCAATTTGCACGAGCATACTTGAATTAACCATGAAGACGGTAAAATGTAAACACAAGGAATTATAGTATACGTAATAGACTCAGTCGTATATCAGACTGATATAAGCATATAAAGTGACGGATCTAAGGGAGGGGTTAGCCGGGGCAGCTGCCCCGGGTGCAAAACTTGGAAGGGCGCAAAAATGAGGAATCATAAAAGATTAAGAATAAAGGAAAATTAAAAATTCACATGAAAAGATATTCAATTTTATTTTGTTCAACGGCGGTTTATTTTCGTTGCATAAGGATCAGAAATAAAAAATAAATTAATTTGTATTACATTATATAAAATATCACATTGCCACCAGTATTTTTAAGAAATTTTTATTTATTTAAAATTCAAAGATTTTGCGCTATTTCATTTGTTTCGACACTGTTCTATGCTGTTTTACAACGTGTTCAGTATTTTATTTCGGTTATGTCTAAAAGACATTCGGGTGGTTATTGCAGAAAGAAGGCTAAAAAAAGAGAATAGGAGGCTTCACAGTTATCATCTAGTATATCCTCATGGCTTAAGCCGAGCAATGTTCATGAAGGTAACCAACCAGGTTATTATTATTTTTTTATACGTGCTACACCATATAATAATTTATGTGTATTATTTCTGTTCTAAAAATCTCCTTTTCTCTGAGTTGATATATAAGAAAAGAATTGTAAATCGATTTTTTATCAATTTCTTCTAAATTTAGATATTCTTGTAACTAACAGACTTTTTGTCTAAAAAATGAAAACGAAACTTATACTCTGTCGAGAATTCAACGCGTTCTGGCCCTTTAAAGCCCTTTTATTTATGTAGTTAAAAATGTTTTCTATCCATGAAAAGATGAAGTCAAGTTCGGCTATTGAACAGCTAAGAATGATAAATTTACATTGACTTCAGGATGCTTATCCAAATCTAACTACTTGTCTAAAAATATTCCAAACACTACCTGTATCCGTCGCTTCAAATCAAAGAAGTTTCAGTAAATTAAAATTGATTAAAAGATAACTAAGAAATTTAACAAAAGAACAACGATTATCCACTTTATATATAATAAATTTAGAAAATGAGATAGCTTGCAAATTACCTTATAATAATATGACGACATAATAAAAACTTTTGCATCAAAGAAAGCTCGCAAAGTAAATCTTTAATAGGTATTGTAGATGTTAAAACAGATGCATTTTCTGTAGTTTTTGTATTGTGTAATATTGTACTTTTTATATAGAAAAAATACATAGTAAAAATGCAGATTTTGAGTACTGAGTATAAATATTACTTCCTTAAGCAATTGTTTACGCAGATTTTATTCTGATATTCTTGGGAGCAGGGGGGGGGGCGCAAATCTACAAGCTTGCCCCGGCTAAAATTTAGTCTAGATCCGTCTCTGAGCATATACTGGAGATTAGTAGAATATAGTAGAGACTAGTATACATAAATTTATGTAGTATACATGTATAGTCTCAAAAGCAACTCAATTTTAATTTCATCTCCACAAGATATTGGATGCAGTGGTAGTCAACGGCAACGCAAAGAAGCGCGGATTTTGAATATAAAATGTATAGAGTTTTAAAATCTTTATAGTTTTTCATATAAATTGTTATGTGTTTTATCTTGAAACTAATATTTTAATTTCTATTTTTTTTCTATTTTACATCATGTTAATACGTAATATTCAGTATTTATTAAATATTAAGAAAAGAGTCGAAAAATTACATAAAATACGCTAATTAAGAAATGTTAAACATTTAAAAAATGGAAAATTCCAAAAATAAAATTAATAGCTTTTAAATGAGTAGCTTTGAAAGTGAGTTCTCAATTCAGTGAAAAAAAAAAAAAAAAAGATAGAAAATTTTGGATTTGAGCTCCTTTATGTTTGTTTTTCATACTTTAGATCAGTAAACATATAATTGTTAATTCAACCCGTGTGAGCTTTCTTACTTGTAGTTTATTTTTACTTTATAGCAGTACTCATATACATTTTGGAATTTATAAAAAAAAAAAAAATGTTAAAGCTCTCTATGAATTGACCATAAACAAAGATTAGATAGTAAAATCTATTTACAGCAATATTGCATTCAAAGCAGAAAAAAAAAGAAAAGAAAAGAAAACCCACGAAAATATTTTTGAAAATGAAGATTTTGAATTTGAGCTTTTTTATTTTTGTTTTTCATAATTTAGATCAGTAAACATATAATTGTTAATTCAACCCGTGTGAGCTTTCTTACTTGTAGTTTATTTTTACTTTATAGCAGTACTCATATACATTTTGGAATTTATATAAAAAAAAAAAAATTGTTAAAGCTCTCTATGAATTGAGCATAAACAAAGATTAGATAGTAAAATCTATTTACAGCAATATTGCATTCAAAGCAAAAAGGAAATTTTATGTTTAGTTTATCAAGATTCTGTTGGAGTTAACAAAGGATGTTAAATTAAAAGGCATTAAGGTGAATTTTTTTTTTTTTTTTTAACCTCTCAAATGGATGGCCAAAGTTCGGAAAAATAAATTGTTAGAATAGATATTGATATTTCATAAACACCAAATTCCAAGACATTTGAAGATAATAGAGCTGTTTTATTACGTTCAATCACAAGTAAATCCAAATGATTCTCTGACATGAATTCATGGCTGTGAATATGAGAAATGAACCGAAACATATAATCTCAAATTTTTATGTCTATTACATTGTATTTCATAAAGTACAGATACACGGAATACTCCATGCTATTCTGTGTATCTGCACTTTATGGATTAGAGCTGACTGTTTTTATCTCAAATGTGATGTGAACTTAAAAACGATTCAGTAGCTTCTGGAAATTATTCCTGTACTCGTTATAATCACATTAACTAATATGTTTCACACATAGATAAACGTTTTGACAGAATACAGATTTTAATTAAAAAAATTTAGTTTACATTGTAAATAATATAGCTTCTGCCATGACTTGTGCTATAAAGAGGGCAGTTTCAAAATTTAAAGAAAAATACAAATAACTGGGTTAAACATTTTGTCTCATTTTCATTGTCTATTCATCTGAAAAGGTTGTGAAGTTGAAAATTGTTGTGAAAATTTTTAAATGTCAAATATGTGCTTAGGAATTTAACTAAAATTTTCAACTATAATCGTAATCACGGGATTAATCAACGCTAATTTATTAAATATTTTGGAAATATAGGTAGTGACAAATTACTTTATTACGCAGAAATGTGATGACTTTCTACTCGTACACTGCAAAAAATAACTGTTGATTTTACAGTATAAAACTGGCACCCCAACTGCCAGTATTATACCGTAAAATTAACAGTATTAAATAGTAAAATAAGCAGTAATACGCTGCCGCGCAAGCAGTAATACTGTTAATTTTACGGTATAATACTGGCAGTTGGGGTGCCAGTTTTATACTGTAAAATCAACAGTTATTTTTTGCAGTGTAAAGTCTTAAATATGTTAACTTCAAACTTTGAATTGTGTAAATGAATTTACACGCAATTACCGAAAATTATGAATCTGTTTATATCACCAATGAGTTAAGTACTTGGTGTTTTCAGTTTATATTACAAATCACCTTAGTGAACAAAATTCATAATGTTAGCAACCTTTTTTTTAGAATTAACGTATTGCTTTGGCAAAACAATTTTAAAAAAGATTTTTTTTCCACTTTAGTTGTTGCCAGGCATTATTACAAAAATCATCGGAGTTGAAATTTTTAGAATATGCTCATTAAGTTAAAAAAGGGATTTTTAAAAATTTTCAAGAAATATTTTGAATTTCATGAATTGTGAAAATGAATTTCTTGTATTTAGTCCCATCTTGAAGTGATGGTGAAATTTATGTTTAAAGTGTATTATTGCAATTAATTGAAATTCAGCATGATTTCATATTGGAATAAGAATATACCAATGTGGGTTTTCCAAATTACTGCAATTATTCATCAGACGACCAATTTCCCAAAGTATCTTGTTTATTAAGCATACATTTGTGCGACACCTTTGCTATTTTCAACTTTAAAATAAATGTGCGGAAAGATCAAGTTTAACAGCAGCATTAACCAATTTTGAAAATCTTAACAAATTCAACCAAATTTTATAGGTTTTTTTCATGAACAATATAAACTATTTTTTTTTTTTTTCAAAAAATAATGTAAAATAAACTCTGCATAAAAAAATATATATAGCTTTATATTTCTGATGAATTTTTCATTAACATGGTTGCATTTTGTTTATGATGGTCATAATATAAATTTGCGTTATTTTTTTATGTGGCCCGCGGACTTATGTATGGCCTTAATCTGGCCCTCGGTGGTAAACGAGTTTGACCTGCCTGCTGTAAATGAACGATGAATGCTATACACACAATATTCTATAGTAAGACTCTTATAATGCACCTCAGTGATATATATCAATTTCAATATGTTTGTAATTGTGTAACATCATTAAAATAAACAGTAAATGATTTTTTCCCATAGACCGTAATGTAACGGAATTCTTTTGAGTGTCCCTGTAAAAAAAACTATAAGTGCTACAGACTTCATTTTTAATACCGAAAATGTCATAGTAAACCTTAATAACATAGATCAATTGCATGACAATCCAAATTAATTTACGCGAGTTAGAGCAAGGACAGACAGACAAACCGAATTCATAAACACTTTTCAACTATGCTGAAAGTGTTAAAAATGTATGAAATGTATTGAAAAGTGTCCTAGGTCTTTTCTTTCCTGATCTCGACTGTTTTAAACAATTGAAAATTTTACTTTTTTCACTCTTTTTAACACTTTCCAACATAGTTGAAAAGTGTTTATGGATTCGGTTTGTCTGCCCGTCTTTCCGGTCTAACTGCCCATCTAACTCGCGTAAATACAGTCGGATTGCCCTGTAATTGATATATGTTATTGAAGTTGACCATAGCATGTTCGGTATTGAAAATGAAGTGTGTAGCAATTATGGTTATATTACGGGGGCAATTAAAAGTATTCCGATACATTACGGTCAATGAGGAAAAATCGTTTTCAGTGCATTTTAATACGAGGCGATAAATCGCAGCCGTCCAAAAGTCCAAAAGTTCTTTTTTCTCAAGCACTGTTCCGCGCATGCGCATGGAGTTGGATTTATTTGTGGTTTGTTTTGGTTGTGTTTTGTTTTTGTTAGGTCGTTGGGGACGTACGAAACGTGTAATTAAATTTCAGGAAAGTTCCACGAAATAAAAATGTAGAAAAACAATGTTAGTTTTATTCAACGAATCCAGAAAAAAATAAAACAAAACAAAACAAAATTTGCAAAAATTATGTACAAAGGAAAAATAATTGATCTACAAGAAGAAATTTTAAATGATTCTACTGAATTTGAATCTGTTGATCACTCTTATTCTGTAAAAATACCTGTTTTAATGCAGGAAAAAGAGAATGTACCAAATAAATGAATTTGTGTTTGTACAAAATTTAAGTAATTTTTTAAAGGCTTACTTAAGGAGGGTTATTCCAGATATAAAAAAATTTGGCCTTTTTACAAGTCCTCATAAATTAAAATTAGCTAATTTCTGGCTCTTCCTCCCCTTATGATTATGTAATATTTTTTATCTTAAATTGCATAGAAAATTTGACATTTTAAAAATAACTTATTTCTATTTACATGGGTTTATATCTAATGTGCTCATAGTTCAGAAATCACTTGACTTTCTTTAGGTAAAAGATAATGACCCCCCCCCCCCCCCACCCAACATGATTGTATAGCACTAGAATGATACTCAGGAGAAATTTATAAGTATAAAATTTAACCTTATTATTAAGATTACATTTTATACTTATAAATTTCTTTTTTACTTATTAATAAGGAAACAACTATAAGGAGCTTTTTACTAAAAATCAGAATTTTGTTAAAAGCAGTAAATATTTTCCAGTCAATATTTGAGCTACCACTGCCACAGCAGAAAACAGAATTTAGGGGTTTTTAAACTCCTCCCAGACCAATTGAAAGCATATAAGATATGTACAAGGACCGTTATGGTGAATAAATAATGTGTAAAAAGTGACTGAAACACAAAATAGCTAAAAAATTAGCATTAAATTGTTTCAAAACTTCATAAAAAGAAGCAATTTAAGAGCAAAATGGGAGATGAAAAGATAGATAGAGAAATAATTAGAAATAGCAGCAGCACATGCATTTTGACGCCACTACTCTTCGTTTCGTTCTAAAAGGGGGCTCTTTTATGAAGCCTTGAAATAGCTTTCAACTCATATCTAGATGACTATGTGGTTTGCTTTACTTCGGTTATAACACATTTTTTTAAAGGAAATAAAAAAGTCATGCACATATAAAACAATGAAATTGGTCCTAAGGGTCGATGGAAGTTTTTTTTTTCTTTTGGCGGGGAGTGGGGGGGGGGGGGGCATTTTGTGAAAAGTAAAAGTTATTTTTGTGAAATTTATTATATTTTTGTGAATATTAACATTAAGTAAAGAAAGATGAAATCCAATTACTCAAATTCAAAACAAGCATTTATTAATAACTTTGTTAAGTGCTTCTGCTAAAATTTACCTTTCTGGTGAACTCATATTATTTGCGAATTACATATTTATAAAACCTAACAAAATAAAAATAATTAATGAAGAGTATGTTTTTTATGAACTGGAATTTCGTGAAGGGGTCTATTATATGAAGAAAAATTTCGCAAAGAAGTCTGCTTTAAATAAAAGGAATTTTATTAATAAGTCGTTTTATTAAGAAAATTTTTTGAGAAGAGTTCTATTGTATTAAATGGAATTTTGTGACTTGGCCCTAAATTAGGGCCACTAGAGATACGAGCCGAAGCATCCGCCATTGATGTGCCTTTGGGTTTGCCACATGTACCCAGCGCCCAATAGCTTCTATGTAAACTCAGAGCAACGTTGCTACATTTTGACAGTTATTTTTTTTATTAATTACACGTTATAATTAGTTACGAAGTTTATGATGGGAGGTTGCTTAGCGACGAATTGTTCACACTATTTTAGAAAAGGACACAGAAAGTTCAAATTTCCCGAAGAAAACACAAAAAGAACAAAGTGGAACAAATTGTCGTCGAGATAAATGGCGGGATTTATGAAAGCGCCAAATTTAAAAGTCTGTTCAAACGTGTAAAAATGATTGATGATTATGATTCTTTTTAAATTTAATTATTTATTTATGTTTATAATATTTGCATAAGTGTATAAATATGCATAAGAGACAACGATTATTTATACTCTTTTAATTTTTTTCAAACTTTTGAGAGTTATTAGTCAATATTTATGAGATTTTGAATTATTTATTTTCTTATTAATCTCATTAATTATTTATTTATTGTTACTACAAAGACCCAAATAGAGAAAAAAAATCTGAACTTCATGTATTGGAGAGAAACAGATTTTTCTTACTTTTGTTTGCGTAGGGGGAGGGGGAGGGGTTAGATAACTTGCTATTAAACATGTAGGACATATATTATTTAAATTACAGTTTTAAATATCAAACTGTTTATTGAGTCGAAGGGGAAAATCTGGAAGCCGAATTTTATGAGAATTGTTTTTATTTAAGTGATGCTTATATAACTTTAAATCTTTCTGCACCTTTTTAATTCTCTAAAAAATTCATAAATAGGTTAAACAATATATATTATTATTATTACTATTATTTTACAGATTTAGAAATTTATAATAATACAGAATATTGCTTTTTTTATATTTAAAATATTTTAGGGGTTTCATAAATTAATCAATTATTAATATAAACAGCGAGTTAATGTATAAAGGAGAGATATAAATGGCAAATTTCAGTTAACAGCGGGGGGGGGGGGGGGGGGGAGAGAAAGAGGTTGATTAGTTATTTATCGACTCAGAAAGAAAAATTACAGTTTTGAAGACTAAGTTTTGCATAGTAGGAAAGACCGGGGGAGAAGTAATTTCAGGTGGTGGGAAGATGTTAAATGATTATTTAATGTTATTGTTACAATAACGTAATAAATAGAGCAAAGAAAGTTTTAAAAATTAAAAACGTTTGAAGATTTTAATTTTGTGAGTAGGGGGTGCCAAATGAAGAGAGAAGCAGAATTTTATGGGTGTGTGTGTATGTGTGGGGGGGGGGTAGTAAGTTCATTAGATGACTTATTAATTATAGTTACTAAAGATTTAAAATTATACAGAAAAAAAAATAATTAAACAGTTTAAAGATTTAATTTTTTGTGTGCTAGAAATAAGAGGGTTGGCTAAAGGGGAAGCGGCCATATCAGATGGAGGGAGGGTTGGGTTGGGTTGGGTGGATTTATGTCGACCAATTATCAACACGCGGGATATAGGCCCTGGGGGGGGGGTGCCTTCCCTGGGGGTCTTTTTAAGGGATCCTAACCCGTATTTACGGGAAGGTTCGAAGAAAACCACGGAAAACTCCGAACGGTTACAGATGGAGGAAGGAATTTAGGTGATTAATTACTTATTATTACAATAAAAGGACAAATAGCAGAAAAAAATACTTTTAAATATTTTAAACTTTAGGAACAGGGAGGGGCAAAGGGGAAGAAGCAGATATTTTTTTGAAAGGGGGGGGGGAGATAATTAGATGACTTGAAATTTATTTACTTTACTAAACATTTTCACATAGAACAAAAAAAGTAAGATATTTAAAGATTTTAAATTTTGTGTGCTTGGTATCGGGGGGCGGGGAAGGTGAGGGAAAACGTGAATTTTGGTGGAGAGGGAGGAAAATATTATATGATCGGTTATTTATTTATTGTTTTAATAAAGTGACAGATAGAGCAAAAACAAAGTTTTTAAAAATTACAGTTTTAAAAATTTTAAACTGTACTGGGTTTTGTGAGAAGGGGGGAGGGGGTAGAGAGGGAAGCAAAATTTTGGGATAGAGGAATATAGATTAAATTTTAACGAAATTTGTATGATCATATTGTTACAATAAAATAATAAATAGAGTTGAAAAGTTTAAAAAATTAAGGAATTTTAAGAATTTTTATACTTTGGGTACTGTTTGACCAGGGGGGGGGGAAGCAAAAGGGGGCGAAGAAAATTTCGAAAAGAGAGGGATTTAGCTGACTATTTTTTTATCGGAAATTCACTGAAATGCAGAAAAGTTTCACATTTTATTAAGAAATAAGAGTTTAAAATTAAAGACTGTTTGCATATTTTTCATAAAAATAAGGACTTTTAAGGACGAAAAAATATTTTTGAAAAATGTAAAGATTTTCAAGAACAGTACGATCTTTATAATGGGAAAACTTTTCTTCTTGTGCATACTTGCATGATGCATCGACTTAGTTCAAATAATATATGATAAACAAATTTCTTCAAATCGCCAATAAGGCGCTAAAGTCGCCAAGAAGCAAGGGTGTACCCAAAGTGTACCTAGATATGGCGGTGATGCTCCGGCCCGTAACTTTAGAGGCTCTACCCTAAATATGCCCCAAGTTTCGCCTGGATCGGCACCTGGTTCAATAACAATGATTCAAAACCGCTCCCAAACGGAAATCTTGGCTGCACCAGTGAAGACACTACAACATTCGAATATTTTCTTAAAGTAAAATCTCAATTTCGATACAATAGCAGTATTTTTACAAGGAAAAAAAAAAGGCCCAAAAACATTGCACTAATTAAACATAAAATCTACATAACTACAGTTTAAATGTTTAACAAGATTTTGGTTTTAAAATATCTCATTATAAATATTTTATTAATAATTATAAATGTTACCAATAAAAACTGGAAAATATAATTTATATTTATCTATAATGATAAATACAGCATTTATCTAAGGTCAATATACGGAAAAATTGGGGCCTCTTTACAAAATTCTATTTACTAAAAAGGGCCTTTCACAAATTTTTTTTTAAACAAAAGAGACCCTTCAAAAAATTCTATTTCACAAAACAATCCTTTATACAAAATTCAATTCCATGAAATTAAACTCATCATAAACTTATCTTGTTAAGATTTAACATGTATATTTTATATATAATGAATTTCTAAACATTAAACTGCTCACAGGAAGGAAAATGTCAGCAATAGACTCTTAAAAATCTATTATTAATAAATTCTTAATTAAAATTGTCTTTAATTGCAAAATTTTATTTTTCAAAAAAAAAAAAAAAAAAAAAAAAAAAAAATTATATTAACCCTACATATAAAGTATCCCCCCCCCCCCTCTTCCCTTTTTGTTTCAAAGCAGTTTAAATTTAAAATGCTAATAACTGTAGAAAAATATCAGTTTAAACATAACGAATGCTCGCTAGATGGCGCCACTACAGTTATTTTACGCTGTGTTTGAGAAAACTGAACTTTTGGAGTTCTGGACGGCTGCGATTTATCGATTCGTATTTTAATAACGTTGCACTATTTTAGACATAGCAAAACTGATATGCGTCACTGAGGTAGACGACAACATATTTTCTATAGAGTATAGAATAAGAAGCAATTATAATTTGTTTACAGGGACACTCAAAGAATTGCATTAATATGTATGGGGAAAGATCGTTTACAGTGTATTGTAATGAAGTTGATATACATTACTGAGGTGCACTAGAGCATGTTTTCTGTAGATTTATCGAGTGCGTAGAATATTTCGTTTATTTACAGAGACACTCAAAAGAGTTCGGTTACAGATCTGACTATGAGCCATGACTGCTGGATTTAAGTTTTAAGCAGTGGTATGCATTTAAAATGTTTATTTTTAGAATTATATGCGAGGTGTGTATTTCATATACAGGGTTGCACGATATAGAAATCGCACAGCAATTCCTGAAAATGAATTTTTACTGCGTTGTGGTTATTTTTAATGTTTATTTAGATATCTCATTTCATTGTATGAACAAAAATGACATTTCTTAACAATATTCCGATAGCGTTGGAAAGTGTTTCATAATCTATGCCGTGGTGCATTATTTTTCGTTCTTGTTTAATTGTAATTACTATATATATATATATATATTTTTTTTTTTTTAATTTAATTATATTTTTCATTTTTAATCCTATCCTACACTGAAAAAAAAATTGTTTATTTTACAGTATAATATTGGCATCCCAGCTACCAGTATTATACCGTAAAATTAACAGTAATAAACAGTAAAATAAACAGTAATACGCTGCCGCGCATGCGCGGTAGCATATTACTGCTTATTTTACTGTTAATTTGACGGTATAATACTAGCGGCTGGGATGCCAATATTATACTGTAAAATCAACAATTTTTTTTTGCAGTGTATAGAATTACATGCACTAATACTCTGTTTATTTTCTATGAAAACTTTTATTATATGAGAGGCGGGGGATGCTCTGCACCCCTCCTCCCCTTAACCATCAGTTGCCTCATAATTTAATAATTGTACGGTTTTCAGAATTTTAAATCTTTTGTCTAAAATAATTAATATTTTGATTTCATAATAATGGCATCAATAATGAGCCTGAACAATTAACTGTTCGTATAAACATTTTATTAGTTATTGGTGATCCTAATTGTTATTATTATTACTTTAAATGGCTACTTTAGCCATAATTTTTGAATTGCTACGAGAAGGACTTTTGAATTTAATGATCTTCTCGGACAACCTGTATGCAAAGAAAGAGAAAAATATGTTAAAACTAATATTAATAATAAAACAAGAAATAGCGGGAAAAGAGAGAGAGAGGGGGGGGGGGGGTAAACTTATAGCAGAGCAACCTTGTAACGCCAGAATTAATTGGATGTACAAGAGCAAAAGATTGTTAGTTTCCGTATCTCAGAAAACGTGTCTATTAATTACATGGAATGGACTACATTTTTACGTGACAAGCATGGTGGTCTAGTTCGGTGACGTCTCTCCAGGACTTACGACAACAAAATGAGAAACTTGAAAAAGGAACTATTTCTAGTAGTATGAAGAAAAAAAACTTTAAATACTCGAATGGGAAACTATATAAGAATTTCGCTGAAGATTTTTGAACATCGTTCGTGTGTGAAAATGTACCGTGTTTACTAACACGAGCACGACTATAGTTTATGTTACTAGAATTAATTTTCTTATAAATGGTCATGCGATAAGCTCACAAAAGTGGGCAGACACTTAAAAATTCAGAATTATCGAATAAATAAAAAATATAAAAATAATTTAAAAGGACTTCTGCTATTGTAATAAATTGTTAGCATCTCCATCGTTATATGTTAAGTATTTTTGCACAATTAGAAATAATTTTAATTCTTAAAATTATTAATTTGTATGAAATGGGTAGAAAATACTATTACAAAAGTCTGCAGGCACTTTTAAGACATTTAAACCAGCGTGTCCTAACTGTCCACAGCCCCCTCAATACTAGGTCTACGTGCTGACATAAAAACGGTGGCTGTCGTAAGCGGATTTTATTCAACGTTTGCACTGTTCCTTGAATTGGAATACCAATAATTTCTAAAAGTTTTCTGCGCCTTATTCTTCTGAGAAGCCAAAGAAAACTGTTGAAAAATACTAGTGTCTAATTACTAGAGATCAGTATTTTTCTACATTCAGGAGACAATACAAAAGTTGAAAAATATCCGCCTATGACCAGCCGCCTTTTTGTCCAGCGCGCAGACCTAGTATTGAGGGGGCGACAAACGGTGTGTTACGCCTCTTTCTGCGGCCCACAAATGCATTTGTAGGAGCCAATCACAAATTGTCTAGCATTGGATTAAGGGTAGTGCTAATAACTGGAAACACTTTGTGGCAAATCGTGTTCGTGAAATACAAAATCTTGTTGCTCCAGTAAAATGGAAAATTTGTAAGGGAAAAGAAAATCCTGCAGATGTTCTCTCTTGTGGTTGCTCTGCATCTGAATTAATAAATAATAATGTATGGACACATGGCCCCTCCTGGCTGAAAGAAAAATCTTTACCGATATTTTCTCTTGAAACTCCAATAAATCTACCTGATGAAGAGGTCTTGCAAGAGCAACGCAAAACGCTTGTTTGCTCCGTAGCCCAAGATTTTCCTAAATTTGAACTTTTGTTTAAATTTTCCTTTTGGACTAAATTAAGGCGAATTATGGCTTGGTGTCTCAGATTCAACAACAATATAAAATGTCCATCTAAACGAATCGCTGGTTTTTCAACTGTTCCGGAACTTGAGAGGGCAACAAATACTATCATGAAATTGATTCAAAAGGATGAATTCGGTGAAGAACTGAAAATTCTAAAATCAGGTAAAAGCTTAAATTCTAAAAGCAAGCGATACTTCCTTTACATTCTTTTACTGACGGCAATGGTATTCTTTGTGTTGGAAGCAGGTTAAGAAATACCAATCTGTCTGAATACCAAAAGCATCAAATTATTCTTCCTAAAAAGCATCATGTTACAAACTTGCTAATCAAATATTTTCATGTAAATCATCTGCACAGCAGCACTCAACTAACCATAACAGCTATTCAACAAAAATTTTGTATTATAATTAATGCTAAAGAAGCTGTGAAAAAAAGAAATAAGGAAATGTATGAAATGTAGCTAATTGTCAGCTCAGTTGATGGGAAATCAGCCCATGTGACCCAAGCTCGAGTATTTTCAAAAGTAGGCGTTGACTTAGCTGGCCTCTTTTTGGTCAAACCTCGTAACGGACAGGGTGTGAAACCTTTTAAGCATTACATTCGTTTTGCAACAAAAGCCATTCATCTTGAAGTTGTCACTGACTTTACAACTGAAACTTTTCTTGCTTCACTGAAAAGATTTGTTGCTCGACGTGGAAAACCTCTAGAAATATTTTCAGATAGATGTACAAATTTTGTAGGGGCAAACCAAGAAATAAAGAAAATGATGTCTGAAATTGCTTCTGATGAAAGAATACAGAAATACTTCACTGATGAAATAATATAGAAATTCAATCCACTTTCCCCCCCCCCTCACGTTGGAGGCAGGAATAAAACAAACGAAAAATCACCTCAAAAGAACAATTGGTGAAAAAATTCTAACTAACGAAGAATTTCTTACTTTAATTGCTCAAATTGAGTCATGCTTGAATTCAAGACCCCTTGTGGCCGAGTCCTCTGATCCAAAGGACTTGACTGCTGTAACACCAGGGCATCATCATAGGAACTTCAATTGCCTCCTTTCCCGAGCCTGATATATCTCTACATACATAACCCCTTTAGAACGGTGGAAACTCCTGCAAAAGATTTTCCAGAGTTCTTGGAAAAGGTGCTCTTATGACTATCTCTCGCACTTCAACAACGAACTAAGTGGTTGAAAAATAAGCCGAACTTAAAAATGAATGACTTAGTGTTAATAAAAGAAGAAAAAAAGCCCCCATTAAGGTGGAAATTAGGCAGAATCGTGGAACTGTTTCCTGGTGATAACCATGTGCAGGTGGTTAAATTAAAATCTGCCTATGGGGAACTGAAACGTCCCATTACTAAATTTTGTCCACTTCCGATGGACAATTAACTTGTGTGTTTTATTATTATTTTATTTTTACATGTCAAATATTGTAAACTTTAAATTATGCAGCATAGTTAATTTAGTGCTTCCTTAGCTGGCATATTTACTTGAAATTAAGATGAGAAAAATATCCTATTGCAAAATCAGCAATAAAAATTTTGAATCCGGCAGCTTTATATTTAAAAATAGTAGCTTATTCAAATTTTATTCAATTCAACAAGATTCTTTATCTATAAATATCGAAAAGGTTTTATACTTCAGTACATGATTAATAATGAAACCGGTAAAAATGCTTAAAATTTTGCAAGTTTTATATCTAGTATTTAATTATTTAAGTTTTAAGGTGTGATGAACTCCGTTCATTCGGTGGCGAAAGATGTTTGGGTGTAATATCAGTTCTTTATGCATGCTATCATTTATTTGTTTATAATTTGATTCTCATCATAATCAAGCATAACATAGAAACAACCCAGTAGTAGTTTATAGTTTATTTACACAGTGATGCAATTTTTTATTATGATGGGAAAAACCAGATGTAATTACATTCTGAACTAATAATAGATAAATTATTCTATTATGATTTGGAGATAAATTACTGGTGTATAATGATTTTCATGCAATTTATTATTCTAATGATCTTCATGTAATTTTTTATTCTATAATGATTTTCATGTGATTTATTGTTTAGAATGATTTTGATATAATTTAATGTTTATAATTAGCAATAAGTATATTAAGTCTACATGTTGCAATATTAGATTGTTGATGGGATTTGTTTTTTTAATTATGAACAATCATGAAAGTTTTCAGTCTTGTCCTGGATATCTTGAAAGAAACATGTAAAAATGAATATGGAAAGTTCAGCACTTGAAGCTGAACTAGTTTATTATGAAATTTAAATAAGTCAGTTCTTTATATATTAATAAACTATTAATTTTCTAATATGCTCTCCCATCTCCTGACTTTATGGATACACAATTACTTTATCCTGGAATGAATATATTTTTTTTTCCCCTTCAAAATAGATTTCAGATTTAAAGAAAAAAAAACTAATACAGGGTGGCGACAGAAATTGTGAAAAAAAGTTCCCCGATTTAAATTATTAATAATACACATATTTTTTTAATGTATACCACTTCCTCATATAACATACTTGTCCAGCCTGTCTAATATCTCATTTGGGAGAAAAAACAAGAGAAAAACATAAAAATTGCAGAATAATCATAAATCCGTTCAGTTTCATAAATCCAAACTCAAAATTTAGTCCAACAACTTCATGTAGTGGCCAATTGATAAATGGTGACCAGAAAATTTCCTCACTTTCTGAAGAATGTTCAATTCTAAGACATCTATATCTGACTGGATAGCTAATTGGACAAAGCTGGCCACCAGATGCTAATGTATTATTTAAAAGTTTAAAAAATAAGTAAACAGCCTTTAATATAAGTGCTATCCACAGAAAATGAGGACATCTGATCACCTTAATCTGTGTTAAATACCAAAAACACATATCATGTGATGTGCATCTTCTTAAAAATATTTGTGAAAACTTATCAGTATGTAAAAAAATATGGTATAAAAATACAGGGTTATTACAAAAGAATCATCGGGTTTCCGAAGTTTATTTCAGAACATAATTTGGTTACAACAATGAGTTATCCATGAAAATTAACCGAAACGAAAGTATACAAGATTGACGTCCATACTACAGCAGGGTGGTCACAAATATCTTATGTTAAAATTCCCTGATATTTCCAGGAAATATTCCAAAAAAGAAAATCACACTACAAGTTCTTGCATAGTTAATCAAAAATAGACATTACTGCTTGTTAGATCTTGTGGTACTGTACAAGGTGAGAGTACTGTCCTATCAAAACAACATCTAGTGGGGAGCTGAATAAAAAAATTACTGTGCATCATGGTAAGGACAATAGAGACGAACTTCAAATAAGGATAATTGGTACTTGTCTATTATCCCGTCGACCACTTTCCATAGGAAAAAAAAAGAGTTTACACATGTTTGTTATGCCATCAAGAGATTTTTAATTCGATGTTTTTTCTGTATTTTTAATGATGTTTTACTAATTCTTTAGTTCTTTCATTAATTAAAATAACAATTATGTCATTAAACGATGATGTCATGATAATAAAAAAGAAAAACACTACAAAAATATTGCGATGCGTAGGACCTATCAATTTTAACTGACGTCACAAACATTTATCCCCAAGCCAAAATGGTAATTAAGAAAAATTAAGAACTGTTGGATTTAACTCCAAAATAACGAAAGGAAAAAATGTTTGATTTTAAATAGAAAGCTAGCATGTGAAGTATATTTTCCATTTTTGTTTATTTTGAGGATAAGTCAGTTTAGTGTTTCTAATGAACGATATTAGTTAACTTCTATTTCCATGTTTTTACTTGCATTTTGAGAAAAAATGAATTAGATCTGTTGTCAAGCCATCTAAAAAAAATGGGGCAATAACCTATTTTCAAAAATATGGAATTCTGCCATGAAAAAAGTGTGTATTGATGGGCATGATATGAGACTATCTACAAACTGCTAAACAGTGACAGTCTAATGTGAAAAACTGTGATAAAAGAATATCCATTAGAAAAGGAAGCTGATTGGATGGCTCCAAATTAACATTTGTAACTGCATTAAGGTTCATTTATACCTGGTCTGATGAATCATCATCAATAAAAGAGAAAAAAAGCAATTGTATAGTTATTGATTGGTATAATTATCTCTGAGAAGTTCGTATATCTAACCTTCTAACAAGAAAATCTGGAGGTCAAAAACAATTGTAGATATTGATAAAAGTTTATTGTTAAAGCGAAAAAAAAAATCAAGGCAGTTGAATTCTTCCTCAGCACTGGTTGTTTGGAGGATTATTCTGAGAAACTGATGAATGTTTTACAGTAAAAGTTTCCAACAGAAATGATGGGAGAAATAAAAGAATATATAGACGATGGCTCTTTTTTTTTTCAGATTCATGGCAGGCTTATAAAACTGACTAAATTAAATGCTGCAGGATTCGCAAAATCATTATAATTTTGTTCTATTCATTATAAATCATTAAAATCTATAAAAATTTATAATCATTAAAATCATTATAATTTTGCTCTAAAAAACAGTTCATCTCACTTCCCATAATATATGACACCTTGAAATCCACAGTTAATAATGTTAGATTATTTGTAAATTTCAAAGCATATAAGTTTTCTTAAAAGTTCAGAAAATCTAATTTTTAAGAATGCCAAATTAGCCTGATTTTATTTAATTTCCTTTTCTAAAATTCAGTAATTAGACAACTGTTAAATAAAAAATATATATATGATTAAAAAGACATACATATTATTTCAAAATTGTAAAAATGATATAGAAAAATCTTACATATATAATCTTAATATTTTTTTTGAGCATATGCACAAAATTCCATAAAATAGTATAGAAAATCGTGAAAGGTCAAGGAAATTATTGAAAAATTTTCAAACAGATTTGATTAACTTAAGACATTGCATAGCAAAAATTTAGCATTCATAATGTAACACTAATTATTCTAAACATGCTTTTGTCCAAAATCGTCTGAACGAATGAAATTTTATATCTGGTAAGTCGATATATTCGTATGTTTGGGATATCGACATAAAATTTCATTCATTCAGCCGATTTTGGACAAAAGAATGTTTAGAATAATTGGCGTTACATTATGAATGCTAAATTTTTGCTATGCAATGTCTTAAGTTAATTAAATCTGTCTATGGCAATATTCTTTATTTGACATATTTTGGCACTTTTTTTTTTTTTTTTTTTTTTTTTTTTAAGGGAAAGTGGTCAATAAGGTAAAAGACAAGAACCGGATAATTAATTGATATGTTTTCTGTTTTCCCTGAAGTGTCAAATGTGTAAAAAATAGAGACAGGAAATATACTTACATAATCATTGCATTTGTTCTAAAGCTTTCCAAATCTTAAAAATAAGGGTTTCAATTAATAAATTTGAAGTTTGGGACAAGCCTTGGACAATGACATTTACAACTTTTTTTTTAAAAGTATATAGTACATAATGTAATGAGTGCTTAAACAAATGCTCACAAAAACCAAACATTCATAGTTGACTTCATTAATTCCTATGTTTTAGAGAAAAACATAAAATTTCCCATTATCTGAGAATGACTCTCATATGAAGTTTCACCAATTAAAGATTTGTACAAGGAAAAAACAATCATTCATTTTCATCCTAGAGATAAGTTCTTTTATGTGTGTGTGGGGGGGGGGGGGGGGGGGGCTCGGGCTGAGACGGATATTGGAAAGTACACATCAGAAATTTGTTAACAACATTATAACATTCTAAAATTGTTTCAAGATTAATATTTTCATTTAAAAGCATCAATTTTCATGTTCCTGAAAATCAATTTCTAACCACTAGCAAAAATCTGTAAAAGTCACTGTTTTCATTCTGCTAAAATATTGTACAACTATGGCCAAAAGACATTAGTTCTGTTTTCCAATAAACAAAGGACTTCAAACAGAAGAGAAATATCTCAGGGCTGTTTTATGTTACTAACAGTGACTGTGCAAAATTTTCAAAATCAGAAAGAATTATCAGTTCAGTTTACTTTCAGTTTGTAAAGATTGTAAAACATTGTAAGAAACTTAGGTCACATTCTTATTTCTCAAATAGAGTGTTTTCTTCTTTTTTTCCATTTTTGTATAAATAAAATTTTCAGCATGAGAGTGACCACCCAAAGACTGGTATAAAAATAGAGTCCAAGCTGGGTTTAGGCATGGACTAAGCCCAAGAGCTGAGATCATATTTTTCTTCCAGATTACTATAATCATAACAGAAATTAACATTTGTTTCAATGAATTTCCAGGTTTAGTTTGAAATTCCCTGATATTTCCATGTTTTCCAGGTCTGTGACCACCCTGTACAGATGTTCAATATGTGCTCCTTGAGCGATATGGCAGATGTCAAGGTGATAGCTCAGTTCATTCCATACATTACTCAGCATGGTCACGAATGCAGTCGTGACGCGGTTCTGCAACTCAGCCAAAGTGGTAGGTAACGAAGGTACGTAAACAAAGTCTAACATATCCCCAATCCATCCTGTTGGTAAATGAAACCGTTGATATCGAGTTCCAGTTGCTTTCTGTCCAGTCACCATTTTGAATATGACGTTCATGCAGCAACCACACGCGCATGACACATATGCAGCGCGAAACTAGTTAACATCCTCTCGCTTAAGTTGTCATGGAAACATATACGTTTCCTAGTTTGCCAATAGTAACGTATCAAAACCCGCTGATTCATTTGTAATAACCCTGTATATTGAAAGTATTTTCAGCTTTAATAGTTTTTGAAATTGAACTCTGAAAATATTAGTTACAGGAATAAATAAAATGTAATCACAGTAATTAACCGATAAACAACCCTATATACATACCAGGGTTGTTGAGTCGGTGGGAAAAATGACAGAGTTCAACTCCTGAATTTTAAAGAAAAAGACTCCGACTGTGGGATGACTAATGTACTAATTTTGCCTGTTGGGTGGGTCAGTGGCGCACCCAGGATTTTATCATGGAGGGGGCCGAGCATTGGCGGCGAAACAAAATAAAATTAGTGGGTGCAAAATTTCTCTAGTTGTGATTGCAGTAGGACATTACAAGGAGACACTAATTAATCATCAAATTACCGTAATTAATTCAGTATTTAATAATTAATTATTTATTTTTAATGAAAATAAAAATTATTATACTTAAAATTTAATTTAATTAATAATTTTAAAAACTGCAAATTTTTGAAAGTGTAGAAGCTAAATATTTAAAGAGCTCTATCGAAAAGATCTGGTGAAGGTTCGGAGTATGGGAATAGTCGAAGAATTTGTAGTAGCATCTGAAATAGGGGAAAATTGTTTTCGGTGGGACATAAGCATTTAGGTCCCGAGTGACGTATAGTGAATTGCATATGTTGTTTCCCGTAATAACTCAAGTTGACGACATCCTGCTGAGAACTGGAAAAAGTTTGTTTCGACGAGGAAGAATCAAGAAGTATTTGATAAACATCTTTTCTTTATTTTAAAACGATGAAAAGAAGACAAATCCATGAAGTTATTCCACAGTTAATAATCCACGGGTACAAGAAATTACATCTTGTATGATGGGGTGACAATCCAAATTTTTGACAGAGGAGCGAAGTAAGAATATCGAGAACTTAGGCTGCATATCCGAATTTTAAAAAGTGGGAAAATGTTTTAGGAGAGTACCATAGGGTGGCCAAGGGGCCAGAATATTTTTAGAGATGTTACATCACGGAGATCAGAGAGGAAAGTGTATTTTTGATAATGACAGCGTGCGTTGGAAAGTATGCCAAACCATTTACATTTTTAGAGCCAAGAGTATTGTATTTTGCGTGGGAATTGTAACCGTTACATATACATCATATCAACTTCATAATTGACGTCATTGGTAGGGAAATCTTTATTGGCGAAGATTGCACTTTGGCAAAAAAAGAGAGTGAAATAGAATTTTAGTGGTTAGTTGTTTTGCGAAAATGCAGGAAAGATATTTCAGAAATATGTTATAAGGCGTCACTCAGACGGAATTAACATCTGGATTCAGTATGAAGTCAAAACTGACCATGAGAAAGGAAACATTTTATGCCTTGGATAATTTCATTTACATTGATATGTGGGAGACCGAATAAAGTACGTTAATGGTAATTTACAAACACTATGTATGATTTTGACTAAAGGTTGTCGTTGAAAGAGAATGATAAAAAGGGTGCGTGTTTTAACAGCCGGGAATGTATATAAATTACGATAATGCAGAAAAGGGAAAATATATTTAATAAAAATACTTAAAACATAGATTTCTTAATTTTTGAAAAAGATATATATGGTATCTTTACCATATATATATCACCCCTTCACAAGATTTTGAAAAATTTAGAATGTCACCCTGAAAATATAATACACAATATCAATATATAAAAATAATAATAAAAGATGAGTATGCATACAATATGTAAATAAAAAGTGTAGTACTACCAAAAATCTTCATACTAGTATAATAAATGGCCATAAAATTTTCAAATTGCAGCAGCATGTATTTCAGTAGCTTTCAAAAGTTCCATTATCAACATAAATATAATTGTTTTTTGGCTGCATAAAAATATATCATTTTCTTTAAAATGGCATGCCTAATGATATTTTAATCTTATTAGTGCACTTGCATAAATAGTCACATTTTATCTGTTATTTTATTTCGAAGATTAGAATGTGCACAATTAAACTTTTCACTTTAAATTCTGGCCATAGTGAAGTATAAACACAAATAATATTTCAATATTGAAAAAAGTAGTTACAATTATACAATATAAAAATGACACAATAGAGGTTACAAAAACACATATACCACATGAAAAATTTAAAAATTTTGTGTATTAATCGGGAAATGTGCATAAACAGCTTACAAAACCACCTTGTAACTTAATAATTGCATAAATAATCTTTATTTTATTTTATAACTTGGAAAACAATTAAATTTTTATAGCACATACAAGGGATTATCTTTACCGAATATTAAAATAGCAATTGAATAAATAATTTTTGGAATAACCCATAATAGTTGTAATCATTTTTAAAATTTATATCTAACTTTCATTAATAAATTTCTTTATATAACAATTTTTTTAAGGCATCTCAAAAGAATTTCTGAAATATTTAAAAGAAACAATACGATAAATAAATGTAGAAGAATTGTGATTTTTTTTTTTTTTTAAATGAAGGATCTGCTTTTACAACTGAGAAAAATAAAAAAAATAAAAATGCCTAAAATATCACTATAATCTATATAGTGTGAAGTAAAGGTGTTAACATTATGTATGTTCGATGAGAGAGAGATGTTTACACCTGAACAATATTTAGAAAAAGCAACATGTACGTTATCGAAGTAAGAAGGCATATCATAGAATTCAAAAATTTAACATAAGTCCAAATTTTAAGAACGATTATGGGAATTATACACTGAAATAAAGTTCAAAAATTCTTTCTAATTGCTAAAGTGAAGGTGGCATGTAAAGTGATGTAACTTTGAAAAAAAAAAACGATGACATAGTGTATAAGTATATGTAAAGAGCAATAAAATTAATGTATACACTAACATGTGAAGTGCGAAAAAGATAACGGTATGTGTGAATGCTCGACCATACCTATCAGTGCATACGAATCTTAAGTATAGAAGTGTAGTAATAATGAATAAAGGAAAAAGAAAAGTTTTGGATTACAAAGGAATCAGACCGGAGAAAACTAAGTGAGAAAACGGTAAACAAAAAAAAAATTCTGGTTACAAAGGGAACCAGTCACACAAATAAAAAATTCTGATAACAAGGTGTATCAGAGCTCAATAAACTGTATATCTGAAACAAAGGAATCAGACTCACCAAAATAATATCTGATAACAAGGTATCAGCCCTCAATAAGTTATATATCTGAAAACTAGGAATCAGACTCACCAAAACAATATTCTGATAACAAAAGTATCAGCCCTCAATAAGTTATATATCTGAAAACAAAAGGAATCAGAACCACAAACTTTTTTTTTTTTTTTTTTTTTTTTTTTTTTTAATCACAACCGAAGTTTGGAAGAATGAATAAATTTCTGATTATAGAGAAAAACAGAACCAAAAGAATTAATTTAATTTAAAAAAATGTCATTACTTATTTCTACCAAAGGAAATTAAAAAAAAGGAAAAAGCTGAATGATGTGAATTTCTACAAGAATGTGCCAAAGGAAAAGATGTGACGCCGAATTTATTTTGCCTTAATTTTTTATACCAATATATTTTGATTTATTTATATATTATTTTTATTTTAAAAGAACAGTGATGCTGAGAAGAAGAATTGTCTACACCTGAAATGTCGAAAATACAACGAAGGTAAAAGATAAAATAAGCTGTGTGTACGGATCAGTTACACTTATTCAATATGCGAAAAAATTTTCTGACGACCCGCACCAAAAAAAAATCTCGACATAAAAATATACCTCTAATCGCTCTACCGTTTCCGTACGCTAAACAGTCAAACGAAAAGAGACGAACAATCTATACACACAGGTGTGTAAACAAAAAAAAACCATTAACGTATGAAATAGAAAGAAAAAATATTCATAAGAGCAGCTGTCTGGAAAAAATTAATTACCTATATAGTAGGGAAGTGTATCAAAAAATACTGAAAATTGAATCGAAGTAAGAAAAGGAGTAAAATATTTGTGACAGTATATAATAAAAGAAATAGATATGCAAAGAGTATCATAATATAACATCTTATCATTAATATTATAGTTTCGAAAAATAATATAAACTAGAATTAACAGAGAGTGGTATTTCTTTCTTCATCAATATATTTCTTTATTGACGGACACCCTGGCGAAGATACGGTGTGAGAAATGTTAAAATTAGTATTGTTATTTTCATTATTTGATATGCAATTAATGCATTTAGGAGGGTTTGTGCACCTAAGATTGTTATGTTGGCCTGCACAAATCGGACATTTTATAGAATTAAGTCATACCTGTGCAATATGATAAAATGAATGACATCGAAAACAACGTTTTACAGGGATAAATCTGATTACAGGATATTTTTTGTCTTGAATAGTTATTTGTTTAAGCTCCAGTAATATTTTTGCAATAGGAAACGACATCTCAAATATCCAGTTGTACTCATCTGTATCCCTAAGTTTACATTTCCTTATAAATTGTATAGAGGACACTGGTTTTTGAAGAATATCAGAAATTCCAAATAAAATGTCTGGTATATTAAATTTTAAAGGTAATTTACAAATAATGATGCGAACCGGTTTATGATGCATTTTAGTAGGTGAACAAATAGGAATGCTTTCTGAAAGATCACGATTGCTAGAAGTATTTGATTGCTGCATATCAATTTTTTTATGTGCTAATTCATCGAATGTGTTCTCATCATCTGTAATTTGTGAAATATCCGTCTGTGTAAAAATATTATGCATATTTCGGGGTAACATATAACTGTTATGGGGAGAATTGCTTACATTTTTATCATCAAAAACATCATGTATATTTTCTACCTTTTGGGCATGAAGCCGTTCTAATAATTTTTTACTAAGCGAAATTAAATTTTTCTTGTCTAGTACCAATTTATCAAGTTGCTTCATGACAAAAATATCATAAAACTGCAAAAGACTGTCAAATTGGCGTTCCAGAACAACCTGAAATTTGCATAATTTGACAGAATTGTCCTGCAAATTTATGTGATCATGCAGCTCATTTAATTGGGAGTTAACAAACTCTGGAGCACCTTTTAACAAATCCCTGAATACATAAGACCGTGAAATATCACAAAATATTTGATTTTGTTCGGAAATAGAAACAGTAGTTTCAGATACTGGTGATGCTTGAGTGGATACCATTTTCTGCACTCTGGTCCTAGATTTATTTTGCGTATCTCTTTTTTTTAATAGGCATGAATATGGAAGAGATATACACAAAACTTTAAAAGAGGTGAAGGAAGTGCATGAATTGCAAAAATTTAAAGTGTCATATCTTCTCACCAATATGATAAAAATGGCATGAGGGTATAGATACACCGGTAAAATACACAAGACCAGATACACAAAAGAGCAAAGAGATTACTCAAAGCAGTGCATACTTAAAGTATAAATTAAAATATCATATCATGAGATCATATTTAGAGTATTTACCATAATATATTATTAACTTAGAGTTAAAAACTGAATGCAACCCAAAATGTGAATAGAAATATATCAAAATTTAAAACACATAAAAACTGATAATTTATTATTATTATTTTTTTTAAAGATTAAAATATTTAAAACCTTAGAGATCTCTAAAATGATAAGCAGTGGCTTCAATGCATAAAAATACAACAAAATAATAAAACGAAGCAAAATTTGAATAAAATTTATCAGTCATGAAAAAATTTCAGATATAAGTGAAAATTAGGATCATTTTAAACTTTGAAAGATCTCTGACAGTTAGAAAACAATCTGCTTCTTACCTGTACGTCACAAATATACAAACTACACTTGGAACGATTTAAAATATACACATTATTAAATATTTAAAAGTTCTTGCAGTGGCTTTTTTTTTTATTAAAAAAATATTACAGTTCTTGCACTGTCAAAGTTTATCCCATAATAAACATGAAAATATCATTTGAAATTACCATAGAAAACTAATTTCATAAAATTTAAATTTTTAATAAAAATAAGAATTTTCTGCTTTTTCGTTTTCTTTTTTTTTTATATATATCAACACATTAAGAATAAAAACTCTTACCTGTAACACAAGTAAATATCCATTGTATAACAAATTTGAGAAAACACCTAGCAATAGAAAAAAAACACCGAAAATAATATATCTATTTTTTCGTTTTTAAATTAACACAGTTGAAAACAACTTCTGCGATTTGTATCCTTATGAATAAGTATTCTCTTAACACAATGGAATTGCAGTTGGAGGAATGAATAATTGTTTTTTTTTTTTTAATTGGAGATAAGAGTTCAACAACATTTGCAAGCACAGTTATTTTCTTCTTACTTGATTGTTACAAGGCAATTAAAAACAAAAAGTTTTCGTTAAAGCTGAGGGATAGGCATTCAATAACCTTGAATTTTTATCGAAACTAAGTTAGAAAGAGTTTTCCGATTATAAGAACCGCAACGCATGATTAGGAAGTCAATTCGATAAGCACATTGAGTTTCTCTCTTTTTTTTTTTTTTTTTTTTTTTTGGATGCCGAAACACAATCAAAGTTTCTCGTATTTATCTATGAAGAAATCACACACAGTGCATAATCATGGGTTGAAATTCACTGAAATTAGCGGCACATCTCAACATTATAAACTGGAGAAATTTTATCGACGAAGAAAAACAATCTTTTTGAAATAATGAAAGCATATAGAATCGGTTGAATGAAGTTATAATCTTAACACATTGGAAAAAATATAAGTTGCACCAAAAACGACTGCGAGAAAAAAAATTTGTTGATCTATCTGGCTTGGGTAATTTCAGAAGGCACGTCTGTAGCACACTTTCAAGTCACAGAATAATAGTTATAAACTGAAAGTACTTAATATGTATAGGTAAGGCAGAGATCACAAGGATTTAATTAATTTTTTTTTTTTTTTTTTTTTTTTTTTTTTGAAGGCGTATTTATTACATGCACAGGTTAAAAAAACTGCACAAAAAAATCCTAGGTTGAAACAGTTTATCACTTACGTGGCACGGAAAAGGCATATTTAACTAACATGAACCACAGGACAAATCCAGGAACATATCGAAGATGTAGAAAAATTCAGGCACTTTTCGAAGGTGTAGACACTAGAGGAATCACGACAGCAGAAAAAAAATCCAGCACATTGAGTAGTTGATATAGAGTTCCTTGGCGCACACCCTATGGAAATTGTTTTGTGAAAAATCCAGTTCATCAAAATTAGGCACCAATCTTATATCGAAAAGATCTGGTGAAGGTTCGGAGTATGGGAATAGTCGAAGAATTTGTAGTAGCATATGAAATAGGGGAAAATTGTTTTCGGTGGGACGTAAGCATTTAGGTCCCGAGTGACGTATAGTGAATTGCATATGTTGTTTCCCGTAATAACTCAAGTTGACGACATCCTGCTGAGAACTGGAAAAAGTTTGTTTCGACGAGGAAGAATCAAGAAGTATTTGATAAACATCTTTTCTTTATTTTAAAACGATGAAAAGAAGACAAATCCATGAAGTTATTCCACAGTTAATAATCCACGGGTACAAGAAATTACATCTTGTATGATGGGGTGACAATCCAAATTTTTGACAGAGGAGCGAAGTAAGAATATCGAGAACTTAGGCTGCATATCCGAATTTTAAAAAGTGGGAAAATGTTTTAGGAGAGTACCATAGGGTGGCCAAGGGGCCAGAATATTTTTAGAGATGTTACATCGCGGAGATCAGAGAGGAAAGTGTATTTTTGATAATGACAGCGTGCGTTGGAAAGTATGCCAAACCATTTACATTTTTAGAGCCAAGAGTATTGTATTTTGCGTGGGAATTGTAACCGTTACATATACATCATATCAACTTCATAATTGACGTCATTGGTAGGGAAATCTTTATTGGCGAAGATTGCACTTTGGCAAAAAAAGAGAGTGAAATAGAATTTTAGTGGTTAGTTGTTTTGAGAAAATGCAGGAAAGATATTTCAGAAATATGTTATAAGGCGTCACTCAGACGGAATTAACATCTGGATTCAGTATGAAGTCAAAACTGACCATGAGAAAGGAAACATTTTATGCCTTGGATAATTTCATTTACATTGATATGTGGGAGACCGAATAAAGTACGTTAATGGTAATTTACAAACACTATGTATGATTTTGACTAAAGGTTGTCGTTGAAAGAGAATGATAAAAAGGGTGCATGTTTTAACAGCCGGGAATGTATATAAATTACGATAATGCAGAAAAGGGAAAATATATTTAATAAAAATACTTAAAACATAGATTTCTTAATTTTTGAAAAAGATATATATGGTATCTTTACCATAAGCTCCTAAACAAACATTTATAGAATTTCCTATTTCTATCTATCTAACTGTCAGACATATTGTAGTTCAAGGAAAATATCCAAAATATTCTTAACGAGATGAATTAGTGGATGCAAATTTTTGGACTGATTCATTTAAATTTAACTCGTCAGTCAGAATGTTATGGGTATTAATAAATTAATAAAGAATTTAATCTATTTTAGGACATCATAGTTAATTCTTGTAAAGGCATTGCCTCTAGTCTTGGAAAGGGCAGATGCCCCTACTGCTTCCGCCAACTTCGACATTATTTTCTGAAAGATCTTCTGCCTTTACGGACAAATGTCTGCCAATTTCATTCGTTTCCGAACAAAAATGAATTTAAAAAATGTGTCTGAAAGTAGCCCTTTTGGATTTGAGAACAGCCTTAAGCGGGTTCGCCATAATGATGTTTCAATGTACAGGGATTTTTTTTTTTAATGACCCTATTCAGAGCCGCCGGTAGCTCATTCTAATAACTGGTTTGACACAAAATTTTATAAATGGACTAAGAAAACCATGGGAAAAAAGATTCCAACAAAAAAAAAAATTAGTCCCAATCACCGCCGATAGGGGGAAATGTGGCGCTGTGATAATTTATGCAACTGAGAATTAGCATAAAATACGGGCAATAAATGAAAATGCAAATTTTTGCTTACGCAAGCGACATTAGCGCCAATAGTTTAAGCTATAAATGCATGCGAAAAACTCCGAGAAACAATTTCAGCTCAGGTTGAAAATGAATCTCACGTTACCGCAGCGCGCATTACTTGTGAAGTTCTATTACTGTAACCAGTGCAATGCACCAGCCGCTCTTCGTTTATTTAGAACACGCCATAAACTGCCGAAAGGACCTTTATTCGTTAATGCATTGAAAGCGATAATTCTGAAATTCGAAGAAACAGGCTCGCTAGCAGTTCGGCCAGGCAGAGGACGTAAACCGGTGTCAGAAAAGTGATAATGGATGTTGCAACTGCGATCAACGATAGGTCACAGAGTACCTCTGCTGTCTGTAGTAGCAGCGCACGGGGTGTTGCGCGAGAACTGGATTTAAATGTTTCGACTGTATGGAAAGTCTTGCGGCGAATTCTCCACTACTATCCATACAAGATTAGCTGCTTGCAACAACTTCAACCCAATGATTACGATAAACGACTGACATTTCTTGCAAGAATGGAAGTCGATGATGCGTTCCCGTGGATAATTTTATGGGGAGATGAGGCCCATTTTCATCTGAATGGGTCTGTTAATACTCATAACTGTAGAATTTGGGCCACTGAGCAACCTCATACAGTTCTCGAAACTCCATTACATTCATCAAAGCTCACTGTTTGGTGTGACTTTACAGCTGAATTCATCCTTGGACCATTCTGTTTTTGAGAACATAACTGCGACAGGACCAGTGACGTGTACCGTTAACGCAGAAAGATATCATAATATGCTGACTAGTTTTGTCATTCCACAACTTCAATAGAGACAATGTCTGGATTAGATCATTTTTATGCAGGATGGTGCAGCGCGCATTACTTGTGAAGTTCTATTACTGTAACCAGTGCAATGCACCAGCCGCTCTTCGTTTATTTAGAACACGCCATAAACTGCCGAAAGGACCTTTATTCGTTAATGCATTGAAAGCGATAATTCTGAAATTCGAAGAAACAGGCTCGCTAGCAGTTCGGCCAGGCAGAGGACGTAAACCGGTGTCAGAAAAGTGATAATGGATGTTGCAACTGCGATCAACGATAGGTCACAGAGTACCTCTGCTGTCTGTAGTAGCAGCGCACGGGGTGTTGCGCGAGAACTGGATTTAAATGTTTCGACTGTATGGAAAGTCTTGCGGCGAATTCTCCACTACTATCCATACAAGATTAGCTGCTTGCAACAACTTCAACCCAATGATTACGATAAACGACTGACATTTCTTGCAAGAATGGAAGTCGATGATGCTTTCCCGTGGATAATTTTATGGGGAGATGAGGCCCATTTTCATCTGAATGGGTCTGTTAATACTCATAACTGTAGAATTTGGGCCACTGAGCAACCTCATACAGTTCTCGAAACTCCATTACATTCATCAAAGCTCACTGTTTGGTATGACTTTACAGCTGAATTCATCCTTGGACCATTCTGTTTTTGAGAACATAACTGCGACAGGACCAGTGACGTGTACCGTTAACGCAGAAAGATATCATAATATGCTGACTAGTTTTGTCATTCCACAACTTCAATAGAGACAATGTCTGGATTAGATCATTTTTATGCAGGATGGTGCACCACCACATATTGGTGTAAAAGTACAGCAGCTGTTGCGCCATCACTTCACTGACCAAAGAGTTATCAGTCGTTGTTTTCAATATGTCTGGCCGCCCCGGTCTCCGGATTTAACTTCATGCGATTTTTGGCTCTGGGGTTATTTGAAATCGAAAAGTCTATCTTGGGGGAGTAACAAATCTGAGTATCTTAAAAGACAACATAATACATGCAGTAAGGGCTATTCCATGTGACATGTTACGCTCGGCCGTCGAAAATGTTGTACAAAGAATGCAAGGTGTGGTGCAAGAGAACGGTGGTCACATTGAATGTGGTCGAATTCCTCGTCGGGAAAGTGTATATGACGAATAAAACATGGCATTTTATCCAAATTATTAATTTTGTCTGTTTCTGATGTTTTCTTTCAATGTACAGCACCAAATTTCCCCTATCGGCGATGATTGGAACTAATTTTTTGTTTTTGTTGGAATCTTTTTTTCCCGTGGTTTTCTTACTCCATTTATAAAATTTTGTGCCAATCCAGTTATTAGAACGAGCTACCGGCGGCTTTGAACAGCGTCAGTTTAAAAAAAAACACCCTGTATATCTTAATTACTTACATATTCTACAAACAAATGCTTGTTTCAACACATGATTATAATCGTTCATTCAAGATATTAAAACAAATTTGAAATTTTAACAATATGAAATATAACTTACAAGAGAACTTTTGTATACTCGTATATAGCTCTGTGTAGTATTCTAAGTTCAAGCAAAATGAAAAATAATTGGTAAGGATGCAACCGAACCAAGTGAGAATTTCGTATTATAATGATCCAAACTGAAACTATATTACATCTGAATCGTTTCGAATTTAGACGCCGGACTCCATTGTTCAATCGAGTAAAAATTGAAACAAACATGTTTCAGCTTTCAAAGTCAGGGACCGATTTACAAATTTTTGGGCCCTGGGCACCTATGCTTACGGTGGCCTTGAATAAAAGAAAATATTATTGAAACCCCTACTTATTAAGATAACCACTACTGACTTTAAAAATTTTGGGATATTTAATGATGTTTTTATAAATTTTCTTCTCAGTCTTTTAGCAGTAAAAGTTTTTATAACATCTTCATAATCTTTAGTATCTCGTTGACGATTTTTCGATCTTTTGAAATCTGTTTCGAAAGTGAAAGTATTTGAATAAAAAACCTGTAAACAAAATCGAAAAATTAAAAAAACGGCTTTTGTAGAGATCAACCTCAACTATCCAATGGAAAAAATAGTAAAAAGATATTGAAATGCAAACGAGATATTTAAAAAAATTCTCTCATAGAATTAACATGAGCAGGAGGATTATTGAACGTGAGTGATGTAATCCTTAAAAAGTGATGATGTTAAAAATATAATAACGTTTTTTAATAAAAAAAAATAAAATAGAGTTTTCTATATTAATTTTGTTTTTTAATAGTTAAAACTTCATCAGATTTTGGCAAATAATTGAAAAATCTTCAGTAGCATTTGGGCCCCCTAAAAATCGAGGGCCCTGTGCCCGTTCCCCGAATGCCCTGTCATAAATAAGGCACTGGAAAAAGTGTCGCTTTTTTGGCGAATTTCTGTTTTCATTCTGGCGATAAAATAAAAGTTTTCTAAAGCAGCATGCATTAATGAAATGAGGGGGGGAACCTCTTAAAAATCTTTTTTTTTAACTGAATGCTAACACGGGGAGACCCGTTTATTTTAGGGGCTTTTTATGGAAACTTTTTACACACACACACACAAAAAAGAACTTTGGTCCCGTAAATATTTTAGGTATTTTTATAGGTTTTTCTCCCTTTTCCTTTGGAGGGGGCCAGGGCCCCTTCGGCCCCCCTTTGGGTGCGCCACTGGGGTGGGTTCCTATTATGTAGATTGCTTCATTGTTACTATTTGTTTTGAATTAGTAATAGTGGCTTTTTAAATATGTCATTAAATAAAAGAAATATTACTATTTTAAAAAGTGGTAGCAATCAAGCAATCTGAATAAAAAAAATTACCCAACTGGCAACACTGCAACCTACTGAGACATTGCTGTTTGATCTTGAAGCATGTGATGTGTATATCAACAGATATATTTTTGTTCCTTTTTATATCTTAGCATGAATCATGAGTGTAAGCTGTGATAGGTAGTCAAGACCAGGACCCAGTTACTGCAGGGAAAAATTTCCAACATTATTTTAGTATAAAAAAATTTCAGTTGAATTTTTATTTTAAATAGAACAAAAATATACTTATAAAATATTGATGAAACTTTGCCCCAACATTAATTGGCTCTGGTCAAGACTCTAAAAATATTGACAATATCGGCATTACTCCTGGTCCCACAGACCTTAAGAATAAAGAAGGAAAACAAGGAAAATAAAGGAAGAAATGTTTCTATTACAATGATATTTTGGGTTCTGTGGATTAAAAAAAAAAAAAAAAAAAAAATTTACAATTTTTCCATTACCTTGTGTTCTTCAAACCGTAGAAAACCGAGGGAAAATACTATATACTAAATTTTAAAAAAAAAATCTACTAGAGTTTTCATCTACAGTGGGTGATCGATTAACAAACAAATTGGTTAATGAACACTTTCGCGAGAGACTTATGTTCGGATAATGAACACCTCACAAAACAAAGCCAAGAAGAAGCATATATTTCATATTTGCAGAGCTGTATTTAATTGCATCTATTATCGACTTAGAGAACATTTCAACAGTTGTATAATTATAGACTAATTAATTAATGGGCTACCTGGATAAGGTCCCTATATTTTAGGGGCCCCAAATTAGAATTAAAAGAGGAAAAACATTAATTTTTATATCTTGTGTCCCTTTTTAAAGAAATATTTTTAATTGGAAATTAATTATTTTAATTGAAATTTAGTTCATAAATTATTAACAGGCTCTACTTCTGGTATAAAAGAACTTTTAAAAAAATGGGGGGGAAGTCAGGATCATGGTCATAAAATGGCACCCAAAAGAGGCTAATGTTGATAGGCTTGGGGACCTTTACAACAAAAATGCTGTAAATCACTTCAGAAACATCCCGAAGAAGAGAGAAAAGCAATCAACTTTGAACAGATATTTTTAATCAAAAATCAAAATAATGAATTAAATCAAAAATCACAATCTCAAAAAGAGCATAACTAGGAAGAGTGAGACTGTATGTATTATTATTACATAAGTTTAGGGAAAATTTATATTATTTAGCTTTTAAGAACAAATTAATTGAATTCCCATACAAATATATACTAAATCTGATCAGTTAACTAACAATTCGGACGAAGTTATGAATTTTTTTCTTCTAAAATCCCCCTTGGGGCCATTTTTTATATCAAACATCTGTTCTACATAAATTTTTGGCCCTTTTCCTGGAAGTAATAACTTTAAACGGATTCAATACTTATAATTAAGAAATTATGTTGTTTTTCTGTTTGCCCCCCCCATCCGCCCTTGGTTTGATTTTGCCCATTAACGAACTTGACCGATATTTTATGCCCCTTGATTTTATTTATCATTTTGAAAGATATTTGTGCAGAATTATTGATGTTATAGTGTCCATAAAAAAGTGACATAGATAGATATATAAAGTTTTTAAATGGGAGTGGTTTTGGGTTCTGGGAGTCATGATCGGCGTAGATCTGCAAAAATTTTTGAAAAATTCCAACTTAGAGGAGAACGTAATAGGTAGTATTTCTTTTGAAATCTACCTAACAGGCTGGAGTCACAGTCGACTTGTTTTTTTAGAGATTGTAACTGAAATTCATTTGCCCCAAAATGGGCATGATTTAGACTAATTCCACTACCCTGATACATGCAGCATACGCTAAAATACTACAAGATGAACAAGACAGTAACTGAACTGTGTGTCTTTCTTTTCTTCTACAAAAGTGTTGCTATGAATGTCAGTCAGCTTGGCGAGATTTGGCTTTGTTTTACTTTTTTCAGATTTTGGCAACGAATCAGTCTTGTTGGCAAGGTAAAAATGCAATATTTTTTATTTTAGACAAATTTCCCTGATGTTCAAATATTTTAAAGAAATTCCCTGACTTTTCCAGATTGATAAAATAAACCTCCCTGATTTCCAGAATCTGTATCCCCCCTGTACAAGCATAAATTCTCAAAAGTAATGTCTTGTTTAGCTGTACTTTGCATGGATACCAAGGACTCTAATGTGCATTTCTCTTTGAATTGCAACAGCTTGAAAAATAAAAATGCACATAAGATTTTGAAGGTTTTATTATATTAATAAGTAAAAAAACACATTTTTATATATAATAAAATTAGCTCTAAATTAACAGTTGTAAAATAAAATGTAACATCACAACATGAGGAGGGTATAATTCTAGCATGACTGTGACAGATGAAGTAAGAATTAAAAAGGAAATTTCATTTCATAATTAACTGATGACCTCTAAGTTTAATGTGAGAATTTACAGAGAAATAAAAAAAAAAAAACAAGTCATTAACAATTATTTATTTAAACATTTTACAGATTAACCCTTCTTCTTAGATACACCAACAGTACGACCTCTCCTACCGGTGGTCTTAGTATGTTGACCTCTCACACGAAGACTGAAAAGAAAAAAAAAAAAGATAAGAAATTGCAATGAAGAAAATCAAAATATTGTTTTAAGGTATAAAACAAATGTCAGATCTGAAAAAGATTTACATTTAAAAAAAGAAAAAAAAAAAAGACAAAGCAAGAGTGCTTACACTTAATGTGCTATAATTAGCACTATCTCATTTCCATATATCAACTTGACCCTGAATACCATGAGATCTCTTTGTACTTTTGGAAAAATATTGTTTAATTATTAATTTATTTTATCATCAGGATTGACAAATAAGCTGAAAACTGTGCAAACGATGTTTGAGCAATAATACTTACTTATGAATTTCAAGTGCAACAAATATTATAATTGCTATTAAAAAAATATATTTTTAATATATATATATATATATCAATTTAGCTTTGAGTAAATAAAAAAGGAATTAACAAGAATTAGGCAGAAATTTTAATTAAAAGTCTATTCTACCAAGATACAGCACATTAATAATAAAACCCTTCATTGCCATGAACATTTTTTTATGTGAAAATTTGAAAATAGCAAGACACTTTTCTTGAAACAGCAAATTAAGTATATGCTAATAATTGTAACCACCTTAAATAAATGATAAAACAGAGTTCCTACTCTTTTAAAATAATAATAATAAATAAGTTACTAAAGAATTAAGAGATTTTCTATGGCACCAACTACTCAGTGCCTTGGTCATTCCAGATTTCAGGTCATTTTTACCAGTCAGCTTGAAGCTAGTTTTTGGATTTTTTTATTTAATTTGTTTTCACATTTCGTGGCGAATTTTCTACATTACTAAAAGAAATCCGGTTTCAATCTTTTAACCCAATGCCGTAAATTTTGAAGAAATTCGCAATTTTTTGACGAAATATGCATTTTTTCAGCCTTATTGAAACTAATTTTGCGTTTTTCACACGATACTTTGATGAAATTTCATGTTTTTCAGCGATCCTTTGATGAAATTCATGCTTTTTCCATGATCCTTTAATAAAATTAGTGGGTTTTTTTCCACATTTTTTTTGGAAAATCTGAAAAAAAAAGCAGAAAAATCTCATGCCTGTTATCATGCCACAAAGGTCGAGTGAGCAGCACATCTGCCTTTGACAAGATTTGATTCGTCGATCAATGCAAAAAACAATGAAATTTGGATTAAAAAAGTCATGCAACCAGACAAACCAAAGTAAAATTATATTTATTAATTTTATACTCTCTGCTTCGTAAAAGGCCGTTTTTTCTAATAATTACCAACAATACCTTATTTAGATGCAAATCTAAAACAAGTGATAATTTGTAGAACTATAAATCTCCAAGACTTCTTATTTAGTGCACTCTATTGGTATACTATGAATTCTCATATGTCTCAGCAAGTGTTAATTCAATCTACAGCTAATCGAGATTTAATAGAATTTCTTTTTAAATCATAATTTTAAAAATCTTACAATTAATATACTTCCTAGAACTTATTTCAAATTTAAAAATAAAAAGATACAAATCTTTGTAAATTTATTTTCAAAAGGAGGGGCGGGGAGACAAAATTCATGCTTGCCCCGGATGAAAGAATCCTAGTTTCAAACCTGCAATACAGACATATTTTTTCTTTTATTTACCCTTGTTTTTTTTACAGTATGTTGTGATTCAATTTATTATTACAACAAAGCAAAAAAGACAAAACATGTAAAAAATTTTAACTCATGCACTGAGAAGGAAGAAGCAAATATTTTGGGGATAAAAATTAAATTAGGAATGCAACAAATAGTAATTTGGCCAAATATCCTAATTTATTCTAAATTGTTTTTCAAAGTAATACACATGTGTACTTATATTTTGATTATACAACATGTGAAAATACATTTATTTTGCTGTAGTAGCTAATTTCATTCATTTCTTTTTTTGCAATGGAGAAAATTGATCATTTTATGAAACTTTAAAATATTTTTTTTGTGTGCTTTTCTTTATGCTAGTGATCATTACATATGTTGAAAAAAAAATCAAGATTTTGTTATATTACACTGGCACAGGAAAAAGAAAAGAAAATAGTTAAAGTTAACAGTATTTCCTTCCACAGGCAAATCCCAAGAGTACTAAAGAATACACAACCGATCTTGATGGAAGGACAATAAAAACTGATGATTCACAGATTGACCCATTGAATGGAAAAAGATTGGTAAAATAAGAAAATGGACAGACTTCCCTAAAATAAAGCTGACTGATCAGTTATCCTGGAAACAGGACAGAGGTGAGACTAGTTTCAGAAGGTTTTTTTATGGGAGCTAGACAATGTTTACAACTAATCTAAGCATGTGCAATACATACAATCATCATTTTAGGGTGTTTTTCAGTCGCTAACAGAGTGGGGAAATCAGTTTTGAAGTTCTTTCATTTCAGAGGAAAGTTCACTAGAGTGGTCTAAGATGTGAGGAAGATAAATTCTAGTTCTTAAAATGGAATGTAGGTTCAAACCCCACTCCTGGCATAAGATGTTTCTCCGATATTGTTAGCGTTCTGATAACTCATAATTTCTGACATTTTAATGACCTTTTTTCCCCCTGTGAAACAGTGATGGAACACTGTGAAACAGCATAAACATCATTTTGGAGCAACAAAATTCCCCATTTTGGAACAACAAAACCAGCAAATTCTCTAAAGGAAGAAGAGAATAACTATTTGCTAAATTAAGACTAAGTTACAAAATATTTGGTAGATAGATGACATGACATTACTGTTTTTTATTCTTTTACTTTTCATAAGAGTGTTAAATGCAGTCTATAACTTTGCTGTCACAAATTTTAAACTTAAATAGCCTTAAAATAAGACAAGCTTTTTTAAAAATATTTATTTATTCGTTTATTTATCTGTATGCGGTCATTGCATTGGATTAAGAATTGCATTATATGAAATATAGATTAGAGAACTCCATGGGTAGGGTATAGTGTTGCCAGATGTCTGAATTTAAAAGGTTCCAAAACCAGTCCCACAAAAGACACCGAAAGTCCAGATTTTTCATGATGCATAAATTCTTTTAGTCAGGCATGAGTGTGGGTAAAGAACAAAAAGTCTGAAAATACGCGTAAGCTCAAAAAAATTTTTTAAGTAAAAAACCGCGCACGAAACCATATTTTGCACAAAAGGAAAAAATGCATAAAGCTATATTACTCAAATACATCACAAAACAGTTTTTAAAAATAAAATTGAAAATGCAATTATTTCTCATAAATACACAACAATGTATAATAATACTACATACTTATAGAATAATTTTACTACAACAAAAAATTATTTTCTTAATGTTTTCTATACATCTATAAGTCCTATAAACTGTTAAGTTTTATGTACATCTCATCCCTGTTTAGTATCATGCTATTCGTTAGTCTGCATCGAGTGGAAGTTAATGGAGTAAAACTTGTGAAAATAGAACCTGTCTGTAATGGAAAATTTTAATTATTCCACAGAAAGGAATACTGTATACAAAATCAAACTACCAAAATAAATCTTTCCAAAACAGAATTTTGTTTTGGTCCTTAGCGATTCTGCTTTCACAAATTTCACTGTATAAAATTATTGTGTTTATTTAGTACAGTAAAACCTGCGAAGATAAAAAGTCAACAGCAAAAAGATAGTTTTAAACAGCTTTTCATTTCAACAGATATTTTAGGCATATTAGTATGGTATTTCTTTTGTAGAGACCATTAATTTTTTTTTCATTTCACATAGGATTTCCATATAGACCAATAATTCAGTTTTCAGAGGATTTACTATATTTTTATGTTCCAATTCAGAAGCAACTTTCTCTTGCTTTCTGCGATTGTGGACCTGGCAACAATAATTTGAAGTAATCCGATCAACCCAACCCAAAAATGATATCTCAATTCAACACAAACCTGACAAAAACAGTCAACTTGAATCAAGCCCAAACCAGAAATGGAAGAAAACCAATCCATATTACAATACAGTTATAAAAAAAAAGTCTAATTATATCTAGTAACAATTTTATATTTCATGTTGAAAATGAACATATATATATATATACACTCATTAATGTTCAAATATATAATTTTTTTCATCCAAGAAAATATTCTATTCTTTTTGAAAGAGTCAAATTGCAACATGAAACCAAAACAAAGTCAACCCAACCCGCAATGAAAAAAAAAAAAAAAAAAAAAAAAAAAAAAAAAAAAATTTATCGAACCTTGTATAAAATTGGGTAACCAGACCTGATACAGGACTAACACAGATCAATTGAATTATATTACATCTAAAAGAAAACTAAGGATCTATAAAAAGTAGAAACATTTCATTCAATGCACAAAGTATAAGCAAGTTTGTTAAAATTTCTTAACACTGCCTGTGTTAGTGATATCATATCCAGGCAGAGCCTGGGCATGTTTTTCTGCTGACTCGGGTCAGCAATCTATATATTTAAAACGCTAAGCGATTTCTTTCGACAATTCGTGACATCAAACTACTGCATCAAATTGCATCATTCTTTTTTTAAATGAAAGATATTTGGTCACAGATTTGTTATCGTACATTCGTTTGTTCGAAAATTTAATTAATTAGCCGTAATCTTAAATTAAAATTTTACTTCTGCTTATGACGTCATAAAGTCGGCAATCGGATTAACGCCCACTGTTGCGACGTACAGAGTTTATTTTCTGAGCTCAATGATTGCGAGCATAAAAAAATAAATATTAAAAACACATAACTTTTAGGCCGAATTTTTTAATTTGTAAGTTAAAATATAGTTAAAATGTTTAAGTATTTCGGTAAAAATATTTATCCGTGTGTTTTATAAGCAAATAAAAATTCATATCTACTGTGACGTCACGGAAATATTGTCCATTCGGCTCATTTTATCCTTTTATCATTAAGCATAACTTTGTTGATGCCATTTTTTTCATTACAATTAAATGCAAAATATATTTTCATTTGTATGCATGGTGCTTAAGCATAAATGTACGTGTGAAAAGTTTGTACCATTGAAAATGACGTTATGCTTAGCTTGAAATGCATTTTAAGCTAAGCTTTAATGCATTAAAGCTAAAAAGAAAAATGTATATGATTGTGTCAACATGGCGTAATATTAACTGATATTTCAATTTTTAATTTTAAAGATTTGAACTGGAGCCTTTATTGGTTGCTTCATCTTGATTTCATACCTTGATTACATGTTACCAATTACTTTTTTTAAATTATAGGATTACGTTATAGGAATTATAGGATTTAAATTATTAAGATTTCCATTTTTAATAAAAAAATTCACAAAAGTAAAGAATTTCAGGAAAAAAAAAAACTTGAAATAATGATTGTATTTTTAGCTAGAATAAACAATGTAAGGCTAATATTTTATAGGAATTATTTTGGTAGGTTTGTTATAAGTTCATTTAACAGTTCCTTATTAGCGGCAAAGTCTTATGTCTTTCACTGTGAATTTTTCTTTCGATGTCAAAAAATGGTAGTCTACTTTTGGACGCCAACCAAAACACAGCGGCAATATTTAGAAATGTATAACGGTTCTGACAACAAACGGCACTATCGCTTTAGCTTTCATCGCGCTTACATCACTTCTAAATACTAAAAATTTAATTTTTTTACTAAATTTTACAATTTCAATTCTTACATCCTCAATTAGAAAAAAAAATTAGCTTTCGATTGAAATTTATTTGAAATCTGCCGCTTAATTTAACGACTTTTTAAATAATTTTCAAGCATGAAATATTTTTCAATTATATCTCAACAATGACCATCCGTTTGTTTTAATAATGTAAATAGCCCCTTGGAAAGTTGCAACAATTGAAAATAGGTATCTCTAACCTTCATGAAAAGTGAAAAAAAAATAATAAAAATCTGATAAATCATAAGATCAGATTATCCATAAGATAGAGTATTTTGGCGCTAATATAAAATCTGTCAAAAGAAAAAAAAACTATTTTTAGTTTATGATTAACATAAAATTGATATGTTGAATTCGTTGATGTATATGTTAAATCAGAATATGCTAGGAACTGTTAGTTATTTTTTTAAAGATCCATTGGATATTTAACTGTATAAGAGACCAACTGTGATGGAAAAGGAATAATCATCCTGATCATGTAAAGTAGGGGTGCACAACCTGTGGCCCGCGGGCCAAAAGTGGCCCACGATCGGATTACTGGTAGCCCGCGGATCAATTTCGCCGATCGGACGCGGAAAAAATCGCGAATTTCGCCGATCAGGTGCGTAGAAATCGCGAATTTTGCCAAATTTCGTCCATCGGGTGCGTAAAAATCGCAAATTTTGCCGAGCGAGTGCATATAAATCGCGAATTTTACCGATCGGGTGCGTATAAATCGTAAATTTCGCCGATCGCCTGCGTAAAAATCGTGAATTTTGCCGATCGGGCCCGTAAAAATCGCGAAATCTGCCAATAGGGTGCGTATAAATCGCGAATTTTGCTGATTAGGTGCGTATAAATCGTAAATTTCGTCGATCGTATGCGTATAAATCGCGAATTTTGCCGATCAGGTGCGTATAAATCGTAAATTTTGGCGATCGTCTGCGTAAAAATTGCAAATTTTGCAGATCAGAGGCGTAAAAATCGCAAATTTTGCCGATTAGGCGCGTAAAAATCGCAAATTTTGCCGATCGGGTGCATAGAAATCGCGAATTTTGCCAATCGGGTGCGTATAAATCGTAAATTTCGTCGATCGCATGCGTAAAATTCGCGAATTTTGCCGATCGGGCCCTTAAAAATCGCGAAATCTGCCGATAGGTGCGTATAAATCGTGAATTTTGCCGATCGGGCCCGTAAAAATCGCGAAATCTGCCGATACGGTGCGTATAAATCGTGAATTTTGCCGATCGGGCCCGTAAAAATCGCGAATTTTGCGGATCGGGCCCATAAAAATCACGAATTTTGTCGATCGGGTGCATAAAAATTGCGAATTTTGCCGATCAGGTGCGTGTAAATTGTAAATTTTGCCGATCGTCTGCATAAAAATTGCAAATTTTGCCGATCGTCTGCGTAAAAATTGCAAATTTTGCCGATCAGAGGCGTAAAAATCGCAAATTTTGTCGATTAGGCGCGTAAAAATCGCGAATTTTGTCGATTAGGCGCGTAAAAATCGCGAATTTTGCCGATCGGGTGCATATAAATCGCGAATTTTGCCGATCGGGTGCGTATAAATCACGAATTTTGTCGATTAGGCGCGTAAAAATCGCGAATTTTGCCGATCGGGTGCATATAAATTACGAATTTTGTCGATCAGGTGCGTAAAAATCGCGAATTCCGCCGATCGAGCGCATAATAATCATGAATTTCGCCGATCGGGCATGTAAAAATTGCGAAGATTGCCGATCGGGCGCGTAAAAATCGCAAATTTCGCCGAACGTGTGCATAATAATCGTGAATTTCGTCAATCACTAGGAAAAAACTATGAATATTGTCAATCGCACATGGAAAAAAATGCAAGTTTTTTCATCCTTTCCAATTGAATTGCGTTATGCTGACTAAGGAGGTGGTTGAGTATAGGGAGGTAACCCTCCTTTTAAAATTAGCAATTTTATGATCTTTTCGACCCCCCTCCTTCCTTGCCCGAAACAAAATTTTGTCCACCCTATGGATATTGGCTCTCGACAATCCAGTCATTTTTGTGACTGCCCCTCCTCTTATAAAGGTTGTGCACCCCTTTGATATCCACATTTTATGACTGAATATGTTAAGAAGTACAATTTAGAATATGTTTCTCCTCCTTCCCGCCTTCATTCATGAGAACACAATTTTTTTTCGGCACTGACAACCTTTAAAGCTAAATTTACTCCTTCAAATAAAGTCAAAGAGTATTTTCACTCTTTGAAAATAATCTTAGCTATATCTCTTGTATAAATACTAACGTAAACTGTTGATATATCATTGCCAACAAAACTGAATGCGTTGACTGGAAGGAAGGAACCTGGGGGGGGGGGGGGGGGGCTAAATCTACCCTTCCGAAATTTATGTTTTTTTTTAATCTGATCTCTCCCCCCCCCCACACCTCCTTGAAAAAAAATTTCTGAAGGTGGCCCTCGACAACCCAGTCATTTTTGTAAGTGGCCCTTCACTTAAAAAGGTTGTGCACCCCTAATGTAAAGGGATAGAAGAAACCATACAAATAAATTACAATTGAAAACATTAAAATTCTCCCTCATCTGCATATTAATTTATTATTTTTAACAAAAATTCTTCATTTTTACATAAAAATTGATTAGCTTAAAACAATGGATGTGTTTTAGAAGATATGGATTTGAAACGAACAATGATTAAAGAGGACATTTTAAAACTTTTAATTTAAACATTTTAAAACTTTTTTAACGTCGAATTTTAACGGTGCCTTTGGGCAGATGCAATACATATGCGCATAGGAGCTCATTCGATTGCATTATCACAGGGGGGGGGGGGGGGTGCTTATACTATGTTCTTTTATTTACTGAATATGAGATGAAAGTAGGAAATTTGTATGATACTTTATGATAGGACTATTTGTATAATACTTTATAGCTCCATGACTTTTTTTTTTTTTTTTTTTGAGGGGAATATGGTGGTAATGTCAAACTGATTTGCATTTCACATTTGTTTACGAGTGTTCATTTGGAGTTTGCATCGGAAATAGCATTTCACTGGGAGGGGGGGGGGGGGTTTAAAATAAAATATTTGAAAGACTGTTTCATACGAAGCCCTACTTAAATAATAAAGAAGCTTATTTTACTGATATTGTTATAGTATTTTTTTCAGTCACGTTTTGACGGGTTCCATCTAGTTTTATTTTTTAAATTAAATAATAGTAATATTGCACATTTGTTAACACTCTTTGGAAATATAATTTGGTTTAATAAATTACAGGAAAAAATTTACAAAAATATTTTTATTATACAGCTTCAAACTATGATTTTAATCATCTTTTTTCTTTTATTCCAAATTATATTAATTTTTTTAATGAGCTTTTAATTGAATGTAATCAGGACTGCCGGATTTTAGCCAAGCCAAAAAAAAACAGGACAGCTGCTTTTTAACACTTGCCAACCTAGTTGAAAAGTGTTTATGACTTCGGTTTGTCTGGCGTATGGCCGTCTGTCCGTGATCTAACTCTCGTAAATATCCTCGGATTGCCCTGAAATTTTTATATGTTATTGTCATCATCTATAGCATGTTACCTATTTCAATGGAAGTGTGTAGCACTTATAGTTTTTTTACAGGGACACTCAAGAGAATTCCGTTACATTACGGTCTATAGGGAAAAATCATTTGCGGTTTACTTTAATGATGCTACACAATTTCAAAAAATTTTAATTGATATATATCACTAAGGTGCATTACAAGAAGCTTAATATGGAATAAGGTGTGCATAGCACTTACAGTTACTTTACAGGGACAGTCAAAATAATTCCGTTACATTACGTCTATGGAGAAAAATCATCTGCGGTTCATTTAAATAATGTTTCACTATTTTAAACGCATTGAAATTTACATATATCACTAAGGTGCATTACAAGAGGCTTACTACAGAATAGTGTGTGTATAGCAGTCATCGTTCATTTACAGGGACACACAAAAGAATTCTCTACTGTCTGTTAACAATAATTCCAGGAAGTGTGTTTTATGTTGCTGAACGCGATTTTAAATTTAACTCACTTTTTGTGTACTACTTGGTGTGTATAAATTCTGTAGATTATACAGGGCAGCACAAAAGTTTGCGAACACATTTCCGTTTATTGACAAACTCCAGAAGGAGAATTTTAAACTGTGCTACGCGTTTCCTAACTAAACTAAAATTTAGCATCCTATGTAGTATGTATACAAATCTATAGATCCTATACAGGGCTTAATAAAAATATTCTGATATTTTTCCGAATACTGTATATGTTAGAAATTCCTGAAATTACGTTTTTAAATATGTTATGCATTTTCCAAATTATTTACTTTGTTATCTTTCAGCTTATTAAACAGTAATAATTTGTAAAATTATTTTGGAAGCGTTACATAATCTATGCTTGACGCATGATTTTTCGTTTTTTTTTTCTTTTCTTTTCTTTTTTTTTTTGGGGGGGGGGGCTTAAATCATTTAAAAAAAAAAAAAAATTCTGAATTGCAATTTTAATTGTATACACAATGACTATTTTAATATAACAAATTAAATAATTGATTTCTAAAAAGGGAATGTTTTTATTTTGGTTAATGAATAAACTCAATTTAATAGAAATATTTTTCTTAAAATTTGTCTATTAATTTACACTTGAAAATTGGATTTATTTTGCTTCACATTTTATTCTTTTCAAAGGGTAGCACATTTGCATTATATTATATTCACAGTTTATATATAAACATAATTTTAAAGTCAAAACTACTATGTCATCGCTCAAATTCACACAAACATTGTCAAAATTACTTGTAAAATATCCAATAGTTTATCCACTATACAAACTATTTCTTAAATTTAATAAATGTGTTATACAAATGCCAGGAAACCAGGTCTATAGTCAAAGGAGTGCTAGAAGGCTGGAGAGCTTTTCTGTTTCTGACAGTAAATATTTTTGTATATTTTTCATAAAATAGAGTAAGGAAAGAAAATAAAAATGACAAATTATATTTAGCATTTTATTTTAATGATGGTTTGTATATTCAAACCCTTATTTTCTTTGCTATTCCTAAACCTTTTTTCACAATGCCCACCTAATTGAAACTTCTAGCTGAAAACTCCTCTATCTTCTTAAAAACAAGAGATTAAATGATTGGAAGTTTGAAGAACTGCTCACTTTTCTAATTGGTGAAAGTTAATAGGCCAGCCCGCCTTTTTTCATGTTGGTCAAAACCAGTTCATTATTTCTGCCTACCATTTTATCTCTTGCTTTGACAAAGAAAGATCTATTATTTTTAATATCTAGAAAAATAAGCCATTTTGTTTTTTAGTTGGAGTGGATTTGAGTTAGCACAGCTAAAGAAGGTATAGTTTTAATTAATATATAAATGTTGTGTTAGTTATTTAATGTTTTGAATATATTGAATAAATACATATGTAAGTATGGCACCAATATCAGGTAGAAAACTTGCTCATGAGTGGAATCAATTCATTGAATTTGGGGAAAAGGTAAAGTGCAAGCACTGTGATTCTGTTGTCTTCTGTGTTCTGTTTTCACATAAAATATGTAGTGGTGTGTGCTCATGTATGTAGTATCCTTTAAAAGAATCTTAATATAAAATATAGGAAAATCAGCATGTTTTGTAGAAGTTGAGCCAGGTCGGATTTTATTATTTTCGCACAGGCCAGACCATGAACTGTGAAAATATAAATGGGCCAACCAGGACTTTTTTAAACCATCAGGGTGGATTAAAGTCGTTCAAGGCCTCTGATATAGTTTAAAATAACAGAGCTTAAAAAACTATTTTTAAACTATCAGAAAAACCAGAATTCCAGTATTGAAAATGGAAAAATATCGAAATTCCTGTATATAACCAGAACACAATCACCCCTGTAATTGAGTCACAATAAATGAACTATTAGTAATTTTTCTTTACCTGACACATTATGAAAGAGTTGCCACACAACTGTTAAAGTAAAAGAGAAAAAATAACTTATGACAGGAAAAATATGAAAAAGTTAAAATGTTTTACATTTTTCAAAGATGCACAAAATTCTATATAAAATTTGCTTAGAATGTCTGATACATGTATTTACAAAATTTCAAACTAATTGGAGTAATTTAAGACCCCCTCCTCTCCCCACACACACATTGGGAAATTTTAGAATATAAATAAATTATTCAAATCTTGACTCCAGCATTTTCTCTTCAAAGAATTGCAAAATTTGACAATTGTCTAAATTCCTACAGAAAGCATTATGAAATTTATTTAAAAAATATTCTATATTTTTTGAATGAATGAACCAAATTTACCCAAAAACTATACAGCTAATTCTGGGAACCTCACCAACATACCATAATTACAAGGTAATCGGATGCATTTTACAACAGTTATTGCAATAGAGACAAACTAACAGAACTCACAAACTTTTCATGTCCCCACAGTAAGCCAACTGACATTTTGACAATAAAACTATGATCCTATCTGAAAGCAAAAACTTTTGGACACCTAAATATGTGAAGCAATAAATAAGTTGTTAACACACAAATATTATTCTTACCCCCAATAATGTCTGAGACCTCTATGAGCTCTAATTTTCTTTAATCTCTCTAAATCTTCTCGAAGTTTGTTTTCCAAGCCATTAGATGTAACCTGGGAATACTTGCCATCTTTTATGTCTTTCTGTCTATTCAAAAACCAATCAGGAATCTTGTATTGTCGTGGATTAGACATAATAGTAATTAATTTCTCAACCTAAAAAAAAAATATTATATCATAAGCAACAAATTCACATTCAAATTTGAATACTAAGTCATTTACAAAGTAATGCTGAATAATTTCAACAAACCTCTTCTTCACTAAGCTCCCCAGCCCTTTTATTTAAGTCAACATCAGCTTTCTTGCATACAATGTTTGAGAATCGCCGTCCAACACCCTATAAGTAAAATAAATGTAGTGTTTTTCATGAAAGAAAATATTTTAAAAATACATTTTTAACTGATAACACAGCAATCATTTTGTAAATCTAAAAATTCAATGATGATATTTTCAGCAAAATATGATTTTTGAGTAACTACTCAACAAAACACTTATTTTTTCATACTATAATATTCTCATAATAAAATTAAATAAAAAATATTAGATTGTTTTCAATGATAACATTACAATTCTACAGCCATTCTGAAGATAGACAATTTTAAATGCAAAGATCAAACCATGAAGAAGTGTATAACAAAAAGTATATAAGTGTTAATTAAGTCTAATTAAAAATTCATCTATTTCTTTGTGAGCCGACAAGTGTTCATGCATGACCAGAACCAGGGTTTTGACGGTTTAAACTGTCATGTCAATAACCTCAAATACAGGGCCGTAGCCAGGGGGGGCTCAGCACCCCCTGAAAATTTTTGAGCCGTCCCTGGGAAGTTGCCAAGGCCACCAAATGAAATTCTGTTTCAAATATCTAAATGAAACTCTGTTCAAAAATTAAACTTAGTTTTGGTTTTTTTTTTTTTTTTTTTTTTTTTACAGTTTTGCATAAATACTAAATTGTAGTATTTGATTAAAAACTGCAAAATATTTGCTTCAATATGCTCGCATCCTATCGGCACATACTCAGAATTAGCAAGCTTTTGCTGATGCAAACATTGACTTTTACATTAGTTATATACTGAATTTTTTCATTTTGCAGCGTTTTCCATTATTAGCATAAAACAAAGTTTAGTCTAATGAATTATAGCCAATTTAAATAAAAGTGGTTTTAGCATTTGACTAGATACAAAAATAGTTTTAAAATGCAAAATACATCCTTGATTTTTCTAATATTTTTTATCATATAAAAACTTCAGAATCCTTAAAGGCATGGAATATTCAGAAAAAAAATTAAAGTTTGCAACTCTTTTGAAACAGGTGAACTGTCAGCTTTTTATTTACTTATTATTTCACTATTATAATTATACACTGAAAATTTTCATTCTGCAGCCAGTGATGTAGTAGTGAAAAAAAACACAGAGAGCATATGCTTTAAGCAGAGGGTATACCCTAAAGATAGAGAGGTAAAGAGAGGAGGGTAAAGAGAGTAAGGAAGAGGGTTCATTAAAATAATCCAGAAGGCATATGGCATATCCACCGTATATCCTTATAGGTGAAAACTGGGAAATTTAGTTAGTAGCCAGTGGCCGGTAGACTCAGTTTCATGAGTGGTCACTTTTTAAAGTTAGTGGCCACTATTCTGTTTCAAACTTTCTTGACATCTAGATAAATTATAATCGTTGTATATAAACATATTTTTCTATAAGAGTTTTATACCTATTGTATGAGTACGATTTTCGCATGTAGTATGAGTAGTATTTCGCATGATTAAACATTATCTCTTGAAGAAGCAATCCAACTGGTGAGCATGTGGCAGGAGTCGAAATATTGAAGATACTGAAATGTCCTTAAAATCCGCTTGTATCCGGTGGGAAAAAAAGGAATAAATTACTTGAAATGCATGTGGAATTAATCAAAGCTGATGAATATATTTTGCAGAATAAAACTGTATTTCTTGAAAAAATCCAACTAAAGAGTAAGTAAACACATGAGAAAAAGCTGAAATACTAAAAATACAGCTAAAGTCATTTAAATCTGTTTGCATCTGGTAGGAAAAAGAATTAACCAGTTCTCTAATCAGATGTAATCAGTGTAGAGATGCATATTTCCATGGAAAATGGTGTATTTCACTTGGCGATCGATAACAGATTTTTTAATTGCCACTTGGCGAGTGGCGATCAATGGCTGATTTTTTAATCTCCACTTTTTAAACTTTAATCGCCACATGGCGAGCGCTAATTTTCACCTATATATATCCCTCCATTACATCTCTGTCTGCAGCCTTTACTTTTCTTAGCATCAAATAAAGTTATTATAAACAGTTTAATAAGACAGTGCCTACTACAGGGTCGACGAACCTATGGCACGCGAAAGGAAATTTTTGGCACGCAGTTGATTTAAGTTCTAAAGCAAAATTCAGTCAAAATTCCCAAAATTCTGCACCTCATTTTTTTTTCAATTAATACACGAGCTTGACTGAAAATATCTTTTGTTTTTATAAGTACTTGTGTACTTGTCAAATCATTGAACTACTCTTTCAGAAACATGACTTCTGACCCCCCCCCTCTCCTCCATTCTACGTATTCATCTGCAATTTTAAATCCTTAATTTTATATGAAGCATTTTCCTATTTCTTCCTTAAAAGTTCAAATTTTTCTACCTTTTTCTGAGAATTTTCAAATTTTCCTCAGAAATTGTAAATTTCCCTGACGCACCTATAAAATAAAACAAGATTTTTCTTAATAAAACAGGTCCCTTCAAAATATTCCTTTTAATAAAATTCTATCCATAAAAACATACTCTTCATTAATAAATTATTCTTGTTAGGTTTTGAAATGTATAATTTGCAAAGAAAACAAATTCACCAGAAAGAAAAACTTTTGCAAAAGGATTTTAAGTTAATGCTTGATTCGAATGTGTTACTGGATTTCATGTTTTGGTTACAAAATGTTATTTTTCACAAAAGTATAATAAATTTCACAAAAATAACTTACTTATCACAAAAAGGGCCCCAGGGAAAAAAAAAAAAACCTGTACTAAATAAACAATATCTTTTAAAGAAACTATCTTAGGACAGCCCAAAAAATTGATATATATATTTTTTTTTTTGCTTAGTAAATAGTTTTCACATACAAAATTAAAATACATACTTTTGTATGTATTATTTTTTTTTAAGGAGCAACTGAGATATATTAAAAGTGTTAATGACAGTAAACAAAAACAAACTTTTCAAAGAAAAATTCTTAAAATTTCTGGACATGAAATCTGCATGTAAAATATGAATGACCCATATATTCTGTTCTGCACATATAACAAAGAATAAAAAATATAGAGATAAATTAAACACAGATAAGTTCATGGATATATCAAAATGTTAAAATCAGAATCTTCTTTTTAACAATAAGTACTTGGAATGATTGGAATCAAACATTAAATGAGTAATTCAAATGTTTTAATGTGCAGTTACACTCCTAGAAATATAACATTTAAGTTAGGGGTGCACAACCTTTTTAAGCGAAGGGCCACTTACAAAAATGACTAGGTTGTCGAGGGCCACCATCAGTAGAATTTTGTTTACAGGAGGTGTGACGGGGGGGGGGTAGCCCCCTAGGTTCCTTCCTTCCCAGTCAACGTATTCAGTTCTGTTGGCAAGGATATATCAACAGTTTACGTTTGTATTTATACAAGAGATATAGCTAAGTTATTTTCAAAGAATGAAAATACTCCTTGACTTTATTTGAGGGAGTTAATTTAGCTTTAAAGATTGCCAGTGCCGAAAAAAAATTCTGCTCTCATAAGGTGGGGAGAAGGAGAAACATATATTATTCTAAATTGTACTTCTTAACATATTCAGTCATAAAATGTGGATATCAAGAAGGGGTGTACAACTTTTATAAGAGGAAAGTCAGTCACAAAAATGACTGGATTGTCCGTAGGGTGAAAAAAAATTTTGTTTCAGGGAAGGAGGGGGAGGATCGGCCTAAAAGTTCACAAAAATGCTAATTTTAAAAGGAGAGTTAGCTCCCTATACTCAACTACCTCCTTAGTCAGTATAACCCATTTCAGTTGGCAAGGATAGAAAAATCTTGCACTTATTTTCCATGCGCGACTGACAATATTCATAGTTTTTTTCCTAGTGATTGACAAAATTCGCAATTTTTACGCGCCTGTTCGCAATTTTTGCTCGGCCGATCGGCAAAATTTGCGATTTTTTCGTAACCGATCGGCAAAATGTGCTATTTTTACGTGCCCGAACGGCAAAATTAATGACTTTTACGGATCCGATCGGCGAAATTCCTGATTTTTACGCGCTCGATCGGCAAAATTCACGATTTTTACGGGCCCGATTGGCAAAATTCGCGATTTTTACGTACCCGAACGGCAAAATTCATGATTTTTACGCATACGATCGGCGAAATTTACAATTTACACGCACCCACTCGGCAAAAGTAACGATTTATACGCACCCGATCGGCAAAATTCATGATTTTTACGCGCCCGATCGGCAAAATTCACGATTTGTGCGCATGCGATCGGCGAAATTTATGATTTATACGCACCTGATCGGCGTGATTTTTACGCTCTCGATCGGCAAAATTCGCGATTTTTACGGGTCCGATCGGCAAAATTCGCGATTTTTACGGGCCTGATGGGCAAAATTCGCGATTTTTACGGGCTCAATCGGCAAAATTCACGATTTTTACGCAAGCGATAGGCAAAATTTACGATTTATACGCACCTGATCGGCAAAATTCGCGATTTTTACGTACCCGAACAGCAAAATTCATGATTTTTACGCAGACGATCGGCGAAATTTGCGATTTATACGCATCCGATCGGTAAAAGTCGCGATTTTTACGGGCCCGATCGGCAAAATTCATGATTTTTACGCACCCAATCGGCAAAATTCGTGATTTTTTACGGGTCTAATTGGCAAAATTCACGATTTATACGCGCCTGATAGGCAAAATTCACGATTTGTACGCATACGATCGGCGAAATTTATGATTTATACGCACCTGATCGGCGAAATTCGTGATTTTACGTGCTCGATCGGCAAAATTCGCGATTTTTACGGGCCCGATCGGCAAAATTCGCGATTTTTACGGGCTCGATCGGCAAAATTCACGATTTTTACGTAGGCGATAGGCAAAATTTACGATTTATACGCACCCGATCGGCAATATTCGCGATTTTTACGTACCCGAACAGCAAAATTCATGATTTTTACACAGACGATCGGCGAAATTTACAATTTACACGCACCGATCGGCAAAATTCGCGATTTTTACGGGCCCGATCGGCAAAATTCATGATTTTTATACGCACCCAATCGGCAAAATTCGTGATTTTTTACGGGTCCGATCGGCAAAATTCACGATTTATGCGCGTCCCATCGGCAAAATTCACGATTTGTACGCATGATCAGCGTAATTTATGATTTATACGCACCTAATCGGCAAAATTATCGGCGAAATTGATCCGCGGGCCACCAGTAATCCGATCGCGGGCCACTTTTGTCCCGCGGGCCACAGGTTGTGCACCCCTAATTTAAGTGAAAGCCCTCAGATCTCATAATCTTCCTTCACAGATCCATTCAGCTAAATCCAACATTGAAGAAGATTAAAGGAGTTAGTAGATGGAAAGAGACATGTTAGTAGACCAAAGGAATGGTATGGGAGAGGGACAGAAAAAGAAGAAAAATGTTGGATAAAGCCAACTTCACTCAGGATTGGAGTTCTAATCATCGGGCTCAAATATATTTATTTTATTGAAATTTATATACAGTAACAATTAGGGATGCACCGAATAGTGATTTTTGCCGAATACCGAATATTCGGCATATGGGTAAAGTAAGCCGAATAGTAACTGTCAGGCCAAATATTTTTATTTCTAAGTTTAAAGCTATTAAAAAGTTAAATTTTAAAACAATTTTATGTGATATTCAACATAGATACTCCTATTTTGATAAACAACCTTTTCACAAGTAAACTTTACACAAAAAAAAAATGTTTTGAGTTATTTAAGAAAAGTTTTAAAACTTTAATGAAATTTTAAATTTTGTGGCTTTGTCTGTGCATTTAAACATAAGTTTTTCTTTATTTCAAAACCAAAAGGAAATTTAAGGAATTGGAAGATAAATAATTTTACAGTCATACTGTTTATTTGTCAGGAAGGGACTAAAGTAAAAAAAATACAACCTATTTAAATGACGACAACTAAGCAAGCATAACGTTCCTGTTCTTTTTTATTTATCAAGGAAGCTTTTAAATGCACCAAAGAACAGCGAGATATTTTAGCGAGCTTTACATCACATTAATTTTGCTAGTATAAAATGTGATGATTTCATTGGAAGTAACTGATTAATTTTGGCCAGTGAAACAGTATAAGTACTTTCAGCCAGGGCCGTAGCTACGAGGGGGCCAGGGGGGGCTCAGCACCCCCTGAAAATTTTTGAGCCCCCCCCCCCCCCCCCCCCTGGGAAAGTTGTTAAGATCGCCAAATGAAATTCTGTTTCAAAAATCCAAATGAAACTTTGTAAAAAAATTGAACTTAGTTTTGGGGGCTCTTTACAGTTTTGCATAAATACTAAATTGTAGTATTTGTTTAAAAACTGCAAATAAGTGCTTCAACAGGCTCTGATCCTATTTGCACAAACTCAGAATTAGCAACCTTTTGCTGATGCAAACATTGACTTTTGCATTAGTTATATACTGAAATTTTTCATTTGCAGCATTTACATTATTAGCATAAAACAAAGTTATTCTAATGAGATATAGCTAATTTAAATACAAGTGGTTTTAGCTTTAGACTAGACAAAAATAATTTTAAAATGCAAAATACACCTTTGATTATTCTATTTTATTATCATATAATAACATAACTTTAGAATCCTGAAGGGCAGAGAATATTCAGAAAAAAATTAAAGGTTGCAACTTTTTTGAAACAAGTGAAAAAGCTTTTTATTTCCTTTTTGACATCATCACTTATTATTTCACTAGTATAATTATATACTGAAATTTTTCGTTCTGCAGCCAGTGTAAAAGTAAAAAGTAAAAAAAAAAAAAAAAAGAGGGCATACGCTTTAGGCAGAGGCAGATGGTATACCCTAAAAAGTATATACTGTAGTGTTTTAGAGAAGAGGGTATACGGTATTCTTTAAAATAATCCAGAAGGTATTACATCCTTGTCTGCAGCTTTTACTTTTCTTAGGATCAAATAAAGTTATTATAAACAATTTAACCCTTAATTGCATAGTGATGTAAATTTTCATCACTGTTTCTTTAACTTTTAATAAATAAACTTCTTCGCTACCACTATATTAATATAGAAATATTAATCCAGTAAATTTCCTGTGAACTATGTTGCTGAACAAAGTTAAAAATCTATCTTAAAATTTCTGGTGTCTAATATTTAATATATGTATAAAAAAACAATTGTAAAAGAGCTCATGCAAATAAGGGTTTTTAATAAAAAATATAGTGTGTACACTATGAATATGCACTAATTTACCTTTCTATATAATACTTTGATCATATACATCTGTGTTTGTGCGTGCATGTGTCAGAGAGACAAATAGTATGAGCCCCCCCCCCCCCCCCTACACTTTCTTGAGCACCCCCTATTGTTCACTTCTAGCTACAGCCCTGCTTTCAGCTACATTTTGAATAAAGGAATGTCTAGCTGTGTTAGTTAAATATTAATGATGGCAATTTCTAGAACGTCTCATGTTATATTTCACAAAAATCGAAGTAACTCTGTTGACACTTGGATACATAGTTACAATATCTTCATTATTGTTAAAGTAACAAACAAAAATCCAACTTAGACCTTCACTGTATTTTTGACTGAATAAGTGGATTGTAATCCTCATTTTCTGTACAAAAATTGTCTTGTCTTGAAGAAATCACAAGTTAAATAAAAAAGTATGATAATGTAAAAATTCGGATGTATAGTCCTGTTTATAAAATTCTCATTATTATTCACGTCATAATAAAAGTACAACAGAAATTGACTTCTAGCATCTTTTTCATAGTATGGCTATCTCTTTCCTATTTTCGTTTTTATATGGCCTTTTGGCTACAAAAGTTCAATCGTTTAATATTTAAATAAAAAAAAAAAATAGAATTTAAACGGAGAGTATTTTTTTATTGTTGTTTATCTCTGAAACAAAAGAAAAAGTTCTACCACAAAAAGACACATTAAAAATTCAACAGCAATTATTAGTGGGGCTCGTGCCCAGGGTTGTAAAAAACCCAGCCCGGGTGGGTACCCAGGCAGCTACCCACTACAACCCTGCTTGTGCCCCACGAGCCCATACAACTCTACGCCTATGATGTTCAGAAACTTTCATTTGTACAGCATTAATTCCTATAAAGTATGAAGGCAGTCATTAATGGTTAAATTTCTTAAGTGACACAGCAACTAAACAATGTAAAAGCATTCTTTTTATTTAAATATGATTCTATTTCTAATTATTCTGAATATCTTCATTGACAGTTAAAAGTAGATGTCGTGTAAGGTTTTTAAAAATATTTTTTTCAATTTTTTAAGTATTCGACTAGGTTGAATATTTCGATATTCGGCCAAACTGAATATTATGCAGGCCAAATAATTTGATATTCGGCAGATAGAATAGTTTGATATTCGGCCTAACCGAATATTCGGTGCACCCCTAGTAACAATACACATTTTCAAATGGGAACAGATGTGTTACACTCACGCACCAATGTTTGCCAACATTTTCATTGGCGCGATTTACAAACCCGCGCCAAACCAATAACTTAATACAATAGCCAGCTTACCATTAAAGTAAAAAATCGCCAAAATTTGGCGACTTTTTTCCTTTTTATAACAGATTTTTAAAAAAATCTGGGTGTGAGTGTAAGACATCATAGCCAAAAATACATTTGATAAATAAAACTGTTTATATACTATATTAAGTTCTTTCATGTTTACACACATCAATCAGAAAGTAATTTTATTTAAATTACAGGCACCTACATGGAAATAAATAGAAGCAATTAATAACTTTGGGTGCTGCAATTTTGCTACAATAAAAATTGTGGGACGTACCGAAAACACATGAGCTCTATCATGGTTACCCAGTGCATTAGAAAACTTTTTTTATCTCCTTTCGTCCGATTAAACAATAAAAATCATCAGAAGAGATACAAAGAAAAACTAGAATGATTGTATTAAAAATTATACATGCCACTGTTTGTAATTTTAGACAAGTAATTCAATAATAAAATTAGAAAACGCTGTTTCATTTGATAAAAATAGAGCTCGATGGAAAAATAAAGGTCAGAAAATCCAGATACAAAATATTTTTCCATTTTATGAGACTAATAAGAATAACAACGTATCATATGTATATCAAATGTAAGGAACATGAAAAAAATTTGGACAATACCTTAATAGCTGTAAGAGCAAACATAACTTTTCTTCTTCCATCGATGTTGGTGTTCATGACACGCAAAATATGCTGAAATTTATCAGGTAGAACAAGAGTCTGAAAGAAAAAAAATAATAATAAGCAATCTACATTTTAACTATCTTACGCCATATTATTCATACATATAGTACTTCCGTAATTTTCAATGCACCGAAAACTCTAACATACAAAATAACAAACAAAAATCTAAATGTTTAGCTAAAATATATTATGTGAAGAAATAAAAAGTATGGTTAGATATAATGAAACTTTAATTAATAACAGGATGTATAAAGATGAAAAATTACCATCTTGGATTACTATACAGCTGTTCCCCAGTCACACTTCAATTTTCGACGATTTCTGTTTATGCTGCTAAGATGGCGGTATGAGCAGTGTTGCCACATTGGTGAGGGAAGAATGCGCCAAAACGTACGAAAAATCCCGTTAGCCAATTTTGGCTGGGATTGCGGTGCCTCGCTTTCTACCAGGGAGATAGAAAGTATTTCTATCTCCATGCTTTCTACGCTCGATCTTAGGATGGGCGTTCCTACGATCTATCTTAACTTCCGGTGCCTCATCGTAAGTCCTCCTGCAGTTAGCCAATCTGCGGTTTGTTTACCGATTACGGTTTGTTTATATCGTAAGTCACTTACGCTGAAGATTGATCTTAAGCGAGGCACAGCAATCCCAGCCTTTATTCGCAAATCAGCCAGGTTTTCCGCCAGATCAATATTTTACGTAATATCATCATTATAATTTTATTTTGAACAAATAATGCATTAACGGAACTATGATTTAAAAGAAAGATAAAAACGGAATTTACCCCATCCATTGAATTTCATCTTATCATCAGGTTTCGTTGAATATCAATTTACAATATAATGAAAATCGGGCTTAAATAAAATATAATTAGTATTTATTCATTATGCATTCTGATTTACATGTCTCTTACGCGAAAACATTCAGGATCCTTGTTGGGGGGGGGGGGAGAGATAGGGGAAGGCGTTCTCCTCCCCTACAAATGGAAACAATCAGTTTTTTAGACTGTCTTAGTAGGTGTGATTCACAGATTAAATATATTCGATTTAGGCGGTGCCTCGCTATCTTAAATCTTACGCTCGATCCTAGGATGGGCGTTCCTACGATCTATCTTAACTTCGGACAGCTTGCATTGACGTCACGTTGCTATTAGCAACGACTGATACTATTGCATCTGGAGCACACACAAAATGTCAGAACTCCCCGTTTGCCGTCAAAAGCACGTGTTATCTTTCTGTTTAATTTAGATCTTTCTTATTTTTATTATTATAGTGCAAATAAGTCTAATAAATCAAGTGGAGAGCACCACATTCGCCTTATATTTGGGCGCCATATGAAGCGATGCCAGACATGTGACGTCATGTGCAAGCCGTCTGCAGTCAGCCAATCAGAGGCCGTAGTTAGATTTGTTATAGTTGCGCGTAGAGCTCCTATAGATCATTCCAGCATGAACCTATATACCAGGACTTCTAACGCCGTGTGATAACATCGTGCCGAGACTTCGGCACGAAATGGCAGCTGCACAGCTACGCGCACCGTTCTGCGCAGCTGGCCAGAAACCGTGCTGCACTAGCGCCATGTCACTGTCCTAGGGGCTGTTCAGAACAGAAGATCAGGCGGCGCGCGGGCGATGGAGATTAAAATATCGAGTGAGTCTATACTGTGAATGAAATTGAAAGGCCTGCGTTCGTTATCATTGATTTGGACATCCAAATCAATGATAATGAACACTGTCCTTCATTTGACTAATTAGCGTATTTTAATGATATTTTGTTAAATTAAGAAGTGAACTTGGTGGCCGAATGGTTAGAGCACTGCTCTTGATTCTGGAGGTTGCGGGTTCGATCCCCCAAAATTTCTGTTTGATTTTTCTGTTTTTTTTTTTTTTTTTTCATTTAAAAATGTTTAATCGGTTGCTTTGTATTTTTCATGATTAATGGAATATATTTTATAAAAGCAAAATTTGATATTATTAATAATTACTTATTTAATTAAATACGACAAATTCAGCTATTTTACGATTAAAATTTTACATTACAGTGTCTTTTAATATTTAAACATTATTATTATTATTTTTTTCTTTTTAGCAAATGTAAAATAAGAAATGAAAATATAGTCAATTTGCACGAATTTCTCCATGTTTTTATAATGAGTACTTCAACAGTGAATTTTTAGTACGAATAGAATGCAAAGCATATTTTACAATGTAAAAAAATATTATAAAAATAAAATGTAAAATATATACATTATTTAAACTAGAAATATCAGTACCTATTTTTGTAAAGAGGTAAAATACATGTGGTTTACCGTCTAGTTTCGTAATGAATATAAATAAAATATAGTTAGAATGTTTATAAATTTTCTACTGAATGTACAAGTATTTTAGCATTTGTTTCTCGTGTTTTATCATGTTTATTGCAATATAATAAATAATGCAATTTACATCGAAAAATGAATTTCAAGAAAAATAAATTTTTAGAAATTAATAATTATGTTTCAACAAGGTTGTTATCGAAAAATATATTTTAATAAAATGTTTAAAAGCTTTTTTATCGAATTTTAACAAAGATTTTATTTTACTATTATAAATAAAGAAATAAATCTTTTAACATATGTTAAAAGATTTATCGTAAATCAAGGTCGTGATACCAACAAATGTTGGTATCACGACCTTGATTTATTAACATTCTATTTATCCCAAAAAATATAAAGCAACTGATAAATAATTTTTAAATTAATAAAAATAGGGGAAGAAAATCGGAAATAAACGGCGAGCATTCACTTTGTATCCATACTTTTCAGGTTCATCTGTGTAGGACAACCCAAACGTCAGTAAAGTACATAACAATTTTTGGTACTTTTCGGTTAGCCGGGCGCCAGTGAAAAAAAAAATATAAATATATATCTACATATATGTTTGTGTATATATGTATGTATATATATATATATGTGTGTGTCTGTGTATACATTTATATTTGTTTCACTGGTGCCCGGTTAACCAAAAAGTACCCTTTTTTTTTAGAGTTTACATTAATTTTATTGAAACCACCAATACCGTGTTTCAGGAATTCGGTGATCCGAACGTCCTCTCCCTTGTTAGTTAAAGGTGCACTGGTTATAGAAAATTAAACTTTATAATATTATATGCATTGTTTTGTACAATATATATATTTATGTAACTGCTATCAACTAAACTAATATATCAGTTTTAGTAGGTGCTGTAGCTTTAGAGACATATAAGTTGACAGCAGTTATGTAACTATATATATATATATATACACACATCATACTTTCGTATTCTATTATTTTTATGTTGGATCAAAGGCTTAAAAAATCAGTTTAGAATGTTAAAAATTTTAAATTTTTCAGATATCCGATCATGTTGCTACAGCTGTATCAATCAACCTACCAAACCAAGTAAGACACAAAAAAGCCCAATCACGTGATCAAATCGCCCACGGAATTTTTGTGAGTCACCCGCGCGCAGCCCGCGCTAAAAATTTGCAGGTTATGAACGCGGATCGGGCTATCTGATCACGTGATGCTTTTCATGAATGTTTCGGGGGTTTATTATGATAAAATAAAAATAGATATTCCTATTATAAGATCCATTTTTTTTGGAGGATAAAGATGTGTAGTCGCTAGTTTCACCTAATCCGAGCCACAGAAGCTTAAAATAATTGAAATAATTAAATTATTTCAATATATTAAATTATTTAAATTTCCGAGACCTACTCCTTTTAAAGACCTACTCCATAACCCTTCTCTCCATCACGCGCGCGCCGCGCGATCTTCTTTCCTGAACACAACCCTAGTGTCAAACGGTGAAGCAGACGAATTTAGTGACGTAGGCAGAAACCATCCTCACATGCGCCACCTATTTGAGGCTTTTTTCGAGGAACGATTTCCTTCTTGGAAAGGCTATTTCGTTAGAAGTCCAGGTATATAGGTTCATGCATTCCAGTATGACGTCAAAAACATGGAACCCAGAATCTTCAATCTGCGCAATCTACTGCACATACTCTGACGCGCTTAGGCGCGGCGCACATTGAGACGCAGCTGCCACGCGCAGGTGAAGCGATGCTGCTCGGAAAAAAACTGCGCGCGGCAGGGTGTGCGCATATTGCGACTCAGTTTTCCGTCACGTTCACGTTTGTTTACATTGCTAACGTATGCCACGCGTGTAAAACGGCTCGTTTTTCGTAGAATAAGAAACAATTAGTTCATTTTTTGGGATTTTTAGATATTTTTTGCCTTGGATCAGTACATAGATTTAAATTCAGAATCAGATTATCTGATTCTGAAATGGATGCGTGCTTATTAGTATATATTAGTACGGCTTTTTGTGAAAACAGAAAAAAAAACCATAACTTCTTAGTTATGATACGTATCGAACCCGTTTAAAGTTATTATTACTTCTAGGAAAATGGACGAAAATTTATCAGATTTTTGATATAATTAAAAATGGCCCAAGGAGGTGGGGGGGGGGGGGGGGGGTTAAGAAGGAGAAAAAATTCCACAACTTCGTCAATTCACAAGATATCATATTCGCTTAAATTTATTATAAGTCCTTTTAATATTATTTAAAACTTTTATATTGACAAGTTTTTTATAAAACCAACCCTTATAACAAAAAAAAAAAAAAAAAAAAAAAATTTTGCCGGTTTTACCTGCAAACAAGTTAGGTTTTGAAGTGGGCGGTTCCAACTGTCGCATCATGGTAAAAAGGTAATTTCTTCCGAATTTCCCAACAAACAGGCGCCCACGGACTGCGTCTTCAAAATCTACCTGTGCCTGTAGGCCGAGCCGTCAGGGATTTTTTATTTTTAGACTAAAAAATTTGTACTGTTCATGATACAATATATGTTCTGGTAATGCCCCCCCCCTTCCCCACACCCCCTCTAAAGTTTTTTGTTTATAAAAAAATAACCAATAAAAATCCAGTTTTAATTTTTTCTTATAACTCTCTTTTGCAAGTTTCATACAGAAAATGTTTCACAGTATTCTGTTTTCATTGAAAATTTTTAAACAAGCTAAGAGCTGGTTTTACTTAATTTATATCTTCTTCATTTTCTTGCAAAAATTGCATGTTTTGATTTTAATCTGCTGCTAAATAATAAAATTTAATTAAACATTTCAGCAATGGACATTGGTCATAAAACTTTTAAAAAAAAGAAAATGTAAATGGTTTTTATTATATAAAATTAAAAATTTTGTATTCTATTTTTCAGAGTAATAATGATAAAAAAAAATTAGTTTAATATTAAATATTTTATTACTCGCTTAAAATTGATTATAACTCGCTACTTTTTTTTTTTTAAATGTTCTTATTAATACATTATGGTAAACAATTTAAAAATTAAATTTTATTATTTAGCAGCAGATTAAAATCAAAACATGCAATTGTTTACCATAATGTATTAATAAGAACATTAAAAAAAAAAAAATAGATAGTTATAATAAATTTTAAGCGAGTAATAAAATAGTTAATATTAAACCAATTTTTTTTTTATCATTAATACTCTGAAAAATAGATTTTTTTTTTAGCCACACACAGGGTGGCTTATTCTTTCAATCTCTATCATTTTTCATGTTTATGAAAAGTCACAGCAATCCATCGTTGCCACAGTTTAATCTCGGAAAATGAAACATTTGAAGTTACTTAAAAAATTAATAACTCGAAAAGTATTTGTCACAAAATTGTTTTACAAACTGCGTTAGAATGGTAAAAAATTGTATTTTTCTTGATATAAATTTCAAATCTAATGATTATGTCGTTTTTCAAATAATAGATTTCAAAAATTACAAAACTTCACAATGGAGTACCGTAGCGAAACTTTTACGCGTAAAAAGATAATGATAAAGGCATTGTGGCTCAACGTGTATCGTGTATACTGGCCATAGCATGAGTAACGAATTATAGTAAACTTATTATTCTGTTAAAATATAAAAGTGAATTATGTATATACATTTTTAAAAAATAAAGAAAAACATTTTATCACAAACATCAACAAAAAATTTTCTTCTATTTATTCCCTTATTCCAAAGATATCGTTTTATCGTCTGCTGCCATAGCAACATGAATTAAATTTCATTAAAAAAAATTGCTCAGTGGTAGAAAAATATTTTTCTAAATCGAATGGTTATTGAACAACTCAACACTTTAACAGGGGAATTTTTATTTGTTATTTAGATATTTTAAAATTGTTTGTTGTCATTGCGTTTTTATTCTGAGTTACAGCTAGTTTATTTATTTTTTAAATAAAAGCCGTGTGTGGCAATATATATTCGGCCTTATAGCAGAATTTTCCCCTCTTGTTTTTTTTTTTTTTTTTTTTTTTTTATATATATATAATAAAAACCATTTACATTTTTTTTTTTAAGTTTTAGGACCAATGTCCATTGCTGAAATGTTTAATTAGGCATTTTTCAGTAATGGATATTATAATTAAAAGACAATTTCAGTTTAATGTTCATAGCACTTAAAATTGATGTAACTGAAATGGAAGTAATAAAATTTAATTTTTGAATTCCACTTACCATAACGTATTTAGAATAATTTTTTTAGGTACTTTTCTGTTAGCTGGACGCCAGTGATATATATAAACATAAATATACATATATCACTGGCACCCAGGTAACAGAAAAGTACCTTTAAAAAAAAAAAAAGCTAGTTTTAATAAATTTCATGTGATTAATAAAACTTTTTATATTAAACAAGATTTTTTTATCATTATTACTCTGAAAAATAGAATAGAAAACTTTTAATTTTATATAATAATAACCATTTACAAAATTACATTTATTTTTAAAGTTTTAGGACTAACGTCCATTATTTACTGAAATGTTTACAAAACAGGATAGGCGCGAACAGCTTCGATCAGTTTTTCCTTCATTTTCGCTGAAAAACGTGACACACTCGCACTTGAAACTGTGTTCGGAACACAAGTGGCAGGCAGAACCTGCGTCAGAAAAACTGCGCGTGCGTCAATATGCGCTCTCCCGCTCATTTCAATGCTTTACAAAATCGCGTGACGTGAGAACCTGCCCCGCGCGTGTTGGCTGCGTCTCAATGTGCGCCTTGGAGAGAGTTCATGTTTACCACATTGGCTTCTTTATCTCACTTTATTTGATTGCCAAGTACTTCTTTTCTGTTATATTTTAAAATTTGTTTTGTTTTGATGAAAATCAAGACGTGTGTTGCGTTTAAAACGTCTAGCATACAGAAAAAAATTATGTAAACTGGAAAAAATATATCAGGTAAGTGTTTTCTGTCTTTTTTGGTTATGTCAGTGTTACAATTTCTGTAATGTTAGGATCTGATCATGTTATTTCAACTATGTTTGATCGGTGTTATTTTACGAATTTAATATAATAATTAAGTGGGTGGGGATGAAAAGTTCGTATCTTAGGCAAAAAAAAATAAATAAATAAATAAATAAATTTGCTTTGTAAAAATAAGATTTGTCTAATTTTATAGATTTTATACACACAACTGGGAAAGTATGTATTCATGCACTTTTATTTAAAGTCATTGTAACTGAGCCAGTAGCGTAGCTAAGGGGGGGCAAGGGGGGCATCCGCCCCGGGCGCCGCTGTCAAGGGGCGCCAGATTGAGAAAAAAAATTAACAGAAATTATCTCATATATTTCGACAATAAATAAAAATTGCTTTTGTGTGTGTGCGTGTAAATATTTTCTTTAGTAAAATATTTTATTATGTACAAATAATGAAAGAAAAAACTTCTGTGAATAAGGTTTCTAGGAATAGTTCAACAGACTTTGTACCTTACAGGATTACGTACCTGAAAGGAGGCACAAAATGATTAAACGTTGGGGGCGCCCAACTGATAGACGCTTAACCGAAATTATCCCACATATTTCGACAATAAATATTTGTGTGTGTGCGTGAATGTTTTCTTTAGTAAAATATTTTATTACGACCAAATAATGAAAGAAAGAGCTTCTGTGAATGTTTCTAAGGATTTCTCAACTGAATTTGTACCTTACTTGATTATGTACCTGAAAGGAGGCACAAAATGATTAAACGTTGGGGGCGCCTAACTGATAGACGCTTAACCGAAATTATCCCACATATTTCGACAATAAATATTTGTGTGTGTGCGTGAATGTTTTCTTTAGTAAAATATTTTATTATATACGACCAAATAATGAAAGAAAGAGCTTCTGTGAATGTTTCTAAGGATTTCTCAACTGAATTTGTACCTTACTTGATTACGTACCTGAAAGGAAGCACAAAATGATTATATGTTGAGGGCCACGGAGTTTTTCTCTGAACTCTGTAGTCGGGGGCGTCCAATTGAGAGGAGCTTTAAACAGAAATTATCTCACATATTTTGACAATGTGTGTGAATGCTTTGAATAAATTTGGTGAAGGATGAGGGGGGGGGGGGTTGCTCCTAGAAAAACGGGCAGACTATATACCAAACTTTTGGTGGTTTACTATACTGGAAATCAAATTCCTCGCTCGCTCGTTGTATCCGGGATTTATTATAAGTATGATATGCTATTGCAGAGATCATCTGCATACATTTTATGACTAAGCCACAATATTATAATTTTCGGAGACACAGCGGAAGTTATGCCGCTATTTTTAAACAACAAGCCTATAAAGTTTGTAAATAGTTTTTAGATTGTTTTTCAAAACAGGATTAACCATCATGTTTAAAAGAAAGAAAAATAGGCAGAAAATAACAAATTTTATCTGAATGGGCAAAGATATGTATCTTGGTAAAGAGTGTTAAAATCAATGTAAAGAGTTTACGGTATTTAAAATTTGCAAACAAGGTGCACCGTTGTAAATGTTTAAGAAGCAATTTTTATTGATATTAGTAAATTGTTTTATGAAAATTTTATGATTTGAAAGAAAGCAAAATCGTAATTCTTCAGATAAAATAAATTTTGTTTTAAAAGTATTTAATTGAAAAATTTTTAAAGAAAAATTTAAAACCACACCTTTCCTACAATTTTTAACTTTATGCAACATTTTTTTTTCATACTTTCTTTACAAATCTGCTCTATAACTGCAAGAACCACATTTTCAAAAAGTTAATTAGTTAAAATGTCATGACACATTTTAAAATACAATAAAAAAGACTTTTTACTTAACATTTTTGCTTTTAGAAAATAATTTATTTATATTGCTGAGAATCCTATTTTAAATTTTATGAAATGCACCTTATGTATTGTTCAAAAGATTAAAAAAAAGGAAAGAAAGAACATAAAACAATGAGTCAATTGAAAAACATTTTCTATTTTTTTACATAGGACATATGGAACTCCGTGGAAATCAAAAAGAGTGTACACACCTTGTAAATGAAACAAGGCAGCATATTTTTTTTTCCTTAATCGGGTTTAATTCATAAGTTTTAGCAAACGTGGTTTCTTGTAAATTGACTTTCATTGTTGTAATCATTTGTGTTGCAACTCTCATGCGCTTAAAACTACATAGTCATATATGCTAACGTCAAATTCTCGTCAAGCTTGACGGTATTTGGCTAAAGATCTTGGCGATAAATGTAGGTCACCATAAATGAAGTCAACTTGGCGACAGCTAAATAAGTTTTTGCATTTCATATACAAATTCAGTATTGACGAAAACTATGAATCTTCTGTAATCGGGTTGCACGCATTTTAGTTTCGTGTGTTTGAGTAAAATTAGCCAAAATCTTAAAAACAAGGAAGAGGGAAGCTACATTTTCCTCATGGTACAAGCCGGAAGTATATTTTTTTCCTCTTAAGGAAAAATAATATCCTTATTTTTTAGGTAGCTTTCAATACAAAAAAGTATAAAGCTACCTATTGCAGCCGTTCGGAGGAAAGCAGTTCCGAAAAATTTCGATATATTTTCACTGATCATGACCCCCACACCCCAAAACCACCCTCCGTTCAAATGTTGATTTATATATATATATATATATATATCTGACCTATGTCATACGATAACGCCCGTATTTATGAATCGATTTTGATGAAACTAATTGTGTGTATTAAGGTCACTAATGTCTCGACCGAGTTCGTTGGCCAGCTTGGTCCGCCATTTTGTTTCAAGATGGCGGTCATTTAAAAATTTAAAACTAAAATAAATATAGAAAAAAAATAAAAATTCAAATTTATTTTTTAATTACGTATGGACCCTATTCTCCGTTTGGGTTCGAGGCTACGATTTCCGAAATGTTTCCCCAAAGCACGTGACTCAACATCACGAAAATCTGGTCCGTTGCTGCTCTATGGCATGCAGGCTTGAGTTGCAAACGAGTCGTTGCATAATTAAGGACAACAATATCGGCAATGTTTCCCCAAAGCACGTGACTTTGACGTCAGTGGGAATAGGGTCCATTAGGCCTTGATACAAGGATTCCAGAGCATTTTTTGGTTTACCTCTATCTTAAAAAATGGCTGAGATAGAGCAGTTTGAAATTCTAGGGTGGCTGACATTTTGAAACAAAACAGCACATTAACGCGATTACTCGCAAATTATTTTCTTTCATTGTTGTAATAATTTTCCCAATCATACGCATAAAACTATATATTCATATCCGTTAGCGCCAAATTCTCGCCAAAATTGGTGACATTTGGTGAAATATCGCCAAATTTGGCGACCAAAATAAGTCTTCATAAATGAAGCCAATTTGGCTATTGCTCAATAATTTGGCGAATTTCTTATTCAAATTCAGTATTAACGAATCTTTTGTAAACGTTTCTTTGCATTTTAGCTTGCTGTTTTCGTGTAACATTAGCTAAAATTTTAAAACGAAGATATAGGAAAGCTACCTTTTCCTCCCTGTACAGGCCGGAAGGACTTTTTTAATTTAGAGGAGGGGGAGAGGGAGGGGGGCGCAGAATTTCTTCTTGCCCCGGGCGCCAAAAAACGTAGCTACGCCACTGAACTGAGCAGCTACGTATATCTCTTAACAATCCCTTTTTTAACAACTAGTACAATCTGTACCCTTTATTATCATTATTATTTTTGTCTTGCAATTAAATGTTATTGTATAAGTTATACGCGTTCTATTCAAAATCGATGTTTTTTTATTTATTAATCTTTGTCCACGCAGTCGTGCAGTTTATATGCTTTTATTAATTTTAATATTTTGTAGGGCAGTACCATAAAGGGAATATTTATTTTCTCAATAATGATTTGCCGAATTTATTGTTTGATTTGCAGTGTTTGCAAGTGTAAGATTCTTATATTATTTTATATTTTAATTTCATTTTAAAGCTTAATGTAACTAAATTGTTGTTCAGATTGAGTGTCTTTAGAGTAACAAGCATGATTTCTTTTTTATAAAATGCATGATTTTTATGAATACATGATCTAAAGTAGGGCCTAACTAACCTTACATGAGGCCTTAGTACAAAGATCCACTATTGGGCCCTTGTAACATGTTTTTAACCACTATTTGTACTCACTTTAAGAAAAATACAAGGCCGCCCTGTTTTCCTTTGTGATAATCAGGCCCTTCTGTAAAGAACTAACACTAATCTCTTATTTTATACCAGAGCCGAAACTAAGAGGGTGTGCCGAGGATGCCAAATATGAACATTTGGTTTGTTGTTTGATACAAAATATATAGATATGAAATTTGAGTAAAAATGTTTTTCAGTTGGAAAATCCAAAAGAAGAATTGAGGTGATTGGGACACTAAACACTATGGGTTGGAAAATTCACAAAATATAATACTTAGTTAAAAATTGTTTGTTTTTGTTCTACTAGGTCACTATTATAATTTTGATAATTTATGTTAGGTTTAGGAAAGAATCTAGACATAACAGTCTATTAATAGGAAGAGATACTTCTGTGAAATTGGCTGTATATAGCACACATATATTTTACGGTATTGAAATGGAATTCATTGTTATACCTACAGAAAATCCTGGTTTTTCAGTTCTTAAGACATTGTGACTCATATGACTTTAAACGCCTGCTTAATTGCAATGTAATACAGTTGTATTACATTGTATTACAGTAAAATCTGTGTGCAACAGAATCTTGTCTTAAATGAAAACTTTACATGGTTTCAACAGAAAGAAAACCAGCAATTTTATTTGCTAATAGGAAAACCTGTATAAACCAGAATTTTTCTAGTTAATTTTGATTCCAGTTTCACAGGTTTTATAAATATTGGACAAAAGTGTGATTACCCATTTTTAATTTTAAAATAAATCAGTTATTATTAACTTGTAAAATTCTCTTTGTAAATTTACTTTGCAAAAAAGTGAGGGGGGGGGGGGTGTAGATGCCAAAATCCATGTTTGCCCTCTGTGAAAAAAAGCTAGTTTCGGCCTTGTTTTATACATATATGGATATGTTAATACATTTCTGTTGACCTTTAAGTACATAAGATGTCTTTTCTTTTCAGAATCTTAAGATTTTCCTGGAATGAATGGAACACGATAACTCAAGATGAAGACACACAGGCTGTAGAAGTGTTACCAAGTGCATATGTGTGTTTTTCACTTCATATTCCTTGGTAACATTGCTCCAGCTAAATTTCATTTAAATAGGGCTCTCAAAATCAAAGCTTTTTGATGCAGGAGACAAAATTGTGAATGAAGGTGGAAAAGATTGAGTATACATTTGAAGGAAAACCACACTATTCAATTGAGGTATGTTAAGAATTTATGCTGTCTTCAGTACTCTAATTATGGTTCTATGTAATGATTCTGTTCAACGTATATTATTAGATTTTTAAGGTTAGCTTTTTACACTAGTTTTTAACAATATTTATAAATGTGTCATATACATTTTTCACAGAAATCCTCGTGCATTTTTTTGCATTTAATTATAAATAGTAAGAAGTTTGTCTCAAATATTTTCTTGTGCCTGTGTTTGTTTTTCCAAAATTGTTTTTTAAACCAGACCCATCGGTTGGATGGGGTTCGAGTGAAATTGGATTACCTGACCAGTGTAGAACTCTACTTCTATCAAAATATTTTTTCCAAATGACAATTAAATTTTGACCTCGATATGGGGGATGGGGGGATATAGGGCTGGACCCCCTCACTAGTCTCAAGTACCACTTGTGTTTCTTAGGGCTTGAAAATCTTTCCATGTTAAGGAGATTTTCGTCTTACACAAAGTCCAACTTAGACAGATATTACTGAAATTTCAACTATTATTTATAATAATTACTGTAAAACCCAAATGTAATTCCCCCTTCCCCCGTTTTCAAAAGCAAAACCAGTTAAATTTAGGGGCTGACAGTGAGGGCTTATGATCGAGTTTTTTTTTTTTTAATTCGTTAAAACACTGTTTTATCATTAATTTAGAAGTAAAAAGGTAAATACAGGGGAGAAAAGCTTCTTCCGCATTTTAGTGAATTTCTGCTTTAATAAAATAAAATTCATCATCTAAATCCTTCTTTCTTCCCGAGCCCACAAAATTTAAAATCCTAAAAAAAAAAAAAACATTTTTTCAAATTTTCTGCATTATTGTAACAAAACATAATCAATCATCTAAGTCCCCCCCCCCCCCCCCCCCCAATCCCTGAAATTCTCACTTCTGCTTCTGATACCCAGAGAAGTATAATTAAGTTGAATTCTGGGAGTGGGAAGAGGGAGAGAGATTTTTCTCTTTTTTGCTGTTGGCTGTTTTGTTTTTATTAGCGGTGTATAGAGTAGTACTTTAACCAAATATTGAGTACTCAGCCAAGTAACTAACGAGTAGTTGTGTATATGAAAGAATCACTGATGTGCACATGAAGTGAGCTTAAGGATATGAAGGAGGGAGATTTAACTTGATATATTACAATGTAATTTATGTGTTTGGATTGCCCCCCCCCCCCCCAAAAAAAAAAAAAAAGTATAAGGTTTCTAAATTTTATCTTAAGGCGAAACTTAATTGCCAGCTTACAAATTATTTATTCCCAGTTCCTTTTCCTAAAAATTAATTTATCATTTTATTTTGCTCGTTATTACACTCTGACTACATTTTCATCTATTTAAAAAAAGAAAAGAAAAGAAGTCTTGTGCCTGGAAACAATGAGAAATCTTTGTTCACAGATGTAGTACATCTATATTTCAACGGTTAGTGTATATGCTGTCAATTCTCACGGCATATAAAAATTATTTCTTTTGTTTCTTATTCACACAGCCTTTTACTTGCCATATTATGGTACATCAGCACCCATTAGTCATATTTTTAGCTCTCATCTTCCACTTTTTACATAGTAATATTTTAGGGTGGTTTCTTGCAAAAATTCACAAGGCTCCATTATGCGGTTTTAATCAGGCCGGCGTTAAAATTCATAATTGCTCTTTGACTTAATCTCATTCACTTTAACAGATAAAACCACATGTGTCTGTCTGTTCAGACTCCTGTATCGCCAGAATATATATTTTTGGCTAATTAAATTTCTACTGTTTTGCCAATGCCTTATACAATCTGTGAAAGTTATGACAGTTTTCTAGAGATACTCAGCTTTTGCTCTGCATAGTATCAACATGTAATTGCATTTACCTCCTCTCCGGCATTTGATTACAGGCGTTGTATTGTGTACCTTGTAAAGAACCTGGATTATCAATAAACAGAGCTTGTAATTACATTTGAAGTCTTCTTATATTCTCGGTGAAACTGCTAGTGCCATTCAAAGAAGTGACAGCATTGTTGAGCTCTATGGATGGGAAATAGTTACTTTTGGTTAACCGATAGCATATCCCCCCCCCCCCTCCAACCTTACAGTTGGATAGACAACAGGTTCCAATAACCTATTATTTTTATAACATGTAACTAATCTCTTTGTATGCTGCCAATGGACATTTTAATTAAACGTCTTTTAAACAGAATGTTTGAAACAATTTTGACACTGTTTTCTGTTGAGATGAATCCACATCATTAAAATAAATTTGCATGGTTAAACTCAATTTTTGCTTGTAACTTATAAAAACTTAGCTAGTTATGATACTTTGAATTTCATGCATTGTCAGATTTTCTAGTACAAAAAAAGACACTTTTCCATTTTTAGTGATTCAAGCACTGAAAATTCATGAAGTTCTAAGTATAACTCAGTAAGTTTTAGTCATTGAAGAATAAATTTTTACTGTTATACTTGTTAGAACACTTAAAAATTTTCTAAATAAAACTTATTGGACCCAGGCATTCTATACAATTTTTAATTCCTTAACTATTTAAAAAGTAATAATTTTTACGTAATCGATTTTTATGTGATGCAAAACAAAGTTTGAGACATTTTTGCAATTGGAACTATATTTCTAAAACTAATGGTTTAGAAATTAGCTAATTAGTAAACGATAAGAAGAGATACCCTGTATAAGAAAAAAAAACACATTTTGCAAATCTCACAAATATTATTTACAGTGACCTCTCACTTATATGACTCTCGATTATACCCCGAATTCTCTCGGTCCCATCCATGCTTTATAGGAAATAATGCTAAACTTCTCTCACTTATATGACGCTTTAAACATTTCAAGCGAGTTTACATTTCCCATTCAAGAATTCATTTTTATAATCAAAGTACAAATCATTAACGCTTCTTATCTTTATCCTTTTGACTATTGTTAAAGTGTTTATAAATAATGAATAACATTTCTTATCTACCTTGGTGTGTTATTAACGATGAAATCTATGGTGGGAAGGTGGTTGTATGGAATTTTCTTGTGCCTGCTATTTAAGAAAACCGATTAACAAAAGCCAAATGACCACCTGCAGATCATGTCTCTGTATAGTACTGAGTGAGTAATCAGGGTTAGTGCAAAATGCACTTTCCTGGATCAGTGTCCATCACATCCAGATATAAAAGATGTACCATTTCTGCAACAAATTAAAGTTATATTTTTACCAGCAGATTCTACAAACAGATTAAAGCTATTAGATTTAGGGATTATAAAGAATTTCAAGTAAACTACAGAAGGAGTTTGATTTGGAAAACAAAAAGGAAGCTAAAGCAATTTCCATTTTAGATGCCACGCATCTTACAGCATCTGCATGGAAAATGTGACATCGGAGACAGTTAAGAATTGTTTTAGGAAATGTGGTTTTTCACAAGACCAAACTGCTAGGTCAACAGATAAACCCGATTTTAAGAGCTTATGGGAATTCTTTAATGAGAAATCTTTGAAGATATCAGTAATGAAGACGTGAGAGCAGAGGGTGACAAAGATGGAAACAATGTTTCTGCTGTTGTAATTTTTTCAGAAGCAAGTGCCGCTATAAATACATTAAAGAATTATGTCCACCAAAATGAATATTCCTAAAATAGCTTAAAAACTTTAATAGACTTAGAAAAAAACATTTTCTCTTTTAGTCGATGACAGAGGCAAACTAATATCACTTCATTTTTTGAGAAAATCTGATCTGTTAATCTTCAAAATAAACATAGTGGTGAGTGAATTATTTTGTGAACTTTTTAAACTATGTTTTATTTTTTATTATTATTTTTCTAAATTTTGTTAAAATCTGTTCTTAGTACTCAAAACTTATCATTTTTAATATAGGTAAAATAATTAATACATGTAAAGTTTGAAACTTGTATAATGAGATGATCTCTCAGTTATACGACTTTTTCTACAGTCCCCTGAAAGTGAAAGTATTATGAAAAGTGGTCGACAGGATAATAGAGAAGTACCCAGATTTTTAATGTTTCTTGCAACCTTCAATTTAATCTTGAAGATAACAAGCAGTTTAGTTGAAATATTTATTTGTTTAGTAAGGGAGAGGTCACTGTATATAGTTATAATCGAATGCAATTCATCTTAACAAATTTTCAATATGATTTTTAAATTAATTACAATTTTATTAAAATTAAGTTACTACACAACTTATACAATGGTATTTTCTTTCTTTCATTTTTTGCCCCAGGTGCCAGTATAGAAGGGGAGCACGAAAAGATTTAATTCATCTTTCGGTAGAAAAAAGAAATAATGAAATTAGGGCAAAAAGTCATGCAATCGGACATCCCAAAGTAAAATAGTACCAGTTAATTTTATATCTTGCTTTGAACATGGCTGGTTTTTACATTAGGTGACCTGGGATATTTGAATAATGAATTGAATACATCAAAGATACTTGCAAGGTCAATACACTGTCCCAATTAGACCCGAATTGATTCACCATTTCTGATGTTATCATGATGATAAGTTTTGCATGTTTTTTACTTTTGTGTGTCCCTGTAAATGAACTATGAGAGCTACACATTTTATTAACAAACTCATCTAATGGCAAATCAATTTACTTTTCCAATTTGATTTGAAATTTAAAAAACAAAAATATTAAGATAATGTACTTTCTACCAATTATTTCATATTTAAAATAAAAATAAAAGCAATGGATCGAAAATTCTGTGTATAAATTTATTTTGGAAAGGGGGGGAGAGCTAATGAATGTCTATTCTGGGGCCCTTCTTTTCATACATGGTGAAAAGTTACTATGCAAAATATTATCTCGAATATTGATTTCATCCTTCTCAAAGTAGATGAAAAGCTCTTTTCGTACACAACTTTTATGATTGTATACATTTGATAGGTCATTTTAATAAGAAAATTTCTAGTATTTTTCAATATTAAGACTCTTTTATTGCATTTGTGATGAATATTATAGTATATTTGGTTAATATTTTGCTTAAAAAATAAAGTATTTATTACTTTCCAGCTTTTGATGATATTTTGCAAGCAATTATCTGAATTTTGAGAATATTTTTTTTTAATTTAATTATTAAATAAACTACATACATTGTAAAAACTGCTTGTACTTTTTTAAAGACAGGTGAATGTGATTTTAAAGGTAGATTAATATGAACCATGGATTGCTGGAATTAAAAGAGCATATATTTATCAAATAAAAATTGTGTATGTTTATAAAGACACATGTTTGAAGATAAAAGTTTTGGTATCCATTTAGAGTAGATAAATATTAATTGAAGGAATTAAATAACATATCTTAATGAATTATTTTTAGTTGTGAAAAGATTATATGAATGTCATGATTACTTGAGTATTACAATTTACTTAACAGTTTTATAATATGTTATGTTAGTAGCAGGGTTGTTTAGGTTTAAACCACGCTGGTTTAAACCATGGTTTAAACCAAATGGTTTTTTTAAAAAAACCAGACTTGGTTTTTTTGAAATACCAAAACTTTTATTTAAAAAAGAAAAATGGTTGCCCAAGATTTACAATGATGAACTTCAGAGATGTAAAGCTGATTTAGAAAACAAAACAGTTTGCATGGCAATGGATGGATGATCGAACATCCATAATGAACCTATTGTGTGTATAAGTGTTATCAAAGAGTGTGGTAAAGTCACTCTTGTTGATACTATTGACACATCCGACTAATCACATACTGGAAATTATTTAGTAAATTTGGTTTTGAGTTCAGTGCAGACAGCAGAAGAAAAGTTCAAATGTAATATATCAAGTTTTGTCACAGACAATACTGCAAATATGGTTTCTGCCAGAAACATTCTGGATGAAGAGCTTTGTTTTTTTTTGGGACTTACATATGGGTGCAGTGCCCACATTTTAAATCTGTTAGCCAAAGATTTGATTAAAAGGGATGTAACAAAACATGTTACAAGTATTTAAAAATATTTTCGCAATCATCATCTCCCGAAAGCATGGTATCATGCAGAAGGTGGAAGTGTGTTGGTACTTCCTCTAGAGGTACGATGGAATACTTATTGTGATTCACTTGAATCTTATGTTAAAAATTAGTCAATTCTTACAAAAGTTTGTGAGGATCACAGATCTGAGATTGATAGTGACATCTCCAGTAAAATCTTAAGTATCTGTTTAAAAAGAAATGTTAAGGACATGATTGCGATTCTGAAACTAATCGCCGAAACTATTGATTTTGTACAGAGGAATAGCTGTTCTCTCGCTGAATGTGTATTAGCATGGAAAAAGCTAGAATTGAAGCTAAAAGAAGCATCAACATCAAACAATAAAAAGGCCATATCACTAGTGTATAAACAGAGATATGAACAATCATTAGTAGATGCACATTTTGCTGCATTTATTTTAAGCCCATCAGTATTAATTTCTAACCTAGGAATTAAGGTCACAAAAGAAGAGAAAAACAAGGGTCTTGAATTTATCAAACAAAAATGTGGCTCTGGTTTCTTAGCACTTACATTAAAATTTTTGGGGAAGTTGGAACCATTTCATAATCGTGATCAAAATGTTTTTTTTTACCCCAAAGTTGTTGATACAATGTCTGACTTTGAATGGTGGAATAGTTTTATAATGTTTCAGGTACATCTTTGATTACGGAGAATGATTTGGAATTTCTGAACATGCTAACTACAGCCAAAGCATCGACTGCCTGTGTTGAAAGGATTTTTTCAATATTTAGTGTAGTTCATTCAAAATTGCGAAACAGATTAGTAGTAGAGAAAGCATCAAAATTAGTGGTCGTAATGAAACAAATGAACAATGATTGAGGGTAAAATTTATTATTCCTGCTATTAATCAATACTGCTGTAAGATATCTATTCAAGAAATGTCAAGTTTTTTTCTTCTTTCCTTAATAAAATGTTTGGATATATTTCATTAGTTTGTGATTCTTTATCTTCAGTTTGCAAATAGTTGTTATTTGTGTCAGTTAAAATTTCTTAGTTTAATTTTCTTTAAAAGAAAATGTAGATTAAAGACTAGTGTGTTAGTAGTAGGGATTGATTTATATATATACATATATAAGTGATAATTTTTACTGTTTATTGTATATTAAAATATTATAATAATAAAAAAATATTATAATGGTTAAATTAAAATAGTAAAAATGTTATTAAATAATTTCAACAAAATAACTTAAAGTAATTTTTGTTTAATGCTTGACTTCAAATATTTGAAAATATTAATATTCATCGTTCTTCTAAAATATAAAATCATTTAAACCAAAAAAACCTGGTTTAAACCAAAAAAACCAGGTTTAAACCAAAAAAACCAGGTTTAAACCAAAAAAACCCGGTTTTTGGGTTTTTTTTGAAAAAAACCTGGTTTTTTTACAACCCTGGTTAGTAGTGTACAGATTTTGGTACTTCTCTATTATCCCATCGACCACTTTACATAACAAGAAACTATCGTCAAACTGTAATGCCAAATAAACTTTAGAGTGTTGCCGTTGGAATATCAAAATAAATAAATAAATAAAATATAGGAATTTAAGGACACAATTGTTATTTTAATGAATGAAATAACTCATAAATCAGTAAAACTGAAAAATACACACACATGTCGAATTAAAAACCACTTGATGACATAACAAACACGTATAATGCTTCTGACATCAAGTAAATGGGACTGCGTTTTTGGTGTTTAATCTTGCAGTTTGGTGATAGTTTTTTATTATGAAAAGTGGTCGACGGGATAATAGAGAAGTACCCAGATTTTTAATGTTTCTTGCAACCTTCAATTTAATCTTGGAGATAACAAGCAGTTTAGTTGAAATATTTATTTGTTTAATATTTGTGTTTTATATTAATGTTTAATATTTGTTAAGATATTTTAAAAATAATTAGAAGTATCTAGGATATTCTGATAGCATTGGTATCATTTGTGCAAAATCCAGGGGCAATAAACGAATGATGATTATTATAATAAATAATTTCAAAAAAATTACATTCAAATATAACTGTTCTCTTTCTAAGTGTTTAACTATTTTAAGTCATATGGGTTGAATAAATTTTAACATATATATATATATATAGTTACTTTCATGTGTTTTCGAAAAATGTTGAAGAATAAAATATTTTTATTTAATTTAGTTTTATTTGTGTATTATTATTCCAATTGTTTATTCATTAATTACATTTTTTAACTTGAATACACAGAAACTCCGTCAAGATGAAGATTTGAAATTTAATTACTGATTAATAATGCATTAATTTTAATTTAATAGCTAAGGTATATAAACAAACCTGCCACTGGCAGATTTTATTATTTTTTCTACTATTGGTGTACCGAGTAGTTGTGTTTAAGAAAGAATCACTGATGCGAACATGAAGTGTGCTTAGTGGTAACACTTCTATGTGTGTGTGTGTTTATATACATACCTATTTATAAACATGCATCTTGTGCATATAATATAATCATATTTTTTAAAATTAACTTCAATTTTTTTAAATTAACTTCATTTTTTGAAATTTTATTTCATTTATTGTGGACCTTTTAATGACAATTTTTGAATATTCAAAAATTTTAAAACAGTAGCATTTAAAAAATATATATAAAAAAAGAATTGATATATAAATAGTTCAATTAACCAATATGAAATTAAAATTGATTATTTAACACATCTTTACCCATTTGTCATTTTGATACCTGAAATCTGTCTATCAAAAATGGTTATTGCTTGCTGTAACAATTCCTTGAATAATGCAAAATGTTTCATAGTTTTTAAAAGTATCTTATTTTCTTTTGATTAAAAAAATTGGGTACTATCGTGTAATAGCGGCCCTTGAGGATGAATCGTCAAGCGACAAAGATTTATCGCCAAATTATAAAGCATGTATGACATAATTATTACGTTAAATCATTACTTTTGTGATGTATATGGCCGAGTTATTAGTCATATATAACACATATATGATGTATACATATAACATGTGCATAAGTCATATAGGATGTATATATATGACATATAAGACATAAATAATATGTATGTAATGACGTATATGGCTGTTTGGAATAATATGTGTATATATGATGCATATATAAGCTTTTCGATGATTTTGGCGAAATCAGAGCTGAAACCTTGACATAATTGTAATTGTGGAGGCCGCTATAACACGAAAGCACCAAAAAGGGGGCTTTACAGTTTCTTTTCTTTTCTTTTTGTGTGTGTGTAATGTGCTAAAATGCTATTTTATCAGTGCTCACAGTGAACACATTTTTTCTGGAGCAGGCCAAATTTACAACCAATAAAAAAAATGCCCTATCTCCAGAAAATGTAGAATGATTAGTATTTTTGTACCATAATTTGCCATACAGCAAATTTAATAATTATTTTTTTTTAAATTGCATTTATTGTATTTTCTGTTTCTACGTACTGCTTCTTTATCCAAAATCAGTCTTTTCCTACAGTTTTAGAAATGTCTTTTTTTTTAATATAAATATAAAATTAAACTTCAATTTACATTAATTTTGCATGGGTTTTTTTTCTTACCTTTTTCTATGTTTTATAGATAAATTTTTATGTACCGAGTAAATAGTTTTTATGAATTATGGCATATATTATACATTTATATTCAAATAACTTTTTATAGATCACTTATAAATTAATTTGTCTTTAAATATGCTTAAAACATAAAATTCTTGCAACTACTCGGTATTGGCCGAGTACTCAGCCAATTTGCCATATTAGGCCCTATTTTCTACCACTATTTCTAAATCAATCTACTCCAAAAATTTGTAAGAATCTGCGATGAAGGTCATTGTTTTGAAATAGTGGTGGAACCAATGTTCATGAAATGTATTAAAAAGCTGCTTCTGATTTATATTAGGTAAATTACTTCTGTATGTATGTAATAACAGATAAGACTTCTGTATAAGTAAATAAATCGTATAAATATTGAAAAAATTGGTTGTGTGTGCCTTTATAACAAAGTATAAAAAATTCTTTATTTCAGATATGTAATTTCCTACTCCTAATAAATCAGACTGCTTTTGTTAATAAATATTTTTGTATTTCTAGTAATCTGCTCAATAGCGCGAAACTTTCTGACACATTTTTAAATGCAAAGACATAAAATTGGCAGGCCTGACCCTGGAAGCAATCTGGAATCAAAATGAGTTTTCCATTTTTTGATAAATAAATTACTTATCGAGTTACAAGCTATTCGTTTCATGTGACGGCATGTTTTATACTTTCTCTGGCTGTCACGTACGGCTATTTTAATATAATTATCCAGTTCAAAATGGTAACTTTGACTGTATTTTCTGAAAGATCTTTTGCGTTTACCAAAAAAATGGAAAACGTGTTTCAGTTACATAAGTTTCTGAATAACAATAACTGCCAATTTACGATCAAAAATGAATTAAAAAATATGTCGTAAAGTAGACAGTTTGAATTTGAGAATAAACAACCTTAATATAAAAAAAAAGAAAAAAAAAAGAGAGAGATAATAATAACAAATGTTGAAATAAGATTTAACTGTTGAAATTTATTTTAAATATTGCATTTTGCATATGAAAGGTAATATAAATGTTAAAATACCAATGAAGGTGATGCAGTTTTTTTTTCTTGGGGGCCCATTTTGTGAAAAGGAAAAGTAAAGGTTATTTTTGTGAAATTTATTATATTTTTATGAAAAATAAAATTTTGTAACAAAAGTTGAAATCCAGTTAATCAAATTCGAAACAAACATTTATAAACAAAAACTTTTAAAATCCTTTTGCTGAAGTTTTCCTCTCTGGTGAACTTGTTTATTTACAAATTACGCATTTTAAAAATCACAAAATAATAAATAAATAATAAATAGTAAGTTTTTATGGAATAGAATTTTGTGAAGGGAACCATTTTATTAAATTGATTTTTGTGAAGGGACCCTAAATAGGCCCCAAATTTTTCCTGTATCGACCCCTGAAACGGATAACATTTTGAAAGTTTCTGCTGATTATCTCTGTATAAACAGCTCTGACATTTGATATAAGTTTAATTTCTTGCAGGTTTTATTAAAGTCATTCTGTCTATTTTGTTTACAGTTGAAAATTTGCCTTTTCATTAGAGAATAACAGATAAGACTTCTGTATAAGTAAATAAATCGTATAAATATTGAAAAAATTGGTTGTGTGTGCCTTTATAACAAAGTATAAAAAATTCTTTATTTCAGATATGTAATTTCCTACTCCTAATAAATCAGACTGCTTTTGTTAATAAATATTTTTGTATTTCTAGTAATCTGCTCAATAGCGCGAAACTTTCTGACACATTTTTAAATGCAAAGACATAAAATTGGCAGGCCTGACCCTGGAAGCAATCTGGAATCAAAATGAGTTTTCCATTTTTTGATAAATAAATTACTTATCGAGTTACAAGCTATTCGTTTCATGTGACGGCATGTTTTATACTTTCCCACTATAAAACTATATAGGGTCCCTTCACAAAAATCAATTTAATAAAATGGTTCCCTTCACAAAATTCTATTCCATAAAAACTTACTATTTATTATATGTATTTCAATATTTATTTATTATATGTATATTTCAATGTATACATAAATTAGAAATAAATTGTATTAATGACTCTTTTGACTTTTAGAACTTTCAATCCCTTTTTTTAATAAAATGCAAGAAATAAATAAGCATTAATTGTTTACATATAAATATTAAGGTGCGAGGGGAATATTGAAATGGTGATCAAAAGCTTTCTACAAGTTTAACATTCAAGCATTTTATTTCTTACAGATAGATTAATGCCCTTTATTCTTTGGTTTTTCATAAAAATTTTAAATTAACATGATAATTTAAATTTTTGTCCCAATGTTAGACAAAAAAAAAAATATCTACTTATTTTGTTTGACTTACAAAAATAAGTAATAGAAATGAAAAAAAATTCTTTATTATCTGTTTTTAAATTGCAAATTTAAGAAATGAAATTTAAAAAGAAAGCCAGTTCATGTTATTCATTTTTACAAAGAATAGTTTTGAAAAACTTGTTTTTTAGAGGGAAGGGGTATTCAATAATGACAATGACAATAATGCTTAAAAAAAAAAAAAAACTCCGCCAAAACTTAGCTGAGTACTCAGTACAGCTCTAGTTTGTTGGCATACATTGATTTATGAATGTTGCTAATGAATTTAAAGTATCCTGAATTTGTTAAACTATATCATATGTTTTAAGCACAGATTTAATAATTTGATAAATTCTAATTAGGAAAAATGAAGAATTAATAAGAAATTTAAATATTAACAGTGAATAAAACAATTTCTGTACAAAAGCAAAATTTACAAATAATAATCTTTATAAAGACTCCTTCACACTTTTATTAACTACTACTCAAATGTGTTTGAATCTTCTTAAAATGCGTTTATATTAAATACGATTTTGTGAATTATATGAAAGTTTCTGTTCACAACATAGAAATTAATCGTAAATACAAATTTTCATTTGCTTTATAAAAATTCTTGAGTGAAAAATCATTTATATATATACATATATCATATATATATATATGATCATAGCTGCACAAAAAACCTTTTTATTCATTAGTAACTATTTCGGTGATAACTTCTAATGTAAATTAAGATAATATTGGGACGACTTTACCTATGCTTGACCCCGCCGAATAGAGTCGCCAAGCATTGGCGAATGACGCATATGGTTGCCAGAATGATACTTGTGATGTTGGCATATTGTGCCGCTGTATTAAGCCAATTGTGATTTTTCAACAGTGGGGTCTTTTCAGCCAAAGATGGATACACAAGATGTGTGACACTTACGTGTATGGGCTTTGTTTTCAGCAACCCCAAGAAGAAGGTGTGGGATGTCAGTCATTTATCCACAAACAGTTATTTGTTATGGTTATTTCGCTTCCGCTTTAATAAGTTATAGGAAGCATTTCGCTTTGTATTAGATTCTTTTTTTTCTTTTTTAAGAATGCAAAAGCCAGAAAGAATGTATATTAAAATAGTATAGCGTTTAAATGTTTTGTATTTTTCTGTACATATATTTAATTGTAATGAGGCTTTCATTCTGAAAATTAATAGCATTTAATATATACTTAAAAGCGGGAGAAATGGGGGGGGGGGGGCTTTTGTACGAGTTCATCCGTGTTAATGCGGTTTTCTGCGGATAGCTGGGGTGATTGTGTTCCGGTATTTTGTACACCACTAAATTTATATGGGAATATTCTTAATAGGTCATCGCAGAATCCATCGATTAAACAAGAAACAGATTGCTATATAAATTTAGTGGTGTACAAAATACCGGAACACAATCACCCCTGGGATAGCAAAGGAATATTAATGTTATTTTATCTTGGAAAAGAATAAAATAATAGACCTATTTTTACGTAAATAGTAATGATAGAATGAATAGTCTTCATTCCTTTTCCTTTTTTTTTAACACTTTCCAACCTAGTTGAAAAATGTTTATGATTTCAGTTTGTCTGCCGTCTGTCCGTGCTCTAACTCCCGTAAATATGCTCGGATTGCTCTGCAATTTTTATACGTTATTGTCGTTATCTATAGCATGTTCCCTATTTCAACTGAAGTGTGTAGCACTTATAGTTTTTTACAGGGACACTCAAAAGAATTCCGTTACATTACGGTCTATGGGGAAAAATCATTTGCGGTTTATTTTAATGATGTTACACAATTTTAAACACATTGTAATTCATATAGTATATCACTAAGGTGCATTACAAGAAGTTTAATATGGAATATGCTGTGCATAGCACTTATAGTTACTTTACAGGGGCAGTCAAAATAAATCCGTTACATTACGTCTATGGAGAAAAATCGTTTGCGGTTTAATTAAATAATGTTTCACTATTTTAAACGCATTGAAATTGATATATATCACTAAGGTGCATTACAAGAGGCTTACTACAGAATATTGTGTGTATAGCAGTCATCGTTCATTTACAGGGACACACGAAAGAATTCTCTACTGTCTGTTAAAAATAATTTCTGGAAGTGCGTTTTAAGTTGCTGAACGCGATTTTAAATTGAACTCACTTTTTGTCTATTATTTGGTGTGTATAAATTCTGTAGATTCTATACAGGGCAGCACAAAAGTTCGCGAACACATTTCCGTTTATTGACAGAAACTCCAGAATGTGAATTTTAAACTGTGCTACGCGTTTCCTAACTAAACTGAAATTTAGCATATACACAAATATATATACAAATCTATAGATCATATACAGGGCTGAATAAAAGTATTCGGATATTTTTTCTAATATTGTATATGTTGGAAATTCCTCAAATTACGTTTTTAAATATGTTATGCGTTTTCCAAATTGTTTACTTAGATGTTATCTTTCAGCTTATTAAACGGTGATGATTTGTAAAATTATTTTGGAAAGTGTTACATAATCTATACTTGATGCATGATTTTTCGTTCTTGTTTATGTATGTTTCAAATTTATAATTAATTTAGTTTTTTTCTTCTTCTTTAAATCATTGTGTTGTCGTCTAGAGTCCTGCACGATGTATTCCCGAAAATTTATTTTCAAATCAACTCGACCCCGAGACCAAAAAAAAAAAAAAAATTCATGTTTTTTTTTTTTTTTTTGTGAGCTTTTTAAATCATTGTATTGACGGTGGTCTAGAGTCCTGCACGATACTATACCGGACTTATTACTGTTACTCGACTTACTGTACCCGTCTCGTATTAACACTGATGTACTGTAATGTACCCAAAATTTTCATTTAAAATCAATCCAGCCCGAGCAGAGAAAAAAAGTTTCGTCGATCCGAACCCGACAAAATAATTTTCATGATGAAAATAAATTAATTAATCTTTTAAAGCAATTGGGAAATGTAATCTCTATATTTTTTTCCCTGCTATACCAATTTTATCTTTTTTATACAAAAATGGACGGATTTATTATTCAAATATAGTTAATAGAGGAAACATCGATGAAATCCTGCATCAGGTCAGATTGTCCTTTTTTTTTTTTTTCCGTGTCAGGTTTATTGGCGTAGAATTGTATGAGCTCGTGGAGTTCAAGCCCTTCAATAATTTCTAAAATGAACATTTTTTTTTTTTACTTTTATTTATTTATTTTATTTTTTTTTTTTTTTTTTTTTGTTTACTTTCTAGTGTTTTACAAAATTTTTAAATGTTCCATTTGTTCTTATTTTTCTTTTTTTGTTATAGGCATAAACGACATTAGGAAAACTTTTTCACTTTATGTTCAATTTTTTTTTTAAAAATTAGAATAAAATGATCAACGTTTGAACTTTTTATATAAAAAATGAAAATAGAAAGAACAGTAGTGACCATCCCCCCAAACCCAATGACGCAAATCCCCCCCCCCCAAAAAAAAAATCTTCATACATGAACAATGACCCCCCCCCCCCCCCTAAACAGAACATCAATTGTAAAATATATTCTACTGATAATTTAATAATAGTATTCTTGCGTACTATCACACAAAGATGAAATAAAAGTTTTAACAGCGTAATAAAAAATGAAGATATATATTTTACTATTAGCAATCTGATTGTTTCCACATTCCTGACTGACAAGCCCGTGTTAATACATTCACTAAACTCCAATTTTCACTGCGATACAAGCCTTGTCTCAATTAATATAATTCTAAAGATATAATGCAATATTAATGACTGAAGTAATGATTAATGATTACGTAATAAGTTTTTTTTTTAATGTGTTAGAAAAATCAATTCTTTTTAGCATTTAAGATAAAATACAGAGAAAACAACATTACAATTTTGCTCGTTAGCAGGCGCAGTGCCGAAACTAACCTTTTTTGCACCCGTGGCGGCGCCCCCCCCCCCCCCCCCAAAGGCGTATCCAGCTCTCCGTTCAGAGGGGGGTCATGCCCTTTTTTTTTGGGGGGGGGGGGGGTCATATGTCTTCATTAGCAGTTTTTATATATTAAATCCACATTGACTGTTTTCTGACGTATACCCGAATTCATAAGTTCATTTCTTTCATAAATGCATAAAATTTGCTGGTATATTCGTAAATATATAATATTTGCATGTTTTAGAAAGATACCAAGAAATTAATTTCCCATTTTCTTATTCATGCAAAGAATCTTACAGAAAGTTTTCTCAATGTTCGCATTTTAACATTTTAAGGCGATTTTCGAGGGTCGATAATCATGGAAATATCGTCTTGAGGGAGCAATCAAATACAAATCAGAATGTACCACATTTATAGGAAAAATAAAAACGATGTTCGATTGTTTAGTCCTTAAACAATAATGCCTGCTATTTAAATTCATATCTATTTAAAAATAACAATGGATGAGATAATTTAGAATTTTTAAGCAGTAAAAAAAAAAAAGAGAAAAAATGAAAACATCTTTAATACTTATTTATATTTAAAACAAATGTATTAGTCGATAGAAATGTTTTTCTTTTGGAGGGGGGAGTGGGTCATGACCCCCATGACCTCCCCCTTGGATCCGCGCTTGCCCCCCCCCCCCCTTGCCAAATAAATTTGCAAAGATAATTTTATCAAGTTTCTATAATAGCTGACTCGACTTGTTTTAAATTTAAAATATATAATCACAAAATACATAATACTGAACTGCGTAATCAGCTTTGTCAAATATTGATTCAATAAAACCTTCAAAACGGAATAGAAAGGAACAGGGAAAAAAATCCACTTTATACAGGTTTTCACCTTCGCAGGTATATTTGTTGGTATTTTTTCTGTTGAGAAAATGTGATTTTAAAATTCAAAACTGGATTGATTTCATTTTCACAGATTTTACGCTCTGTGCATCATTACAAATGAGGCGTTTAAGGTCCAGTGATATGAATCACATTGTCTTAAGAGTTTACACTAATCACGCGAAGACATTCGGAAGCTAATGTTAAATCTGTGGGAGCGTTCTTAATTACTTTTTTTTTTTTTTCATGGGATACATGCGGTCGATATCTAATGTACATGCATTTGTACATTTTCGGGATTTGTTACTTTTTTGAAGTGTCCTCATATAAAAAAAAAAAAAAAAACTGCAACCAAAGTCAAAAAAGTTAAAACGCACAACGTTAGATATCGAGATCAAGTATGATATGAGAAAATAAATTATTTAAAAGTATTTAAATGTAAGCGAGAATTACGAAAAGAACGCTCCCATAGGTTTAACATTAGCTTGCGAGTGCTTTCGCGTGATTACTGTAGGCTCTTAAAAGCATTTAATTTTTTTTTCCTTAGGATAGCTGAGGTTGATGTTCCGAAAGAGAGAGTAGCTCTATATATATATATATATAATATTAAAATGCAAGCGAGAAATTTTATAAGAATGCTCCCATAGGTTTCATATTAGCTTGCGACTATGTCACCCTGTGCGAGATTTTTTTCCTGCACCCCTACAAATGATAAATCCGGAAAAAAAAAAGGTTTTACTAAGTATTTTATTTTGCGTATGTTTTAACTCCTTTGTTTTTAGTATCTCGAGCAGTCGTCCAACCTCTCTCCCTCTAAGCCAGAATCTGGTTGCAAAAACAAAAAAAAATCCCTGACGGCTCGGCCTACAGGCACAGGTAGATTTCAAAGACGCAGACCATGGGGCACCTGTTTGTTGGAAATTCGGGGAAAAATGACTTTTTTGCGATGATGCGGTAGTTGGAACCGCTCACTTCGAAACCTAACTTGTTTGCAGGCAAAGCCAGCCGGTTTTTTTTTTTTTTTTTTTTTTAATATAAGGGTTGGTCCTATAAAAAACTTGTCAATATAAAAGTTTTAGATAATAGTAGGAGGATTTATAATAAATTTAAGCGGATTTGATATCTTGTGAATGGACGAAGTTATGAATTTTTTTTCTTCTAAACCCCCCCCCCCCCCCCCCACCACCCCTTTGGGCCATTTTTAATGATATTAAAAATCTGTCTTACATAAATTTTCGTTAAAAGTAATAATAACTTTAAACAGATTCGATACGTATCATAACTAATAAATTATGGGTTTTTTTCTGTTTTAACAAAAAGCCCCCCCCCCCCCCATTTCTTCCCCTTGGTTCGATTTTGCCCATTAACGAACTTGACCGACATTTTATGCCCCTTGATGTGCGATTTCCATCTAACCGCACATCATTTCGGGCACCTTGTTAAAAGCGAAAAATTTCCAAATTGACTGGCATAAAACTGGCAGGCCTGAATAGTGAAGTGATTTGAAATCGAAATGAGTTTTCCATTTTTTGATCAATAAATTACTTATCGAGTTATAAGCAATTCATGTCACGCGACGACATGTTCCCCTTTCTCATGCAGCGCAGTCGGGAATTAAAAGATATGTCAAAGTAACCAGTTTAAATTTGAGAACAGCCTTAAATTGTTTTAAGTCCTTTGTGAAAAGTACATTCTGTTATTATTATTATTTTTTTAATCCTCAGAGTAAAAGAAAATTTGGTTACCTAAATTTTAAAATCCAGGGAGGGCCATTGTCCCTTCCTCCAGGCACTCTTAATTGCGCCCATGATAAACGGAATATCGGTGAAAAATTGCAGCATTTTGACGCAATTACGTATATAATATATTAAAAATAAATCACATGTTTAAAAATAAATGAAAAAGATAATACAAATAATAAACACAGAAAATTGAAAATGCACAAATAAGATTATGGTATATGATTAAAGATGTACGTTTATGGATTTTTCAGTGAAGGAATCGTCACACCGCACGTCGCGCCGTTTCGAGTTTAGGGCTCGTTATCTTGATAATTGTCAGGAAACCAACTGCTGTGGTGGCATATGCTTGGCTGTACGTAAGCTAATATTGTATACAAACCGCAAAGGATTATTCGGAGGAAGTTGGAACAAATTAACAAAAGAAATGGAAAAATGAGGATCCCCGTCGTCTAATTCTTTACGAGGGGTTACTACCATCTGGACAGACATCTGGTGGTCAGTCCAATTTCCAGAAGTGGAATTCAACAGAACCGGAGTCATAAACCTGTCACAGCAATAATAATTAGCAGTCAGCAATGAAAGCACACGAGTGGGACATCCTACGGGTAATCCATCAATTGCTTCATCTTCCCACTTACGTAATTTGATCCTTTTAGGCTGCTGACTATTCTGCTCAGATAAAAAAAAATACATAAAAAGGCGTTCACGAGGTCTAAACTTATTTGTGGCGCATTTTACAATGTCTTATTGAAGCAAGGCCCGGTGGAGGGGAGGGGGGGGGGGAGATGTCCTGGGCACAAGAGTAGAAGGCGGAGCCAAAAGAATATTTGGTTCGTCCTTCGGTACAAAAAACAAATAACGAAATTTTGGGGAAAATGTCATGGAATCGGACGACCCAAAAGAGAAACGTATTCTTTAATTCTATACTCTTTGTTTTGAGCAAGGCGCTGTTATTCCATTAAGGGACCACCGAGGGGCGTCAGAACAATATTTGATTAACGAATTCATCCCACATACTTGCAACATTAATAGACCGCCCAATTATGTTTGAATTGGTTCAATATTTCGGACATCATCGTGATGACAAATTTTGCTTTTGTGTGTCGCTGTAAAAGGGGGAGGGGGGCTGGGCGTCACAGTCGAAGAGGGTGCCAAAATAAGATTTTGTTCGTCCTTCGTTACAAAAAACAAATAACGAAATTTAGGCAAAAAAGGCATGGAATCGGACGACCCAAAATTAAAGATTTATTCTTTAATTTTAAACTCATTGTTTTGAACAGCGCGCGATTACATTATTAAGTGACCGCATAGGGGCGCCAGAACAATATTTGATTAACGAATTCCTCCCAGATACTTGCAAAATTAAAACACTGTCCAATTATATTTGAATTGGTTCAATATTTCGGACATTATCGTGAGGACAAATTTTGCATTTGTGTGTCTTTGTAAAGGGGGGGGGGGGGAGTATGCCCTGGGCCCCAAATTCAGAATTTATTCATTCTTCGTTACAAAAAAACAAATAACGAAATTTAAGCCAAAATGTCATGGAATCGGACGACCCAAAATAAAGATGTATTCTTTAATTTTATACTCTTTGTTTTGAACAGGGCGCGATTTTTCCATTAAGTGACCGCCTAGGGGCGGAGCGGAGCGCCAGAACAACATTTGATTAACAAGTTCATCCAAGATACTTGCAAGATTAATACACTGTCCAATTATATTTGAATTGGCTCAATAGTTCGGACATTATCGTGAGGACAAATTTTGCATTTGTGTGTCTTTGTAAAGGGGGGGGGGGGTATGCCCTGAGCCCCAAAGTAGAAAGGGGCGCCAAAATCAGAATTTATTCATTCTTCGTTACAAAAAAAACAAATAACGAAATTTAAGCCAAAATGTCATGGAATCGGACGACCCAAAATAAAGATGTATTCTTTAATTTTATAATCTTTGTTTTGAACAGAGCGCGATTTTTCCATATTATACTTTTTTATTTTATGTCGAACGTCCCCTTACTTTTTATTTTCAAGGGAGACGCGAGAGGACGCCATCTTTTCAAACTTACTAATTTTTTTAAATTATGAGCACACCAATAAATCAGATTTAAGAGTTAAGGCATTGATTTTTAATACTTTTCAACAACATGGAAAATGTTTACCGTGTCAGATCGCTTGTCTGTCTCCATCTGTTCGCATTCTACTTGTAACTTCCGAAAGTTTGCTTGAATTTCGACAAAATTTTATGTATATTTTTTCAATGTAGCCTTATCACTATTGTGAATTATGTGTATAGCATCAGTATTTCGTTTACGAGTGATCAAAAAAGAGTTCTTTCATATTACTGTTTACTGGGCGGAGATTGTTTGAAATACACATAAATGAAGTAATGCCATATGGTATTGAAATTCGTTACAACATATTCCCTATCAAAAATAGCATTTATCGTTCGTTTACAGGGACGTTAAAAATATTTCGAAACACCAAAACACCATGAGCTATTAACAGTAATTGTTTGCAATGCATGGAAAACGGTGCACGAAACATTTATAGTTATTTTACAAGGCCAAAGAATCCGGACACATTGTCAGACGTGGGTTCAGTTGCTCGAAACGTGTTTTCGGTTATATTTTGTATTTTTCAGCTGAAGAAAATATCCATTTGCTAAGTGATACGTAAATGATATTCGTATACAGGGCCACACAAAAATAATCCAAATACACTATCGTCATTGCCGGATATTTCTTGAAATGCGTTTTGCAGCTGGTTTAAATTTTAGTGTGTTAAATGTGATGAGCATATTATCATTAATTTCTATACATGACCACTCAAAATAATTCGAATGAATAGGGACCATTTATAGATAATTATTGCTTGGTATGTATTTAAACTGAACGAAATTATATTTTCGATTAAAAAAAAACGCTAGACATGCTTTTCCTTCACACATTGTTGCATCAAATTAATTTTACAAACATTTGTGTGTAATGAATATAATATATATTGGCCGGTATACAGTGTGTCTGTGTATTATAAAAGTTGACACGCACTTTAATTTGTTACCTGCTGGAAATAAGTAGATAACGTAAATTATAAAAAAATTTAAAATAAAGTAAAAAAATAATATTGAAATAATATTGTCAATGAAATACTTATCTTGTTAATTTTCAAACATTTATACAATAACTCTTTATGCGACTCTCCTATTCAAAATTTGTCAGTCAAAAAAATTTTCCTTTTTGCTGCAATAAAATCATTAAAAATCTGCATACCTATATATTTCGAATTAAATTTAAAAATGAAGGAAGAAAGCTGACTTATAAAACCTTTTCGAACCATTTAAATATTACTTTATCAGTGAAAATGGTCCTGTGCACATATTAGCGATAGCATTTTTAGAACAAAATTAAATATTAATAAGTGTAAAAAGGGAAAAAAATGCCTCGCAAGTGTATCTAAATAAAAAGCTGCACGGGCAGAAATCATGTAAAGCGACAGTGTAGTTTTAAAACTTACAAATTAAAAATAACAATAAGAAGAATTGGCTAAGCATACTCTATGTATTTTCCGTCAGCTGCAGTACATCTGGGGGACAACCGCACATGTTTATTATCATCCATGATACTGTTACCTTCTTGTAATACTTCATAGCTTTTCTAATTTGATATATAGTCGTTGTCCCCTTCCTCACCCCCTGCATATTTCCTAGCTTATTTTGAACTTTCTTGCATCTTACATTGACTATTTATCTTCAAGTTTATATTTTTTCGGACGCCCTGTAAAAGTCGACCTTAGCTCAAACTTGAAGACTTTGTCAAAAAAAAAATGCAATACTTTGATAGCAACGTGGTTCAAAGTGGTTTTTAGCGACGAAACTTGATGCTTTAAATTTATAATAGTAATTTAACTTTAATGAATAATAATCTGTTTAATCTTCTAATTCTAATTTTTAGCGATTCATCCTTATCTAAGTGAAAACCACAGCCTTACTCAAAATTTGGAAAGCGGTAAATCATAGAATGGCTACTGATACAAAATCTAGAAAATATAAAGAGGTGAAATTTTTTTTTGAAAATAAGTATTTCTGTAAAGTTCACTGAAAGAAGGAAAATAATACATATTATTAAACTATGAGAGAATTAAATATATTGCTGTTGTTTTCAACCCATTTTCCCCCTTTTATTTAAATATTTAATAAATAAAAGAAATTAATTTGAGCCACTTTTTTACCCGCTTTCTTTTATCTTACATTTCTGTAATGTATGTGACAGTCAAATCTTGTGATTCATTTTTCACCCACTTCCTGTTGACGTAGAGCTTTGAAATTTGGAATATATATATGTCTACCTGAGGAAAATACATGAATTGGAGATTCATTTTTAAAAAATTGGATCCCTAAGGGGGTGAGGGGGGGTCAACGTCGGCACAAAAATGGCATTTACCACCATAGAAATAACATTACGATTGTGATGGAAAAAAAATAGATCCATTGTTTCAAAATTCATCCATTTTCACCACATTGCTGCCCGCATCAGTATGACATCATTGAGCGGCGCACACATTTGTGCTTTATAATGTAAATTGACTTTTTGTGAATTTTAATGAAAGTATGTTATACAACAGAACTACTACAGAACTTAAATACAACAGAACTACTTTCTGACAGTTTTTTTTAAATTCAACTTTGTTTATAATAGCCAATTCAAAAACTATGTAATCGAATGGCGTTTTTCACTTTTTGGTAAAGCAGAAAATCTTTCAGAAAATATTGTCAAAGTAAGTGTTTTGAACCAAATTTCAAGATGCGGTAGCAAGAAAGGGGTAAAACTTGTCGTCACTTGACAATAATAGCTTATTACTCAATAAGTATTTTTTTTTTTTTTTTTTTTTAATGGAAAACTTTATCCTATTCCAAATCGCTTCAACAGTCCGGACTGTCATTTGTTAAGCTCGTTTGAAAATTTGTCAGAAAATGCATCAGAAAGTTTCGCGTTGTTGAACTGAGAATTTGAGAACCATTTAAAATAAATTAATGTGAGCATTTTGAACAATTTAACCCATACGCATAGAGTTTTAGTAAAAGGTACAAAAGAAAAATGCATAGATAAGGAAAAAAAAAGAATAGTGTGTAAAGCTATTTAAATAATGAAATTCATAAGAAATAAACTAAATGAAATTAATAAGGTAACACGATGACGATGAATAATTCACAAACAATCGAACTAATGTGACACATTAAAAATTTTTTTTCCAAGCCATTTAAAAATATACAGTTAAAAAATGGTTTTCTTCAAGTCAAATTTTCTCATTCTTAAACACAAGCTGAAATAAAAGCATTTATTAACACTTTTGGTCACGTATACATGTTGCTTAATGTGCTGAGAATCCTTGATTATTCCCACCAGTTATTTTTAATTGTATACTTTACCTCATTTAATCTTAGCATTTCTGCGATTCAATTAAGTGAAAAATTCTGTTTTGATAAACAGATGGCAAAAGATTAAAAATTCTGTAAAGGACTCTCGTCAAAAATGGGTTAAAGATAAAGGAAAAATAAAACAATTGCATTTTCCAAAATCGTATTATGATCTATACTAAAACAAGAACGAAAAATCGTTCGTCAAGCATAGATTATGTAACACTTTCCAACGCTTCCAAAATAATTTTATAAATCATTACCGTTTAATAAGCTGAAAGATAACATCTAAGTAAACAATTTGGAAAACGCATAACATATTAAAAAACGTAATTTCAGGAATTTCCAACATATACAATATTAGGAAAAATATCCGAATACTTTTATTCAGCCCTGTATAGGATCTATAGATTTTTATATATACTACATAGGATTCTAAATTTTAGTTTAGTTAGGAAACGCGTAACACAGTTTAAAATTCTCCTTCTGGAGTTTCTGTCAATAAACGGAAATGTGTTCGCGAACTTTTGTGCTGCCTTGTATATGATCTACAGAATTTATACACACCAAATAATAGACAAAAAGTGAGTTAAATTTAAAATCGATAACGACAATAATATGTAAAAATTGCAGGGCAATCCGAGCCTATTTACGGGAGTTAGAGCACGGACAGACGGCAGACAAACCAAAGTCATAAACACTTTTCAACTAGGTTGGAAAGTGTTAAAAGGCTAAGATATAGGAATTTTTGACTAATGAAATTATGAGCAAATTTTTAACCAAATCGACGTAAAAATCAATTTGTGTATAAATTTACTCGGGCCGGGCCGAACTTTTAGCTTTTATACCGGGCCGGGCTCGGGCCAATATTTTTTTTGAACGGGCCGAACTTTTTTTTTTTAATTACGTTGTAATTAGGTGGGTCTATGGATCTCTTAAGCAGGGGACCTTCTAAGGGCGGTAAATTTTCACACGTAACGGCATCTGTATTCTTTATTTGAGAAGAATACAAACAAAAAACTTATAATCAGAGTAACTTATCGGTGGATAAAGTGCTTTCTTTGATAGAAATGCCTTCCTTGAAACTGGAAAAGGACCACCCTGCTATATAACTCTATCGCAATGACTATTGCTATTCCCTATACGACTAATTGCGTCGCTGCCAAGGGGCGCCAAATTGAGGGAGGCTAATCGAAATGTTGTGTGTGATCGAGACTGTGAAGAAAAAAGGATATAAGGAATTTCGTTTAAGAGTACTTCCTTTAAAATGTCATTAGGGAGTTTAGGTGCTTCAAAGAGAACTGATAAGAAAAACTAATGGAACCTAACCTTTCTTCTCCTTCTTCCTGTCCGGAAAAAAAACATAAAAATGCCTAGAGGCACAAAGCAGAAGTTTTCAAGTTTACATTCAAATAAGAATACGCATGATTTGAGGTTGGTGGGAGAGAAGGCAAACAGGATAACACAAAGGCCGTAAGCTTCATTCAGTCAACTATTTATTAAAATTGTCAAGTACACCTAATGACCAGAGGTATATTCAAACTAATCTTCGGATAGAGTAATATCTTATCTTTAGTCATGCTCATGGCTTGTTTTTAATTTGACAAATAGCTTATTTTAAGGTAATCTACTAAACGCACGTCTTTGTGGTGAAAATTTTTTCAACAATCCGAATAAGGTACGTTTCTCTAATCAAAAATATGTATCCAAATCAGTCCTTTTCAATGTCGACCGTGAAACACAAAATCTTAGGAATTGTTGGTGTAAGGTAAAAATAACATGCCAAAAATGCAATTCGAATGCTCAATATTTATTATATCTAATTAATGTAAATGAAGGCCTTAATATAACCGAATCAAACCAAGTATTTTTCGTATTATTTGATTAATTTATTATTTATTTATTTTAACTGTGTACTTAGCATGACATGCAAATGCGCAACATATTAAAAAATATATTTCTTTCATTAAAAAAAAAAAAAAAGAGCAAAATTAAAATTGCGTTAAAACGAGGTAATTTTTAAAGGTTTTTTTTTTCATTCATCATTAGGGATTATTTTTTAGAAAGTTTTAGGCTTTTTGACACATAATTAAATAAGTATTTTGAATTACTGGATTGCAATAACTGAAAATTTAATCAAATATTGTTAAAACCCATTCCGTGCAGGTGGTGCGAAAATGCACCATTCTCTTTTTTTAATTCTTAGAAAATAAATGTTTGAATCAATAACAATATTTTTCTTGAAAACTACAATGTTTGTTTTAACTATTAAATTCTTTTGGTTGCCAGTAGCAATTTTTATATTAAAAAAAATATACAGTGTCTCACAAAAGTGATGGGACACTTGTGCTTTATAAAAAGAAACTGCAATAAAATAAATAAACAAACATGTGCAAAAATTTTTTGGGTGTGTTTCATATTTAAAGTTAGTAACAATTATTACATAACATATATTTTGTCAAAATATTAAAATATTAATTTAGTAAAAATACAATTGTTCAGAACGGAGCAAAAAATGGCTCACATAAGTGATGGGACACTTACTTTTCCATCAAATATTTATCCAAAAATTTTACTTTTTAAAAGGTTTTAATATTTTGTTGGATTTCCTTTTACTTTTAAAACATGATTTAATCTTTTTGGGATGGATTCGACTAATTTTTTTGTGATTTCTGGAGTGATTTTACCCCATTCTTCTTGAAGCACCGATTTTAGTTGTTGTTTTGAAGAAATGGTGTGTTTGCGAATTCTTGATTCCAATTCTTGCCAAATATTCTCTATGGGATTTAAGTCTGGAGATTGTGGTGGTGTTTTTATTATTTCAGGACAGTTATATAGCAGCCAGAGTCTAACGTTCAGAGCAGTGTGCTTGGGGTCATTGTCCTGGTAGAATTTAAAATCGTTATGAAGGTTCAATTTTCGTGCTGAAGATTTCAAATTTTGCTTTAAAATATCAATATACTTGTACTGATCCATTATACTGTCAATAAAAACAAGATTACCAACTCCAGCGGACGACATACACCCCCATACCATAACTCCTCCTCCACCATGTTTTACTGTTGGTACCAAGTTCTGTTTGCGAAATTCTTCCCTGGGTTTTCTGCACACCAAGATTCTACCGTCAGAACCAAATATATTAAATTTACTCTCATCAGCAAATATAACTTTATTCCAGTAATCAGAATTCTTATTTATGTTGGATTTTGCGAAAGCTAGTCTGAGTTTTCTATTCTTTTCACTTACGAAGAATTTTTTCCTGGCTACTCTACCGTGATATCCGGCAGATCGAATTACCCTTCTAATAGTCTCAGGATTAACAATTATTCCATATAATGCTTGTAAATCAGCAGCAACTTTTGAAGCACTAATTCTTGGATTTTTTTTAATATTTCGAACGATAATTCGCTTTATTCCATTGGATAGCTTTGATGGTCGGCCAGGTCTTCTTTTATCCTGAATCATATGATTCTTTTTACAGTGTCTCACATAAGTGATGGGACACTTGTGCTTTACAAAAGGAAACTAATCAAATAAATTAAAAAAACATGTACACATTTTTTTTGTGGGTGTGTTTCATACTTAAATTTAGTAAAGATTATTACATAACATACATTTTGTCAAAATATTAAAATATTAATTTAATAAAAATACAAATGTTTAGAACGGAGCAAAAAATAGCTCACATAAGTGATGGGACACCATTATATATGCAACAAAAATCGTCTGAAATAAGCAATAAAAATATTTTTGGGGGTTTTATTTTTACTTAAAAGCAATTGGCAATAATTTATAAAATCGTCTGCAGTATTTCTCTCCAGTTTGTTTTGGAATTTTTGTGTTTTTTAGCTCTGTGTAGTCATGAATGCTAAACGAAAAGAAACTTCGCCTGAAATTCGAAAATTAGTTATTAATTTGCATATTGAACGTGGAAAATCTATTAGAAAAACTGCTGAAACAGTTAACTTGAGTCGTTCAACAGTTTTCAATATCATTAAACGATATAAAAAGAATCATATGATTCAGGATAAAAAAAGACCTGGCTGACCATCAAAGCTATCCAATGGAATAAAGCGAATTATCGTTCTAAATATTAAAAAAAATCCAAGAATTAGTGCTTCAAAAGTTGCTGCTGATTTACAAGCATTATATGGAATAATTGTTAATCCTGAAACTATTAGAAGGGTAATTCGATCTGCTGGATATCACGGTAGAGTAGCCAGGAAAAAATTCTTCGTAAGTGAAAAGAATAGAAAACTCAGACTAGCTTTCGCAAAATCCAACATAAATAAGAATTCTGATTACTGGAATAAAGTTATATTTGCTGATGAGAGTAAATTTAATATATTTGGTTCTGACGGTAGAATCTTGGTGTGGAGAAAACCCAGGGAAGAACTTCGCAAACAGAACTTGGTACCAACAGTAAAACATGGTGGAGGAGGAGTTATGGTATGGGGGTGTATGTCGTCCGCTGGAGTTGGTAATCTTGTTTTTATTGACAGTATAATGGATCAGTACAAGTATATTGATATTTTAAAGCAAAATTTGAAATCTTCAGCACGAAAATTGAACCTTCATAACGATTTTAAATTCTACCAGGACAATGACCCCAAGCACACTGCTCTGAACGTTAGACTCTGGCTGCTATATAACTGTCCTGAAATAATAAAAACACCACCACAATCTCCAGACTTAAATCCCATAGAGAATATTTGGCAAGAATTGGAATCAAGAATTCGCAAACACACCATTTCTTCAAAACAACAACTAAAATCGGTGCTTCAAGAAGAATGGGGTAAAATCACTCCAGAAATCACAAAAAAAATAGTCGAATCCATCCCAAAAAGATTAAATCATGTTTTAAAAGTAAAAGGAAATCCAACAAAATATTAAAACCTTTTAAAAAGTAAAATTTTTGGATAAATATTTGATGGAAAAGTAAGTGTCCCATCACTTATGTGAGCCATTTTTTGCTCCGTTCTGAACAATTGTATTTTTACTAAATTAATATTTTAATATTTTGACAAAATGTATGTTATGTAATAATTGTTACTAACTTTAAATATGAAACACACCCAAAAAATTTTTGCACATGTTTGTTTATTTATTTTATTGCAGTTTCTTTTTATAAAGCACAAGTGTCCCATCACTTTTGTGAGACACTGTATATCGTTTAATGATATTGAAAACTGTTGAACGACTTAAGTTAACTGTTTCAGCAGTTTTTCTAATAGATTTTCCACGTTCAATATGCAAATTAATAACTAATTTTCGAATTTCAGGCGAAGTTTCTTTTCGTTTAGCATTCATGGCTACACGGAGCTAAAAAACACAAAAATTCCAAAACAAACTGGAGAGAAATACTGCAGACGACTTTATAAATTATTGCCAATTGCTTTTAAGTAAAAATAAAACCCCAAAAAATATTTTTATTGCTTATTTCAGACGATTTTTGTTGCATATATAATGGTGTCCCATCACTTATGTGAGCTACTTTTTGCTCCGTTCTAAACATTTGTATTTTTATTAAATTAATATTTTAATATTTTGACAAAATGTATGTTATGTAATAATCTTTACTAAATTTAAGTATGAAACACACCCACAAAAAAAATGTGTACATGTTTTTTTAATTTATTTGATTAGTTTCCTTTTGTAAAGCACAAGTGTCCCATCACTTATGTGAGACACTGTATATATATACTAGGGGGCCTACCCCCTGCGAGCTACGCTCGCCAACCCCCGCTCAGACTTCCAGGCCTCTAAAAACATGACAGCGTGCTTTATTTTAAAAATATTGGTAAATCTGTAATTGGGTTGCCATGCTTTTAACGTTTTAATGGGGCATTTTTTTTATTATCATGGCCTCATATACATAGCTGCTGCGACAACTGACGACTGTTTTCGGGATTGATAAGTAAAATCAATTACAGCTTGAAAACCAGCTTGTATAAAATGGTTAGGTTTAAATTGTGGCTACCTCTGGGACTTTTATAACAACGATCTGTATTCTATTCTTCCTTTGCGTTTAAGGATGAGAAAAATTCCATCTGCTTGTGAATAACATTAAGAACCACGGTATTGAAAAGTACTATGTTATAGACATTTTCAGTAACAGGTTTTAATTTTCTCTCTATTTTAATGCACCATCATGCATATTTTCATGTTATTTTAAATATGTAAATTATTTATTTCAATTAATATGTATATACGAATTTTCTAATAATTATTTATCATACAAAATTAATTAAATATTTTGTGCATGCATGCCTGCATTTATTCGGCATTAATTGATGAGATATTTAAACAAATTTGCTATGCGCGATAATTTTACACCATGTTATGTCACTTGAATATTGTCCATAAGAAAATCGGGTTCTTTTCCAGTATAGGATTCTTTGCTTTTAGGTTTGGCGTAATTCGAGTTTCAAAAAGGGATAGATTCGTTAATATACATAGATTTGTTGCCAGAAGTTAGGGAAAAAAAAAAAAAAAAAAAAAACCAATGAACTTTTGGTGCTTTTCTATTATAAGGGTCTTGACTTTTTTTTTTTTATTCTCCTTCCGTTCAGTTGGACAATTATTATTTTATATATTCGTTTCAAATATCCGAATTAGTGATTTTATAAATTCGTTTAATTAAATTTTACAAAAAAATAACAAAATGATATCAATAAATAATAATTACTATTAATTCCTTTTCCCCCTTTCTTTTGCTTTTACATAAATGACGTCATTTGGACGAATTTATTCAAAATATTTTCAGTTTATAAATTAAATTAAATGCTGACAGACGATTGAATCCTGACGATAGAAATGTGATTTTTTTTTTTCAAATTTTCCTGAAAAACATAATTTAATCACAATTTTGTCTTCATTATCGATTGAAATAAAAGACAAATTCAATTTCAATTTGAAAATGACGAATAAAAAGAAATCAATAATCCCTATCGGGATCCTTTTCAATTTTTTTCCCTTTTTTGTCACAAAAAACTGAGTAATTAGTTTCCATCATTACAGAAATGTAATTAAAATTAGAAAAAAATTAATATCTCGAAAACTAATTCCAATTTCAAAATTCTTTTACCAGTTTTGACATCCGCGGATTTTTATGGACAATTGGTATTAATTTCACCATCAAGCGTTTAATATTTTATTAAAAATAGCCCTGAAACATAATCAGTCGTTTCATAAAATCGTTTCATAAATTCGTTTCATAAAATCGTTTCACAAATTCGTTTCATTAGGATTTTATATATATAGGGTAGATATTATAAAATGTAATTCTTTACAAAGAATGAGAAGTGACTGTATATTGTAGTCGTATTGCTCCTGCAATATAAATAGTAATATTTTTATTTCATGATTTTTTTTCCCATTTTAGAAAAAAATCATGCGAGTCATACTTTTGTTTCCTTATAATATCCGATTACATATATTTGTTATACATATATATACATATGTTAGCCGAAATTTCTCGCCCCAGTCCCTGTCCGACCCGTAGAAAAAAAATTGTTGGCCCCGTCAGGCTCGGTATAAAAGATATAAGTTCGGCCCGAGCCCGTACAAAAAAATTATTTTTACACCGATATGGTTAAAAATTGACTTGTACGAGGAATTCTGACAAAAAATAGTTATTTTAGCTTTTTTTTTTCGTGTTTATATTCTTATTTTTTTTAAGCGACCAGTGCTGCAAAGTTCAAGCACATCTGTTTCAAAATACTGCCCCTCCCTAGATTTATTCCTGCCTGTGTCCATGTAAACTATATATATATATTTTCTTTTGCGAATCTCTATTTGTATGTAAATGTCTGAGTTATCATTAATATCGTTAATCCGTATTCCATGGCTTGGAGACGTAAATATCTGAAAAATGCTATGCAATAAAATCTTCTGAGATGTAATCTCATAGCAAAGAATAAAAATCCGTTATAGCCAGGTTCAGGTACATCGTCTGTTGTTAATATATTATGCTCTTTTCTCACGTATTATGTTCATTTTGCATGGGTCAACACATTTTTCTGTTTAAGACATAATTCCGTCATAGCCTTCAGACAGGTTCCTTTTTACAGGTTTACTGTACTTATTAAAATGTCTAGAAATATATGTACTATTCTTTAAAAAGAATAAATTTTAATTGTAGAATAATGACGATTTAAAAAAATATTCATTTTTTGCAAAAATTGTTCGCCCGGGACAACTTTTACTTATTTTTTCACGGGTCGGGCTACTGATTTTCATTCGAGCTGGGTCGGGAGTCGGGACCATGCCTGAAAATTTCGGCCATACAGACCTCTAGGAAGAATGAAGTCCGGGCCCGGCTCGACACGAAAAAGAGAAGTCTGGCTTGGCCCGGCCCGAGTCTGCAGGAAAAAGTAAGGCCTGGGTACGAGCCGGCCCGGAAAGAGTTATGACCGGTCTGTACCCGTCCCGAGCCTATAGAAAAATGTAAGTTCCGGGCCAAGTCTCTTGTAGGAAAATTGTTCCGAACCCGTGCAGACCTCTAACATATATAATTCCTGCTGATAGTTTTACAATTCTTCTAATACAATCCCCCCCCCCTCCCGGTATGTCAATAGTATGAACTATTTCTTATAAGATAAGAACTATTTCTCATAAAAAAATTTAACAATAAGCAAATGCGGCAGGTAATGGGTTAGTTAAATATAATTAAAAAAAAAATTCAAAAGTTAACTAAAATTAAACACACGCAAACTGTATGTGACAGTTTGAATCAAAAATTATCTGAGAAGTTCGTATAACAATAATAAATGTTTTTTTTTTTTTTTTTTTTTCTAATTTATCGAAAATTATTATAACTGAGCCCTTTTTAAAATTCAACATTTAAGAGAGTGATCGCGATCAGTTTTAAACCCTCAAAAAATCCATGTTTTTTTAAATAGATATATATTTGAAAAAAATTGTTTCGAATAAAACAAACTGCATGAAAATAATCAAATTAAAACTGTCATGTTGAAATTAATAATGTATACTTTAACACTGACTCAAATTTATTTTCCACTTTGCATGCGTTTTTCTCAAAACAGGATTTTACTGCTTGTGTACACTGTAAAAACACTTTTGAAAGATAGATTAATTGTTTAGTATAGATATGCATAAAATGATTATAGTAAAATTTCTACCTACTTTTCGATTACTTAAATGACGTAAAATTTATTTGTTGCAATTTGAATGTCTTTTCTTTATGTGATGTATACAGTGCCGTAGCGAAAGAAAATTTTTGGGGGGGCAAAAGGCAAGATTGGCCGACTCAAAAATGTTTCAAATCCGAGTAATGTAAAATAGTCAATCTGTCGCATTATTTCTTAATTAATAGTTTTTGCAATTAATTTTAACTGATTAATTATAATTGATAATTAAAAATAAAATATATGATTTTGTATTCCTAAAATGTTTCTTATAGATATAACTCAGTAATTATTTAAAAGATTTACCAAGAACTTTACTGGAGAAAAAGGAAGAAAATATGTATTGATAAGAGAAAATCGTACAGTTATATTTGTGAAAAACACATGTGTTTAGAATGATAGAGAGAAGTGAACCTGTATGTTATGCTGTCGCGAGGATAGTAACACACTCTTAGTCTTTTTTAGTTTGTATCGGTAAACATCTAACCAAAAGAGCCGAGTTTAAAAAAATTTCAGTAGAGGCACAGACGTTTCGGCGCCGACAGGACAAATCCGTCTCCTCCCTTTCTTAGTCCAGTAGAAATAGCGCAAAAAAGGGTATTGCCTTGCAAAAATTTGGGTAACTCTGATTTTTGGATTTGTTGCATTGGTTGACCCTCTAATAAAAAAAAAAAAACAAGTTTTCGACCTTCTAGACCTTGTGCGTTTTTTACAATATCGAAAAAAGCAATATTTTTCGGCACTTTTTTCGATTTTTATTAAATAACTCGATTTCAGTGTGTTGTACAGAAAAAGCACTTTCACCATTTTGTAGAAGATAAAATTCTCTACAACATTCACTATTCATGTTTGTAAATTGTCCAAATAGGGGGTGAAATACGGAGCCAGGAAAATAGGGTAAAATTTGCAAAAAGTGCAAAAATCCACAAATGACGTTAGTTTTTGCTTAATAACCAACTTTTAATGCGTTTTAGAGACAAAAGTGTCATAATAAAGTTTGTAAAGCATGAAGTAGTCTATAAGTTTCATTTATTAGATCATTAAATATCTATAATACTCTAAAAATCAGAACACACGATTTATGGTTAAAACAGGAAAATACCGCCTGACAAGTCACTAATTTAAAAACGAGCTTTTATTTTTGATATTGATTAAACGATGCAATTAATTAATTATAGCATGTACAATAAAAGGTAACTGTTGAATAGTTGAGGGGGTGGGGGGGGGGGAGCGAAGTTAACCAAAAAACCTAGTCGGTAGATATAAGCGCGGCAAAGAGATTGAGCCAAGAATTCAAAGTCGAAAGTAAAATTAATAGCTGGGAATAATGTAAAAGAATACTTGAAAGATAAATAAGACATAATTTAGAAATTTTAAAAGGGAAAAGGAGTATCTAAGGCAAAAACTAAGGGAGGTGGGAGCAAAAGGAGCAAGTGGCCCGGGTGCTAGAATTGAAAGAGAAGAGGGCACACAATGAAGATTTGGTTTGTTGTGTTTATATTAATTTGACCCACATATTTTTGTTAGTTCGTCAATGGTAAATGTATCTCAGGTTGCAAATGTTAGTCCAAATAGAAAGAATACCAAAAATTATACTTGATAAGACAGAAACCTGTATAAAGAGGAATTGTTTTCTGGTGTTTTGAATTCAATTTTAAATTTTAAAATAAAGAAAATATCAGAAACTTATCCTGAACATAATCAAAAAAGTATAAATGTGCAGAAAGAGCTCGTCGCTTGAAGATTCATACTTCTGCTGAGGTGTTAAGTTCAATGAGACCATGTTTCCACAGATGCCACAAGAAAAATTGTTGGGGAATGAAACAAACAAAAAACTTTTCATTTCTATGCTTCGAAATGAATTTGAAAAAGCACAAATGATCACTAAGCAGGCCACTGAAGATGCAGATGTGCTAACAGAGAACACAGCTATATCCTTAGCCCGTGATTACGATGCTGTCATTGTCAATGGTGTAGACATTGACCTTCTTGTTCTTGTTGCTTCTCTAGTTCCAGACAATGTTTATTTCCGAAGGACCGGGAGAGGGAAACTGCCTGATGTTATCTACTCCAACAAGTGTTTCAAGTTTAAGGAAGCTGCACAAAATATTCTTTTAATTCATGCAGTAAGTGGTTGCGAGACCACTTCTGCGCTCTACAACCATGGGAAAATGAAATATTGCAGAATTCTTCAGAACCCATCCCTGAACCAAAAAGTTCAAATCTTTAAAGATTCAAATGGAGTGAGGCACAAACTTGTTGAAGCCACAGAAGCTGTACTTCTTGCCCTGTATGGAGGTGATCCCAGCCAAAACTTGAATGTATTGCGGTATGTCAGCTTCGCTAGAGCAGCTAACAATTTTAAATTAAATTTAGCGAGACTACCACCTACTCGAAATGCTACTGAATATCATGCATTCCGAACATACCTACAAGTTCAGACACGGCTGGGAAACGAAAAGGATCCTCTTGAATGGGGCAGGAAGAGGGGTGGTCATGGGCTCATTTTAGTAACTATGATGAACGAACCCGCCCCTCAAACTCTACTCGATTTCATATCTTGCCAATGCAAAAAAGATTGCAGTACGAAGTGAAGTTGTAGAAAATCCGACTTGAAGTGCTCAGTTATCTGTGTGAAATGCCACAACCAACTATGTGGTAACGGTCCTGATATTATACTGGACCTTGAGGACTTTGATGACCTAGAACAACCAATCGAGTCGAGTACAGAGACGGATGATGAAGTATCTGAGACAATGGCATCATTACCAGGGCCAAGCAGTAGAAAAAGGAAACATATATGACAAAGCGACTATATAATACTTACTATGTATTTGTTGATTAATTTATTGTGCATTCTATAATTAATTAACCACATCGTGTTTTCAATATCAAAAATAAAAGCTCGTTTTTTAAATTAATAACTTGTCAGGCGGTATTATTCTGTTTTCACCCAAAATCTTTTTGCTGTGATTTTTAAGGTCTATTACTAATATTTAATTATCTAATAAATGAAACTGTAGACTATCTCATGCTCTAAAAAGTTTATTATGACAGTTTTGTTTCTAAAATGCACTATAAGTGGGTTTATTGAGCAAAAACTAACGTCATTTGCGGATTTTTGCATTTTTTCCAAATTTAACCCTATTTTCCGGCTCCGCATTCCGTATCTCTCCTTCTATTTGGACAATTTACAAACATGAATAATGCATGTTGTAGATAATTTTATCCTCTACAAAATGGTGTACGTGCCTTTTCTGTAAAATGCACTGAAACCGAATTATTTCAGAAAAATCGAAAAAAGTGCCGAAAATTTTTGGTTTTCTGATATTGTGAAAAACACACAAGGTCTAGAAGGACGAAAATTTGGTTTTTTTATTAGAGGGTCAACCTTTACAGCATACCCAAAAATCAGAGTTACCCGAATTTTTGCAAGGTAAAATGCTATTCTACTGGACTATTCTATAAGTTTCAGAAATATATTATTGTGAAAGTCGGAAGTTGTAGAATTCCGACAATGTATAGTTCAGAAAATTAGTGCAAAACTGGATTTGCAGGATTATCTGGAGATCATAACAAAAGACTTTTATCTACACCAGACCTGACACCTTTTCTGTATCTATCCCTAGTGGTCTGGGCCTGGAAAGAATTTTGCTTTACATATCAAAGAAAATACGTGTGAAGATTTGTCTTATAAAGAAGATATTTTCTGTTGCTGATTAAATCTCTCTACATTAAAAAAAAGTAACCTACGCTGCCGCCGCTGTCAATTAAGATTTTGTGCCTTGAAGTCTTTCTGGACTAATATCTAGAAAACTATTGCATGTAAAATTTTAAAAATTGGTAGTTTTATAAAGAAATGTTCGATAAACACGCTGAAGCAAACAGTTTTTAAATCGAAGAATTATTTTAAGAGATATTTAAAATCAAAGTTCGTCAAAACAGTTTTTTGAAAAAAGTTTTATAGGAACGAAAACTATCCGCAGGAATTTAACCATAATTTGTAAGGATATAGTTGACAAGTTTGCGGAGTGCAGACTGCAATCACTTTTTTAATTTGAGTAATTTTTTCAGGTTATATTTCAATTTTTTATTCAAAATTTTCATTATTTTAACGAAGATTTATTTCATATTTCATAAATTCCATTATTTGAACCGTTGCCAATTTTTTATTCAAAATTTTCATTATTTTGACGAAGATTTATTTCATATTTCATAAATTCCATTATTTGAACCGTTGCCAATTTGTAAAATAGCGCACGTAATAACATTCCCTTTCAATTAAGAAATGTATTTACACGAGACTATTAAAAACAGAAATAAAACTTTAAAATAATATTTAAATGATCACGTGTTAAAAGCAATAAATGTAGAAAATGACGTAATAAAAATATACTTGCGCGTGAATATTACAAAGAGAAATACGAGTAACTAGGGAAATTCACGTCACATTTAAAATGATAAAAAAAAACAATATTTCCAAACAATTTCAATTAATTATTATATTTTCATGAGAGATCAATTTATTTCGACATATCTTTTACCCATTATTGCAAATTTTAAAACAGCGTAAATAATAATATTTCCTTTCCAATGTCAAAATTCTTCTATTTGTTTATTTGGTGTTACAGTTTAACGATATTTTTTTTTTTTTTTTTTTTTTTTTTTTTTTTTTAATGAAAATTGATTGACGGGGTAATGGAGAAGTATCAAAAGACAAATAAGCGTTGAATTAAAAATTCCCCGATGAAAAAACTAACTCGTGTAACGCATCTGATGTCAACTGAAAGTGACGCGACGCCACGATTATGCACGTTTGGCGCTAAATCATATATTTTGGTGACAGTTACAGTTGTAATCTGTTTCAACAGCAGTTGATTCGACCTTAAAATCCCTCAGTCAAAGGAAAATGAATGGAAACCCTGTTACAGCAGATCGCCACTGGTTGTTTAATTATAATACAATCTTCCGTAATCGTTTTAGAGATGATCAAATCAGTGTTTTTAAATCATGCGGTGTCAGAACGGGGGTTGGCGAGCGCAGCTCGTAGGGGGCAGAGCCCCCTAGCATTTTTTAAAAAAAGTAAGAAGTTTTTTAGGTATTAAATGTTAAATGCACGAATATTTTTTAAATTTATAATTTATTCATTTTCTTTTTTTAAATAGTTTTAAAAATTCTTCGTTTTTATTTTCCAAACGTTCCTAAAACAGTTCCAAAGGGCGTAAACATCATATCGTTGCTAGAACCTACTATGTATCAAGTATAAAATTTAATGAATTTTCTTAAGCGACTTTCGCATTCGGTCGACCTAGTTTATATATTGATAGTTTCTAGCTATATAAGTTGCGAGTGTTGCTGTAGGACAAATTTATGATATTTTCAAATCAATAGATCATATTCATTTTTTCCCCTATTGGCCTCTGTATCTACGGCCGACTTAGCTTTTCCATGTGCGGGTAAGGTATAGTATATGTCCAACATTTCCGGCTCTGTAGACAAGATTTATACATGATAATTTTTTTCAGTGGGTAGGCCGACTAGCTATTTATGTGATTCAAAAATGTGAAAACGTGACTTTCATACCGGCTGAACAGATAGATCTATTGAAACCATTACTTTTTTTATTCATAACATATCTATTGATAGACCGACTACCTTTTGCCATATGATTGTAAGGTTGCAGTGAAATGCATTCTGAAGACTTAAAGTCCTACCAACCAGAATTTTTCCGAATTGTTTTTTTTAATCGGCCTACTGACATACTACAGAGACACTAATTAAATCTGCTGATAAGCCGACTGAATCCTTTTACCAAACATTGGGGGGGCAGCTGCCCCCCCTGCCCCTCCGCTCGCTACGCCCCTGGATGTATACCTTAAAAAGCACCTTCTAATCCAAAAAAGTAAAATATGCGTCATTTGACACAAACGTAAGATAATGTCGATATAATAATTTTATTCATAAAAAATGATCTATCTGCAAACGAAACGATTATTATTATTATTATTATTTACAATGCACACAAGTAACGAAACACATTTTTGTAGAAAGCACACCCAAAGTTATCAATCGGAGTCTTTGTTAAAGTACACATTTTTAATTTCAAATTGATCCGTTGTAAATTGAATATTTTCATATGGTTTGTTTTGTTTGATTCAAAATTAATATATTTATTTCGAAAATATGAAAAATAAAAAAAAGCGATTTTTTTTAATATATTTATTTCAAAAATATGAAAAATAAAAAAATCGATTTTTTTAAAATTTTAAAACTGACTCACCAAATATATAATTAATTGATAGTTTCTGTGAACTAAATAACGAGACGGGATCAAGTTCGTAGCTAGGTGGGGACCAGGTCGGGCAAAGCCCGACCTGCAAAAGATTTTGCCCGACCTAGCGTGAAACTTTACATCCCGATTAAAACATTAAATTTCTATTATTTTTTTTATATATATAAATTTTTGTCTAATCTAGTGTGAGACTGGACTTTCCGATCACTTTATCAGCCACTATTTCACTTTAAATTTCCAATTTTTTCCATCTTCTTGCCAGATCTAAGCAAATATATATAATATACATATATACACACAATTAATATACATATATATATATAATATATACATATATAATATAATATACATATATATATATATATTTTTTTTTTTTTTGGAACCTCATGGAGGATATCTGAAGTGGTATTTAATTACGGGTGAATGTGACCTTAATGTCATAACAGTCTTAAGCATAAACAATATGTATAGCTCTTTAAAAAATATATACGGAAGAAATAGCGATGCTTTATAGGAAATGGACAGTGAAATAAATTAAAAAATATTTTATATTTGACAGACTCTTCGACACTAAACATTTTGTATAAATAGTGTTTATTATTTTTTTTTAATGTAGCACGGAACAAACAAACAAGTTGGAAATGTACGTTAAACGTGACAAATGAGGTGCGACCGTACTATAACTAGTTTTACAGTGTAAAAAAATCATCTTTATTATTTCCGTGAAATGAATTATATCGTCTGTTACGAGCGAAATGAGCATGTCTTTTTTTAATTATTAGTGATGCCACGTTTACAGATGCGAATTTTTTTCGACACCAGACAGCGCTGCAAAATTCAACATGAGATATTGCTTTACGAATGATTACCTCCATGGTTTAATATTTCTATGACTCATGATGAACGAATCTCTTGTGTTTATTTACTTTAATGATTTGAGATATTCTGCTATTAACCTAATTTCTACTGAAGTTATCTCAGAATCTATACATTTTTTAATGTAACTCATCACTTAAGCAAACCATTTTTTTGAATGATCTTTCTAAAAATGTAACTTTTATGCAATTTTAATCGAAGAAATAATGTTGAATAAAAATGACAGCTTGGCACATGGAAAAAAGAAGTAGTTAGCAGGTTAGCCCGTATTTGTTTTCCTCAGTCACATGACTTGCGCTTTTTATATAGATTACGTATGATAGCATTTAATAGAATAAAGAAAACTGTTTAATATCTTTTTAGGTTGTGATTCGATTTTCACAAAATTTGAAATGACTCGACAAAATTTTATAACGATTCTATATATTACATTTCAAACCATCGGTTGGGTAGTTTTTGTTTTTTGCGGACGGGCGGACGGACCAGACGACGACTATAGTTGCTACGCATTTATATAATTACGAACGCACTTAAACTGGGTTGGGTTGGGTTGATTATTGACGGCCAATTATCTACACTAGGGATATAGGCCCGGGGGGAGTGCCCTTCGTGGGGGTCTTTCTAAGGGAACCTAATCCGTATTTACGCATGGATAAATCCACGGCTCGAAGAAAACCACGAAAACTCCGAACGATTAGGCCGACGGGCGCGATTGGGATCGAACCCAGCACTTCCCGTCTACCAGCTTCGAGAGCACAACCTCTCAGCCACTGGTGGGGCCGCACTTAAACTGGAATTGTTTTGTCTGAAACTGAGTCAGCACTGGGTTGTGCTAATTAGATCTTGAATAAACTATGTTTAATTCTTTAAACATAAATGATTCCGTGTTATTGTAGCAAGTGTTGATGCAATGTAATTTACCATACAGTGTTAACAATATTTGCATTAATTCTGTATTAATCTTAACATTATCTTATAAAAATCCATTTAAAAAAATTATGAAAATATATTGTTTTTATGCTATTTTTTCTATAATTTACGGCTTTTTCAGAACTCAACACAGAATAACAAATAACAACAGAAGCGTGATAATTTTAAGACTTCATCTGTTTGAAAAACCAGAGCACCACAAAAAAATAGGATTGTGCTGTCATAAAATGGCACAGTGTGTGTGTCATTAAATGTGCAGTCATAGAATTACAAATATCTTATTGAAATTATTATTTTCCTTCAGAAAAAAAAATAAAATTAAATATTTGCGACATTCATATTGTTTCAAAAAGATGTAACAAACTGTAAGAAATGGCAGAGCACACTTATAACTAACACTTTTTGCACAGAAAACCAGGGTCGCAGTCCATGAATTCGGACAAAAAATAAAGCTTATCTATTTCAACCAGAACTCTGATATTTATGCAGACATTTAACAATAATGGTGATAGTTTAATAAAAATTTCAAGTCTTACCTTTCTTTATGTGGAATACGAAACTACGAAAAATTCTGGGAATGCATAGTAATTCGGTCAGTGACATCGTACATACATTCATTTCGAAATATAGATGGCCTAGTTCAGCGCTATGTTTGGACGCAGATGATGATAACTTCCATCAATTTTTGTGATATTGTTGCATTTGGCAAAAACGTCTATTGAAAATTTCGTTAAAATAGCTTCATTATTGTTAAAGTCTTGATCAAGAATTCGTGTTTGGCCTGAAATGAAACATTTCATGTTTTTGATTGAACAAATGGATTGCCACCCTGAATTCCTACACATTTAATTTTTTCGCGTGTTTGTATTATTCCACCCTTTAAACTTAAAAAAGAAAATCATTATGACATAATTACACGAAAAATATATTGATACCTCAGAAGACCATCCTCAAATTCAAATCTGTTATTATCTGACACATCTCCAGAATTTATTTTTATTTGTAAACACATAAAACTGACAGATGTATTTATAATCGAATAGCGTTTTCCAAATTTCGATAAGGCACGGGATATTCAGAAAATTCAGTAAAAGTTGGCATTATAAGCTGAATTTCCAGACGCAGCAGTGTGAAAAAGATCGTCATGAGACAACAATGGCTTACAACTTTAAATGTAATACATTTATCAAAAAATGAAAAACCCTATTTGATTTTCAGTCATTTCAGTAGTTTTGCTTGAAATTTTCCTACTTTTGAGTCGGTGAAGGTGTCAGAAAAATTCTTGTTGTTAAGAGTAGATTTTTCTTTTTCCAGAATGGCCTTAAATTAGAAATAAATTTTATTCAACAACTAACTAACTGGCCTTGCGTTACCAAGGCCGTGATAATAACCTTAAACAGAACTCAAGTTCGTATGTTTTTTTTTTTTTTTTTTCTTTAAAGAAGCTGAAACAAGTGTTTTAAGAAGGAGATTAATATTGAAAATTGATGGTAGCTGAGGTTCGATAAATTTTTTTGTCGTTTAAGTAGTACCTGAAAGTCCTAAAAAGTTGTTAGGGAAAAAAAAAAAAAAAAAAAAAAAATAGTCAATCGGACAGTTTTTAAGGAGCTATAGTAGCGGCCCAAAAGATGACAACTGATAGTTTTGAGCAGGGAAATATGAGAAAACATCAAAAGATTCTAGTACTTAGCACTTTAGATCTTCAATTAGTCGAAATTAAGCATATAAGGTATAAATTATCATTAGAATAAAATTTTAAAGAAATGCTCACAAAAGTGCCCTAGGACCCCAATAAAAATATGAGGGTTGTGGCCCGGGGACAGGAGTCCAATACTAAACTTTAAAGTTATGCATTGAGATGGTGACATAATTAGGGGAATGAAAAATACATGCAACACAAAAAGTTAAAGAGGCACCGGGCCCGGGGTCCTAACTGGCTGAAGAAATGTAGGAATAACTAAAAGGAGAAAAATCCCAAAACCGAAGAAGATCGGATTAAAATGGGACAAATTAAAAATTTAAGGAGCAAACATTTCAAGGGGCCCCTACCGGCCCAGGAATGGTAAACGTAAAAATGGGGAGGGGGGGGGGAATGGATAAATGAGGAAATGGATCCCAATGAGGAAAAGGATCCCAAAAACGAAGATCGGATAAAAAGGGACGTTATATTAATAATTTAGGGCACAAAAACTACAATGGGCTCCAAGGAGCTCGGATCTTAAAAAACTGAGCGACATATGCATAAAAACCTGTCTTGGTCAACCCACCACCAACTTTTCAGATTTCTAACGTGCGGCAGATTTCGCCAGCCATCGCACTCACAAAGAGCGAAACTTTCTTTTATTAGTACTAGGGAATCGAACCCGGGCTTCCCGGGTTACAGAACGCAGGCGAAAACCATTTTTTCCCCCTAAATCTAATAGATTTTTCATATTTTTATTTGTCAAAGTTGCTGCATTTAGTGATTTTTTTTTTACTGGTTTCTTTGCTTTTCTTGGTGCGTGAAGCGCTCATACATGCGGTATCCATCCAATATTTTTTTTTTTTTTTTTTTTTTTTTTTTTGTACTAAGTGTTTATACATGCGATCAAGAATTTTGTTTATTTTTTATTTTTTTTGGTATTATTAATACAGGGAGTTCGCTGCATCCAGTGATGCTTCTTTGTTAATTTATTATTCATCATCTTATGCATGCGATATAGTGATCGCGATTTTAACGAATTTCATGTATATTCGTTTTTTCTAACTTCGCAATGACCGTTAACATTATTTGCAATACTGATGAAATATGAATTAAAACGTTGTTTCTTACTGCTCATATTAACTTTTTATATGCATTTTTATTAAATTTGTGAAATAATTTTTTTATATTTTATTCATAAAAAGGCAATATCTAAAACAATATCTTCTGTTTATATTATCTGTTAAAATATCCGATGTTTGTTTATGGTGTAAACAAATAATTTTCTTTTAAATTTCTATTACAAAGCTTCCTTTTCTCCAAAATCGTCTGAACTAATCAAATTTTGAATCCGGTATAACGCTACTCTCATATAAAGGCCCTCTATTCTTGTGACGTTTTTATTTCAAAATTCATTAATTTTACTACCTGTAACTATTTAAAAATTTATAATGGCAGCATTCTTCCATTTGTTTATTGGGCGTTTCAAAATTCATGCTTAAAAATTATTTTATAAGCCATAATATATCAGGCAATTAAGATATAGTTTTCAAACAAATTGCATTTGAAAGTAAATTTTTTTCCCTCTGTAACCGTGTAAAAATTAAAAATGTGCTATGTTTAGAAATTAAAAAAATTGCAATAGCAAAAATCACAAAACCGAAATTTCATCGTCAGCTGTTGCCATTCGCAAAATGACGTATGCGTTACGCACGGACACGTTTGGCCTTTATAATATAGATAGATAGATAGATAAATTGATTTCACATAGATCAGTTTGTATTGAGAAAAGTAAAAAAAAAAAAAAAAAAAAAAAAACTGATTCAGTCAACAATTTTTTATATTTTCGACGGTGCGTTTATTTATTTTAGTAATGCATTTTCAACAAACAAAAATAATAGCTAAGAAAACACATAAATTTTAAAGAAAATAAGTGAAAATTGCCCAGAAAACAGTGAGTAAATGAAAATAATTTCTGAATATTGATTGCTTGAAACCGTAACCCATTTTTATCATAATAACTTTAATATAAAATAACTTTTAAGTGTTAAGTTCACTAAGAATCACATTTCAAAATAAAATGAAATTTTTGTCATAGTAAAATAATCGTGGCTAAAAATGTGACCCTTTAAAGGATCTCTTATTTCTAGCAGTCTATTATCATTCAGGAACCAAAACCACCCTTAGATCTCAAACACAACCTTTTCCGTAGAACTTCATACGTTCATTCACTATTACCCGTCGAACAGATGTTTCCTTTATTCTACCCCCACTCCTGGAAACAGAAATTCAATGACGTACTTACTGGCGTATTTATTGGCTAGCATTATTCAACCACCCAAAGCAAGTTATCGCTCTGACCATCGCCATATATTATCTTATATAATGTTCCTTAAAAGTTGTACAACTGGTGTTATTATTTTTATCATGTTTCATATGTCTATCTCAACAAAAATAAACATTTCAAACTTCCGTTATACGAGGTTACCAGAAGAACGCCAACAAAAACACCAAATCGCCAGCTCCATTACCGGAGATGACGTCAAAAACATGGAAAAAACATGGACTCACGTGACTCGTTGCCATCAATTGGAATGCCCTATAATACAGGCTGAATCGCGATTTTACAAACCATCACGCGTATAGCGATTGTAGGCGGTGTCGAATGATGATTGGCTAAAAGATGGTTACGTAGTTGGTGAGGGGAGGAGTTAAAACGTATTAAATAAATAAGTGTAATAAAAGCAAATACACTTGTGTCAAGGAAAGGGCATGTTTACAAACAAACAGTTCCATCAACCAATCTACCACTGCATTTTTATCGCATCTATCATTACAGGAAACGTCATAGCGACGTAGGCTAATCATATCATAGACCGGTTTAACATAGACCAATCAAATCCCTCCATCTCATGTGTACTGTAGGAGCCGTAAAGAACGAACATGTTTTTCTCCCAAACCAACAGTAGTTTAACCAACAGTGACGTCAGGTGCCCTTTCCTTAGTTTTGATGTATCGAGTTGTGTCCTTTCCAATTTTTTTAGAGTTTTGCTTTGATCTTTATTGAATTAGTTAATAAAGAATATCTATTAACAGTGCTTCTTAAGCATTGATGTAAAGATAAGTTGATCTTTATCAATTGCTCTGCAATATTTTATTGTCAATTAGATAATTAAATTTTAATTAGAATTAAGTTAAACAATGTTAAATTATAATTATAATTAAGGTAAATAAAAATAAAATTTTTTATTACATACAATGAAATTTAATATAAGATAATTTCAAGAATTAAATTAAATTTTAATTCATATAAGCTATTTTTTAATAACTATACGAACATTTATTAAAATGCAATAACTCCTAAACTTTCATTAATTTTTTTTTTTTTTTATTAGAACTTTAGTAACAGATGATTATCAAATTAGCAGAATTAATTAATTAAAGTTTTCAACTTTTAAACTTAAGCATTATTCTTAAAAATCTCTATTAATTTACTAAAATTCTTTTTACCAATTACTGGTTGATCTGTAGTGATAAAGTTCTGGAAGATTACCATATTTAAAGTTTTTTTTCTATTATTTTATTATTTAAAATTTTAATTATTATTTTTATTTAAATAAGTATAATTAATATGAATTAATATTTTTATTTAAATATATTCAATTAATATATTATATAAGTATTATTATTTAAACGTATAATTAATATAAATAAATGTTATTATTTAAATATATAATTAATATAAATAAATATTATTATTTAAATATATAATTAATATTATTATTAAAATATATAATTAATATTATTATTGTATAATTAATATTTTTGCGTAAAGGTTTGTAATACATTCTCTTGTGATTAATTAGCAAGATATAAACTATGAGAAAAATAAACCAATCTATGTTAAAGAGAAGCTTGGGTTTTGTAGACATAGCTTGAAATATGATCTTAATGTTTCGGTTGATACATTTTGTACAAACCCAAACATTACATGTATGTTAATGTTATTTGTTATTAATAATGTGTAATAGAAACAAAACGTTTTTGGTAACTATTAAAATCCGGAAGCTAGGACTTTTTGTTTTTATTTCTGTTTCTGCTTCTTCTTCTTTTTATTTATTTATTTATTTTTATTTTTTTTTTGTATATGTCGTCTACATCAGTAATCTATTTATTAAAAAAAAAAAAAGATTGTATATGTCGTCTACATCAGTAATATAAATTTTAATGTCATCATGATTCCAAGAATTTTGTGAATTGGAATAGCAGAAAATCATATACAGGGACTGTGTTGATTTCATGATTTTACATGTTAATTTTGGTACATTTAGGCTAAAAACAATAACAACCAAACTAAATTATTATAAATAGATTAAATAAAGCATACAATGGCATCATTTCATAACTGTATTACAAATAATAATAGTGAAAGTAAAGGAGATAAATCTATCTAACACTAGTAATAATAAATATAGTTATCATTATTTTTATTTTGCAAAAAAAAAAAAAAATGTTGAATAATTAATTGCTTATTTTACGAACAGATGGTGCCACTACACATTTTGTGAGCATTATTATTGCATATTGGAGGGTTTATGTGTGTTTTGTAATAAACCATTTAAATTATTTAAATAAAAAAATAAATTTACATGTGTATGTGTATTTTTAACGGCTTAGAAGTTGCATGGATTTTAGGCGTTTAAGTGTAATTTGTATAGCTTTTTAAATTATTTAAATACTGAATGAATTTTTTTTTTTCAGTTAAATTTTGGCAGTGGATACATGCAATGTTTGCAAGCTTTTAATTGTAAAAAGAAAAAAATAATTCCAAAATTAAATGAATTTGTTTGAAAATTTTGTATTTTACGCTGTCTTGACTTAAAGATATGAAGGAAATAGTTTGTTTAATAAACCTTTAAGTTCAGTAAAAATTTTAAAACTAGTATATATAAATTTGAAATCTTCATTTCTTAAGTCGATTTTATGAAATAAATAACTATATAAAAATCTGTAAACTGCATTGCTTAAGTATATGTTGATTTTATAAAATAGCACAGTTCAAAAAGTTTTTAACAATCTAGTAATTTTATTTTCGATTATTAATTCAATTATGATTATTAAAAAAATAATAATAAACATTAGAAAGCTAACATTTATTTGCTGTGCTTTCAGTTTATTCTTGTGAAATAATGTTTAATATGTTTTTCTTTGTTTAATTCTAGCTAATTGTACTTAGTATTTACAATAAATAAAATTTAAAATAAAAATTACAAAAAAAAAATGTAAACATGTAATTTTTATTTGAAAATTGGAAGTTATAGATTATAGATATTAAAGAATATAATAATTTATAAATTAAATATGTTTAACTTTATGTAAGGTTTGTTATGTATCAATAAATTATGCTGGACGTAAAGTTTTTTCCCTTAAAAAATGCACACAAGCTACTACAAATTTAAATTAGTTTTCACCAACCTTTAAAATTAAAATATGTTTTATTTTTCTATTTAAAAAAAAAAAAAAAAAAAAAAAAAAAAAAAAAAAAAGAGAGAGAGAGAGAGAGTTGAATTAGATAATGACCTCTGAAAATACAAGAGCTAGAAGTATTTGATTTGCTGTTTCAAATTATACTTGTACATATGGATTGTTTTCTTTTAATTGGAGTTAGTTAATAATTTTTTGTTAGACACGTTTAATATGTCCTAAGCATCATTAAAAATAAAGCAAACATGAATATGCAAGATCAGACTTTCTTATGAATCTTGAACGAAATGAAAAATATCCTCTTCAAGCGCATTAAGCTCCTCCTACCTGGTCTCGGGCAGTCGACCAATCACCATTCGACATCGTCTCCAATCGTTCTACGTGTGATGGTTTGTAAAATCGCGGCTGAATCATACCGCCATTTAATGACCCAGCGCACCAAAAACCAAGCTAAAACCGGTTAGCTTACCGTACTAGTGGACGGCGAGTGACAGTAACGGGGACGGCGAACACCTGCTCAGGCGGTTTCCTAATGCTGAGCTAGGTCACAATATGGCGGTTATTTTGGGCAACAGAATGGATATGCGTCAGCTCCCCTTATAGGAGCCTTAGTTGCGCGCGCATACACTTGTGCTTCATCGTAAGATAGCTTTTGGGTTAGCGTAAGATCGCGAGGCACTGCAATACGAATTAAGCTTTGTTTATATCGTAAGTTAGACTTACGCTCAAGATTGATCTTAAGCGAGGCACCGCAATCCCAGTGTTTTCCCAGTGCAATTAATGTGTATTTAATCTGTGGCTTTATTGGCATGACGTCATAAACCACCCTCATGTGACCTCCCTGCTGTGTTTATATTTGTTTGTCTATATATCGCATGCATACATTGGTCGATATTGTAAGAAATCACGTGTTGGTGGTATTCTTACAATCTCGAACCCAGATTCCCAATAAAGCCCATTGTATTACCCTGTTCAGACTAGGCCATTTAAGTGACTTAATTAACGTTTTTGAAGCGGGCGACCCGGAACGAGGCTTGACTTCACCGTACATTGCTACGGTGTTTGAGAACGTTCAAAGTCACTTAGGGTTAAGTAACTTAAATCCTATTGTCTGAATGAAGTATATGGCTATTCCTTCCGTCAAGACTGTGAAATTTTCTCCGTAAGACAGGTTTTTGTTACAGACAGGTTCTATATTAACAAGTCTTAGTGTAACACACATCGTCTAGTTAAACATCGATAATTGGCTTGACAATTTTAAGACTTCTCTTCCACCTCCCCCAAACAATAAATCATATCAATGGCACTGATCATGTTTTACGAAAAAAAATCGAATTACTAAAACCTATAAAGATGGAACCTCTATTGTATGGAACTTAGGTTGTATGAAAAGTAAAATTTCATTGTCCTAGCAAAAAGAGTACAATAATTTATAATGTACCTGCTAAAACGGAACTTTTCTCGGATTCCTTGCGATTGCTTCTTGCTCTTATTAAGGTTTATTACATTATATATAAAATAAAATTATTTATATTCAAATAAATAACAAAACTAAAATGCAAATTTAGAAAACTGACAAGCAGTAGTAAATTGAAAATATCCCATGATTATGATTAGCAGTTTTAGTGAATGAAAAGGATCAGGCTAAAATAAAATTACGATTTACACTTGTAATAAAGTATAATAAAAGATAAAACTGTTATAAGATGAAATAGCAATCATGCAATAATCAGTTCAATCACAAACAGCTTTTTATATTTACATTTTTTCAATATTTCTTAAATTCTTACTCTTTAGGTGGGGGTAGGGGTGGAGGCTCCCTTGCGGGGACGACCTCACATACACATTTTAAAATATTCTTTCGGCTATGGATGGTTGTGTGTTCAAATTCTTTTGTGTAGCATGTATAAGAATTGATTGATAATACACACAAGCAGGAAAAGGTCTGAAAGAAAAACTGATTATGTACAGGGTTAACAAAAGAATACATCGCCGGTCAACCGGAAGGGAGCCTCCCCCTACCTAAAGAGTAAGAATTAAAAAATATTGAAAAAATGTAAATATAAAAAGCTGTTTGCGATTGAACTGATTATTGGACGATTGCTATTTCATCGTATAACAGTTTTATTTTTTATGTGAAGCCGGGCCTAGTCATCACTCTTTACGGGCCGGACCCGGGCCTAACATTTTTCTGCCGGCTCGGACCGGACTGGCCCTAGTCATCACTCTTTTCGGGCCTAACTTTTTTCTATCGACTTGGGCCTGGCCGGGCTGGACTTATTTTTTCCAGGCCAAGCTGGGCATTGATTTCATTCTTTCTAAGTGTCTCCATGGGCCGAAATTTTCAGGCCAATTCAAAAGGCAGTAAAATGAGTCCTGGCACAATAATTTTTGATAAAAATGCATATATTTTTTAAATGGTCTTTATTCTACAATTAAAATTCGTTTTAGAGAAAAGTTAAAAGTACATACATTTCTAAACAAAAAAAAAATTAAAGTACAGTAAAACATATAAAATAGAACCTGTCTATAACGAAAACCTGCCTTAAACGGAAAAATCCGTACAGAAAATATAATACATATACAACAGACGATGTATCTGCTAAGATTGGAACCTGTCTATAACAGATTTTCTTCTCTTACTGAATCTTCATTTGAATGGAATTGTCTAAGACAATTTTTTTAATCAGTGTTTATGTACGTAATTGTCTAAGTGATCTTTAATATTGTCGATTTTTTGCATTCCATGCCTTACAAAAATAATCTAAAAATAAAATCTATGCATAAGTAAGTATGCTTTTTGAATAATTTTTTATTTTAGAATAATGTTGCTTCGGAAATATCGGCATATTTTGTAGAAATTCAGTTTAATCGGGCTCGGGCCGAACTTTTATCTTTTATACCGGGCCGGGCTCGGGCCAAGGTTTCAGCTTTTATACCGAGCCGATCCGGTCCTGGTTCGGCCGAAATTTTTGCTTTTATACCGTGGCTGGCCAATAAAATGTTTGTACTGGCCAGGCCGGGTCAAAATGTTGTATTTTATACCGGGGCGTGCCAGAATAATTTTGTACGGTTTGGGCCGGGTTCGGGCCTGGAAATTTTGACCTGTGCAGACCTCTAGTGAGTACATAAATTTAAAGAGTGTAATTCAATAACTGTAATGTGAATCGAAATATTCCCTGGGAAGGAATAAACCTGCTCCGTGATTTCACCTCCCACCCAGCTACCTATTGCTATGATTTGCTTAAAAACTGTGAGATATGAGGTAAAATTCTTTACAGGGGTAGTACTAACCGTAGGTGATATTTCAGGACATACTTTTTTCGATATTTCAGGACACATTTGCTTGGCATACTAACCAAAAAAACCCTTAATTCCCTCTTCAATAAATTTTATTATCATAAATAGTACATTTTTTGTTTTAAAAGTATATGTACTTTTAAAAGAACATTTATACATTTAAAAGAAAAGTCATTTTACCAGAACCCTTTGACCAAGCTGCTAAAAAACTGAGATTTTTTCATTACTGTAGGACGAAAATCTCGATTTTTTCTTCACTGATCAACGAAAATTGCAAAAGATTTTCTTTTTTATAACTGACTAGCTATAAAAAGCCGGCTTTGCACGGGTAGACAATGTGTTGACTACAATAATGTAAGGGTAGAGAAGTGTAGGTACTTTAAAAAGGTTGTTCTAAATTGGATAAAAGTGGGAGTGAGACAAAATTGCAGTACTTAGAAATTTTGAACTTTAATTAAAAGCTTGTTCTTAATCTAATTTTAGAAAAACGCCCATTTGACCTTTTTAATGATTGAATAGGAAGAATTCCGTATCCTGTGACGGGTGACGGTTGGCGTGATTGCCAAAAAAATCCAAAATGGCGTCAAAAAGGGTGTGAGATCACGTAGATAATGTCCATTCCAGCAGTTAAAAAAGCAACCTTAACAGCTGAAGGTCACAACAGTGACTTAAAACTTTCGACATCACTTTTCTTTAACCCTCTTCAGAGGGGAATTTTCAAAAATACTTTCTTATTGCTTGCCTATGTCATAACAGCAATCTACAATCCAAATTTCGTTATCCTGACTTTAGAGTCGTTTCAGCTCTGCAATGATGAGTTAGTCAAACAGTCAGGCGTTCTCTCTTTATATAATAAATAGTATAGATAGCGGCTTGTCCCAGCATCGCTCGTATGGACATGTTGTGGTATTATTCTTGAGAAGACTAGCCGCCACTGGCGACCAGTTTGGTCGCCCTTAAATGTATGTTAAGCATTGTAACAAATTATTTTTATTCATAATTTATTTTTTTCCTTAATCCTTCGCCAAACCGGAAAAATCTAATAGACAAATCAAGAACTTTTGCGATCGTGGTGGCATTTCGCATATTTTTTGTTGTTATGTATTTCATCTTTCTTGACAAAAACCGCTTAACCCACTTTATAATAAATTAATCATTGTGTGTGTGTTTTTAATATAAAATAAACTATTTCATAATAAAATAAAAGTATATGCTGTTTTAGTAATCTCTAATAGGTACCTGAAAATGGGATTTTCTCGCCAAAATGGCGCAAAACAAAAATTCCGCCAACCCTGGTGCGTCCGTGACAGCTGTTCCAATTTAAAATACATGACGTTCACATTTTTCTTTAAAATAGAAAATAGATAAATAAGAAATATTATCATAAATCAAAACATTTGATTTCAAAATTAAAATATCGTTTCTAATTAATACACACGAAAAATAAAAGCTGACAATTTGTTTCGAAATTTGATCCATTAAATATTATTACATGAGTTCAACCACGGAGTTCAACTTACATCAAGAAAAGATCCGAAGGAAGTTGAGTTGTATGGAACAGAATTATGGTAAACTTTGACTGTCTCACTGGTGCTGATTATTTTTTTTTACACCAGGCAGCGGTCCAAAAATTCATGGTTTAATATTTTAAACGTTCACAACGAATGAATCTTTTTTTTTGTTGTTGTTTACTTTCATGGATAGAGAATTTGAACAGCGAACCTAATTGAAACTGAAGTTATTGCAGAATGTATACATAATTGAACGTAAGTCATCTCTCAAATATTAATTTATTTTGAACGATCTTTCTAAAAATGTAACTTTTATGCAGTTTTATTAGAAAAAATAATTTTGAATAAAAATGGCTGCCTGGCATATGAAACAGTGAAGCGGCATCCCGGAACTGTTGAGGACAGTCACATGACATACGGTTTTATTATAGAGATGGTTGAAATATATTATTTTATGATCGTGATTAATTAGTACAATTGCAGTTAGGTTATTTGCAATAACCCTTTCTTTTAGATATTTAAAAGAATTCTTTAAGGTCACTGAGAAAATATATAATTAAAAAGGATCTCACCCAAAACAGTCGTATGTTGAAAAATATGGAGACATGAAGAAGACTTGAATCATAAATAAAGTTCTTTATTAATTTCTTTCAAAGAAGAAGAAAGATTTTCCTTCCACTTGGCCACCATGAGAACGGTAAAACCCATCCTGGTTTTTATTTTGTTTTACACGAAGACTTCGTCGTTCTGCAGGGCATCATCCATTAAAATTTTTAACTTGAAAAATAAAATGGCACAAAATAAAAAAAAGAAGTAACACGTCCAATTCCGGCGACTCCCATCAGACAAACTGCTTCAAAAAATAACGGAAAAATTATATATATGATGCATGCGGGAAAATCCAAAGTGAAATCACGGGCCTTTCAATTTAATTGATTAAAATTTAAAGTCAACGGTAATAAACAAACGAATCGCCGCTCTCAAAACGAAACCAAAAGTAAAATGATCCCCTATACGCCAACGCAGCAACGCGTCAGAGCTTTTGAAAATCCTACGTACGGCGAGATTTAAAAAGAGCCGCTCCAACGGTGAATCAAGGTCAGAGCCATGCATACTGCGCATGCGCGATCGCCGCCGATGGAGGAGAGAAATAACGGCTGCGAAAAAAACTAACAATGCGCGTGCGCCGCGAACGAGGTTCCGATGCAATGTAAACAAACCGCCGATGGGGACAAAGGTTGTGTTCAGGAAAGAAGATCGCGCGGCGCGCGCGCGATGGAGAGAAGGGTTATGGAATAGGTCTTATCGGAAATTTAAATAATTTAATATATTGATAAATAATTTAATTATTTCAATTATTTTAAGCTTCTGTGGCTCGGATTAGGTGAAACTAGCGACTACACATCTTTATCCTCCAAAAAAAATGGATCTTATAATAGGAATATCTATTTTTATTTCATCATAATAAACCCCCGAAACATTCATGAAAAGCATCACGTGATCAGATAGCCCGATCCGCGTTCATAACCTGCAAATTTTTAGCGCGGGCTGCGCGCGGGTGACTCACAAAAATTCTGTGGGCGATTTGATCACGTGATTGGGCTTTTTTGTGTCTTATTTGGTTTGGTAGGTTGATTGATACAGCTATAGCAACATGATCGAATATCTGAAAAATTTAAAATTTTTAACATTCTAAAATGATTTTTTAAGCCTTTGATATATATATATATATATATATATATATATACATCATATAGTTACATAACTGCTGTCAACTTATATGTCTCTAAAACTACAGCACCTACTAAAACTGATATATTAGTTTAGTTGATAGCAGTTACATAAATATATATATTGTACAAAACAATGCATATAATATTATAAAGTTTAATTTTCTATAACCAGTGCACCTTTAACTAACAAGGGAGAGGACGTTCGGATCACCGAATTCCTGAAACACGGTATTGGTGGTTCCAATAAAATTAATGTAAACTCTAAAAAAAATGGTACTTTTTGGTTAACCGGGTACCAGTGAAACAAATATAAATATATACACAGACACACATATATATATATACATACATATATACACAAACATATATGTAGATATATATATATTTTTTTTTCACTGGCGCCCGGCTAACCGAAAAGTACCAAAAATTGTTACGTACTTTACTGACGTTTGGGTTATCCTACACAGATGAACCTGAAAAGTATGGATATTAAGTATTAAGTTATAAATGTTAAAGTTATTGGCTTAGACACTTTGAAGGATCAGCCCCTCCAGATAAAAAAGAGTGGAAAATCAACAATATTTCCAAATAATTCCATATAATAATTGAATCCTCCCACAGTATCAATAGAAAGACATTCAAGACATTCCCCGTATAATTCCAAATTTCCAAGCAGCAACTAATTTTAACCCTTCAACGTCCAGGTTCGTTAGTCCCAGATTGCCTGTCAATCATTATCAAAGAAGGCTTCCTAGTCGACCATGTCGAATGTGTTTAAATAGAGGTATCCAAAATGCTTATCACTGGGAGAGGGATTGTGTATTCAATGTTAGGCCTCTGCAATCTTCTGCACCCCCTCTTAGTCAACCACAACCATCTACTGATAATATATGACAGTTAATTGTATCAGGATATGTAAATAACAGGGAACTACCTTGTGTGATTGACTCTTGCTCAACCATAAGTATTTTGCCTTTTAAATTTGTTAAATTCTTAAATGCTAAAGTTATAAATATTCCACCTGTTATTATTGGCCAAGCCAAAGGAACTGTTGTAATAGATAAAGCTTGTAATTTATTGTTTAAATTAGGTAATGTGCAACAAAATATTAGATTTTTAATATGTAATACAAATTTAGATTATGCTATACTAGGTTTAAAAGAATGCTGTAAGTTTAATTTAATTATTGACTGTGCTACATGTAGAGTATTACAAGGAGACCTTGTTTTAAATGAATCTAAGAACATATCCAGTGATAAATTAAGGTTACTTCATTTTAATGTTAACTATGATTATCAGAGAGTGCAACCCGATTATGGAAAGATCATATCTCCTCAATCCTTTGTTCCATCTAATGTTGATAATTCTAAATTAATTGGGGAAATAAATTCTATAGAAAATGAAACTTTAAGGGAAAGTATAAGGGATTATTTAGATATATTTTCTAAAAATAAATTTGATGTCGGGAGAATTAATATCGAACCGCAACGTATTCTTCTTAATTCTGACCTACCAATATCTCTGAGGCCATACAGAACTTCCCCTTTAGAAGAAAAAGAGATTTCGGATCAAATTCATTCACTATTAGATGCTGGTTTAATTAAAGAGAGCAATATTCCCTATTCTGCCCCTGTAACATTAGTAATGAAAAGAGAAGAAGGTAAAAAAACTAGATTATGTGTTGACTATAGAAAATTAAATGCAATAATGAAAAATGACGCAGAACCCCTACCTCGTATCGATGGAATTTTAGATAAACTGAGTAGTGCGAAGTATTTTTCAACTTTAGATTTAGCCTCTGGCTACTGGCACATACCCATACATCCATCCGATACTGAAAAATTGGCTTTTGCTACCAACTTTGGGCTCTTTGAATGGTTAGTTCTGCCCTTCGGGATTAAATTAGGCCCCCCGATATTTAATAGAACCCTTAGAAGAATACTTACTAAATACAAAATAGACTTTGCTTGCCATTATTTTGATGATATCATTATTTTTTCTTCCTCATTAGAAGAACATATGCAACATTTAAACCAAATATTTGAATTATGTAGACGCGAAAACATTAAACTTAAACTCTCTAAATGCAATTTTGTCCAAAATAAAATTAACTTCTTAGGATATACCATCCAGAATGGCACATTAACTCCTGCTAATGCTAATATTGAAGTAATAAAAAAACTAAAACCCCCTTCAAATGTAAAGGAACTTCAGAGATTCTTAGGATCTATCAATGTTTATCACAAGTTTATAGATAAATATGCCGAAATTCGAGTCCCTCTTAACAGATTACTCAGAAAAAATACATTATGGGAATGGAATACAGATTGTCAAAATTCTTTTCAAAAATTAAAAGATGCCTTAATAGCCAAACCTATCTTAAAAATTTATGACCCTAAGTTACCCCTCCATATGTTTGTTGATGCCTCACAGGTGGCAGTAGGTGCAGTCTTAAAACAACCTGATAGTAATAATTTTTTACATCCAATTGCTTATTACTCTAGAGGATTGAGAAGTTATGAGAAGAATTATTTTATTACCGAGTTAGAGTGTCTTGCCATCATTGACACCTTAGACAAATTCTATCATTATTTTCATGGTGTAAAATTTACCATTCATACTGATCATGCATCTCTTGTATGGTTAAAAAATACTACACATTTGAGAGGCAGGTTATTTAGATGGTCTTTGAAGTTAAGCATGTTTGAATATAATATAGTTTACGAAAAGGGATCCACAAATGTCGAAGCCGACATGTTGTCGAGAAACCCAATTTCACATTTTATTCAACCACTTACTTTTCTTCTGGACGTTAAAGAAATTATAGAGAGGCAGGAAAAAGATAATGTGTGTGGTAAAAATTATCTAAAGGAAAATGGACTTATGATAGTAAAAAAGAAAGGTTTTAGAAAAATAGTAGTCCCCATGTCTTTAAGGAGAAAAATACTAAATGTTGCTCATGAAAAATTTGGTCATCCTGGTATCCAAAAAATGTTAAATTTAATCTCCCCTAATTATTATTGGCCTGACATGACGCAAGATATAACCAATTTTGTAAAACATTGTGATATTTGTCAAAAGAATAAAAAACCCAGACAGAAAAAATTTGGCTTATTACAAGCTATGCACAGCACAGATCAACCTTTTGAAAGTCTTTCTATTGATACTGTGGGAGGATTCAATTATTATATGCTTCGCCCTTCAAATATTTGGAAATATTGTTGATTTTCCACTCTTTTTTATCTGGAGGGGCTGATCCTTCAAAGTGTCTAAGCCAAGACACAACATTCATCCCACTTTCTGGGTCAAAAATAATAACATTAAGCTCTTTTTCAGCCATTTTGGTTTGAGTACCCTTACTTTCAACAATAACTTTAACAAACCCTGACTTTAATAACATGTAAAAAAAATAACAATGTATAAAGAATTCTTTAACTTAACAATAACTGTAAATATCTAACGCTTAATAATTTAAATAATATTAATATTTAAATTAATAATTTAAATATTATGTAATTATTAAAAACCCAGACAGAAAAAATTTGGCTTATTACAAGCTATGCACAGCACAGATCAACCTTTTGAATGTCTTTAACTTTAACCTTCCAAAGAATAAAAATTAAATGTCTCAAAAGAAGAAATTAGGCAGGTGCGTTTAGAGGCAGTGTTGCAATTTAAGATTTTTAGAATGATAAATAACAGAATATTTTGATTAAGTTATGGAATAAAATACAAAATAGATTTAAGAGATATTTTAAAAAGAGAGGGAAAAAAGAATTGCTTTATCTATTACACTTAGAAAATGTTATCTATTTATACGGGGGACTGTCGACAACTTAAACTATGTGAAACTATTATTTTACAAGGATTGACAGATGGCTTAAAACCTGAATACCAGAACTATTTAATAGTAAATCCTCCTGAATCTACTACCGATTGGTATAGATTAGTTAAACAACTTGTTGTCATTCCATCTCATTCTAGCAGTAACAATAATAGTAAAGTTAGAAATATGTCTCAAAATTCCAGACCTTTTTCTCAACCAATTAATTCACCTAGACATTGGATTCGCCCTCAACCTAATTACAGGAATCCAAATTTAATAACTTAGTTAGACTAATAACTTAGAAAAAGAGCTTAATGTTATAATTTTTGACCCAGAAAGTGGGATGAATGTTGTGTCTTGGCTTAGACACTTTGAAGGATCAGCCCCTCCAGATAAAAAAGAGTGGAAAATTAAAAAGAGCTTAATGTTATTATTTTTGACCCAGAAAGTGGGATGAATGTTGTGTCTTGGCTTATAGACACTTTGAAGGATCAGCCCCTCCAGATAAAAAAGAGTGGAAAATCAACAATATTTCCAAATATTTGAAGGGCGAAGCATATAATAATTGAATCTTATTAATAATTGAATTGAAGGTCTCTTTTGTTATTAATTCCAATGATATTATAATTATGTAATAATAAAAAATTTTCGCCCTATTTCTTTAGTTAAATTATTCCAAATTCTTCAATTCTTTTTTCCCTCTCTTTTTAAAATATCTCTTAAATCTATTTTGTATTTTATTCCATAACTTAATCAAAATATTCTGTTATTTATCATTCTAAAAATCTTAATCTGTTAAAAGCTACACGTATTTATTAAAACCTTATTCTCTTAAATTGCAACACTGCCTCTAAACGCACCTGCCTAATTTCTTCTTTTGAGACATTTAATTTTTATTCTTTGGAACTTTTATAATACCATTTTTATTTCTATTTAATTCATTCGGCATCCCATGATTCCAAGCGGTTTTCGCGCCCAAAGGCCTTTTTACCTTTTTAATTTGCCGCTTCTGTTAAAGAGTTTTAATCATACGTCAGAGACACGTCTTCGTGGCCTCATTTTTTCATCCATTAGCGAGAAAGCTCCGCCTTCTTTATCCCCCTAGCGCCCTCCGAACATGGATGCGAGTGGACCAGCTTGTTCGCGCGTTTTGTACCTTTGGGCCAAATTTTGAAGTATTTATACGGTTACACTGGCTTCGGAGACAGAATTTACACGAATTAGTGGTTGTCATCTAATTGCCGTCACTGGGGAGTCTACACTAATGCATCGGTAGTATGTTCTTCAAGCTCTGCTAATTCTTCAAGATCTTCAAATGTGTTCAGTTTTTAATGAAGCGAAAGTTGGTGGAGTTGCTTTCATCTCTGTGATCACAATAAAGCCACTGCTCATCTATTAAGTTATTAAGTCTTCTTTTTAATGTTTTTGAGAAATTTCTTCTGGATTTCACTGCCTCTGCTCAATTTTTACGACTGCAAATACACTACGATTTCCGATGTGATATACTTCGAGATTTGTCTTCATGGTGAGCGACTCGAAGTGATGCCCTGTCCGGGTGTCATGACTACATTTCAACGATCTCGACTGCGGCTACCTCGATGTGATTATCAGGTAATTTTAGTGGTTTCGGACTGAGATGTTCCGATTGTCTGGTGGAAAGAACGTTCAAGTCGACAGCAATAGCGATCGTCTATAATGTGCCAATTTTCGACAGGAATGTATCAAAAAGCCGGTCAGGATAACTGATGACCTGTGTAATAAAAACATTTTGGAGACTTCCCAGTGATATTGGAGAACAACTACCGATTAGTTGTCAAATTATCACTCATAAGTGTTTATAAATTTATCCCAGAAGTGACGTCTGTAAGTTAAATTATTCTTTTATTTTTATTGATTTCTTATTTTATTGATTTGTTATTATTGGCTTATATAGAACAAAAATTGTTCTTAGAATACTTTAGAAGAATTTTGTTCCTTTTATTCTGAACATTTAGAACTTACGAAATTTAATATTTATTCTTATGTATTGTTAAAAAATTAATTTTATTTGGTTAAGCTCACAAATATTACTGAAAGTTTTGAACTGCTCTGATATTTATTCCTATATTACTTCATTTTACAAGAGTAACTTCATTTTATGTTCTTATTTTATCATTTAATTATAGTCCCTTTTCATTCGGTGATATTTATTCATAGGAAATAATTTCTATTTATTGAAAAAATATATGAGTAATCTCTTTTCAAGTAACATATATTGGAACATATTCTATGCCATTCTAAAAATGCATAAAAATTTATTAGATTATCTGAAATTACAGCTTCACTGATTGCATAATAATCGCAAAAATAGCTTTTGAAGTTTATTAATGTGAAAAAAAAAAAAAAAAAAAAAAAAAAAAAAAATGTGTTATCTCAAAAGAAAGTTGAGTAACATTGAAAGGGTAAAATTATTGTGCAGTTAATTTATTTGTTTATTTTATTATTTTTGTTTTTTGATGCTATATTCTGAGAGTACAATTCAAGAGCCAAAAAAATTGTTCTTACGAAATAATGATACTTATTTTAAAAAAGTGTTTTATTTATTTCATTCTAAATTGTGATATTCATATATAGTGGATCTATTTATAGAAAGATTATAGTAGTAGTTTACATTTACTATTTAAGTGAAATGAATTTTAATATGAATTGGACTTTTTTACTGTTGAATATTATTTAGTTTGTTATTTAAATTATTATAACTCCACCAAAAAATATCTACACATCATCATCGACCATGCTACTAGATATGTTTGGGCTTTCCCCTCAAAAAGTGTCACCACAGAAACTTATACTAATTGTCTAAACCAAGTTTTTAATATTCAAACACCACAACAATTATTCTGTTTTAATAAAATTCTTAATGTCCAGACCCATCAAAAAGTGTTAAGTGATAGAAATGCAGCCTTTACTTCATCTAGATTTAAAAAATTTCTGCGAAACCACAATATTAAGCAACGTTTAACCACATCACATCATCCTCAAACGAATGGCAAATGTGAGAGAGCGAACCAGACAATAGTTACTAGATTGAAGTGTAAAGTCAATTCTACCAACTCCAAAATTCCTTGGACAAAAATTTTGACAGAAGTAATTAATGAGTATAACAATACCCCTCATTCTATCACTAAATTCCCTCCTGCTTACTTACTTTTTGGCCAATTACCCTATGATTCTCCTCTTCAACAAAATTATTACCCTCCTGTTCAAGAAGCCCTTAAACTTGCTAAAAAACGCACTGATGAATTCTATTGGAGAAGTAAAAAATATTATGATCGAAATTATCTAGAACCAAAATTTGAGATTGGAGATCTTGTAATTTATGAGGAGTTCCAATATCCTAATACCAGAAAACTCTCACAAGTCTTTAGTGGTCCTTATCAAATCCTTAATAAGTTATCTGATGTCAATTTTGAAATTGATAGACAAATTCAAAATAAACCTACTGAAATAGTACATGTATCAAAATTACGCCCTTATTATCCTCCTGATCAATTAAAATTATCCCATGAGAACCAACAACAAACTAATGTTAAATTTATAGTTTCGTCTTGATTTTAATATAATCCAAAAATAAACAAAATAAAATAAATTAATAATTAACTAATCAATTCTCTTCTGTATAACCGTGGTGTTCTTGATTGTGCACACGAGAGTGTCACTGTTGAAGTTTCCACTTGAGTCAACTTTTTATGCTGGCGTAATTTAGTTGATTTAAGTTAGGAGTTTCTGATACTGAATTGGATTAGATTAGAATAATAAATTAAACAGTATTAACTAAACTAATAAAATAAACTGGATTAAATTATATCTTAAACTAATCAAATATGATATCTTAATACTAATTGAGAATTGTCCAACCTTTCTTAATATGCTACAAGGTCCCATTTTTTCATTTCACAACTTATGTTTTCTTGTTTGACTGAAAGCAAGATAGTTACATAACCATCATCTACACAATAATGATTGTTTTCACGAATTTTTCTTATTTATTCCTTTTTTTTGTATTATGTATTTTATTGAGTATATTTCATACCTCATTCACTACTATATGGATGAGATATTAATTATATACTTAAGAAAGTAATTAAAGAAAGAGTGTGATATTTTTGAATTATAATGCTTGTTATTGCTGAACTTATTATTGAATATTATTATTATTAGTTATACTATTTATAATTTGATATTGAGATTAAATATTACTTGAATTTGAATACTACTTGAATTTGAATATGTTGAGATATATAAATTTTTACTTCTAGAAGTAAACAAGTAATAAAGTAGTAAAGGTAATGGAAGTTATAAAGGTAATAATGGTAATAGTAATTTTGATGTTGAGTAAAAAACTCTTATACTGCTTACATTACCTATTTGCCTTTATAGGTAATTACCATTTGTCAGACAAACTATACCATAATAATAAATTTTCGCCCTATTTCTTTAGTTAAATTATTCCAAATTCTTCAATTCTTTTTTCCCTCTCTTTTTAAAATATCTCTTAAATCTATTTTGTATTTTATTCCATAACTTAATCAAAATATTCTGTTATTTATCATTCTAAAAATCTTAATCTGTTAAAAGCTACACGTATTTATTAAAACCTTATTCTCTTAAATTGCAACACTGCCTCTAAACGCACCTGCCTAATTTCTTCTTTTGAGACATTTAATTTTTATTCTTTGGAACTTTTATAATACCATTTTTATTTCTATTTAATTCATTCGGCATCCCATGATTCCAAGCGGTTTTCGCGCCCAAAGGCCTTTTTACCTTTTTAATTTGCCGCTTCTGTTAAAGAGTTTTAATCATACGTCAGAGACACGTCTTCGTGGCCTCATTTTTTCATCCATTAGCGAGAAAGCTCCGCCTTCTTTATCCCCCTAGCGCCCTCCGAACATGGATGCGAGTGGACCAGCTTGTTCGCGCGTTTTGTACCTTTGGGCCAAATTTTGAAGTATTTATACGGTTACACTGGCTTCGGAGACAGAATTTACACGAATTAGTGGTTGTCATCTAATTGCCGTCACTGGGGAGTCTACACTAATGCATCGGTAGTATGTTCTTCAAGCTCTGCTAATTCTTCAAGATCTTCAAATGTGTTCAGTTTTTAATGAAGCGAAAGTTGGTGGAGTTGCTTTCATCTCTGTGATCACAATAAAGCCACTGCTCATCTATTAAGTTATTAAGTCTTCTTTTTAATGTTTTTGAGAAATTTCTTCTGGATTTCACTGCCTCTGCTCAATTTTTACGACTGCAAATACACTACGATTTCCGATGTGATATACTTCGAGATTTGTCTTCATGGTGAGCGACTCGAAGTGATGCCCTGTCCGGGTGTCCTGACTACATTTCAACGATCTCGACTGCGGCTACCTCGATGTGATTATCAGGTAATTTTAGTGGTTTCGGACTGAGCTGTTCCGATTGTCTGGTGGAAAGAACGTTCAAGTCGACAGCAATAGCGATCGTCTATAATGTGCCAATTTTCGACAGGAATGTATCATATACACAAACATATATGTAGATATATATATATATTTTTTCACTGGCGCCCGGCTAACCGAAAAGTACCAAAAATTGTTACGTACTTTACTGACGTTTGGGTTATCCTACACAGATGAACCTGAAAAGTATGGATACAAAGTGAATGCTCGCCGTTTATTTCCGATTTTCTTCCCCTATTTTTATTAATTTAAAAATTATTTATCAGTTGCTTTATATTTTTTGGGATAAATAGAATGTTAATATATCAAGGTCGTGATACCAACATATGTTGGTATCACGACCTTGATTTACGATAAATCTTTTAACATATGTTAAAAGATTTATTTCTTTATTTATATAATAGTAAAATAAAATCTTTGTTAAAATTTGATAAAAAAGCTTTTAAACATTTTATTAAAATATATTTTTCAATAACAACCTTGTTGAAACATAATTATTAATTTCTAAAAATTTATTTTTCTTGAAATTCATTTTTCGATGTAAATTGCATTATTTATTATATTGCAATAAACATCATAAAACACGAGAAACAAATGCTAAAATACTTGTACATTCAGTAGAAAATTTATAAACATTCTAACTATATTTTATTTATATTCATTACGAAACTAGACGGTAAACCACATGTATTTTACCTCTTTACAAAAATAGGTACTGATATTTCTAGTTTAAATAATGTATATATTTTACATTTTATTTTTATAATATTTTTTACATTGTAAAATATGCTTTGCATTCTATTCGTACTAAAAATTCACTGTTGAAGTACTCATTATAAAAACATGGAGAAATTCGTGCAAATTGACTATATTTTCATTTCTTATTTTACATTTGCTAAAAAGAAAAAAAAAAAAATAATAATGTTTAAATATTAAAAGACACTGTAATGTAAAATTTTAATCGTAAAATAGCTGAATTTGTCGTATTTAATTAAATAAGTAATTGTTAATAATATCAAATTTTGCTTTTATAAAATATATTCCATTAATCATGAAAAATACAAAGCAACCGATTAAACATTTTGAAAAAAAAAAAAAAAAAACATGAAAAAAAAAAAACCCAGAAAAATCAAACAGAAATTTTGAGGTATCGAACCCGCTACCTCCAGAATCAAGAGCAGTGCTCTAACCATTCGGCCACCAAGTTCACTTCTTTATTTAACAAAATATCATTAAAATACGCTAATTAGTCAAATGAAGGACCGTGTTCATTATCATTGATTTGGATGTCCAAATCAATGATAACGAACGCAGGCCTTTCAATTTCATTCACAGTATAGACTCACTCGATATTTTAATCTCCATCGCCCGCGCGCCGCCTGATCTTCTGTTCTGAACAGCCCCAAAGTATCGCTAAAAAGAATGAATGAAGTAGTATTTAAAAAAAGCACAAGGGCTAAAATAAAGATAAATAGCGAAGCACCGTAATACGCATGCACAAAAATGCCGATAAACAAAACATTAAAAGAACGGTAAATTAAATAATGTGAGAATTCATCTCACACATGTATCAACGCTCAACGGTGTCAACCTCCTTGGAAAAATGCCTTACGCAAAATATATAATAAAAAATCAGCAATAGTTGTCTTTTTCATCTAATCTTCCATAATCGTGTTCGTTTGCAACGAAATCAATAAAATAGATGAAATAGATGTTTAACTATTTTTTAGGAGATTGGTTTAGCTATATTTTATGTATTTTATTGTTGTAATTTCATTGATACAATTTCATTATAAAAAAAATGTGTCCTAAAACTTTCAAAACCCCTCTTCTTTAAACACCTTTGGGGGGAATTTCTAAAATCACAGAAATGCGTGTTTATCCATTTTTCTTGTATATTTGTTTTCCTGAATTTCGCGCTCCTACATAAAACTGGTGCTGAGATATGGCGAAATGACCTAAAACTTTCAAACTCCCCCCCCCCCTTTAAACACCTTCGGGGGGGGGGGGGGGGGATTCTAAAGTCACTGAAATGCGTGTTTATTTATTTTTTAGCAGATTTGTTTTCCTGAATTTCACGCTTTACCTAAATATGCTGCTGACATATGGTGAAATGACCTAAAACTTTTGAATCCTCACCCCTTTTAACCCCTTCTGGAGGAATTTCTAAAATCGCTGAAATATATGTTTAACCATTTTTTTAGTATATTTGCTTTCCTGAATTTCGCGCTCATACCTAAAACTGCTGCTGAGATATGACGAAATGACCTAAAACTTTCCTCTAACCCAGTTCGGGGAGGGAGAATTTCTAAAATCGCTGAAATATATGTTTAACAATTTTTTTTTAGTAGATTTGTTTTCCTGAGTTTAGCGCTCCTACCGAAAACTGCTGCTGAGATATGGCGAAATGACCTAAAACTCTCGACCCCCCCCCCATTAACCACTTCAGGGGGGGGGGATTTCTAAATTCACTGAAATACGTTTTAATCATTTCTTTAGTAGATTTGTTTTCCTGAATTTCGCACCCCTATATAAAACAACTGCTGAAATATGGCGAAATGTCATAAAATTTTCGAAACCACACTGTTAAAAATCTTCAGCTTTGTCTGCAAACGCACTCCACCACTTTTAGAGAAAACGGTTACATTACTATATTAAGGAGCATTTCCATTGGTCAAAATAGAGATATTCTATAAAATCGGTGGAGTGATTATGCAGCAAAAGCTTAAGATTTTTTACAGTGCACCTCCCGAGGCTAACGAAAAAAACAGGCTACCGCGGTGCATTCCACTTATCTTTTTTTACAGACCGCTAGAGTGACGTGATGCACTTTTTGTGCACCTGCATTGGTGCATTCGAGCATCACGTGACTCCGGCGGTCTGTAAAAAAAGATACGCCGAAAGCACCGCGATAGCCTTTCTTTTTCGTTAGCCTCGGCACCTCCTTTAAAACCCTTCAGAGGGAATTTCTAAAATCGCTGAAATGCGTGTTTATCCATTTTTTAGTAGATGTGTTTTCCTGAATTTCACGCTCCTAACTAAAACTCCTGCTGAGATATGACGAAATGATCTAAAACATTTGATCCCCTTTTAACTCCCTTTGGGGGGAAATTTCTAAATTCGCTGAAATACGTGTTTAACCAATTTTTTAGTAGATTTGTTTTCCTTAATTTCGCGCTCCTACATAAAACTGCTGCTGAGATATGGAGAAATGACCTAAAACTCTCGACCCCCACCCCCCCCCATTAACCACTTCAGGGGGGAATTCCTAAAATCGTTGAAATACGTGTTTAATCATTTTTTTAGTAGATTTGTTTTTCTGATTTTCGCACTCCTACCTATAACTGCAGCTGAGATATGGCAAAATGACCTAAAACATTCCACCCTCCTTTAATCCCTTCCGGGAGAGGAATTTCTAAATTCACTGAAATACGTGTTTAATCATTTTAGTAGATTTGTTTTCCTGAATTTCGCACACCTACATAAAACAGCTCCTGAGATATGGCGAAATGTCCTAAAATTTTCGAAAGCACCTCCTTTAAAACCCTTTGGGGGAATTTCTAAAATCACTGAAATGCGTGTTTATCCATTTTTTAGTAGATGTGTTTTCTTGAATTTCACGCTCCTACCTATAACTGCTGCTGAGATATGGTGAAATGACCTAAAACATACCTTTAACCCTTTTGGGGGGAATTTCTGAAATCGCTGAAATAGGTGTTTAATCATTTTTTTAGCAGATTTGTTTTCCTGATTTTCGCGCTTCCACCTATAACTGCTGCGGAGATATGGCGAAATGACCTAAAACATTCGACCCCCCTTTAACCCCCTCTGGGAGGGGAATTTCTAAAATCGCTGAAATACATGTTTAATCATTTTTTAAATTTGTTTTCCTGATTTTTGCGCTCCTACCTATAACTGCTGCTGAGATATGGCGAAATGACCTAAAACATTAGACCACCCCCGTTTAACCCCTTCTGGGGGGAAATTTCTAAACTCGTTGAAATACATGTTTAATCATTTTTTTACTAGATTTGTTTTCCTGATTTTCGCACTCCTACCTATGACTGCAGCTGAGATATGGCTAAATGGCCTAAAACATTCGACTCTCCCTTTAACCCCCTCCGAGAGGGGAATTTCTAAAATCGCTGAAATAGGTGTTTAATCCTTCTTTTAGTAGATGTTCTCTTTTCTTAATAAATTAAGCTATATATCCAGCAAGAGTACGCAGTGGAATCTCTAATTGTGGAAGACTTTAAGAAATACGGCAGGAGTATAAACAAGTTGATTTATTGATGACAAATATACAAATAACAATCCAAAGTCAGCATTGCTTTGCTGAGCAAAATTAAAAATAAAAGCAAAAATAAACTTTCATCAATAAACTAATATCTGCCAGCAGCCTTCATAACGCAGCAAAGCTACGACACCGTAATTAATTACATGGCAGTAAAAACAGATGCTGCTTCCAAGCAAGCTATGTAGGCAAAAGGAAACAAGTCGGTAAGTGTGATCGAAGATCGCACAAAGAGTTTCGTTTAATATTCCTTTCAAAACACTTTATCCTTTCTTTAATAAATTCAAATAAATATAATTTAGCAACAACAACAAAAAAAGTCATGTTTTTTATAAAGTAAAAATTTACCTGTCTCTTTTTCCGTTTTTTCGAAAATCTAAACCAGCCGGATAGCGGGCGAAACCCGATATTATATTCTGTCATAATAATATCCGTCATACGGACTAAATGCGATATTTAAAAAATATATAATTTCAAAATTAAACATGTTGGACGCCTTCAAAATGTTAAAATATGCGAATATTTCCCTAATCGGGTTTTTATCATGATTCAATACATTCCTCAAACTCATATATTTACTATTCTCTATTATTCATATTGATACTCGCTTTGTATTAGTCTCAAACATCTGAAAAATTCGTTAAACTTCCAATAGGACGTCAGATTTTCTTTTTAATTCTCTAATGACGTGATATTAATCTGCTTTGTGTACATCCACATACTCATACTCCTTGTATTATTGAGAAATCTTAGACATTTTCCGTTTTATTTACCACTATGACGTCAATCAGTTTTATTTCATATTTATCTTTTTTTCAATTGTTGAAAGTTTTTATTTCATTTTCATTTTTCACTTGAAAATCGTCTGATAGAAAATTAATTATTGTAGAAAGAATTTCATTGTGGATTTTAAATTTTTGGCATCTGCTATAACGAAAAATGTTTAAATTTAATAGAAAAAGGCTATTAGAATTTTGGTTTTTTATCTGTATTTATTAAAATAATTTTTCAAATTTTAATATTTTCAGTTCTTCACAGGTGATATTCTGATTTATACACGAAGTTTCAACTCTGTAAGTTACATAGTTTTCGAGAATGGCTCTGTGACAGACAGACAACGCAGCGGGAGCAATGGACTTTACCCACGTCACGTCATCTGCGGGTAGAGTTGCAAAAAACCCACAGTTTGAGAGACGGGAATAAACCCGGGAATTTTTGGGAATAAACCTGGAATTTTGGGGAATATTGGAAATTTTGAAAGTATACAAAACTAGTCATTTTTCAATTTCAATTTTTTATTTTTTAAAATTGCAGGCACTGATCTGAAAATTTTATAATAGGTTTTTCATTATGAATTCACAAAATTTAGGATTTTGCGCTCTAAGTTTTTTATAATTTATTATATCATATCATTTGCTTTAACAATGGTGGCTGTGCATTCGTAAGTATTTGAATGTTTCTTTAATAATTGAAACAGTTTAATTTCTGTTAGCTGGCATACTTACTATCCAGGCATACTCTATATTAATTTTCTTGCGAGTTGCAGTGCAATGCATTGATTTATTTTACTTTTATTTTTTGTTTGTCTGAATCGGAGAAAAGGGGTGGTGTTTATATTCATGCCAGGTAAGATGAATCTATCATCTACCTCTCGCACTTTTTACCTATACACGATTAAAATATCAACTTACTAATGTTATTGTAATTTATCTTACTTAATATTTCTGCAGCTTAAGCGTGTATTTCATTAGTTTACATGTAAACTGTTCCATTTTTCTGTATTTGTGTTATTGTTTTTCTTTACATATGTAAAAGAATATTTTGTTTACAAATTAAAAAAATCTATGTCTAAAACTTTCTGAAAACTCCCGGGAATTTTTAATATTTCCTTCCCAAAAAACCTGGTTTTTTCCAACCTTGCATCTCTATCTGCGGGTAAAGAGAAGAAAAACACCAATAGGCGTGAAGAACATTTTAACTCTGCTTCCCCTTCGTCCAATAGACGCTTTCAGTGTGACGTCAGTCATGACGTTTTGGTTGGATACTGACTCCAAACAAACGGTTGCTATGTGTCATTTCTTATTAAATATAAATCGTAGAAAATATTACCACTGCATATAATGTATTAAAACGCTTTGCCGTGAGATATAATCATAAGATTTAGGTATAATATACAAACATAATAGAAAATACAACATAGCAACTATTTGTTTGGAGTCAGTTTCCAAGCAAAACGTCATCATTTACGTCACGACTGAAAACGTCTATAAACAGTCTTTTTCAGAGGGTACCCTCAGAGGCATGGCTGTTGCCACTCGTGGGTAAGGTTTTGTTTTGGATTATTGGTGCTCAGTTCAGCATCAATCTACCGCAGCCGGAGTTGGGGTTGCCTAAGACCGCGACCTGCTTTATACATGGCTGGTGCATGACGTTTAAAACGTCACATGTAGTGGATCATTTTTACACGGTTATTGGTGCAAAGCTACGCGCCCCCCGTTTTGCACCAATCACCTTGTAAAAATGATTTAAAAATGAAAAAACTTCAAAAATTTGCATACAAAATTTCATTAATTGTTCTTTAACCTGAGGTTTTGTGAAAGGGTCATCTAAATTTAATTTACTTGAAATATACTTTAATTTAAACAACTTATAAACTAAATTTCTTAAAAATAAATATTTAATATGAATATGTTTTGTCTTTTGATTCTCAACAGGTGAATTAGAAAAAGCAATGGCTGCCTGATTATCACAAAATAATGAACATTCTTTAAGATTTAAATTTAAATTTTCATTTTCTAAAACATTTTTAATCCACATTAACTGTTTTGCAGCTTCAGTGAGAATTACATACTCGGCTTCCATAGTTGAAAGGCTGATGCATTTTTGTTTAAAGGTTTTCCAAGAAATTAATGACCCATCTAAAAATAAAATAAAACCTCCTATGGAAACACCAGCATCTATATTTGCTGCAAAATCAGAGTCTGAATAGCAAGAAATTTTTAACTCATTAATTCTAGATAGTTCCAACTTAAAATGTTTAGTGTATTGTAAATAGCCGAATAATCTTAATAAACTGTGCCAGTGTTTCATACCTGGCTTAGATTGGAACTGTGATAAAAGATTTACAGCATACATTATGTCTGATCTAGTTCGACCAGCAATAAAACTTAAACAACCAATTAAGTTTCTGTAAGGGAATTCAGACATTTCATTCATTTCATTTTGATTTGTTGTAGAGTCCATTTTTGACAAAACTAGCCCCTTAGGTATTGGTGCGTTACTCAAAGGAAAATTATATTTTGAATAGAAGCTACAAACTTTATCAATATAAGAATTTTGATGAATGTACAGCTTGTCATTTACTTCTTGAAACTCAATACCTAATAGCTTCTTTATTTTCCCTAAAACTTTCAGATTGAAAAACTTGTTTAATAAACTTACACCATGTTCCAAATCACTTTCTGTTTTACCAAAGATGACAATGTCATCTACATACAATAAAAGAACAAGTTTATTTTCATAAATATAAACACAATTGCACCAATTAAGTTTAATAAAATTCAGTTTTAAAAGTACATCATCTATTTAAATAAAAAAGAAAAATGCCCAGTTAAACTGAGGGCATTGAGCTCACAGGCCATTCACACTAATTGTATATTATACTCTTATTTCAAAGAATTTTAAATAAGCCTCTCGAAAATAAAGAAATCGACAATGTATTAAGGGGGATCACCTCCCTCCCCTTATAATTAACCAATGAACACCCAAAACTATTCAGGGAAGTGCCTTATTACAATGGACTTGCATACAAAATTTGAAGCAAATCTGATAATTCTGCATAAAAAACCCATTTATCTAATTTAAGGGGGGTTAGCCCCCCCCCCCCGCGTATCCATCTTTATACTTAAACAATGCACCCCCAAAACTAATCAGAGAAGTGTCTTACCACAATGAATCCATATACAAAATTTGAAGGAAATCGGATAATTCTGCATGAAAACCCATTTATCTAATTTAAGGGGGGTTAGCCCCCCCCCCCCGCGTATCCATCTTTATACTTAAACAATGCACCCCCAAAACTAATCAGAGAAGTGTCTTACCACAATGAATCCATATACAAAATTTGAAGGAAATCGGATAATTCTGCATGAAAACCCATTTATCTAATTTAAGGAGGGGGGGGTTAGCCCCCCCGTTTCCCCTCTTTATACTTAACCAATGGATCCCCAAAACTAATCAGGAAAGCTCCTTACCACAGCGAACCTATATACAAAATTTAAAGGAAATCGGAAAATTCTGCATGAAAAACCTATTTATCTAAATTAAGGAAGGGATTACCCCCCCCTCCCCCCCTTTATACTTAACCAATGGACCCCCAAAACTAATCAGGAAAGATCCTTACCACAATGAACCTATATACAAAATTTAAAGGAAATCGGAAAATTCTGCATGAAAAACCCATTTATCTAAATTAAGGGGGGATCACCCCCTCCCCCTTTTCCCCTCTTTGTACTTAACCAGTTAACTCCCCAAACTAATCAATGAAGTGCCTTATCACAATGAACCTATATACAAAATTTGAAGAAAAGCGGATAATTCTGCATGAAAACTCCATTTATCTAAATTGAGGGGGGTAGCTCCCCCCGTTTCCTCCTTTATACTTAACCAATGAACCCCCAAAACTAATCAGGGAAGCACCTTCTCACAATGAACCTAAAAACAAAATATGAAGCAAAACGGTTATTTCTATCAAGAGTTATCGCATTACGTACATACTTACATACATACATACATACATACGTATATACATACAGAACGGGCGGGCACATAAGCTCTCAGGCTTTGATAGCCTGTGAGCTATAAAACCATTGCCGACCACTTTGATGGAGGTCATATAAAGCTTTATTTAATTTACAGACTTTACCTATTTCACTAATGAAACCCTCCGGCTGCTGCATATATACATTTTTATCGAAATCTGCATATAGGTAGGCATTATTAACATCTACTTGAACATTTAACCATTTAAAAATACATACAAAAATAGTGAAAAACAATCTTAAACTTACTACTGGGCTAAAAACCTCATCATAACTTAAACCTTTTATTTGACTAAACCCCTGAGCTACAAGCCGTGCTTTAAACCTCACAATTTCATTATTTTCATTTTTCTTAACTGTGTAAACCCATCTGTTACCCAAAATTTGTGCATCTTTAGGTGGTTCAACAAGATCCCAAACTTTACGGTAAAACATGACCTGCATTTCCTTTTTCATTGCTTTTTCCCACTCAGATGCTTTGGGTGTTTTTATAGCTTCCTTGTAACTTCTAGGGATTTTTAATTCAATTAAATTAGCTTCATTTGAAAAATTTGAAACTTTACCAGATTGATTATTTTTTTCCCTGAAATAAAAAAAAATCAATCATATTTTGTTATTTTCTGCACAGTACTTAATTGTATCATTTAAAGACCTCAGTTTAATTTTAGTTCCCTCAATGCCATAATAAATATCTGTCCTGGGCTCACTTTTCCTTGGGACAGCACTTTGCGTCCGCACCCAATTGATGGATGTACAAGGAATTAAATCTGGGCTGTCATTTGAATTCTGATTAATTGAACTTCTAGTTTTTACAGGACTAACATTACTATGAATAGTAGTTTCCTTTATTTTGGTTGGGATATCACTTCTACTTTCTGACTCGATTAAGTCATCTATCATAGGAAAGATATCACCATCCTCTGGGAAGTTCAAGTAAGAAAAAGAACGAAAATTATGTTTTGGACTATTTATGACATCAACCCCCCTTTTACTCTCATCAAATCTAACATTTATGGTTTCAAAAATTCTCTGCTTAACTATTATCCAAATGCGGTACCCTTTAGTCATTTGTGCATAACCGCACATAATTCCAAGTTTTGCTCTCATATCGAGCTTCTTTCTTTTTTGTTTGGGTATACCAACATAAGCTAAGCAGCCGAATTTTTTAAGATGAGATACAGAAGGCTTTCTCCCAGAATAAAATTCAAAAGTAGTTTTACTGAAATTTTTATGGCAAACTCTGTTCCACACATATGTGAAACATAAAAGAGCTTCAGCCCAAAATTTCTGAGATAAGCCACTAGAATTTAAAAGGGTTTTTACACCATCAAATGCAGTTAAATTGAAGCATTCTGCACAACCATTCATCTCGAGAGAATACGAGTTCGTTTTCTCATGGGCAATGCCCTGACTCTCTAGAAAGTTATCAAATTCATCATTACAGAATTCAAGCCCCCCATCCGTTCTAACAGAGACTACTTTCTTATCTAAAAACCTTTCGGCTCTCTTTTGATACCTAAGAAATGTCTCAAAAACATTGGACTTATTTTTAAGGGCATATACAGTAACTTTTCTAGAAAAATCATCTATTATAGATAAAAAATACCTGCTTCCCCCATGAGATGAAACTGGCAGAGGTCCACACAAATCCATATGCAGCAGCTGGAGGGGAACTTAAGAACGAATTTGACCAATAGGCTTGAAAGAGACCCTTTTTGATTTAGCCAATTTACAAGAAATACAATCTTCAGTCAATTTTGATAGCATAGAAAGACCATTAACACTCTTCTGTTTACTGGTGTTAATTACATATTCACTGTTAATATGGCAGAAACGTTCGTGCCAAAACTCATTAACATTTACTTTATCTATTTGATTTGCTGAAAAATTCACTGGATTGTTATTTCCCTTACATTTGGTAACATACTTTGATGGTATCAAAAAGTACAGGTCATTTTTCCTTAACCCTCTCACTGATAAACCCGTGTTAATACGTTCACTAAGCTTCAGGTTTCACTGCAATATAAGCATTATTTAAAGTAATAAAATTCTGTTGACTTAATGCGCTGAGCAATGAATAATACTCTCAAGGATTACATTCATATTTGTAATTAAGTTTTTTATATTCAATGTTGAAAAATTAGTTTTTATTAGCATTTAAAACAAAATGCAGGAAAAAAACATTACAGATTTGCTCTTTTGCAAGACTGCCAGAGGGTTAAAGCATAAAAAAGTTAATTTCCACTTTTGTCATAAACAAAAACTTTACCATTTTTACCCACAAAATTTATCCCTAGTTTTTCAAGCTTAACCCCAGAAAGCAAATTTCTTCTTAAGTTAGGATTATATAAAACATCTTTTAAGATAATACGGTTGAATTTACCATTTTTATAACATACTAAAAACTGAATTGTACCCCTACCCTCAACTGGACATTCTTTCTCCCCAACTGCAAGAGACATGTGCAAATCAGATACTGGCTCAAAAGTGAAAAACAAATTTATATTGCTACAAAAATGACTGTAGTGGCAGTATCAAAAACCCAATGGGTATTTCCGTAGCCCAGATCTGATGAATTTGCCTCGCATAATTCAGGAGAAAGCTCAATTAAGCTACATTCCAGTTCAGAGAAGGTACAATTCAAAAGATGGTTACATTCTACATTACTAGTTTTCAAAGGTCTTGAAAAATTTTTACTTTGAAAATTACTTTTACTTTTAACATTAGATTTAAAATTTCCAAAACCAGATTTATTGAAATTACTTTTACAATTAACATCAAAATTACTTTTATCATTATAAACTTCATTACTAGATTTACTTAATTTAAGTTTACAATTAGAAATTAAATGACCATACATTTTACAATAAAAACAAGGACCAATTTTACTTTTATATTTATCAAAACCTCTAGATTTAAATTTACCTGGTTTAACAGACGATTCACTGGCAAAGGCCACATTTTAAAAGTTCTTTTGAGACAACTTTAAGCGATTCTCCTCCAGTAACAGTTCAGTCTCTATTTTTTCAGGCAAGAACTCGGCATCAGTCCACCTGTAAATGGCTTGAACAGTAGCTTGAAATTCATCTGGAAGACTCCGAATCATTTGATACCCCAAATAAAGTGGTTGCAGCTGATGACCAATGTCACGAAGACACTCACAGCAGCCTGCTTCACTCTACACAGAAAAAGGCCTAAATTTTCACTAGGAACGTACCTTGTATTAAAAAAAAACATCAAGAAGCTGTACTACTCTGGCTCTTGTGGTCGGCTCAAAATGGTCATGAAGAATTTTCCAGGCTTCTGCTCCATCAGTGGTACTTGAAATCAAAGGCTTGAATTCAGAACTCAGTAGAAACAGATGCTGCTTCCAAGCAAGCTACGTAGGCAAAAGGAAAAAAGCAAGGGCGAAAGTGGTAAATAATGGTGTAGGCTCAGATTTTCCTCAGTTTCATATCCTGCTTTTCTCTCCATGTCAAATCTGATTTCTTAGTAACTCCAGCAGCTGCTTCTGTAGTTTCCGTTTTAGCAGGTGATGAGCTCTTGGGTATCTCCTCTCCATCTGTTTTCTCAATGAACTCCCATGCTCCATAATACAGCAACAAAACTTTAACTTCATGCTTCCAAGTTTCCCAGTTAGTGCCGGTCAGCAGGGTGATGTTTTGATTAGATTCCATCAGCCCCCGTCACTTTATCACGGCAACTCTCGAGGTTGAAGCTTTCAGGAGGTCAACAGCATACAGAAAATTTCACAAAACGAAAGTTCATTCTCAAAAACCAACCAGAGAGAGAGTCCAAAAGCACAAAATATCACCGTTTCTTCACTTCCGCATTTCCGTAAAAAAACACTTAAATATTTTGGTCATGAGCCTGGGCCCATAACCCATGTTCTCTTTTATTAATAAATTAAGCTATATATCCAGCAAGAGTACGCAGTGGAATCTCTTAATTGTGGAAGACTTTAAGAAATACGGCAGGAGTATAAACAAGTTGATTTATTGATGACAAATATACAAATAACAATCCAATGTCAGCATTGCTTTGCTGAGCAAAATTAAAAATAAAAGCAAAAATAAACATTTATCAATAAACTAATATCTGCCAGTATCCTTCATAACGTAGCAAAGCTACGACGCTATAATTAATTACATGGCAGTAAAAACAGATGCTGCTTCCAAGCAAGCTACATAGGCAAAAGGAAAAAAGCAAGGGCGAATACAAACATTTTGTCCTGCAACATATACCAGTCTGTTTTGAAAAATTTGCATACAGTTGCTGCAATTCTGTAAAGAAAGAAAAAACGTACGCGAAACTAAACTGGCCTCACGGGCTATGACGTCAAACATCGACGAATCAGAGCAGCAATCGTCGAATGAGAGCTCTGAACTGCGAGTAACAGCAATCCAAAAACACAGTGATAGATATTGAATGAATCACGTGTTTATCCAAAAAACTGTGTGAAGCAATGGAGTTCGTTTGTACTTTAACATAGGCTTGGGGATGGTAAAAACAAATGTATGTCATGTGAAAAGGAAATATTTAAATGAATATATATTAATCTTAAACTTTAATACATGACATAACAGTAGATTTGTTTTCCTGATTTTTACGCTCATACATATTACTGCTGCTGAGATATGGTGAAAGGACCTAAAACATTCGACCACCCCCCTTTAACCCCTTTGGGGAGGGAATTTCTGAAATCGCTGAAATAGGTGTTTATCATTTTTTTAGTAGATTTGTTTGCCTGATTTTCGTGCTCATACATATAACTGCTGCTGAGATATGGCAAAATGACCTAAAACATTCGACCCTCCTTTAACCCCCTCCGGGAGGGGGATTTCTAAATTCACTGAAATACGTGTTTAATCATTTGTTTTCCTGAATTTCACACACCTACATAAAACAACTGCTGAGATATGGCGAAATGTCCTAAAATTTTCGAAACCACCTCCTTTAAAACCCTTTGGGGGGAATTTCTAAAATCGCTGAAATGCGTGTTTATCCATTTTTTAGATCTGTTTTCCTGAATTTCACGCTCCTACCTATAACTGCTTCTGAGATATGGCGAAATTACCGAAAACATTCGACCACCCCCTTTTAACCACCTTCAAGGGGGAAATTTCTAAAACGTTGAAATACGTGTTTAATCATATTTTTAGGAAACTTATTTAACAAATCTGTTTAAGAATTTTCCAAAGGAAAATTAATGTTGTTAATATAAGTAGTTGTTTTCAAATATATATATAATTCTCTCCTCTCTCCTCTGCCCCACTCTGGTCAAATATTCAAAGTACGAAATTTCTAAGAATTATTTGAAATAAAAATGTGTTTAAAACTAATACATTGACACTTAAGTGTAAAAAATCAAAGTATACTTAAATTAATATTGCTACACAGATCAAGTTATTACTGTTTCTATAAAATTTCTCTTTATTACACGTTAATTTAAAATAAATGTTGTTTAAAATAAATTTACTGTAAATGGTTTGTACAATCAAAAAGTAATTATGTAAAAAATAGTAAAACAATACACAATGACATGCTGTATAATATAATTATATTACTGAGTGGACTCTAAACATAAAATTTAAAATTTCTTAAAGTGAAGTTAATTTGCTCTGAAAGTCCTTTAGCAAAGCTCAATAAAATTCCACTAAAATTGTATTGAAATGTAAAGTTAAAAAAAAAAGATACAATTAAGGTGATATTATAACGTTTTTCGTTTTTATTTTGTTAAGCTATCAGAATACTCTATCAGTATCACAACAGTATTCTCGTTATAAAATTAAATAAAAAATATTAGATTGTTTTCAATGATAACATTATAATTCTACAGCCATTTTGGAGATTGACAATTTTAAATTCAAAGATTAAACCATGATGAAAAGTGTTTATATATCTCTAAGTTTAATCTAATAAGGCTTAATATATTTAAAACTTAATACTGAAATAGATGTTTTATTAAGATTATTATCTAAGCCTAAAATCTGAAAATTAAATTGCAGCAGGAAGTTGCTTACCTGTCAAACTGTGAAATTCCACAGCAGTGTTGAATTCAGGAGGTGGACCGGGAGGAGCCCCCAGAGCATTGAAATGTCCCCCCGGAAGATTTGAGATTTTATGCTTTTAAATGGTTAAAAAGTGCAATTCCCCCCCCCCAGAATTCTACAATGTCCCCCCCGGAGCCACAGAAATCCCTCCCGGAAAAAAGTCTATGAATTCAACACTGTTCCACAGTTCAGAATAGCTTTATATTTAGGCATCACACATTTTCTATCAGTAACACATACTTTCCTTTGGTAAAAGAGGTTAGTTTCAAAGAAATATAAAAATCATTAATGAAAACATAGCGGAAAAAAGCATCTCTCAATGCTAAAACGAACTCTCAGTATACGTAATTTTGATAGTTGTTAACCAAAATAAGACATCCTCTACCAGATGAAATACAATTTTCTTGGCTCATTTTTGTTTTGAGAAATCGCTCAAAATGATCGGCTTTACAGATGCCGTTGCATCAGCATACAGTATGCTCCAAGGAAAATCTGAACAATAGCTGCATGCAAGGTAAAAAAATGATTGTCAGTGGAATAAAATGATATGTGGCTGACAGGTTAAAACAGATGCATGGTATAAAAAAAAGGACATGTTTAAGCAAAAAAAAAAAAAAAAAAAAAAAAAAAAAAGTAAGTACCGGTAAAAGTAAGTATTGGGACAGCACATATATAAATTTATCAACAATTTGGTAATTTTGGAGCCCCCCCCCCCCCCCCCCTTTCTCACTAATAATATTGTTATCAATGTCTAAAAATTCTCAAAATTCACAGTCTCTCTTTATTATATATATATATATATATATATATATATATACATTTGCAGTGATATACAGATATGGTCATAAATTTATTATCCGCATACTTCATGAATGCAAATGAAGAGGAGAAGTCAATAAAATATCACTATTATACATGAAATATCAAATAACATCTAAAAGAGATAGTTACTATTTAAAAGTATTTAATAATAGTTTATTGTTAAATAACGCATTCAACCTTAATATTGTTTTCTTGTGTTTGCCCCTACATGGTGAGGATGGCATACCTTCTTATCAACAAAACAAGTTTAAAACAGTCTGTCTTTCTTTAATAGTAAACATAACAAGTATCACATTTCAAACATATATTACATCTGGTTTCTCCAACTGTGAATTATATGTATATATGGCAGAAGAACAGGGATGCTGAACGTTGGGGTATTTTGGAATGAAATGATTTTATAATCATTTAATGGCTTTAATAATAAATTTGCATTTTCATAAAAACAGATTAGCTTAAAAAAATTAAAACAGATTATTTTAATATAAAGAAAAAGTTACAAAAAATAAAAATAAAATAAAAATTTAGGTGGATAAAAAATATCATCAAAAGACAAAATCCCACCTCCCCTACAGATATTTTACGATATCAAGAGCCAGACCCCCACCCTTCCCCCTTAAAATGATGTTATATATGCACATTTTGTAACTCCATTAAGCTAAAAGGAAGGGAGAGCAAATGATAAGAACTAAAAAGATCTAGATGTAAACCCTGTTATGATTTTAAAAAGTGGGTTTCTTAAAATTATTGTTGAACCAACAGTTCTTTTCAAAACACTTTTTTTTTATTATTTTGATTTGGAAAGCAGACATGAAATTTAAAATCTGCAGAAAAAGCCCAAAACATTACATCTTCGTACAAAAAATAATTTTTTTGAAAAGGTAAATAGAAATATACTTTTTAACAAAATACATCATTAGAGCGACAGATACAATGAATAAATGGGTATATTTTGTTTTTTTGTGTTTCGATCAAGAAAATGGATGCAGACTTGTAAATATGCAGAAAAAACCTCCATGAAATAAATCAACATTCGGAAAATATATTTTTTGAAATGGTAAATATTAATATTTTTAAAACAAGTAACACTGTTAGGACTGGAAAAGTACCCAGAGTAAGAGGATATTTTTAGTTTTTTGTATTTCGATTAAGAAAAGCAGATGCATCAGTTTAAAAATGCGAAAAACCAATGTTTTCTGCAACTTCCTTACTCTGATCAAAAATCTCAGAAATGCTATTTTGTAATGTTAATTATGGTTTTTAATTAATATTTCAGCTAATTATCACAAAATGAAAAATCCGAGCCTAAGATGCATTTGTCTATCTCATCCAAATTTTCAGACCTGTGTGATAGAATTTTCTAGCCATCACCAACAGACAGACAGACAAAAGCTTTCTTCTATTAATATAAATTTAAATCAAACTTACATAATGAAAATATGTAAAAGTGCTCGTTTGCTTACAGGAATGGTTAAAATATGGGAAAGTTCCATAAGTGAATATGTAGCCAACTGGTGTATTTTATTCTGTGCAGTTTGGCACAAATTTAACTTCATTGTTGTAAGCTGTTTGTTTTTCAAACGAATGAATAATAAGATAGCAAAATAAAATAGCTATTCTAAGTTCATAGTGTATTTTAGTGATTATTTCTGAAATATATTTACGTTATGATATGTTGTTTGACAGTTTACTAGGATATGAAGAAAAAAATTTTGAAATACTAAAAGAAAGTTTTCTTTTTTTGCTTGTTTCAGATAATGATTTAAAATTTTTTTTGGTGAATTTAAATATTTTCCCACACAATCTGTAAATATGCAAACATTTCTTGATAGACAACTGTTCTTATATTCTTATTACATTTGAAATCACAACCCCACTGTTGTCAATATTGCTATGGTTTGTTGCCCAGCTTAGCAACATACCAACTTATGAAACTATATTGTATATAATTTTTGTGGCCTGGTCTTTACTGTATAAAAATAACATGTAGGTGAGTTCCATTATGATCTTTATTATATATATATGTACATAATTTTATTGTCAAGGTAACTAGCGGATCCAACCTGGGCTTCCAAGGTTACAGAATTTGGATGATTTTTTTTTTAAATTGAAAACTAATAATTTTTTTACATTTAATATATATTTTTTAGATTGTCCACTAACAACACTAAAATGCATTTTTATATGAAAAATAGCAATAATGTATTAAATAAAGTTTTGAAATTTATTAAAAGTGATACTTTTATATTAGTCGCATGCCCAGAGTAAGTAGCCAAAGAAACACCAAAGATTTCGCTACTTACAGCAGCCATTTTAATTCCAATAATTTTAGTGGTTTAAGCATGTAGTTCGATTACATGTCAGTTAAATTTGCATTACATTTATAATATTTTATGTATTTATTTATTTCTTGATGAACTTTTAACTTAATTGTGAATAATACTGGATGGAAACAAAAGCTTAACTATTTATATTGTTTTAAATGCAAATGGGTTACTCTTTTGTAACTGCTATCTGCATGCAATAGAGATAGATTTAAAAAAACATTGGGACTGCAAAACATTACTTTATAGAAAAATGTTTAAACAATTTAAAGTGAGATGGCAGCACTACTAATTAAAGAGAATTAATGATTCAAAGGGGAAACTTAATATTTAAAAATTAGAACAGCAAAATAAAAAAAAAAATTGAATAAAAAAAAATAATTGATAAATGTTTTTCAAAAACTTTTAGCCTTAAAATGGCAAAAAAAATTACAAATATTCTGTAAAATTGAATTTATTAGATAATGAAATCTATTCCAGGGAACAAAATTGAAACTGTGATGCCGAGCTTCAATCTAGAAACCTTCTGTACAGCAAGCAAACACAATACCATGGAGCTACCGAGCTCACATGCAAGAGACTCAAACTACAGCTCTGTTTTAAAATCTGGTCTGATGTGATTTTTTGTAAGAAGTGGTTGGACGTCATTAAATTAATTCATTTAATTAAAATAATATGACTTTTCCAAAATTTTATGATTTGTTGTGTGCCAGGAGGTATTCAGCTATAAGTATGCAAAATTTCAAGTTTTTAACTTATACAGTTTCCAAGTACAAGCTCTGTGACAGACAGACAGAAGAGTGAGACGAATAGGCTTTCGTGAGATGAACGAAACCCTAAAAAAGGACTTCAGAAAACAATAAATGTTACTTATTCATCAATAAAATTCAATATTTTTTCTTAATTAAATACAACATGAAAATAGCCATTTCTGCTCTTAAAATATTATTCTAAAGATTGTACTAGTACTTTATATAAAGTACTAGTACTATCTATATATATGTAGGATTTCAGTTTAAACACTTCATTTCCTTTATGACGTACATGATCATCAAATTAACTGACGCTCTAGTACTACTATTATCCATGATTTAAATGCACGAGTTATAAAAAGTTTAGATCGCGAGATCAGAATATCTTCAAAATTGAAAAAGGCCAGTTTTCTAATTTTTATTGTGAAGCAAGCATCGGAATAAGAAATAGCCAGTAAAGACGCTGTTAGGCCTAGTTGGGCTATTGGAAAATAAAAATATTGTATATGTTGGGCCAGAAGTGTATTAGCTGTGAAGAAATTATTAGTAAAGTATTGTAGAGTTATCTGTCTAAGACTGTATTAAAGTTTATATTTTGTTATTCAACGTAGTTGTTCATATAATTCCAGTAAATCAACTGTTCACATATCATCCTCTTACATATATATATTTATTTTTCAATGCAAATTTTTTTTTTATGATTGTTGTGACAAATGTTCTAATACATTAAACTTCATAAATTAACAAGACATTGACTGAATTTTTTTTCTTTCCAAGTAGGAATGTTTATTTCTGGAATTTCCAATTTTTTATCTGTACTAACTCAGTAACATGAAAAATAAAAAATTTCCTGGGACTTGTAGAGTACATTACTTTGTATTCTTTTATAGTATATCATTACTCAATGTGCATTTTAGTTATATCCTATTTACTTGAATAATAATATTAAAGATTATTATTCTTTAACTTATTTTTTGTTGCACTCATATTGTTCACCCAAAATTAATGCCAAAAACAAGAACAAACTATAAGTTTCCACTGAAAACGTAAGCATGTAACATTTTAAATAAGAAGGATCATATTATAGCCAAAATATTTTGCACATGAGAAGTTTCTTTCACCTTGTCAATAGAGGCACTGCAATTGTTATCACATTAACTGAGCTGCATAATAGAACGGAGTGCTAACTCACAGGTCCATTTTCTACTGCGACCAGATCATCATTTTAATGCACACAAGTAATGAAGCCTGCACTTTTCTTAATATTAATGCCACTTTTTCAAATTTTTTCCACATACTTTATCATTTTTGGTTATTTCTCTACACCTCATATTTTTATGAGCAATATTTAGCAAATTTTTTGTCAAGCTTACATGAGATTTTACTTTTAAATATGATGAAATTAAATAAAATCTGTAGTTTTTTTTTAATAAAAAATATAATTTGGTGAAAATTGTAGTCTTTGCCATAAAAAAAAAAAAAAAAATTAAAATATCTACATCATATTATCCTTACGCAAGGAAATCTGTATTTTGCCATACTTTTTCCTGCAAAATCATATGACATTTTGTATTTATGGACAGATCGCTCGATTCAATGTAACAGAATAGGGAGTTACTGCTCTATCCTATTGTGAAGCTCACTAGTTACCATGATGCTTTATGATAGTGTCCTAACTGGTTGGTTAATGTATGTTTTTAAATATGACAGAGCTTCACCAGACACACCTGGACGAGTTTGCTTTAAATGAGTAAACAATTTAGACAATTTAATAATACTATAATAATATTATATGGTCTAAAGTAAACAAATATTAGCTTGGCTCAGGCCTACTGTCTGTTTTTGTACAATAAGTTCTCTTAATATACTCTGTAAGTATGAGGGAGAGTCTAAAAGTAATGTCTCCCTCTCCATTGCTCTAACTTTTATTTCTTTCATAGCTACTGGACTATCTATGCATAATATTGTAGAAGTAACCTTACTCTACTTATATAGTATTTTCCTTTTCAGATTGACGATTAGTACCATGGATCTGAAGCTAGAAGAAAGAGTCGTCATTGAATTTCTGGCAAAAGAGGGTAGTGCACCTAAGAAAATCCATAATTGCTTGAAGAATGTTTATGTGGATGCTGTAATAGACATCAGCAATGTGCAGCATTGAGCAAAGAAGTTTGGGAACGAAGAAACAGAAATTGCAGATAAACAGAGAAGCGGCTGCCCGACAACATCAGTCACAGATGCAAATCAAGAATGCACTGATGAATTGATTCAAGAAGAAATGACGCATTACAGTTCAGAATGTTGCTGATGCATTGAACGTCTCCATAAAAATTCTTCAAGTATTATGGACACAACCTTCTTTTGGTAGAAATTCAATGATGACTCTTTCTTTTAGCTTCAGATCCATGGTTCTAATCAGTCAATCTAAAAAGGAAAATACTATATAAGTAAAGTAAGGTTACCTGTATAATATCATGCATAGATAGTCCAGTAGCTGTGAAAGAAATAAAAGTTAGAGCAATTGAGGCATTACTTACTGACTTACCCTCGTATACTATCTAGAAGGAATAGTGTAGCAACCAGCTATTCCAATAATGTTTTAAAAAGTAAAAAAAAAAGCTTGAAAGATAAACTTTGATTGTAGCGACATCTGTTAACTGGAAATGGAACTGAAAATGGAAATAGGTCTTTTCTATTTTTAAATTTTATTTTGTGAAGTGCGACATGCTTTTAATTATAATCTATTGTTCCATACAGACTAGCTTTTTATGTCTGAAAAATCATTTTAAATCACAAATTATACCTTAAAAAAGAAAAAAAACTATACCTTCTTTTTTTTATATGAAGATATTAGATTCTCACAAAATGTGATTAAGAATATGTAAAAATTTTATACACGTAGAAATAAAAATAATTTCATATTCCCCACCCCTCCTCCCTATTATCACTCATAACATTTGAAATTTTAAAGACAATTACAATCGTTTTTATTTCTATATGGATAACATTTTCAGGTATACTTATTGAGGTGCAAAAAAAAAAATACTTATAAAGTGTGGCACACATTTAATTATAGTCTACTGTGAATGTAATCTTCATATAAATGCAAAGTATCTTTTATATTTTATTATATTATTTAAATACATGGTCTGATTAAAGCTCAGGCTGTGGTCCTGGGACTGCTGATTTTGGGGCTCCCAAATTTGGTTTCTTCTTTTTGAAATTTATAATAATTGAAATATTAATGACCAGGGCTTTACAAATGCAGTCGCCAGGTCACCACTGGCGACTAGATTTTTCTATCTGGCGACCAAGTTTTTGAATCTGGCTTTTATATATATATTTATTTATTTATATTTTTTTAAACAAAAATTGACCTAAGAAATGAACACAAACGGTTTCCCCACCCCAATAAAAAAGTAAGGAGGCTTCAATAAAAAAGTAAGAAATCGTGATAATCTAGCCTCTGTGACGGCATCTAAAATTTGATACAATGCTACAACATGTTTAAGGTGTGTTTTTTTTTTGTTTCAAATAAGATTTTTGCATTTCAAAATTAAAACTAATTAATCTATCACATTCATTTTAAAAAATAGTAACATCTAAGTTAAGTGATTATAAGTAATTCATTTGAAGTAAATCTATAAAACTTAATTGAAATTTGAAGAATAACTAATTTTAATCAAATTAAATAACATGTATTTTTTAAATATTTCCCCCTCGTGTAAAATGCATGGTTGAAGTTAAATATTTTTTTACTGGCGACTAGAAATTTTTGCTGGTTACCAGATTTTATCAAATTTGTAAAGCACTGTTAATGACTATATTATTGCTCTGTGATGTAAGTTTATGTAAAGCAGCAATATTTTGCTCAATCTTACACATTTTTTCTAAATACACATACATAGCTGCGAACCTTCCTTCTCTCCCCCAAGTCAAAAAACATATGTAACAAGAGATATTTGGTGATTCTGTTTTGTCCAAAATTGTTCAAGCGATTGGTCTTTTATTTTTATATTGCTTCTTCAATTTCATTTCAATTAGACTTTTAAAAGTCAACCGCCATCATATTCAAATATGTTTTTGAGCAACTAATGCATAAAAAGCAACAGTTTTTAATGTATAATGTGCAATAATTTCAGTTAATAAAGAATAATTTTTTTTTTGAGTATCTAACATTTTGAAAACCACTTATGTAGACAACATTATAATTTACATTTATCAGGATTAAAGCAAAAAAAAAAAAAAGTTGAGATATGCATAAAGGTGAGAATGTGGTATGAATTGGGAGTAATTTTTCAATAAAAGACTGCCAGACAGTTCAGCTATATCTAAAAATTGATGAGTTCTAATCGCAATCTCTCACCAATATTATTAAAATAAGTCAAGAATAGAATAGTAATCAAATTAGCCTTTTTTATGTTATCATCCAGCATAATTTATTTTTGTTTTAATTCAGAAATATGCTAATAACATTTTACTGAAGTAAATGTTTCCTTGAAATTAAGAATATATTAAAGTTCTCTATACTTTTTAAATCATCGAGTTGAGTTATAAACACATTAAAAACAAATGAATTTGAACTAAAATTGCTTGAAATGAGAGGTTTAACACAACATTTAATGAAAAATGGGAGAGAAAATTTTAAAAATTAGAAAATAAGCAATAAATATGTTAAGAGTAAATCATACTTTTATTTCAGCACATTGAATAATACAAATGCAGAGAACACATAATTTAGACAGAACTATAAATTATTTTTACAGTCACCAAAATTCAGCAGCTAATGCATAGAAATTTAGTTTCAAACTATTTAGTCTTTCCTTTTAAAATTCACGTGAATCAACCAAATGAAGAGTGTCTTCCAAGAAGCTCTGTGGGTCAGGAATATCATGCAAAAGTTCTGAAAAGCAAAAACAATTGCTATCAACAATGAAATAATAAAGAATACTTTCTTATAACATATTTTGAAGAGTTCTCTAAAATAATGTGATTTACCAATGTGATAGAAAATATTATATCTACAGATAACATAAAGCAAGACAGAGCAGCAAACTGCATAAAACATTTTTGTTTATGTCTAGAAATTCTTGTCGGATTCTTAGAGTGAAGTAGAAATTTCAGAGGGAGTGGGATTATTTAATGCTGTTACAAAGTAACAAATATAGAAAAAAATTCTAAAATTTGAATTTTAAAATTATGTGCTGGGTAGGGTGGGAGATTAAAGAAAATTTTCAAAGTTTCAAAAAAATTTGAAAGTCAACTGTTTTTTTGTTTCCATTTTTTATAGAAAGTTAGATGTTTTTGCATTAATTTAATTTTTTGTTTGATTCTTGCTTCTGTCTGAATTAAACAATAATTACATTAATAATTTTTAAAAATATATAAACTTTATCAAAACAGATTTTTATTTCTGAACAGGAAATTATATTTTTGCACAACTTTTTAAACAAAATTTCCAAACATAAATCTAAAGTATTGAAACAATTGCATCAATGTTTCAGAAAATTAAAACTAATCAGTGATGAATGTGGAATTAGATTTGTATAGTTAAATATGTATATTTATTCAATTGCTATGTACACATTATTTGATTATGCTTACATTATTTACTTTTATGGAATTAATAAACTTTTAAATATTGAAGAAACATTTCACTGCAGAACTTATTTTACGCTATTTTCCATCTTAACATTATTTTATGCATTAATAATGATAACTCATTTTGTATTTGTGAAAGAAATATATAAACATTGACCTATAATCTGCAAAATTCTATAATCTTTACCTTTACAAGCTTCACAGATCAGAGAGAGTTGACTGTATCATTTAACTATTCTAGATATTTGATAGTTATTTTATTTTGCTTATTGAGAACAGAATAACAAATATTATTGAGTACTACACATTTAGTGAATTATGATAAGCACTTTTTCATCAGTACACAAAGAAAGAAAATATATTGACAAATATGTCATTCTGGTATATATAATCACATGAAAATTTTGTTTACAAATGCCAATGCATGTCTTTTGCTACATGCAAAGCTATTTATTATTGGGGAAAATAATTTTGCACATTTGGGTTACAGCTTCCAATCTAATATTACTTCTAAAATTATGCTTCCAACATATTATGTGCATGTTTATAGATACTAAATTTTTGTTTTCTTAAGTCTTAATTACATAATTGGCAGATCCATCATCATTAAGAAACATTGCAAAAGAATGTTTTCCTATTTCATACGCTGAAAGAGTTGCTGGAGAATTTTTTGAAAAATAAGCTTAAAGCATATTTAATCCTTCAATGAAAGAATTTTTCATTGTATGAGACATTATAATATTTCTATAATAATTTAATTGAGTTTTAAAAGTGTAGTATTTAACAAATTATTCACTGCTTAGAATTTCTTTACCATAGATAACCAGACATTAGCTAATTTTTATTTTATAAGTATTTATTACTGAACTGTTAAAGGTAATGACATGAATATTTCTTTTTGGTTCTATCAATGCAAATGAAAAATATATTTATGCTGAAAGAAACAAAATCAATATTTTATTGCACTAATAATCATACTACTTTCATATTAAAAAGTAATCTTTTATTTTTTTTATATCACATTGTTGCATATATGCAATATACAACTGATTGAATTATTCAAATAGCATTTTATTTATTTTCCCATTTTCCCAACATTGTAACTAATCTAAATTATTAGAATTTACAAGAGATGATGCTACTATGTTGTCTTTTCTGACCAAAGATCATTTGTATTTTCAGAAGTTGCATGTGATAACTTTTGAAAACATACTTAGTTAAGACAAATTAAGAAAAATTTGTGCCACCTAGAAATAGTTATATCATTTAGCTAAATTTAAATTCTAGGTACAAAAATGTTTTTGTTCCATTGAACTTATAGAACTTACAGATTATTATTATTTTTTTTTTGGTCAATAATTATTTTTTGTTTTTAATCTATACTATTAAATGCTGTCAAGCGTGTGTATTAGGGTGGAGCGAAAAAAGTGAATTTTTTTTTTACAAAAAACAGGTAGGTGCCAAAAGTTGCCTTTATACTAGTACATTAAATACCTGAAATTTTACTGCTGAAAAAAAATGCCTTGAGTCTGCGCTTTTGGTCCAAATGTCGAAATTTTGGGTAAAATTTGACAATTTTTCAAAAAAAATAAAATTTTTCTGTAGAACTGGTTATGATTTAAAAGTGTCATTTGAACTTTTATTAATAAAGATTTAAAATATTGAAACGATAAAATGATATCTTTATTCTGTATAACTGGAGCAAAACTGACAAATTTCGGTAAAAAAGGGCCGTTTTCATTCTGGTACAGCATACAACGAATCGTTGTTTTGAATGCAGCTCTTCGTTAGTTGCTTTTACACCTACCCAGGAGTGGAGGTGGGTGCATATCATGTCCCACACGTAACCAGCACAACCACCCTACCATCTGAGCACAATGTTTTATTTATACAATGAATTGTGATTTTTTATCAGACTGGTACGAGTTTTCTGTATATCAACCTAGTCTTGGTGTATTCATCTCTTCTTTCGTATCCTCAGACTTTGGAGGATACTGGCTGTGACTTCCTTCACGTATCTTTCTACTACTTGAGCATGAGAAGGCATGCAAAGTAACTCATTGGGGGTGTTAGTACGGGAATCTATACAGACGTCTATTATCTTCAACAAACTTGCATTCGATAAACGCATAGTGATTGTGGGTCCTGTTACCGCAATAATTTTTCAATCAATTAGATTTATATAATCATCTGCTTCAATGTTGATTGTCAGTATTTCAAATTTGCGTATCTCATCATTTATTCTACCTCTTGCATTTATTATGGGATGAGCAGCTAGTTGTTTAATGTGATTGCAATCAGAATTTACTCTGAGTGTGCCATTGTCCTGAATAACTTTAACTATTTGTTTTATGGCGTTTGCTGTGTTGTTTAGTAGCCGAGTAGTTTTCCATAAGGTTTTAGATACATTCTTTAGCTGTGGATTACATTTGATGATAAACCATCCTGGGGCATAAACTTAGATAACATACTTTGTGAGTGAAAATAGAGACTCTGACGCACAGTCAATGCGAATAATTAAGGTGAAGGATTATATTCGTAGTTGTGAGCCATATTGCGTGGGACAATTTTCCTGGGCTCCTATTCGCTTGTTCTTTAGAGCAATATCCTGATGAAATAGCTCTGCAAATCTCCAGCAGGTTCTGCGCTGAGTGCCTTTTCATCGATTTCAGGAAATATGTTTTCTAAATTACTCTTTATAGGTTCAAAAACTGCAATAGGGAGTGCATGGCACGTGGACAAAAATTTCCCTAATACATTTGGGCCAGAAGTTTTTCCATCGATCATGCCTAACAAATGATGAAGAGGCAATTCATTTAACTGGAGCTGGCATATGATCCATTGCAACGGTCTTTCAAGCTTCTCTTCCATACGGCGGATTACTTCAGTATGCTTCCCCGTATTCACAGGACACCGGACACCCATCACAACTCAAGCAGGAGAGGCTGGACAAATCAATATTTGCATCTTTTAAAAACTTTGATATGCATTTAAAAAAATCTTTTGATGCTCCAGATGAGGAAATGTTAGGCAAAATTAGTCCCCAAATATTTGGAGATATTTGGACTCTTCTAAGATAGTAACACGTTCTTCTTTCATAATTCTACGATACGGATGTTTATCAGTTCTCTTTTCTATACACATTGTGTCATCTTTTCAAGAGTCGAAATGTAAGGCTCTTATTTCTGTTTTAGGGTTCTGTTCTTTACGTTGAGACGGACAAGCCGATTGGCTTTCCCGCCTTACATTGCTTCTATCTGTAACGGGTACGGGTACATTATGTTTTCCAGTGTCATTTGCTGTACATACACAATCCTGAAGAACCGCTGAAGCAAGAACAGCAGCAGACCGAACAGAAATTCTATAGATATCACATGCTCTAGAAAAAGTTTCAAACTTCATTCGAGTTTCGGTATAGGAGGATGAAGATGGGAATTCAATTGTATCAATTATTGAATCATTGCATACTGATTCGATTATTTCAATTTCACATGCAGCATGTTCTAATTGCGGTGCTTCTTTATTTAATCTTCCTTCTATTAATTTTTTTTTCAACGAGTCGTTGTATGCTGTACCAGAATGGCAATGCCCCTTTTTTACCGAAATTTGTCAATTTTGCTCCAGTTAAAAATAATAAAGATATCGTTTTATCGTTTCAATATTTTAAATCTTTATTAATAAAGGTTCAAATGACACTATTAAATCATAATCAGTTCTACAGAAAATTATTATTATTTTTGAAAAATTGTCAAATTTTACCCAAAATTTCGACATTTGGACCAAAAGCGCAGACTCAAGCCATTTTTTTTCAGCAGTAAAATTCCAGATATTTGATGTAATAGTATAAAGGCAACTTTTGGCACCTACCCATTTTTTGTAAAAAAAAAAAAATTTTTTTTCGCTCCACCCTAGTGTGTATGTATGTCAAGGACAAAGCTCAGCAATCCTAATGAGTTTGAAGATGTCACATGTCTTAAAATTTTGCTTATGCTTCAGGGAACCAAATTCGATCATCTGTTTTTTGAAACTTGAAATATTTTTTTATTTATTTAATGTTTTGTGAGAAAATGTGGCTAAATTTCAATCAAAATGGGTTTCTTTCAACAATTAAAATTATTTTTGTCTTTCCTATAGCCACATCTTAAAAAAGAAACTTAGCAAGAATTAAACTAGTCGTTGGGGGCCACCGTAATACTTACCCATCATGGGTATGCATAATGTAAAATATTAAAATAAAAATGTGTAAACTACTTATAAAATGCATTGCAATTCAAATAAAATCGTGGCTTGATGACGTCATAAACTTTAAAGGCTCGATTACTGAATTGCTTGAAAGAGGTTTTTCCTTATAACTCCAAAAATAATAATCCTATTAACTAGCGGTTTATTGCATCTGATTAAGCGTCAAATTTCCAATTAAAATATATCTTTAAAGTGAAATTTGGATGCAATACAGGGTCATGAAAAATCGAAGAGTATGCAAAATAGGATTCCAAATATCTCGGCAACTAATTATCCGATCAACTTCATGCTTTATGTAAAATTTGTTTTTTTATTGTCTTTTATATTCATTTCTTAAAATAAACAATTTCGAAAATTTTTATACACCTTTTATCAGAACGAATATTTCGAGAGTTCGAAAAAAATAGTTCCGATTAATCGAGGCTATTGAAATGAAATAGGCTTCTTCCCATTATTACATACTAAGTACATACCAAATTGCAAGTCTCTATCTCAATTTTTTCGGGAGATAGAGCGTTTACAGACACACAGACGCACGGCAAAAAATTTTTTCTAAAAATATGTTTTTCGGAATCTCCAGTGTCTGAAACGTGTAAATCCATCAAATTTTTTTTTTCCGATTTTCAAAACGATTACAAGATTTACCCTATACTACGTATGATGGGTAAGTAAAAAACTAAAGATGTACAATAATGTAGCTTTTTAGATTTCTATTTAATTTTCATGTTATACAGTAAATATATTTAAACACATGCATTTTGTGTTTGGCAATAAAAAATCCTATTTGTACCCACTGTAATGTCACAAGAATGTCAATAAATTTATAAAATTCTTTTCCCCTCCAGAAATTATTAGCTACAGAATTATTCTACTTTTGACAACAAGTTAAATTTTTGATTAGATTTATTGCACAAGACCATTTTTCATGATGAAATTTTGATTATAATATTTTTTTTCATGTAATTATTTATAAGTTGTTTTTACTTTCTCACATTTTAGTGATCTAATTTACAATTTTTATAGAAAATTTAGTACATTATCCCCTCTTTTCAATTAACTTTATTTGGAAGTAGAGATTTACAATTTACATGTTAATCAGCATATTAACGATTTCTGGTCTCAAAGTGCATAAATCGTTAATAGTGGGGAACCACCATTATAAGAATTGCCATATTAATGGTTTATGGGCATGCATGGCCTAGTTACAATGATCGCCATATTAACAATTTATGAGCATGAAGGGCAAAGGCTGAATCTAGATTTCCGAAGACAATGCGCTGTGACGGAGATATGTTTGATGGGATGGAGAATAAGGAATATATCGTAATAGTGGTGAACTTTTAAATATTATTGCAGTTGTGATTAAAATAGCAATTAACCCTGCACAATTTGTGCATCTGTTCTTTTGGTCAAAAATTCTTAAGAAGAGAAACAATCATAATAATAAAATGAATTAAACGGTCTTACTTGTTCTTTGTTGAAAAATAAGAGACTCATACTACTTGAAATAAGAACTCGTTTAGGTTAGGATCCAATAATGTTTATTACATTTTCTTGAAGAAGGAGGAAGGATGAGATGAAAGCTGCACATCAAGTCTTTAAAAAGTACTGGCTCAAATTTCGTAAAATTCGAAGAATCTTTGAAATATACCTTCTGGCAGAATCCAATAAGGGATGTAGAATTAATGCAGAATTAAATTACCAGTTGATTTAAAACTTTTAAAATATTAAACTTAAAATTTACAACAGCATTTTTATAGAATGATTAAAAACTGAAAACGCGAAATTGATCTCCAAAGAATCATCGCCACGATTCTAGGATACGAGCGCCGGCATAGGCCTGGCCTCAGATCAGACGACGTTTTGCATAAAATTTACAGCATCATTTTTATTAAAATTCTGTTGGAAAAATGCGCAACATTAGTATTTATGATGTATTTAAACCCTTAGGTAATTAAATGAAGTAAGCAGAGCATAGGCACAAGTGGTGCGTTTATGCTGTAATTGACCAAGGTTTTATAATGTTCAAAAGCGAAATAAAGATAACTAAAAGTTTCTAAAATATTAATGAAATAATAACAGACAAAAGGAATCAAACTCAACAAGATTTATTCAAATTACTAAGTTCAGAATAAAATACATATTTCCAATATTCCAGAGTAAAAACGATATCACATTACCATTCAATCTATATTTGCATTTGTCAAAACAGAATGCTTAAAAACTTACACAATATATCTTGAGACCATTAAACATACATCTCATATTCTGGATGTGAAAACTGGAGCACCGATGGAAAAATTCATTTAACAAATTTACTTTAATTAAGTTCATTACCAGATTAACTTAAATGGGAAAACAATTACTTTTAATTAAAGGCTTTAACAAAGATTCAAAAGAAACATATAATTTACTTTAATGATCTTTTAAATTAAATAACCTTAATCTTGTAAAAAATATATTAAGATTAAATAAATTCCATTAATCTAAAACCAAAACTTTAATAAAACATAAAACAATCTTTCCTCACTTCCCGATCCAATGCCTCTATCCTTCCAAATACAACCTCCATTCATCAACTTGTCAGTAACGGCCAACCATACCTGCTCGACCACGATACAGTCGTACTTTGAACCGCCGGACAAAACATGCCACTCCAGGGTACTATCTATACTTATTAACCCTTTCATGGTCATGAACGCGTATACGCGGTCAAAGTTTTTTACTTCTAAATGGTCATGGGCGCTTATAGACGGTCAGGATTTTTTACCTCTAAATGGTCATGGGCGCATATGAACGGTTCAGATTTTCTACTTCTAAGTGGTCATGACCGTCTATGTGCGTTTTTCTCACCCCCCAGACTGGGCGGTAAAGAAGGCGTTTAACCGCACACTCCCCTTTCTCACATATACAATGGATGTATAGGTAGACCATTTGTCAACTAGATTATTTGTATTTTAGTTGAATGCCTTACAGATTTGGTTAGAAAATGTCTCAGAGAATTTCGTTTTCTGTACAGGCTAAGAATGACATTGTATTTCAAAAAGGAAGCAACTTCATAGAATATCATTTTTTAGTTATTATTTTATTTTAAAACTCTCGTCCATACGATTCTAATCCATTACATTAATTATTATTATTTAAAATGTTTTGCCATGTTAAATTTATTTAATTTTTTTTTAATGAATACATGTGTTTTTATTTTTCTAACAGTATTTTAATTTATTTTGTTTAAATATATTACTAAATAACTAAAATCGAGTTTTCTTTCTTTTTTTTTTCTTTTTTTCTTTTTTTTACTTACAGCACTTTTGCTTTGTAATAGTAACAAATATAATAATACCCAAATAATATTAATAATACCAAATTAATATTACACTTCAAAAATTATTTACTAATTTACTGTTGTTGCTATACCAATTATAGCATAACTTTATAAATAAAACAGTGAAACCTGTCTATAACAAAACTGAAGGGACCAGAAAAAGTATCAATATAAACAGGTTACATTTATAGGCAAGCTCAAGAATGTTAATTGATTCAGAGTACATAGTAGAATAATTATTATATATTGATGGAATATTAGTTTAACTTTCTTAGAATTATATATGCAGATGGAAATTTTTTTTAACTTTCTAGAATTATACAATGAAATTTAATTTATTTCTTATAAATAATCAGAATTTTGCATTATTAAATAAATATATAAAGAGTGTACAATATAAATAAATCTGATAAAAATCATATTTTTATTACATTTTGTCAGATTTGTAAAATTACACGAATAAGTGATTAAAAAAGAATAGGAATTTACAATTTTTACTCTTAAAAAGAGAAAGAAATTGCAGATTATTTATTAGAATATGAAACCAAAGAAAAATAATTTGTGTAAAAAATGTGTATTTGGATGTCTAAATGTAGACGATAAGACCGGAAATATTACTTCACAGACATTACCTCACAGACATTATTTAACATTCACATTTGGTTTGATATTTTTAAATATAATAGCACCATTTTCGTAATGGAAGAAGAAATCAAGTTTTTGATCAATTAATTCAAAGGCATGTACAGGTGTCATCATAATTTTCCTTTAGTTTTTATAAAGACGCCCTGTTAGAACTAAAAGGAAAATGATGATTAGTACTTTCACTGAATTAGTACTTTCACTTTATTAGTACTTTCACTGAACACCAATAAAATTGATTGATTAAATTTTAATACTCCTCAATATTTGTAAGAGCCTTAAATATATCTTGAAGAATTGATTTGATGTAAGAAAATTATGCACAAATTTTTCATTTTTAGAGACATTCAGTTGATCACTATGTTTAAAATTGCCATTATAATTATTGGGATTAAATTAAAGACTGCAAGCAGTTGTAGATGGTTTTATTAGTCCAATTGCTCGCATTTTTTTAACATTTCAGCAAAAGTTACAGGCCCGTAGCTGGGGGGGGGGGGGGGGGGATTCGGGAAATTTTTTTGCCCGTCCGAGTATGATCGACTCGATCCCTCATCAAAACATTTTAAAATGTCCGTACTTTTCTTTATCTCCTTTTTTCAGACAAGACCGAAATCATAGACACCCATCCCAAAGACCCTTGTATAAAACTTTTTTTTTCTCAATCCAAAAGATATGGAGATTGCGATTGCGGCGTAAGACATTTCTGGCTTTGTTGCTCTCTAGAAATCCACTTTACCGCCTCCTCAATAACTCAAATTAACGGCTTTAGAAAATAGTAGTTTAAACATTATCCTGTAAACTATTTGACTCAAACGGATTAGCTGTTGCTTGTGAAAATGGTTTTCTTTGTACAACTGTCACTGTCACAGATGAAATTTTCTGTAATCTGGCGCGGTTGTTTCACTATTTCATGGCTTGACAGACAGGTTCCCCAAAACAAGCAAATATTATGTTTTACAACTATGTATTTTTGTCATTGTTAACGTGGCAAGGTTGCTATAATTCTGGGCTTTTAGGGGCTTTTCAACAAATGTGGAAAATATCCTTTGACGTCTTTTTTTACACCGTTTTAAACGATAAAAGTTTGTGAAATCAGTATCACTTAGAATTGCAATATCTGGAAGGGATTTTTCAGAATAAAGATGATTTCTAGTGAAACGAAAAAAAAATTGGAAATTTAATAAAAATGTTAAAAGAGCATTAACATTTTTCAGTGGAAGGCTAGTATAGGAGTAAAGTGTATTAGGAAAACTAATGAACTTTATATAGTCATGAATACTAATTGTTTCAGTTTTAGTTAATGTTTCCTAAATTTATTAATTTGAATATACGTACAAAAATTTACAAACAATATTCAATTAATGTTGTTTGTAGAAAAAAACATTTTTACCCGCTCAACTATGCGAAACTTTATAATAGATTCACGGACTTGTTTTTACATATACAAACATTAAATTCCCAGGCATGATTATTGAAAGGATTTAGAATCGAACACCATTCTTCATTTTTTGATAAGTGGATTTGACTTTCGTGCATTTAAGAATAAAAATGTATTTGTGGTTGTGTTAGAAAATAGAGTTTCGCCTTGAGAATATTGTTAATAGTCACTTCACTGTTGTTGTGTGATTCCCAAATAAATATGATTTTTTTTCTTTCTTTTTTCTTTTCCTTTTCTTTCTTTTTTGTATTTTTAAAAAGACAAAATGTTTTCTGATTTTGAACATAGAACTTTCATTTTAATAATTTATACAGAATATTCTTTTTTAGTTAATCATTTTTTTTTATTTTCACGATGGTTTTATTTATGTTACATTATGTTATGATATGGTTTTTTTTAATTAAATTTATTTATTATTTATTAAATTATTTCTCTAAAATAATTCTCTGTATCTTTTTTAAACTTGTCTAAAATCTTTTTTTAATACTTGAATGCTTTATTAATATAAACGAACATAAAATAGGTAAATTAAAACTATTTATTTAAAAAAAAACACACACACACAATTTATTTTGGTCATTTAAAATATTTCATTAATATTTCCTATGAAATCTTTCCGTGTTTTAAAACAAGGCTTGAAATTTTACTTATAATACTTTAACAAGAAATATTAATGTCGTGCCGTTCTTAGATTGTGAAACACTTTCCAACATTATGAAAATATTGTCGCGAAATTTTCATATTTTCTTACTCTTACAAAAAATTTATAAATAAAGTCTAATGTAAATCTTTTTTTTTCTTTCTGTTGATAATATTGAGCAGTCATTGCCCACAGATCACCACTCGTATGACAAAATTCACAAAAACGCGTATATTAATAAGCATGATGCAAAAAAAGTTTAGACACAAAGCTTAGTCTTCAACAAAGCAAGCTATTTTCTTAGAAAAAACTTATATAAAGAATTAAATGCAAGGTGTCGATTAAGTCTCTAAAATCGAAAGCAATGGCTGACCACTTCATTTACTCATTCAATGTTGAACAATCTTATTTAAATCTTTGTTTTCGTGAAAAATCTTATGACTTCATCACGCATAATCTAGACCATAATTCAGTTAAAAAAGTTTATAAAATTTTAATTTCTGGATTTTTACACATAAGTGTTTGACACGAAATTTCACACACAATGTCACCAAGCTGGCAGCAAAGTTGCAAAGTTTTCTGCTAAGATCGACATCTATACCGGTCTATACATTCTACCCAGTATTCAGAAATGACTGTAAAATTACATCACAAAAACAGTGTATATACACGTAAAATATATTTTGACTGTTTATCGAGTTATAAGCGAGTCGTGTCACCTGACGACACGATTTTCCCCCTTTCTTGCTCTGCTGCCTCGGATTTCGGATAAAAACGCTGACTTTGGGAGTATGTTCTGAAAGATCTTCTGCCTTTATATGGGTTCTTCACATGGGTTTTCATTTATATATATATCAGGGGTCGATCCAGGAACAATTTGGGGCCTACTTAGGGCTCCTTCACAAAAATCTATTTAATAAAATGTATCCCTTCACAAAAATAAATTTGATAAAATGGTTGCCTTCACAAAAATCAATTTGATAAAATGGTTCCCTTCACAAAAATAAATTTGATAAAATGTTGCCCTTCACAAAAATCAATTTGATGAAATGGGTCCCTTCACAAAAATCAATTTGAAAAAATGGGTCCCTTCACAAAAATCAATTTGATGAAATATTCCCTTCACAAAAATCAATTTGATAAAAAGGGCCCATTCACAAAAATCAATTTGATGAAATGGGCCCTTCACAAAAATCAATTTGATGAAATATTCCCTTCACAAAAATCAATTTGATAAAAAGGGCCCATTCACAAAAATCAATTTGATGAAATGGACCCTTCACAAAAATCAATTTGATAAAATGGGACCCTTCAGAAAAACCAATTTTCACAAAATTCTATTCCATAAAAACTGACTATTATTTATTTGTTATTTTGTGATGTTTTAAAATGTGTAATTTGTAAACAAACAAGTTCACCAGAGAGGAAAACTTCGGCAAAAGGATTTTAAAAAGTTTTTTTTTTTTTTTTTTTTTTTTTTTTTTTTTTTTTTTTTATATAAATGCTTGGTTCCAGTTTGATTAACTGGATTTAAACTTTCGTTACAAAATGTTATTTTTCACAAAAATATAATAAATTTCACAAAAATAACCTTTATTTTTTACAAAATGTGCCCCCCCCCCCCCCAAGAAAAAAACCCTGCATTGACCCCTGTATATATATATATATAAATCAACATTTGAACGGAGGGTGGTTTAGGGGTATGGGGGTCATGTTCGGTGAAAATATACCAAATTTTTTTGGAATTGCTTTCCTCCGAACGGCTGCAATAGGTAGCTTTTTGTATTGAAAGCTACCTAAAACACGATCCCTGAAGAGACTTATTATCCCGAAGCTACAAAATAAATAAATAAATTGTTCAAAAAAGAAAAAAAAAGAGAAAAGAAAAGAAAGAAATGGAAGTAAATAACAATACAAAAATAATAACCATTTGTTTTACAATTATCTTATTTAGAAAGTCTGCAATCTAAGGCATCTTAGATACGTAAAGACTTATTCCTTGTAGGTTTGATTTAATTAAAAAAAAATTATATATCTGAATTTAACTGAATCTGATACCACATATTAGAAGATTTTATTTCGCTAGCTTATATTTACAGTGATGATATAGTAAATAATCAAGTTTTATTCGAGGAATGAGATGTAGTGTTTCATTAAATATCCCTACTGGGATAAAATATTAAAAGACATTAGATTGTAACTCATTAATATAGTGCAAGTTATTTACGAAATAGTTTAGAATTTATTATTTGATAGTTTTTAAAATCAAATGGAAATATAACATTTTCTATTTCTTTTCTTTCCTTTATGTTTCTTTCCTTCTATGTGAATAGAATGTCACCTATCTGTTTAGACTGCAAGGAATTTTTCGAAAGGGGATTATAATGGGGTGGGCAAATCAATCACGCTGAGAACCTGCACTTGACAAGTCTGACCAGATGCGCCCACAATGAACTTCAATAGGTCATTCATTACCGAAGGTGTTTTACAGGGGGGAAAGCAATTTCACCATGTTACTGCTAAACTTTTTACAATGTGAAACTCTTGACCATTTATAAAGATTTTGAGCACGTCCTCGTCAACCCTTTCCAAGTAAAAAATATGAAAACAGCCTGACCGTGAATGGGTTAAGTAACAAGCCCAATGGCAAACGGTCTATTGATATAAAGCACTATCCGTAGAAACCCAAACCGAGTCATCGTATTTGGTGTTTCAATAGTTAAAACGGTAACAAGTAATTTCGGCTTCCGAAATTACTGATGCAAGAATAATAGACAGAACGGTGTCAACATACTTTAAATGGAATCTCGTTCTGAACTATTAAAAATATCAATAGCTTTTTGATGACATGAAAGTTAATATCATGAAAGTCTAAAAACCACAACATCAGGACAAAAAGGAAAAGCTTTACTCACTTTAAATAAAAAGCTTTATATCCAATGGAAAACTAAATCAAAAAATATATGAAATGAGCTGCACGAAATAACACAGGAAAAAGCTGCCTTTTTATTTAATAACTATTTCTCAAAAAGGTTTCTCTAAAAACGTCATGAAATCAAATGCTTCTTTTCCAACAATTGAAAGATGTGGCGTTCTTTAAAACATTACCTCTCTTGCATAACTCACTTCCATTGAAAACAATCACCTCTTATTTCATCAACTATAACATCACAACACAGTTAAAAGCACTTCCTTATTAAAGTAAAATATCAACAGACAAACGACTAGACCACACACTTAAAACAAAACAACAAACTGAGACAGCTTCCAGCCAGCTAGAACATCCCAATACACGACTGCCTTTCTCTTAAATACATTACCGCCTCGTGTCAAGGTCAATGACGTAACCTCCTCATCCTGCAGCAAACAGGTCACTTCCGGCCTCCCGAAGGTACGTGACGATCGATTACGGTCACAGGTAGATACTACAGGTAATGACAGATTATCAGAGCCATCTGTCACCAGCTGCCGTAATCACTTGTATCGTGACGTAATCGATCTACCTAAAACCGCAAGAAATGAGGAGACGTGACTAATGTAAACAAGCAATAACGATGTCCATAGGAAGTGAAAAATGTGATGTAGATAAAAAAAAAATGAAATGAAAGTAAATAGAAGCAAATGGAAAAACCTGAAGCGTTAGAATAGATAATATGACCAAATGGTAAGTAACTAAATAAAGATATTTTTACTTTAAAACCATATGAATTACTTTAAATAAAAACATACTTTCATATTGTAAACCAAGGTTATTAAACTTAAGGATTTAATTACTGAAATATGACTGAGCTAATTACTGAATATAACTGAATAGGAGTTAAATATTAAATAAATATAATAAAGCATGAATGGATAAATTAGGTCAATTAAGATATGATTTGAATGAGTGACAAGAACTAAAAGAATTAGTAAAGGGAAAACTATCCAGTTTTTCCAACAAAGCCTCCCCCCCCTCTTATCACTCGAATGAAAATTAGACCGGCAACATGAAAAGCATGCCGAACAGGCTACCTAAAACAATTTGCACAATCAGCAATGCCTCCCTGATCACCTATCCAATTATTAACCATATTAACTGTAATCCAATTATCCTCCAATTCCAATTCCAAAAAAAAAAAACTAAATCCATTTAAAACTTACACGGCCAATTATCACAATATAACAAACCAACAATCCAAGACTCCTCCCCATAAAAAAAAAAACTGCAAAAAAAACTTCCTTGGGCTCCAGTCCTCATCTAAAAATGTACTATACTATTAAAAATAAATACATATAAAATGCACATATAACACAATATACCTTACATTTAAAAATATTCACCATTTATAAACATGAACTCTCTAAAAATATGAAATATAAAAAAAAACATGAACATCAGCTAAAAACTAGTTTATCATAGATAAACTACTTCATCGTATCTCAATATTTTGCCAAAAAGTCCATTTTAGTAATGAGAAGGATCAATTCACCATTAACTTCACAACATAAAATTACATTATAATTTTATAACAGAAATAACTTCACAAATCTAATTAACAAAAAAAACTAAACCCCCTTTTTTTTTTTTTTTTTTCTCTTTTTTTTTTCTTTTTTTTTTCTTTTTTTTTTTTTCACTATGCCAACAAAGAGAATCAAAATCTTCCATTCATAAATTTTTCCAAAAAAATTTTTATAACACTTCATAAATCCTAAAAAAAAAACCTCCAATACTTTCTCTATATCTTATACCGAATTTCTTTAAACCCTTATTAAACTCCATATAAACCTTACAAAAACCTTACACAACCCTTTATTAAACAAAAATGTATGACACAAACCAATTTCTCAAACCAATAACAACATCAACACTACTCAGATAAATTCCCATACAGACACTCAAGACATGACAGCTCCAATCAAACCTATTTAACATCTGCTCCATTAAACCATCTCACTATCTTATGCAACATTAAATATTAAATCCATAACATATTTCTGGTCATCTTTCCATCTCGGATTCCTGAACATAAAGACATCACAAATTTAACTGAGTACACTCCATTTGTTCAACCCCTTTCATAAAAACCTATCAATCAACTTCATTTGCTGGGGCCCCAGTCTACATACCACTCACTACAACATAACATAGATGAACATGACCGACGGATAATTATCAAACCATTTTGAAAATTCAACACCTATTACAAACTATTTTCAAATTTAAACCTGGAGCACAATCAAAACTATCTTGATCTGAATTCCAACACTCTTATTCCAACAAGAAAAACACTCCAGAAGAAGAATCATGACCAGTCAATTTCAACCTTAAGTACTCAGTATATCCAACGTGATCCTAAAAAAAATTCCTAACAAATAGTCCTTTTCCAACATCATTTATGCTAAGCCTCATAAAAACAAACTGGGAAAGACCTAAAAAAATATACTTCCCCATCTGTTTAACCTGAAACTTTATTACTCAAAATAGAATGATCTAAAAAAAAAAATATATATATATATATACCCGGCCATTTCCTCCTCAATGTTATATCCCATTAAACCTCAAGAGACCACAATAAGATACCTAAAAATAGCTGCCATTCTCCAGTATCCGCCAGGGCTAGCAAACTCTATGTTACATTATTCAACTAACTTGAAGTCAAAAAAAAATTTCTTCCCTATATGGGGTACTTCCAGAAACTTGATCAAGGCCTCTAACATCTGCAACCTAAAAACAAATGCCTTTAACCTAATCAATATACTGGATAATAGAAAATTCACCAGCCATGACTTCCTTGAATAACGATACCTGAAAAATCACGATAAATCTGCATATTCTGTTCTAATACAATCTACATTATTCCTTACACAATAAAAAAAATTAGATCCAATTAATCCTAACACATTTATCAAATATTTCTAAAAATTTCTAACACAATTTCCTAACACGATTCTAACACAATTTTCTAAAAAAAAACCTCTAAAACTATTGAAAAATTTCCTGACACAAACCAAAAAAAAATTTTCCAATGTCACCGAGATATAATTCTTACACTTTCTAACACACAAAAAAAATTTCCCTACATTTTAACATAACAATTTCCTTACACAATCTGATATATCCTAACACCAATTAACACTTGATATACCACAGCCACAAAAACTTTTATAACAACCAAAAAAAATTTCCAACATAAAAAAACTCAACATGCATGTCTTTACTATATTTGCAGGGTTATGTATTTCACCAAAAGATCTATCACATTTCAGGACATTGACATTACCACCTTAAAAGAAATGTATTATCCCGAAAAAGTAATCTTCACAAAAACACCCCTTCTGCAAGTGAAACACACCTAAAGCTGATAACTCAATAAAATCAATATCTATAAAAAAAATAAATATATGTAAATATCTGAAATAACATTACAAAAAAAATTCATAAAACATAGAAGATACATTATTAAATTAAACATAACACATTGAAGGTGTATATAAAAATATATATTGAAAAACAAAATTCTTGAATATCTAAGTTTAAACAACTTTGCATTTAAAAGCAATACTCCTGATCCAATATACAGGACTCCATTTTCCTAACACATGGAATTATCCAATTGGAATCAAGATTTTTAACAATTTAAACTTTAGATCAAAATTTACTTTAACATTATGACTTTAAATTTAATTCAAATTTACTAAAAAAAACTGTATATGGACATAAGTTTAACAATATTACTGATTTATCTCTAAAGAAAAACTTTAAAAAAAAAATTATGAATGCTTAATTTTAAACTGTTAAAAACTATTTATTACATTTTACAGTTTAAACACCTTTAGAAATAATAAAAAAAACTTTAACATTTAAGAGACTGCGGCCGTAGCTATCTTAACACTTAAAAATTCAACTTCTGTTAACCTCACTCATATGTTAACCTTCCAAAAAAAAATATGGAAAAACAGTTATATTTAACTTCCTTAAAATCTCAAACACATCATAATACTTTAATTATTCTTAAATTTACTCTAACACATTACACATGTAGACAATCTCTATAAGTTTTATAAAAAAACATACAATCCATTTCACCTTCTATCTTAATAAAAACTGAATTATTTTAACAATAACATTTATAATTCAAATTCATTAACTTCAACAAAAATTTTTTTAACATTTACATAACATTTAGCTTTAATGGCTGAATCAAAGTTAATTAAATTTAAATTTATAACTTTCATAATTAAAAATTATCAAATTAGTTAAAAGAATTAGATTAACTTTTACAAAGGAATTTAACCTTAGTAAAAAAAATTTCAAAGATTTATCAGTCCCATAATACATCTTACACTTTTACACTATCTTACAGACTTACTAACACTTAACAAAAAAAATTTTTTAATAATTTCAATCTCTAAATATCAAAAGGATTTACTTTACATATTGATATCAAAAATTGAAATACTTTAACAGCTCTTAATTATATAAGATTCAGCCTTAAAAAAAATTTATATTTATAACTTATTAAAAAAAACTTTAATACAAGTAGGTGACTTCAAAACTTTAAACCCTTACCACTATGAAAAAAAAATTTCAATATCAAAACAACATGGCATAGAATCATTAATATTCATTAAAAAAAATTTACAGACGGTCACTTCTCATACTTGATCACAGACTTGATACATTGAATCATGTTTAAACCATAGTTCTAAAAAAAAATGCTGATGCTCAGTTCTAAAAAAATCAGAGTCCACGTAAAACAACAATCATCTTCTTTCTACTATAATGATGTTCACATCTCAAGAATCATAACTCCACCAAGTAAAACTATATTCATATGTGGCCCAGACGCTGCCACTGCATAAGCCCATTCAATACTTTAAAAACAAAGTTGACTGGTACTGTAGATCATAATCCAGCACAAAGATTTCACAATAAAGAATGGTGATGCATTTCCAAAAAAACACAATCTTTCACAACCTTATACACTTTCTTTATCTCTCAAGAGAAATATGCACTTTACTTTAACAACACGTCTTTCAGACAAGGATTCATCCATAGAAAGCACCAAATCTTCCTTTAAATCACTTCACTAATAGCACCTTAATGACTTTCATTTACTTATATAAAGGCACCTCGTGACAGCACATGATCTAGAACATTTGAATATTGCAGTTTTATAAGTTTAGAAAAACAGCCTCAAGCTCCTTAAATTTGTATTGGAGAAAAAAAATTCTAAATAGAAACAGAAAACCTTTAAACAAATTTCAAAAACTTCTTAAAAATTATTATAGCAAACATGCTACCAGCCCCCCCATCTCAAAGCTCAATTATTGAAATGATACAACTGGAGGACTTTTATAATCTAAGACTGAAAAATTGAAAAAAAAAACATCCTTAAAAGTATAACTAACGAAAATCAGCTTCTAAACAATCCATGGCCTCAGGCCCATAACCTTGATTATTTAAACCCTTAGGTAATTAAATGAAGTAAGCAGAACATAGGCACAAGTGGTGCGTTTATGCTGTAATTGACCAAGGTTTTATAATGTTCAAAAGCGAAATAAAGATAACTAAAAGTTTCTAAAATATTAATGAAATAATAACAGACAAAAGGAATCAAACTCAACAAGATTTATTCAAATTACTAAGTTCAGAATAAAATACATATTTCCAATATTCCAGAGTAAAAACGATATCACATTACCATTCAATCTATATTTGCATTTGTCAAAACAGAATGCTTAAAAACTTACACAATATATCTTGAGACCATTAAACATACATCTCATATTCTGGATGTGAAAATTGGAGCACCGATGGAAAAATTCATTTAACAAATTTACTTTAATTAAGTTCATTACCAGATTAACTTAAATGGAAAAACAATTACTTTTAATTAAAGGCTTTAACAAAGATTCAAAAGAAACATATAATTTACTTTAATGATCTTTTAAATTAAATAACCTTAATCTTGTAAAAAATATATTAAGATTAAATAAATTCCATTAATCTAAAACCAAAACTTTAATAAAACATAAAACAATCTTTCCTCACTTCCCGATCCAATGCCTCTATCCTTCCAAATACAACCTCCATTCATCAACTTGTCAGTAACGGCCAACCGTACCTGCTCGACCACGATACAGTCGTACTTTGAACCGCCGGACAAAACATGCCACTCCAGGGTACTATCTATACTTATTAAGTAACAAGCCCAATGGCAAACGGTCTATTGATATAAAGCACTATCCGTAGAAACCCAAACCGGGTCATCGTATTTGGTGTTTCAATAGTTAAAACGGTAACAAGTAATTTCGGCTTCCGAAATTACTGATGCAAGAATAATAGACAGAACGGTGTCAACATACTTTAAATGGAATCTCGTTCTGAACTATTAAAAATATCAATAGCCTTTTGATGACATGAAAGTTAATATCATGAAAGTCTAAAAACCACAACATCAGGACAAAAAGGAAAAGCTTTACTCACTTTAAATAAAAAGCTTTATATCCAATGGAAAACTAAATCAAAAAATATATGAAATGAGCTGCACGAAATAACACAGGAAAAAGCTGTCTTTTTATTTAATAACTATTTCTCAAAAAGGTTTCTCTAAAAATGTGATGAAATCAAATGCTTCTTTTCCAACAATTGAAAGATGTGGCGTTCTTTAAAACATTTCCTCTCTTGCATAACTCACTTACATTGAAAACAATCACCTAATAATGTCGATGCTGCGAGTGAATACGAATGGTCGCTGGTTCAATTACAACTAAATATTGCTTCAAAATTGATTTATGTACACTAATAATATATACATGTTGTTTTTACATTATTAAAAGATTGTAGATCCAGCGAACGCACCATAGGTCCGCTTAGATCTCCGATAAACAAACGAATGACGAATATTAAATGTTGCCAACGGTAAAACACAAATTACAATAGAATGCGCCTTGGAGGCGCGCGCAACAGCCAAGATCAAGGGAAGCGGTAACATACCGGCCCCCGTTGACATGTGCCAACATTCAAACAAATATAACACTAAATATTTTTAAACATATTGCTTACAATAAAAATTATTTAAAATACAATTACATACAAGTTCCAAAACACCTACATACTTAACTTTTAAAACGTTATACATGTCTAACCGTTAAAACAATATAGTACTTAATATGCATAACAACCCTTCAAAAAAATTAGAAAACATATATACATATATACAAACAATAAATGACACTAATATAATTGCATTAATGTTTCAAGTTTCTAATGGAAGAGGACAAACTTTTGAGATGGACCTCGTAACTACACTTGTTGCTGTTTTAATTTCTAAAACTCTAATTTTTCCATCAGATCCAGGTATGACTTTTAGAACACGACCCATTGCCCATTTGCCTGGGGGTAAATTGTCATCCTTTAGGATGACCATACATCCTTCTTTTAGATTTTTTTTTTCAACATACCATTTGGATCTTTGCTGTAAATGGTTCAGGTAATCCTTTTTCCATTTTTTCCATATCAATTGTGTCATTTTTGTGATTGCCTGCCAATTTGACAGTCGGTTATCATTAATTTTTGTCAAATCAGGTTCAGGAATTGAAGTGATGGGTCGACCTATCAAAAAATGGCCAGGGGTCAAGACTTCAATTTCATTTGGATCGGGCAACAAGGGTATTAAGGGGCGAGAATTTAAAATTGCCTCGATTTCTGCCGTCAATGTCCAAAATTCTTCGAGTGTGACTCGAGAATTGCCTAAGGTTCTTTTAAGATGGTACTTGAAAGATTTCATCCCAGCCTCCCATAATCCACCAAAATTGGGTGAACGAGGAGGGATGAATTTCCAAGTGAGAGCCTCGGAGGCCAAATAATTAGACAATTCTTCATCAGGCTTACATACCAGGGCATGTAATTTTTTCAACTCCGTATTAGTACCTACAAAAGTAGCTCCATTATCTGACATGATAATTAAGCTTTTACCTCTTCTAGCGAAAAACCGTTTTAGGGTAGCAATAAATGATTCGGTTTTTAAATCGGTAACTATATCTAAATGGATTGCCTTAGTGGCGAGACAAACAAATAATGCTACAAAAATTTTATTGTAATTTCCCTTTCTTTGGTTTTTGTACTTAATCAGAAAGGGTCCACAAAAATCAATCGCACATTTTTCAAATGGTGGGCTAGGATTTACTCTTTCTGAGGGCAAATTTCCCATGATTTGATTTGCCCCCATGGGTTTATTTCGAAAACAGGCTATACATTTGTGTACTGTTTTACGAGCCAAAGATCTTCCATTTAGTACCCAATATTTTTGCCGAACATGATGCAATAATGACTGCGGCCCTAGATGGAAAAACTTTACATGATAATATTCAAAAATAATATCACTTAATTTATGATTATGAGGTAGTACAATAGGATGTTTCTTTTCATAGGTCAGACTGGAATTGTCTAAGCGACCTCCTACACGAATAATTCCTTCGGAATCTAAATATGGATTCAAAAATTTTAATTTACTATTACCTGAAAGGTTCCTCTGGTTCTTCAAATTTTTTAGATCTTCAGCAAATGAAGAATACTGTACCTGTTTTATAAGAAATACTTCAGCTTTCTTTAACTCAGCAGAGGATAATGGCCCGTGTTTTTTTTCTTCAGCATTTCGACAATTATTTACAAACCTACAAATATAACTTATGACACGAATCAATTTTAGAAAATTATTAGTCAAAGTAAATAAATAATTAAACAAGGAAAATTCAGTCTTAATTGCGAAGGTATAGTCCTGAATTGGTTTAAGTTCTGCAGCATAGTCAATGTTATTGTCAAGATCTACCGGATGATTTTCTACCTGCTGAATTTTTTCACGAAGAAGATTCGGACCACAAAACCAAAATTCACAGGTCAACAGTTCCTTGGCATCCAGTCCTCGAGATATAACATCAGCTGGATTGTTTTCCGATGATATGTGTTGCCATTGGTACGAGTCCGTAAGGTCTTGAATAGCGGCAACTCGATTACTAACAAAAGTTTTTAGCAGATGTGGGGGTTTTCTAATCCATGCGAGAGAAATCGTGGAGTCAGTCCAGAGAACAACATTTTCTATTTGAATGTCCAGTGATGGTAGAACTTTATGCATCAACTTAGCTAATAGAAGACAAGAGCACAACTCCAGCCGGGGAACTGTCACAGTCTTTATGGGCGACACTCTGGATTTACTGCACAGAAGTTGTGCAGTAGGAGATCCTTCAACTGGTAAGGATTGAACATAGATTGCAGCTCCATATGCTGACAACGAAGCATCAGCGAACCCATGCATTATTATGCGATTTTCTCGAAAAACGTGTCTGGGAACCTTTAAGTTTTTTAACTCTAAGAGGGTGGATACAAAGTCATTCCATTCTCTTGCCAGGAAATCCGGCAATGGCTCATTCCAATCGATTTTGGCTAGCCAGAGCTTCTGCATAAATATCTTGGCTCTTGTTATTACAGGACCAAGTAGACCCAGTGGGTCAAAGATTTTCGAAATAAGAGAGAGAACATCTCGTTTACTATAAAGGTCCTTGTCGGAAATTTTTAATTTATATTGAAAACAGTCACTCTGTGGATCCCATAGAACACCCAAGGTTTTTATCGAAGGACACTCTGGTTGATCATCGAAACTGTATTCGGTGGCAACCCTATTTTCAGATTCGATCAATTCTGGGTGGTTTGCACACCATTTGTGCAACTTCATGTTTCCGAGTTTTAACAGGTTAATTAATTGAGATTGAAGGATTTTAGCCCTTTCGAGAGTTGATTCTCCAGAAAGAACATCATCAACGTAAAAATCATTTAAGACGACCGACGATGCTAGAGGTAAATTGTTTTGTTCATCTATTGCTAATTGCTTAAGAGCACGAGTAGCTAAGTAAGGAGCGTTTGATGTCCCGTAAGTCACTGTATTCAGCTTATAAATTTGTACTGGCGCGTCAATACTGGCCTTCCACAAAATTCTAAGAAGGTTTCTTTGTGAGGGATCTACTAATATCATTCGATACATTTTTTGTACATCAGCTGTGAACGCATACCTGTGTTTTCGAAAGCGAATTATAATCTGAATCAATTCCTGTTGCGGAATTTTACCCTTTAAAAGGATGTCATTCAATGACAAACCAGACGTTGTGAGCGTTGACGCGTTAAAAACAACGCGCAAGCGTGTAGTGCTTTTCTCTGGTCTGTATACCCCATGATGAGGTATATAATAACAGACTTCTCCGGATTCAGATTCCTCTACTAACTCCATGTGATTTAAATTTTTATACTCTTCCATAAATGTCGAATAGAGTAGTTGCAAGTTCGAATCCCTATCTAACCGCTGCCAAACTTGATCGAGTCTTTTTTCAGCAAGTTTTCTGGATTCTCCTAAAAATGTAGCATCCTCCATAGGCATACTCACTACATATTGACCGTCGGATGTTCGATAATGTGTCTCTTCAAAATGCTTTTCGCAAAATTGTTCTTCATTACTAAGCTGAGAATTAGAATCACTAATATCTTCTATTTCCCAAAATTTTTGCAATGACTTTTCTAATTTTTCGTTTTGAGTGAGTAGACCGCAGTATTGAGAATCAGGTGAGGAATTATTCACAACACCGCTAGCTACATAACCGAACACTGTCTCTTGAAATAATAGGTTTTGTGAAGAACAGCGAATTTGACCTGCTTTTAATAAATCAAAAAAACATTCGGCACCCAATAATAAGTCTATTTTTCCTGGTACATTAAATGTATCATCTGCTAACGAAATATGTGTAGGTATATCAGAAATTTCTATATGAATGGGCATTAATGGCGTTATTTCTGTTATTTTTGGCACTACAAAAAAATCCAGTTCCTTTGTGAAAGCTCTATTTTTATTTGAAATTATAGTTTTAATTTTATGATTAAGTGTTGTTACATGTTCCATTTAACCCTGATACAGGAGCGACAACCTTAACTTTCTTTAAACCCAATTTTTTTGCAAAGTCAAATGATACACAGTTAATTTGACTGCAAGAGTCTAAAAGACTTCTTCCTCGAATAAAATTTCCTTTAACAGTTTTAATATCAATTATTGCAGTTGATAAAATAACATTCTTATTTGAAAGTAAATAGTTCGAAAGATTTTGCGAAACGATATCCGGCGTCACATTTCTTTCTCCTAATTGCTCTATCTCTCGCTTTTGATGACATGATGAATCATTGGGAACAACCGCGTTTTTGTAAAAGGCTGCTGTGCCTTGAATTGCAATGCCTACATAAATATTTCGATCCGCAATTTGCTGCCAGATGTTTCGGTGAGAAGCAATTAAGGCAAAGTTTATATTTTTTAACGATCGCAAATCGCTCATCAAATTTCATATCAAGGAATTTCTTACATCTAAAAAGAGGGTGAAATGAATCATAAATAACACAATGTTTTTCGGAAGAATTTGAATTAACGACCAATGCTTTCGATTTCATTTCATTAGTGTTTTTTATTCTTGTAGATATATTTTTGTTTATGCTTTCGAGCGATTGACTTCGCTTTTCGAGAAAGGTCATTAAATTATCAAAGCTTGGTACTTCTGACGTGTTTATAGACAGTTCGAATTGCTTTCTCGTGTCTTTATCCAGTTTATCTAAAATGATAGTTATTATCAAAATGTCTGAAAGTTTATTTATTTCAAATCCCAAGTTATTTAAAGCCCTGATGTTTTTATTTATCGCATCTACTAAACGTCTTAATTCTTTAGCTGACTCATGCATAATTTTTTCAAATTCTAGTATAGCTTTTAAATGAATATTAACCATAATTCTTTTATTCTCAAATCTATTTTCTAAAGCTGTGAACAACGAATTAAATGTATCTTCTGGAGTTTCTAACAGTTTAGCCTCATTTTTTAATGCGGAGCGAAGATAATGTAATTTCTGAACGTCTGACAGTTCGTCATTATTTGTAACGATATTATTGAATTCAATTTTAAACATATTCCAATCCTCATATTTCCCACTAAATTGAGGAAGCGGAATTTCTGGCAATTTTATCTTACAACTATGTAATTTGAATTGAGAATTTTTATTTTCATATTCATCAGAATTTAATTGAAGGAGACCTACCTCTAAATCTTGTAATCTGTCCTCCAATTCGAGTAATGAATTGTCGATATCTGTCATATTTTGATCTTCAGGAACTGTTGCATAATAGTCAGTGCGTAGTGTATCCACATTACTGGAAATCTTTTCAAGCACTTTCAGTTTCGTTTCTATTTTTACTTTTGTCCATTGAACTGTTTCATCCTTTACTAGATTTTCTAATCTAGTGAGTTGTGCCTTTACAGAACCTCTAACACGATTTAAAGTTACCAATGTAGTCATTATGAAGAAATTATAATTTCTAACTATAATACTAGCACTAATTAGAATCAAATTACTCCGCGAGCGGACCAATAATAATGTCGATGCTGCGAGTGAATACGAATGGTCGCTGGTTCAATTACAACTAAATATTGCTTCAAAATTGATTTATGTACACTAATAATATATACATGTTGTTTTTACATTATTAAAAGATTGTAGATCCAGCGAACGCACCATAGGTCCGCTTAGATCTCCGATAAACAAACGAATGACGAATATTAAATGTTGCCAACGGCAAAACACAAATTACAATAGAATGCGCCTTGGAGGCGCGCGCAACAGCCAAGATCAAGGGAAGCGGTAACACTCATTTCATCAACTATAACATCACAACACAGTTAAAAGCACTTCCTTATTCAAGTAAAACATCAACAGACAAACGACTAGACGACACACTTAAAACAAAACAACAAACTGAGACAGCTTCCAGCCAGCTAGAACATCCCAATACACGACTGCCTCTCTCTTAAATACATTACCGTCTCATGTCAAGGTCAATGACGTAACCTCCTCATCCTGCAGCAAACAGGTCACTTCCGGCCTCCCGAAGGTACGTGACGATCGATTACGGTCACAGGTAGATACTACAGGTAATGACAGATTATCAGAGCCATCTGTCACCAGCTGCCGTAATCACTTGTATCGTGACGTAATCGATCTACCGAAAACCGCAAGAAATGAGGAGATGTGACTAATGTAAACAAGCAATAACGATGTCCATAGGAAGTGAAAAATGTGATGTAGATAAAAAAAAAATGAAATGAAAGTAAATAGAAGCAAATGGAAAAACCTGAAGCGTTAGAATAGATAATATGACCAAATGGTAAGTAACTAAATAAAGATATTTTTACTTTAAAACCATATGAATTACTTTAAATAAAAACATACTTTCATATTGTAAACCAAGGTTATTAAACTTAAGGATTTAATTACTGAAATATGACTGAGCTAATTACTGAATATAACTGAATAGGAGTTAAATATTAAATAAATATAATAAAGCATGAATGGATAAATTAGGTCAATTAAGATATGATTTGAATGAGTGACAAGATCTAAAAGAATTAGTAAAGGGAAAACTATCCAGTTTTTCCAACAATTTATACCCAGAAAAGGGGTGCACAAATGTGACAGCAAGATTAATTTAAACTAATTTGATGATTATGAATTACGCGAAAATTAAAATAACAAATCAGAAAATGATTAACATTTAATAATTGAAAGAACGATTCTAATTTGTATTTGAAAGACATGCCCCTTTCGGCCGCAGCGCCAAAACAAAACAGCTCCCGAAAACATACCGAACAAGAGCGGCGGTGACGCATGCGCACAACACACGCGTGCGGAGTGAGAGCCACTGAATGACGATGACGTCACAGCTCAGCGCCGATTGAACTAACTCAAAGCGCGAAGATGCCTCGCAGAGAAAACAACATCGCCGATTCAACGAACGCGAAGCACAATGAGGGGGGAGACGGCCTTGCCAAAAAAACAACGTACAAGGCACGCGACTGCTGATAAATAGCTTTTAAGGAATGGCAAATTAAACTGGAAAGGCTATAAAAATAGAAATACGTTGAGCTGAAATAAAAATAATTAAAAAAAGATAAAACTGTGATATATCTTTATCACAATACCCCCATTCACCGATAAAAATTTTGACTGACCAGAAGGAGAAAAAGGGTTAAAAACAGTAAAAGCCTTTTTCGACAAAGGGAAGACAAAATTTTTAAATGCCAAAGTAAAAAAAAATGACATAATTACTTAAATTTAGAGCCAAGAAAAGTAAATTAATTATTAATTAATGAAATTTGATGTGATGTGCAGCGACCAAAAAGAAAAAGAGAAAGAATATACATCATTGTAGTACATTCAAAAATCTCATCACAAATTATACAAAATGTTATAGTATACAATATAACATAGTATACAGAAGCCCCATTGCATTTTTAGCAAAGAAAGGCATACCTTCCATTAATCTTGATCTCTAAACAAATATCATCATGTATATAAAAAAAACAAGCTAATATTAAATTTAAATTAGCAATGAGATCATATCAAAATAGTTGCAACAGTAAAGCAACATAAAAAGAGTCGGTAATATCTCCATTATTCCGACTTGTCTAGACATAAATATTTAAATTGTAATAAGTTGCAATTTTAAAGCAACAAAAAGCCAAGAATACTTTAAATTCTGACTGCTGCCTAGGACTTTTAAAATATAGAGCATATAAACTTAACTCTAAATAGCATAAATGTGCACAAAAACAATCCATTGTAAGGATTTTAAATTCATTCAAAAAGGCCTTGCATTAGTAGTAATTCATATCATATAAAATTAAGTATTTAACATAATGCACATAATACTGATATACATAACAAGTATATATAAGTGCATAACAATTATTACCCAAATTTATATGAAAATTGCATAAAATTATGTTGCAACAATATTTAAATTCATTTGTCATAAATAATAGTAATTCATCAAAATAGTTGGATTTAGTAACAACTTTTCAATATATAACAAATAATGAATAAGTTTTAACCAACAATAAATGACACATTTCTTCAGTAATACTTCATACTTAATGTACTTGCAAGTACTCAATAAAATTTTTCTGTAAATATTTAGTAGAAATAATTTTTCATGAAATACTCAATAAAACTCTTTCTGAAATATTCAACAAAATTCTTTCAATTATACTCAATATATTTTTCAATAAATTTTCTCTTAATATTCAATAAATTTTCTTTAATATACCATGGTTTTTTTTTTTTTTTTTGTAAAAAAATAATCAGAGAAAAACTGAGAAAAGGTGAGGATCCTCAAAAAAAAATAATTTAACCATTAACTTTCGTAATGAAAGACAAGTTAAAATCAAATGACACATTTTATGAGAATTATGAAAACAAACACAGTGCACTGTTATGTAAAGCATGTTATCATAAATTTATATAACATTAATGAAAAGGATAATATATCCTATAGAAAAATCAGCTATTGACAATAAATGAATTATTTGGGTGGTATTTACAAAACTTACCAAAAGTGGTAATAGCCTCCCTTCGGTCATGAGACCATTATCAAATCAGTAAATCAAATAAATATAAACTATTAATATGTATTCATTACAATTCACAAAACACTAATAGCCCCCTCGGCTTGAATATGCCCCCTTATAAACCATCAGTAGATCTGCAAACTGAACAAACACCAAAACTTACAAGACTGTCAAAGGCGATCTCCAGAACCGATGACGAATCTGTAAATCAAATAAGCATAAAACATAATATAAATTCATCAAAACTTACAAAAATGCTAATAGCGATCCGTTAAACCATTAGCAAGTATGCAAACCAGACAAAAATATACAACATTCTTGCTAAAACTATTGTAAAGAATCAGATGAATATTGCTAATAAAATGCTTGAAGGAAGAAGAAAAAACAAGAGGGGAAAATTCTGCTATAAGGCCGAATATAGATTGCCACACACGGCTTTTATTTAAAAAATAAATAAACTAGCTGTAACTCAGAATAAAAACGCAATGACAACAAACAATTTTAAAATATCTAAATAACAAATAAAAATTCCCCTGTTAAAGTGTTGAGTTGTTCAATAACCATTCGATTTAGAAAAATATTTTTCTACCACTGAGCAAATTTTTTTAATGAAATTTAATTCATGTTGCTATGGCAGCAGACGATATCTTTGGAATAAGGTAATAAATAGAAGAAACAATTTTGTTGATGTTTGTGATAAAATGTTTTTCTTTATTTTTTAAAAATGTATATACATAATTCACTTTTATATTTTAACAGAATAATAAGTTTACTATAATTCGTTACTCATGCTATGGCCTGTATACACGATACACGTCGAGCCACAATGCCTTTATCATTATCTTTTTACGCGTAAAAGTTTCGCTACGTTACTCCATTGTGAAGTTTTGTAATTTTTGAAATCTAATATTTGAAAAACGACATAATCATTAGATTTGAAATTTATATCAAGCAAAATACAATTTTTTACCATTCTAACGCAGTTTGTAAAACAATTTTGTGACAAATACTTTTCGAGTTATTAATTTTTTAAGTAACTTCAAATGTTTCATTTTCCGAGATTAATCTGTGGCAACGATGGATTGCTGTGACTTTTCATAAACATGAAAAATGATAGAGATTGAAAGAATAAGCCACCCTGTGTGTGGCTAAAATTTGTTTGTTTACAGATGAAGGATAATAAACGTTCTGCTTTTACATAACAAATAATCAGATGTAATACCTTTAAAAGTTCTAAAATCAGTCTGATTTTAAAAAGATAATCACATTCAGAAAAAAGTAACTACTTGCTGAAAAGTTTGCAAGTTAAGTGGCACACTGGTTGGTTGATTGACACAATGGCAGTGTAGCAGCAAATTGGTCTTTTTGCCTGAAACACACACCACTAAAATAAAATTGAAGACTTTATAAGGACATTTTAGCACTAAAAAATTTAGCACTTAATGGCATATGAAGGGATGCACTAAACAATGATGAGCATTTGAAGACACATCACGTAAGAGCATTTGAAGACACAGCAGGTAAGAGCATTTGAAGACACATCAGGTAATTAGCAGACATAAATCATGAACTGTGGTTCCATGATGTTGAGAAATAATATGACGAAGTGGCACTTAGAATAAAATAATACAAAGAGCACAAGACTCTTGTTGAGAGGCGCTGGAAAGTCTAAGTTGCCTATATACATGTTTTTGTAAAGGTGTATTCAAGCAGGCAGAAATTGCAGATTTGTAGACAATACAACACTACTTGCACACTTTAGAGACAAAATTGGGACTGGTGACATTTGAAGAAAGTCACAAAGACCATAAAAACACTTTAGCTTCTTAGAAAAAATAATATTCACCAAAATTATTTCACAAGTGGTAGAATATTTTTTTATAATGCGCTGGAAAGTTCTAAGAATATGTGTTGCTTTGCATGTAAATTTGCAATATAATTTAATGCAACAAAAAATTTCTTCATTTATAAATTTTCTTCATTTATAAAATAATTTTCTTTAAGTGAGGTATATGGTAAAAAATGATTTAGAAAACATTGGGTTATGAAATAATACTAGAATAACAAGAAAAGGCACTATAATTTAAGCATACTCATACTAAAAATTTTCAAATAATCATCATAATAATAATAATAATTTTTCCAAATTTGAGAAGTTCCATTTGAGGAAGCAGCAATTTCTGTAAATGCTGTAAAACTGAACTTTAAAATAAATGACAGTACACTTCCATAATAGAGTCTTGCAACAGAGGGTAGAAAAAGATAGAAAACTATTGCAAATAGGCACAGCTATAAACTTGTAATACTTTAGATCCATAAAAATGAATAACATTGATGAGGGAGAAACAAGTTCCACAAGATGAAGAGGACTGACGAGGAGCAATCACACGGATATATTTGCCTTATATGAATGGCGACCATCAACAGTCACTTCAACTCGCAAAAGAGTGCAGGTAAGTAATTATTGTACTATCATGAACCATCATATTTGCAAACAGCAGAGAAAATCAGCCAACAATGGATATAACACATTCTGAAGATTTTTCCACCAGGTAAGCAAAGTCAGATGATAGTAATAACCAGTTTATTGAAGTTGTTAGTATATATTCAGATTGTAGAATATTAAAAATGTAGCATGAGTAGACATTAACTATTTCAGGAACAGGAATATGCAGCAGTTAGGTAATGGCTATAACTTCTCAAAAATAAAAAAATAATACCAGTCTCTTTTTTGTGATTATGGTATGAGAATTTCAATAAAAAGATGCAGATGCTGTGTAATATAAAATTTATATTCAGATGAAGCAACAATTCTTTGAAATTCAAAAAAACAGAGTTCTCAAAATGTAGAACAGAAAATGCAAAATATTGTGTAATATTTTCAAAATATAAATACAGTTCTTGAATTTTAATTTCTAGAAAGAACACAGACTGCTTGCACACTATAATCATATTAAATATTTGTAGAAAAATGGCGAGAGTCAATGAACTTGTAATGTTATTGCAATAAGTAATTTTACTTTTGTAGAAGCAACCAAGAACTCAAAAAATTTATGTATGATAAAACAACTACAAAATCACATGAAAACTTGAGCTTCTATGAAGGCAATTCATTCATATTGAGAATAAGTGCAGGAAAATTAGTAATATGATGAGAACATAGCTTCAATAAATTTAATTCCAATAAAATTTGCTTCAATAATTTTTTTTTTTTTTTTAATATTCATAAAATATATCAATTTCATTTAAAAGTGCCAATAAATTAATAAAAAAATTAACCCAAAACAAGAATAAGAACAACCATAGCCTCTTTAAATTTTGTTCTCAAAACTTAGAACAAGAACAATTTTCACATTTTTCAAAAAAAAATATTTGAATTCCTCATGAATTATATATTTTTAACTTTATATATAAAGAGCACCATATTTTCATTTGTTAAAAAGAATAAATTCATTTTTTTTTTTTAAATTTCATTCTTCATGAAAATTTGCATAAAATATTCAATAAATCTCATGGAAAAATACCAGAATAAAAATTAATTTCTGTTAAAATATCATTTTTCAATTAAAAATAAATTATTAAATATATGCAAGCCAGTTGATAACAAAAGTTCCGAAATTAACGATGTATTGCAAACATCGATCTTCTGTGGAGCACAAGAATATATTTTTTAAGCTTCTAAAAATTTAATCAAAATCAGCAATTCTTCAAATAATATTTCATTTTTAATATAAAATAATTAATAGAGCATCAAATCTTCAAATATATTCTATTTTATAAGTTTCAAAATTTGAGAATAATTTTTAAGAACAAAATAAATTTTTCAACTTTTCTCTTCATAAAAGAATAAACGGTGCCAAATGTGACGGCAAGATTAATTTAAACTAATTTGATGATTAGGAATTACGTGAAAATTAAAATAACAAATCAGAAAATGATTAACATTTAATAATTGAAAGAACGATTCTAATTTGTATTTGAAAGACATGCCCCTTTTGGCCGCAGCGCCAAAACAAAACAGCTCCCGAAAACATACCGAACAAGAGCGGCAGTGACGCATGCGCACAACACACGTGTGCGGAGTGAGAGCCACTGAATGACGATGACGTCACAGCTCAGCGCCAATTGAACTAACTCAAAGCGCGAAGATGCCTCGCAGAGAAAACAACATCGCCGATTCAACGAACGCGAAGCACAATGAGGGGGGAGACGGCCTTGCCAAAAAAACAACGTACAAGGCGCGCGACTGCTGATAAATAGCTTTTAAGGAATGGCAAATTAAACTGGAAAGGCTATAAAAATAGAAATACGTTGAGCTGAAATAAAAATAATTAAAAAAAAGATAAAACTGTGATATATCTTTATCACATGCGCCCTCCATCACTAGATTTGTTTGGAAAATCTGCATGGCTAGATGGTCAAAGCTGAGCCAGTTTTTTTTTTTTTTCTTCTAAAGTTATTTTTTGTACATTTTAAAATTGCATTACATTATTTCACAAATTGAATTTGTGATATAATAGGTTTAAAAACAACCTTTTAATAGCTGAATTAATTCATGCTCATAGATAATAATAAAAATTAGAAATAAATGATATTCTAAGATTGTTTCATTATAAATATATAAAAATATTATATAAAATTTTACAAATTATATTCATTATTATATTTACAATTTATATAAAATTTTACAAATTTATAAAATTAGAAAAAGAAAAGAGGTAAAACCACATACCTAAGACATCACAAAATTCAGCAAAAGATTGGACAGGTATAAGATCATCTTCAAACATGCGCAAAAGACTATCACAAGATTCTACTAACTGCTGATCATTCTGACGAATATAATCAGCCAAAACTACAGCCCATTCTTCATTTTCTGTCACAGCGACTTTCTAAAAAAAAATAAAAACATTGCAAACAAAGCAATTTTAATAAATATCTACATGTTAGCAAATCAATCATTTATTTTTAGAACAATATCTAAATTATTGCATAATTGAATTGTCAAAGAAGAATCTAACATTTGTAAAAGGTATAGAATAAAACAAAAAATCTCCGAGGCTCGGCCTACAGGTACAGGTAGATTTTGAAGATGCAGACCATGGGGTGCCTGTTTATTGGGAATTGAAGAAGAAATGACCTTTTTGCCATGATGCGGCAGTTAGGACTGCCCACTTTGAAATCTACATGTGTCTGTAGACTGAGCCAGCAGGGCTTTTTTTGTTTTAATTTTTTTTGCTGTAAGGATTGGTCCTATAAAAAACTTATCAATATAAAAGTTGTAGATAATATTAAGAGGATTTATAATAAATTTAAGCAGATTTGATATCTTGTGAATTGACAAAGTTATGATTTTTTTTTTCTTGAACCCGAATTTTTTTTTTTCTTGAACCCCTATCCCCCTCCCCCCTTTGAAGCCATTTTTAATTATATCAAAAATCTGTCACATAAATTTTCGACCATTTTCCTAAAAGTAATAATAACTTTAAACGGATTCAATACTTATCATAATTAAGAAGTTATGAGATTTTTTCTGTTTTCACAAAAAGCCCCCCCATTGGTTCGATTTTGCCCATTAACGAACTTGACCGAGATTTTATTTATCAGTTTGAAAGAGATTTGTGTAGAATTACTGAAGTTATTGTGTCCATAAAAAAGTGATATATATATATAAAGTTTTGAACTGGGGATGGATTTGGGAGTCATGATCGGTGTAGATCTGCAAAAATTTTCCAGAAATTCCAACATAGGGGAGAATGTAATAGGTAGTACTTCTTACGAAATCTACCTAAATAGAGTAGTACAAAAGAGAGGGGGGGGAAGTTAATTTAGAACTTTTTACAAGAAATGTAACAATAAAAGGGCTGCAAGTGAAAAAAAAAAATCAGAAATGCTCCCAATAAGCACATTTTGGGCATTTTAGAAGAGTTAAAACTATTTTTTCAACTTATTACAGAGTTGTTCAAAAGATTAAGTAAAGTACAATCACTCTTCAGAGCTCTTTTTATAAATGGCTCTAAATAAAGTTAATTTTGTATTTCATAAGATTCTTTTATGAGTATATTATTTATATATTATGTATTTAGATATTATGTATATATATTAAAATATTTTCAGTCTTGACCAGAGCCGATTAATGTAGGGACAAAGTTCCACAGGTATTTTATAATATTTTTGCCTTATTTAAAAAATTAAAACATCTGCATTTAAAAAAAGGTGAAACTTTTTATACTAAAATACTGTTGCAAATTAAAATTTAATCTCGGCTTTATTCATTACAAAAAAATTTCCTCAAATACAGTAAAACGTCGTTCACACGAAGAGGCTTTATGTGAATTACTTTTAACACAAGTTTTTCACCCTCAACATATTTTATATGTGTTTAGATGCTATTTTATATCTTGAAACAAATTTACACAAATTGATATTTCGAACCTCTTGAAGAACTTTTAATACAAACAAACTTATTCAGCAGACTGAAAAATAAAAATTTCTTTCCTGATTTTCAAAATAACGCGTTTTTTACAATTTTTAGGATTTTTTTTTTTTTACAACTTCTACAACCCTTCTCTAATAGGCACCCATCCCTGCCCCCACTGTTCTTCATCATTAGCTGTTACTGTTTGGAATTGCATGATTAACTTCTTTGCTCCTATGTATATGCTAGTGGATATATACTCCATAGAGTTATTTGATCTGAGAGTGAAGGGGGTAATGAAAGCTATTTTCATTGATTTTCTCTCGTTTCATGCGTAGTTTATTTAACCCTTTAAAAATGATTTTTTTTTTATTACTTAACTTTTATTTTACCAAAAGTAACAAAACAGCTTATTTATTTATTTTTTACCATCAAAATTAATACATCTAAAAACAAATAAACTGATTACAAAAATAGCTAACGGTCGGCACAAAGTCATGTTCAAAAGCTTTATCAATATTGTATCCAATGAGCCCATCAGCGAGTTGCTATGTAGTGGGAGAGTAGAGTAAAGGCGGCGAGAAGGGGAAAACACAGGGCAGTACTGGTACTATACGCACCTCAGGTGTCAGGCGGCTAGATTAGTACAAGTACTATATGCACAATGAACATGTTAATTTGGTAATTTATCAATCGGAATGAGTCGTAAAGTGCAGCAAAGTTTAAGTTTAGAAAAATATTTGAATTTTGAATATGATCGATGATGAATCGTTAAAAATGACAAATTCCTACAAAAGTTGGAACCTTAAAGTACATGATCGACTACTCTAAAAAATAGAGAAAAGGCTGCAACATCTTTTGCAAGCAGACATTTTGATCCAGCTCGTAAGCAAATGAAAACTGCCAAAATGAAGATGTTTAATTTGCTCTGCCGAGGTTAATGAATGACGCTCAACTTAAATAATGATATGGCAATCTTACAAAAGAGATCTAAATATTTTGCAGAAATTTTAAATGATACATAAATTCACTGTTTTTGAAGTTAGCCTCAGTAAGTTAAAAAGAAACAATATTGTATGCAAAAAAGGCTGTAGTAAAGAAGAATCTGTGGATGAAAAAAAAACAGTAGAAAAATTTCTTTTAAAAATATTACTCAACCTTAGAATCTCTAATTACTCCTGAGTGACTAATATAAAACAGATGAATGAGACTGCATTATTCAGAAAAGTAATGCCCATGCCCAACAGAACATCATCTTTGAAAGGAAAAAAAAAATGTTCTAGAGGTAAATGTAGAAAAGACAGAGTAACTGTCCTTTTAGCCTGCAACATGGATGGCTCTTCCAAAGTATTTTTGCTTACTATGGGAAGATATGCAAAACCATGTTTTTTTAAAAATATTGAAACATTACTTGTTAGTTTTGAATCAATTAAAAAAGCAAGGATGAATGCTGATATTTTTCAAAATTAAGTGCAACATTGGGATAAAAATTTACAAAATCAGAAAAGGAACATGTGTTTAATTTTAGATAATTGTAGTGCTCATTGTCACGTTTCAAATCTTTAAGCTACAAAATTATATTATTGTCAAACAACACTTTTGCTAAAATTGAGCTCTTAGGTCAAAGAATCATTAAATGCATGAAGGCGAATAATAGAAAAGATATGCTTTGCTGCATAATTCACTGTTTTGATGTAAATGTTCCTTTTTCTTTTGGGATGTTGGAAGTTCTAATATTATTAAGAACATACTGGAATAATGTATCTAAAGAAACTTCGAAAGTTGTTTCAGAAAAGGAGGCATCTTTATGGCTAATGAATTAACCTTCTGCTGGGTGCATTATTGTATAAAGTACAACACTCATCTCCCCCCCCCCCCCCTTAATACAAAATCTCACAGATATAGGACATTAATCACCATTATTATTTGTTTATTGAATCTCTTCCCTAACTTCCTAAAAGTTATTTGTATTTCAGATTGCAAAATTAGCTGCTAGTTTCATTTAATCCAATAAACACCTACAGTGTTGTACTGAAACATGCACCGGCTTAGGAAATACTTTGACTAATGTAGTTTTATTGGGATTAAAGTAAAAGCAATGTCTAAGAAAAATGATATTTTAAAGATGACAAAGAAATGGTAGATTATCTTATGGAAACATTAAATGAAGACAGGAATAATTAGAAAACCGATCCTTCAAAGGAGTTAAACGTAAAAAAGTAATGATAACTATAGCAATCTTATAAGAGAGATCTAAATTATCTATTTAGCTGCTAATAGACAGTCTCTGCAATGGTTGTAATGCTCTCCATTTCAGTAGTCTGGCAACTGGAGAACATTTTAATTCCTGTTGTCATAAAGACTTCATTTCCCAATCAAATCCTACTATAAATGATCAATTAAAATAGTAGGTCTTTAATAGCCCAAAATTTTGTTCAACATATTAGAAAATAAAATTGTGCAATGTCGTTCACATCATTTTCAGCAATGTGGAAGGACATTCCAGGTAAACGTTCATATTGCTTTAAAATAAAATACAGGATAAATTCACCAATATATTTTGTTTGATTCAAGGTTTGTTTAGAAAAAATCGACCAGCGTAGTGGGCGAAGGCTGCTAGTCATTCTATAAAATATTACAAAAGCCCACTGTCTTGATTTTTGAAACATTGAATGTCTCGCACCTTTTTGTTACAGGAATCAACACCTCCTTTGGCCAAATTGCCATCAAGAATTTTTTTTTTGGGGGGGTTTTGCAGTTTCTGTATGCATTTTATTATCATGGATGCTTGATACTAATATGATGGCTTTGTGTTTCTCTGGTACATATGAGTGTTTCATTATTTTTTTTAATTTAATTTTTTAATTTTACTTTATTTATTTATTTAAATTCAAATATGGAAGACCCCACAATTCTGTATTTCGCAAGAAAAAAAAACTTCCGGAATGTCTCTGTTTTTATTGCTCAGATTGCCGTATCATTTAGGAAAAAGGATGAGCTACTACAGATGAAAATTATGAAAATTTATGAGCTAATAATCTTAAAAGAAGAAACTATTCTAATGCCAATGAAAATGAGGATGCTGCAACAGAAGTTCCACATCTGTTGGTTAATATAAGCAAATTTTTTAAAGCAACTGAGACTGAGTGTGTCGCTTTCTTTTAGAAAACTGAATTATGTGCAGTGCTTGGAAAAATGAGATAGCATTTATGATTTTTGGAAGCAATGTGCCTAAAAGATAAAAAAGCAGCTAAGTATTCGAGATTATTTTAAGCCTGTTTGAAAATAAAAAGAATTTTTGAAACTTTTTGTTTATTAACTTATGAGTTAATTACAGAAACATTAAAATCATGTTATTATACATTAAAAATGTAACTTGAAGTCCTGAATGCATTTAATTTAGAGACTTTTTGTAGTTGTAAGGTGGAATGGATAATGCAAACTACTTTTACCACACACAAATTTTTCATCTCCTAGAAATTTACGTTAACAAGGTTTTACACTATCATAACACTTTATCAGGGCTTAATTTCTAAGGAAAAAAGTACTGGAGCCCTAATATTCTGAAGTACTAACACCCGTAGCGTACCGCTCTCCCCCTCTGCCGACACTCTAATCTTCATATTTATATTTCTTACATTATTTTCGAAATTTAAAGCATTGTTTTTTTATTTAGCAAAACAAAAAATTTAAATACATCTATCTGCATATACAAGCTGATTTTCAAATGTCTGATAGATCTTACTTAATTAATCTCAAAAACAGCTGTCAGCTGTCGCGACAGCAGTCGGGGCTTTGGGACCCAAAAAATGCACTGTCAAAGGGAAATGAATGGAATGCTGATTACAGAAGATCACCACTGGTCTTGATAATATCATTCAATCTACTATAATTGGGTAATCTTTATAAAACAGAGCAAATCAGCATGTTTTTAGAGCTTGTGGTGTCTGGACGGGGGTTGGCGAGTGTAGCTTGTAGGGGACAGACTCCAGTAGGCAAAAAATTAGTTACATTTAAAAATGCATACCACAAGTGAAAACACAACTGTAGCAATTATCACTGACAGACAGCACTGTAACTAAAATATTTTGTGTGTACGTGTAATGTGATGTATACCTGTAAATGAATGATAAATGCTATGAACACCATATTCTATAGTAAGTACCTTGTAGTGCACCCCAGTTATGTGGCTACCTAAGTATGAGGACCTAATGCACCTAATGTATGTGGGTTTTGACATTGTTATACCTTGAGCTATCCCAGCTAATTAATATAGGTTCTCGCCTAAGATCTTTTCCCACGTTACAGAAAATGCCACCTAGGTAGAGTCGGAAGATCAAATGCACCCATCGGTCTTTTTCTAGTGACAGTTTGAACTACTAGACTTCGTGGCGACCTGTTCTGACTGAAATAGATGACACAGACCCCCCCCCAAATCTTACGATTGTAGCATTTGGATCACAGAGGCGATCTAAGTCATGATGAAATTGCCATGACCCAATGGAGTCGAAAGCTCGCTCTGATAGGACCAGAAGGTTACGGAGTTCACCACCATGTCCCCACCCCACTCCCCGACACAAGGCGACTAAATGTAAAAAAAATGGTGACTTTATGCTATGCATCTGATCGCCAAAGAGGCGATTTATATTTTTCATGTAGCAGTATATCTGATTTCTTAGCGGCGTTTTGTTTCCAGGGATGTCACTTGCCCGCCAAATGGCAAATTTCCGCTTCTTAATTTTTTAAAAAACCTAATCGGCCATTTCTGCGGAAAACAATCGCAATTTTCGTCAAGTGATCACAGAAAAAATGTATGATTTTTGTCAAACTATCGCGAAATAAAATTGAGATTTTCGGCAAAGGACTGCGATATTAAACCGGGATTTTTGTCAAACGATCGCGAAATAAAACCACGATTTTCATCAAACGATCGCGAAATAAAACTGCGATTTTCGTCAAACGATCGCGAAATAAAACCGTAATTTTAGTCAAATGACGGTGAAATAAAATCACGATTTATATCAGGCGATCGCGAAATAAAACCACGATTTTCGTCAAACGATAGCAAAAGAAAACCGTGATTTTCAACAAGGGACCATGAAATAAAATCACGAATTTCGTCAAATGATTGTGAAATAAAACCACAATTTTCGTCAAAAGATCTTGAAATAAAACCGGGAATTTAGTCAAATGACCCCGAAATAAGATCACGATTTTCGTAAGACGATCACGAAATAAAACCACGATTTTCTTCAAACGATCGCGAAATAAAACCACGATTTTCATCAGGCGATCACGAAATAAAACTGATTTTCATCAGACAATCGCAAAATCAAACTGATCTTCATCAGACATTCGTGAAATCAAACCGCGATTTTCGGCCAGGGACCGCGAAATAATTAAAACTGCAATTTTCGGTAAACGTTCGCGAAATAAAACCTCAATTTTTTATCTCGGGAAATTATGTAATTCATTGTTAAAATTGAAATCAATTGTATATTTTACCACAAAATTTCCCCAGATGGCCAAAATTTCCCCCGATCCTAGATTGCCGGATCGGACATATTCTGCACCCCTGGGTAGGACTAGCTCACAACCTTTCTTTTCCAATGTAAAATGCTTACAAATATGCAGAAAAGACCACTCTAATTCCTTCCCATATATTTCTATTTTATAATTAGATACCTCAGCTAACATCTTTTAAAAAGTTTTAGCATTTTTATCAATTCTTTTTCACTTTGTACTATGTTGATAAGGAAAAGATTGCTTTAGTTTAGTTTGCAGCTAAGATGAAAGTGCTCAGCTACCATTAAAAGTGGCACAAAAAGTACTGATAAGGAGAGAGACAAAGAAAATCAATTGTAAATCTTAATTTCTGCAACAGAAAATAGAGTTCATCATGAAAATAATCACAATTTATTCAGTTTACTTTGTATTATTCAATTTGTTTTTCCATGAAAATGACACCCATCCATACCCACAAAAAAGCATAAAAGGTATCAAATGAAGAAACATACATAAAAAGTCCTTCCAGACTGTATCAGGAGGAAAAGGTAGCTTTCCTATATCTTCGTTTTAAAATTTTAGCTAATGTTACTTGAAAACAGCAAGCTAAAATGCAAAGAAACCGTTTACAAAAGATTCGTTAATACTGAATTTGAATAAGAAATTCACGAAATTATTGAGCTATAGCCAAGTTGGCTTCATTTAAGAAGGCTTATTTTGGTTGCCAAATTTGGCGATATTTCACCAATTGTCACCAAGTTTGGCAAGAATTTGGCACTAAAGGATATGAATATATAGTTTTATGCGTATAATTGGGAAAATGATTTCAACAATAAAAGAAAATAATTTGCGAGAAATCGCGTTTACTAAAACTCATAAATTAATCGTTGGTTTTTTGCAATGTGCTGTCTTGTTTCAAAATGTCAGCCACCCTAGAATTTTAAACTGCTCTATCTCAGCCATTTTTTAAAATTGAGGTAAAATAAAAAATGCTCTGGAATCCTTGTATCAAGGCCTAACACTTAATTAAAAAATAAATTTGAATTTTTAACTTTTTTGTCTATTTATTTTAGTTTTAAAATTTTCAGTGGCCGCCATTATATATATATATATAAACATTTGAAAAGAGGGTGGTTTTGGGGTCTGATCGGTGAAAATATATCGAAATTTTCTGGAATTGCTTTCCTCTGAACGACTACAATAGGTAGCTTTATACTTTTTTGTATTGAAAGCTACCTAAAAATACATACATAAATAAATACTGAAGAATTAAAATTCAACATTAGATTATTCTCTCCATAAAGTGATTTCAATGGTAATAAAACTTAAAAAAATTTCATAAATGTTAGAATAAAAAAGGAATGTGAAGAACTGTTCTTTCAAAATAACTCAAATACAAAATAAGCAATCTAGGTACAGCTAGATGCATGCAAAATAATTATCTTAAACTTTATTTTTTAAGCTGAAATCCAGTATGGATTTATATCTCCACAAAATTTTGAGCTGTAATATAACAAGAGTTTTTGAAAGCTATAATAAAACAAGAAAATTTTAGATCCTATACCATATGTAAAAGACAAATCATTAATATCATTTTCCCTCCTCAAATCCAGATACACACACATACATTTTTCAGTTGACATCTGGATGGAGGTTCATGGACAGACAGCATGACATAGTAAAAGTTTCACAGAGGCACACATAAAAACATTCTATGAAGAGCATTTTTTTAGCTTTTAAAAATGCTTGGTCTGAAGTTTGTAAAGTTTTTCTGTGACTGCGAATATTTTGGATTTTAAGTATGGGTGATTTTGATAAAAAAAAGAGTTATCCATTCTTAAAGTTATAGTTAAAAATTTTAAAATACTGAAAAAGAATGGATGTGTCATAGGAAAATAGATGGAAATTCTAAAAGAAAATTAAGATACTTTTCATAATATTTCAGCAACAGCAAGTATTCATTTTTCATATATTCGGTTATTTGATTTCTTTTAGAAAATTGTGAAGTTAATAAAGAATTAAACAAACAAACCTTAAACATTTTCTTGTAGAGACCATCAATCAAACCAAAGTACAGTAAGTATGGTTTATAAACAGTAAAGTCTTTTACTGATGTATCTCCTAGACTTGATGTTCCTTGTGGACTTGCATGTCTAGCTTGAGCGAGAATTAATGTCCTTTTTAAGAAATTTAATTTAAGCTTTAACCATTTAGATGATGGGAAAACAATCACACACATTGACATCCAATAAAATGGTCCTTCAAGCTAAAAATATATAAAATACATTTCATAAGTTATATTACATCAAAATTAAATGATAGAAGAGTTGCATAAAAAATGTAATATCAGAATTGTTGCAATATGCTATTTATGTCTAAGAATACATTTCTATCATTATTACCTCATAACAATTCTCAACCCATTTGCTGCGTTGCATTTCTAAGAAATTTACAATATTTTTTTCTTCACTACTGACAAATCGGGTCCTAAAATAAAATAAAATGCAATTAAATTCAGTATTTAATATTACATTATACACAATAAATTTACTATATTTTAGTAGAAGATACCCTGCATTTGCTAATCATGCACTGTGTATAAAAAAGAAAAAAAAAATAGCAGATGCATATTTATCTAATTCATTTTAAATAACTCAATTATCCAATTACTTGCTACTGAATGCAACTTCAGTCTTGGGCTGAATATAAAAAATGGGTAATGGAAAATCAGATTTTTTTTTAAATTTTCGACAGCACTTTTTCCAAGATTCTGTTTACTAGATCTTTTCCTAATTGCACTGAATGAGAAAAAAGGCAATATCCAGACTATTAGAGATAGCTCTCCCTCTTTATTACAACTGGGATTTTTCACAGTGAAGATAGGAACTACTCACTGACATATTGTTTCTTGTCATTTTCTTCCATGCATTGCTTTAGAAGTGGTTAAGCTGGCTTAGACCACATAAGCCAGTGGTCAGAAAAACTATTTTTGTAGCAAACTACAACTACTCTATCGAAAATGTAGTTAACTAACAAGTTTTAAAAAGTAGCAACTACAGTAAAACCTCCGAATAACGGACACTTGCGGGAACGCTAAATTTGTCCGTTATTTGGAGGTGTCTGCTATTCAGAGGTGAAACTATGCAAACAATATTTATGTTCGGGATTAAAAAAGTGTCCGCTAAACAGAGGTGTCCACTATTCGGGAGTGTCCGTTATGGAGGTTTTACTGTACAAATTACTTTTCAAAAGTAGTAGCTACTTTCAGAATTTGTCAAAGGATTCAATCCACACTTTAAATTCAGGACACTGATAAATGCCTCTCATTATATTGCATTTACTAAAGCATAATCAAATAAATGCGATAAAACTGAAAGCAATAAAAAAATTAAGATAATATACAAGAAAAGTATGAAAGATAACATACAAGTTTAAATGCATACTGCTCATTATATGCCAACCACAATTCAATATTAATTTTCTATCATAAAGTCAAAATTAATAAATCTGTAAATAAAGCAATTCCAAAAGAGGAAATGCGGCAAAAAAACAAAGATCTAATAATGAATAACTAGACAAGTGTTTCCAGCAAGAAATTAATTTCTTTGATTTTGATACTTGGATTTATCAGAAAGTTAGTGGGGGAAAAAAGAAAAATCCATGATGCATTGCTAAACATTGCAGCTGAGTTGCTGATATTCGCAAATTGTTGAGTAGAACACATGTTGCACAAGAGAAGCACGTTACTATCGCATGACTAGAAAAATGGCACAACTGGAGAAATCATTAGAGAAATAAAAAAAATCGTAAATACATGTCACCAGTAATTTTATATACCAATGCAATAATTACTGTGAGAATAATAAATGAAATTTATGCATTTTTTTCACTCTTTTTAATTTGTTGTTATACTCCACTTAATTTGTTGTTATATGTAAAGCCGGCAACAATCAAATCTTTGAATCCGTTTGCTAAAACTTTCTTTAGATACATGGAAGCATGTTTTAAGAATTTTTTCTCCTCTTTGATGATAATAAATGGATCTCTTTTTATTATTATCATTTAAATAGACCCAAGCATCATGTATTGTAACAACATTTTTCTCCGGATAAATAGAATTCTGCATTGTGTTCTACGTTCGCCAATATGTCGTGAAGACTATGAGCATTGTGTTTTTTTGCCTTTTCAAAATTCAAATCAGTGTTAATGATTTTGATAGCAATTGACACCAGAATTTTATCGATTTATAAATAGTTCTTTGACTTCGAGGATTTTCTTTTACCATAAAAGATCTTACCTTTGCAATATTCGAATAATTCCTTTTTGTACTTTGGTACATATTTGGAGCAATTATTCCATTTGAAGCCAGACTTTCCCGTTTTTTCACTGTCTTATTGACAATAATACCTACTGTGACTTTAGATACAGAAAAACCATGTCTTTCACAGCATTTTTTAACAACAGAATATGAACAATTCTCTTCGGAAAGTGCTGCCTTTCATCTATCAGGTCCTTAGAAGTGCCATTTTGTATCTAAACAAAAATTTTAGTTGCCAGACAAGAATTTATACTTTCAAAAACATATTAACTGTGAAAAATTTCTCTATGCAGACTATTTTTTTTACACCTAAAGAAACTTGTCTAAAAAATGTGCGAAAAGCATCTTTCAAACTTAATCCTTTAAAAACCTTTTTACGTTTTCAAAAAGACTCTTTTTGTGCTTTTTTTCTCCCATTTTCCGAAGCCTGCACCGGGTTAACTATTCAAAATATGAGAGAATGAGAAAAACCAGTGGTATAGTATTATCTTTCTAACACTGCAATTCGTGACTACAAGTGTTATACAGAACTCACATAGTCATGTGCTACAATTACAGATCATTTTAAGCATTTTATTTTATAGGGTGATCACAAATGTGTTTTAATTCAATTTGTTGTTGATCCCCTGTTTGTCTTTGTGACCAAATCTTTGCTGAAAAATACAAGGTCAAATATGTTCTTTATATTCCTGAAGTTCTAGAAGAATTCATCAAGTATTTCTCTAGATATTTGACAAAACATTTAAAATTGAAAGTGTCTGGTGACTTTTGGCCATATAGTGAGCATACCAGTAAATAATAAGATCTTTAAGAATTCAGCGTTTTCTTTTTTGGTCATCATCAGATTTGTACATGAACAGGCAAAGAAATGTACTAAATAAAATCAAAAAGTAGATAAACAGACATTCCATTTCTATCAAATAAAAGTAATCTATAATTATTAGAAGTAAAACTGATTTGGTATTTAAGTCGAAATCAGTTTTATTTCTAATAATCATCCACCAATCTCAATTTATTAGATAAGATGTATTTTTACCAATTAAAGAAATGGTAATTCAAATTAAAGTTACATATATATATATATATATATATATATATATATATATATATATATTTAGTGGTCTATAAAACACAGTATAGTGAAAAAACTTTTTTCCATTGTAATCAATTAAAAATATCTGAAATATAATCAATGCCAGTAAGAAAAAAGCTAGCAAAAATATGAACTCACGTTTATGAGATATTGAATTTACAAAAATGGATGTGAGGAAGGATTGAAATATAGTACATATTATGATCTTTTAAGGTGCATTTAAGAAGTCTGGTTTATTAAGTATACAGTTTAGTGACAAATTCATACTAACTTTAAAAATTGACACAATACTTACGTATTAATAACATAAAGAGTCATGTGAATCAAATAAGGTATTAGATGCATGTTACTCTGCGGTCCACCACCACCACTGTCTTCACTAAATGATTTTTCAAATGCAAACTTCAGGAGCAAAAGTTTCAAGTCATGTACTGTAGATGAATACCCAACATCTCTATGACCTGTACATTCTTGAAGATATGTATTATGCCTGGATAAAAATATGAATAATAGTGTTTATAGTTACAGATATAATTAATATTAAATATTTAATAAAGCTTGTTTGGGTAAAAATGCATTAGAAGAATTAAGTTTTCATTCCTTGAATAAAATATCAAAATATAATATACCAACTACACAATTCATCAAAATTTTTTGTTTGGTAAATCTTATATATTACAGTGTATCACCAGTTTCATATTAATAAAAACTTCTGAAACTGTATGAATGTACAATTTTAGAAAACATTTGCATACAGATGTTTATCTGTCTAAGAAGTTTTAACAATATCATAACCATGGCTTTACAAATTTGATAAAATCTGGTAGCCAGAAAAAAATACTAGTCACCAGTAAAAAATATTTACAACCCCCCCCCCCCCCCATCCTCTTCCACGTCATTGATAAAAAAAAAAAAAAAAAGTTTTTATGAATTAAGAAAAAAATAACAACAAGCATAGTTTATAGTTTAGAATTATCAGTTACATAGTTTAGAATAGTACATAATTTAGAAAGATAATATAAACTACATTTTCTAATGAAACTTATAAAAATAATAACTTATATTATATGTTGACAACTTATATATTAAATCAGATTTGAAACTTACAAAAAAACTTTCTTTTAGCATTTTTTAGCCTTTATACAATTTTAGATGCCACAGAGGCTGGATTGACACTATTTCTTACTGTTTAATTGAAACATCCCCACTCCCTCCACATTCTAATCATGTGACATATACTAGCTGGCTATAGCTGAAAAGAATGGTGTTTTCTGTGCATGAGTTGGAAAATGTTTTTTAAATTTAGTTCTTTGATTAAAAGAATGAGAGAAGAGGAAGATAATTGCTTGCAGCGCACGAGTAAGGGTGGAGAAGAGAAAAAATGCCATTTGTGCTCATTTCTTATGTCAATTTTTTTTACAGAAATCACCCCGAAACATTAAATAACTTGGTCGCCAGATAAAAAAACTTGGTAGCCAGTGGCGACCGCATTTGTCAAGCCCTGATCATAACCAAACATTAATATTTTTACATGTTTAGCCATTTCAGCATTAACAGCTTAAGAGGAATTTAAATCTACAGAGCTTCCTGTTATAAATCTTGAATGAGGTGAATTTCAAAAGAACTCACCTGGCTAGGCAACTAGCAAAGGCAGACTCGGGAACTTGGGGTCCCCATAGAGGTAATAGTCCGTTGCATCTTGTATTAGCATTTTGAAGTGCTGCACTTTCCCATTCATCTCTGCCACGGGCATGTCTAAAAAAATAAATAACAAAAATTTTTAAGTAAAATGATAAAAACAAATCCACTTATAATGAACATTTGAGAATGCATACATGTCACTCTCTATACTTAAATTTTACTTAAACTACTATATTTTACCAAATCTCAATAAGTTGGACAAGTGGCATACAGATCAGGAGATATCTGCAGAAAATTCCACATCAATGGAATAGCATACTAATATATTATTTAAATTAAAACAATGTTACCTTGAATGTTAAATAATTAAAACTGTATATGCAAAACTTAGATGCAAACCCAACAGATGAAATGAAAGTTGCAATGTTTAAAGGATAAAATCACATTAGTACATTAAAAGAAAAAACATTTACTAAATTTAAGAAACTAAATGGAAAACATAAAACATTTAATAGTTTTTAAATTTTGATATTACAGTGAAATCCCGATTTAATGTAACCCATATTTAACGATTTCCCAGATAGGGGATAGTAGGGTAAAACCGGATACCTTGTTTTCTCACTGATGGGTGCTGCTCTCCTTAATGTCCCCTAGCTGTGCTATTGGAAAGAAATTCACCTCAAAAGTTTTAATTTGTCACTGTCTTTTCTGCTCTTCAAATAAATCCAGCCTGACTGCTTGATTTAGGTAAGTAAACCACTGTTTTCTATAGCTTTTACAAAATATTTTGCTGCTAAGTAGAAGTGCGTATGTCCAGCTATCCAAGTAGAAGTGTATACGTCTAGCTATCCAGGAGAACGACCATGTTAATTTTTGGTAGTCTGTCGAGGCAAACCAGGTATCCAAGAAAGCAATTTTCTTTGCTGGAAAAAGCAGAAATCACCAGGAAAGCCAAAGATCAACAGTAAAGCTGATTCTGCTAATTTAATTGGAATTCCATATTTACCTTTGCAAACAATTTTAAAGCAAATAGATTTAATGGGGGTAAAAATTGGGAATGATGGGAAACTGGTTAAAAGAAAGAAAAAAGTAAAACAGTCACTATTTGAGTTATTTAAAAATTTCCTTTTTCAATGACGTCTGTGCAACAAACATTCCTATAAATTGTCCTGTTTTGAAAGAGAAAGCAATAGAATTGCTTGACTGCTTTAAAAAGAGGCACAGTTTATCCTACAAGTCTATTTGTGGTGAATCTGCTGGAGTCTATTCTGAGATTGTCCAAGAGTAAATGGTGAATGCATTGGTGTCTTTCACACAAGAATATTCTAGTAAAGACATTTTCAATGCTGACAAGACAGGATTATTTTACAATCATCTTCCTGATAAAATTTTTGCAGTAAAAAATGAAAACTGCCAGGGTTGGAAACTATCCAAACTACATTTGACTGTTTTGCTTGCATGAATTCAGATGAGAGTGAAAAGATAATACTATTAGCTGTTGGAAAATTAAAAAAACGGGGTGTTTCAAGAATGTAAAGATCTTTCCCATTGAATGTGTCTCGAACAAAAAATCTTGGATGAGAAGAACAATTTTTGAAATTTCCTTTACAAATTGGACAGGCAAATGTGCTTACAGAAACGAAAGATTTTTAAAAATTCTTAATCAATGTAAAGCTTTTGTTGCACATTGAAAGTTACAAAATATGCAAATTGAATTTTTCCCTGCCAATCATACAAGCAAAGTTCAACCTTGTGATTTGGAGATCATACGATTGTTCAAAATAAACTATAGAAACAAACTTTTGAAAAAAAAAAATCTCTTCTTAGTATAGAATCTGGAGGCAAGAAAAATTTATACATGCTCTAGAAGCTCTTCATATGTTTTCTTCATAGAGGACGAATTTATAAGTAGAGTGCGGATTTAATTGTTCCTCCTGCAGAAGATTAAAGCATTCATTTTCTCCCTTTCATCGCCAAAAGGGTGCCATATTTTAGCGGTAATCCCTTTCTTGTCAGCTTTCTGTTTCCGTTCTCACAATGAAAGAAACGTAGATCTTGGAACGAAACTGAAACTTGACTAGAAAAGCAAGCTGTTGTGTTGATAAGTAATATACAGTTTTAGCATTTTATTTCAACTAGTCTACGAGTCTTTTTGAGTCAAATCAACACCTAACCAAAAGATAAAATTGGAGTAACCAATTTATCTTTTATAATAATTTAATTTATATTAAATAAATTTTTTATTTTACTCTATGGCTTTTAATTTCAAAATTCTCCAATAGGCAAAACCGATTTTTTCCTTTTAAGAGGCCCTGGCACAAGAAAGGTTCTGAGGCCCTAATTTATTCTGTAAAAGAACCAGGGGAAAAAAAAAAGTTTTATCTACTGGGTGGTAATATTTTTGCTGCTTTAATTTTTCTATTCAAATGATAAAAAAAGGCCTGGGAGCATTATATACATCGCACTCCCCCCCCCCCTTTCTAATGCAAGTTACTTAAAAAAACCCTCTTTATTAAGTAAGATAGTCAAAAGTGGTTTAAGATTTCTGTGTTTGAAAAGCAAAAATTTGACAAAATAATTTCATACAGTGTTGAATTCAGGAATGGTCCGGTTGTGAATCAACCCCCCTCCCCCCCACATCAGAATATATGCCATTTTATACTTATCTATGGTCTAGAAGTGCAAGCTGCAGGAATCCCTTCCTGAGAAAAATGCCTGAATTCAACACTGATTTCATGAATTATTGGAATATTAATTTCATATCTAACATTTTAAGATGATAAATTTCATGGGATAACTGAATATTTTAGAAATATAGAATAAAATATTTTAGGAAAATGTAAAACAGGATCAAACACTTTCTTTTCTTTTAAGGTTATTCTGAGATCCAAAATGGATACTTTCCAACACATTCCTGAAATAATTTTTATTATTTAATACATTAAATTCAGCAGGAATTTTTTTTTATATAAGATATAGAAGAGTATTTCATTTTTTCAATAAAGGGAAAGAATCTTTCAAAAAATGGAGTCAAAGTTGGCAATTTGCAATGGTTATTTACATATGGTAAATAAGGGAAAGTTTGTTATCAGTGATGAATTCAGAGCAACATAATAAAAATAAGCAAGTTCTTTTCTTGCTCAGATATAGACTGTGAGGATTATTCAGTTTACAAGTCAAACATTGCAATATCAGAGATTAAGCCTAAGTGATTTGATAGACTCAGAATCGGATTGTTTGGATAATAACCAAGATGATGGTGAGAAACGTTGAATTCCTTCCATGACAGAAGCCATTCAAGCTTTGAAAACAGTGAAAGCATTCATTTCAAATCTTAAAGGCCAAGAGAAATGCTTACAAAAACTCATATGCTGGGAATGCAATTTGTATTGTAGCTGCTAAAAACATGATGCAAAGTAAAATAACAGATTTCTTTAAAGCATAATTTAGTAAACTGATGTCTAAACAATAGTAAATTAAGAAATAAAAGGTATATTACACAAATTAGTCTATTTTATACTTAGCGTTTTATTTTCGTCTTACATCGATTTAACATTTTCCTGCATATAAAGTTATTCATTTATGGTCACTTGAATAATGTTAAATCAGGCTTTCACTGTATTTCATAGACTTCTGAATTGTCTGCATTAGTTTACATCAATGTATAATAAGTAGAATATTTCAATGTAACAGTTTATTTTTAAAGATTAAGACTGTCTATTAACCACTTATTAGTCTCCTGTCATTATTCTGGCTCTTCTTACACATGTGCAAGTTTTACGAAAGTTTCTTTCCAATCATTACAACTATTTTCTAATTTTTGAAAAAGAAAAAAATCCATAAAATTTCTAATTTTATTGTAAAATAATTCTATTTAGGAAATTTTTAATGGTTAGCTTGATAATTGTAAAATGAACATTCACACTTCTTAAGAATGACTGAAAAAATTTTATAAAGTTTAATTTAGTGGAAATTAAGTTATATATTTTCAACTTTATAAAATCTGAAAAACCTAATGATTGAATCTTTTAAAGAAATATTGTGACATTTTTTAATAAAAAAAAAAAAAAAAAAAGGTTACATTTTTTACAGAAGGTAGATATTTGAAACCAATCTCCCCCCTCCCTCGTTACACATAAAATATTACATATTCTACGGTAAAGGAATGATGAAAGCTGTTTTCTGCAAGAGATCTATTCAACCATGAGATAAATGTGATAAGCATACTATTTCAAGAAACTGCACTTATGAGTAAAATATTCAATTGTATTTTTAAGTATCACATTTTCAAAACTACTAACTGTTTGCTTCTGAATTTTACAAAAATTTAAAAGAGAACTATTTCTTCTCATTTGTTGCTATATTAATGAAATACTATTTAACACAAAATCTACTGGACTACAAGATATGTGCATTCTATGGACAGGGAAATATCAAAGGCAGTTATATTCTGAATAAATTTTGTTCATTACCTCAATGTTCTACAAAATTTTCAAATAAAATTTTAGCACACAAAACTTTAAACAAGAAATATATGCTTAGAACAGTTTGTGTGTGTATAAGAGAGAGGGGAAAAAAAAGGACTTTCATATATGATGGTATTGTTTTACAAAAATGACTAATATTCACTCTTTTTATTCATAAGTCCCCAAAGGCAAAAATTGAATCAGTGGCTGAGTAAAAAGAAGCTACAATGGAATCAGAGGTTCAACGAAAAAAAGCTGGTTAACAAGTTCTAGATATAATCTTGAATTCAAATGACTAAGTAAATCAAGTTTATAGGTCAAACTTTTATACAAAACATAAAACAGATTTTCAACAGATTTCCCCAACCCCCTTAAAAAAAACCCCTATGATTACTAAGTAAAAATCAAATTCCACCTACATAAGATATTTACAGATATCACAGAGAATTTATTCAATGTTTTAAAACTTCATAAACTTTAATATGTGTTCTTTGAAATAGGGTAAAGAGAGGACTTCCACTGTATTAAAATCTCATGTGCATTTTTCACAAACAAATAATCTATCAAACTTTGAAAATTGAAAACAAGCTAAAATATAGTGATAAAATTCAAGCTTTAATACAAGTTTCACAATGAAAACAGGCATACAAAGTAATTCACTCACCTGACAGCAGCCATATGGCAATCTACATGAACTACATTAAAATGGGTCACTGTGCTATAGCCCGGTGTTTTTCTAGGTCGATTTTCAAAATCATCTGCATTACATCTTTTAGTAAAGGTATAAATACCCAAGACTTTAGTTGGTTGGAATTTGTAACCTTCTCGACAAATAATGCAAACTAGACCAGATTCTTCACCAAGTTCTTCTACATTCTTCAGGAGAGAGCTTTTTGCAGTCACCTATAAGTAGCAAAACAGATTTTCATAGAAGTGAAAAACAAATATTATATACCAACGTTCCACTTCTCACTACAGTTAACTTATTTAACAATTATTTCCATAGAAATTGAATAATATGTCGACATAAACAACTACTTGTAAAATAAACTATTGTGGTGGCAACATATTAGATAACATTAAGGGATTTCTAGTTAACTTTTGATTAAAAAAAAAAGAATTTCAGTAAATTTATGTTGCTGACCCACCTGGCATTGCACAGGTCCATTGAAAAAAACTGTAAAAATCGCATAAAAAATTCATGAAAAATTTTAAAAAATCACTGTACGATTTCCAAATAATTTGTATTCAAAAGAAGACATTTAATATATTGAGCTAAAAGATTAAAGCCGTATTCTTTTGACTAGTGTGGAAAAATTGCTGTAAAATGAAAAATCCTCTAAAAATTACAAAATAATTTCTAAAAATTCAAAAATCAGAGGACAAAATTTACTATAGCAGGCAGAAACACTGTAACCGGAATTCTTTCCCAAATATCAGAAAATCGATGTAGAACGCGAAAAATGTTAAAAATCGCAGGACAAAATTTACTATATAAGGCTAAAAGTTTGAAACAGAACTCCTTTTACGAATGTCAAAATCATAGCATACAGAATAATAACAAACCAACCCATTTGCCTTTAATGTGCAAAGTCAATCACTAGAAGGCACTGCAACCCTGCAAAAATTTTGAAATCTGACCATGTCACCAATTGGCTTGTTTATTGAACACGATTTGGCAAAAATTTAATTTCATTATTGTAACTTGGTTTATTTTTTGGTTGATTATAGTATAAGAAATCTAAATATAATAAAACACAGTGTGTTTATTCCGGTGCGAACCCATCCATATTACAACATTGGATTCACAGAGTTAGAAAATAGAAATAATAAAAATATTAAGACATGTGGCTTTTTGGAAGTATATTTTTTAATTTGCAGGTTTCTTCATGTGTACTTTATTTTTATAAGTGAATAAAAAATCATTATTTACTGTGATGTCACAACAATATTGTCTATTGGGTTTAAACTAAAAAAAAGTCAATGATTTACGCAACCAACAAATCATTTCAGAAATAGTGTTTAATTTTGGTAATGTAAACAATGAGCTGTGTAGCGAGTCATTGATTTTTTAGATTCATTGATGAAAATTTAAAAAAAACTTTCATGCATTAAATATTTTAACTCCTGTAGTATTAATACTTAAATTTTGTTATTTTAATCGTTCATATCCAAATCATTGTATTTAATTTTGTTAATGTAAACAAATAGTGAACTGCATAGTGTGTGATTCATGTTTAATTTTTGCACATTTTTATATTTTAACAACAGTAGTATTAATATTTAATTTTTGTGAATTTTAATAGTTCATATCAAATCATCATGGTTAAATTTGCTGTGAACAAATAATGAGCTGTGTGGTAAGCATTCATTTTTCAGATTCATTGAAAGTTTGTTTGAAGTGATCTGGCAATGGCAACAATGATAGATTAGTTTGTTTTGAAATGTTTTTCGATGTTTATATGCTTTAGCTACATTTTGTTGTTTATAGCGTACAGAGTGTAGGTAAATTTAACGTAATTTCCCCCACTTCTGCCAAAAGTTGGCATTCTTTTCTTCATTTTAAAGTTCCCCCCTTTTATAAACGTAAGTCTATTTAATATATTAAAGTAACATCAGTAATTTAATTTCTTTACACTTACGTTTCCTTTTTTTCATAAATTCTTAAAGTTAAATCGCGCATTGTTTACTTTTTACTACCTTTCCGCCAACCGAATGGTTGGTTGGTTGTCGCATGGAACGTCACCTAGACGAACGTCATTGCAATTGACGTTGATCGTAGCTCCATCTCCCTGCGCGGAGAAAATTTTCATTAGCTAAGTAACAAGTGAGAGGTCTTCACAAACTGTGAAGTCTTTCATCATTTATATGCTGAACCAATCAGAGACCGGCTTTCGCGATCTTAAAGTTTCGCTATTTTTTCTTGGCAACATTTGTTCGCTCAGCTGGATAGTTTAAATACCCGCACGTTTTTCAAATGCGGTGTGCTTGTGTTTTGGTTTTTATCGAATCTTAAAATATCATCTTTCAATATGTTAGATGGAAGATGTCGTCATAATATAACTCAACCATGTAAAAGCTGTCTCATCGCGATATGTTTTTGAAGTGTTACTATTTTAAGGAAATGTACCCTCATTTTAAGGAATTGGAAAGGAAATACCGGTAATGAAACAACTTTATCAATGGCTCTCTTATTGGCAAAAACCTTTTTCGACACTCATGATATATGGATTAAAAGGTATCGTAATTTATTATATATTGTCTCTGATTGGATCATCCTTATTTAAATTATGCATGCTTTAATTTTATTTTCATATTACTGACAAATGGTCAGTCTACAGTTTGTGTGTGTAAAGTTTCATGTTTCGTGAAGTAATAAATGTTTTGTCCTTATAATAACTGTGTTATCACTGAAGCCCTCTTATACAGTAATGTTCTAGTCAACATATGCACCTTCAAGTTTCTAGTAAAGTTTCAGTAACTTTTCATGTGGGATGGGAAGCAACCTTTTTATGCAAGAATTTTCTGTATACTTATTTTCTCAAACATCTATCTAAAACAAGTTATATTTTTAATGAAAATTGGTAGTCCTATTTATCTAATGTTACAACCCACCCAGGGGTGTCAATTTTTAAACCAGTGTACCGACGAAAGTCTACAACCCCGCATTGGCCCCTTTTCTGAAATTTTTTCCAATGTTATTTAAAACCTGCTTCACCTACAAAAGGTGCAGGGTTCAGAGAAGCGGCGGTGCGTCCACACAGAGAAATTTTGCTTTTAGCATAAATTTTTTTATTAATGGATGACAGATGTTCAGACACCTCTTGAAAGGAGACGCCATTTAAATAGAGACAGCATGCGATGCCAGAGAAGTAGGATCAGAGACGAAAGACTGAATATCACTAGGCAACAAGTAGCTGCTGTGAATGGGATGATGGGAAACCACCTTCTAAATATACTAAGTCCAAATCTTGATCCTATGACATATCCATTTCCCCCCCCTCTCCCCCAATGGTGAACCAGGATGGCAACCACAATTATTATATAACCCATATCTGGGAGCTTCAGTTGTGTCTAGATCAAAATGTAGCATGCTTCAATGTAAGAGTGCATTATTTGTAGTTCGCGAAGATGAATTCAATTCGATTTTATATGGAGGAAAACTAACTCAAGAATATGCAGTAGATTCATACTTACAAATGGAGGCCAACAATCTCAATTATCTTCATTATAACCAAGCAAAGCTTCGAGCTGAAGAATATAGTGTTTTAATCGATTTTGTTGAATGAGGTGATGCAAATGCTGGAGTTCAAGATGGAAGAGCAGTTATTTTACATCTACATTTCAAGAATCGCTGTGAAACATGATAGAACGATTAATGATGCAATGACAATTGTTGGGAAACCTGACAAATTTTGTACTTTCACATGTAATTCAAAGTGGCAGGAAATAACTGAGAACTTGAATCCTGGTCAAGCTGCAAGCGACAGACCAGACTTAGTCGCAAGGATATTCCACATCAAACTGAATGCATTAATGAAATACATCACTGACTGAGAAATTTTTGGCAAAATGCTTGGTTATATACACACTATAGAATTTCAAAAAAAGGGATTACCACGTGCCCATATTCTTGTAATTTTAGATGAATCTCACAAATTAACTCTCAAGTGGACAGATTGATTAAAGCAGAGATACCAGATCTAATTGCTTTCCCACATGTTTGTGAAATTGTTAAATGCCACATAATTCATGGCCCATGTGGTAATTTAAATATAAATTATATATTGATAGATATCAGAGACAAATAGTTTTGCAGTATGGACTTTTAAGGGATTTGATCAGTTAGTCTCCTACTAGTTTGGTATTTTCCTCCATTTGGTCTTGACAGGTGGAGGGACGTTGTGCACACAAAACCAGTTAAACCCTGCAGTGCATATCGTTAGCCCTGCTGCCTGTTTTCAGTTGGTTTTCTAAGTTGGTATTTATTTATGATTTTGATTTTTCATATTTTAATTTGTTGTGGATTTTTTTAATTGTTTTTATCGAGTTTTGAATATAATAAAGAATTGAATTTATCAATATATCTGTATCTATCTATCTATACACATATTTTTGAATAAGAAACTTGATAAAAAAATTCTAACAGTAATAATAAAAGGTTGAATATAAATAATAAAAGACTCCCTACCTCATGAATTAAACCTTAAACAAAATGCTTCAATGAAATCTTCTTAAAATTATAATATTCATTTTAACACTGACAAGATTTTTATTTGGCAAGCTATGGAAACATTCTAAATCACAATCTAAACTTTTAAATCTGATACAAAATTTGGAAAAAAAAAAGAACTACATAATCTGTTTTTAATATTACAGGAGATTTCCAAAATGACATTTCAGAACTAAATTATTTAAAATGCCAATTATTACATAAATTCTACCACTAAAGTAAAATGCTTTAGGCATGCTTTTTTTAACATCATTACCTGTCCCTTTTCATTAGTGCTCATTCCTAGAGCTCCAAGTTGTTTTTCTCTCATTGCCATAGCTAACCTTTTCTTTTCATCCTTTGTTTGTTTGCGGACTTCTTCAATTTTCTGAGCAACACTTGGATTTTTTCTGATGGCTTCCATCAGATTTTCTGCCAGTGATCCTACTCTTTCATCACTTGATACTTGTTCTAACCTAAATATTACAAATAAAAATGTCATATGCAAAATCTTATCTCAACTCTTAAATCTAACCTATACATAGAAAATCCTAATGTAACAATTTTATGAAACAAATTTATGTAATGAATTTATGAAAATCTTAAATGTAGGGTTTCTAGAACACTGATGGTAATGTATCTTTAGTATGTTGTTACAGTCACCAATAGCATGTTTTTTCTTGAAGTGGATGTATATAGCATCTAAAGTTATTTTATAGGGCTGTAATGTTAAAATTAAATTGTGCCAAAGTGAGAGAAAGTAGAAATAATAAAAAGAGGTGCCAGGCAAATTGACAATTAAAAATATAGGTATAACATTTATAGTTCTTTTACAGCACAACACAAAAGAATTTTAAAAAGATGCCTTACATTTTATCGACGATTACTCTTGGAAGAACTATTTTCTATGGCCTTTATTTAACTTATTATGCTTCATGTATCTCTATATTAGTGATGGGCGATTGTTGATAATTCCGAGACAGTTATCAATTACTTCCCAAGTTCTACAATTGAGATGTTCTACAATCGATTGTCTGACTGAGAAGCTAAAAACCGCAACTGCAGAACTTAATGATTATTCTGGCAGGAAATTTGATCATAGTGACAGGCAATTGTTTGATAATTCTGCTATCACAATAATTTTCTCCTGAATGAGGTTTGAGAGGAAATAGTGATGAGCAATGAGATTGATTGATGTTTGAGGGAGGAAAAAAAAAGGTTACGGTAATACTGCCACAGAGTGGATTGTTTTGCATCTGAGCAGATAATGAATGAAGGAAATTAGTCTTTGCAGTTTGCACAGGGATGAGATTGACAAAAAAGCAAAAAAGTTGAAAACTGTGCGAACGACGTTTGAGCAATAAGTTATGAATTTCAAGCGCAACAAATATTATAATTGTTATTAAAAAAATATATTTTTTTTTAACTAGGATAAATATATGTATATATATTACATCAATTTAGCTTTGAGAACATTAAAAAGAAATTATTAACAAGTATTAGGTAGAAATTATTTACTTACTCTAATTAAAAGTCTATCTATTTTACCAAGATACAGCACATTAATAAAATCCTTCAATGGCATGAACATTTTTGTAATTGAAATTTTGAAAAATAGTAAGACACTTTTCTTGAAAGAGCAAATCAAGTACGTGCTAATAATTGCAACCACCTTAAATAAATGATAGAACAAAGTTCCCACCCTCATTTAAAATAAAAAATAAGTTTTTAAAGAATTAGAGATTTTTTAAAGACATTATCAGTGGCACCAACTAGTCAGTGCTGTGGTTATTCCAGATTCCAGGTCATTTTTACCAGTCAGCTTGAAGCTAGTTTTTGGATTTTTTGAATAATTTTTAAAAATTTAATTTGTTTTTGCATTTTATAGCAAATTTTCTAGATTAGTAAAAGAAATTTGGTTTCAATCTTTTAACCCAATGCATTAAATTGAGACGAAATTCGTGTTTTTTCAGCAATCATTTAACGAAATTAGCTTATTTTCAATGATACTTTGGTAAAATTTGCGTTTTATCAGCGGTTCTTTGGCAAAATTCACATTTTATCAGCGATTCTTTGGCGAAATTCGCGTTTTTATGACGATCTTTTGGCTAAATTAGCGTTTTCACGGTGATCTTTTGGCTAAATTAGCGTTCTTACGGCGATCTTTTGGCTAAATTCGCATTTTTATGGCGATCTTATGGCTAAATTCACATTTTTACGGCAATCTTTTGGCTAAATTCTCGTTTTTACTGCAATCTTTTGGCTAAATTCACATTTTTTTAGCGATGTTTTGGCTAAATTCGCACTTTTTCAGCGATCCTTTGACAAAATTTGCATTTTTTCAACGATCTTTTGGCGATTTTCACACGATCCTCTGAAGAAATTAGTGTTTTTTCAGTGATCCTTTGACGAAATTCACGATCTTTGCATTTTTACACGATCCTTTGACAACATTAGTGTGATTTTTTTCACGACCTTTAGGTAAATTTCGCGTTTTTTCGGAAAATCCAAAAACGGTGAAAAAGCGGAAAATGAGAAAAAAGCAGAAACCCATGGATCCGTGGAAGAATCTCATGCCTGAGTTTGCACCATGTCATCGACTGGTTACAGGTACAAACCTGCGTTTTTTGAAGCTGTTTATTTTTCTCATCACAGCAGAGGTAAAATCTTGGACTGATGAATCATTTATTATTATTTTTTAATTATTTTTGCTATGCACTTTTTGAGAGAGAAAGAAGTTGGGCATATTTATCCTTGTTATAGAAGAAATAGAAGTCTACACAGGATAGGACAGATTTTCTTTCATTAGACTCGACACAGGATGTACTAGTGCCTTTTTTCTTTTTCCAGAAGACTCTGGCTGGCTGGAAAATTGCTTAACTAAAATTTTAAAAATTAATTTTTTTATGTTTTGATATATGGCAGCATGTTAAAATTAGCTTGGACAGATTCAACTCAACTTTCTTTTACTCTGATCGAGTAATTAATAAGCATTAGGAAAATCTGTTTAAAACAACTACTCAGGTTAGACCTTTTTCTTATTAGATTAAAAGTTTCTTGTGCAGAGCATCATTTAGAAATGCAAGACAATTATTCAATAAGCAAACACATCCTTTTTGTATCCCCTTCAATTATTATTTACATTATCCTTTAAAATATTTTAATTATGCTAAATAATTGTTTAAATTTCTGGCATATGAAAATGAAATTTTTTTTTTTCTGATTTCAGCAATATGAATGAGACATGCTGGAAATTAAAAAGTTTTATTTCTTCAATTTTTGAATTAGTTGAGGCATTCAGATATTATCAACATACAACTATGCTAGAAAATAGTCCAATTCATACTCTCTGGTAATGTTATTTTAAATTAAAAATAGATACACCATATATAGACTTAATATAAGAGTACAATGTAGTTTAATATAAGAAAAGTGGATTAATACAATAGTTGCTGGGATTTAAGAAAAAATTATAAACCATATTATATATATTTTTTAAGAAGTTCTTTGCACCAATAAAATACATTCTTTATAGATAAATTTAATATTTCAATTCTCTAAAACAAGTAATCAGTCTCAAGAGAAATAATTTTATAGCTATCTTCATCAGGCAATGTAGAATGAACAATCTTCTTTCAGGCAATGTAGAATGAACAATCTTCTTTCTTCAGGGTAGGATGCAGATTTGATGCTACAACTGATCAGCTTTCAATGTTAAAAATAAATACATCTGACAGTTTTCTAATGAAAGGAGTTATAAAATTATTGCTTGTGAAATTGGTTACTAGCAATTTAAGAAACTATATAAAGATGATTAACACAAACCTATGTATAATTGGAATACATTCAGCACTAACTAAATGCTGTGTAGTTTCATGACCCTGACTTATACCAGTGAGTAACTTCAAAACATATTTCAGAGCTGGTTTTGATGTAAATTCTTTCCATTCATCTGGTGCACCAAGTAATGCACTCCTAAAATAAATTACGAATAATGAATTGAAAGTTACAAGTTAGTTAAAATACAGCTAATCAAATTAAAGTTAGAACAATATTTACTTTATAGGAGGAGCGTGAGCAGTGATGTATTCTAAAGCATCTTGTACAATATGTTTTTCAACAAGCAGATCTTTCAGTTGATTGCCATTCACATTGCATTCTATTCCAGCCGTAAGCATACAGAAACATTCCAATTGCAAGTCATCATCTGCTGTATGCTCAAAATCAAATTCATTAAAATTCAAATAAGGCTTGAAATACTGAATCAGTGTTTGCATTTTCTCCTGAAACAAAAATCAGTAGCAAGAAAAATCTACATCTTATAAGATTCACAGAAAATTAAAGATCTAAGGAAAAAGTAGATTTAAACTCTGACTCACAGTACAGTGAATATATATACAGTGAAATCTGACTACAATGATATATCAGAAATGATATTAACTGGAGCTGAAAAATATGTAGAACAAGATCTTTTCCCCCCATATAATGAGTAGAGAACACATCTATAGTTTTGAGAGCAATTATTGGCCATCTTTGATAATTTATTACTCATAAAACTGTATTATCTCTACTCATTCTATGGAGAAAACAAGATCTTGTCCTATATACAATATCTTTCTATCTATTAATGTTCAAGTAAGTCTGTCTGTCTGTGTACATCAGTCACATAAAAAACTTTTCACACCAATGGAGTAAAGATGCACAAAAAAAAACGTAGAAAAATTCAGGCTTTCCAGAGTTTGAAGTTCTGTATGAATAGGTTCATAATTAGCTGAATAATTAAACATTCATTAAAATTTGTTTCGAAAATGGCATCTTTTATCAAAACCGCATCCAAAAGAAATTAAAGATTTGATGATCCCAGACAACAAAATATAATCATTTTCACTTATCCTTGAATATTACGAAAAGTATTGGAGGTATTGATTCAAAACTCACAGTATATATGTAGTTTATTTTTCTGATTTCGAAAATGCGAATTTTGTGAAAATCTGCTGGTAACTTTTCTTAATTTTGGCAAAAAATGGACTCATCGTGAATTAAATGACACAAACATTTGAAGGGGTTGTATTGAATTTATTTCCGCTTTGGGGCCCCATCACTCCATTTACTTTTTGAAACGAAAGAAAAGTTTCAAAGTAAAACGAAAAAAAAAAGGCCATTTTGTTTCTGTTTCAACTGTGCAATTTTGTTTCTGTTTCAAAAATTAATGATATTTGTTAATGTTAGTTTAATTTAAAGTGGGGGGAGAGGGGGGTGTTCAGTCGTAATTTAAAGATCACGTTAATGTTAAAAGATTTTGAAGCACACATGCCTGCTATACAGTGCCACAGGCAGCGGGGACTAGGGATGCACCGAATAGTGATTTTGGCCGAATACCAAATACTCGATTCTATTCGGCCAAATATTTTTATATTCAGAGTTTAAAAGTATCAAAAGTTAAATTATAAAATAATTTTACATAATATTTAACACAGATACTACCATTTTATAAACTAGACCTTTATACAAAAAACCTTTTACCACAAAAAAAATTTGTGCTTTGAGTTATAACTTAAAAAGAAGATAGTCTTAAAACTTTTTTAATTAATAAAGCTTTAAGCTATATAGCTTCTTCTATGAATTAAAATAAATTTATAAAATGTTCTCATATTCTAAAACAAATACTGTAAAATCAAAGAATTTTTTTTAATGAATTAGAAGAAACATTTTACAGTGATATAGTGTTTATTTGTCAGGAAGGGACTAAAGTAAAACAATACAATATATTAGAATGGTGGCAAATCAGCAAGAATAACTTTCCGGCTCCTTTTGATTTGGCAAGGAAGTTTTTAAATGAACCAGAGAGCAGGTGTCTGGAATAGGCGATCATATTCAGAGGTTGTAAATATACAGGGTGTTCATATATCTTGGAACAAACTTTCTGCGTAGATAATGTGGTCAAGGCAAACATTTTTTGAGCAAGAAACATTATCTCAATCCACTTATTTCATCAAAAATATAATACATTCAATCAAAAACACATTGGGTGTTGCCACAAGCTGAAACTGAATTTTTGTTAACAATGGAGATATTTTAACGAGATTTGCATTGTGTTACTTTTGCTTGAAGCAAATATGATGACAATTGGAAGTGGCTGAATTTTGGTCAGTGATGCAGTAATATGTAGTACTGTCAGCTGCACTCTGAATAAAGGAATATCTAGATCAGTGGTGTTTAGATATGAATGGTGGCAATTTCCAGTATTTCTCATGATTCACGGAAATCAAAGTAACTATGCTGAAAATATAGTTACAATACCTTGAATATTATTAAAGTAAACAAAAATTCCCATTTGACCTGGAGTGAGATGCACTTTATTTTTGATTGAATAAGTGTGTTGCCTTCTGGTTTCTCCGACAAAAATTGACTGCCTTGATGATTATTATCACCTGTGAAAGATTCTTCTGTTTTGTTTAGAAACACGATGTTTGCAAAAAAGCAAGAAACAGATTATTTACTAGATAATATTCAGGAACTTACATTTATTTGTACATCATTAATTCTTATGAAGGTCATCATTAATGGTTAATTTTCTTAAGTGACACTTTTCAAAAAGTGAATAAATAATGTAAAGGTATTATCTTTCCCTATCCTAGTATTATCTTTCATTGAAGTATGATTCTATTTCCAATTAGTTTGAATATCTTTATTAATTGAGAGTTAAAAGTAGAAATTGTGGGTTTTTAAAAAGTTTTTTTAAGTATTTGGCTTGGCCTAATATTAGGTAATATGGCCAAATACCGAATAGATAAAGAATACTCGGTGCATCCTAGCAGGTACATGTGTAGGAGGTTAGAGAAGAATGTGCACTCTAGCAGTAGAAGGGGGAACTAAAGAATTTTGCAGCATGTGTGCTGCACACCTGCTATACCGTGCTGTAGGCAGTGGGGACCCATCTTTGCATATAACAAGATTGCACCCCTGGCGGTGGAAAATGGAACCAAAAGATATTTTTTGGAAAAAATTCATATGAATTCAAGGTTTGTTTGATTTGAAGCCCTGATGTAATTAGTGGCCCCATTAGCGGGCAAAGGCAGCTAGTTGTCTAAAATAATGTTAACTCTATAAAAAAAAAAAGAACAGGGTGTTAGTCAATAAAAAGAGTACTAATTTAAGTAGAAAAGGGTGTTATTGTAAGATAAAATATATTATTGCCTAAAAACAAGAAAGAAAAATCATGTGTCAAGCATAAATTATAAAACACTTTCCAACAGTTCTAGAATACTGTAACATAATTTTACCATTTAATAAAGAAAAAGATAATGTCTTAGCAAATAATTTGAAAAATGTATAACTTATTTGCAAACCCAATTTTAGCTATAAACATCTATGGTTGAAAAATATCCTAATTTTTTTGTGCAGAAGATGTGATCTATGGATTGCTTTATATACTATCCTAGTATGCAAAAATCTAGTTCAGTTCGGAAACTCATAACATAGACGAAAGTTCCCTTTAGCAATTTTCGTCAATAAGCGGAAATGTACTCTAATTCTTTTGTGCAGCCCTGTATATGATCTACAGAATTTATACATACCAAGTAATTAGTTAAAGTAAAAAATGCATATAACAATTGAAAACTCACTTCCAGCAATTATTGCTAATAGACAGTACTGTGTAACCGAATTCTTTTGTGTCTCCCCGTAAATGAACAATAAATGTTATACACATTGTATTCTAAAGTAAACATCTTATAGTACATCTCAATGATGTATATCAATTTCAATATGATTGAAATAATGTTGTAACATTAAAATACACTGCAATCAATATTTTACCGTAGACGATTATGTAATTGAATTCTTTTGTATGACCCTGTAAATGAATGATAAATGCTTGGCACTCCATATTTGACAGAAAACATAGATTAGTGCACTGCATAAATGCATAACAATTATATGGCAAAAGATTTTTCCCTTTGGGCATTAATGTAACAGAATTGTTTTTAGTGCCCCATGAACGAACTATAAATGCTACAGACTCCATTTTCAATACCGAGCATTCCATGGTAAACCTCAATAACATATATCATTTACATGGCAATCTGAGTAATATTTACGTGACATTACATGAGTGTGGATAGACAGACAGACGGAGAGGCAAACCGAATGACTTTTCAAGCATGTTGGAAAGTGTTAACTAGTATGCTAAGGCCATCATAAAACGTTCTTCTATATACATCAAATCATCTTAAACCAAAAATAAATGACAATTTATTCGTTCTTGAGATATATAGCTATTGCAGAAATTAGGAAAAAGAGCATAGCAGTGACACCTGTTGGGCGGTATACACTCAAACCTAATAAGGATCTATTTATCTCAAGTCTAACAGAATATGAAGTTTGGTGAAATTCCATGCATTAGTTTTTGTGATATAGCTATTGTGGAAATTATGAAAAATGCAGAATGGACAATGTTGAACAATTTACACCAAAACGTAATCTGAGTCTATTTATAGTCAAGGTCTAACAGAATATGATGTTTGATGAAATTATGTGTATTAGTTCTTGAGATATAGCTATCGTGTTTATAATGAAAAATGCAACAACGCAGCGCCACCTGTTGGGCCATTTACGTCAAAACATAATCAGATCCAATTTATGTCACAGTCTAATGGAATATGAAGTTTGATTAAATTCCACTAGTTCTTGAAATAAAGCGGCAACAAAATTTGTCACATACAGACAGGCAGACTCACGTTCAGAATGGGGGGGGGGGGGGGGGGGGGAATATGAAATTTTTAGGTATGATGAATAACGTAACATTAATTTTGAATGATTTTATGAATTAAAAATATAAAGTACTCTTAAATTAAAACACGATTGAATAATTTCCTGTGCTTTTCCTAAAAAAATGAGAGAGTTCTATAATTTTTGAGAGTTTTGCACAAAGATTTAAAAATGCTGTGGTATAGAGGAATTTTTTAACTAGAAATCTTTAGGTACAACTACTGATATATTTGACTACTTTTAAAAAGGGCAGGGTACTGCACCCTTAAAAATTTACCTAGAGGGAACACTAGTCTAAGTTAAATAACAAATAGTGATTTGGTCAAATAATTGATACTGCTTTGATATCTTTAACATACACACAATCTAGCATTCTGAATTAATAACTGAATAAATTGCAAAAAAATTAGTATAATAATTATCATACATGAAAACTTTATTAATGAATGCAAAATGCATAAAATGTAAACAAAAAAATAATTGTACAATTTTTAAACAATACTTTAATACATTTAGTGTGTCAAAACTCTCTCCTTTTTCAATTCCTACATTAGCTCACCTCTATATATTTATATATCTTGTTCAAATTTTCAATCGTTAATAAAATACTTTTTATTCATCCACTCAAGTTCAAATACATTTTTTTAAACTTGTAGTGGATGACACTTGATGTTAATACAGTTTTTTCAAATATAAATTCATTAATTAAATTTAATTAATTAATTTTATTTTTCTCCCATTGTTTTCATAAATGAAATGAAAGATTTTCCTCAAATTAGTGATGCCACAAAAATAAAATACCGCAACGATGATTATAAAAAAATGTTCAATAAAGATAACGTGGGATATTAATGCTGCACGGGTTTATTTGATATATTTATGATTAAAAGGCAAAATTCAAATTCAAATGCTCAAATTATTTTTCTTTCAAATTTTCAATCGTTAATAAAATACTTTTTATTCATCCACTCAAGTTCAAATACATTTTTTTAAACTTGTAGTGGATGACACTTGATGTTAACAGTTTTTTCAAATATTAATTAATTAATTAAATTAAATAACCAAACTACTAGCATTCAAAACTCTAAGATAAATGAGCAGAAACACTCCATTAGGTTCCACTCTTCGAAAGCGACACTACTACATGGAACTGTTGACTCGTGATTATGTTTTAATGTTATTTTCTATACTGTTTCATATTATTTTTGGTACTTACGTATTATCCAGGCCATTCTTATATTATTTATTAAAATGGAAAATTGCAAGGAAATTCGCTTTCTATTTTGTCACTTAATATTGTGATTCTGTCATATGTACATACATATTTATATTAATTGTAATTATTTAATAAAAAGAAACTAAAATAAAATTTTTCTTTGTTGACCTAAGTAGGAATTGACTTAATTTTTTTTTTTTTATATATTACTTGCTTAAATATATGTGAATCATTTGAATTTTAAAGTTGTGATGCCAAATGGATTAAAAAAAAAAGCCACCACTTACCTCCTTGTTTCTGAACTTAAGGTAAAAGGAAATTAAAAAATTCAGCAATAAATAATTTTATATTATTACCTGCGATCCAAAGGTCAAGAATGGCACAACTCTCATTAATAAAGGTAGCAGATTTGCAAAGTTTTTCATAGGAACACTGTTTACAGAAGAAAGCAAAAATGTTATGTCTTCTTTGTCACCACAGCTCTTACAGAATTCCGCATATTGTGTTTTAGTTTTAGAAGAAGCTTCAGCTAAAATGGTTTCCATAATCTGTAACAACAGTCCAATAATTGTAGGACCACCAGCAGGAGTTTGCAAAGTTTGTTTCTGAATTAAGTCTGGTGTTTCAGCTGATAGTGCAAGTTTTAAAACACCTAACATTATTTTTATTGCATTCATCTGTGGTTCAACCAATTTCTGGCGATTACTTTTCACTTTAATACAGAAACCAAACAGTTTTAAAAGGACAGTGAGCAAAGATCTTCCTCTGGACAAATCAATGATGGTTGACATTCTTTCAAGCATAACTTCAAGGCCACCACATTCGCTCATGACATTTGCCATTTTGTAAACTTCCTCATTATCTACTTCTTCATTGTCTTTAGTATCTAAATTTTCAATAAATTCTTCTGTAGCATCACCAAGTAATCCTCTCATTCTATAAACTATTCTCATAGCTTCAGATTCATTGTTTTCTGTACACCAAACCTATAAAAGCAAGCATATATATATTTTACCAGAAAATATACACAATTTTTTATAATTTTTTTCATATTTTCAAATATTAAAAAGATTTTTAAAATTAGAGAGCATGAAAATCAATAAGCAGCTGATTTTGTTTATTTGAGACACCATTTAATTGAGACAAAATATTAAAAACAAAATTGAAAAATATCATTTACTTCACTTCTGATAATTGGGGCAAACAGCTTTATCAACAAATTGTGCTAGAATTAATGTGTCCCAATCAACTGGATTCTATTGTAATTGTATAGTACCTGGTTGACGAAGCCTAGCTCGGTAGTTTTTCAACATTCCTACTGTATTTGAGTAAAGAAAAAATTTTATTATTCATTTCTACATAAAAATATAATTTCTGTTTTCTAAGAGTTATACAGTATGGGATACATTATCTGGTGCTCCCATATCCAGAATGCTATGAAAAACGGAATGCAAAATGATAACCAAAGCTTAATTTGTTTCATTTCAAAAATGTAAAATCCCAAAATTCTTCACTCAGTTGCGGGAAAAAAATTGCGAAATTAGTCCATCAATCGCATGAAAACCCCTCGCGAGTTTCGACAGAAAGTCATGGAAAAAAAATCTGGAAATTCACCAATTGTTCACAAAAAAATATTGTGGTCTATTGGTCTTGGGAAAAACATAAAATTCGCAGTCAGTTGCGGGAAAAAATCATGAAATTTGTTAATCGGTTATGAGAGAAACCATGAAATTTGTCCATCAGTAGAAGGAAAATATTGCGACATTCGTCAATTGGTTGCAGGAAAGAAGTTGCAAATTTCGTTATTCAGTCATCGGAAAAAATCTTGAAATTCTTCTGCCGGTTGCAGAAAAAATGCAAAATTCACCAATCGGTTGCAGAAAAAATGCAAAATTCACCAATCGGTTGCAGAAAAAACCTCCGAGATTTTTGGTAAATCATCACAAAAAAGAAAAAAAATTTTGGCAATCAATAGAAGCAGAATAACGTGAAATTTGTCAATCGAGCGCATTGTCATCGGAAAAAATCACAAAATTCTTCATTAGGACGTGGGAAATTTAGCGCAAAATTCTTTGATTGGTCGCAGGAAAATCTCAAAGATATTGCAAAATTCGTCAATCAGTCGCAAGAAAAAAAAAATTGAGAAATTCTACAGATAAAAGGGGATTCTAAACAATCCAGTTCAAAATATGTTTTTGAACAGGGTACAAGAGTGCTTTTTTGAGAACAGTATGCCCTTTTCTTAAGAATTCCCGCTAGGCAGCCGTTTTGTTCCAGAGTCAACACAAAGAAAATTAATAAATTATATTGCTTGCATTCATTAATTTACAAATTCCATTATAAAAAAAAATTAAAAACAAATAACTGATATTTTTCATTGAATAACTGATCTGTGGAATGCAGCAGAGAAGCTATTTCCATGAACAGCAAATCATGTCAGTACACAGGATACAAGAACAATTAGTGCAAGAGGACATGCTATAAGCAACCAACTTTAATAGAAATGTTCCAAAAATCCAACTCAAAGGATTCTACCCCCAAAACTGATTTTTAATTGTTAATGTAATATTTTTATAATTTGAATTGTAATTTAGAATGTTCTTTTATTCTGTGTAAATAAGTTATTAAATTAATAAAGTTGTGAGTATGCATTTAACATATATTATTCATATTTAGCACTATTTGTGAAATTAGTTATAGTGTACATTTCTTAATACTTTTAAGTAAAGTGTTCTGAATTACGAAAAAACCCCTTATCCAGAATACTCGAGGTCCCAAGCATTCTGGATAACAGATCCTATACTGCAATAAAAAATTATGTCAATTCATTTTTTACACATATGTTATATTTTATCTAATTTCTCATGTTATCGAGATAACAGTTATGATTTTTTGTTATATATTTCCAAAGTTCTAAAATACCAAATTAGTTTATTGTCGAGGTATTCTCTCGTGATCGAATTAGTATAAAAGTTTTGTGAAAATCGTTTGAGCTGTTTTCAATATATAGCAGCATTTTCAGTGCTGAGTTTGTGCTAAACTGTTTCCTGTTAAAACAAATTTACCAAATTCCAGACCTAGATACATCGTTTTCTAGTATACTCCATTTAGTATAGGAGGCAAGTTTAATGAAAATCGTTCCAGCCATTTTTGATATCATCCGTAATCAAGAAAATGGCTTGCTCATTTAATATATATATATATATATATGATAAACATTTTAAATAAATGCATGAAAAGAAGAGGAGGAGAAGTCAATGAGTAACAATTAAAAATTATATAATAATTAAAACTGGACAGAGAAACATTAAATATTTTACCCATGCATATAAAGAACCTATAACATATAAGAATAACCTATACAGTCATTCTTCAGCTACATCAAAAGAAATAAGGATGGTTGAATTTTTACTTGTGAATGTGAAACAGGAAATTTAAAATAAGTATTCAAATGCAACACAAAGGAAAAATATATGGAAAAATCTTCTAAGTGTAAAGTGCAATAATAAATAGATTACCTTTCTGTAAACATCTTTAACAGGCAAATCAAGATTTATAATTTTATTATTCACTAAGAGTTCCATGCCACTGTCATCTTCTAGAAGTGCTACAAGTTCACAATCTTGACAAATTTTATTTTTAATATCTCTCATTAATGGTCCCATGCCTGGATCATTAGAACTATATGGATTACCTAACATTCTTCCTTGTAGAAAATCTTCTTGCTGGGGATCTTTTTCAAGAGTTATGTAAAATTCCCCAGAATCACTTTCCTCCTGCAAAGTTATATTTAATTAATTAAAAACATCAAGTATAAGATATTAAAAAAAAACTTGGACATTTAAATTCCTAACACAATTTTATGTAAAATGGTGCTAAGAAAGCATATTTTTTAAATATCAAATTTTAAAAGTAAAGTATTCCAGTCTCTATTTTGGATAAATATGCATTTCAATTTTTAATTTAATTATATCTAATAAAAATATGGATATTTAAAAAAATAATAATAATAAAAAGAATGGAATAATATAAATCTTTGAAAATTATTCGTAAATTAAGTTGCCATAGAAAATGTTACACTATTCAAACAGAGAAACTGAAACATACTAAAATAAACAATCAGATTAACCATAAGCTAAATTTCATCTTTAAGATATCAATTATGAAACATACATAAACATTCAACAAAGGAAAAACATATAAAACAATACCTGTCTTAAAATTTAGTAAAAAAAAAAAAAATGTCCAAATTATAGAGAGGAATGTGATAAAGAAATTAAATTATATTGGCAATAAAATTTAGAATTCGCCTTAGTCAGCCTTCTCAAAAAATGATAAAGACAAAATATGACAAATTTTCTGTTAAGAAAAAACTAACTATTTAAAGCATTTTGTCTGATTAGCATCTATATAAATGTCCAAAATTTTACTGAGATACCTAGATAAGATTTGAGTACTATATATATTTCTGAAACTATTTTTAAAATTAAGCTTGTCTTAATACTTGTTTTTAAATATTTTGAGAAACAGGTAAGATTAGATCTATGCCTAAGTTGGAAGCATAATTTTTCTGTAGTAACTAAAATTATTTCATAAGGAGGTAGTCTAATGGTAATAAAATACAGTGAACCCTGTTAGGGTAGAATCTCTAGGTACAAAAGAAAAGTTCTGTTTTAGAAAATTTCCTATTTAGCAGGTATAATTGTATGGTATTCATTTCTATGTAGTATATTTTTTCATTTAAGGCAGGATTTCATGACTGTTTTCTCAGGTTTTACTGCTCTTAAACGAAAAAAAAAAAAAAAATTCATGGTCCTAACGGAAGGAACATTGTGCAAGTTTTACTTGTACTTTGTAAATCATTATAAATGCACATAGTACAATAAAAACCTTTGCAAACGGAAACTGTCTATAATGAAGTTGTGCATTAAATGGAAAAGATTCAAGAAGAAATAGCATAAGATTATATCTGCTAAGATGGAAAATTGTCTAAAACTGAGTTGCTAGGAACGGAAAAATATTCTGTTTTAGACAGGCTTATATTTTAGTTAGTAGATATGTATGATATTCCTTTCACTGGGAGAATAAAGTTTTACTACTTAAGACAGGATTCCGTTATAGACAGGTACTGTTTTTACAGATTTTACTGTATAAATTAACCAACAAAAAATATGACTTATCTTAAAAAATAACTCACTATATCGTTTTACATATTCTAAAACCTGTGACAACAGAATCGCTAATATGGTAAAAAATCCATTTTTGACAGGTTTAGTCTTAGTAGGTATAATTGTATGGTTTTTCTTCTGTCAAGACCATACAAATTTTCCATGTAAGATCATTATAGACAGGTTTTACATTAGATGAGGGTTTGCCTGTGTGTGCACAAGAATTTTTTTTTTTCAGCTGTCGCAATATTTTAAATTTGATTATTCTTTTCTTGCCAAATGAAGGATTTTGGCACGATTTGGTGTAATAAAGATCAGCAGCAAGAATCCTACACATAAGTACTAATTTTTTATAACAGTTTTTAATCACTGAAAGTTAATATTTATTATTATGTGAAAAGCCAATAAATCCAGAAGAGGTATTTAATTTTATCAATTAAAAATATGAAATAGGATGCTTATCTAAGCAAGAGATTATTAAATAGCACCCTATTCTCACAAGATGTAACACAGATAAAACAATATATAGGTTTTACTCAATAACAATAATAATAATAAATAAAAATAAGGAAAGAAATACTGTTATTACATACGGGATATATGATGGAACATAATCTTTCAAATATAAAAACTGGGGTACGGAAATCATCCAAACCATACTTCTTCACGGTTTCTACACAAACAGCCATGAAAGCCATTGTTTCAGATTCTGTGCCTAAATAGAATAAAATAACTGATGTTAAGAAATTTAATTTTATGTTGCAAATCAAAATCAATTCCTTCCTTGATGATAGGGGAAAGGTGCGTGTGTGTGAGAAACACAAATTATCCAATAAGAATTTACAAAATATTATTATAATTTTAATTAAGAGTACAGGAATTTTCTTGATTCTCCCCATTATAATTAAAAGTTTTGAAGACAATAATAAATATATTACCTGTTGTCATTTCTTCAAGAAGCTCTAGTAGCTTTTCTTGAGTCTCATCAATAAGTTTTGTCCTTTGAACAACTAATTTACGTAGGGACAAATAACCATTCAAAACACAGCCTACAAGACGAGATTTATAATGTTGCCTAATGGTGTCTACTTCAATGAAAGATTCCAATAGTTCTGTAAGCATCTTTAGTGCATAACCTACATAGACAAAAAAGAAAACAGGTGTAGAACAGAAAACAACTCTTTCTATTGCAAAATATTTTGCAAGAAATAAAGTAAATTTCATTTCTCCATACAGAATTTATGCTACAGACTTAACAAATTCTTTTGAACAGAAAAGCAACATTTCTGTTTTTACAAAAGGCCTCCCCTCCCCTGGTTTGATTTTGCCCATTAACGAACTTGACTGAGATTTTATGTCCCTTGATTTTATGTATCACTTTGGAAGAGATTTGTGCAGAATTATTGAAGTTATTGTGTCCATAAAAAATGATATAGATAGATAGATATATAAAGTTTTGGGTTCTGGGAGTCATGATCGGCATACATCTGCAAAAAATTTTCAGAAATTCCAACATAGGGAAAAATGTAATAGGTAGTATTTCTTACGAAATCTACCTAAAACAATTTAAGTTTACAGTAGAGATCATCTTAAAATTAAGATGGCTGCATTTCTTATTTAATTAGAAACAAACTTAATCACAACCTACATGTTGATGACATATGTAATGGCACAGTGAGGGGGGGGGGGGGGTGAAACCCAGTAAGAGTTAAAAATAATACAGTAATTGTTGCTTACAACTTTCACTGATTAGTCGAATAAGCTGCTTTTATGAAAAAAACATTCAAAATGATAATAAAGTTAGCATTATGTTCTAATGTTTGAAATCTGTTGCTTTGTTGAATCAAATTCTGTTCAAAAAGATTAATTTAAATGGCTGTTGTTGGATTTAAAAACAAGGACAACATAATTAAATTTATACCTATCCTTAATGGAAAATGGTCATTTATTTCCTTTAAAAAAAGGCTAGCATTTGCATTAATTGCAAATAAGCCCTAGGTAATTATAGAAATATTAAGTTTCTTTCGCAATGTCACGCTGAATATTGTACAATAAAGAATCTTAATTGCATATCTTTTTTCTCTTTTAGGTAGCTTTCAATACAAAAAAGTATAAAGCTACCTATTGCAGCCGTTCAGAGGAAAGCAGTTCCGGAAAATTTCGATATATTTTCACCGATCATGACCCCCCAAAACCACCCTCCGTTCAAATGTTGATTTATATATATATCCATATATATATATCTATATATCTGAGCTATGTCATACAATAATGCTTGTATTTATAAATCGATTTTGATGAAACTAATTGTGTGTATTAAGGTCACCAATGTTTCGACCGAGTTCCTAATTATAAAGTTAAGTATCTGTAGTAAATTAGTATAATTAGTTGTATTGCTTCTTCAGTATTTTATATTCCTGTATGCTCTTCTATTCTTTTTCTTATTTTTCACTGTCTTACTTATTTATCTGCCTTCACCACCACCTTCCTCTTTTATAATTTATGCAATATGTTCCAGCAATTTCAAATTATTTTATTTTTTCTTTATCTGATCTTCATCTGTGGAAAAAGTTTTAGTTCAGTTTTATGGTGATGCTAAAATCATATTTGGTAGCTTCTCTTTTTAATTTTAATGATATGCACCTATCAAACATAATGCATTAGTGTAAAGTTTTTTTGGTCTTTGTGCTCCCTCCATACTACCAAATTTTTTCACTATTTTTACATCTCTTATTTATCCTTCTCGTTGAGTATCCTGACCTTCTCCCTATTTCTTTTAGATTTTTTTTTTTTTTTTTTTTTTTTAACAGTGCCTCCCTTGAACATGCAAATAGGCTCGGCTCTATTTATGTAAGACCTTAGGGCCACCAGTTTATAACTACTAAGTGTTTTACATATCACATTTATTATCTCATTTATTGCGTCTAACTTTCTATGAACTATTATTTCAATATTTCCATCCCTTTTCCCTATTTCAACATATAGATAATTCAATGTATTTTCCATGTTAATAAGTGAATTTTATATTTTCATCCATATCATTCACACTTTTTAGTATTTCTTCTTTATTTGTGTTCAGTTCTAATACTGTAAAAACATCATAAACATATCTGTATTAATATTTTATTTTGTCACTGTATACATCTATAATATTGTTTTCTAGAAGTCTCAATTTTAGCTCTGTTAAACTATTCAAAATCAACAATCCCATTGGCACCCACCTTTGTTGCTTAAATATTTTATATTAGTAAATTTGATTAATTTTTGTTTATAATTAAGTTAATGGAACTTATCAACACTTCTGTTATCCCTGATTTTCCATATTTTCCCCTTATACATTTATTCATAACATCAGATTTTTTTTTTTTTTTTTTTTTTTTTTATGTCAATAGAAGGATATAAGTTTTCTACACCAAAACTGACCAACAGGTTCTCCCTCTCAAATTTCCTATCTTTCTTATAAATTCAAATATTGATTTCAATTTTTATACGAGATTTTGTGATCTTTTAAACATCCAAACAATCTTGTTGCATTAGGGGCAAAATTTCTTAGAACTGGTTTTACATTATCAGACCATTATCTTTTTTTAATCAACCTTCTCAGTTAACTTTTTATTTGAATCTTTCTGTACTATCTCTATATTTATACTCTCTATAGATTTTTACATTTATTTTATATAACTTTTTTTTTACCCATTATGGCTTTTTTTTTTGTCTTATCAGAGTGTAGAAAAATTAAGCTTTCATTGTTTCTAAGTTCCAGTAGGGATTTTCTATCTTTTTAGTCTGTGACTATTTTTTATTTCTTTTTTAATGAAGTCTTGTGTTCTACATCTAAAAATAGTTTTACAAGTTGGTAATTTCTCAATTGCTACCTCCACTCTTGGTATTTCCTCTTTCAGATTTATACACTCATCCATGATAAATACTGGTCCTTTCTTTAGCATTGCATCTTCATGTACACTTATCTTAATAGATGATAAATTTATAAGTGGAAATTTTTGCTATTCATTTAATGTCCTGTATTTGGCATCCTTCCCCCTTTCTCAATTCAGAATTTCTGTTTTTTGATGCATATATCTTTTTTATTTTGACTTATAATATCATACCTTTTCTAAAATTAATTGGCATTTCTGCCTCCGTATATAACTATGTCAATTCTATTTCATTGTTATACTTTATCCTATTCAATTTTTTTTTAATATATGCATGTATCGAAACATGCAGAAAATGTATACTCTTCTATTGACATAAAAGAAATGTCTGATATTACGAATAAATGTATAAGAGAAAAGATGGAGAATCAAGGATAACAGAAACATTTATAAGTTCAAGTAACTTAATTATAAACGAAAGTTATTTCAGGTTTAATAATAAAATATTTAAACAATGAATGGGAGTGCCAACAGGATTGTTGGTCATGAATAGTTTAGCACAGCTAAAAATGAGACTCTTTGAAAACAATATAATAGATACATACAGTGACAAAATAAAATATTGGTACAGGTATGCTAATTATGTTTTTGCAGTATTAGAACCAAACATGAAATCAAAAGTAATGTAAAAAGCTTGAATGCTGTAGAGGAAAATATAAAATTCACTTATGAAATTGAGATGGACAAAGGACAATAAACTGAATTGTCTAGATGTTGAAATAAGGGGAAAATACTGGAAATATTGAAACAACAGAGTATATAAAGTTAGAGATAAATGAGATAAGTATAAAATGTGAAACATCTAATAGCTATAAACTGGCAGCTTTAATAACTTGCATAAATAGAACACTATTTGTATGTTCAAGTGAGGCCCTGTTAAAATAGAAGATTTCTAAAATTAAAGAAAAAGGCAGAAGAGGATATTCAGTGAGAAGGATAAATAAGAGAGATAAAATAGAGTGAAAAAACTTGGTAGTATGGATGCAGCACAAAGACTGAAAACTTTACACTAATGCTATTCCTTTTGATAGGGGCATATCAATAAAATTAACAAGAGAAGTTGCCAATTATGACATTAGCATCCCCATAAAACTGTCCTACAACTTTTCCACTTATGGATATATCAAGGAATGAATATAAAAATGAAGGTGGTATTGAATGCAGGTACATAAGTATAAATAAAAATAAGAAATAGAATAGAAGAGCAAAGGCATATATAAAATACAGTAGAAGCAAAACAGCACGGTCACAGTTAAACGAAGGGAATGTATCGAAACACTTTAATAACGTGAAGAAACTAGCAAGTTAGGTAAATAACAACTATGCTTTATAATATATATAGAAGCAACAAATGACGCATTCTAATTTTGTAATTCAGCACCACACACAAAAAAATGTGTAGTTATTTTAATAATTTATAATAGAGAATGTGAGAAGCATTACCTCTGTGATATTAAAATTATAAGTGCATTTTACTCTGTGCATTTTTAGGGAAATTTAGAGTATCAACTGACAATATAAATAATTTTACATTTATGAACTAAATCACTTCTAAATTACACTATATGATGACTGGAGAATTTTCAAGAAAACTATACAGATTGCAATGCAAAATTTGTCGATAAATAGTAATTTAGTATTTATAACAAACTCATTCTCTAAAAATTTCAATTAGTATAAATCTTCTTACCTTGTGAAAGATCAGAATTCAGTGTTGTTTCTTCTAGATAACTTATATGTTCAATTTCTCTAGTAATGAGGTTACCAATATGAGGCAATAAGCCTCTAAGTGCCAAATAATGCTTCCATGGTACAGGATTAATTAAATTTTGATACAATGTCAAAAATTCAGCTGCACTTTCTCCAGCAGTACCCAAATCATCCAAATAAGCAGTTAACATATCAAGTACTTCTCTTCGTCGACTGGGAATCTGTAAAGTAAATACAAATTAGATATACAGGGTGGCTACAAAATACTGTTATATTCTAAATAATAGGAATTAATTTTAATCTTTTGGTAAAATAATTTATCTTTCTATTTTTGCGATTGGCAATTTTTTTAGGTACTACTCTATTATTCTGTCGACCACTTTTCATAACAAAAAACTATCGCCAAACTGTGAGATTAAATGCCAAAAAATGCAGTCCCATTTACTTGATCTCCGAAGCATTATACGTGTTTGTTATATCATCAAGTGGTTTTTAATTCGACATTTGCCTATATTTTTCATTATGTTTTACTGATTTATTAGTTATTTCATTAATTAAAATAACAATTGTGTCCTTAAATTCTTATTATTTATTTATTTATTTATTTTGATATTCCAATGGCAACGTTCTCCCATTTATTTGGCGTTACAGTTTGGCGATATTTTTTTGTTATGAAAAATGGTCGACGGGATAATAGAGTAGTACCATTTTTTATTAGTACAGATGATTTAATATAAAGCAAAAATTTTATTGTTTTTTTTAACTATACTGATTATTAAGCATGAGTATTAGTTATATACAGATGAGAATTTTCTGCTAAAAATCACATCATAATTTTAAGAAAAGAAAAATGAACACGAATCTATTATATTAAAATCTGACCATCTGTTTGTATTTCGCAACCTCTTAAATTATCAAACGGAACGAGATTTACTTAACATCGGTTATCATTGATCCGAGGATGTCACACAAACTCCCAGAATTAAAAAAAAAAATTAAATTCAGAGATATTACTATTATTTTTTTGTAACGAAGTTTATCTAAAAACGGCAAATAAATTACTCCATATTTGTGGATAAAATAAGAGAAATAAAAGAGATCAATATATTTTTTATGCCATTTTCTTATTAAAACTGAAAACAGAATTTATTTTCAATTTGAATAGATGGTGAAAACAAAATCTTGATTTCAGTAAATTATCCGAAAAATAAAAACATATTTTCACATATTCAAACTTCAGGAATCAATTTTTTCTGCAGAAATAAAATCATCTGTCAACATATTGTCATTTAGAAAACAAGATTTGTTTCAGCTATACATTAAACCAAGGAGGCAGAATTGAATTTAAAGAAAAAGCATATACTGTTTCCAATTAATTATTGTTGAAGGATGGCTGTTTTTACAAAGGCGTTAAAAGTAAAAGGGTTTATCAGGTAAAATTGACATTTGTTTTTACCCAATTCGTCAATTTCCACGATGTTATTTGGCTGTCCTTTTTGCATTGGTTGTATTTTCATTTTCGCGATTATTTGCTACAAAATTTCTCTTTTTTAAGACTGAGTTACGTCAAGGTCCCTATAATAAAGAAATATCGTATTGTCTCCTATGAAATGTGATAAAAAGTTAATTATTTACATTTTTAATTATCAGGAGTGAAATATTTTGCTTAATTAATGCATTTCTTCTTCTTTTAATGTTGCGTGAACGAAGTCATGGGTAACAGCTAGTAGCTTATATATAAACAGGCTAGCACAGGATCAGGAAAACCTACAATTGGTACAATATGAGAGTACACATACTAAATTAGGGGTGCACAACCTTTTTAAGCGAAGGGCCACTTACAAAAATGATTGAGTTGTCGAGGGCCACCATCAATAGAATTTTGTTTCGAAGAGGTGTGATGGGGGGGGGGGTGGGGGATTGTATTTATATAAGAGATATAGTTAAGGTTATTTTCAAAGAGTGAAAATACTCCTTGACTTTAATTGAAGGAGTAAATTTAGATTGCCAGTGCCGAAAAAAAATTCTGCTTGCATGAATGAAGGTGGGGAGAAGAAGAAACATATATTATTCTAAATTGTACTTCTTAACATATTCAGTCATAAAATGTGGATATCAAGTAGGGGTGCACTACCTTTATAAGAGGAGGGCCAGTCACAAAAATGACTGGATTGTCGAGAGACAACATCCGTAGGGTTGACAAATTTTTGTTTGGGGAAAGGATCGGCCTAAATTTAATAAAAATGCTAATTTTAAAAGGAGGGCTAGCTCCCTATACTCAACCACCTCCTTACTCAGCATAACCCAATTCAGTTGGCAAGGATGAAAAAAAACAATTTTTACACGCCCGTTCGGCGAAATTTGCGATTTATACGCATCCGATAGACAAATTTCGCGATTTTTACGTGCCCGAACGGCAAAATTCATGATTTTTACGTGCCGGATCGGCCAAATTCGTAATTTTTAAGCACCTAATCGGCAAAATTTGCGATTTTTACGCGACTGATCAGCAAAATTTGTGATTTATACGCACCCGATCGGCAAATTTGAGCTTTATACGCACCCGATTTTTACGCCTCCGATAGGCAAAATTCGCGATTTTTACGTGCCCAAACGGCAAAATTCATGATTTTTACGCACCTAATAGGCGAAATCTGCGATTTTTACATGCCTGATCGGCAAAATTCGCGATTTTTACGCAGACGATCGGCGAAATTTACAATTTACACGCACATGATCGGCAAAATTCGCGATTTATACGCACCCAATCGGCAAAATTTGCGATTTTTACGGGCCCGTTCGGCAAAATTCGCGATTTTTACGCATACGATGGGCGAAATTTGCGATTTATATGCACCTGATCGGCAAAATTCTCAGAATATACGCACTCTATCGGCAAAATTCTCAGAATATACGCACTCTATCGGCAAAATTCGCGATGTTTACGGGCACGATCGGCAAAATTCGTGATTTTTACGCATACGATCGGCAAAATTTACGATTTATATGCGCCTGATCGGCAAAATTCGTGATTTATACGCACCCTGTCGGCAAAATTCGCGATTTTTATGGGTACGATCGGCAAAATTCGCGATTTTTATGGGTACGATCGGCAAAATTCGTGATTTTTATGGGTACGATCGGCAAATTTCACGACTTTTACGCAGGCGATCAGCGAAATTTACGATTTATACGCATCCAATTGGCAAAATTTGCTATTTATACTCACCCGATCGGCAAAATTTGCGATTTTTACGCACCCGATGGCCGAAATTCGCGATTATTACTCGTCCGATCGGCGAAATTTGGAAAAATTTGCGATTTATACACACCCGATCGGCGAAATTCTAGATTTTTTCGCGTCCGATCGGCGAAATTGATCCGCGGGCCACAGGTTGTGCACCCCTATACTAAATTATGTCAAATCATGTATGTTGTACACTGAGAAAAGGGGATTAAAAAAAGAACAGAAGGCAGAATTGCAAAGAATGCACATTCCTGGGCACACTTTTGAAATAGTAGGGGACGGATGCTGTTGGACCACCTTTGCAAGGACTGTAGGATTTAAAGTTTATTTTTCCCCTCCCCTTTCCATCGAAAATTACAGAAATGTAAACCTAGATTCCAGTATCTCTTTCTTTTTACTTACTTCGTTTAATTTCACGGTCTTTCAGGCACTTGTTTACATTTTGCAATTCCACGTAGTTGTGTTTTCGTCATGGCGCATCATTCTCTTTCGGCATTCAGCCATTTCTCGTGTGATCACAATCGACACCTTATTATTTTTCCTTAAGTATTCAAAAATTCACTTTATATATTTTATTAACCTTAATTTACGTTATTATTACTTTTGGTAACCTCTATATAAATTAATGTAATTTAATCTTTAAAAGTGAAATGTTAATTCACGTCGGCAGTATGCAAATTGCATGCTCGTTTTTCATTGGCTGTTACTGCACCGCCATCATTTAAAAGGGCTTGCAGTTCCAATGTGTTTCGTGCTTTTGGATGCTAAGAAGCATCAAGTCATCAAGTAAAAGTATGCTGAAGTGTACTTAGTAAAAGAAAATGTAGCCCTTCATTTCGATGCTAGTAAATGGAATACGGTTTCAATATCGAATTGGAACATCTCATGTTCAGTGGAGGATAAGGAAATATCCTATTCGAGTGAAGTATTAGTACTAATTTAAAAGAAGTTTATCCTTATATTACCATAAAGTGAAACAACATAAGCTGGAATCCTAGGAATTTAAAATCCATAGATAGAATGTGCATCGATTGTGATCAAATCTTCATCTTTTTATTTGAGACAAAGTATCGTCTCGTATTTATGTAACTACAACTACTTCATCTGTTTCTTCATTAAATGATATAAATATGAAGTATGCTTCCATTTTCTTCACCTCACGACTTGACATACTGTAAGTACTTTTTATCTTACTTTTTAAGGCACATCATTGTTTAGTGATTATTTCTGTCGTTGGGTTGAGGTAAAGGATTTAAAAACTGAAACGGTAGCTGACGTACTAAAAAAGTTTATTGCCACGTGTGCGGTGTGCCACAACATCTCATAACAGATTGAGGAAGTTCGTTTGAGTCAGGAACTATCAAAGCTGTATATAAAAAATTATATCATTAAACATTCTATGACAAACTACCATTCGAGTTCGGACAGAGTCACGGAACAAGCCAATGCAATTATTATAAATGCTTTAAAACACGTAGTTAATACAAGACTATTTGTGAGATAAATACTTACACTTAGCCTTGTCATCTTACCAAACCTCATTTCATTCCACGATTCAAGACACTACAGCTCATATAGTCTATCGCAGGGACATTATCTTACCAATGACATAATTGCCAATAAACCTGCATTTTCCTATACAGACAGTAGAGAGTACAGCGAGGATAGTGCCATTCGGTTACATGAAGCTTATAAGATAGTTAGGCAAAATTTAGAAAAGGTCGCAGAGAAACAAGAAAAATATTGTAGTAGGACAAACAAAGAACAAACAAATAGTAGTGGGAAATTAAGTGCTTTTACACACACCAGTCGTAAAAAAATTCCAATCATTGAGCAAGGGACCCTATAGGTTAGGGATGCACAGCCTGTGGCCCGCGATCGGATTACTGGTGGCCCGCAGATCAATTTTGTCGATCGGACGCGAAAAAAATCACGAATTTTGCCGATTGGGTGCTTAAAAGTCACAAATTTTGCAGATCGGAGCTGTAAAAATCGGGAATTTTGCCGATCAGGCGCGTAAAAATCGCAAATTTTGCCGATCGGGTGCGTATAAATCGTGAATTTTGCCAATCGTCTGCGTAAAAATCATAAATTTCGGCGATCGTTTGCATAAAAATCGCGAATTCTGCCAATCGGGTGCGTATAAATCGCGAATGTTGCCGATCGGTTGCGTAAAAATTGCGAATTTTGAGGATCGAGAGTGTAAAAATCACGAATTTTGCCAATCAGGCCCGTAAAAATTACGAATTTCGCTGATCGGGTTCATATGATTCGCGAATTTTGCCGATCGGGTGTGTATAAATCGTAAATTTCGCCGATCGTATGCGTAAAAATCGGGAATTTTGCCGATCAGGCGCGTAAAAATCGCAAATTTTGCCGATCGGGTGCGTATAAATCGTGAATTTTGCCAATCGTCTGCGTAAAAATCATAAATTTCGGCGATTGTTTGAAAAAAAATCGCGAATTCTGCCAATCGGGTGCGTATAAATCGCGAATGTTGCCGATCGGTTGCGTAAAAATTGCGAATTTTGAGGATCGAGAGTGTAAAAATCACGAATTTTGCCAATCAGGCCCGTAAAAATTACGAATTTCGCCGATCGGGTTCATATAATTCGCGAATTTTGCCGATCGGGTGTGTATAAATCGTAAATTTCGCCGATCGTATGCGTAAAAATTGTGAATTTTGCCGATCGGGCACATAAAAATCAAATTTCGCTGATTAGGCGCTCTAAAAATCATTAATTTTGCCGATTGGGTGCGTAAAAATCACGAATTTTGCCGATCGGGTGCTTATAAATTGTAAATTTCGCCGATCGGGCATGTAAAAATCGCAAATTTTGCCAATCAAGCACGTAAAAATTGCGAATTTTGCCGATCGGGTGTGAAAAAATCACAAATTTCGCCAATCGGGCATGAAAAAAATTGCAAATTTCGCCGATCGGGCTTGTAAAAATCGGAAATTTCGTCAATCACTAGGAAAAAACTGTGAATATTGACAATCGCGCATGGAAAAAAAAAATGCAAGTTTTTTCCATCTTTGCCAACTGAATTGGGTTATGCTGACTAAGGAGGTGGTTAAGTATAGGGGGCTAACCCCCCTTTTAAAATTAGCATTTTATGAACTTTTAGGGCAATCCCCGAAACCAAATTTTGTCTGCACTACAGATGTTGGGTCTCGACAATCCAGTCATTTTTGTGACTGGCCCTCCTCTTATAAAGGTTGTGCACCCTACTTGATATCCACATTTTATGACTGAATATGTTAAGAAGTACAATTTAGAATAATATATGTTTCTCCTCCTCCCCACCTTCATTCATGAAAGCACAATTTTTTTTTAGCACTGGCAACCTTTAAAGCTAAATTTACTTCTTCAAAAATAGTATTTTCACTCTTTGAAAATAATATTAGCTATATCTCTTTTCTAAATAGAAACATAAACTGTTGATATATTCTTGCCAACAGAACTGAACAGGTTGATTGGGAAAGTAGGAACCTAGGGGGCTAAAACTACCCTTCCCCGAAATAGATGTTTTTTTTATCTGACTGTAGACTTAGATTCCCCCCCCCCCCCTGCCACACTTCCTCGAAACAAAATTCTCTCTGTACTACTGATGGTGGCCCTCGACAACCCAGTCATTTTTGTAAGTGGCCCTTCACTTAAAAAGGTTGTGCACCCCTACTATAGGTAATAAAAATAACTAGTACATAAATTTTCAAATTGTTCACATTAATAACCCCAAGGATGTGCAATTGGTTCATGTTGATAGACTCACTAAATTAGAAGAACAAATAACTTTTCCATCCTTTCTTTAATCTGAAAATAAGGAGGCAGTTATCGCCTATGGGGATACACAGGATTTGCTTGAGTCCCTGGATAATTCTGATACCGTACCGGAAAATGAGGATAATAAATTTTGTGCAATTTTACTTTCAGTGTCCTCTAAATTTTATACATATGACATCAGGATCAGAATCTTAACAAATTCTGCTAGGAAGAAGAAAACAAAGGACAAGTCTTGGGTAAAAAGGGGAAGAAATTAACTTACCTGTAGGTAGCTCAGAAAGTACTTTGAACTGTGAAGTAAATAAAAATTGGTACTTGAATATTTTAATATAGTTGTGAAAAATGAAGAGAGCAGCTGTGATTTAAATATTTGCAACTGCAATACCCCCGTGCCAAAGTATGTTATTCTTAATGGTCAAACAGAGAAAGTAAAAATAAAAAAAATTGTTCTTACTTAAAGTGTTGAGACAATATAACATACGACTTGAATGATGACACTTTAATTGATTAAAAAATAATTCTTTTATTTGATATCAAAACTAAGAACGGATGTTGAATTTCTCCTTTTGGTCACACAGATCATGATGAAATTCAAAATGCTGAAATTCCTCTTATGAATTCCATAAGAAATAACAGAATATGAAATGTCCAGTGATTATGTTAAAGCTTCTAAAAATAGGATTACGGCAAACTTCCACACAATGACATCACACAAAATCATAAAAAAGAAAGGAAACCTTTTAAAATTGCATTTTTATCAAAGTTTATTGACATGCTCAGATGCCAAAAACAAAACACTACATTCTACCAACTCATCAAACCAAATTCGGATTGAAATTTAAGTTGCAATGGTATATAAAATGGAATGAGTGGTAAGTATAAAAGTTAATGAGTGGTACTTTTGAAATGATTAGTTAATTATTGCTGAAATTATCTAAAAACAAATCAGATGAATTTTAGAATAATAAGACAAATTTAATACGGTCAGCTATTGAAAAACATGCCTCCTTATACAGGGAAAGCTACAACGAAACCCGCCCATTCAAGATCATCAAAGCATGGCACAGGCACATGCGCAGATCAAAAGACTTATCATCACAGAGTCATATGTATGTCATATGTACATCATCAGATGTATGCATTACCGCTTCCTATGCATAAGCCTACAGGGAGTGTCAAAGTATGACATATTATAGCATTTAATTCTCTTTTTTTCCTCACTTAATTTATAAAATTACATCTATTTATTATGGGTAATCATAAAAAAAAAACCCAACTTCATTCATTTGCTCAAATCTTTCATGAGCTGTATTTAACGGTTATCTACTTATATATATAAAACACAAATGGAAATTTCGTTCTGTTCCTTTATAACTCGAGTTCTGCTGAATGGATTTTGATGGAACTTGCACTGTTCGATAGATAATTTTTCAGGGAAGGTTTTAGTATATAACATATTGTTCTACATACATTAGTTATAGAATTATGATAGAAAGTTCTGCTATTTTGGCCGAAAAGGTTACCATAGGTCATTTGCTTGGCGACCATTATCGTTGGCGAAAGAATTGAAACGGCTATATAAAAAAATAATGCAAACATATCGAAAAATAAAAGAAAAATCCTGTTACTAATTTTATTTAAAATCCCCCCCTCCCCCCAAAAAAGAAAGAAAAAAAGAAACACTGTTTTAATGAGCGATATTATTATAAAGCGAAAATATTTAATTTAAACAAACTTAAAATGAATGTTTGCAATACTTAAACACTTTTTCAATGTAAGAGGTTGCAATTAAATTAATATTTGGCGATTTATCGTTTTTGTTAGGTTAAGAAAAATGCATCTGATAATTTGATTAGATAAAATCTGAGTGACATTTCTTTTTTATTTCTGATTTTTTTTTTAAAATCTAACTCCCCTATCATGTGACTTAAAGGAGGAACTAGGAGATGTAATTGTAAAAATGGCTGTAACTTTTGAGTTACATGTTATTTGTTTATTTACGATTATGATTTTACTTTTGTTTCCAAACAATGTTATTTTAAGCCAAAAAAGCATAAGCATGACATTTAGCTTGAGCGATATTAGCAATAATGGTGATTTTTCAAGGATACAAGATCATTTTTGGAGTAAATTTTTATATTCAAATGTAAATTCTATAAATAGCATTTTATACAAATGTAGTAAAATATTTAAATATTAGTGTAAATGTCTGCCACACAAGCATGTATTGTAAAATAATTTAATTTCAGACGTTTAGAAATTTTTTTCACCATAATTTACTATGCAAACATGCTAGTTTGTTTTCACCAAATATGTGATTTTTATAGCCTCAAGATCAGATGAGCGAATATTGTCTTTAATTTTTCTTTCTTTTTTTTTTTTTTTTTTTACATATCGCAAATTTTACTTATAGAAATATTCACTGTTTCAAAAGTTATTAACTAAAGATTATTTTAAGGAGATGTCTGCAATTATGCATTATTACTATCATAAGAGGCGACATTTCGCAATAAAAATTTCTTGCTGAAATAAATTTTTGTTATTCTGTTTAGTTTTTTCTGTATATCTTCCCTGCTTTAAAGAAGGTTTTTTAAAGATATTCGTCTAATCTTTCGTATTCGGGTCACCTGCCAATTGGCCTGTTTAGTGTATTGTTGGAAGTTTCATTTATGTTTGAAGAGGAAGAGGACTCTGGATGGCGAATCAGATTACAGAAGATTAGATGATTTTTATAATTAGCAATTACCAAATTTATGTTTTTTTTTCATTTTTAATCGAACTATCACAAAAAAAGCAATACTTTCAACGTACGAAAAAAAATTGTAATGTCAATTGTGGCGAATGGAAGAAAATTTGTCGATTTATCGTTTGAGCCTAGATAAGAAAACAAGTACCTGAAATTCTGATTAAATAAAATTTCGATCATTTTGATTGACGCATAGCCCTAACAGCTAAACTTAGTGACGATTAACAGCTAAACTTAGTGAACAATTATTTTGATTATTATTGATAACAAACTGAAGAATAATTTAATCTTGAATATAAAAGAAAAAGCAAGCTTATTTATTTCTGCATGTTATTATGCTCTTTAGAGAAATGCAAAAAATCTTTGGGTCATGTATTTACCGAAAAGATTATTACTAATAATTTTGTATAACTAACGTTATCATTGCCAGTTCTATTTAAGGCAGGGAATTTTGTTAGTGAAAGATCTATAAGGGAATAAACAGTAATTTGACAATATTTAATGCTTTTGCGTGTAATTAACTTCGCTTTGTAACTAGCTCTTGTACATATGTAACTAAATCATTACGAGCACTTCTAACATTTGAAGTCAAACTTGTCTCTGGAGCTGATTACGGAAGATTAGGAATATTTTATTGGATGCAAACTAGAAATTTATTTTTTACCAGAGTCAATGATCGGGGTTTTTCCCAGGTTAACGGTTAGACGAATGCAACTGGTCTAAAAAATGGAAAGGCAGTAAAAATGACGTCATTTTAATTTTATCCAAAGAAATCAGCTTTAAAAATGCATATTTTTATGTTTCACTTTTTTTTTTTTTTTTTAGATATGAAAGTTCAACACTGTTCTTTGTGTGCAAATAATTTATTAAATTTTTCTGCTGTATTTACTTTGCTGGAATCCACAGATGAAAAACCTTAGTAGTCCTGCTGGAAGAAGACATATATTACAAAGTATAACGTAACATAGAGTGAGATTGAATTTGTTTCCAGAATCACACATAGCGCCAAGAAGGGAGGTTTGAAGTTCAAGAACTAACAAACGTAAATTAATCACCCAAACATTATTTAAGTTCAATGGTCCATCTCTACAATTACTGCAATGCCCTCTATTTTAGTAGTGTCTTGACTAGAGAACACTTTAATTAATGTTGTCATAACGGCCTCATTTATCTACCAAACTCTACTATAAATGATGAACTAAAATTAGTTGCTTCTTAATAACCCAATTTTTGTCCAATGTATGAGATAATAAGGCGCAATGCTTTTGCATTTTTTAAAGCAAGAAAATTCCAGGTGAAGCTCAGTATTGTTTTGATGTACAAGGTCATTTCATTGAAAAATAGACCATCGCAGCGGGCTTAGCCTGCTAGTCTATAATAATAAGTAATTCAATAAATAAATCATAGAAAATGATTCAACCCTTCAGGATAATTTTTTGCCGCTGGCAATAATAAATAAATCAATTATATGAAATTAAACAGAATCTATTTTTATCTCTTCTCATTATATCCACAAGATCAAATAATAATTCAATCAATTTGTTTACATCTCATTTCATTATTTCATCAAAAATTAAGCAATAACTCAAACTATAATATGAAATAAATAAAATGTTTATATATCTGATATATATCAATTCATTATTTCAGCAATAATGATTAGTTTAATTTATCATAAATTATGCAAATATTAAATATTTCCTATATTTTTTTAACATAAGACTTAGCTGTTATTAATAAAGTTTAAATTAAATGATTTGAATGTTCTACATAACTAACTGTAATTATTTAATGTAAATTATTTTCAAATGAAGTTATTACTTATATAGTATCAACAATGTTTATTTTATCAACAAATAAACAAATAGGCATGTATAAGTAATAGGAAATGACATTTAACCCCTCCTCTGGTTTAAACAAAAAAAAAAAAAAAAAAAAAAAAAAAAAAAAAAAAACTGGGTTTTTGCCAAACCTGACAGATCAACATTTTATAGCATTAAAGGACAAAAAATTAAAAAAATTTGTAATATTGAAATTACCTGACACAGGGCCTCTACAACATTGCAAGCCATTGTTCTAGCAGCTTGAGATGAAGGGTTAAACATAACCATCCGTAACCAGTTAGACTGCAACAGTTTTAACTGCAATACATGATGTCGAGTTTTTTCTTTCCAACGTCCACCATATTTCTCAATAAGACGCAGATTCCTAACTTCTTTCTTTTTCATTTTAGATACATTAGTGGATGTTTGTTCAGCTGTTTTAGATGGCATTTGCTGCTTCCATGCTTTGAAAGAGTGCTTAGGATCACAAGAGAGCCAACTTTTCAAATCTACACCTACTTTCATTCCTCCTAAAAGAAAAAATATAATTATAATTTAAATGTAAAATATTTTTTAACATTTATAATTATTTTTCAATGATCAATTTAACCACTGCATTTAACAGAAATGTGAACATAGCAAAAATAGTGAATATTATGCATAAAATTCCTAAAAAAGGGTCAAAATGAAATCGATTAGATATTAGCAGAGATGCCAAGAATTATAGAATCCATAAAATCATTAGGGTTTCCATAAAATTTAAGATGCACATAAGATTAGGGTTCTCAAAAGGGCTCTCATTAGGATTCTCATAAAATTAGAAACATGTTCTCATTTTTCTGATCATCTTATATTACTGACAACTTTTTTGTAAGGTCCAAGATTAATTATTACACAGTATAAAAAGGACTTTCAGGAGTTGCTACCTCTGTATTACTGCTAACTTTACTCAATTTAGCAAATAATAATGCACGTAAATATATTATACCATTATGAAAAGTATTTAACAGATTGTATTTTTCCCATGTATTTAATATTGGGTCATCCAGAAAGGTCTGTAGTTTTTCAAAGCAAAGCATGGTTCGTCTAGTTATTTTGCTACTTCTGATAAAGGGTGACCTTTAATGACACAGATATGTACATTCAGTCTTTTCTGCTTGTGCTGCATAATCCTCACTTGTGTTGTGGCATAATTTTTGTTTCAGTGAGGTGCTAAGAATGGAGAACCAAAAAGTTCATTTTCGTCATATTATGCTCTTTTATTGCAAGAAAGGTACAAATGCTAGTCAGACTGCTCATAAAATTTGTGCTGTATATGGACAAAGTGCTGTTTAGGTGGTTTGAGAAGTTTAAGTGTAGAAATTTTAACCTCAAAGATGATGCCTGCTCTGGACAACCATCATCTATAAAGGAGGACCTCTTAAAAGAAGCTATTGCTGATAATCCATGTTACACAGTTCAGGAGCTATCACAGACTAAATATTCCAAAAAGTATAGTGTGTTATGATTTAAAATTTTACTCTTAATTTATTCTGTATTTTTAACATTTAACTTTAATTTATTCATCCATTTAATTTAAACTCATTAAATTCATTTAAATTAATTAAGCTAAGTTTCATTTTTGCATTTTAAATCAAACATTCTTTTTAAATTGTTTACTTTTGGTGAGAGTATAATTTAATTTCAGAATCTTTCCATTACATATGTTTTAGGATATTCATTTCAAATATAATTTACAATTTATTCACTTTGCAATATTAATTAAACTTCATTTCAAATTATCTAAAATAAAAATATTTCTGACTCTCTGTTTCTAACTTTTAAATAATATCCATTTTTCTTAAATGACAGACAGTCTAAATTTAATAATTATTCTAAAATATAGGGTATTTCCTTTTTAATAATATTTATTAAAAAATGGTTAATTGCTAATTTTATTCTTTTCAGAAAGTTCTAATTCACTGATTTTGATCAATGCAAAATCTTTCAGAATCGCGAAACTTTTCCAAATTTCATTTCAAAATTTCTAAGTCCAATAATCTTTTTTCAAAATTCCTTAAATTAAATATTTTTACTTTCAAAACATATCTGGTGGAAAGAACTTTTTAATTTAATTAGATTGCTAAAATTTCATTTATTTTCATCCATATGCTTGGCAGTTATCGATTTTTAATTACTGTCGTTTATTTTGTTTTGAAGTTCGTCGAGATTCGCTAGGAGACGCCATTGATAAATTTTCTGATGCTTCAAGTAAACAAGAACCTTTTTTCGCGCGTATTTTGAACAAGGTCGTTTTGACAGTACTCCAAGGTCGCGATCGAATGTTCAAAATACTTTTTTAGATGCTGTTGCCAGGGGTGTAGGGGTAGGTGAATGTCTAGCTGTAACTTTCACTAAGATCTGTTGGGGCTTGTTCAGTAACTTTCATACGGTTCGGATTTTTTGATTGGTTATTCCGTAACCGCCAGAAAGTTTTACCTGAGTGGGAAACTGTGAAGACTCTTTCAGTTCCTGACAAACTCCCAAGGATGTAGCGTGGAATAAATTTTGCTCTTCGGAGCTTAAGCCATTTTGGCTTGCGGTGAAAACAACATTCGTCATACAGCGAAATATAATTCTTCTTAAAGTCAACTCTACATTTTTTTTTAAGTTCAATCAACTGTATTTGTTATAGCTATCATTGATAATTATCAGGGAAAATTTGCTTGTGATCCTGTTTCTGATTACGTCATCTTTCTTCGTCTCTTTCGTTTGCTCTTGTGATCTTTACAAAATGAATATATAGGAAGTCAAGATGATTGGATAATTCTCTATGTGTAGTACACCTTCAGAATTTTTATAGACTTTGAACAGATGTTCTCTCCTACCTTTTGATCTTGATACCTTCAGCCATTTTGGATATCGACCTCTTTACAAAGCAGCTGAATAAATTTTTGTCCTCATCGTCTTGCATATACTGGTGGCTGTGAATTCTTCAAATAATGAAATTAAATTTTTATCTTCTAAAGCTCTTCAAATTACACATAATAAACAGTAGAACTAATGTTTCTAGTTCATCTTTATAACTAAGGATCTATAAAAGAAGTTTCATTTATCTCAGGTGGATCACTGAACCGAATACAAATAGTATTAAAGTAACTTTTTAATATTTTTAAGGACAGATACAATAACTGTAAATTATTAGAATTGATTAAAAAGAGTAATTGATAAATATAATAATACATCATCCTTGAGATGTTGTGTGACATCGATGTGTAATTGTATAATGAAACAATATTTATTAATATTACATCTAAAAGTGATTGAAGAAGATTACGTTTTAATCGTATAGAATATGTACAAAGTTATTTTAAGTAGATTTGTGAGTTGTTTATTTGAGTGCTCTTGTGAATAAATTACAGTTTAACTTCATCTTGGTGAGTTTGTCTTTTTCTGTTATTTATATTTATGTGTTTCAGCTTTGTTTGAAGTAATGGAAAAAGTTCTATTTCCTAATTTATAAGGTATATTTTAACTTAAGAATTATTTTAATATTTCTCAGATGAATCTCACGTAATTTTAATCCTAACTTTTATGGCTTCGCATTGTGTGCTACCACTTTCGATCGAGCCTATAATGGTGTTTGGGGAAAGTGTTGAATATATGTTTTGTCTAAATTTTTTAGGTTTTCAGAATCACTCCGGTGCGAGTCGCTGGTGATTCACCCTTTGTTTAATATTTCCTTTTATATTCATCACGATCCCCAGATATCATTATATAGTGCATGACAGCTTCTGAGGATAGCTTCTTTTAAGAGTTCCTTCTTTACAGTTGATAGTAAAGTTCAGAGCAGGTTATCTTCAAGGCTGAAATTTCCACGTTTAAACTTCTCAAATCATCTTCCAGTATGACATCTGAAACAGTTCTTTGTCCATATGCAGGACAAATTTTACGAGCAGTCTGACTAGCATTTTTACTTTTCTGGAAATATGTTCTCCATATTCAGCACTTTACTGAAACAAAAATTATGCCACCACACAAACGCGAATTATGCAGCGCAAGCAGAAAAGACTGAATGTACATATCTGCGTCATTCAAGGTCACTCCCAGTCAGCAGTAGCAGAGTATAATTAGACAAAACCACGCTTTGTTTTAAAAACCAATAGAACTTTCTGGATGACCCATAATATATCGGCTATAGAATAACATTACATCACTTTGAAAATGTCTTCTGCTTCTTCTAATCTTATTATTCCTTTAAGACCTGACGCTTTTTTGGTAGCTATTAAAAGTTTTGGTGGTTTCCCCTAATTGATAGGATCATATTTGATTGAAAAAAAATGTTTTGTGTGGGTTCAGCCTTACTGCAGCCATTTTTGACTACACCTACACAATTGAGTAGGTTCGAATTACATGTGCAAATATCTAAAAATAAAAGTTTAAGCAAAAACCATTGTTATTTATTAAGATAAATTTCATCAATCACAATGAAAATATTTGAAACAATTTTTGTTTTTCGAAAGACATAAATAAACATCACATTTCTCACATCTTGCTCTTGTATGGTTGGAACAGTTTTGAAACCAGCAACTCCTGACAATTTTAAGATCGTCGGAAAAATGCCAATGACTAGTTGCATCTAACATCTTACTTTCAGATGGTATCTTTGTGGGTGGATTGTAGAATTTGAATCTGCATGACTCAGCAACATTATCTTCAATCTCTTCTTCTTCGCTATCACTGAGGACAGCCCTTGATCTCTCCTAGCTCGGTAATGGCACATCCAACATGTTCTTAGCCACACTTAAACGAAACAATAGTAAATCAAGTATTTGTTTACGGGGTACCTTTTTTGCTTTGGCATCTCGTTTGTAGAGAAACTATGAATTTACTACAGCCAGGTCAAGGAAATGAACCGTTATTTTCTAAGTCCATTTGTTTTAAACCAGATTCAATATGCTTCCATTTGCTAATTGCAACTGTCAACATATCTCACTGATGCATTGTAGCTCTTTACGATGGCTGGACAAAAGAGATCGACTTTCAATTTGAATTCCTTCGACCACCTCTTGATGGTTTGCAGCGTATGACATCCTGTACACATCAACGATAGTACAACTTTCTTATTGCCTTTCCACTTGACCACTAAAATTCGATTGTCTGAGACATGCTCAATACTCTGTCCCCTCTTAAGAGCTGTTAAAAAAATTCATTTAAAAATAACGAATTTTATTAATATTAAGAATTGCAACTATTCTTCAAATGGTAAATGCCGGACTTACACAATTGTGTAGATCGCTAGTTTTTTCAACTTTTGTAAAGCCTAATTAAATTTATCAAGGCCAAATCAATTGAAATCATGAATAAAATATATTAAAATAAAAATGAAATCTAAGCAAACACTAAAAACCTTATTTAAAAGAAATTACGTCAGTATTTAAGATTTGACTTTTGGTGTCAGATGATATGGCTATGTGTCAAAGTTATTTTTGCAGTATTGCATTCTTAAAAGTAGAAAAACTAATCCTGTCTTCCAACTGGTGCCATCTAGTTATGCCTTATCAAAACATCTGAAATCTATTAATTCACACTAATGTGCAGGCTCGGCTTTAAATTGGACAAAAAGAGGAAATTGCTTTTCTTTTACTTTAGGATCACCTGCACAATTCTGTATGTCAGGTCTTAAAGGGTTATAGTAAATACTTAGCAGCTGACACTGATAAGTTAAATTTAGTCATGCTAATGCTGTCCAGAAACAGTAATGTAAAATACCCAGGTATTTATTTTTAAGGGTAAATACCCATGTAAATACCCATTTTGGGTATTCACCTGGGTATTTATTCTTCAATTAAATATAGCTGTGAAAAAAAAAACCCTTATATTGCTATTAGTTATAATAGATTGCTCTAAAAGAAAGAAAAACTTGGAACTTTATTTAAAATTTAAGAGTTGTAACAAATCTAAAATCATCATTTGACATTTAAATATTGAATTTAAATGTCTTTTTTTATTATAATGAAGAATGTAAAAAAAATAATGTTTTATTAAAAATATACTTTTAATAAAATTTATGTAACAGGTACACTTAATACGTGCAATGCCACTTCAACTAATGGATTAGTACTATGTAGGTTACTCCAATAAAGGAGACATTCTCTAATCATTTCTCATAAGGCATTTTTCCCCCCGGATACACTCTTTTTCTCTGCAAATAACACTACATATGTGTTAAATTGAGTGCTATATAATATGGCGATCAATTTCATAAATAAAGGTTATACTATCAAGTAAATCTATCCGTTTTAAGGTGCAGTTGACCAAAAGAAAAAGAGAACACCATGCACTTTTAAATCACAAAATTGAACCAAAAAACAACCAAAATAGCCATTTGATGACATATTATATATTTTTTCAGTTGTCGTGTTGCAAAAACGACATATTTTAATCATAATTGCGATCTTTTGCAATTGCACGTGGTTGCGCTCATTAAATTCAATAATTTTAACTATTTTAATAGTTTTCCCTTAAAATTTAATCAATCTCCTTTTCCCTTTATTCGGCATATAGTTTTATCTTTCATTGGACACCTTTTTCGATCATTTTCAACAGTTCGTTCATGTTTTGAATTTGCGTCATGACGACCGTATTTTTCTATTTATTTCATCGTGTATCTTTCCCGTTTTCCATAACTACGTTTTAGCCATCTTGGCTTTTCATTTCAACCTAGCGGTTGCCGGTCCTTCTTGCCGGCACGGCGATGGATTGCGCGTGCAACTAGTACAGTGCAGTTGCAGTCAACAGCGCCATCTGCACAGGCACTGCAACAGCGCCATTTGCTTGATCGCGGTCGACCTCTACCCAATGGTATTGGTGTCTTGCACGTTCGTGTTCACCTGCTGTGTCGTCTTTCGCCCATAGCCGTTCCATGCTTCGTCCGTATGCAAAGCCCTGATTTTTTTCCTGGAGGGGTTTTTGAAGCTTATAAAGTGGTATGACAAATGTCTCAATGTACTTGGTACTTATGTGGAAAAAAAAAGTTATGTTTTATCTTTAATGTGTCATTCCATTTTTTGTCTTTCATACACACCTCTGTCCACAGTCGCCAGGGGAAACTTATTTTCCGACTGCCCCTTGTATATATATATAAAGTTTTGAACTTAGGTGGTTTTGGGTTCTAAGAAACATGATCGGTATAGATCTGAAATTTTTTTTCAGAAATTCCAACATAGGGGAAAATGTAACAGGCAGTTTTTATTATGAAATCTACCTAAAATAAATGCTTATGGACTGGCATTTTAAAATATCAGAACATAGTAAATGTAATACATGGACAAGGCCACTCAATCGGACGACACACAGGTATTTTTCTTTAACTAAAGTGAAAGCTGCTATCATATTTGAAGCATTGTAACCAATGAATTCAAGAAGGCAGCACTTCAATAAAAGACCGTCACAAGCCAACACTGGTAGAGAAGGTAAAAATGTTAAATATTAGATAGATGAGCCCAAGTTACGAGTCACAGGGTATCCATACAAATAGTATAAATGAAAATGCCAAAAAAAATACTCATATCAATATAATTTTCTTAAAAAATTTAAAAAACTGTCAATTGAGGGGGTTAGAATGACAGTGGAGTAAGCCAAAAATTTGGAAAATCGAGATAACCATATTTTCATTGAACGTATATTAATTTCTATTCAGTGTGACAGTGAAGTAAGTCATAATTCACTTATGTAGTCGCTAGATGGCAGGGACCGCTACCACTCAATGTAACGGCACAGGACAACTTTAACAAAGCCCTCCATTTCTCAAATCCCTAAATTGTGACTTACTCGACTGTCATTCTAACAACCTCAATTTATAAAAAAATTATTTTTAAATTTACCTGCCACATTAATTGTTGCAAGAGCATCCACAGTTTTATCCTTATTTTTTTTACTCAGGAATGGTTCAGGTTTAATGAGAACTTGCAGAATTTTTAGACACGGAAGTGTTATGCTCTCCATGACAACAGAACTTTTAGAATGGACTCCCATCAGGAATAATTTCATGACACACCTGTATAAAAACAATTACTATAAAGCTATAAAAATGGAAAATATTTTGAAAATAGAGTTATAACAATGATATTTACGAAGCAGCTAACTTTAAAATAAGAGGCTGAAGTAATTTCAAACATCAAATATTTAATACAGATTAATTGTGATATGGATCTTTTCTTAACACCTCTATGATGAGTGGCATGCATATGTGTCACATAGCATGAGAAATCTTTGAATTTGGGCACCAGTATTTTTCACTTTTTCATATTTTTCACTAACCACAGAATTTCAGCGATTAAATATAAAAATTTCTATTAAAAAATAGTGAGGCCCAAACCTTATGCATATTGTGACAGGGTTAAACCACAAAATGATCTTTTTAGCACTCTTTTATTTAACTTAACTTGGTTCATGTATATAAAGATGAATTTTGTATTCAATTTTTCACTCACTTTCTGTAATGCTAATGAATGCTAGAATTATAAAAAATATGCACATAGGTTGTTTTTAGTAACAATACAATACTTTAATATTTTTAGAAAAATTATAAATTAATAAAGCATCGGAATTTCCATATTATGCCAAATTAATGCATAGAATGAAAATTTCTGGAAAGAAAACAGCAATTGCAGTCATGAAATTAGGCGACAAATAATTATCAAAGACTGCATTTCTTTTTAGAAAAATGCTTAATGTCTGAAATTTATTTACATACTAAATTATGTGGATTATTGTTGCGCGCGCACGCACACACAGACAGACAGACAGACAGACAGACAGACACACACACACGCACACACACACATATATATAATTAAACCTTCTGAAATAGATTTAAATAATATACTGTTTTCATATAAATTTTTGTAATAGAATATTTAATGCAAGTATGTGAATATTTTGTCTTGCATGAAGAATATTAGAAAATTCAAATGAACAATTTAGCAATTTTAATGTAAAGTAAAAGAGTTTTCAATAAAATTTAAAAATAAGCATACGGAAATTAGTAGTATTGAAGTGAAAAGAAAAAACCACAGAATTTAAAATTAAGAAAATAAAACATGCCTCAATCGTTGTTCCCAACATGAATCTTCTTTTTGCAAACTACTAGCTAGAAGTGCAACTTCATGACGAACAGCAGCTGCAAGATCTGGACTAGTTACATGTCCTTTAAGTGCAGTAGCAATCTTTTCCATAAGCAGAGAATTTAGATCTGATGTTGCCTTTACATTATCACGGGTTAGAGAACAAAGCAATTGTCTAACATCATGTCTTACACGTACACTGCCATGTCGCAAATTATATGCAACAAGTTCCCTTATCAGACCTTGACTACACAGAATTAATCTATAATGAGTATTAGTAGAAAGAGCTCTTAGAAGAGTAACACAGTGCTCTACTGCAGAACTAGCACATCCATAGCACTTTCCAGGAACATTTGAAATTAAAGTTGGGCTTTTGGGTTCATCAGGAGTTTGACGTTTAAGCATACTTTCTTGAGATATTTGAGCAGAGGATTTGGTTCTTGTTTCACGTTGTCGACGTTCATAGTCAACTAATTCTTTACGTGATGCAAGTACCTAGAAAAAAATAATGTAGATGAAGATTTAAAATGAAAATTCAATATAAAAAATAAATTATATTTGAAAAGTAACATTTTCATCAATAGAAATAATGACAGATTTAGATATTAGAAAACATTAGGAACTTACCGATTAATTCCAATCGGATTTTATTATGACAAACAAGGCATATACAGTGTAACCTCTGAACAGGGGTCGAAAGTAGTGCACTACAAGTAGCGAAACTACTGTAGTCGCTACTTTTTACAGTAGTTTGTAGTTTGTAGTGTAGCTCGCTACATTTTGAACAATGTAGGGTAGCGAGTAGTGCGATACAAAAAATCAGTAATTTGTAGCAAGAACTGACGCTACTTTTAATGCTACTTCAGGAGAAAAAAAAAAGTGTCATTCTGCAAATCACGTGGTCGAAACTCATTTCTTTTGTGCAGAATTTGTTCTGCTCAAAAATTTCCGAATCGCAGAGGCAAATCTCAGCTGCAGTGTATAGCAACGCATCGCATGAAGTCATAGATTTTTTCCATTGACACTTGCTGCTGAAATCAAGTACTAACTCACAAAATGAATTAATTTTCTTGTTGGCAATACTTGTCTATTTGCTTGTTAAGAAGTCTTCATTTTTTAACGTCGGGTTTCTTATTATTTGGAATTGCTCTATTTACAGCAGGGCTTGAAATTCAATTTTTCCAAGGAGGGGAGTCTCCCTCCCAGCATTTTTAAGTGGAGGGGAGTTGTAATGTTTGGGAGGGAGAAAAAAATATCTTTAAACCCCACTATTATTTTACGTGTTATTTAAAGAATTACATAAATGCAAACGTGACAAAATACCATTAAAAAAATTAAGTCAACACAGAATGATTACGTAAAATGTTTATTTTTATTACAAAAAAAAGGAAGAAAGTTAAATTTTATATATGCAGTGTATTTTTCAACTTCTACCAAATATTAGGGGCCCTTAACAATTAGGTTGTTAAATGAATTTCTGAATTTAGATTTTATTTGATTTAGGGTGTTGAAGCCTCTTTCACAAGGTACACTTTTACACCTTCACCTCAAGGAGTAAAAGTAAATCGATAAATTCGTCGATCAGTCGTAGGAAAAAACGGTTAAGTTTGCCAATCAGTCACAATTCGTCAGCCAGTTGCGGAAAAAATTGTGAAATTTTTCAGTGAGGCACGAGAAAAAGAATAGTGAATTTCATCAACTTGTCGCAAGAAGAAACCGAATAATTCGCCAATCGGTTATGGAAAAATTCGCAAAGTTCGTTAGTCGATAAAGGGAAGAAAAACGTGAAGTTCGTCGATTGCTCTCCAGAAAATATAGCGAAATTCGTTGATTGCTTGCCAGAAAATATCGCAAAATTCGTCAATCAGTCGTGGGAAAAGATTGTGAAATTCATCAGTCGGTCGTGGGAAAAATCGTGAAATTCATCAGTCGAACGCAGGGAAAAAAAAATCTAAATTTGTTAGTTGGACACAGGAAAAGAAAAAAAAATCCCAAACGTTGTCAATCTGTCGAAAGAAAAAAAACGAGAAATTACGGGAATTTCATAGATCGATCGCGGGAAAAAAACACTAATTTCGTCGATCGATCGCGGAAAAAGAAAATTTCGTCGATAAATCGTGGTATAAATGGAAAGTTCGTCGATCGATCATGGAAAAAAATGGAAAGTTTGTCGATCGATCATGGAAAAAATGGAAAGTTCATTGATCGATCATGGAAAAAATGGAAAGTTCGTTGATCGATCATGGAAAAAATGCAAAGTTCGTCGATTGGTCGGTCGCGAATAAAAGCAAAGTTCGTTGATCGATCGCGGAAAAACGCAAAGTTCGTCGATCGATCGCAGAAAAAAAACACAAAGTTCATCAATCGCTCATGGAAAAAACGCAAAGTTCGTTGATCGGTCGCAGAAAAAATGCAAAGTTTGTCGACAGTCGCGGAAAAACTGCAAAGTTTGTCAATCAGTCGCAGAAAAATGCAAAGTTTATTGATCAGTCGTGGGAAAAATGCAAAGTTCGTTGATCAGTTATGGAAAAAATGCAAAGTTCGTCTATCAGTCATGGAAAAAACACAACGTTCATCGATGGGTTACAGAAAAAAAATCACGAAATTTATCGGTTTATTTGCAGGTAAATTAAATAACGCAGATTTCTCCGGAAAATGGTGAAATTTTTTGGGCTCCAACTCAAAATATTTTTTTGGGCAGGATTTCAAAAATTTCTCGCGAATCCCGCCTTGAAATTCAAGTCCTGTACAGATTTATTTATTTTTTGCAATTAGGGTTGTTTTTCTGTAACTGTCTAGATTATAATATCTCTCTTAATTTTGCTACGAAATTTGTTAAGTGTGTATAAACTAACGTTTTTGAGACGAACACAAAACATTTCCTTGTATGGTATCTTTCTTAATTTTTTAATGCCCTCGGTTATGTCACATTTATTTAATTGTATCCTGGCAGACGCGATATAACGAGGGGTCAGTTTATTATTTAATCCATGACTTCAATTTCTAGCGTAAATTGAACACTTTGACAAAATTTGAAAGTAGCGAAGTAGTGACTACTTTTGAAAAGTAGTTTGTAGTCGCTACTTTTTAAAATAAGTAGTTGTAGTTAACAACATTTTCAACAAAGTAGTTGTAGTTCGCTACAATAAAAAAGTAGTTTTTCCGACCCCTGCCTCTGAATAACGGTTACCCGTGGGACCGGTAAAAGTGAGTGTTTTTCAGAGGTTTTATTTTAAAAAATCAAAATACATACATTTAAATAGAAATACACAGTCATTTTAATTAATCCTCATTGCTTTAATACATTAAAAAAATCAGTGATTTGCAGTTGCTTTGTTTTTTTGCTGCAAAGAAATAACAATATGAGTTGTTTTGCTATACTTATCATCAATATGATTTAATACAAAATTTTGTATTTCACGAATTTTCGTCAGAACTTTGGTATATGTGTTAATACTGGAAATTGTTTATACTGGATGTGTTAATATACTAATGTATTAATACTGGAAAGAACTGTACTCTTAAGTTATACTAAGAAGCCCAAATAAGACAGACTGCAGAAAAGTTGAACAAAAGAATGATCAATCAGAAGTTTCCAGAAAACTGAAATTTCATGTTTACAGAATTCATCTCTCCATTGTTCCCAAACGGAAATGCTTTTTTTTTTTTATAAAGGGATATTTTCAAAACCCCCACAATAGAAAAAGACTGGGTGGTCACATTATTCATTTAACAGATCATTTGTTGTTGGTTGTCCCGTTTTACCCCCAGTGGAACGAAATTGTTTCTGTGTACTCTGTCCCTCTTGAGTAATGGGAATTTACGATATCTTGAGGCAGAAGTGGTTATCAAAATGATTAAGAGATGAGATCTTAGAAAAGGATTAAGTGTTTAAGAGATTAAGTGACTTTTTGTTAACATATCAAGTATATTTTGTTTGATCTGCTTCACATTTCAGTTTGCAAATAAATATGTAATTGTACACGGAGCTGTTAAATTTTCTTTCTCATTACTTTTGAGCAGCCATTGTTCAGAATCCCTTATTTAGAGGTTCGTACTAATCTTAATGCTACGGCTACGGCACATGTTTTGTTCCAATAATATGTGGCCGGTATTCAGAGGTTGTCGTTGTTTAGAGGTGATCGTTCAAGGAGGTTTCACTGTATAACCAAAAAATAATACAAAATTAAGCAAGAATTATAACTCATGATACAGTGCAAATAACAATTAGGATGCAGCAATTCTATAAAATGCTCACAACCGTAATTTTATTACATAAAATTCAAGATAATGGTAGTCCATCTATACTAATATTATAAAGAACTAACGATTGTTTTTTTGTTTGTTTGTAGAGGGTAATCTCTGGAACTACCGAAGCGATTTCAAAAGTGATGGTGACAATCTCTGCTCCAACATAGGCTATGTTTTATGTCGGTGTCACTACCCCCAGGGGGATGCAGCAGCGAAAAACGTTCTAAAATTTCGATTTTTTTTTATACTGAAGGAGCTAGAAACATAAAATTTGGCATGGTAGTTACTTATAAGATGTAAATGCTCTCTAAAAACAAATTCTAAAAAAATTCGAAATTTAAAAAGGGTGATATGAGCGAAAAGCGTTCTAAAAGCATTCTAAATTACAATTTCTATGGAATCTCTGGAACTACAGAACCATTTTCAAAAGTGATGGTGGCAAATTGATGGTAACAGTCCCTGCTGTAACATAGGCTATATTTGCCACCAGCACAGGGGGGCGCAAGAGCGAAAAACATTCTAATATTTCGATTTTTTTTTTTAATACTGAAGGAACCAGAAACTTGAAATTTGGAATGGTTGTTATTTACAAGATGTAAATACTCTCTAAGAACAAATAAAAAAAAAAATTCGAAATTTAAAAGGGTGAGATGAGCGAAAAGCGTTCTAAAAACATTCAAAATTACAATTTCTATGAAATCTCTGGAACTACGAACCATTTTCAAAAGTGATGGTGGAAAATTGATGGTAACAGTCCCTGTTATGACATAGGCTATATTTTACATAGGTGCCACTACCACAGGGGGGTGCAAAAGCAAAAAACGTTCTAAAATTTAGATATTTTTTTTTTTAATACTGAAGGAACCAGAAACTTGAAATTTGGAATGGTTGTTATTTACAAGATGTAAATACTCTCTAAGAACAAATAAAAAAAAAAATTCGAAATTTAAAAGGGTGAGATGAGCGAAAAGCGTTCTAAAAACATTCAAAATTACAATTTCTATGAAATCTCTGGAACTACGAACCATTTTCAAAAGTGATGGTGGAAAATTGATGGTAACAGTCCCTGTTATGACATAGGCTATATTTTACATAGGTGCCACTACCACAGGGGGGTGCAAAAGCAAAAAACGTTCTAAAATTTAGATATATTTTTTTTTTATACTGAAGGAACTAGAAACTTGAAATTTGGCGTGGTAGTTACTTATAAGATGTAAATGCTCTCTAAGAACAGTTTCTAAAAAGTTTGAAATTTAAAAGGCCGAAATGTGCTAAATGTGTTCTAAAAACATTCTAAAATACAATTTCTATGGAATCTTTTAAACTACCGAACCGATTTTAAACGTAATGCTCGCAAATTTATAGTGACAGTCTGTGGTTCATCAATATTTTCGGCCATATCTTCAATGTGACGCTGAACTGTTCTAGCTGACAATGGCATTTCTTTAATTCTCTCAATGGTTTTATTTTATTTGCGAAGTCAACGGGAAAGTCATTAAACAAGTATTTTGAACAATTTAAGAATGCGTTCTTTAAAAATTCCCCGTCTGTAAAGGGTTTTCCGTTGGTACCAATACTAAGATAGGCAACAAAGCTGGCAGATGTAGTGTGATTGTGGCTAGTAACAAATTACTTTATGATTTATTTTATTTTACAAAATCCAATACACGTTTAGCAATGTATTCAGATTTTTCTTCATTTGGCATTTTACTCACATTTTTATGTTTTGAATGAAAGTGTCGCTCAATAGTGTAAGTTCTGGCGGTAATTACATATGTGCATAAAGTACATATCAAGTTGTCATCATTTTCGACATATCCATACTTTTGTTTCCATGCATCTTGAAACAATTTATTTTATACTTTTTGTTCGCCCATGGTAATAATTTGTTTTAACAAACTGAACAAGTTCACAACTGAGAGAACTAATGCTCCTAACTGCCAAATTGTCGCAGTAATTCAAGTCGACTTATTGGACAAAAAGAGAGATCGCGTTGAATGTGTGGAAGTCAGTGATTGGAAGCTGCCTTCTGCCGCACCTTCGTACGTCCAATCTCTGCATTCATTATGCAGTCGTTCATTGCTGCCAGGGGAAGCCAAATTTATATCAACTCAATTTCCGGAGAATTTATTTTTCTCTCTCCGTCAATCTTTATTTTCCAGTCTCAAAACATGACTTTTATAACAAATAAGTGCAATTTTTGGTAATGTTATTTAATAGTTTGGAATTTTTTAATTAAAATTAAACCTATTAAATTTCCAAAATAAACTGCTATTTTTTCATTAGAATTTTATATTTTTATACTTTTTTTCGGTACTCAAGTGGGTCACTTGAAATTATGAAATGGGTCACCCGGTGACCCGCGGGTCATTGGTTGCCGACCCCTGACTTAGAACATCCATTCTTACACTGCGTAAGTGCATTTCGTAATTTCTGACTCTTGCAAAAGATAACAAATGCTGGATTAGTAGCGCCATCTCTGGTTACAAATTAATACTAATCATTGAGAACACCCCTCCCCTCGTAGTTCAAACAAACCACTGGTTTAATCTGTCTGTTACTTCTTCAAACTGGTTGATTGTCCTTTTTATCAGTCTTTATAGGCACACTCTTCTGTAAGTCCACCTCATTGTTTATAACGGAATTGTCCTTTACATTTTTATCTATAGTATCATCACAATCTTTATTCACAACTGTACCTGTTACAATATCATGTGAAAACTGAGATTGGTTAGATTTTTCAGCATTCTCGGCATTAATTTGCTCTTTATTATTCACATAATATCTAGAAAATTTTTTTCTATTAACTCTATTATAACTATCATAATCATTGTTTTGTTTATCAAACTGACCAGTTTTAATTTTCTCTGATGTTCCATCACTTATTTCTCTGTTGTGTCTCAACATGACATTTACACATTATTCAGTTATCTCTATTTACTAAAACCCATCTACTCCCTAATAATTTTATAATTTTTCCCTTAATCCATTTCTCCTCTTTTCCAAAGTTTTTAACAAAAACTAATTCATGAAGATTGTATTTGTGTAAGGGTAGCTGTATTTTAGGTTTGGATGTAGAGTTACAAGTGTAGAGCTGTTCAAACTGACCTTCCAAACATTAATTCTGGAGGAGTCTTACCAGTGACAGAATGTGGGATGGAAGGATTTTCCAATAAAAATCGTGAAATTGACAAATTTATGTCACCCTTATCTAGCTTTTTAAGACAATTTTTTATAGTTTGAACATACCTTTCTGACTGTCCATTAGACGATGGATGATACGCCGAAATAGGTGTATGTATAACTCCATTTGATTTAAGAAATTCTTGAAATTCATCACTTGTTTATGCACGTCCATTATCACTGACCAATTCAACGGGCAAACCAAATGTAGCAAAAATTCTATGTAGTACTCTAATAGTTGATTTACTATCAGCATTGGGTACCACCTGTATTCTAACCATTTAGTATAAGAATTGACCACTATTAAAAAAATTTTACCCTCAAAAGGACCGGCAAAATCTATGTGAATTCTTTCTCCAGCAAATTACGATTCCCATTTTAAAGGTTTCAATTTAGAATTATCCCTAGCAAACATTTGGCATCTACTACAAGAATTTACCATTTGTTCATTTTCTTTGTCAATATTAGGCCACCAGATCACACCTCGAGTTTTAGCTTTCATGCTAGATATACCCTGATGAACCGAATGTAATAATTTTAACATTTTTTCATGACCTTCATCTAGTATAATTACTCTATGTCCCCATAATAAACAATTTTCTACACATGAAATTTCCTCATGTCTATGAAAGTATGGTTTATATTCCTCTGATTTAACTGTTTTTGGCCATCCATATAACACCCACTCTAAAATTTGTTTTGTTACTGGATTTTCAGTTGTCCACTTTGCAATAGTTTTAGAAGTAACAGACCAATCATTACTATTAGAAACGAACATTATTTCCGATTTACTATATTTACAGTTTCTGGAATAGGTAATCTACTTAATGTAGGGGTGCACAACCTGTGGCCCGCGGATAAATTTCGTCGATCGGACACCAAAAAATCACGAATTTTGCCGATCAGGTGCGTAGAAATCGCGTTTTTTGCCAAATTTCGCGAATTTCGTCCATCGATTGCGTAAAAATCGCAAATTTTGCTGATCGGGAGCATATAAATCGCAAATTTTGTCGATCGCCTGCGTAAAAATCATGAATTTTGCCGATCGGGCCCGTAAAAATCGCGAATTTTGCCGATAGGGTGAGTATAAATCGCAAATTCTGCTGATCTGGTGCGTAAAAATCGCAAATTTTGCCGAACGGGTGTGTAAAAATCTTGAATTTCTTCAATCACTAGGAAAAAACTAAATATTGTCAATTGCGCATGGAAAAAAAAATGCAGTTTTTTCCATCCTTGCCAACTGAATTGGGTTATGCTGACTAAGGAGGTCAGTTGAGTATAGGGAGCTAACCCTCCTTTTAAAATTAGCATTTTTATGAACTTTTAGGCCGATCCCCCCCCCCCTCCCCTCCTTCCCTGAAACAAAATTTTGTCCACCCTACGGATGTTGGCTCTCGACAATCCAGTCATTTTTGTGACTGGCCCTCTTATAACGGTTGTGCACCCCTACTTGATATCCACATTTTATGATTGGATATGTTAAGAAGTACAATTTAGAATAATATATGTTTCTCCTCCTCTCCACCTTCATTCATGAAAGCAGAATTTTGTTTCGGCAGTGGCAATCTTTAAAGCTAAATTTACTCCTTCAAATAAAGTCAAGGAGTATTTTCACTCTTTGAAAATAATCTTAGCTATATCTCTTGTTAAAATACAAATGTAAACTGTTGATATATCATTGCCAACAGAACTTAATACGTTGACTGGAACCTAGGGGGCTAAATAATCTACCCTTCCGATATATGTTTTCTTAATCTGATCCCCCCCCCCGGTCACACCTCCTCGAAACAAAATTTTACTGATGGTGGCCCTCGACAACCCAGTCATTTTTGTAAGTGGCCCTTCGCTTAAAAAGGTTGTGCACCCCTAACTTAATGCATCAGCATTTTTATTATTTTTATCTTCGCGATACTCACAGGTAAACACAATGTCCCCTGCAACCCACACCGGCTGCATGTGTATTATCTAGCACAATAAAAAGGGAGAATATATAGAAAAATAGCCTTGCTAAAATCAGGTGACAAAAACGTTGCTAGCTCTTAAGACTATTTTGCACAAGCATCTAAAATGCTTAGTGAGTTTGAACGTGAACAGCAAGAGCATTTTAGACGATACAATCTTCCAATATAAATCTTTTTTTATGGTCCATGAATAGTATATGAGTATATTTATCAATTATTTCAAATTTAAAGTGAAAACCACGATTTCTACCCACTGTCCTAGGACACTAGTTAGAATAATAAAATTAAATTAAAGACAGTACATTTTCTTAAATCTGCACATAAAAATGCTTAAATGATACCTTGATTAAATGAAAACTCCTTTTTATTTGATATTTATATTTTATTTATTTATTTGTTTGCTTTTATCAGGAAATATAACATTGCTGTAATCTGAGATGGCACTTCACTGCATTTTCAATATTTTTCTCTCTTAGTACGGCAGATGGTACAATTACAGCAAATATTAAAAAGTATTTTCTTTTTTTTTACATAATTAAAGGATTTTGGATTTCAGTTTTTTTTTATTGAAACATATGCTTTAAATAAATTACATTTAAATGATCATATTTTGTATATTTATTGATGTAAATTTCTAAAATTTAATCTCACTATTGTGTAATATGGAATAACCAATGCCTTGGCTTAAACCTTAAAAAGAAGCCTTTTGGCAAGACATTTGACACTTTTCTAGAAATAAATTAAATAGAATTTGTGAAAAGTTAAAATACAAAGTGTTACAAGATTACATTTTTAAAATTCTAACATTTAAAAATAACTATTTTGCATAAAATTTAGAGGAAAATGAACATACCTTTTGAACAATCTTGCTCAATTCATCAAAAGATGCTTTGCAGTCAGCACAGTAACGTTGAGCTAATTGCTGAATGGCTCTATTGACATTCGTTGATGACACTGAGGCTCCAGATGTTGATCCTGAATTTTCATCAAGAGTTTTTTCAAGCAAGCCATGTTCATAGATTCTTAATAAAAGGCTTTCTAGGGCGGGTTTATTGGCAATTAATTGCTTATATACTCGATCAGCCTTTTCAAGTAAACTATTGATAGTGCTAATAGCCTTTTTACGATCTTCTTCATTTTCAATAGGATCAACAGCACAACATGGTTTAGCAGTAATAGTATAATCAAATTTAGCATATTTACAAAATCCACAGGAATTGCACAAGAAGGGATCTTTTTCGTCATAATTAATTGCTCTGCATTTATGACATTGGAAAACATTTTCACCACAATTTGCACAAACACCAGGGTTGGCAGGAACAGAAGCACTGCATCTCGGACACTGGAGAGTTTCGGAAGATGCTTGAATGTTTTCATAAAAGTCAGCATATTCAATCATCAAATTACAAGCTACAATAGGAAGTGGGAATTCTATTTTTAACTCTGTTTGACCAGCAGCCAAAGTACACTTTTTTGCTTTATTCCAAATTGAAGGTCTATTTTTCAACTCAACAACAGACTGAACACATCGGTTATTATAATAAATATTCAAAGTATGAACCATTTTATTTCTTTTCAAGTCTCCAATTCTCAAAGTTATTTTAGAAATAGTATGGCTTCCAATTAGCTTGACAATCTGAGTAGTTGTAGTGAATCGAGAATCAACTTTGATGGCTGAAAGCTTAATATTTGTATATGGAACTTCAGGATTATTACAAACAAGACATGGTTCACTTTCTAAGTAATAACCATCAAATTCAACTAAACCTTGTAATGAATTGTATATATTGGCATTTGGATGATTCATCAGGAGTTGATTTTGCTGATGAAGAACTTCAAGAGCTTTTTCAATATATTCTTTTCCTTTGTCTTGCTGAGGCATGTTAAGGGTAAAGTAACCAAGCAAATCTACAAACTGAGCTGCCCTTCGGCCAAAAGCTGGCAATTTAGGCCATAGTTTCCACATCATATCCAATAGCATTTCTTGCTGACTTTGATTAGAATTTTTATGAAGATGAAATATTAAAGAATGTGCTTGCCATCTCACAGAAGTAGAATTTGATTCCAAAAGGAATGCACACATGAAGAAACTTAATAAATTTCTATCAACAAATTTATTAACTTGTTGAGCTAAAGCCATACATTGTGCTAAATCATTTTTGGAAGAATCAGCAGACTCATCTTCAGTTTCAGCTTTTTCTTTATCTTTACGTTGCTTAGATGGAGAAGTTGATACCTGGGAGGTAGAATTTCCAGTAACTTGTTGCTGCTGAATAGCTTTAGCACCGCATAATGCACATTGAAGAAGTTGTAAAATGATAGGGCAAACACCTTCATCCAATAAGAAACTTACATTTATCAAAAATGGAAGAATGCTTTCATCTTTTTGACAAAACTTCTGCCAATTGATTGTCCTTGATGTAGCAATGTCACCACAGGCTTTTAAGTGCTCAATCATGTTAATCAATGAATCATATGACAAGTTTAGCATAGTATTGTTTGTAGAGAAATCTTCATAACCACCTTGATTACATATTGCTTTAACATCTTTAATATGAGATTCAAGAGCATGGAAATCCCTCAACTGACGATATTTATCTTTTGATCCACAAATAAAAAGTAACAACTTTCTGACTTGACGACGAACAAATGGTGTCTGCTGCATCATCATGTACTCACATAAATACAAAAACCAGGACTGTGAGAAAACTACAGGATGAGAATTAGGTATAGAATTCAAAATCTTTTTTATCTGATAGGGGAGTCGCAAAACCATTTCAGTCAATAACTGAGGATATGCTTCAAAAACATCATTAGCATGTCCTTTCACATACTGCTTTAAGAAGAAGGGAGACATATCTGGAGGGGGTGATAATGGGTGAGACTTCAACAGATTTCCAGTAATACTTGATGATTTATCATCTGTCTGCATGCTTTTCCAATATTCTAAAAGCACTTTTAAAACTTGCAAACAATAATCAATAGCATTTGCAGAAACTAATGCTAAGGCTGTAGCACTACTACAAAATGTAGATGACTCTCCAACATTTTTCACTGTACCTTTAACTCTGGACATCATAATACTCAATAATCTCATAACTATCAAATTAACTTCTCTTTTTGATGTTCTTTCTGCTATTTTCGAAATATCTTTGCTATTGATATCAAGGACATTAATAAGAGCAGGAAGCAACTTGGCTAGTGCAGCACAATCTTTTTCTTCATCTCCAGACAGATCAGATGTCAACATCAGTATGACCTGCATGAAAGGAATTGCTCTAACTCCTCCAACTTCACCAAGCTCGGGTAAATAGGTCAACATCTTCTCTAAAAGTAATATTCTTAATGTATGTAAGCAGAAACCAGTATCCATATCAGTTTCTATTTCAAGACCTTCTTCACTCTGAGGCATAGTAGAGCTAGGAACACCAACTGAACTGGTCTCAGATCGCGCTCCTGTTGCCATGCTTTCTGGTACATTATCACCATAAGCACTGCTACGTCCACTAACATTATGCTCACCAATAATTGATTCAACTCCACTGCCGCCACTTTCAGACCCAGCACTGCCTTCTTGCTCAGCAGGAGATGTACGCAGCGTTGACCCATCGGTGGCAGCAGTACTTCCTTCATCATCACTAGCACCAGCAGATGCAGTAGTGTCAGAATAATGACCACCTTCAAGGGAAGATGCATTATGAGACTCCTGAGATTCAAGTGATAAAGTCTGAAGAGATAGTCCTCCTGGCTGATCCTCAGGTTGTTCTTGTAAGCTTAAAGCAATGGCAAGTTCCACCATGGTTTCATCATCATCTGGTGGTATATCCAACATTGGAAAACCACCCTGTCCTGCAATTAATGCTTCAAAATTGGGAATTCCACCATTAGCACCATCAACTGGAGGAAGAACAAGTGGCACAATTCCATCTACTATTTCAAATTGTTCAAGATCTTGATTGAAATAATGTAATTCTGCTTGAGCAGGCACTTGAGCTTGTGCCTGATTAGATGAACTTGGAGCTGACTGAGATGGAACTTGAGGTTGTGGATGCCCCCTATTTTCTGAAGTTTCTGCTTCGTGAATCTCACCTGGAGTACTACAATGGGGAGGTGATGGAATAAATACCTTCCTTCTTCTAACACGAGGTCTCAAAACACGAATTAAAGCTTGCTTAGCTGCAAAACTAACCACAGTATCTTCACAAAGAAGCAATTTTACATACAATTTGGTAGCAAGTGGAACATGTTCAAGATCATAAGCTGTAAAAGCATGAATGACTTCAACTAAGGCATGAACTGTAGCTTCAACATGTACAAGACCACGATATGAAACTGGAGCAATAGCAGGATTAGATGGCTGCATTGCATGCAAATGCCAAAAAGCATCTGTAAGAAGAGTAATGAAATGAGCAGATCCTGAATGTTCAGATTTTTGTGTGTTGTCTGATGGTTTAGTACCCTGCTTTTCTGCACAATTTGAAGAATCATCAGAACTGACTTTGTGAGGAATTTGGTCAGAATCAGTAGCAGATGCATCCAAAACAGTAGGATAGTCACGATTTTCAGCAAAACGTACCAAATTAGCAGGTCGAGAAACAGCTACACCTCTAGTGATTGCTACTAGACGATAAAGTGCTTCTCCATCTAATTCATCTGATGGCTTTCCTTCCTGACTTGCATTTAGACACTGTAACACATAGCTTAGCAGGGCTTCATCTTTATGAGCACAGTAGGCATTTCGATTAGGATGGAGAGTAGCAAGTAAACTTTTGACATGTTCATGCACAACAGGAGGAGTTGGCCAAGTAAGCATAGCTGTACAAAGTTCAATAGCAGTATCTTTTAATTGAGGAAGATCATCTGAATTGAAAACAGTAGAGAAGCAGCCTTCTAACACTTCTAAACTACTGCTGACAAGACGATCTAGTGGGGTGAGAGGTAATGGAGCAGTAGAAACACCATCTAACTCGACACCTGTTTCAGTACCAGAACTTCCGGCAGTTCCAGAGACAGGTTGAGCAGGAAAGTCATCATTATCTTCTGGCCATCCAAATGCTTCTTTAGATTTTCCAAATATTTTTATAGAATCAACCATAGTTACACCAGATGGATCAGAACTAGCCCCAAAGAAGATGCTCAACTTTTTGTCAGCTGTAAGAGATTCTTCACGTGAGAAAGGAAAATCAAACCATCTGTTTCTGCTTAAGTTGATTTGTATACTACGACCAAATATTTCAATGTAAGAAGGAGCTCTAAGAATGTCCTGACTTCCAACAAGGACACGGCAACCAACCATAACCATAGAATTGTCAGAATTGTTAGTTTCAATAGTAAATCCAGCAGGTTTTGTGCTTGCAATGTATAAACCAGTAGTATTTAATCTATGTTTAATTTGTTGTGTATTATATACTTGTAAAACATCATTTCCGCCAAATTCTATATCATTCATAGCAGTACAATGTTCAAAGAAATCAACAGGAAAAGATACACTACCAACAGGACGACTACTTTTGGCAGTTTTTTTCTTTTTTGAAGGTTTGTTAGCAGATGAAACAGAGACAGGCTGAAATGCAGGTGTTAACCAATAATTAGTTTGATCTTGATTTGCCATGTAGATACGAAGACTTCCATCTTCACACAGCAATATAAGAGTTGTTCTTAATTCACCACAAGTTATAACATGTCTGATTGCAACCATATCAGTTATTTTTGATTTAGCAGTAAGGAACTTTATTTCTTGAACCAATACTGTGTCAGGTTTAATCATCAATATCACAGGATTATTTGAAGCTTGCATTTGAGCTAAAACTAAGCCAGGGTGATTAGCAACTTCTGACCACTGACATAAAGGCTGTAAACTTGGTTTACTATTGCTACTATTGTTACCATTATTACTATTATTCTTCATTTGTATGAGGAACATCTGAGGCAGCTGAGAAGATATTCTAGATAATGGAGCAATAAAACTCTTTCCTTGAGTGTAACTAAAAAATAAAAGTTGAAGAGTATGGGAGTAATAGATTGAAACACCACCACCTCCAACCATGCCATTTGAATCCTAAAAATAAAAAGAAAAAACATCCATCTCTTAGTTATACAGTTTTTATAAACTATTAACAATAACATATGATATATATTCAAAGTAGATGATAACCACCATTTTAAAGAAAAATACATGTCAAGGTGTTTTTACTAGAATTGAGAGGGGGGAAATCTATATGAATGGAATACAAATTCTATAAAACATACTGAGATAATTAAACTGAATTTTATGCAAAACTCATTTACATAAAAAACTGAAAATTTTTAGTTTAGACAGAAGTGAAAAATATTAACACATTCCTTAAGATATTTTTTAAACAAATAAAACAATAATAAAAATGGAATACATTTTAAAAGCAAGGATATTCTACATTTGACACTTATTTTAATTAAAAATCAAAAATCTTAACTATACAAAAACATTGTATGCACAAGCTTATAATATAAGCATACCTTTTATAACACAGAGTACAAAACAATTATACATTTGCTAAATTCTTCATCTAAAATAGCGCATTTTCAACATGTTTAAATTATAATGCTATTTCTTCTAATCTTCTGTTACTTTAGACTACCAAAAATTTTGGAATTGAAAGCATCTCTTAACATAGTACAATTAAATACAGTAGTCCTTCATTATATTGCTCAATTAGATATATTGCTCCTTTGTGTGTGTCTCTCCTAAAAACAATGTTTTACTCTAACCCCGCATTTTAAGTATTTTTTATTGTCTCAAAAACAACAAATGTGTTCTCTACTCAATTTTTATTAAGAAAATTGCAATGTGTGTATAAACTAATGTTTTGGAGCATAAAACATTTACTACTTGGTCTTAATTTTTTTAAATACCCTTGGTTATTTATCTATATATATAAATGAAAGTCCTGACTGGGGGAGAACATCAATGTGCAGCCCAAACTACTGAACATACAAACACGAAAATTGGGGGAAAAAAATACTTAGGATGTAGAGGTGCAATAAGAAGGGATTTTCTAAAACTCCATCCGTAAAGGGGTTAAAAAGTGTAACAAACAAAAAAAATTCCTTAAAAATCTGGTATTATAGTTAAATGGATTTCGATGGAACTTGCATTGTTAATTTTCCAGGGATATTTTTAGTATATTGCATATTGTTACATCGTTCCTTAGCAAATCCTACTGCAAATGATTAAATAAACGAATTTGTCTTTAATAGCCCAAATTTTGTTCAAAAATTAGAAAATGTAACAGAGCAATAGCATTTGTTTCATTTTACAGCATTGCGAAAGGACAATCAAGGTAAAGTTTCATATTGTTTTAAAACACAAGATCAAATTCATGGGTATATTTCGTTTGGAGAAACCGACCAGCGTAGCAGGCAAAGCCTGCTAGGAATATTATAAATGTGATTGTGTGTGTGAATGTTTCGCTGAAGTAAACTTCAAAACAGAATTTAATGGCCCTGTACCTTTGTATATAGATAGATTATAACCCAGAAATGAACATAGGGTAGGTGTTATTCATTATTTTCAAATATTTTTCTTAATAATTCAAAATTTCATCATTTTCATAGATAATCAATGAATATTTTTCCTGTAAAATTTAATTAACCATTTTTCGTTGCTAAGCATTATCGTTGCCAATAAATACAAAGCCTGGAATAATATTTTCCCCAACAATTAATTTTCAATTTAACGATTTCCACGTGAAAAATTAAAAAGAATTGAAAAGAAGATGAATTGCCATAATATCTGAAACGAAAATATGGAGTGTTTGTTATTATACATGAAGTATGATTGTCGGTTACGTTGAGAAGAGGTTTTTTTTAACAAAAATTGCGCTATAATTAGAAGAAAAATGAACAATAATTATATTATTAAGAAAAGATTTCTGGACCATGAAACTATGAAAAGGATCCTTAATGGCTTGGACAAATATGATGTCATATTGGAAATAAAACATTCATTTTCAAATAGTTGTAATAATACCAGGAGCATGAAAATCAGTATATAATGAAAGTAGATGTATAATGACGTCATATTTAAAAAACTGAAATATTTTTTATTGCTACTAATTAATAAGCTGGAATGTCAGTTAGATACAAATGTCAGTTTTCTGCCAAAATCCACTTTATGATTAAAAAAAACAAGAATTATAGCATTAAAAAGAGATTTCTCTGGGAACAAAGTATGTCATATTTGAAATGAAACAGAATTTCAAATGTCTCGTTTTTTCAATAGCACAAAATTTAACTTTTTAAAAACTGAGTTATGTCTAGGCCCCTATAACAAAGAAATACTGTATTGTCTTCTATGAAAAGTGATAAAGGGTTAGTTAATTATTTACGTTTTTAATTATCGGAGTGAAATATTTTTCTTAATTAATGCATTTATTCTTCTTTCATCGTTATATGAACAAAGTCACAGGTAACAGCTAATATATGTATATATCATCCTTGACATGGGAGGTATAATTAAGGGCTACTGTAATAAAGCAGTAGTAATGTATAAAATTATTCTATAACAAATCATACTATTTGTCATATCTTAAAATTATATCAATAATTCCAAATTTTTATGTAAGAAAAGAAATGGTAGTATTGAGATAGGTATTAAAAAGGTAGGAACATTAACTCCACACTTTGCCACTAAATGGTGGTGTATGTGATCTGCGTGATTTTTACACTTGAGAACAAATAAAATTCAAAAATCCCTGACAGCTCGGCCTACAGACACAGGTAGATTTCGAAGACGCAGACCATGGGGCGCCTGTTTGTTGGGAATTGCGGAAGAAATGACCTTTTTGCCATAATGCAGCAGTTGGAACTGCCTACTTCGAAACCTAACTTGTTTGCAGGCGGAGCCAGCAGGGATTTTTTTTTTTTTTTTTTTTTTTTTTTTTTTTTTTAAAGAGTTAATCCTATAAAAAACTTGTCAATATAAAAATTTTAGATAATATTAAGAGGATTTATAATAAATTTAAGTGGATTTGAAATCTTGGGAATTGACGAAGTTATGAATTTTTTTTCTTCTAAAACACCCCCTTCCCCCTCCACCCCCTTGGGGCCATTTTTAATTATATCAAAAATCTGTCACACATAAATTTTCGGCCCTTCTCCTAGAAGTAATAATAGCTTCAAACGGATTCGATACGTATCATAATTAAGAAATTATGGGTTTTTTCTGTTTTCACAAAAAGCCCCCCCCCCCATTCCCCTCCCCCTCCTTGGTTCGATTTTGCCCATTAACGAACTTGACCAAGATTTTATGCCCCTTAATTTTATGTATCAGTTTCGAAAAGATGCGGGAGTTGGAACCACCTACTTTGAAAAATAACTTGTTTGCAGGCAGAGCCAGCAGGGATTTTTTTGTTTTTAATTTTTTTTTTTCTGTAACGATTGGTCCTCTAAAAAAATTGTCAAAATAAAAGTTTCAGATAATATTAAGAGGATTTATAATAAATTTCAGCGGATTTGAAATCTTGGGAATTGCCGAAGTTATAAATTTTTTTCTTCTAAAACCCTCCTTCCCCCCCCCCCCCCTTAAGGCAATTTTTAATTATATCAAAAATCTGTCATACATACATTTTCGGCCCTTCTCCTAGAAGTAATAATAACTTTAAACGGATTCGATACGTATCATAATTAAGAAATTATGGGTTTTTTTCTGTTTTCACAAAGAGCCCCCCGGTTCGATTTTGCCCATTAACGAACTTGATCGAGATTTTATGTATCAGTTTCGAAAAGATGCGGGAGTTGGAACCGCCTACTTTGAAAAATAACTTGTTTGCAGGCGGAGCCGGCAGGGATTTTTTTTGTTTTTAATTTTTTTTTGCTATAACGGTTGGTCCTATAAAAAACTTGTCAATATAAAAGTTTTAGATAATATTAAGAGGATTAATAATAAATTTACACGGATTTGATATCTTGTGAATTGACGAAGCTATGATTTTTTTTCTTCTAAAACCCCCCTTCCCCCCCCCCCCTTGGGGCCATTTTTAATTATATCAAAAATCTGTCATACATAAATTTTCGGCCCTTTTCCTAGAAGTAATAATAACTTTAAACGGATTCGATAAGTATAATAATTAAGAAATTATGGGGTTTTTTCTGTTTTCACAAAAAGCCCCCACATTTCCCCCACCTTGGTTCGATTTTGCCCATTAACGAACTTGACCGAGATTTTATGCCCTTTGATTTTATGTATCAGTTTGGAAGAGATTTATGCAGAATTTTTCCAGTTATCGTGTCCATAAAAAAGTGACATAGATAGATAGATAGATAGATAAAGTTTTGAACTGGGGGTGTTTTTGGGTTCTGGGAGTCATGATCGGCATAGATCTGCAAAAATTTTTCAAAATTTCCAACTTAGGTGAGAATGTAATAGGTAGTATTTCTTACGAAATCTACCTAAAAGTTTTGAAGGATTTTCAAGGACTATTTAGATACATGCAATATTACATGCATTAAAATGGCTGTACAATAAGTATAAGGGAAAGGAACACGACATTGCTTGTTTGCTTCAAAGAATTCTTATAAGATCTTTAAACAATTTCGTAATAAGTATTTTCAAGACACCATATGATTAGAGAATTTTTAGAATAAAGTATTAATTTAGTAGAGTATATCTATATCACAGGGCTTGCAACACATTTTAGTCCTCCAAAAGAGAGAAAGGAGACTATTTTAATTTAAAAAGAGGACTTCAGGGCACCATTTATATTAAAAAAGGGGACTAAAAGGGGACCATGTGTCTAAAAATACTGCACCAAAGTTTTACTAAATATGCAAGAAATTTTTTTTAATTACTCCAGAAAATATGCCAATTGGTTATCTTTACAAAGATGTCATTAAACAATGTTACACAGCTTAACACACATAAATATTTTACAGCAAGATGGATAATATTTAGAACAGTAAAAAAATGATTTGGAATAAAATATAAACAGTAAAAATTAATCCATCTAAGAAAATATTAAATCAATCAATTGTTAGCTGATTTACACATTAATAATTACAAAAGTATAATGCCTTTCTTGGAATTTAACATGGAATAACAGTGATCAGTGAATAAAAAAAGCACAGCATAACAGCAACTTCTGTTGAGTAATAAAATTTAAAATTAGATTAACATATATATTGTTAATTAGTAACTTCAAACATAAAATTTAGTTCTTTCTACACAATAGAAGCTGAGATAAGATATAATGTTCATCAGAAAAAGCATAATACGGCAACACTCCTGGGGAATGATCAAAATAAACATTGAATCAATAGTTATTTGTAATCGTCTTACATATTAAATTTGGTGAAATTCTATCCGAAACATGCCAAGATCTGGTTATTATGAAAATCGTTAAAAATGCGACTCAGTAAGTGACACCTGTTGGGTGAAATACATCAAAATCTAATCAGCATTAATTTATGTTAAAGGTTAACTGAATGTGAAGTTTGATGAAATTTCACACCAGAGATGCTGAAATCACCATCATTATTATTAATGTTTGTAAATGTCTGTGTGTGTGTCTGTCTGTACCCGGATAAACACTGCGAGCGCAGCGATTTTTGGAATAAAAAAATTCAGAAAAATCCGGGCCTCCAGGAGTTACAGTTTTGAAGAAGTCGGCCCCTAATTAAGAAAGTAATTAATTAAAAACCTCATCAACATTAGCAAAACAAGGAACAGTTTTATCGAAACCTGAAAAGAAAATTACCGTTTTGATAATCCCAGACATGGAAATTGTTTTTCACACATCATCGAATAAAAAAAAAACTACCGGAGGTATCGATCCAAAAATTGGGGGTACACACGCAGTCGGTTTTTGTCGTTCCAAAAATTCAATGTGTAAAAAAAAAAAAAAAAAATGCAAATTCAACAAAAAAAAAATTATAAAAATCAACCAGTAACTTTTAAAGATATCAATTAAAACTCATTAATGAAATGGAAAATGAATTTATTTCTATTCCAAAAAGACACCTGCTTTTTTATTTCAACACTCAACAGAGACAAATCGTCTGTGAAAAATTTATTTCTGAAAGAGATAAAATGATGAATTTGAAAATGATTGCAGTTTTTATATGCTATATAAAATTTTAAAAATTATCGGATTTTCGAATCTGAAAATATGTATCCTTGCTCAGAGTGGGCTGACATTTCAGGGATTCAAAAAAATTTCAAAATTCAGACCATAATTTTTTATTTTAGCAAAATTCCGATTTTTGTATAGGAAAAAAAAAGCTAAGAAATTTGCTATTTCTTTTCAAAATATCTCCCGTCGTATGGGTCCCATCATGAGGCGGTTTGGCTCATTCGACTCGACATTGATAGAGCTTACCTATTTCAGTTCTGAGTTCCACCACCAGGGAGCGCTTTCCTATATCTGTTTCTATGGGCCGGATCACGATGGAGTATGGCTCATTCGACTCAACATCGATAGAGTTTACCGATTTTAGTTTGTTTTTTCACCACCAGGGGACACTTTCCTATATCCCTTTAAATGAGATGCCAAAGCAAGCAAGTTATCCCGTAAACAAACACTTGATTTACCATTGTTTTGTTCAACTGTAGCTGAGAACATGTTGGATGTGCCATTACTGAGCAAGAAGAGATAAGGCTGTCCTCAGTGACAGCGAAGAAGAGATTGAAGATAATGTTGCTGAGTCATGCAGATCCAAACTCTACAATTCACCCACAAAGATACCATCTGAAAGTAAGACATTAGGTGCAACTAGTCACTGGCCTTGTTCCAACGATCTTAAAACTGTCAAGAGTTGCCGGTTTTAAAACTGTTCCAGCCGTACAAGAACAAGATATGTGAAATGTGATGTTTATTTATGTCTGTCCAAAAACAAAAATGGTTTCAAATATTTTCATTGTGATGGATGAAAATTATATTAATAAACAACAATGGTTTTTGCTTAAACTTTTATTTTTAGACATTTTCACATGTAAACCGAACCTACACAATTGTGTAGGTTTAGTCAAAAATGGCTGCAGCAAGGCCAAACCCACACAACTGTGTGGGTCCTCCCTCGACATAACCTGACATCAGGTATTTTTTTAAACTTTTTTTTTCAATCAAATATGATCCTATATATTAGGGAAAACCATCAAAACTTTTAATATCTAGCAAAAAAAACTTCAAGACTTAAAGGGATATCTGGTTCTATGGGCTGGATCATGACGGGGTATAGCTCATTCGACTCAACATCTATAGCCTTAACGATTTCAGTGCCCGAGGTTCATATAGAACAGTTTGTGTCACACGGTGATAGAAGGTGGAACTTGCAGCGCGTGTGCAGCATGACTGCTATACGGTGCCACAGGCAGCGGGGACTCAAGCCGGAGCACATTGGGAGATTTACTGATTCTAGCTGGTCAAAAGTCAATTTTTTAAAAAATTTCCTAGCATAATTTATTTTTTACCTGATATTGCTTAATAGTTGGGGTGTTGCACCCTGCGAATGGCTTTGATATAAATATAATTGTATGGTCCAGAGACTAATGCAAAGATGGTGTTTGTTATTTCATGAATGAATCATGTTTTTTGAGTATAGTTGTTTAATCTGTTATTTAAATTAGAATAAAAAATAGTACTATATTATGGACGCTTCCGAACTAAATATGGACTTTGTTTTATCGGATTTATGTGCATAAATTTTCAACAGATCAATTGTTAATTCATATTTAATGTTGCAAAAAACTATTTTTTTTAAATTGTCATTTTTAAAATAGAAAAAGTTATATTAAAAAGCAAGATAAAGCTAACTTTTGGACACCATTAAATAGATTAGATTATTACCTTTTCGATAAATTTTAGTTTGTCTGCATCTATTTGCATCCCTAGGTTTTAGAATTGTTTTTACCTTATTAAGTTTCTAAATTAATAATTTTTTGAAATTTTAATTCAAGTACCATTTTTTTTTTATCAAAGTCACCAGGATTTAAGGTAATCGCACAAATAAACTGTTGAACCATTATACAGCAGCAAAAAGCTCCGAAAAGGTGAATTCGGTTGAAAATGTTTTGTTTATACAGGAAAATTACAATAAAGAACACGTGAAGTTTCGCAAGCGCATAAGTTTAAATGTATGGTCCAATTTGGCCGAAAGTTGTCAAATGTGTGTCTATCTCATGACAGATTCATATAAAATATAATACATACCGGCAAATTTCGAGTGGTATCGAAATTGGCCTAGAAAATTCTTGAAATTCACTTTGGATATGGAAAACATAATGTAGAACTTTCTCCGTTGTGTCTTATGACTCCCACTATTTACATAAAGTTCTGCTATGTAGAGATAAGGATAAGTATACAATTATATACATTCATATATATATGGGTGGATAGATGTTGGATTGAGGAGGTGTGTGGCGGAGTTGTATGGAAAAAACGCATGGTTAATTTATATATATATATATAAAAAAAAGGGGGCATTTTGATTTACACACACATTTGATATTACACATTTTATAATGGACTGTGATGTGATATTTTTATATGTATATTAATTTAGTTATATTTACATATTCATTTAATTAATTTAAATGAATTTATATTCATTAATATTAAGAATGTTTTTGATCTAATGCATTTAGATTAATGCCTACGGTGGACAATATCATATTAACTTCTAATATAATGTATACTTTTCTAAAGTGTTAATATAATACATGTTTTAATTTTTATTAAATATTCTACCCTTACCACTTATATCAAGAGTATTTAATTTTTAACTTTGTATGAAGAAACATATGTTAATAATTAATTTCAATATTTAATTATTAATAATTTTAAATCATTTGTATCTTAATTCAAATATTTAGTATTTTAGTTTAATTTAATTTTTGTGATGTTGCATTTTTGGCACAGCTATTTCATATTATTCTAACATCTATTCTGGCAACATGGTAAATCATTTTCTAAAACTAAATTTGGCAACATGTAATGATTTTTTGCAATTCATTCTCTCTGTTTGGTTGTGTTCATGTGTGGTTCATGTGGTGCACAGGTATCTTTTTTAATCCAAATGGATTATGCACTTTATGACTCTATTTCAAGTTTTATCTGTATATTATAGGTATGGTTTCTTTCCTTTTTAATATTGTATTTATTTTTTATTTTTTCACAGGATTGATTCATTGTTTATGAGTGGTAGTCCCAAAATCATATTCTTTAGCAATGTTATGGCTAATATGATGATGAAACCACTCATTTTATTTGCGGTATTTAGGCATTTGGGACTTGATAATTCTGTTCTAAATTCCATGAATTTCAATTCATTCATTCAATTTCATTTATTCAATTTTTAATTTAATTTCTTCTTCTTTTAATAAGTTTTTGGTATCTATATTCAGTGTGTTGGGGAATACTTTCATTGTCAACTAATTATTACATACTTAATCATTATTTCATAGTTTAAGTTGGTGTTATGGTAATGTTTCATTTATGGTTATATATACAGTGAAACTTCCATTTAACGAAGTCTCATCGTTTCACTTAAAAACTTAGTTATGAAGAAAATTCGCTAAATAGAAATCAACTTAAATTCATGAAATTTTTCCTTCAGATATGACAAACAGATATGGGATTCAGAAGCATTTGATTCAGTTTCAATTATGAAACAGTTTTTTTTACAAAACAGTTGTGCACGGTCGAGGAAAACACGCACAATCCCAAGCTTTGACTCAAGCTTTCATCAATTCTGATACACAGGTTCTCAAACTAATGTTTTCACTATATTCTCTTTTTTCTGTCTTTTTCGACAATGTACTTCAAGATTTTTTTATTATTCCTTAGACTAATGGCTGAAGTTTTGAAGTTGTATTAGCAGGAACAAAAATAACTTTGATGTTCGATTTGCATTTTAAAGCACATTCTTGTGGATTCACAAAGAAATTGTCTATGAGCAATGGAAAGTCAGAATGGTAACTGTCTGACTCTAATTGACATTTTTTGCTTCAATGCATTTGACGCCATTACATCACTGCATCTTCTATATCATTGAATGTAAAAAAGGGATTTTGACTTCCCCAACTGTTAGCGCTGGAGTCTCGGTTTGAGAGAGTAATGATAACAAGTGTTTTTCTTAGTGTGAAAAAAAAATGTTTTATTTAGCACCAAGCAGATTGGAAATTATTTTAAAATGTTCATTTTCGTACAATCCGCTGAAATAAATTCGCATATCCATCTGAACAGCAACCTCTTAGTTTGATTAAACATACAAAAGTGGAATAAACTTCGTTATATAGAATATATTTTTCGTAATATGGAGATTAATTTACATGCTAATGGTGTTCAAAGTCAAAGTTCTGCAGAAAATTTCATTAAGTAGAAAACTTCGTTAAATAGGGACTTCGTTAAAGGGAAGTTCTACTGTATATAATATGCCCTTCTGTCCGCTTTGGGCATTAATCATAAGAAACTGCTGAGGTAACGAATAAACATTTCTGTGCCTGTAGACTTAATTATGCAAGAAAGTCCTTAAGAAAATCATCTAACCAGGAAATTCTTTTATATAATATTGTTGACTTCAAATACTTTCCTAACTAATAAAATTACAAAATAAAAATTAAAACAACTCTTTTTTTCTAAAGACAGTCATTGCGTTGTTAATTTTCGTTGTTAATTCTGAGAGCCAGAATGAAGAACTTTCAGATGATGAAATGTTGAATTTAAATTTCTAAGCAATTTTCATTTAGGCTGTCGAATGTTTGTCTTGTATCTGAATTTCTAATAGATTATTAGAAAAAAAAAATATTTTTAATGATTTGTAGTATTATAATAGAAATTTTTTTTTTATCACTTTAAGTGCCATTCTGTTAACAAAGAATCATTAAGATTATCAATACTTATCAATAATTATCAATAATTAAGTTAATTCATTTATTAACTGTTTTAACGCTATAAACATGTTTTACCTAATTGTCATACCACTACCTAATTGTTATTGTGATACATAAAATGTATCAAATAAATATTTCAGATTTAATGTCTCAAATTAATCAATTTCCAATTCAAAATAACCATCTCCGAAGAAACTGATTTAAAACGTAATAAATTTTGTTTAAATGAGTTTAATATATCATTTATTTAAATAAAACATAGAGTTCAAGAAAAATAAATTGGAAAATAATTTTGGCCAGCTAGAATCGATAAATCTCCCACCGTGCGAAGGTTCGTTCAGTTAGAGGTTTATACTATTCGATGTGCAAATTAAGGGATTATCCGGTGCTGAAGGCAGCGGTGACCCGGGTCGGAGGTTGGTTCAGTTAGAGGTTTATACTATTCAATGTGCAAATTAAGGGATTATTCAGTGTCGAAGGCAGCGGGGACCCGGGTCGGAGGTTCGTTCGGTTAAAGGTTTATACTATTCAATGTGCAAATTAAGGGATTATCCGGTTCGTGTGTAGCATGACCGGCATACGGTGCCAATGGCAGTGGTGACCCGGGTCGGAGGTTTGTTCGGTTCAAGGTTGATGCGAGCTGTAGGTTTGTTCGTTTCGAGGTTTTATACAAATGGAAAATTCAGTTAGATTCCAGGCCCCGCTGTAAATTAGGGGCCTGCTAGTCATTATTTTCAATGTTCGCAAATGTCTCATTACAGGTGTCTGTTTGTCTGTCTGTACACGGATAAACTCTGCGAGCGTTGCGAGCAGCAAAGCATTTTTGGTGTCGAAAAATTTGAAAAAATCCAGGCCTTCTGGAATTACAGTTTTGAAGAAGTCGGCCCTCAATTAAGAAAGTCTCGAAAATTAGTGAAAAAGGAACATTTTTTCCGAAACAAAGAAAGAAATTCATTCCTGCCTACTTTCGGACCTCGAGACGAGGCTAGCTAAGCTCGCAACCGACCAATCTGCTTCCATCTACGATCTGCACCCTGATATATTTCGTTCCAGCTGCGGGAAAAATGACGTATTGGATGTTTTCCGGCCTTTTTCGAAAAAGTCGCTCCATCCACACGAAAATTTATAAGCGGACGTAAAAAAAAATTGCGAATTCATGAAGGTAAAATTCGACCAATTAGAAGAGAAGATATCAATTAATAAACATTTAAATTTAGGTCGAAAAAAAGATCAGTTTTACTTTCAATACTCATGCAGGTGTCTAATGGAGACAAAACATCTGCTGAAGAAATAATGAAACAAAACACCTTTCTTTATAGTGGAAGGATTCCAGGTCTATCAAATTTTTTTTTAAATATTACATTTATCGATTTGAAAATTATACATCCATCCGTATATTTTCACAAGGATTCTAAATATGTAATTTTCAAATTTCTCCGATAATTAGGACGGAAATTACAATATATTTTCTATTTAATTCCATGCTTTAAAAAGAATTTATTCAAAAATGTTTTTAAGGCATCATTTTTCAGCCAGACACGGCAGAGACATCTTGGTGGTGATTTGCGGAGATAAAATAACTTTTTTTATTGGAACTGCAATTTTTATAAGCTATATAAATTTTTTTAAAACAGTGGATTTTTGGATTATGAAAAGTATGCATCCTTACTTGAACAGGGTTCATACTCATTTCTCCCCAAAAAATCCCCTGATGTATTTTCCAGGATGAATAATTTTCCCATGTTGACAATTAACGACATTTTTTAAAACTTAGTAAGTATTACCCCCCCCCCCCCCCCCCTCAAAAAAATAAATAAAGAGGTAATCAAGTTTTTACATCAGAAGGTTAAAAATATATATATATATATATTTTCCCCCCAGATCAGCAGCAAATTTTCTAGGTATCAAGATTTTGTTATGTTACACACAAAAATCTTAAGAGTTGTGAAAGTTCCACTCTCAAGTTCACAACTGATTCTGAAGCACAAACTACTGATTTGTTAAAGAATTTTTTGCAAAATTTACAAATTGTTGAACATTTTGCAGATACATGCTTTTACTTCATGAAGATGTGAATAGCAGCGAATGCCCTGATTTCCCAGAATAGCCGATAGTTTTACCAAATTTTCCCAGGTTTTTGGTATTTTTTGGAAAATCCCCTGATTTTTAAGACACAAAATTTATCCCCTGATTTTCCCTGATTCCCAGGTTTCCCCTGATGAGTATGAACCCTGTTGAAGTGGGCTGAGATTTCACAGATTGAAAAAATTTTCAATTTCGACCTATAATTTTTTAATTTAGCGAAATTCAGAAGTTTTTTTTATAGAAGTAAAAAAGAAAAAGTTAAGGATTTTGATATTTCTTTTCAAATTATCTCATGTCGTATCGGTCCCATCACGACGGTTTGGCTCATTCGACTTGACATCGATAGAACTTACAGATTTTATTTCCCAGTTTCACCACCAGGGGCGCTTTCCTATCAAGTGTTCAATGGGCTCGATTAAGACAGGGTTTGAGTCATTCGACTGGATTTCGACAGCTTTACAGATTTTGGTTATGTTCGTATAGGACACATTGCACCCTTGGTGGCAGAAGGTGGAACTAATGTATTTTTCAACACATGCGCAGCACGCCTGTTATACGGTGCCGCAGGCAGCAGGGATATGTGCCTGAGGTTCATATAGTACAGATTGCACCACCTGACAATGAAAGGTGGAACTAATGGATTTTGCATCACACCTGCAATACGGTGCCGCAGGCAGCATGGACCCAAACAGGAGGTTCGTTCGGTTATAGAATTATACTATTTAAGATGGAATTTAAGGGTTTTTAGAGTGTGTGCGCAGTACGCCCGGTATACGGTGCCGAAGGCAACGGGGACTCAAGCCGGATGTTCGGTTCGGTTCGAGATTTTATACAATTCGAGGCTCCCCGATGTAAATTAGGGGCCCGCTAGTTGCCTTATTAAAATACCTCATGTAAAATGTGAAAAATGCAGCATAGCAGTGCCACCTGTTGGGCCTGCATTAAGACAAGGAAAATTGATATTATCAATGAAAATTTTTATTGTCTCAGCTAATAAATTAAGCCGAATTTTTTCTTTATGTATGAAAATTTTTGAGTAATGAAACTACAATCATTTGAATAGTCATAAAATATATTAAAACAAAAGTAAGAAAAAAAAACTTTTCTGAGTAAAAAAGTTTTTTTAATGAGAAAACTGCCTGTATTAATTAACAATATTGTTATTTTAAAACTCTCTTTGAAGCATTTTCTACTTTAAATAAAAATAAAATGAACATATCAGGAATATCAATAGACATTGCTTTACAGGGATAAAAAGAGCCAAATAAAATAAAATTAGGATTTAAACTAATTTTAGTAATCCAAAATTTCATAAGAATATAAAATATTTAGAAAGATTTTAAATCAAACATATTTTAATTAATTACCTTTAATTCAGAATGCTTAGTTTCCATGATATTAGTGACATAGAATGGACCATGCTTAGCACAACTTTCTTCCACCATAGGTTGATAATAAATATGGCCAGCCGATGACATGAGAGCTAAATGGCGTTGTCCATCATCAGAAAATATAAATGTACAATCTCTAATTTTTTCACTTGGAAGTAAGAAGAAGAACTGGGGACTCAGAGCATCTTGAGATAAATCATAAATTTTAACCATATCTGCAGTTACAAGAGCCAATTCAGTCTGAGAACCAGGCAGCCACATAGCCTGAAAGAATTTTTATGATTTCATAACAAGTCCAAATAATTAAACAGAAATATAAAGAAAAGAAGGAGAACAAATATAAAAATACTTTAATTATGTAATTTCCAGATTCTAACTGAGGATGCAGCACCAGATGATCTGATACAGAGCCTGATCCACTAAATGTTAAAATATGACAATCCTATAAAAAAGATTAAAATATGTTTTATTTTTTAAGAGTTAAAACTTCAACTAAAACATATAATTATTATTAACATTTGTACACTTACCTTCAATCCACATACTGCCAAAAAATCTTCATTGTATGGATTACCAGTAATGGATAAAACCATAAAAGGCACTGGTGCAGATGCCAAGCGCTAGAGAAATGGAACAGTATTAAAAATATATATATATAATTCATAACATTAATATTATATTAATAGTTTTACAGAAGAACTTACAGTCAAAGTCAACTTCCTTTTACTTGAATCAGCTTGTTTTAATAGGGCTGACAACTGAAGCAAAGTTATCTAAAAATAAAATAAGTTTTTCTTAACTATTTATGAAATTAAGAAATTCTGTGTATTATGCAAAGTTTTATTCAGATTTAGATAAAAACATAATAATGAAACAAAAAGTTTGCTTTTACTCATTGCTGTTACTCATACATGTACATGTATTAGTAAATTGCATGATGTAAGGAAAAAAAACCCCCCAAATTTCACCTAAGGGTTGGTATGTTTCAAACTCCTTTACCAATAAAATCATACTCAAGCTTTTAAACTTATAATAAAAATTAATGGGTATGCCAGTTAGGACACCAACTAAATTATAACTCCCCAACACTACCACAAAAAATATCAGACATTTAAAAAGAGTATGATGCATATATTTTTTAATATTATTAAAAATAATATGCACAGAGTAAAAAAAATACAAAATGTTTTAACCATGCATGACCTTTTAAGGTGATTTCAGGAAAATCATAATACTTCATGCAAAAATGCTAATTTGTTATATTTTGAACAGGTAAAGGATACTTGACAGCATAGATATCAACCGCCTTCATTAGATAAAATGTCTCTATAAAGCAGTGATACTCAATAAACTTTCTGCACAAAACAAAATCTTGTAGAGAAATGAGTTTGAGAGCTGAACTTACATTTTTGCAGTCGCTTATCTATAAAAATGCATTGTACTACTATAATCTATATTGGTATAATCCACTGTACTACTATTATATACTAATTATAAATATTAATTTTAAGCAATGTTAACAATTTAACATTAAATGCCAAATGTATAAGGTTCATAAACTAACAGAAGGTTCCTGAAGATGAGATGAAATACTATAGAGCAGATTTGTGATATTCTAAACTGTATTGAGGTTATTAATAAAAAAATAAAAGAAATAATAATAGAGAGAAACCTTATGTTTATTTTTATTGTATCAAATTTTAAAAGCAATCACGAGACCTTTTAGAACATATATATATCATAAATTAGGTGTTCTTTCTACTTAAATCATCTTTCGATGTTAAAGAGTAGATAGATGTAATCATGACTCATATTAAGTAAAATCACACAGACACATTTGTTTAGGGGGCCTGGACTTTTATTCCTTTTCTAATTTCATATTAGTCCTCTTCAGCCGAGCCCATTGCAGAGAGAGTTACCGTCAAGTTAGAATATCTTTTTTACCAAGAAGAGTGCATTTTTTTTTTTCTCATGCAGGCATTTTATTCATGTGCTTCTAACTTTTCACAGTAGGAAGGTAGGGTGGAGACAATGCTTTAGTTCCCACCACTCAAATCATTTCTCTAAGATATGTTTGCACCGCTCTTAGTAAATGTGTATCTGCCTAGCTAGTGATTGGATATTAAAAAACGACATTTCAGTGTTTCTAGTAAAGTTTTTTTTAGCCATAAGACATCATTTCATATATTAAATCAAGGACACTCTACATGTAATTGACATTTTTTTTCACTGTCTCTCATAGATTTCATGATAGGACCAATCTTTTGCAAATTTTGCCACCAACAGGTGCTACTATCCGTTGCACTAAGTTGAGTGTACTCATCATATTATATTGTTATTTCACTTGTATAGCTGTATCTCTCTCCATTCACAAGTATTGTGAAAACAAAGGGACTTTTCTATGTATAATGATATGTTGGGATGACAGATCTGAGATTGGAAAAGTTAAGCTTTAATTGACAATAATTAATTTGTAAATTTAATTAATTAAACAATATATCAAATTGTGAAAAATATTGAATCAACAAAACAATCTTAAACTTATCACTCAGATGTACATAAGTATAGGCCAAGAAAAGAATAAATAATAGAGACTTTATGGAAATCATTGTGTTATGAAATTAATTCAAATTCATGCTAAATTTCATTAATCTCAATTTTTAGGTACTAAAAATTTACTATAAAGATATTAAATGTTCAATGTATTGAATAATTTAAATTGTAGAATCAATTTATCAATATTCTGAGATCCAAAATAAATTAAACTAGTAGATCCTGCACAGAACATCTGGGGACTATAGTGTCTACTCTTTTAAATATATGCATATTAGAAAACAAATTTCAGCATTATATATGTATAAATACTATGCATAAAAACTCCTCCACTTAGGGCCGGGTACTTAAAATATATATGCACATCATGAGATATGGACACCATTTAGAAATATGAAAATAGAGGTATTTTTTTCAGCATCATGCATATAAAAACCTTTACATGCACACAATAGTTACTGGATACTCTTTAGAATTAAAAAAGTGCATACATATTATATTGAAAGTATCTACAACATTTACAATTATATTTTTATCCTTTTTTTTTAATTTTCAGCATCAAAAATTTCTTTATATACACAATTGTAAATTTCACAGCTCGGAGATACTACAGTAACTGAATCAAAAGATCTAACTTTTGAAAGACCCACATACAACTGACCATAGCTAAAAACTGGATTTGACAAATCTAAGTAAATTTTTTCAAAAGTTTGACACTGGGCTTTATTTATAATCATTGAAAAAGCTAATCGGATAGGAAATTGTATAAGCTTAATTGTAAAAGGCATATTATTGTCCGATGGAATAAGTGGTGTTCGAGGGATGAGAAAAGTTTCATTAATATTGGAATCATTTTTTTTTTTTTTTGCTTTAATAACATTATTCTGCAAGTTACTAACTATAAGTCTTGTACCATTGCACAGACCTTTAGAAGGTACTAAATTTTTTAGTAACATTATGATAGCTCCTGGGTTTAATTTCAGTTTATGAGGTGGCATTCCAGCTGATGTTAAACTGTTTAAAAATACTTCAGTATATGCAAGTTGATCTTGTGGATCATCACTTATGATGGTGTCAATGTTTTTATAAGCCCTTTCAGTTCCTGGCATACATTGTAAAACACGATTATTAATTTCAATTGATAAATTGTTTGTTGCTGTTAGTATGGCTCGTCCTTTAAGCTTTTGAGGTGTCACTGGAAAGTTGCTGCACTGAATCTTGTATAGCTGGATAGCAAATTGTGGGCAACTTAATAGTTTCCCCACTTTGACATTCGCCAACTTGTAACAGTCACCTCTCTAACACACTCTCTCTCTCTCTGTTTGAAGGGTACACATATTTTCTGTAAGTTTCATAATGTAAAATTCAAAACAAAGTCTATGCTTCTTTATGCAACTTGAAATTGTTAGCGATTTTGAACCTCTAAAAATAACAGGTGGGACTTGACAAAAATCTCCACCCAATGAGATTATTTTATTCATTAATTATTAATATTTATTTATTATTATTTAATCTATATCCCTTTAATACCTAACCTACACAATTGTGTAGGTGATCCTAAGGGAAAAAAAAAAAAACAATTTCCTCTTTCCCTGTGATTTAAAGCTTAGCCTGCACCACACAATTGTGTAGATCCTCCTTGACATAACCTGACAACGTAATTTTTTTAAAAATATTTCTTTTCAATCAAATAGAATTTTTATATGCTTTTTTTAATTTCTACCAAAACTCTTCAGGTCTTAAAGGGATATTATAAATCACAAATAAGTGCATCAGTAACATTGATGTAATTCAGATGCAGAAAAATTTTCTACATATGTGTGGTGAGTTTTAAATCAATACTTCAAATACTTTTCTTAGTATTTGCAAATTAGTGAAAACAAACCACTCGTTGCCATTGGCAAAGGAGAAATGATCGCTTTTTCGCTACTACATACCTTAGCGTTTTATATATATAGATTGCAATTACCATATGGGATAGACAAAAATAATTAAAATAAAATAATTAAGATAAAAGAATCACTCTTTGATCAAAGATGATGTATGTGTTAAGTGTAGGCAGTAATAATATCCAATACCAGGCACATTATTTTATTATATTTGGATTTTCAATTACAAAATACTAATGGGTACCCAGAAGATAAATAATTATAACGTCAATGATCCCATTTTGATCAAATAAAACACTTGATAGTAGATGACATATATTAGGATATATCAATTCCCGGTAAAAGACTCACTTAAAATTGTAAAAATGGCTGAAGATTATAAGTGTTATTGTTCATAAAGTGCAATTATAGATGATGAAAATATTAGAGTTCATTATTGTTGTGGAAAAGTTCATCATATTTGAAGAAAGTTCTAGGATTTAAGTTCTTTTGAAAAGCTTGAAGATTAATACAAAACAGATGTGGGAGAAATGCTCAAACATTTGAAAAAAGGTAGAAAGTTTTGAAACTAAATACTGTATATACTCGTGTATAAGTCGAAGAATTTTAGACAAAATTTGGGAGTTGAAAATGTGAAGGGGGGGGGGGGGGGTCAACTTATATATGAGTTAGTAAAAATAATAAATAAATAAATTCTTACCCGATTGCCGATATTCAGGATCTTTAAAGCCAGAAAATAATACCTATCTAGGAATCATGAATCTAAAAACCTTTATTGTTTTCATTTAAAGATTAAAATTGATTTTTCAATGAAACTTATCAAAATGTAAGTTATTGTTCATAATCTGAATAATCATACAGCTCAGTTAATTGGAAATTCCAATATTTCATTGTACACATTCTCAGATTAGGTTTCAAAATAGTTTAAGCTTCTTCAGTTTTACATAATTATACAGTTTTAAAACATTGAATTAAAAAAAAAAATCTGATTAGAAATGTTAAAAAAATTTTTTTTTACTAATTTAATGAAAATTTATAAATTTTTTTATCCTTGATTACAAATCAGTTTTCAACATACTACCAGAAATGTGGTTCGACTTATACCTGAAAATTCAATTTGTTTTTCAAAATTTTGCATAAGAATTGGGGGGTGGGGGGAGGTTGACTTATACACAGTACTCACAAAAAATGTTTTTTTTTTTTTTTTTTTTTTTTTTTAGATTTTCGAGAAATGAGAAATTTTAGTTCTGAAACAATAAGTCGTTTTCGGACACAGCAATTGCACAAGGCTTGGGATTATTTATTATTATTATGGAATGTTCTATAATAATAAAACATCAATGTTTTGAAGAACTAGTCTGATGTGCCAATCCCAAATCTTTCTTCTATTTCATACATGTTAATACTTCAAAAAGCATAATTTTTTAAATTATGCATTTTAGAAACAAACAAGATGCCAAAGTGTGCGTTGCTGTATGAGCATCCAGTGCAAAATACAACTACACCGACTATGATTTTTATCTTCAATTTCTGCTTCAATTTATTAATCAGAATAAATACAAGTTAAATTTTTTTATTTCAGGAAACAACAATAAAAAAGTGATATAACAAGACACAATGTAATTGAATTAAAGCTTCTGCATAAAACATACAAATATTTTTCTTGCTTATCTGATGGTTATGATAAAAACTTCAAATAAATGCATAAATAATCATTGTGATCTATTATGACATGTATAACATAATATGATTAGCTTTACTACATTGCAGCTCTTTATTAAGTGCATTTAGGCAAAAACCATCAGTAGAATATTGCTTAAATTATTTCTAAGTCTTGTTATTGTCTGAAAGCAACATCTTCATTCCTTCATATGGTTTTACAATTTCCTCTTTTTATAGGTGCACAACTTATCGGCAGTACCTTTTTTTTTAAAAAAAAAATTCTCCTAGGCTAAGGGTGGGTTGCTCTTTCAAATTAAAAATTTGTACACTAAGCTGTTCTCCATGTGCTGTATATAGTGCCATATGCCAGCATTTCTTAAACTGTGGTCCGCAGACCCCTGGGGGTCTGTGAGCTTACAGCCGGGGGTCCTCAAGCCCATTGTTGATTTTAGAATTTTTTTTTTCTTCGTGAGAAATTTTTGTAGCTCTAGAGGAGGGGGATTTGCAAATCTAGATCATTAGTAAGCATAAAACTTCAAATGCTTTGGGGGAGACTTTTCAGTGCTCTGAAGGTGGAATATTCTTATATCTATAATTTCTTATGTGTGAAAATATTAAGAACCGATTGATTCTACATGTGAATAATCCGCGTTTATTACGCATTGCAATTAGATGAGTGTTTAGATATCTCTAATACTGTAAATTTGTGAGTTTTCTTTCATTATGAATTTGGTGGTAAGATATGTGACGATGTTTTGTTTTGCAAATCCCTTCCAACTTCCAAAACAAATGCAGCGCTATTCACATGTTTAAACAGTTTCATACAAGAAAATTATGAAAAACAACTCTAGAACTTGATGGCATGTTGAACCAATCTTACGTAAACATTAGCAAACCCATAGCATAGTACTATGTGAATTTTAACTGTCTAAAAATGTAAATTATAATTATTTTTCTTGTTTTTATTTTTTCTATATATATGAAATGAATGTGAAAAAGTATGAAAGAATTTTGAATGTGAACGAATGTGGATTGATATGAAAGGATAGTTTAGTTAAACCTATTCCAAATCAGAAACTAAAATATAAAAATTCAAAGTTCAAAATCCCTAAATCATGTGTCAAAATTTTAAAGTTTTGCCTTAATTTCTAGTTGCCCCTGTAACTTAACTTTCCTTATGATACATTTATTACGAACAGATATCAATTTTGAATCCTCGTTAAGATTAAAAGTGCTGACGGTAGTGCATCTCTCTTCTCCCGGTGGCTACATCTTGCATGTTAATTATCTGGGCTGCTTACCCAGATATGAGTCGAGGGCTAATTAGCCAATTAAATTACATTATTTCATAAGTTGCAAAGCGGTCTCTAGCGGTGGTCCGGCCGGATATAATGTCAGGAGCACGTTTTTTGCATGGCTTTTTGACTCTAATCACTCTCCACAAAAACTACGGCCAGTATTCTTCGAAGTGCGACGGCATCCTTGCCATTGTAAGTCCGGCAATTCGCCGAAATATGAACGATAAGACGATGTTTCCCCGGTAAAAGACTCTTCAAACTGTCCCCTGGGCCTAGCTTAAAGAGAGACTTGTAATTAATTGGAATAAAAGCTAGTTCCCAGGAAAATGCCTGCTGATTTCTTACATTCGCACGACTACATCCACGACGTTATACCTTACTGGGATGTGTGGTAGCGGCGATCAACCGTCCGTCGTTACAGAGGGATCGATGTGCGTTCGTTATATCGAGGTGCGCCCGTTATACAGAGGCATATGATATCTTACAGTGAGTCTGCTTGGATTAAATACCTGCCATGGGAAAATCCTTTCTTTTAAATAACTATTCATTAATAAGAAACATCCTAATCGAACCAACCATAAAAAGACTATTTTTAATCACCGGGCCTTTAAAAGAAAATAACAGAAGACTAGTGTGTTTAACTGAAAAGAAAAAGTGTGTGTCCAAAATAAAGAAATAAATATCTACAGTCAGTCAATGAAAGAGCTCCTGCTTCACTCATTAAGTTATCAAATAATATTCTGTGTTTCTGATCATCTATCAAACAATTTTTTTTTTTTTTCTTCCTTTTCATCTCGGATATTTAGAAAACAAGAAAACATTTCCTTGCTCATTCAAAAGAAAAACATTTTTTATTGCATGGGTTTTCTCCTACTTCACTTTCAAAAGACGGTATCTCAGATGACCTGACCTAGTTTGCTGCAGAGAGAAGAGCAAAAAGTGTGTCACAGACAACCACTTGTTTTGTGTTAAGATCAAGGTCAAAGTTCAATGCAGTAACGATCTCCAGCAGAAGGAGGGCTGTTCTTTTTTTTCTTTCGGTTTCAGTTTAAATGGTGATAATTTTTTTTTTCTTTTTTTTTTCACGTGAGTATTCTGTGCAATCAAATGGATTAGCAGACAGAAACTTTTTATTTTTATTTTTTGAAGCAGTAAGAGAGAAAAACAATTAAAGAAAAACAATTTGAAATTTTATTTGTTTTTAAAGTGTTATTTTTATTGTTACTAGTATTATAATTATTTTATTATTATTATTACTATTATTTTTATTATTTTATTATTATGGTTATTATTACCTCTTTCTTTTACAAATTAAGTGATTTAATGAAGCAGGTTATTTTTGTTTATTATGTTGGAAATTTAAACGGGATTTGATGAAAAATTAAGAGAGAAAAAAAAAAAGCAAATTTTTTTAGGGAAAAAAAAAAAAAAAAAAAAAAAAATTCTAATAAAAGTAATTTTTTTATATTTTGTTTAATGAGATTGTAAAAATAAGTAATAAAAATGAGTGCAGAAGACAAATCCACTCAAGTGGGTGAAGGTGACGAATCTTTAAAGGAAAAAAATACAGAAATTGAGGGAAATGGGAATCCCCTTGAAAGTCCTCCAAATACGGAAATACATGAAAGTGCCCCTGTAAATATGAATGGAGCTATCAGTCAAGTGAGCCAACAACCTGTTAAAAATCAGGCCCTAATCCCTGAAATAGAGTCAATCAAAAAGGCCGCTGTATGTAGCTATGCAGCAAATAGTGAGGAAAAAACAAAAGACTCCGAGATTATCCCGTTTTCGCCGGAAGCTAAGATGATCTTTGCCTCTTGGCTTGCTTATTTTGAGGCTGTATGTATTGAGTCCAGAAAAGATGATGTTTGGAAGATAAGAAACATCCAGAAATTTTTAAAAGATAGTGCCCTTACCCTATACATTAACAACTGTCTTAATGTTTTGCACTGGAATGAGTTTGTTTCACTATTCCATGAAAATTTTTCTACCCCAGATACACTATCACTAAGCGACTTTGCTAGTATTCGGTATAGGTCAGGTGATGACCTCAACGAGTACTACCAAAAGAAAACTAAAATGGGTCGTAATCTGGGTTTAGATAACAAATTCATTCTAGAAGGGTTATCCGAAGGTTTGCCAATTTCGATGCAGAGACTTATTGTGACTAATGCCCCTAAAACTGCCACAGAATGGAGAGAATTGGTTTTTAAACTTACTAAGCTTGAAGTAGCAGGCAAGAGTCCTGAAAATAAACCAGACCCAACTCCCCAAAATCAGTTGAGACAATGGCGACCATATCGCCCTAATACCGCTGAGCAGAATTTTCCAATGCGATCCTGGAATTATAGATACCCTTATCAAAACCCCCAGAATCGCCCAAATGTGCCTAACCCTCAAAGAACATTCCAAAATGCGAGACCATTTCAACAGTCTCCTCCTAGACCAAATATACACTACCAGGCTACATTGCCACCATCGCCATGCCGCGTATGCCTTAATCTTAATATTCCAAATGCTTACCATTGGGTACGAGATTGTCCTTTTCGAAAGCAATCTTTAGAGGCCTCTTCTCTAACCCAACACCCAAACATTCAAATCCAAAATCTAAATCAGACACAAAAGAGACTTGTAATTAATTGGAATAAAAGCTAGTTCCCAGGAAAATGCCTGCTGATTTCTTACATTCGCACGACTACATCCACGACGTTATACCTTACTGGGATGTGTGGTAGCGGCGATCAACCGTCCGTCGTTACAGAGGGATCGATGTGCGTTCGTTATATCGAGGTGCGCCCGTTATACAGAGGCGTATCGATATCTTACATATATATTGCTATTATTTTTCTTGTATTAATGTAGCTGATTTTTCTAACACCGTTGACTAAATATAGAATGTGTGTAATGAAAAACAAATAAGGTGTATACGTTAAAATAATTCCTTATCTTACATTAAGAAAAATATTGTTGGGGGTCCTCGAAATGCCTATCACATCAAAAGGGGGTCTGCAAGATCACAAAGTTTAAGAAACGCTGCCATATGCTATATAATAGCCAACTCTTGTTAACCTCCAACAAGCAATATCATTGTCAATATGTTATCTGGCAAGGACAAATATAAACAACTCCAATGAACCTCTCCCTCCTAGAGTATAGTTTCTAAAAATCATGATGTCACTGACAATTCCAAACAAGCCTGTTCCTATCTGTTGCTATGCTTTTCCTGGCAGCTGAGCTTTCTTTGAAACCATTCAATGTTGTGACACCACACTTTTAGTGTCTATTATTCTAGGACAGTGTTTCCCAAACTTTTTTTGGTTTGGCCCTGCCCCACCGAAGCATCTGTAAATCATGATGCCCCCCCCCCCCACTTCCATAATCTGCACCAAATATATCTTATAATTTAAAAAGTAAACTCTATTGACATGGGGGAAGCCCAACAGTTCCTTAATAATAATTAGACATTTCACATTTTTCAACTTATCAAACAGGTGAATTTATTGTTCCTTACCAATTTACCTCATTGACATGGTCTGCATTTTTATCTTCACAAATTATTTTGAAGAGATTCTAACATTTGACAGTAAAATTCATATCACCGACTTCTTTTTTAGTTATTTTTAATAACTTGTAAAGAATTGGTGGAAAAGTTTTAGGCACCAAACTTTCTTTCTGTGGATAACCCAGTACAAGAAGCATTTCAGGATTGTCATCTTTATCATTTTAAGTAGCCATTTTTTTTTTTACCATAACACATCTCTCTCTTAGCAGACATTCCCTTCTTCATTACCATCAGTTGACTGCTGTGTATGATCTTATTTTAAAATTTAAAATGTATATGTCATGGTGTATATTTATTTACTCTGTCGAAGACTTGCAATAGAGCCATAGAAATTTACTGTTTACAGATTTTTTTTTTTTTAAAGCCCATATCAGATTTATTAATTTTAGTAGTACCTCATTTAGAAATTTCAAATATTTTTTAGGCTAAATATGCTCAAGATAGTCAGTTTTAGATATATCCTTAAGTAGTTTCACATGTAAAATTTCTTCATGTGACTTATAGCAGAGTGAATAGGATTATAAGGTTCATTCAATAAATGGTCGAAAAAATTTGGAAAAATTCTAAAATATACAACTGTAGCAAGAAAAGTTGTAGAAATGTTTTAAGATAAAAAATTGAAATTTTTTTAAAGATTCTTCATTTAATAATTCTGGTTTGTTTTCGATTTTGAACTTTTTATTGAAAACTTTTTTAAAATTAAAAAAAATATTAAATTTTTGAATTTTACATGTAGTACATTTATTTTTAGTGAACAACAAAACTTTTTCAAAAATCAAAAAGAAAAAAACTAACATCGAATAGGTTAGTAATAAATTGAAAATGCCCCCCTAAAATGTCAAATTCTAACCAGTGAGGTGTACGCTCCACGTTGGGAACCACTGCTCTAGGAGAAGACTGCTGCCAGAGTGATTAGTTGAATTTTGCCCCTTTGCTGGCCTGGGAAACCCACAGCCCAGGTAACTGCCTATTAGATAGGAGCATGTTCGAAAGTCTATGGAGTCTATATGATGAGGATTGTAATAACTTTAATATTTATAACTGTTAATATATATATATATATATATATGTTTATAACTTAGAGAACATTGCAATCTTATTCTTAAGCTAATATAAAAGAGCTAAAATGGGACAGGCATAAAGCACATTTCTAGCATATAACATGGTTAACATATATACTGATTTTGTGTTATGTACACAGAGGTTTTTTTCTGAGTGGACACGTCCCCAAAAACATTTTGTGAATTAAAAAAATAAAATAAAATTGTCAAATTTTAATAAATTTTGATGTTTTAATATATATATATATATTATTATTTTTTTTTGATAAACTTCGATATTTTAAGGATATTCTGGGCAGAAATCCTTAAAAGACAGATCGCCAAAATTATGATTTTCTTGAGTCAAAATGAGCATCCTCTTACCATTCAGAGATTAAAAAAAAATGCCCTGTGTGTATATGCATAAGTACATTACTCCCCTCAAACCCAATTGTTGCCCAGTAAAATAAAAGGAAATCGCTAGTTTAGTTCTAGTCATTGATATAACTCAGTTTTAAGTGGATACATTATGCACTTTAAACTAAGAAGTCTAAACTAAGAAGTCTAAGGTCAGGTTAGAGTCCTGCACAGGTTGGATTACCTGGACCTGAAAATTCTATTTGAAGCCAACTAGAAACCTAACCCAAACTCAGCAAAATTATTTTTGTCTATCTGAACACAACACACTTCTGAAAGAGACCCAAATATGAAAACTTTAATTATATCCCTAATATAAAATTTATCTTTTATAAAGATAATTGGCTATATGTGTATGCATTCTTATTCAAATACATACTTATTTTCATCTGAAAAGATATTCTGGACTTTCTTTTTAAAAATTGGATATAACTGAACCCAACTCACAAGCCCACTCCAAAAACAAAAAAAGTAGAGTCAACTTTATCTAAACTACAGGAAATACAAAACAAAAAACAGTCAATCTGTAACTCTAACTCGACCTACAGAAAAAAGCCATCCCGATTCAAACCCAACCCACAACAAAAAAAATTAAAAACCAAACCCATGGGATGGGCTGGGTTAGTATAAAATCAGGTTAACCGACCTGACACAGGACTCTAACTCAGGTGGAACTGACATACAAACAAGAAACAAAAGTTATTACCTTTCCTTTTTCATGACTAACAGCCAAATGTTGTCGTTTTCCCTGGGGAGATGTCAAGCAACACATTGCAACCCTACGAATCATATGGCTGCTTATAAGCTGACGAATTGTTTGACCTTGCTCCCCAGAATAATTCATACGAACATTTTCGAATGCACCTTCTTGTGAGCCTAAGGTTGGAACCTATATGAAAAAAAGTGAATGAAGCTGCTATTTTTCATTGCTAAGATATAAATCTAGAATTATTTCTAGATTTTTATTACGCACGACAATGCTTTTTTTGCCTGACATATTTTGTAACTACTATTAATTGTTTTTCTTGAATTTAACTCTTCCACACACATCCATACACATGCATTTTGTACAACATTATATTTAAATGAAATTATAAAGTCATCAAGTCTAAATATAAAACTTGTCTTACTTTTTTAAAAAATCATTTTGCCTTTTGTATGCATTGTTACACCATCTTTTGCAAACACTCGATAGCATTTGAATGAATTCTGTATTATACATACACTTTAACCAGAATGCAATTTAGAAGCTATCAATTTCCATATATTTTAATGAAAAGACAAATTTAACAAAATTTAAAGTAAATAAATTTTTAAAAACTTTCTACTGAGACCAAATTTTTATATTTCTAAAGTTCTATATTGACACTTCTGCGACTTTATGAATTACCTATCCCATGTTTAATTTTCATGGATTGATGAAACCTTTGTACAAAAATTAAACTCTTAGATTTTTTAGCTTTATAAACCAAACTCCTTTATTCATGTCAACTTTTAAAAATGACCCCTATAGAAACAGATTAAAGCTTTAACATTTTTCATTTTGCTTTGGATACTTCCATTGGATGTCTCCAAAACTATGACTATTTCATACAGTACTATAGAGGGATGAAGATTCAAAGAGATCAAGATCTGACTGCCTCTATAACTACTGTGTGCAAGTTCAGCTACGCCAAGAACATATTTTTGACTGCCCTGAAATTATAAGATATCTCCTCTATTTGGAAGAGTTGCCTTTCACTGAAAAACTCTCAAGAAACATCATTCAAACTGCCAAGGCTGTTACAACTGCTCATCACAATATATAATTTTTCATAGACATGACAGCAACTCGCTGAATCACCCTATATCCAGGGCATATTTTGTTGTAATGTGTTTCATCTCAAGTGAACACCAAGCAAATTCTTATAATAGCTTTTAGTTTTACGACTATTTATGATGAGTTTTGACTGTTTTACACATCCAACCGCTGCTCAAAGATTTTACACTTTTTACACTAACTTTTCTGATATTACCAATCAACAGATGTGTTTATGAGCTTTGAGGATCTACAATTTTAAAGTAAAACAGATATTTTTATCTATCTTAAAGAAACTGTACTCTGGTATCCCTAAACACAAGGAACAAATCATCTTCCACTAGAATCAATCCTCACAAAATTTATGGCTTAACAATAGATGATACACAAGATTCAAAAATGACTTTGATGCTGTTCTTACAGCTATTGCAGTCAATCTGAAAGGAGATATAATATACTAAAGGTTCCTGTTAAAACTAAAAGTTACTGTTTCCTGCTACATGTGAGATAAGCTATATAAACTGAAATATTTAATAGGATATAAAAATAACTGAAGCAAATTAACAGATTTAGTAAATCACTAAAGTACATTATGCAGTATAATCAACAATTATTCTTCATAGATGAAAAAGTTATCTTTACATTCTAGCTGTCTCTTTTTATTATCTAGTTTATGATTAAAAAGACGAGTCACAATAAATTCGTTACTTAGGCTTGTTTTTCCAAACATCTAAGATGATTCTATATGTGAGATTATCAAATGCATACTCAAAACTCAAACAAAATTATCAAGCACACTAAACAGTCAAAATGAGAAGAGCTATTTGACTTATGTAAACAAACTATAAAGTGTGCATTATCATAAGGCACAAGTAAATTTAAAAAAAACTAAGTTATTAGAGAAAGTTGAAAATGAAGAGATATACAATACAAGAAATATGTCAGGAAAATATAAAACCCAAAGCACACTTTGTATTAATGAAAAATATTTATACATACCATTAACTGATCTGATTGTTCAAACACTTTATCTTGTGTATGCAATTCTAATAAGGCGTTTTGGGCTCTGATAGAGCTGCCGATTGGAGAATTTCTTTGAGCTGACTGGCTGATAGCAGGCATAAGGTAATACAGCAATTCAAGAATGGTAGGGCAAATATCTGTACGAGACTAGAATAAAAGAAAAACAGAGATGAGTTAATTCATAACTATGAAAGAATGATTAAGATATATAAAAAATTAAATAACAAACTTACAATGAATTCTATAAACTCATCTTTAGAACTCTGTAAAGAAATTAGAATAACACAGATTAATAATAAAATTCAACACCTAGGAATGACATACAGAAATTTTTTTATATTAAAACAAAACAAAAACAATGAGCACAGTTACATAATGATAATAAAGAAAATATAATTGATAATAATTAGTATTCATGTTCAACTAAATTGTCAGAGGTATGTTGTAAAAACACATTACAAGTAATTAAAAAAAAAAACACATTGCAAATAAATAATCGAAAATTTTTATTGAAAGACAAACACAAACGAAAGTTTTACACATCAAGTAGACTATTAGTTTACTTTTTAAAAGATAATGAGCCAGCAAATGGCTCTTGGGGTTTAGCCTCTTTGCAGCAGTCAATCCCATTCATCATATTACAACCAAAAATCTCTGAAAACATCAATAATCAAGATGTATACTATAGAGAGCGGTAATGACTTGGCAGATGAACACCAGAATGTGTTAAGATTGGAAGTCTCAAGTCTGAATGCTGTGTTCTGCCATCAATATTAAAAGCTGCAATGCCAGAAGCTAAGACCATAACAGATTGAGGGCTCAATCTTTCAGAAATAACTTATATATAATTTTTTTCAGCACAATGTTTTTCCCATATCAGCCTTTCACAGTACAAAAGATGGCTTAGGCCATTCCTCTTCACATCAGTTGAGGGCCTGGATTTACCTCTTACAAAGCCATAGCATTTTCTGTTTAGCAAGGAACCTGATGTTTCGATATTCATAGGTAATATGTTCTCTTTCCATTGCTTTAGAACACTCAATAAAGTACAGAATAAATTATGAGAGCCTATCATAAGTTGGAGCCAACAAATAAATGAAGAAGGGGTAGACAAAAGATGAGTTGGAACAATACAATTGAAGAGACATTGAAATATTATAAATTAAGTTATAGTACTATACTGGACGGGACAGAATATAAAAGAATCCTCAAAAACTTTTTTGGTAAAAAAAAATTCATGACTTAGTGGAAATTCCTAAGCAAGAAGTAGTTTACCTAATTAATTATACAAACAGCAGTCATATAAATATAGAGACAATTGTTTAAATTCAAGTGTAAATGTTTACCGTACACACACATAACAGAAAAAAAACTTAGGTCAGTTACAATGAAATTAAATTTGTTAAAGCTACTAAAATACGGCAATTATCTGCAAACTCTATTACGGAAATTATCTGCTAACTATTACTGAAATTTATCCTATACATACAGCAAATACGAAAGTACCAAACTTAGTATGAGTACTGTAGGTACAAATAAAAAAGAAATTTGAAATTCAAACCAAATTGCATCGATTTGGAAGTTAAAGAATATAATGTCTAATGTTGCTATAAATTATTTGGCATTTTCAAAAAACACACTGTTGCTATGTAAGTTTCTATAAGTCAACCTATATTATAAAGCACAAATGTGTGCATCAGTAATGCTGACATCATTATGATGCAGACAACAATGAGGTTAAAATATATGAGAGTTTGTTATAACAATGGAGCTGATTTCAATGAAAATTAAACAACCGCAATGTTATCACTATGAGAAAAATGCAAATTTCTGAAACATTTAGGCTGATGATTTTTGATTTTCAATCTCCAGAAAGGTCTTGGCACTATCAACTTCCAGTCCAATTTGGGTGTCAATGTGAATAATATTCTGGAGCTATCGTGTTGACAAAAGTATAATTTTTGATGGGGAGCCGGAGCTGTGCTGTAATAATAAACAAATCTATCTAATCTAACGCATAAAATCTATATTACTTCTCTCTTGTAAAAACTTTTCTTGAAAATTTCAAGATTTTTAAAATTGATTTTTGGTAATTACTTTTTAGGTTCTTCCTCACACTGTTTAAATTGTCAAATTAAACAGAATTTGCTATTCAGAAAAATCTTTATAAACATACTGTTCCTTTTTATCTGTAAACCTACACACTGTCTAAGGGTTACTTTTCTTTTTTTTTTTTTCAAATATACATATACTATATATACATACATATATCAAATATATACATACAATAATATTTGAATTTCCATTTCAAAATCTTATAAACACTTCTAAATTCCATCCCAAACTAAGTCTAAGTGAAACTTTTCTATACCTACAAATTTTATCTATTAGAACATTCTTTTCTTAACTAAGTCATTTTTCACAAACATGATTACAGAATATAGAAGCATTTTCTTTGCCTACAACTGTTGTTACAATGTAATAAATTGTTTATTAAAAAATTGGAGATTATTGTAATGGAAAAACAGTTGCCTGAAATTTTGGCAACCTGGTGACAGGGATTTTTCAAGCCTTCTTTTAGTAATAAACAGATGCAGTAAACACACATAATAGTTTCAATACAGAGAACACTTTGATTTACTAGTAATATTAATCACAAATAAAATATGATGAAAATATTACTTCTAGTTGCTTAGCAAGAGTTTGTCTATGTTTGAGAGCTTCATCGGTAGCTTTCTTAATGTCTGATGACTGATTACGTGACTGTTCACCATTAGCATTGCCAGATCCTCCAGCTGATGGGGAAGATGGCCTTCGTCTCAATGAACTAGGCAGTATAGATTCAGAGCCAAAGGAGAAACCAGTACTAGATGGAGGAGGTGTATTATTTTCAGTCATTACTTTAGGACTTCTCTTCACAAGAGCCTGGAGATGAAATTAAAAAGAAAATGATAAAATAACTTACAAAGCTAGTTTGTTAATGTTTTAGAATTGAGAAATTTTCAATGATATTAATTGTTGGGTCCACTATGTATTTTGTACATTTAAAATGTGATTTGAAGAGTTAACTTATTAAATGTTAAGAAATAATATTGCTAATATAAAATTATGTTATATTTATATAAAAATATGAAATATATACTTATCAAAATTTTCCTAATATTTGTCATTAATTTATTATTAACTACTGTGTGGCTGAGTTAAAGAAAGACTCTGGAACTGGTCTAGGTCCAGTCCTGTTGCCAGGGTAACTGGTCAATCAACTTTATTTTAGGGAAGTTCGGCATTTTCTTTTTGTGCCAATTTTCTCCCGTTTAATTGGTCATTCTGAGAATTATCTGTCTTTTGTCCTTCCGCTTCTACGGACAAAGTTCCACCCCTTACAAGTTTTGGAACCTTCAAAAACAGGAAACCTACTCAGGGTTTTTCTAATCAGAGCCACACAATAGCTGATCTGCCTGGAGTTGCCCGGCCATGGCAAAAAAATAATACGAAATGCAAAATCACTAACAAATTTCCGACACATGTTCCCACTGCCTACGGTACCGTGTATAGCAGACGTGCTGAGCATGCACTGCAAAAACTTTTAGTTCAAGATTCCAACACCAGGTGGAGCAGTCAGTTTTAAATAAACCTTTTTCTGAACAAAATTCCGGCACTCGTCCCCACTGCTTACAAAGTTGTATATCATCTGCTTTCTTATTTCGTACCTACACGGCTGTAGATGTTTTTCCTATATTTATTTTTATTATTCTACATTTATTTTTATTTTTGGCTACAGGCGAGCAACTAATGTATTTGTTACTGTTGATTTTGGTGGAAGAGCTTTCCACATTTGTTGAAATGTTTTAATAAAGGCCTGCTGTTCTGGGTCGGTTCATTGGGCTGTGGATTTGCAGATGGTAGAAGGTAACTTTTGTCCGGAGGTGAATAGCTTATGCCATTCTATGGTTGATTCTCCAGATGAGTGATTCTGTCCCTGCTGCTTACGGCACTGTATAGAAGGCGTGCCATGCATATGTAGAAATTATGTTAGTTCCACTTTCCATAGCCAGCGGGTACCAAATATATGTCTTAATTAGTTCATGTTACTGCTTACATTGATTTACTTTTATTTAGATAAGCTTCTGCTTTTTAATTATTCAGCATTTGCTTATTCTATTATATGGCACCATATGTGAACACGCTGAAAATCTTTTAGTTCCACTTTCCACTGCCAGCAGCCACCAAATCTATGTCTTAATTAGCTATCTATATCTTAATTCATGTTAAGTTGAATGAATCAATTCTCGTTGAAATTGGGCCCTTTGTTTGAATCGAACCAATTTTAAATGCAAAATTGTTTAGTTTCATTTCCCACACTAGGGACGCACTCAGTTCTAAATAAAACTCTTTTCAATCGAAACTCCGGCATGTGTCCCTGCTGTCTGTGACACCGTATAGCAGGCGTGCTATGCACGCACTACAAAATCATTTAGTTTCACTTTCTACAGCTCGAAAACACCACATATGTACCTCAATTAGTTCTTAATTAGTTCGTGATAAGTTTAATGAACTAATTCTCGTGGAAATTGGGCCAATAGAACTTGCGAAAAAAACACCCTCCCCTGGTAATTAATGTTTAGAAATAGTAAAAACCAAGGGCTGAAAAAATTATACCGAAGTTTATATAGTACATGGAGGACCTAAGAAGATTGTTAGAAAAGGTTTCATTTGAATCGGACTAATAATAAAAAATGTCTGATATGGGAGGCAGGGGGGGAAGGCGGTAATTTTGATCAGAGCATTAACGCAATACTAAATTACAACCGGACACCCCCCTTCCCCCTTAAAGTTAAACCAACCGCCTTTAATATTAGGAATTATCCTTAACTTTTGAAACAGAAACAATTTTTTTGTTTTGGCATACAAACATTTTCAAAATATATTCCCTGTGATATGAAATATCACAATTTCATAATTTTTATTCGCCGTTCTGTAATTTTTATGTTACTAAGTATGCTGTTGTCATTCTTCTCCCTCGCTAGCACGCTGTCTCTCTTGGTAGCGTTTCCCCCTCTCACCCACGCTTTGCTGAGCGCCCAACAATCTTTTTTGCGCATGTGCGCAGCCTACTGCATCGTATGTTTTGGTTCAGTTTTTCGCCGATACAATGTACGGCGCGGCGTTCAAGTGTCGTTTCTACGGAATCTAAGGTTTTCTTATTTTTATTTGGCAATAATTAATTATCAAATCAATTTAATTCTTTCTTTATTTTACCTGTGTGATCTCCGTGGTGGCCATATTTATATCGGTGCAACGGCATTTTTCGTCAGAAGTATTCGAAAATTCGATCATGTAAGATCGCGGAAATTTTATTTTATCGGCGCATTCTCCGGTAACGGAGATTCGCATTTTCATGCCGAGTTTGTTCTTTAAGTTCAGTAAAGTTTTTAATAGTTAAATTTTAAGCCTTTTTAAATTTGATGCAGTGATTTTTTTAAATTAAATGATTTAAATTGTTAATAATTTATTTAAAACGAGCTTGCCAATAGAAATATCTTCTTCGTATTCTCAAGAAGTTTGGAGTACATCTTGATAAATGCCGTCAGAAAAATTAATATTTCGTCCTTCTAAAGTTAAAGACTTTCGGTTCTCATGGTACAGTGGCCAACTGGATTTATTTGGATAAAGCCTTCTATATGCTACAAAGATCTTTAATAAAGAATTTGGATTTAAAAAGCAAGAATGACTTCGTTTTCTTTCAACGGCTGTGTGTCTCCTTTTTAAAGTAAGATGAATTATTTTATTAATTTTATTATTAATCTTTAACGTTGACCAAAAAGAACTATCTCTTGAAGATTGGGGTTATTGCTTCCTTCTACAGCAATGTACTCTTTTTCCACTATTCCACTATACGAAAAATAAAATTAATAACAGCACCAATCATCGTTAGTTACATCACATTCCCGACGACTGATGTTTGTGTCAAATGTTTCTTTGTATATCACCCATGAATTTATTGCAGCTAGATCAAGTATGTTAAAAAAACATGCACATGGCATCATCTGGAGGAAGATTTCATCGAGTATTTTCGGGACATTTGATCCAAAACGTCAACGCCATACTTAGTAGAATTGGATTACCTCCAGAGTCTTCTTTTCGTTGTTTGATACATTTAAATTTTTATGCAATGAACTTAGCAAAAGAACATTTTTGTTCTTTTTGCACTAGTATGATGTTAAAGTAATACTGTCATGTGAAGTTATTTTGCTAGAATAGAGCTCATCTTTTGTTTTTCTAAAGTTATATGGCACCTCTTTTTTTGCTCTGTTTATTGTGCCTACCAAACTTGGACCATTTCTCTTCAAATTCTTTGCCAGATTCAATGTTGTAAAGAAATTGTCAGTTGTAACATTCCTTCCACTGTTATAAAAAGGTTCCATCAAACAATACACTTCATGTTCTCCAACTGTTACATGAACTGGCTGCATTTCTTCTTTTCCTAAGTATGGGAACCCATTCAGTACATACTTTGATGATAAATCAACAGCTAACCAAAAATTTTATCCCGAATTTGTCAGGTTTTTGCGGCATGTATTAAATAAATTTGCACCTTGCTTTGGTCGGAAATAACTGTTCATCAACAGTGATGGTTTCTCCAGGTTTGTAACACAATAAACAGTTTTCAATAAAATTGTTCCAAACTTCAGAAACAAGAGTGAATTTGTCATTTAGCAACTGCTGTGATCTTGTCGATTTGACATTGAATCGCAAATGTCGCATAATTTCCTTAAATCATTTTCATGATATAGTTTTGTTAAAATATTTGTTTCCCCATTTTTTAGACCACAAGGCATGGATCGAAAGTCCTTTTACATGTAAAGCACCCCAAATATGCAGTAATGAAATAAAAGTATCAAGTTCATCTAATGAAAGTTTCCAATTATTATCACCAGATCTCCATACTGCTTCATTTTCTGTGCAATGTTGTATGTGTTTCAAAATCTTTTCAGTTAGAAAAAGGTGCCAAGCACTACTTGCATTTTCAAAGTTAATTTTCCCTTTAGCGTAAGATGAGGGGCCAGTATTTTCATGTAAAACATTATGCATTGGCTGTCTTCCGGAAGTACTTCTTGCGATATGTTCTTCCATATGGTTCCATCTGTAGCTATTACGTCATCAGAATTATTTTCATCACCATTAGCCTGTTGATTATTTCTTCTTCCACGACTACTTTTCCGCCCACGATTACATCCTTGAATAACTTCTTCATTGGTTTCATTATCAGAACTAGAAGATGAAATATTATGCAGATTTTCGTTGTATTTCGAAATCAAAGCTTGAATCAGACTCGATATCATTTTCATCCTCATTTTCAGAAGCAGAATTTTCGGATGACAAATCTTGCATTGATTGCACGATTGCTTCCGCAGACAGAAAATTCCTTCTGACAGTTCTAAGAGACATTAGAATAATAATTATTATTATTACTATTCTGAAAATATTTGTTTATATAATTCTGAAACGCAAGTCACAGATCAAGTGTTGCTTCACTAATAAAACGAGCACTTATCGAGGCGTATTTCTCCCAGCGTTGCATGTGTGGAAGCAATACAGACAGGTGTTTTTCCAAGAAACCAGACTAAACCAGTTGTTCAGCACCCTTCTCCCCCCACACCTGCATTGTTTGTCTAAAAAACACCTTTACAGGAAGAAAATGATATATTTTCTGACTGCGGTCAATTTGACCGCTTCTGGCCGTTCTAGGTATATAAGTTTTTTTTTTTTTTTTTTTTTTTTTCAAAAACTAATGAACATATTTGAATGAAATTTTTTTTGTATATTACTAATGAATATTTAGGAAAAGTCACAAATTATCGCAGCAGTAGGTGAAAACAAAACAGAGTTATGTGAGACTAAAATGCGTTTGCGGTCAAAATGTCTGCTTTGGCCATTCCAGTGTTAACAGAAATTAATTTAAGGAATTCATTTAAAAGGTAATCTAACTATCAACTAAATATATGGTTATATTTATGAAATAAAACACATTACTTGACAACTGCCATCTTCTTTAGCTCCACAGTCACAGAAGAAGGACCCAAATTTTGCATATGTAACATCATGATCTTTATGGCACACTTTAGCACATATAGTACAAACTCCAACACCATCAATCATTTTACAAGTATGACAATGGTACCTATTAATTGAAAGAAATTCAACTTAAAACATCGGAATGTTTTTCATACAAATTCTTCAGACTTGTTTGCTTTTAAAATGTCATTCTTTTAATTGAAAAAACTGTACTATGAAGTGAATAAAAATTATAGAAATTACTGATTAAATATTTCCATTAAACATACCAATGCTGATTCATAAATTCCTTTTGAGTTATAGTGAAAGTACAAAGTTTGTTAAAGAGGCAATCTTCATCCTAAATGTGAGAAAATAAAAACTATAAAACATCACAAAATAGAAAAAAAAGTCATGCTTTACATTAAGTTGAATTATATATATATCGAGGCATAATCTTTATGTATGTGGTGTTCATTAGTTGTTTATGATAGTACCCAGCAAGACTAACAATATTTACAATGAAACCTATGGTCACAACCCACTCAGTGTCAGAAAAGTGTAAAACAAAATGTCCACATTGAAGTTTCAACAGTAAAAAACAGATAACAAAATCATAAGTTGTATTATCCCATGCAAATTAGAAGAAAACTCAAAGGAGATGCTCAAAGTGACGTCCAAGGGGGGCACTGACCAGTTCACACCAAATGAATGAAAGACTGGTGCACCCTTTTGTAGACTCCTGGTCCTGGTGTCGTTTTGATCTTGTCTGTTGCAAAATGGATTCTTGCTAAGTGATCAACTACAGAGTCTACTGGTGTCTCGTGCACCAAAGCTTTGATGTGCTTCTACAAGAAGAAGTCCAGTGGATTATTTATACCCGGTGAGCAGAGAGGCCACGCCACAAAGGTCCACCACATCCAATCTACCATATGGGATATTTGCCTTCATGGCATGTCAGGCCGCAATGTTAAAGTGTGCTGTAGCTTCATCATGCAAAAAATACATATCACTGTGTGGCAGCAGAGCAGATATAATGTCAGAAGTGAGGACTTGTGCTTTATATAAATCTTTTTAAGTTTTGCTATTCGAACACACTGACTGGGTTGTTACCATAGGTTCAAATGTAAATATTGTTTGTTTTGATAAATACTATCACCCATCAAATTTTTTTCAAAAATTTACGAACTCTCTGTACCTGTATCCTAAAGCAAAAAATTGTCCATGAGTAATGCAGACCAGAGGTCTGCACGGGCCGAAATTTCCAGGCCCGGCCCGAAAAAAAAAAAAAAATACTGGCCCGGCCTAGCCCGGTATAAAAGCTAAAAGTTCGGCCCGACGCGGAAAAAGTTAAAATCTCGGCCCGGCCCAAGTGAATTTCTACAAAATATTGATTTTTATGTTGATTTGGTTAAAAATTTGCCCCGTAGGAGGAGATCTAACCAAAATTTCCTATCTTAGCCTTTTTTTTCATGTTTATAATCTTCATTTTTATAGAAGTGACACAGCCTGCAATATATATTTTTTTAATATTTGTTGTATGTATGTGTTTAAGTTATCATTAATATTGTTAATCCATATTCCATGTATCGAAGTGTTAAAAATCAGAAAAATGCTATACAGTAAAATCTTCTAAGATGGAATTGCATAGGGAAGAAAAAAAAATGAGTTATCGACAATACGCCTTCTTAGTATTTGTAAATGTATTATATATTCTTTTTTTTTTACGTATTAGTATATTCATTTTGCATGGATCAACGCATTTTTCAGTTTAAGACAGGATTCCGTCATAAGCAGGTTCTTTTTCACACGTTTCACTATATTTTAATTTAGCCATATTTTAATAAGCGTATAAATCTACTATTCTTTAAAATAATAAATTTTAAAAATGTATGAATGTTTTGCAAAGATTTTTGTGCCAGGTCTTATTTTACTGACCTTCGAACAGACCAGGCCACGGCGAGACAATGATTTTCATACGGGTCAAAACCAGGACTAAAAATTTTGGGGCTAGGAAGGAAAAGACTAGGAAGAATGAAACCAGTCTCGGCTCTGTACAGAAAAAATAATTTAAGGCACGCCCTGATCCTTCAGGAAAAAAGCAAGGCCCGGCCTGGCCCGTAAAGAGTAATCACTAGGCCTGGCCCAAAACGAGTGGAGACCAGGCCCGATCCGGCCCGAGTGCCGTGAAGGAAAATAGGCCCGAGCCCGGCTCGCAGATCTCTAACGCAGACATCATATCAATGGCGCAACAATCTAAGTAAGATATTTCCTTTTTGTCGCAAATTACTTCTAAACATTGCAGGATTTAAATTTCAATACTATCGAATTGGGGAAAAAAGGCACTTTTACATGCAATTTGTTTGAAAACAATCCCAATTTACAGATTTTTTATGTTTTCCAAAATAAATTTTCAAGAATGAATTTTTTAAAAATATCTATCATGTGCAGCTTAATTATGAAGATTAACCCATTTTAATTTGAAACAATATAAATAGTTCAGCATTTGTTTCTGGCCAATATTCCAAAACAAAATTAATACTTACCCTCCCCACAAAAAACAACTCAAGTTTAATATATATGTAACAATCTAACTATGCCTTATACTAAAATAATCAGAATCAGAAAGGCTACTGTAAATAGTGAAACCTTTGGCAGTTTTTTAATTATTTTTTTTTTTTATGAAATTGTATTATATTAACTGGAATGTAGCTAATATTAAAGTATCTATATTATATAGCAAAAACGTGTCCATGAGTAACGTTGACGTCATATTGATGATGGTAATGACTGGAGCAACCAATATTACTTTTAAAAATTTATTAACTTATAAAATTAAAATTTTACAATGTTTAGACCATCAAATTGGAAAAAAAACTTAAATGCAGCTTCTTTGAAAATGGTATCTCAATTTATTGATTTTTTGTAGTTTTTAAAATAATTTTCAAGCATGAATTATTTAATATACTAGGGGGCTCTGCCCCCTACGAGCTGCGCTCGCCAACCCCCGTTCTGACACCGCATGATTTAAAAACACTCTGATTTGATCATCTCTAAAACGATTACGGAAGATTGTATTATAATTAAACAACCAGTGGCGATCTGCTGTAACAGGGTTTCCATTCATTTTCCTTTGACTGAGGGATTTTAAGGTCGAATCAACTGCTGTTGAAACAGATTACAACTGTAACTGTCACCAAAATATATGATTTAGCGCCAAACGTGCATAATCGTGGCGTCGCGTCACTTTCAGTTGACATCAGATGCGTTACATGAGTTAGTTTTTTCATCGGGGAATTTTTAATTCAACGCTTATTTGTCTTTTGATACTTCTCCATTACCCCGTCAATCAATTTTCATTAAAAAAAAAAAAAAAAAAAAAAAACTATCGTTAAACTGTAACACCAAATAAACAAATAGAAGAATTTTGACATTGGAAAGGAAATATTATTATTTACGCTGTTTTAAAATTTGCAATAATGGGTAAAAGATATGTCGAAATAAATTGATCTCTCATGAAAATATAATAATTAATTGAAATTGTTTGGAAATATTGTTTTTTTTTATCATTTTAAATGTGACGTGAATTTCCCTAGTTACTCGTATTTCTCTTTGTAATATTCACGCGCAAGTATATTTTTATTACGTCATTTTCTACATTTATTGCTTTTAACGCGTGATCATTTAAATATTATTTTAAAGTTTTATTTCTGTTTTTAATAGTCTCGTGTAAATACATTTCTTAATTGAAAGGGAATCTTATTACGTTCGCTATTTTACAAATTGGCAACGGTTCAAATAATGGAATTTATGAAATATGAAATAAATCTTCGTCAAAATAATGAAAATTTTGAATAAAAAATTGGCAACGGTTCAAATAATGGAATTTATGAAATATGAAATAAATCTTCGTCAAAATAATGAAAATTTTGAATAAAAAATTGGCAACGGTTCAAATAATGGAATTTATGAAATATGAAATAAATCTTCGTTAAAATAATGAAAATTTTGAATAAAAAATTGAAATATAACCTGAAAAAATTACTCAAATTAAAAAAGTGATTGCAGTCTGCACTCCGCAAACTTGTCAACTATATCCTTACAAATTATGGTTAAATTCCTGCGGATAGTTTTCGTTCCTATAAAACTTTTTTCAAAAAACTGTTTTGACGAACTTTGATTTTAAATATCTCTTAAAATAATTCTTAGATTTAAAAACTGTTTGCTTCAGCGTGTTTATCGAACATTTCTTTATAAAACTACCAATTTTTAAAATTTTACATGCAATAGTTTTCTAGATATTAGTCCAGAAAGACTTCAAGGCACAAAATCTTAATTGACAGCGGCGGCAGCGGTGGTTACTTTTTTTTAATATAGAGAGATATCACTTGCAGGATGATTATAAAATATTAAAACAATATAAACAGTTCAGCAGTTGTTTCTGACTAAAAATACTGAACAAAGTTAAAACTTCATCAATAAATACATAATATGAATAAAAAATACCTGACGGCTCGACCTACAGGCACAGGTAGATTTCGAAGACTCAGACCGTGGGGCGCCTGTTTGTTGGGAATTGTGGAAGAAATGACCTTTTTGCCACGATGCAGCAGTTGGAACCATCCACTTTAAAACCTAACTTGTTTGCAGGCAGAGCTGGCAGGGATTTTTTTTTGTTTTTAATTTGTTTTGCTATATTTTGGGTAGTCTCTCGTCACTCATTCTTTTAACATGGCCATACCAGATTAATTGTTTCTTTTGGAGATCGTCTAATATGGTAAGTGTTGGTCCTATAAGAAACTTGTCAATATGATATCTTGTGAATTGACGAAGTTTTGAATTTTTTTCTTCTAAAACCTCCCTTCCCCCCCCCCTTAGGGCCATTTTTAATATCATCAAAAATCTGCCATACATAAATTTTAGGCCCTTTTCCTAGAAGTAATAATAACTTAACGGATTCGATACGTATCATAATTAAGAAATTATGGTTTTAATTTCTGTTTTCACAAAAAGCCCCCCATTTCCCCCCCCCCAAGTTCAATATTGCCCATTAACGAACTTGACCGAGATTTTGTGCCCCTTGATTTTATGTATCAGTTTGTAAGATATTTATGCAGAATTATTGACGTTATCGTGTCCATAAAAAAGTGACATAGATAGATAGATAAAGTTTTGAACTGGGGGTGGTTTTGTGTTCTGGGAGTCATAAACAGCATAGATCTGCAAAATTTTTTCAAAAATTCTAACCTAGGGAGAATGCAATAAGTAGTATTTCTTACGAAATCTACCTAAAACACAAATTTACAGATACATAATCAAATTGTGCACTTAAAAACTGAAATAATCATAATCGGAAGGTAGCGAATTGGTGACTTCTTTGACTATTAATCTCAGGCATGCAGCTAATTGAGCTGAGTGAAGCAAATCTATTTTCAGGTGACTCCAATGGTTTCTTCTTTGTAACTCTAAAACTCTTCAACTGTTTGCCCAATGACTGTTTAATTCAGCACAGTGGTAGTTTCCATGGCAGTCATGGTTTTCATATAAAATCTGACAAAATTTTGTTATTGAGGAATAATTATAGATCAAAAGTGCCATGGACTTAAAGTTAAAAGTCACTATCTTTTTTTAATTTCCAAAACCCATTTTTTTTCTTCCTTGTTGCCACAAAAAGAAACTGCTTATGAACAATATCTATATTATACAACAAAAACATGTCTGGGAATAACGCTGATGTCACATTGACTATGCAACCTGAATAATAAATTTCGCTCTTTTGCAAATTTATTAACTTCTAAACATTACACAATTTCAATTTTTATACTGCCAAATAGGGAAAAGAAAGTACTTTTAAATGTAATTTGTTTGAAAACTGTATCTCAATTTACTGATATTTTATTGGTTATAAAATTATTTTCAAACAGGATTTAAAAAAAAAATATATATCAGGGGCAGCTTGCTTACGGAAGATTGACACATTTGCACTAAAACAATATAAGTAGTTGTATTTGTTTCTTGCTAATATTCCATAACAGAATTGAAACTTCATCAATAAATAAAGAAAAGAATATTAAAAGAATAAGTTAAATAAAACACAAAGTTAACAGATATGCAATCGAAATACATGCTTAAACACTGAAATAATTGATAGGATAATATATTAAGTAATGTTTAAATACAGTAGAATCTCGTTACAACGAATGTCACTTTAACGAATTTTTCAGTTTAACGAATATTATACAGATTAGGAAAAAATCCCCTATAGTTTGGCATTATAAATATATTCACTTTAACGAATTTTTCAAATTAACGAATTTATTGAAGTCTTAAAAAAAGTGCTCCTTCCAGTTTAACGAACGTCGAATTCACAAGAAAAACAATCTTTATCGAATTCCGAAAGAAAACTCCCTTTTCTTCGATATCCGGCGATCTTCAAAATTTCAGTGTATCTTGTTTTCAAGAGATGGGGAGAAATTGCTGCCCTATGTGCATATTTAAAATTAAGAAACTCTTCTTTTACATTCACATCTTATCACCTTTTTTTTAATAGTTCCTTCGGTTTGTCGTTACACTCATTTAAAAAAAAATGTAGGAAGTTCAACGAATTTATATTTGAAGTAATCCCTTATATTCGGATTTCATTTGTCGATAAATAGCTGCACCTATTAGTGAATTTCTAATCTGCAACAATTCATATTTGGAATTAGATTTTTCTCTTTTTTTAATGGTAGAAAACAGAAAATGAATCAATTTTCATTAAAAGAAAAAAAAATATTATACAAGCAGGAAGAGCTAGAAGAAGACAGGTCGATGTCGCGAAAGAATTTATGTTGCTATTTCTGCATTAGCTATTTCTACTATTATGCTATTTCTACCATTTTACTAGAAAAGGACAATACTTTGAAGCTTTCTCTGGCCTAATATGTGCTCAAACAGAAAACCAATGCAACTCTACTATCAAGCGATTATCAAGGGACTATCAAGCGATTTATGAAAATGTATACACTTGGTTTAACGGTATAAGGGGGAAAAAATGTCCACTTCAGGACCTATAGGTATAATCTTGTAAAGCCAAATATATCAACAGGCCTTGAAAATCGAAAAATTTGAAGGGAGTTCTGGTTGACTGTTTTGTTTTCGTGATAGGTATATGGCATAGCATAAAAACAAAATTCTGAAAAAGTGTTCTTACGTCGGAGAATAATTTCAATGACGATGAAATTGTTTTTGTATCGACTTCTACAAAGTGTAAGTCGCATCATAGCAATGGAAGTGGAAAAATGTAAAGGCAAGAAACAATCTAAAGTGCGGGTTTTTGGTTTATTCTGTTATAATTCCATCAGCACGAAAAAGTTAAAACACTTTCAAATCATTCTTTTGGTACATCTGAAAGCCACACTCTTTTAAAAATGTGAAGAAATTCCCATGCCATAATTAAAATAATATTTACGCCTTTATGACTAAAAAAGCTATTTTTAATTAGTTTAGGAGTATGACTGAACACATAAGCAAAATCAAATGAAAAATAACTTTGCTCAGATCATGATACTGTACACTTAGTTATAGCAAATGTTTCTAACATAAAAGTAGATTTTTAACTTCCTAACTGTACTTCAATTTTGCACCCCACACTCCTAAGCACTATTTTAAAAATGCCAAAGTGAATTTCACGCGCTGACTAATAGAAAAGTCTTTTTCTGGCATAAAAAAATTAAATTTCTGTAACAGTGAATGTAAGACAGGCAATTGATGTGATATAGGCTGTCTGGCAAAATGTATCTTCAACCACAATAAAAAACTTTAGAAGAAATTCTAGCTTTATACATTTGATCAATGAAGCACGACAGTCTGTAGAAAAGTGTAGTTATTGCATCAAATTTCCAGCTGATCTTTGGACCACAGCTACAGAATATTTTTAACTTGATTATCGTTGAATGGATGACGGAATCGCCTCATACCCTAACCTAACTACAAATGACACTGTTGAAATTTTAATAAAAGAAGGGAAAGCAAATGACAGTGCAATTGAAGATGGTAATCGATCATCCAGTACTGGAAATTGTTTTCTACGATCCTGTCTAACATTGAAACTTTTAAAAAGCATTTATCTCAGCTCCAGCAAAACAATGTGCCCAAAATATTTTATACAACGCTGAATAATATTGAAAATTTTGTTTTGAAATTTGTTTTGTCAATTTGAGAAAAAATGAAAATTTCGGACTTTTTCGTAAAACAAAATAATTAAAAGTTACATAAATGGTATATACCAGTGTGAATTTTTCAACTGTCAGGTATATAAGATATATTATTATTTCTTTATAGTTATGATTAAAATCTTCATATTTAATTAATTTAATATTTATCTTATAACAAAAGTGTTCAGAATAATATAGTGTAAAATAATTTTTTATTGACATGCATACAGAAATTTAATATAACTTTAGTAATAATATATAATTTTATTTAATCTGTATCCAAATTTAATTTTTTAAACCCGCCATATTGGAATTTCACATTAACGAATTTTTCAGAATAACGAACTTAAACGGTGGTCCCTACAAATTCGTTGTAACGAGATTTCACTGTAATTCAGCAGAGTATGACTAAGGGCAATGCAAAGCATATTAGCTGAAGTTATCCTGACTTATTACAAATAAAGTAGAAAGTAAAACTTGTCAAAGTCCAGTTCAATTTAATCTAAAAATAAACCTGAAATAACTATTAAACTACAAAGAAATACATGTAGTGATTTAAATAAGTACAAGTAGATTTAATACAAATTTATATTTATTAAAGAAACATTATTAATATAAAAACAATGGAATTTGAATGAACAATGACATTTTAAAGAAAAACAGTTTAACATATTTAACAAATTAAAGCACATAAACACGATACATCCAATTACTTTATGTATAATTTTAAGAACATATTAATTAATAAAATTAAATACACTAACTCAACTCTAAACCTTCTTTTTGTTTTTGATGCAGCATATATGAAAGAAAATGTATGAGTTAAAGCCATTTTCCAACCTGTATAAATGTGAGAAACTGCCAGGCTGGGATATCAACTAGGGGTGGCTCAGTGGCAGAGCAGTAGCACATTACACTGAAAGTCCCGGGTTCGAGTCCTGGCCTGGGTCAAATTTTCACTCATGTTGGGTTAGTGTATTTACTTGTCTGAATTAATATGTTCTTAAAATTACATTTAACAAAGGAAACAGAAAAACAAAATAGTTAACAAAATCCCCCCTTGGAATTTTATGACAACACAAGAGCACATGATTGCTTTAAGCAAATAGGTATGAGATGACCAGAGTCAGCTTTCATTTCTGTAAAGCCATAATAATCAAGAAAAACTTAATCTTTACTTGGTATAAAATAGGCTGAACACGATGATTTTATTTTAAACGAACTTCACTATAGCGAAACTTCGAAACACTGACTACTTAAATCTAGAGCATAACAAGGAAAAATGTCGAAAATATTTATATCCAGGATATTTTGCCAATAAAAAGTTCACTATGATGACCTTGAACCAATTCCCTTCTGCCTTCTAGAAATATGGAACTCTTTCGATGCAAGTCCAGCTTAAAATAGTTCAATCACTCTGAATTCAATGTTGACAATTAAAAGTAGAATATTCGCTGACAGATTAATTCATTAGCAAAGCTTAATCTCTCTCTCAAAAAAAAAAAAAAAACATCATTAAAAGAAAAATTACATTTACTGTTTCATTATGTAATAAAAGTAGGAAGAGCATAAAGTTAACAACACCATCCTGACTTCATCAATGATTTGCTACTCCATTTAAAGAGGTTAAAAGTATTCACGTCAACATTAACATGTTCACGGAAAAAGCAAGGCAAATTAAATGTGAATTGGAGTACTTTATATACTATCCAGACACACTAAAGATAACCTATTATACAATTCAAGGAACAACTATTGGCTTCCTGAGATCATGAATCAGAAGAAATGAGAGCCACGATGTAATACACATAAGCAAAACATAATGAGCTCAATTGAACGATGCCATCTTGTGGCGATCGGGAGAACTGGCTCATACACAGCAGAAAAACATTGATGAAAGTTTGATAGGAAGTAAATAAACAAAAGTGATTTAAAGTCAAGCATGTATAATAAAAGAAACTAAACAAACTTTAAAGGATATTTAAAGACATTGGGATGTATTAACAGTGAGGTAAGTGGACTTAGTTATTATTTAAATAAAGTTGAAATAAAATAGCAAGATTGAATATAGGAGATGGAGCTGGGCAGTGGTAAGTAGAGTATGATTTGACATATATAGCTCAGTCCAGAAGATTTCTTTAAAACAGGGTTGTAAAAAAAAAAAAAAAAAAAAAAAAAAAGTCAGAACCAGTCTTTTTTTTTTTTGGGGGGGGGGGGGGGGGGGGGGGGGGGGTTAATGATTTTTACATTTTGGAAGAATGGTGAACATTCACATTTTCAAATATTTGAAGTCAAGCATTAAGCAAAAATTACTTTAAGTTATTTTGTTGAAATTTAATAACATATTTTTTATTATTTTAATTTAAGCATTGCAATATTTCTATATCATCATTATAATATTTTTACATATAATAAACAATAAAAAGTGCAATTACTTATATACCTAAAAAACAATCCAAACATTTCAAATTATTATAGAATTTTTTTAATATTATAACATGTGAATGTTTATATTATAGTTAAAAACTTTATATAAACATAAGTTTTGATGCTTTTTCGAGTCCTAAGCTATTTTTTGCAGTTTAGCTTGAACAAGTCTAAATTTTGAAAATACAGTAGACTCTAAAATCTGTGAATGCCTAAAATCAGCGTATCTTTGTAGATGTAAACAGTGAAACTTACTTGTAGGAACAAATTTCAAGATGGCGCTGAAATTAGCGACAATCAATGTTTTTTTTTTTTTTTTTTTTACTAAATTTGTTAATTATGCTTTTTCGGCTATTACAGCTAATTTAATTGCTAAATAAAATTATGTTACTTTTGATTTTAATGTAAATTAGTGTATCTATAGTGAAAATTCACCATATTGTAGGTCCTGCACATTATTCACAAGGGTAAACTGTAACTGAACTGTTTATTACTTTCTTCTATCTTTACAAGAAGAAAGCATTGAATTTGTGAAAAAAATTAGACTTCTGGTTTTTGGCAGATTTATACGTTTTAGAGAGCACTGAACACGATTTTACTATTTTTATTTAGAAAATTTCTATCTGTCTGTATGTGAAAAAAATTTTGTGGGCGCTCTATCTCAAGAACTAATGCACAGAATTTAATAAAACTTTAGATCCAATGAATTTTCCTTAATCAAGATCAGTGCCTATGCCAAATTAACATATTGTAATTTTTTTATTTTTTTTTAAATACATGAATTGTAGTCATGGAATTAAGTGTGATTTAAAAAATAAACAGTGAATGCTTATAAAAGAGTTTGTTTTTTTAAAAAAAAAACTATTTTTACTTTTATGTTTATTATTCTTTTAGTTAAAAAAAGTACCGAATCTTCTCCAGCTGATTCTTCATCATCAGGTCCAATATCTTCAGCCCAATCAGAGTCCATTTCAGGATGATGAAGGTCTCTATCACAAGGAGGGGAAGCAGTTCCTGTTCTGTTTATTCCAGCAACTCTACATGAAATTGCACAAAAAGAAAGTTTACTATTAAGAAACAAAAACTATACATATCTCTATTATATACAGTGGGCAATCATTAGAGCTACCTTCAATAATTGAAGAATATGTGGAATATTTAAAGAAATACTTGACAAATTCTTCTGGAACTTCAGGGATGTAAAGAGCATATTTGATTTCAAAATTTTCAACAAAGGTTTAGTTTAAGGGCAATTAGGACACCAACAACAAATTGAATAAAAAAATATTTGCAAATAATCACCCTGTAGAATAAAAAGCTGGAAATGATCTGAAGCTGTAACAGATGACAATGTGGGTTCCTTACAACATTTGTGTTCAAATAACATGCATATTCATAAAAATATAAAAGTGGAAAAAACTTGTTTCAAATAAAGTTATGTGTACTTTAAAAATAATTAGTTAAAAGGAAATGGTTACACAATCAGAGTATACTTATACACCGGGATGCAAAATGATAGGAATGAATTGATTAAATAATAAACATAATTATATTAATCCACATATAAACCATATAAATTGATTTTATCAAACTAAATAGGAAATATAAAGAAAACATTGTAAACAATTATTATTACAATAAAATAAATTGCATTAAATTTCAAATAAAATAAATATTAATGCATAAAATAGAATTCTTCACAATGTTATGTTGTTTTAGATTAATTTTTAAATTAAATATTAACTTACAAACTAAATTTCAGTTAAAAGTAAAAAAGTGTTGATTCAATCAAATGACAAAATTTTAGCTTTGTATACATGCTCATGATTTCTACAAAGAAAAAACTTTTTATTCTTTAAAATAATGGAGGAAAGAACTTACTTGTCATTTTGATATCTTAAAGCTCCAACTATATCAGCCATATAAGACAACAAATAGCAGCATGATTCCATCATTATCTGGTGCTAGAAAAAAGTAATACCAATGAAACTTTAAATTATATACATACAATTAGGTAAATAGAAAATAGTCTTGCACAAATTACAATAAACCTTGTCAATTGCCCATGGAAATAATTATAGTTGAATCTCCATATAACGAAGTCTAAAGGGGAAAAAAAAATTCTAAATGGAAGTTCACAAAATAGAAATTTAACTGTAGTTTCACCAACCAATTTTTTTTAAGTAAAATTTGTAAATTTTTAAAAAGTAAAAAATTTTGTAAACAAATGTATGTTAATTCTCACAAAGAGACTATTTTCCTCCAAGATAATATTTCTTGCTTTATTATTTAGAAAAAACTCAAAAGTTATTTCAAAATGACTAAAAAAAAAAGTTACCCTAGGTCAGTAAAAGTCCTTTGGAAAATGTAATTTAAAAAATAATAAAATCTATGAAATAGTAATAACTAGAGTTTGACTGATTATTTGGTTTTGTTTTTCGCTCAAAATCTTAGTTTCAATGAAAATACTGCTGAATATTGATTCAGGACCAAAACTAATAACTAAACCGAAAAAATTAAAAACACCAGACCATATTTAATTTCATTTCATTTCTAAATCCGCAATCCGTTTTGAAAAATTCTAATATTAACACTTTGAAAAAAATTTGTTTCTGAAAGTCACGTGAATTTAGTTTTTACTTTCTTCTATCTGTAATAGAAGAAAGTACTATACAATCGAAATATTTTTCGAAGGATTTACACGATTTAGGAGTCAGAGATTCTGAAAAACATGTTTTTACAAAATGTCTGTCTGTCTGTGTGTATGTCCTCTTTGTATCATCGAAAAGTATATGAAGTTATGCTTCAATTGAACCAAATTTCATTTATAGGTTTTTGTTCATGGCCAGCAGGTTCCACATCAATTTGGGGATATTCTGCCAGAAGGGGAAGCTGTAATAGCGATTTTTGTGCCATTTCCATTATTGTATCATTGAAAAGTGTATGAAGTTATTCACAGAATTGAATCAAATTCATTTACAGGTTTTTGGCTATGGCCAGTGGGTTCCAGTTGCGAAAAAGTTCGTGTTAAATGTTCGGCCTTGATCCAAGGATTCCAGAGCATTTTTTGCTTTGCCTCTATCTTAAAAAATGGCTAAAATATAGCAATTTGAAATTTTAGGGTGGCTGACATTTTGAAACAATACCTCCATAAATGGGTTTAATTTATGAGTTTTAGTGAACATGGTTTCAGTAAATTTTCTTTCATTGTTGTTATCAATCGTTTCAACTCTTATATGCTTAAGACTATATTTGCTAACGTCAAATTCAGGCCAAGCTTGGCGAGAGTTGGTGAACTATCGCCAAATTTGGTGACAAAAATATGTTGCATATATGAAGCCAATGGCTATATCTGTCTAATTTGGTAATATTCTTATTCAAGTTCAATATTGACGAGAACTGGGAATGACTCTTCTGTAATCGGGTACCATGCATTTTAGCTTTGTGTTTTTCAGTAAAATTAGCTAAAATCTTAAAACCAAGCAATAGGGACTGTGCTGCAGGTACAGGTCAGAAGGACTTTTCATAGTTTAGTATAATACATCAGCTGCTCGCATCCAGGGAGCTCGATGATTCACAAGCAGCTGACGTACAGCAGAATGACGAAAAACATTGATTTTTTTTGCCGGTGCGATAGCGAACTTTGAAGCATTAACATGTATGAGTTAGAAGAAAATTTTGGGATTAGCATATCCGACTAGTTTTTTTTTTTTTTGCTATGTTTTAAAAATTTGAATCAGCTTCGGAAATCAAACTACGAACAAACCAAAAGATACCAGAGTATATCTATGTTCATTTTCTTTAAAACACAGCTTTTGGCTTTAAAAAATATGAATATTAACCCTTTCAAAAACATTTGTTTCTGTAAGTCACTTTCAATAATTCAATTTTTTTTAATATAAAAAAATGTTTAACGGTGTACCACCAGAATTTTTAATCAAAATACTTTGCATACGCTTAATGATTGTGTCCTCAGCTTTCAACAGATGCCTTTGGTTTAAAAGAAAAAACACAAATATTAACTCTTTGGAAAAAATTCATTTCTGAAAGTCACTTTTGCCAAATTTAGTTTTTTTCATTCATTTCCCATAGGATTTACAATATGCACATTTTGCTTAAAAAAAACACTTAATTTTATACAACTGTCTTGAAAATTTAATACGATAGACTAACCTTCTGGATATTGATTCAGAATAAATTTGGTTTAGAAATTTTAAGATTTAGGGAAAAAATTATGTGTTTGAAAAAAAAAAATTCCCTTAGGGTTAACACTACGTATGCTTATTTATGCTTATAACATATACTTAATTTTGCACTATTGCTCTAAACTAACATCTTAGCTGTTGTTCTAGTAAAATTTTGGTTCAGATATACAGTAAAACCCCGGTTATCCGTAAACCATGGGACCAAAGGATTTTTGGTTGATCGGCATTTCATAGCAATTTTCGGATAACCAGGAGGCTTCCTAATTTTATTCTACCAGATGACACTATTCACCCTCCTCACTTCCCCTCCCCACAGTCAGGTAACATGTCCGTGAATGCAGGTGAAGCAAGAGTCCATATTATGAGCGATTTCCCCTTCCTGTTTACGTGGTGTTTTAATTTCCTTCAAACTTTACGATGAGTAATGCTCTAATAAAGCACAAATGGGTTTTTATAAGCATGAAGAGCTCAACGCATTGAAAAGAGTTTATATTGGCCATGAACATAGAAATAGATAAGGACTTTTAACGAAATAGTATTAATATCGTGTCGTGACTTTCAAACTTAATGGCAGCTGCACGCACAGTTCTGCGCAGCCGGAGAGCATCTTTGTTGAAGTAGCGCCACCTGCAACAATAAACCGAAACTGTATATCGGATGCCCATCAGATGATGGCTGTCAAGCAGATGATTTGAAGAAGCAGACGAAATGGTGAAGTATAGAGAAACTGTCCAAAATGTATTTGAAACATTTTTCGAAGAATGGTTTTCTTCTTTGAAAGACTATTTCGTTAGAAGTCCTTATCTATTTCTATGTTTATGATGCTAGCACTTCAATATACTGAAGTACTGGAAGATGCAACAGCGTCAGATGTGTTCTTGTTTAAAATGTGGCATGATAAGGCAGCATTGAAGTAATGTGAAGTTGAAAAACAAAAAAGAAACAGAACATATTTGGTAAAGAAATGAAGTGTTGTATGTGTCTACGCAATAAAATGCCTGCGTTTACGCGATGGTCCAAATAAGTAAACTGATGCTGTTTAATTTATTTCATAAACAGCATGCTTGTTTAAAAATAAAATTTTTCACATTTAAAAAAGAGTTTTAAGGTCTTTTGGTTAAGTTGATTTTCAGATAATCAGGGTTCTACTGTAATAACAATTAAATGTAAAATAATCAGTTAGAAAAAAAAAAAAAAAAAAAAAAAAAGAGAAAAATCCTGCAGAATTTTCATGTATGAAAAATTTTTACAACTAAATACTAATATTTTAGTAGGAAAATTATTCACAGGCTTCAGTAATATTACATTTATAACTCATAAAAAATTTCAAAGCGTTTGGATGGTAAGAACTAGTTTTTTAAAATATTAAATTACTCAATATGGAAAAAAAACTTTTTAGAACTTATTTATAATTGTCATACCTGGCAACCTGGCTTTAGTACTCTTTATGCAAAAGATTGATTTTTAATTCTATTTTTGCAACTTGTTTTTTTCTAATCTAAGAAATGAAATTGTATCAATGTATGTCATGTGATGGAGTAAGCATGCTTTATAAAAGTTTTCTTTAAGAAAAATTACTCTTCAAATGAAAATTTTAACTATCTATTGTTCTTGTTGTTGTCTTAAAGTAGTAATTAAACAAATTTGCTAGATTAAAAGACTTCAAAATAGATGTTGACCCACAGCCCAGTGGTTAGCATGCTAGTACACCTAGAAAAAGCAAGCCTGACTTTTTATTGTTTTTTTAATACATGTTTTTGAATCATTGATAGCCATTAATTGTTCTTTAAATTAATTATGGTTTTATTTTCCTTTGACTTTTTAGATAATTTAAGAAAGCTCTAACTCAATATATATTCTTCTGTCTCCAGTTTATTGATACCATCTAAATAACTACATTGAATGATATATATATATATATATATATATATATATATATATATACACACACACATACACAAATAAAATGCATTATATAAAAAAAATTACCTTTCCTCCAGATATATTTTGTTCTAATTTTTCTAAGACATCCTTCTGCGCAAGGTACATTTTGCTGTTACATGGAAGAGAGAGAGAAAAAAATTATCCATAAGAGAACAGAATTTTCAAGAAGTAAGAAATGAGTTAATTGCTCAGGGTTGGCGGCTTGATTTTTCCCAACTAAAAAACACCCAGGAGAGTTTTTTCAAACAAACCCACTTGAAAAAAAATCTAAATTGCACTTATCTATATTGTTGCAATAAAATAACAAATAGAGCAAAAAAATTAAAAAAAAAATTATAGTTTTAAAGATTTTAAACTTTGCAGACAGTGGTGGTGGGGTAAGCAAAAGGTGGGAATGAAATTACAGGAGGGCGGGATTTAGATGAAATTTATAGTATAGATTTTTTTATTGTTACAATAAATTAACAAATAGAGCAGAAAAGTTTTAAAACAAAAAGTTTTAAAGATTTTAAACTTTGGGTTTTTTTGGGGGAAGAGGAGAGAATTTAAATAAATTTTAATGAAATTTATATGATCCATTGAGCAGAAAAAGTTTTAAAGATTTTAAACTTTGGGCAATGTGTGTAGGGGAGGGGGGAAACAGTAAAATCTTCTAAGACAGAACTGCATAGAAGAGAAGAAAAAATACGTTATAGACAGGTTCCCTTCTTAGCAGGTACATCATCTGTTGTAAATGTATTATATTTTTGCATGGGTCAAGATATTTTTCAGTTTAAGACAGGTTTCCATCACATACATGCTCCTTCTCTGAGGTTTTAATGTACTTTAATTTTTTGTGTTCACAAATGCATGTTCTTAAAAAAAATTTTTAATTGTAGAATAATGACAATTAAAAAATATTTGTATTTTTTGCAAACATTGTTTGGCCAGGCCTCATTTTATTGATTGTTGCACGGGCCAGGCCAGTTCTGACAAATAAGGGTTTTCATACAGGTTGGGTCATGCCCGGGATAAACTCTTAGCTTTTAAACTGGGCAAGGGCCAGGCTAAACTTTTAGCTTTTAACCCCTTCATGACAACAGTCACATATACGTGATGCATAAGGTGATCAGAATCCTTGATTATTCCCACAAGTTATTTTTAATTGTAAGCTTTGCCTTATTTAATCAGAGCATTTCTGAGATTTAATTATGCTAAAATTTCTGTTTTGAAAAACCGGCAATAAAAGATTAAAATTCTGTAAAACACCCTCATCATAAAGAGGTTAAACTGGGTCAGGCCTAAAATTTAAGCCTCTGCACATCTTTAGAAAGATTGAAATTCAGACCAGAGTCTGACGAATGCAAATTGGCACAGGCTTCAGGCCAAGCCCGTGCAGACTTCTAGCATGTGCAAAACTTACTGGTAATTGAGTTCTTGAACAATCCTTTATCTAACAATTTCAAAGTTCTTTTAATTGGAACAATTGGCTCTAACTTATCCATATATATCGTTTGTAGTTATCAAATTCGATCAACATGTAAAGAGGAAGAATGGTTGGTCAACAGTTTTTATATAAAATGTTTTTGACATTTTTGTTCAACAACAGAAATTCTATGGTCTAAAATTTTTCTCAATAACTGTGTTACATAACCTACTTATTTGACTAATTTCATCATTCTATGAAGTACTTAAGAATTTCAATGATCACCAGTGAGTGAAGGAAAAGTTCTTTTTTCAGATTCATATATTTTGAAAAGTATTAAAAGAAGAAAGATGACATCCAGGAACAGAGTTCAATTTGTTTATACGAATATGTGAAAAAAAGGAGGAAAACTCTGTAGCTCTCTCCAAAACGAAGTTAAGAGGGGCTGAAAAGTATGCTGAATCAGTTCAGGAAAAAGTAGTACAGCTGTGCGAATTTGGTGAATGCACTGCCATGGTCCCAGATACTTGTATGTTTGGAACAACAGCCAAAAATGGATTGTCAGATTAATGAAATAATTGAAATCAGATAAGGACAATGTCTGATTACGAATCAAGCAAAACACTAAAGAATAAGCAAAAATGTGAATACTTTTGCTCTTTTTAATTATCCAATTTTATATACAGTCCTGGAAAAGAAAAATGAAAAACCCCTTACTAACTCTATTGAAAATCATTGCATATAAATGAGACTTACCAACATGGCACCAGTCACATTTTTATTTGCAGCAGAGTTTGTAAAGGGTGGTACCCTTTTTTACCGGACTGTACATGAACAATGCTGTTTAGTTCTTGCATTTATTTCACAGAGCAACAATTAATAATATAGTATAAACTAGATAAAAATAAATAAGTACCATCTCTCAAGCCATAGTGGAGTGGTCTCGAACAATTCCATATGACCAGAACCTGATCCAGCTCCAGATAAGATAGCCATAACAACCATCAGCTCAGAGAATCCAATGCCTTCAGATGCAGGAGATAAGATTTGTGATCCCAAAGGAATCATTGCAGACAAGAAAGTATGAGCAACCTTCTCACTGACAGCACTAGAAATATGAATGACTTCAATAAGAGCATGGAAACGCAAATATACAGGGCGATTCCAAATTCATGGTACAAACTTTAAGGGTTGGTATAGGACGCTGTAACAAACAAAATCCATTTATATAATAAAAAACACAGGGCGTCCCTCTTCAATCTGAAGTCGCATTTTCGTACATAACTTTAACAGTAGTGAAGATACTTTAACAAAATCCTTACAATAAATAGGCTTACAATTCATATAAAATGAGTCTGTTGCAAATTTTGTTAAAATATCTTCACTATTGTTAAAGTTATGAACAAAAACCTGACTTTGGATTGGAGGGAGATGCCCTGTATTTTTGACTATATAAATGGATTTTTGACCCTCATTTCCTATACAATAAATGATTTTTACAGTGTCCAGTATCAACCCACTGTAAAAATCATTTATTGTAAAAGAAACCAGGGTCAAAATTAAAGGGCGACTCACTTCAATCCAAAGCCGCATTTTCGTTCATAACTAACAGCAGTGAAGATATTTTAATAAAATTCACAACAGACTCGTCTTTGTATGAATTGTAAGCATATTGTAAGATTTTCGTTAAAGTATCTTCACTACTGTTAAAGTGATGTACGAAAACGAGACTTCGGATTGGAGGGAGATGCCCTGTATTTTTTACTATATAAATGGATTTCTGACCCCGGTTTCCTATACAAAAATTGCTTGTTACAGCATCTTGTACCAACCCTTAAAGTTTGTACCATGAATTTGAAATCACCCTGTATGTAACAAATTTTTACATTAAAGATAAAGTTAAGAGATATTACAAATAATAACTAATATTAAAAGAAAATAGAGACATCCCAAATTCAAAGAAAAAAATGCCTTTAGATTACACCTGCATACCTGTTTTGTTTCACAATGTAAGATGTTAAACTTTGTAAAAGAAGTCTATTTTCTTGTACATTATTGCCTTCTTCAATCTGAAAAATATATTATTCTGGTAAGTTCACAGGTTAATGCGAAACTAAAGAGACAAGTAGGATAATCATACATATCATGTCAATTGGTTAAGGGAAAAATCGTGAATTTCAATCAAATAGTCGCGAAAAATATCGCAAATTTACACAATCGTCTGCGGGAAAAAAATTTTTATATTATTGACCCAACATGAGAAGACACCTGTCATTCATATGTGATGTAGCCAAAAACGATCTAATTAACATTGAATCGGTGTAGAGCAGAAATAGGAAGGTTACCATATTTCTCAGCTTTGAGACATTTTGGCATTATTTATTTATTTATTGTTGACTTCATAGGAGAATTCTGCATTGAGATGGCTAATATGTTATATAAATTATGTTACATTGTTTAAAATTATTACAATAATAATGATAATTAACAATTTTTATTTTAAGTATATTTTATTAAAAACTTTATTCAAAAAATACATTTATTTTAAGATCAAAGAAACAACTGTATAAAACAAAATAAAATTTTGCTCTTTGCTTTTCTGAACTTGCGAACGACAAACTAATAAAAGAAAGTATTATAATTTATATGAAAATCCAAAATTACAGAAAAAATAAATACACAAATGTATTTCAAAAATTAATGTAACAATGTAAATGTGGATTCGATAAACTAAAGAAGAATATGCATACAGTTTAATTTTAAGGAGATTCCCCCAAAAATATTTTTCCCTGCTGAACAATGTGAAATTTTCGAAAACATTTTAAAACATAAAAGCATTATACTTGCAGCATGGTTATTGAAGTGATTTGTAATTCAACAGTTTTTTTATAAATGAATTACATCTTGAATTATAAGCGATTGTTATCTCAGGATGCCAGCTTTTTTTCCTTCTTGTGCAGTCTGGAAATTCAGTTCAAAATGCGAGCCTTGATGAATTTTCAGAAGATAGTTAATCAATAAAAGCATCAGCCAATTTGGTAAGTTTGGGAACAAAAATCAAAAAATATTTCAGAATGTAGCCAATTTTGATTTCAGAACAGTCTTAATGTAAAATTCATCCTTAATTTACCTTTTATTATTTATTTTTGCAATAACATTTTTTAAGTCTATTTTTAGTTCTATGGAAATGTGCACTGACAGAAAAAGAATCTAGAGAGGGACAAGATTATAGAATAGATGCGTCTGTAGTCTGCAGTCTAGACCATGTTTTTTAAAATGACTAATATAAACATGAAATAAGTTAAATTAAGAAATACACAAGAGAAGAGGGGGTAGGGGGAGTGCTCAGACAAAAAATTCTTATTTCTTTTTTGTCTTAGTGTTTAATTATTTTATATGTCACTTGCAAAAAACAAATTTTACTAATTTTTTTCATCTACCTGTGCGTAAAATTTTCAGACAATGCAATTCAAATTCCATAAAACTTTCAGCCAGGCGTTTATGCAGGTGTTTTAGTTACTCTGGATTAGCCAAAGCTTCTTTATTCTCTTAAGGTAGTTAGTTCTCAAATTTTATACTCAACAACACGAAAGTTTCTGACACATTTCTAAATGTTAAAGGCATAAAATTGGCAGGCCTGACTATGGAAGTGACTTGAAATTGAATAGTTTTTCATTTTTTAATAAATAAATTATTTATTGAGTTATATGTCACGTGATGACATTTTTTCCCCTTTTCCGCGCTGGCGAGTTGGGGATTCAGTTCAAAAGGTCACCTTTGACAGTATTTACTGAAAGGAATTTCTGCCTTTACTGAAAAATGGAAAATGTCATTTGATTATAGTTTCTGAATAAGAACACCTGTCAATTTCATGCATTTCTGAACAAAAATTTATTAAAAAATGTGTCAGAAAGTAGCTCTTTTGGATTTGAGAAAAATCTTAGTAGTATTGAGGGATACTGTAGTGGCAGCCCGCTTCTGTGCCTGACATAAGGGAAGGAAAAGGTTCTGAGTATTTGCTTCTGTTTAAAAAAAAACTTTGTTTACAATTAATCTTTCTTTAGAGTCAATTATTTTCCCTTTGAGGACATGTTTGATAATAAAATAACAATTTGTTTTGAAAAAAAAAAGTTTATTTATAAAAGATAAATTTTTAAAAGATAAATTAAAAAAGATAATTTAAAAAAGATAAATTCTAGACAGTGAGAAAAGTAAAACACAGCTAGCCAAAGGCAGGAAAACAGCTTTTTGTAAAGAGACACAAAAATTATTGGTGCAAAACTTATTTAATTGCAACCTCTTATTCTTTGTAGTGAATAGTCAACACTGAAAAGACCGGGTGGTTATTTTCACCATCCGATTTCAACTAGCATACCTTCCATAAAATAATCTTCTAAAAGAAGGTGTTTCCCAAGTGTCAACTCATAATGTGTCAATAATATCATAAAATGATCTGGGAAAAAAAAATAATTCTTAAAATTTGTCAAATGATTGCAGAAAAAAATCGTGAACTTCATTGAACAATCGTGGAAAAAATTCGCTAATAACATAGCTAAAATAAATATGAGTAAAAAAATACAATACCTGAGTTGTTGAACCAAATATAACTTTGCTTAACCACTGCTGAAGTGTGGCACTGTCAACTTTACCCAATTTGCTCATTTTGCACAAAGAAGCACAAAGTTTTTCCAGAGTCTTATCACCAGGATTTTTTTCCTCTAAAATATATATATATGTACAAAATTTGTAAGTTCAAATCATATAAATTTAGTTAAATTCATATTGAAACATAAAGGCAAAAAATATTTAAAAAGCAAAGAATTACTTTGTTGGAATAATTTGCTGAAAAATTTTAATACTCTAGTTCCATACACGGGGCTTAAGTTGCTATTGGCAGCAGACAGAAGTATATTCACCATATCTATAAAATAAAAATAAGAAAATTAAAAAAAAAATAATAATAATAACACACAAAACATATTTCAGAGAAGTAACAACGTACCATTGTCACTATCATCAGTGAAGAAGCTTTCCATAGCTTTTTTGCCAGCACTTTTATCTAGCAAGCCTTCCATGAATTTTAAACATTCATGCAAAATACGTTCATCAACATCACTAGCATAAAAGAAAAGAACATAAAACAATAAAACAGCTTGCTAATAAGTTAAAATGCATGCATTATATTTATATGGGAACAACAACAAAAAATTACGTTTTGCAAGTGCTGAATCTGTAATTTTTAAGTGCAATTGTATTAGATTTTGGGCAATCAATGATTGATTATGGTGGGCATCTGCTAAGCTTTTAACATTGAGTAATGCCGACTATATTTTCCTTCTGCGGTAAATACTGAAATTCTTCTGTCTGCCAAGACAGCTCTGTTTATTGTGGAGCTCAGTGGTGCAAAAATTAAGAAGTAAATTCAATGTTTTCAAATGACAAGATTACTCAATATTATTAAACAGCTAGAAATCAGACTACAATGAAGTAGGGTGTGATATTTTCCCATATCCCAGCTGAGTTACGTTACTATTGACCTCAGGAGTTGTCGGGTCAGATCAAACGAAACGATCGATTCCCGATGCTGAATGGCGTGGACATTTTAAGAACAATAACCGAGACTGCCTGGCACCTAGTCCGACACTAACGGATTGATTACTCTCCTTGTGAGGTCGCAGATGGAGAGATTCCCAGAGACTTTCGGACGCCAAGGGAAGTCCTTTAAAATCTGGGAATGAGAACCAGAGATCCACTACGATAGGCTGCCGTAAGTTTAAGAGGCCGGGAGGAACCTGCCCCCGCCCCCCTTTTTTTCGGAGGCGAGAGGAAGAAGAGAAGACGAGAGGAGATGGTTCTTCGGAGGCAAAAGGGTAGGACGTGACCCTGAAAAAGCAGAGTCTGGCAGTGAAGCGAGAGCGAAGTGAAACGGAGGAGCGATCCGTCTCGATCACCCAAGGACACCCTGTCCTGTTTAATTTGTATCACCGAATACAGAGAACGGAAATTAAGTTTGGAACGAGACTGTCTGGTGTAGAGACCTAAGGAGAAAGGAGAGACTTAAAGACTATCGCATGGTTTATAATCACCGCATTTCACGCACTCCTTAATTTATGTTAATACCGAAATCTATTGGAGGAATGTTTTGTAAGTTGATGTTACAAATAAAAGAAATATTTCTTTTAAAAATCAGCTATAGTAATTACTCCGGTTAGCCACAGCTACCAGTTCGAATTTTATAAATCCCGCCGGAGTTTTTACAGATGGTGGCAGCTTCAAGGGATTTAAAGTGGTGAAAGAAACGTGCGTGACAAAGTTTGATAAATTCGGGGCAGAGTAGGACAACTCGCCGAATTTCTTCAGAATCTACACCAGCCGTTGGGAACCTGAATCTACATACCGAATCGGGGCAGAGCAGGACAACTCGCCGAATTCGTACAGAATCCTGTGATAGAGAGACAGATTCCGCTGAATCGAGGAAGATCCACCGACCCCAAAGTGACCCGCCAAAACCAAGGCAGAGACCCGAGCTGATCTGAAACTGCATCCGCTGAACCAGAAACCAGAAGCATCCGAACTTTCCTGACAGTGTGGAGAGAAAAGAAAGCAGAATCACCGCCGAGAATTGCAGACAGAGCTATACCCAGGTGAGCACTTGTTTTATTCTCAGTGGAGGCTTAGTGTGTATATTTTTAATTTTGGACAGGAAGCAATTTTTCTTTAATTATTTGTGTTCGGTAATATAAGTAAAAATTTTAAATATTAATTACCAACAGATGTTTTTGTGTGTTGAAGGTAAATTAAAAGTGTAACAAACTTTAAATTCATCTTGTTTCTAGTAATTGAAAAATTCTTTTAATCTTTTTAATTAAAAATTTTTTTGTTTGGTGAAATGCAAATTATGTTAATTGTATTTTTCGGCCGAAATTTTTAATGTGCTCTCTTATTTTGAAGATTGCTAAGGAATTAAATTTTGAATTTAAAGAAGTTGTAAGATTAAGTTGAAGTCTATTAGTAATTCAGTTAAGTTAAAGTAACATATATGTTTTTTTTTGGCAAATTGTAGCCTATATGTGGAATTGGTTTGCTTGAAATTCAAAATTTTAAAAATCTGTGACCTGCGATCAAAATTTCATGAATATTGATTGTATTTTGTGTCAAGCAGAAACTACTGTATTTATTTTTATGTTGTTTTGGGGGTGAAAAAAATTGTGTAATTTTTTTTTATTGCATTTATGTGCGGGAAATTGGAATTAAATTGTGTTAGAATTTAAAATTAGTGATTATGGCAGGCATATCGGGATTTCGAAAATGCGATCTGCAAACCCTTGCGATAGAATTTGAAGTAGAGGTTTTGTCAAATGATACAATTCCTAAATTGGTTAAAAAGATAACGGAGGCCCCCGATTATGATGAGACTATGGCGTTAAACCAATTAAAGTTGATTGAAGAAGACCGTGTAGAGAGATCAAAATTGGAAAAAGATAAAATTGAGAAAGAACATGAGCTCGCGAGAATTAGGGCCGAACGGGAAAATGATACTTTAACGTTATCATCTAGTCAAATAGAAAGGGAACCTAAAATTCTGTTAAAAAATGTGTTACCTAAATTTGAAATGGGAAAATCGGAGATTTCCTTATATCTCAACTTATTTGAGAGACAGGCATTAAAAGCGCAATTAGATAAGTCGCAATGGGTAACAAATTTGCTAGGTTTACTTCCTATAGAATTGACAGAAGTTATTCTTAGAGAACCACCAGACGAAACGGACAATTTTGATTTTGTGAAGGGAAATTACTCGAAAGGTTTAAAATTAGTGCAGAAGACTTCCGAATCAAATTCGTAACAACACCACGGTCCGAAGAAAAAAATTGGAAAGATTTTTCGTATGAAATTACGAATTATTTCGACCAATGGTTAAGCGGTATTCAGGTGTCCGAATTTAATCAACTTAGGGACCTGATAATTACTGACCAGATCAAACGGAAAGTGCCCTCTGAAATTAGACAGCATTTTATTGACTCTTGGAGTACAATAATTAAACCATTGGATCTGACCCAAAAACTTGATCATTATGAGGCGGTCAGAAGAACGGAGAGAAAACAAGCTCCCCCTAAAAACCCAAATAATGGAAAATCGTTTGAGAGGAATAGATTCACCGATAAACCGAAAGTGGAACAAAAGGGGCTTGAAGTAAAAAGAAACTGGCGTGATCGGGATGAACAAAAAAATAGGGACGAGATTTTTGAACGGAGAAGAGGTATGTCCTGTTTTATTTGTAATAGCCCCGACCATCTCCGATACTCTTGCCCAGAACTAAAAAGGATAAATGATAAACCCGAAATAGTGTGTCAACTGGCAGACTTGAACGATTTAGATGAGAGTTTCGATCCCTATCTAAGCAAAGGGATGGTAAATGGGAAAGAAATGAAAATTTTTAGAGACACGGCTACGTCGCTAGATTTAATTAGTGCCAACCAGGTGACCCGAGAACAATACACAGGGAGAGTCGTGTGGGTAAAGCAACCGTTACAAAATGATTTAAAATGTCTACCCCTCGCAGAAATAGAGCTTAATCTGTGTGATTTAGGAAAAAGAGTTAGGACTTACGCAGGTATTGTCGATGCAGACATAGAAATGGATTATTATTTATTGGGAAGCAAAACACAAAATTTGCTAGACAGAATGAAACCGAAATTCGCGACGACCCCGATCCGCACGACACCCAAATCAAGGATGAAGGAAGAGGGTTATAAAGAAAGAGCGAGGGTGTTTTATTTAAGGAATGAAATCCGGGAAAGTAAGCATGGGGAAAAAAATAAAGACACAGTCTTAAAACGAAAGGAAGATTTTAGGTTTAAATCTTCGGGACAGAAAACAACAAAAGGGGTAAACAGTTATTGTGCGTTAGGAAGGAAGCGAAAAACGGTTTTCAGTTCTGATTGTTTAGAAACCCCAGGATACATATCGCCGCATAACGAAATAAAAGGCAGCGAGGTTAAACAGTCGAAAAACGACGCCGGAAATGATTTCCGACTAATTAGAGATTGTGGAAAAAGGCAGGATATTCGCAGATCGTTAGGTTATCGGCCAGGTATACCGAATTCCACATGTAGACTGTTTAAGTAGAAATGAATGAATAACATTCCACTCAGTAATTTTGTATATAGTTTTTAATTTTGTAATTGAAATAATTGTGTATTTGAATCATGCAATGAATACTGAAATTTAATTTAACGATGTGAGACTGTAGAGTGTATTGTAAACTTGTGAATAATAATGTTTAAGGTAAGCCTCTATTGAGAATTAACTTGTGTATTGGGTATGTATGGAAGGCTAGCGCACCAGTAATGATGTAAGATTTTCCAAATGCTTGAAAAATCTCAACTGCTGGAGGGGGTAATGCTGTGATATTTTCCCATATCCCAGCTGAGTTACGTTACTATTGACCTCAGGAGTTGTCGGGTCAGATCAAACGAAACGATCGATTCCCGATGCTGAATGGCGTGGACATTTTAAGAACAATAACCGAGACTGCCTGGCACCTAGTCCGACACTAACGGATTGATTACTCTCCTTGTGAGGTCGCAGATGGAGAGATTCCCAGAGACTTTCGGACGCCAAGGGAAGTCCTTTAAAATCTGGGAATGAGAACCAGAGATCCACTACGATAGGCTGCCGTAAGTTTAAGAGGCCGGGAGGAACCTGCCCCCGCCCCCCTTTTTTTCGGAGGCGAGAGGAAGAAGAGAAGACGAGAGGAGATGGTTCTTCGGAGGCAAAAGGGTAGGACGTGACCCTGAAAAAGCAGAGTCTGGCAGTGAAGCGAGAGCGAAGTGAAACGGAGGAGCGATCCGTCTCGATCACCCAAGGACACCCTGTCCTGTTTAATTTGTATCACCGAATACAGAGAACGGAAATTAAGTTTGGAACGAGACTGTCTGGTGTAGAGACCTAAGGAGAAAGGAGAGACTTAAAGACTATCGCATGGTTTATAATCACCGCATCTCACGCACTCCTTAATTTATGTTAATACCGAAATCTATCGGAGGAATGTTTTGTAAGTTGATGTTACAAATAAAAGAAATATTTCTTTTAAAAATCAGCTATAGTAATTACTCCGGTTAGCCACAGCTACCAGTTCGAATTTTATAAATCCCGCCGCAGTTTTTACAAGGGCATTTCAATAGATGTCTCGAAAGTGAAAGACAATTGTTCTTTCCTTAAAGTGAAAGGAAATTAAAAACACACAGAGTTATCCAAACTTTTGATTATCCAAAACAACCTCCCGTTCTGAGTAGTTGGGAGTACTCAGCATTCTAGTGTAAACATTAACCTTAACTTACAAATATGTAATAAATAACGTGTAATAAAATAACATTTTTATCTATATTAAAAATTAAAAATCTAAAAGAAATATTGTCATAGAAAAATAGAGTAAAAAAATAAAGCAATTTTTTAAAATTATTAATGAGAAAAATTACTTTAGTAAACAATGCTATTGCAGTGATTAGTATGAAACTACATTTTTTATTTTTTATTTTATTTTTTTAATAGAATGATTTTTTAAAATGTTATAACACACTTTAAAGATTATATATTGTTGAATCAAAAGCTATTTACAGAAATGAAATGAATTTTATTTATTTAATTTCAAAATTATTTTACCTTTCTTTACTTGAATGGTTAATTAGTAAATCGTAACTTTGGGTGAGAACTTCAAAGTAATTAAATGAAAGGTAATCATCTCCATCTGGAGCACCAATCAATCTTTCCAAAGCTAATGTTGTCTAAAAAAGATAAAAAAATTAATAATAAAAAAAAAACATTTTTTAATAACATATGAATAATGCAAAAATTAAAAAAGGAAAAGTATTTCTTTCAGCTAAGAAAAAAAATATATACAGTAAAAAGGCATTTATAATCCTCAAATTTTGAACTAGAAGACAAATTTTTTTTATATCATCTTAAAACTAGAACTGGGTAACTCAAAATTTGAGTTTATTGTAGATTAATATAATTTCATAAATAATTTGCTTGATAAAACTTGGTTATTCAAACAAGGAACACATTCGTGAAATAATTCCGGTTACAATGCTTTAGTCCACTAGAGTAAAGTTTGTCCTTTACGATTTTTGAACTTTTAGTGATTTTTAGATGTTTAGATGAACTTTTAGGGATTTTTAGATTATTTTTATAAATTTTGCGGCAATTTTTCCACATTAGTAAATTTTTTGAAATATTTTTTTTCAAGTCACTGAAAGGGGACTAAGGGGACCAAAACACATAAAAGACCTTTTTCTAAAAAGGAGACCATTTAGGAGGCCTGAGTTATGCCAGCCGGAATGAATATAATATCTATAAACATACAATATCATACTATATAGTTATATATAAACACATCTGAAATTGCCTTTAATTTGACAACTATAAAATATTAAACTATGCAGTTACAATACAGAAAAAAAAATGTTACTGTAATTAATACTATTGGTGATATTGCTGGCATACTGTATGTGAGAAATTCTCACATTGTTTGTTTTCAGCATTTACTCCCACGATCTTTTGCCGATGTCTCGCCAACTCGTATGATATGCTTTATGATCTTTTTCTCCATTGCATCTTTCTCCTGCCCGCATATTTTTGGCGATAGCACTGGCGACGTTCGGTCTTTTGTGACCTCATACGTTTCTCTCAGTGCGTACATTTTCAATCAACAGCATGGTGTTTGTTGTGTAGCAAATAGAAGTAGTTCTAGTTTCGCTTTTTGGGATGCTATTCATTTATTTAATTACTGTTGCCTTTGAAATTTAATCAATTAAATTGAACATACCTTTCAATTCGCTTCCCCATAGCTATGCATAAATATTTTGGCTGTTTAATTCTAAAGCAGTTTAGTTTTGATGGGAGTGTTGAAAGGATGTTGTGTAATTTTTTTTAAAATAATTTTATTTTGCCATTTTCTTTTAAGTATTCTTCAAATATATAGTTCTTTGAAAATTTTGCAAGGATTTAATATGGTGACTTGAGTTTGTGAATTTTAAAAACATTCGATAGTGATCAAGAAAGAAATCTTATTTCCTTCCCAACATTTTTTCCTGAATAAAGACTATTTGGAATTCAAGAATTTGTCATTTCTGTCTCCATCTCAAGATGTATTTCTGAAAGTAAGATCATTTTATATTTTCTTTATCTCAGTGACTGTTAAAAGAATGAACTTAAATATTTATTTAAGGGGTTGTTGCCTCCATATCTGCAAAATTAATGATTTTCACAATTGCAAGTACTACACATATGCAATCATGCCAAACTCCGATAAATAATTCATGTCGCACTGTATCTACCTGGCACAGATAATACATGATTAAGGGTAGTAAGACAACATATTCTTCATTAAATGATTATTGAAGACAGGACTGGGTTTTTGCCGGCAGAAAGTGGTTTTTGCCGTGCCAGTGGCAGAAAGTGGTTATAACCGGTTTTAACCGGCAGAAACTGGCAACAACTGGCAGAAACACATTTCGTGACATAATCTGAGACTTTTATAGTTGTATTAAATCCTTAAGTACATTTTATTCAGGATAAATAACAAATGGAATATTGTGGATATTTTTAATTAAAAAATAAATTTGTATTAGAGAAAATGAGTAATGTAACAGATAAAATTTTTGTTATAATATGGTTGTGTAATTTTATGTATAAACAATTATTAGAGTATTTAAAATTCAGAATAGAAAACTATATCCAATACTTATTTTAAATTAAATGCTGAAAAGAAAAGAGAAATAATCAATACTTACTCAAAACTTACTTTTCTGTAATTTAACATAATAATTTAATGATAACTGTTAAAAATCTTTCTCACAGAAATGTTACACAGCTCCAAATCAAAAAACTAGACTAATTAATTCCATTTGTATTTGGAATTGCATTTAGCTTTATTTCACTGTAGTACAATTAAAAAAGAACATTGGTGGATGTTTTAATACATGTTAAGGCATGTTATTAAAGAAAATTAAAACTGTAAAATATTAAATTTTGAGTGAATATTTTATTTTTGTAAAATTATTTTCCTTATTCAAAATATTAGAATACTAAAATAGGTGGTTCAAAAAATTAGAATACAAAAATAGGTGTTTCAAAAAATTAGAATGCTTATGAATTTTCCTGATTTGTTCAGATTGGTTGCATAAAATTATCTTCTGCGGGACTTCTTAATTTATAAAAATGCTTTGCATCATCATTGTTTTCATTTTGTGTAAAACATAGGCCATTCGTTTGACATAAAAGAGTTTACAAAGCATCGTATTATTGATTTGCATAAAGAAGGTCATAATCAGCAATATTTCGCCAGTTACTTAAAATGTTCTCAACCAAGTGTTAGTAGAGCAATAAAGCAGTATTCTAACGATGGACTTTTTGAAAACAAGCATTTAAATAGTGGCCGAAAGCCAAAAACTACTCAGAGAGATGATAGAAAGCTAAAGAGTATTGCTAAAATTTGTGCTGTTATAAAATGTAAAGGTGATGCTACAAAATATTAAACAATAACTATGTTTCCTCTTTTTAAACACATATTATTTACAATGCATTATTCTAATATTTTGAACCAGGTAAATGGTTATTCTACTATTTTGATTTTTTCCACGTGTGAATAATTATTTTAATTTTTGTATTTCTTTTAATTTTAATGCTAAAAGATTCAACAAACTATGTAGATTCTTACTGTAGATTAAAATATAATAGAATTTTTTGTAAATTTCTTTTTTTTTTTTTCTTTTTTAACTTTTAAATAGAAATTCAACTGTAAATAATATTAATAGTTAAGCTTGTACAGCAACAGATTACCATTATGAAAATTTCTGTTTTTCAAGTAAAAGAAAATTAGTATTATATAAACAAAGTATATTTATATGATCCTTTTGAAGCTTTTTGCTACTTTGAATAACATTCATAATCTTTAGTTTTAATTTTTAATTTAATTGTTTATATATCAAATACATGTGTGAATTATGAATCATTGCAGTTAAAGTTCTTCCAATTATTATTTCTTAGTTTCTGCCAGTTTTTGCCGCTTACTGGCAGAAACTAGTTTCTGCCATGCCGGTTTTAACCGGTTATAACCACTGGTTTTAACCACCCCGGCAGAAACTTGCCAGCCCTGATTGAAGATGGACTACCCATATCTTTTTCTTTACATAGATTTAAAAATTAGATTGTAAATAAATTTAATTTTAATTGAAATTATTCTAAAAAGCAAAACCTGCTGTTTTGTTCGCATAGTTGTTGAAATATGTCAAGTGGTGTTAGTTTTTTAATAGAGGAAATCATACTGCTAAGGATAATTCAAAAATTGCTAATTAAGCCACATTTTGAGTAAACTTCATTCTTATACTTCATTAGGTGAATTTTAGAGTGTGTTTTTTGCCTCTGCACACTTTTAACTTTCGAAATTTTAGAAACTTATGTCTCCCTAAAATAACAGCTATGTCAAATTTAAAGCTTTTATCCCTAACAATTTCAGATAAAACATATTTAGAATGTTTTTAAAACATTTTCTGCTCATTTCACCCTTTTAAATTTTGAATTGTTTAGAAACTATTCTTAGCAAGCACACACATCTTATAAATAACCACCATGACAAATTTCAAGTTTATAGCTTCAGCAATATCACAAAAACTGCAATTTTAGAACTTTTTTGCTTCTGCATTGTAAAAACTGTTCTGTGCAAGCATTTACATCTGAAAAATAACAGACATGTCAAATTTTAAATTTCTATCCTAAACAATTCTAAATAAACTATAATTTAGAACATTTTTCGCTTATTTCATACCTTAAAATTTTGAATTTTTAATAAACTGTTTATACCAGCATCTGCATCTTAAAAGTAACCTCTATAATAAATTTCAAGTTTCTAACCGTAACAATTTCAACTACTGTTCAGCCAGTTTCGCACATCAATCTGACGCTTTCTGTAATTCTTGTATCAATTCACCAAATGCATTAGTTATTGTCTGCTTTCCTTCCTGTAAAATGTTTTGCATATACTCATTCCTATTCATTGAAACTTTTAAAATTAGGTTTTGTTCTCGTTTGGATTCGGCAAACACAACTGTAACGATTGAACATGAGTTTTTTTGCCCCATTTTTATTAGATTTGGGTTTGTTTGTATATCACCAATAGAAATACAACTCTCTCTGTATGTAACGATAAAAAGAAATGGTACCGGGGGTGAATTAAAATTACATTAAAATTTAGAGAATTACTTGAAAGTGGGGGGAAAGTAAAAGAGAGGGGGGAATGTTTAAAATTTGGAATATCAAAAAGGAGAAGAATTTGAGATTTTTGAAGAAGAGCCAGTGATCAAAATAATTATTATAAGTATAGTGGTAATACATGGAAATATAGATTAAAAGAAAGTTCATGGCGAAATAACATAAAATATGTCTTACCTGATTCAAAATAATACATACATCAAATGTACGTATCTCCTATGCTGAAATACACACTTAAATTATAACAAAGATGTGCCTGATAATATGTAAGATATATTTTATTTATGTTACTGTAGATAAATCTTAATTAGAGTTGGTATTATAATGTATTCATATTATTTGTTATAAATATCTAACCAACGAGTCCTAAAAAGATTCCATTTATTGAATTATCATTTAATTAATTTAATTATCATTTAATCATTGAATTCTTAATCATATCTTTACTTTAAATTTAAGGCACATAAAAATATATCTTGAAATTAGTGTATATAAATCACACAACTAAAATAAATAAAACAAATAAATATTTCAACAGAATTATATTTATTGTATGATATTATTAATCATCATAATAAAGAAATCTGCGCAGACCCCTATCAAGAACTTAATTAATACAATATTTAAATAGTATGACAATCATATTTTCTGAAAATACTTTCACAAGTCAGGCTAACATCAAACTAAATCGTTGCATCGCTACAATGGAAAAAGGATTTTCTTCAAACAATATTCTCCAATAATTCAGAATTGTTCAAATGAACGTCTTAAACCATATCCACCAATGAATAGAATTGTTCCAAAATGAACGTCCTACTTAAATCTCAATTGTGCTGAAGGAAGTCCACAGAGTTGCATAAATACATATGCTAATTAATCGCTTATCTCTGGTACATATTTGCACATATCACTCCGTGCTGTATTCATATTGGAATATAAAATAAAATAGCAACATACCAGAGTACACTCCAATGAGAACCTATTACGCAAACATCGTACTTAGATTAGCAAACCACGCTCATTCACGTGAGCTTAGCGTCATCGTAACATAACGGCACGGCATTCCGCATCTTCACGATCTACGGCACTCTGCATCATCACGAACTGTGGCATCCGGATCACATAGTTGATAAGCAGACTTGTGAAGGCTCAAATAAACCACGTATCATACAGAATTCTTTGGGATTCTTATATTTATAATGCTTTATAATTTTAATTAATAAGTTATTATTTACATGGCTATATCGGACGAGAACCCGTTTAGTCCCCGCCCGATATGCCTAAAATTTCGTAGACGCGGACAAAACTACGTCCGATCGTCTTGAAGATTTTTTAGGAAGAGAGAGAGATAACGCTCAGATCATCCCGAATTCAAAGTATCGGCGGGAAACTCGAGCCGTTAAAAGGCCAGTTAAAATATCTCAACCGCTGGAACTGAAGACTTCCACCAATCAAAAAAAAGTATACGTGATCGGGTTAATCGCAATTAACCGATGCTGTGTTCAAAATCCCCGAACGGGTGGATGTCGCTGAAGCAGTGATCCGTAAGTCAATGACCTCAGCAGCCACCCAGACACGCTAGGATGAAAGGAATTTTAACTGAGAGGCCAAAAAGGGGGATTCTTCCTTTGTAGACTAAACAGAAACGTTAGATAAGATATTGAAAAAGGAAGATGCAGAAATATTATGAATGTAATAGTATTTTATAAAGGACTATCTTTTAAAGTGAAAATTGAATAATAATATTAGAAATAAATAATTTAAAATGATTTAAATTAGGACTTAATAAAATATTGAGTTTAAAATATTTAAATTGCAAAAGATTTAAATTAAAGATATTTAAATTTTAAAATAGAATTAATACACAGCCGTCGCGTAACATTTTCCTTCCCCGAATGGAAAAAAAAATGAAGAAAAAAAAATTTTTAGCCTATGGAGTCAAACCAGCGAAAAATTATACAAAAATCCTAAAAGTATCCCTGAACCAAGCGTATAACCATTGCTTCTGGTGCGGGATATCTAAAGCTGTAAATACACTATAAAACACAATATACAAAAATAGGAAACACTAAACATCAACATCTACGATATTATATATCTTAGGATAAATCGTATACCATACTTTACTTGGTATATAAAATTTATAAACATAAACACAAACAACACCTATATACAAAACAATTGCAGACGTCTGACTTTTAATACATAAAACTATGCAACAAATGATTATCAGGTAAGAAAAAAAAATTTCACCATGAAGAGTAAAGAGAACATCCAAGACTTCAAGAGTACAGATAAAAAGGTAGGTGACATTTGGTTTAGTTAAAGTAAATAAAATATGAGAATATAACAACAATAGTATATAGATTGCATAGACTTGAAATTAACATAACAGATTGAATTGCATATCTTTTAAACAAATCAAGTATTTGATAATAAATATATATATGTATATAGATTGCTCTCAATGAAAATATTTATAAAATTTAAAGTTATATCATCAGGAAATATTTTTTTAAATAGTACATGTCTTTTAAACATGTTTAATTTATTATATAATGATTATAGTCATTGTTTTAAACTAAAATTTCAGTGAGGAGATGCTGAGGAAAAAAAATCAACAAAACTGAGACAATTATATAATTAAATTACTATTAAGCATTGTGTCGTTCAAAACACGTAAGGAAGTTTCCTCATAACATTGAACTGACAACAATGGCCAAAAGATGACATGATTTCCAAAAAAAATTTTCCTATCTACTTCATATCCAAATCTTTCTTTCTATATACACTATCCTCTATATACAACAACCACCAATTCTGTGCATCATCTTCAGAGTCTCACATAAACCATATAGGCATGTGCATTCGAGACAAAAAAAAATGACCATGTTAAAAAAAATAAATCTCACTTATAATCTTTCCATTATTAAAGCTCACATAAATCACAAGGCTGCACCGTGAAGGATTGACAGAGGGAGAAGAATCTGGGATTCCTCTTTTAAATTCCCATATAGACTGAGATTGACCTTCTGTGTGTACTGCCCATAATTCTAGCAAACAAATAATAGAGACCTGCGCATCTATTGAGATTTATCCACCAAAAAAATTTGGTCAAGCTTAAGCAAAACCTTAAAAAAAAAAATGGTGAAATTTCCACAATTTGATAAATACTCATCTGCGACATCATGAGAGAGCGAGAGAGCCTGTGGTGAATTTAAAAAAATAAGAAATCATGCTCTTTTCTAAATATCAAAATCAAATTTCATTTCATATATCTTTGATATTTCATTTCAATGTATTATTTTTCATTTTTCATTTCATAATTTTATTTTTCATATTATTTCATTTCATATATTTTTATTTTTCATTTTCAATTTTATTTTGTCTCAAATCAATAAGTATTTATAATAATATATGATCATTTGATGTTAAATGGGCCCATGATCATTTAAAAGTTTTGTTTTTGATAATTTAAAGTTATTCCCCAGCACATAATTTACAGATTTATGACAGATTGATGCTCTTTTAATGTGACTATAAAAACTAGAGAGAATATGTCAACCAAATGGAAAACATAACACTGCAAAATGATATAAAATTTTTAAAAATAAACAAAAAATAAATTTAGACTATAGCAAATAAATAAAATTTTGAAAAATAAGATTATGCCAATATACAATTATCCTGCGTAAGCTATACCGGTGAGTGTATGAGGCATTTTGCTCATTGTGACACATCTCATTGATTCCGGCCAGAAAGATTAATTTCTTAAGCTTCGGGTTAATACGAAATTAAAAAAAATAGCTATCGACAACCCCTAGGAAAATTAATATATGACAAAATAGGTAAATTTAGAATAAATTATTGCGTACAAAAATTTTGCCAGAATTTCTTCCTGCCTGAGTAAAACTCAAAGTCACTAGCCTACTAAACTTTTTGGACGTTTAAGCAGAAATAGATACACAAAATTTTCAAATGAAGTTTAAATTAAATTGGGAGGGTAAATAAAATTTTTGCTATAGTGAAATAAAATTTAAGGGAGAGGGTAAGGTGTCACAAGAGCTGATAAGAAGACATTTTTGTAGAAGCAATTTCATAACTCTTATAAATAATAGCAATATGAATTTGTAAAATTGAATATATAAAATTTTATAATGTATTACGAAAGTAATGATAAAAATTTCCAAAGCAGCAGAGTTAAAATAGGCATAGTAAAATTTCAAATTCTAAAACAATAAGGAAATTGTTATGGCGATAGGCCTTAGCATCATTTCATAATACCATCAAGGGTATTAATCAAAAAATAAAATGATTAGTAGCAACAGAATTAATATAAACGTAAAAAGATCAATTGAAGTTGATAAATTAAGACATATAATGGATGAAATCAAAATAACTTAAATCAATTATGAATGTGAATAAACAACATGATGAATAGCTCCTGAGGTAATGTGTGATAGCTAGTCACACACACACTACAAGGGCATTTACATAGATATCAAATGCAAATTTTTTATGTCAAACCCGTTGTATAAGTAGTTGCTACTTACTATTGCAAAATTTTAAAATAAAATGTGCATAAATATAAATTTAGGAATTAACTCATTACTCGCAGACCAAAAGTAAAAACAGAAACTAAAAATTTTATAAAACTGTCTCAAAACACAAACTAAAAATAATATCAGAAACGAAAAATCCTACTGAATCAGTGACATCGATTCATACATTCAGAAGTTCCAATTGATAAAATATGTAGTCAGTGAAAAGAATCAGTAAATAAAATAAAATAATGATTTTTATAAGTTATTGTAAATATTTTTATTAATCAATTTATAGTAAATGCTGCAGATAATAAATTTGTTTATTTAAAACAGAGTAATTTGAAGAAGTATAAATATTTAATAAGAGAATCAAAAGCATTCATAAAATGTAAATATTTTAAAAAGTAATTTGTCAAATTTAATATAAAATTGTTGATGAATATATAGAGAGTTATCTTTATCAAAGAGAGTCAATAATCAAGGTTGTTCTAATAATTAAATTATATTGTAATTATTGTATAAATCTTGATAATAGAAATTTGTAAAGAATATAACTTCATATTTAAAATATGAGAATGTAAATAAATTTGATAACATTCTTAATCATTAAATGAATCATCAATACCAAGTTACGAAGAGCATAAAATGCATTATGAATTAACATGAAATTAGATAAAGTTCTTATCAGTAAAATGATAGTTGTCAACCCAATATAGAAGTATTTAATACTTAAATATATATAATCTGTGATAAAGTATAGAATATGCATAGTTATGAAACATAGTAAATAAGAAACATAATTGGCCAGATTATGTGTTCTAAGAAATATATTGCATTTTGTAAAAATAATAAATAGATACCAATAAACAAAACAATTTCATTCCTGAATGATGTAAATCAAAAAAAATTGCGGATGTATTCAGATTTTCAGAAACCACAAAAGTTCGTATTAAAACTAATCAATTGGTTGCTCTAAAAATAAATAGCCACACAAAATATTTATTTAATAAATAAATCAGGAAACTCATAAAGTTTGTAAAATTTAATATCATATTGCAAAAAATATATATATATTTTATATGACTAAGTGTCATATTTAATTAATAACATAATAATAAATAAATCTTTGTTTATAGATTGTAAGTAATATTCTAAATAATAACAGTCAACACTAGAAAACCAAAAAAAGATTTGAAGTCTTGGAATGTCTAAAAGATATTAGAAAACTGCTGTGACCGAATAAACCAGAAAGAAATCCGTCGGAGGGGGGGGGGGGGGGGGGACACGAGAAACGAAAGTACGTTAAATTCAAAAAGTGGGGAAGTTCTTTGGTTTGGAAGGCACCATAAATGTAACGATAAAAAGAAATGGTACCGGGGGTGAATTAAAATTACATTAAAATTTAGAGAATTACTTGAAAGTGGGGGGAAAGTAAAAGAGAGGGGGGAATGTTTAAAATTTGGAATATCAAAAAGGAGAAGAATTTGAGATTTTTGAAGAAGAGCCAGTGATCAAAATAATTATTATAAGTATAGTGGTAATACATGGAAATATAGATTAAAAGAAAGTTCATGGCGAAATAACATAAAATATGTCTTACCTGATTCAAAATAATACATACATCAAATGTACGTATCTCCTATGCTGAAATACACACTTAAATTATAACAAAGATGTGCCTGATAATATGTAAGATATATTTTATTTATGTTACTGTAGATAAATCTTAATTAGAGTTGGTATTATAATGTATTCATATTATTTGTTATAAATATCTAACCAACGAGTCCTAAAAAGATTCCATTTATTGAATTATCATTTAATTAATTTAATTATCATTTAATCATTGAATTCTTAATCATATCTTTACTTTAAATTTAAGGCACATAAAAATATATCTTGAAATTAGTGTATATAAATCACACAACTAAAATAAATAAAACAAATAAATATTTCAACAGAATTATATTTATTGTATGATATTATTAATCATCATAATAAAGAAATCTGCGCAGACCCCTATCAAGAACTTAATTAATACAATATTTAAATAGTATGACAATCATATTTTCTGAAAATACTTTCACAAGTCAGGCTAACATCAAACTAAATCGTTGCATCGCTACAATGGAAAAAGGATTTTCTTCAAACAATATTCTCCAATAATTCAGAATTGTTCAAATGAACGTCTTAAACCATATCCACCAATGAATAGAATTGTTCCAAAATGAACGTCCTACTCAAATCTCAATTGTGCTGAAGGAAGTCCACAGAGTTGCATAAATACATATGCTAATTAATCGCTTATCTCTGGTACATATTTGCACATATCACTCCGTGCTGTATTCATATTGGAATATAAAATAAAATAGCAACATACCAGAGTACACTCCAATGAGAACCTATTACGCAAACATCGTACTTAGATTAGCAAACCACGCTCATTCACGTGAGCTTAGCGTCATCGTAACATAACGGCACGGCATTCCGCATCTTCACGATCTACGGCACTCTGCATCATCACGAACTGTGGCATCCGGATCACATAGTTGATAAGCAGACTTGTGAAGGCTCAAATAAACCACGTATCATACAGAATTCTTTGGGATTCTTATATTTATAATGCTTTATAATTTTAATTAATAAGTTATTATTTACATGGCTATATCGGACGAGAACCCGTTTAGTCCCGCCCGATATGCCTAAAATTTCGTAGACGCGGACAAAACTACGTCCGATCGTCTTGAAGATTTTTTAGGAAGAGAGAGAGATAACGCTCAGATTATCCCGAATTCAAAGTATCGGCGGGAAACTCGAGCCGTTAAAAGGCCAGTTAAAATATCTCAACCGCTGGAACTGAAGACTTCCACCAATCAAAAACTAGTCGTTGGGGGACACCGTAATACTTACCCATCATGGATATGCATAATGTAAAATATTAAAATAAAAATGTGTAAACTACTTATAAAGTGCATTGCAATTCGAATAAAATCGTGGCTTGATGACGTCATAAACTTTAAAGGCTCGATTACTGAATTGCTTGAAAGAAACATTCTTATAACTCCAAAAATAATAATCCTATTAACTAGCGGTTTATTGCATCTGATTAAGCGTCGAATTTCCAATTAAAATATATCTTTGAAGTGAAATTTGGATGAAATACAGGGTCATGAAAAATCGAAGAGTGTGGAAAATAGGATTCCAAATATCTCGGCAACTAATTATCCGATCGACTTCATGCTTTATGCAAAATTTATGTTTTTTTATTGTCTTTTATATTCATTTCTTAAAATAAACAATTTCAAAAATTTTTATATACCTTTCATCAGAACGAATATTTCGAGAGTCCGAAAAAAATTGTTCCGGTTAATCGAGGTTATTGAAATGAAAAAGGCTTCTTCCCATTATTACATACTAAGTACATACCAAATTGCAAGCCTCTATCTCAATTTTTTCGGGAGATAGAGCGTTTACAGACACACAGACACACACACAGACACACAGACGGACGGCAAAATTTTTTTTCTAAAAATATGTTTTTCGGAATCTCCAGTGTCTGAAACGTGTAAATCCGTCAAAAAAAAAATTTCGATTTTCAAAACGATTACAAGACTTACCCTATACTACGTATGATGGGTAACTAAAAAGTATACGCGATCAGGTTAATCGCAATTAACCGATGCTGTGTTCAAAATCCCCGAACGGGTGGATGTCGCTGAAGCAGTGATCCGTAAGTCAATGACCTCAGCAGCCACCCAGACACGCTAGGATGAAAGGAATTTTAACTGAGAGGCCAAAAAGGGGGATTCTTCCTTTGTAGACTAAACAGAAACGTTAGATAAGATATTGAAAAAGGAAGATGCAGAAATATTATGAATGTAATAGTATTTTATAAAGGACTATCTTTTAAAGTGAAAATTGAATAATAATATTAGAAATAAATAATTTAAAATGATTTAAATTAGGACTTAATAAAATATTGAGTTTAAAATATTTAAATTGCAAAAGATTTAAATTAAAGATATTTAAATTTTAAAATAGAATTAATACACAGCCGTCGCGTAACACTGTATATAATATTATATTATATATATGGTTTTTATCGGCATATTTTATTTATACAATAATTATCAAAAGTATGCAAAAGCATATCAAATCCGCTAGTTTATAAATGTAAGTTTTGAGATTTATTACGTAACTGTGAATTTACGTAAGTCGGGGAGTGCCTGTATATGATTTATAGAATTTATACACACCACATAGTATACAAAAATTTAGTTTAAAATGGATGTCATAACTGAAAATGCATTTCCAACAATTATCTTTAATAGACAATACTTCGGATACTGTATTGTACCTGAACAATTTTATGTATCCCTGTTGCCATGCACATCATATTCTATAGCAAGCATCTTGTAGTAAACCTCAGTAATGTATATGAATTTCATCATGTTTAAAATCGTGCAAAGTAATTTAAAATACTCTGCAAACAATTTTTCCCTGTAGACCATTATACAGGGTGTTCCGTTAAAGAGGTCCAATATTAATAGGGGTAATAGAGGAGATCACATGGAGCATAAATCAGTATATAAAGCCTGGTCGGATCTCAATAGTTTTCAAGTTACAGCAAATAGAATGAAAATTCGGAAAATTGTAAAAGAACCCTCATTGCTAAACTATCGATAATGCTACATAAAAACGAAGCACATATTTAGAAAGAGCAAAAAAAAACCTACAAAATGACATCAATTGTATTAAAATAGCAATATTTATTGACGAGTTACAAGCCCTGAAACAGTGAAAAAAGTACGAAATCCAATATACATCAAAATAGTTAATCGTTAATTCCAAAAAGACAACTCTAGCTACAACAAGGAAAATGTAGTAAAATTTGGTCCATTCCGAAAACTTTCGAAAAAGCTTACAATGAACCATATCGGTTTAATTGTGTGAGAGAAATTAATCAGTTTCTTAGTTACAACTCTGCTTTCTTTGACACTAGCAAAGGTTAAACTCCGCCCATCACGATTGGAAACACCGCCTTTTTAATTACTCTCAACTATACATTTTCGATCATGCTTCTTCTGAGATGCAACATTTTTAATTATTCAAGAGTTGAATGAACCAAAATAACTTTACAATAATAGTCTACATTTTAAAGTGGTCTTTTATTGATATAAAGCTTAAGTTAAATTCCTTAAAATTAAACTGGTGGTGAAAATTCGGAAATAATTAAAAATATTGCGATTTGTAACTATGCAAGAAGTTTCAGTACATGTTTTACATGGACAATTATTGTATGTATATGTGCATCATAATTTATGATAGGAAATAATAATAACAAATAGCATAATAATTTTATTAATTATAAATTTAAAAAAGACACTAAATTTTAAATTAATTCATACAAACTTTGTAATTTAAAATTTGAGTACACCACAGTCTGTGACTTACAAAATACTGTGCCAAAAAGTGTTGAAAATAAAAGAAAAATGACAAATAAAGAATTACATTCCACGTACTTTATGACATATGTGAAGCATAGTCTTCTGGCCTGCGCTGCACAGTTCAATGTCGGAAGGCAGACGAACGGACATTATTATAATAGGTGTTCGAAGTTGCGCCCATTAACAGAATCGCACAGCCGACAGCGACGTCGTAAAGATTGGCGAACACGCCGAAAAACTCCGACGGAGTTGGGAATGTCTCCTGCAGCGACAACGATTCGCGCTAGTAAATCCTCCGGTGTATCCACAGGCGTTTCATACACCAGCGATTTAAGGTGCCCCCAAACAAAAAAGTCTAACGGATTGAGGTCTGGAGAGCGTGCAGGCCAAGCAACAGGTCCACTGCGTCCAATCCATTTCCCAGGATATGTTGAATTGAGGTGATTGCGAACACCTATGAAAAAATGTGCCGGTGCGCCATCGTGCATAAACCACATATTGTGGCGCAATGTTGCTGGCACATTTTGCAGTAACTGCGGTAAGATATCCCGTAGGAAAACCAAGTACGTACTGCCATTGAGTACATCTGGGAGTAAATATGGTCCTATGAGATAATCGCCGAGGACACCTGCCCATATGTTCACACTGAACTTTTGTTGTGCGTTCGACGGGAAAACAGTGTGCGGATTTGTATATGACCATGTGTGCATATTGTGCGTGTTTACCACGCCCTCTCTCGTAAATGTTGCTTCATCAGTAAATAAAATATTTTCCAGAAATTGTGGATTATTTTCTGTTACATTAAGCAACCAGCGTACGAATTCTGTCCGCTGAGCACAATCTGTTACTGATAACAGTTGTACCCGCTGCATATGAAAGGGGTGCATGTTTTCTGCACGCAGAACACGCCACACACTTTGGTGAGAAACACCGACTTCAGACGCAGCAGCTCGTGTACTCGTGGAGGGGTTATCTTTAAAAATATTCAGTACATCTTCTTCCATTGCAGGTGTTCGTACATGTCGAGGTTTCCCTGCATCAATGCTTGCTGTATTAAACGATCCAGTCTCCCGTAATCGTCTATCGATTTTTATGAAGAGTTTCGAACTTGGGCAACGTCTCCTTGGAAATTGCTCACGGTACATGCGCTGTGCTAGACATGCATTTCCATGAGCTTGCCCGTACATCAGATGCATGTCCGCATATTCTTCGTTAGAGTATTCCGGCATAATTATTATACATCAACTTACTACAATCCCACTTACAACAGCCTCCCTTTAACATAACGCCCACTGATGACTGCTGTTTTATTACACTTTTCTTCCTATACACATAGAAAATTTGCATAAAAAGTACTACTTCATCATCCTGAAAGTTCATGGAGGAAACGCAGCAGTCACGGAGTTTGCTTTAAGACAAGGCGAGAGCTGCACAATATGTCATTCACTTGACCAGACTGAATAATGAAAGGGTATTGATAGAGGTTGATCAGAAATGTATAATTGAAAGATATTAAAACGGGGTGTTTACAATCGTCATGGGTGGAGTTTCGCTCTTTCCGAGCGTGCAACAGTACAGAGTTGTAACTAGGGAACTGCTTGATTTCTCCCATACAATTAAACTGATATGGTTTATTGTCAGCTTCTTCGAAAACTTTCGGAATGGACCAAATTTTATAACATTTTCCTTGATGTAGGTAGAGTTGCATTTTTGGAATTAACGATTAACTATTTTGCTAAATATTTGATTTTGTATTTTTTCACTGTTTCAGAGCTTGTAACTCGCCATTAATTCTCAATATTCTAAAACAACTTATGTCATTTCGTAGGATTTTTTCTGCTCTTTCTAAATATGTGCTTCGTTTTTATGCAGCATTATCGATAGTTTAGCAATGAGGGTTTTTTTACAAATTTCCGATTTTTCATTCTATTTGCTGTAACTTGAAAATTATTGAGATCCGGCCAGGCATTATATACTGATTTATGCTCCGTGTGATCTCCTCTATTACCCCTATTAATATTGGACCCCTTTAACGGAACACCCTGTATAACAGAATTTTTTTGTGCGACCCTGTAAATGAAAATTGCTCTGCACACCATATTCTACAGAAAACATGTTTTATTAATATAATGTATCTCAGAAATTCATATCAATTTCATTATGTTTGTAACAGTGTAACATTATTAAAATAGATCACTAAAGATTTTCTCCCACAGATCATAATAACAGAATTCTTTTGAGTGCTCCTGTAAACTAATTGTAAGTACTACACATAACATATTCTAAAGTAACCTTCTTGCAGTGAATCTCAATACATAGAATTCTGATTACGTTTCAAATAGTGTAACACCATTAAAATACACTACAAATGATCCCCCCCCCCCCATAGACTATAATATAATGGAACACTTTTGAGTACTCTTGTATATGAACTGCACTTCATTTTAAACACTGAACCTGCCATAGCAAACCTCAATAACATATATTAATTACATGGCAATACAAGTATATTTACATGATTTAGAGTTGAGACAGACAGACAAACCGAATTCATAAACATTTTTCAACTATGTTGGAAAGTGTTAAAAATAAGTAAATGTGAATATGAGAATAACTTATAGGAACAATTCTACTATTTATCTTCACATATGATATAACTAACAAATCAAATAAGAAAATATCTGAATTTAACAACAAAATACTGCTAATTAGTAACAGAGCAATAATACAAAACATTCAAAAGAATTCTATTGAATACAAAAAATCTAATGAAACAAAACTAAATAATTGACAATTTAAATATAATTTTTGACTGAGAAACAAAATTTTAGAATATTAATTTTACTTTTCAAAATTTCCTTTCAACCCAGACATAAAATGTTTTAGAATTATTATGAATTTTAAAACCAACTAGGGGATTGAATTTAGGCCTCCAAGGTTAAAAAAACATAAATGAAAACCAATTTTTTACTAAAAAAAAAAAAAAATAAAAATTCTAACAGATTTTTTCTTTAAATATAATATTTTAGATTATTCATAAGCCAAAACCCACCAAAAACCATTTTAATATGAAAAATATATTAAAATAACATTTTGAAATTTATTAAAAGTTATACTTTTGTATTAGCCACATGCCAGGAGTTAATTGTAAAAGAAATCACCAACGATCAGTACTTACAGCAGCCCTTTTGATTCTGAAAATTTCATAGGTTTAAGTGCATAGTTCGATTCCATGTTAGTTAAATTTGTGTTAAAATTATAGTATCTTATTTATTTATTGATGAAGTTTTAATTTCGTTTAGGAATATTAGCTGGAAAGAAATGTTGAACAATTTATATTGTTTTAAATACAAACGGGTGAATCTTTCGTAATTGGGTTGCACACAATAAAAGTAGATTTTAAAAAAATCATGCTTGAAAATTATTTAAAAAAACATAAAAAATTAGTAAATTGAGATACAGTTTCCTAACAAATTGCATTCGAAAAAACATTTTTTCCCTATTTGACAGTATAAAAATTAAAATTATGCGATGTTTAGAAGTTAATTTTTTTTTTATATTAATAAAGGATTAACATTTAAATTCTCCTGTTAATTATACAGATCCTGTTACAAAAAGAAGACCCGATAAAATCCGAAAAAAAATAAAAAAAACCCAATGAGTTAGGTTTTTTTTTTTTTTTTAAAAGAAAAAACATGTGTATAAGAGTGTGATCCCTTCTCCAGGCTGACTAAATTCCTTGGCATTTCCATGTTTTCCAGGTATGTGACTATCCTGTCTTAGTCACTAAAATAACCATAAAAAAAGAAAGACTTAAGAGCCTACATCAGTCATGCGAAAAAACACGCAAGCTAATGTTAAGTCTTTGGGAAGGTTCTTGGCAGATTTCTCGCTCGCATTGTAATATTTTTAAATGATGTTTTTTGCATAGGATAGCTGAGGTCGATCTCTAACGTTGTTAGTTTTTACTTTTTCAATTTTTGTTCCAGTTTTTTTTATATAAGGGTACTTTCACTAACAGAACCGGTTCCAAAATTGAAAATGTCCACTTATAAAAAAACTGTCATCAAAATAAAAAAAAGTAAAAACTAACAACGTTAGAGATCGACCTCAGCTATCCTATGCAAAAAAAAAAATCATTTAAAAATATTAAAATGCGAGCGAGAAATCTGCCAAGAACCTTCCCATAGACTTAACATTAGCTTGAGCGTTTCTTCGTGTGACTAGCGTAGGCTCTTAAGTGGTTAAAAATCATAAAGATTACTGAGAATCCGTAATGAACACATTTCTGATACTTTTTAATTTACTGAAGTTGTTATTGCAGTTTTAAAAGAATAATATAAAGTGTCAGAGTAATAAATATTATTGGTAAAAGAAAAAATAAAAGGATTGGAACTTACATAGTCACTTAATGCTTCAGTGGTTGCGTCCAACAATAATGGTAGCATAACTCTGATCATTTCTTTTGAACTGTTGTTTTCAGGGCACCATCTGTGGTATAAAGTAATAAAAAAATGACTAAAAATAAATAAGTAAATAAAAACACTGCAGAACAACTGTCTAACCAGTTTTATTATTTTGAAATTGTGCAAAAAGATTATAAGGTTAAATGTACCAATAATGGGAATCTAATTATCATTAAATATATATTGTTTTAGCCTAGTCCTAACATTAATCTATCAGAATATATATTTAAAGTTTCAAAACATAATTCTAGGAAAACTGATAAATGCTACCTTCCTCATTGTTCAAGTAGTGGCCACAGTAAAATTTTGATGCACCAGTAGTGGGACCTCAGAAGGAAGCCACTCAAGTCTTGATACAGAAATTTCAATTTGTTTTATAGTTCTAAAACTAAATATACCCAACAATGAAAATGTATTTAGAAGCTTAGATGGTTCAATTAAATAATTTCATGAGTAAAACTGCAGACCAGGAGCCTCAGCTTCAGTTTTGCAAATCGTTTTAATTTTGATCTCACTTTACATAATATTGAATGTTCTACAATCTGCAATGAAATTTTTTTAGGTTATATACAATACAGGATGTCCTTTCTTATCATTGACAAATAGGTAATTCCTAAGCCGCTAGTTTAAGAGGTATAGTTCTAACTGCAGAAATACTTCAATTGTTTTTCTTCATTATATAAAAATCCATTTACGTCAAAATAGTTAATTATTTTTTTTCTGAGTTACGAAATTAAAAATTTTACAGTTTCTGAGTCCTATAAGTTATATTTTGAAAACTTTCCGGTGCTCTAACAATTTAAACAGTGAAAATACCCATTTTCTATGACCAAAACGTACCAAGTTATGAAACATTGAATTGTATGAATTTTCAACATTTTCTGACACTAAAAATGTATTTGGCCCGTTTTTAGTGCTGAATCTGACCCTGTTTTCATAATCTCAATTACGCTGGCTTATAATCTAGTCTGAGCATGGTACACAAAAAGAGTTCACAACTCATAAGACGAAATCATGTAGTATTGAAGAGTTTGTCATTCAGATTTCCGGATATCAGGCATAAAAAAAGCACCACTGCACAGATAATATAAAAATTTGATTTTCACAATAGACAAATTCTTTTCAATTTCCATGGATATGTTGCTATTCGTTATCCTATGTGTTCAGCTTTAAAAAGACTAAGGCAGAAAATAACATTTTTAGCATAAAAATACTTTATTTCCATAAGTTTTTAACAAAACTTTTCCTGACAGATTGTTAATTAAAATTAATAGAAAATAAATCGAAATATTTTCAACATTCTATAAAAATTACAATGCATAAATACTTGCTGCAATTCAGTGTATCATCCATAGATATTTTCATAATTATAAAAGGTGCAATTCCTATGAATTTTTTTAAAAATATCACTTTTAGTGATTTCCATGCTAAGTTTGAGCGAGAACGAGCAGTACGATTTTGTACAGATGCAATACAGCTTTTTAAGTTAATATAAGGGTTATACAACTACTTTGAATATTATATTGAGAGATGAAATATATTGGAATAACTTTTTGATTCTGCAAGTATGATACTGAAATTATTATCAACAACTTAGTGGTGTGGACGCAAGAATGCTTGTAAGAGTTAGAAGCCAAATTGAAAAATAATGCAATTGCATTAAGAACAAGTAATATAAAAACTTTTTTTTTAAGTCAATTCCTACTTAGGTCAAATAGAAAATTTTTTCCAGCGATCTACACGCTTCGCCACCGACGGTATTTATTCCTAAATTTATATCCTGCTAAATATCTTACATAAGAGAATTTTTTTAAATGTATTAAAAATTAAATAAAAAAATAAATAGCTAAAATACCAAAAATTAATAGCTCGAAAAGTATTTCTCACAAAATTGTTAGACAAACTGCGTTAGAAAGTTAAAAAAATTGTATTTTTCTTGATATCAATTTAAAATCTAATGATTATGCCGTTTTTCAAATATTGAATTTCAAAAATTACCAAAATTCACAATAAAGTGCCATAGCGATGTTACAGTTAACGATAACAGTTTTTTTCAAATATTAATTAATTAATTAAATTTTATTATTCAATTTTAGTTTTATACTTCATTTCTGTTCAAAAGTACAGACTCACACCACATTTATAGTCTCCTTCGCCCACGAGCCACCTGATCTTCGTCCATGAACAGACCCATTATCTTTTTACGTGTGAAGGTGAGACTATAAATATGGAGTGAGTCTATACTTTTGAACAGAAATGAAATATAAAATTAAAATTAATTAATTAAATTTAATTAATGAATTAATATTTGAAAAAACTGTATTAACATCAATTGTCATCCAGTACAAGTTTAAAAAAATTTATTTGAACTTGATAGGATGAATAGAAAATATTTTATTAACGATTGAAAATTTGAACAAGATATATAAATATATAGAGAGTGTCAGCTAATAGTAGGAATTGAAACAATTTTAGAAAATGAAAAAGGGTAAAAGTTCAGGGTTTGGTCCTAAAAAGTTACAGAGTATTGAGATAAGCATTCCTGATATGAGTGTGGGATTGTATTCTGCAACAGTTTGGCAAAGTAATAACAGAACTGTAAGACGAATATGTGGATATTTAAAATGCTCTTGAAATGTTGACATCTTCTTTTATTATTTTTTCTTAATTAAGATACAGACCTCTTTCCCTATTTACAAAGATTCAGCTGAAAAGAAACTTACTGAGATTAGGAATCATGAATCTGTTCCATCTTCTTCTGATGAGATTTCAAGACAAAATTATGAAATTAAACATGATTTAATGAACCTTCAGAGTTAAATGAGGTATAAGAAAAAGACAGAATCTGCATTAAAATTGACAACGAGATTTGGAGAATTGAAATATATTGTAAAATAATACGAACTCTTTAGAGTGATTTACAAAAGGAAGTTTATATCTGCAAAGAATATAGTTTAAGATTTCTATTTTTTTCAAATATCACTGAACTAGAAGTTACTTAAATGCTGCGGAGAAACTACAAGTCATTTATGATTCCAACCATAGAACGGAGATTTGCTGAAGATTGCATTTATTTTAAAAGTTATTTCTTATCTACAGAAGGAGGATAGAAATGACAAGTTGTCCGGTTTTCCATTTTTCTGCAAGATGTTGATCCAACTATGTACACTACACTCAAGATTTGCAACTGAACTCCAACAACAAACTGTTCTGCTGAAAGGCCCTTTTCTGTTTTAAAACACTCTAAAACCTATTTACGGACAGCATAGAATCAAGATTGACTAATCAATCTTTATGTACTGGCCATAGAACCAGACATCAGTCAGTCAGTTTCAATTTAGAGTAAGTAACAAATGCATTCACAAATTCCAAAGTAATTTTTTATACTTCATGTGTATTGCAAAATTTAAATTATTATTAGTTTGTAAAACATCCTTTTGACACATTAAATTAGATGTTTTTGTGATACATAAGTTTTCAATATGGGCTATTAAGTTATAGTGCTTTTTTTCTGTATATTTCTACTTTACATTTTGTATGATTAAATTAGATATGTGTGAATTTTACTGGCAAAATTAAAACTAGTGATTTTTTCTGTGATTTGTATGTTATATTTATTGTTTGACGGATGTGGGATTTTGTGCGAATTTTTTAAAAGGGCTGATTAAATAGAATGACCATTTTCTGTGTATTTGCCACTTAATTTTCTCTTCAGAATAATTAGTACAACTTTAACTTGCATATGCATATTTGTTTTAAGCTTTATGTATTTAAATCAGTTTATGTTTTATAGAGTTTAAAATTGAAGTAATTAATTCCACAATTATTGGAATTCAACTGAGGGAAGAGAGGGGAATGTGTGTGTGTGTGTGTGTGTGGTGGGCGCATAAAATAAATGACAGCACAGGGGCGTCACACATCCGAAGTACGGGCCTGGCGATACACATATGGTATTTTTTAATGTATGCCACTTCCTCGTATAACACAGTTATCCAGCTTGCTAATATCTCATTTGGGAGAAAAAAAAAAAAGAGAAAAACATAAAAATTGCACAATATTCATAAAATACTGCTTCACAGTTTCATAAAACTGAACTCAAAATTTAGTCCAACAAGTTCATATAGTGGCTAATGAATATATGGCGACCAGAAAATTTCCTCATTTTCTGAAGAATATTCAAGTTCAATTCTAAGACATATCTATATCTGACGGGATAGCTAATTGGATTAAGCTGGTCAACTGGTCAGCTTATGCTAATGTATAAAAAAAAATTCAAAAATGGGTAAATTGCCTTCAATATAAGCACTACTCGCAGAAAATGAGGACATCTGATCACCTCAATTTGTGTTAAATACCAAAAAACTCGTATCTTTTTTCTTTATCCGTATGATTATTGGCTTAAATATCACCTGTTTGTCGACGAATCAGTCTCATGCAAAAATACAAATATTTTGGCATATAGACAAATTTCCCTGATTTTCAAGTACTTTTAGGAAATTTCCCGACTTTTCCAGACTGATAAACCTCCCTGAATTTTCCCTGATTTCCAGAATCTATAGTCAACCTGCCACTGAAAATTTTGCTTCTCGTTATTGTCTCCAAACAATCTTTAATATCCTTTAATTAAAAAAAAAAAAAATCTGCCAATATTTGTTACAGTAATGATAAATAAGCAGTCACTCATCTAATTATGGGTGGGTGAAGAACAAAGCAATATCTAGTATATATAAAACACAAACGGAAATTTCGTTCCGTTCCTATATAGCTCGAGTTCCGCTGAATGGATTTTGATGGAACTTGCACTGTTCGATAGATAATTTTTCAGGGAAGGTTTTAGCATATAACAGGGTTGGTCATTTTGCCGGCAAAAAGGTATTTTTGCTGGGACAATGACAAAAACTGGTAAAAAGTGGTAAAAATGGCAAAAATCCAATTTTGCATAACTAAATGCAGTGATGCAGTTTATATGAAAAGGAATCATAACAACAAATGAAACCAAATCTTTTCTTGGTAAAAATAAACAAAAGTATAAACCAAAAATATATTCTTATTCTATTTTCTTGCACTACTCTTGTCTCTACCCCCCCCCCCCCCCCCCGACCAAAAAAAAAAGGAGAAAAGATTTTCATGCACCTGTCTTTCCATTCATCATCCACAAACCTGTTTCCCACCTGCTCTCCATGAGCTAAGCAAGTGTGGATCCTTCCTCCCTACACAGGTGGCCAATTACCAATCAGCACAACAGCAGGCGCACAAAATTCCTGTTTTCAGCTCTCACCTTATCAGTTTTACAGTTAATCCGAGATGTAATTTTAGCCATTTTGTTTTTGATAGCTTAGATTCTAAGCTTGGCTGCAGAAAATAAAGAAATAACAATTGCAAGAAATAATGAATAAAGGAGGAAGAAAACAAGATCCAATTTGGGAGCTTTTATAAGCTATCTGTAGATGGAAAAACTGTTTCTAAGTGTAAAAAATGTGGAAACATTCAGAGCAATAAAGCAGCCAGAATGAGGGCACATGCTTCAAGCTGTGTAAAAATTGTTACAAATGAATGTGTGAATGTGGAAGCATACTCTTCATCTGAAAGACAAGCAGATTTAAACCAGAATAACAGTGATACGGTGATTGATGAAGAGGTGGACAAGTCGCAGCCTCTTTTAAAAAAGGCAAGATATTTAGAAGGTAGTATAAACAAATTTGTGTCAAAAACTTCATATCAAGATAAAAGGAAGATTGATCTGATTGTTGCAAAATTCTTTTATGCTTGCAACATATCATTTAATGTTGTGGAAAGTGATGCATTTAAAAACTTAATCCACATCTTGAGACTAAGCTAGGGATTGACCGAATACCGAATAGTTGATTCGGTATTCGGTGATTTGGCACATAAACCGAATATTCGGTTTCGGCCGAATACTTAAAAGTATTCGGCCGAATTTTTAAAATAATTTATGAAAAATAATAGGTAAAGTATTATTAGTTGTAAAAATACATGATAACCAATTAACATACATGTTGACCTTTAAAATACATGTTGACCTTTAACATCTGATGTGAGGCTATCATTTTCAGTAGAAGGATTTTTACTTTCTGTTTCTTCACTTGTAGCAATTTCAACAAAGCATTCCCAAAATGATGAATGCACAGTTTGTGAGAGGGAATCCTTTTTATCGAAACTTTGTAGTTGATTTGGTTCAATAATTTCAGAGGGTTTATTTATTTGTTGCATTTTAATTTTAAGTACATTTTTTACTTTATTGGTGGTTGCTTCATCTTTAAAAAAGGCTGTTTTGAATCTGGGATCTAAAATAGTGGCTAAAAAATAACTCATCATCATAAATTTCTGAAAATTTTTCTGAGAGTCCTTTTGTTAACGTTTTTTTCATGGTACTCACTCCAAACAATTTTCCACTATCACTTTTTTCCAAGTGACGTTTCAATGTAGAAACAGTAGGTATTACTTCTGAAATTAATGATTTTTTGTTACTTATAATTTTTGTTATTTCTTCGAAAAGTTGAAGAAGCCTAAGAATGCTTTCTATCATAGACCACTGATCAACTTTTAAATTGATAATCCCACCAAATTCGGTAAAAAATAACGACAATGTCTTTTTTTGTTCCAATAAGTGCTCCAACATATAATAGGTGCTATTCCAACTAGCCTTAACATCTTGAATGAGTTGTTTAGGTGCTACATTCAGTTCATTTACTTGTATGTTTTTAAAATTTGAACAAAATTTTTTATGTAAATAGATTTAAGAATAAAAATGTAACTGAATTAAATTAAATTTTATTAAAAAATGTAATATATGCAAAATTATTTATTAAAATTTTTTTTAGTATTCGGTTGCCGAATACCAAATATTCGGTGTACACTTTGACCGAATATTCGGTATTCGGTATTCGGCGAAATTCCTGATTCGGTCAATCACTAGACCAAGCTACAAACCGCCTTCACGCAAAGAATTGGCAGGTAATCTTTTAGATTCTGTTCACAGTCAAATGGAAGAATCAGTACATGAAAGTTTGAAAGGCAGAGAAGGTACACTTGTTATCGACGGATGGAGTAACATCCACAATGAACCCATAACTGCTTCATGTGTTCAAGTTGATGGAAAATCATATATTGTTGACGTAGAGGATACAGGTGCCACCAAAATGACTGCAGAATTCTTGTCAAAAAAATGCAGTGATATTATCCAGACTGTTGGAAAAAAGTATGACTGCCAAATAAAAAGCATAGTAACTGACAATGCTAAAAATATGGAAAATATGAGACGGGAGCTGGAACTAAAGTATGAAAGTGAAAATTCATGTCTGATATCATATGGTTGTGCAGCTCATTGGTTAAACCTCCTTGGGGAAGACATTACACCTTCTACTATCATTAAGCATGTAGTGGAGGTTCATAAATATTTTCGAAACCACCATGCTCCTTCAGCATGGCTGAAAGAATGTAGCGAATATGTTTCACCTCAGTTACCAGGAAGTACTAGGTGGAATAGTCAGTTGACTTGCCTAGAAACTTTTGAACGAAATCATAATTCATATATAAAAGTATCAAATGACCATTTACAAGAAATGGACCAAAATATCATTGCTCGCATATGTGATTTTAATCTTTTGCAACAAGTAAAAGATCTCATTAAGCAATTAAAACCAGTCTCAGCAGCTTTAGATATCTTGCAGGCTGATTCAACAACAATAGCAGATGCTTGCCATTTATGGTGCAATTTTCTGAAAGATGATAATTTGAAACCCCATTTTGTAAAAGTTAATAAAAGGTTTGAAAAAGTAATTTTGCCCTGGCATCTTCTTGCCTATTTGTTACACCCAAAATATAAGGGTGAGCATGAGCACCTTAGTTACGAACAAAAAGAACAGGCTAGAGAATGGCTACAAAAAATAAATCCATCTTTCCTATCATATGCCATGAACGTTGATCTAAAAGAAAAACCTGTCCAAAGTACATTGTTTTCAGAACAAGTAATTATGACAATTGATGTCAATAAGTGGTGGAGAAGTGTCACAAAGTCATGTGAAATTTCCAAAGAATTTTGTGGGTTAATAGCACACCTGCAAGCATGCCCAGCCAGTAGTGCTGCAATCGAGAGAATATTTTCCAACTTCTCTTTTGTCCACTTAAAAATTCGAAATAGGTTGACAATAAGTAATGTTTCCGAACTTGTTTTTTGTCATGGAATGCTGGAAAAAGAATTATTTTGCAATGATGATGGTGATGAAAGTGCCGCTAAATGTTGAATGTGTAATTTTTTTATGTTATTGTTATTAAAATATTTAATTTTTAAAAAGAAATTTAAGATTTCAATACAATACATGTACTTACTACTATTGCTTATATTTTGCATCTCTGAATTATTGCATTATGCTGATTGATAGGTTCATACATCTTATTTTAAAACTAGAAGTGTTTATAATTTCGGTAGATTTTGCAATATTGTTAATTTATTGCAGCATAAAAATCAGACTAACAATGGCTTTTTTTCAATTAAAGAATTTTTTTATGATGAAATTAATAATTTCTCATTAATTAAGATGAGTATATTAAGTTATAATGCATTGTACTACTATTCTGCGATTGTTAATTTAAGATAAGTAAAAGAAATGAAATGTGCATTTATATGTAAAAAATCAGTTTTTGCCATTTTTGCCAGGACGGTTTTTACCGCATTTTTTTCCACCTGCGGCAAAAACTTGCCAACCCTGGTATATAACACAACGTTCTACGTAGATTAGTTATAGAATTATGATGGAAAAGTTCTGTTATTTTGGACAAAAAGGTTACCATTGGTCGTTTTTTGGCGACCATTATCGTTGGTGAAAGAATTGAAACTGCTATATAATTTAGAAAATAAAACAAACACATCTGAAAATAAAAGAAAAAAGTTACTAATTTTATTTAAAATAAAAAAGGGGGAAAAACGAAAAACAGTTTTGATGAAAAATTATGTTGTAAAACGAAAATATTTAATTTATACATGAAAAACAATGTTCGTAATGCTTACAAAATTATTCAATGAAAAATATTGCAATTAAATTAATATTTGGCGATTTATCGTTTCCGTTAGGTTAAGAAAAATGCATCTGATAATTTGATTAGATAAAATCTGAGTGACATTTCTTTTTTATTTCTGATTTTTTTTTTAATCTAACTCCTTCATCATGTGACTTACAGAAGAAACTTGCAGCTGCAATTATAAAAATGACTGTATTTGTGAGTTACATTTTTTTTTATTATTTATGATTTTGATTTTACTTTTGTCGCCAAACAATTTGATTTTAAACCAAAAAGGCATAAGCGTTACATCGGTCTGAGCGATGTAAAAAAAAAAAAAAAGGTGTTTTTTCAAGCATTTTCTGTGTAATTTTTTATATTCGAATGTATATTGTATAAATATCAGTTAATATTATAAAAATGAAGTCAAATTTTTAAATTTTAGTGTAAATTATAACACATATTTAAAAAGTTTTTCACCATTCATTTCTTTTTAGTTTTCTTTGCATACCTTTTTTTCCCCCCTTTTTGAAGGTCTTTAAAAGATATTGGAATAATCTTCTGTAATCGGGTCACCTGCCAATTAGCGTATATATTATATTGTTGGAAATTTCGGAACAACTGTCACAGACACACCAGGGTTGGCTCCATATTTTTTTTCGCCATTTTGGCTCAGAAAAGCCCAAAACCCGTTTTTTGGCCCCTGTTAGACCTGGATTCCTAAAGCAGCCTGTTAGTTTGATTTTATTATGAAACACACAATTTTTTTATAAACACACACAATTTTTATTATAAACACACACAAATTATTTTATTTTAAAACACGCACTATGATTAATTTATTTTAAAACTCGCATTATTTGATTTAATATAAAACCAATATAAACTGCTCTATACAAAACAAAATCTCGTCAAAATCACTGAATTGCCCAGGCATAAAATCACTATTTTGGCACCCAACTGATACCCCGGTACGTCTGCGACATCTGTACCAAAATTTATTTTATATTTGAAGGGGACTTTGGACGGTAAATCAGATTGGAGAAGATTACAAGTAATTTGTACTCAGAAATTAGTAAATTTATAGATTTTCATTATGAAGTAAATGGAGAAAAGAAGATTTACTATTATATATTTTTTCACTGTTAGTTATTTTACTATCACTAAACAAGCAATACTTGCAATGTACCAAAAAATCTTGGACATGTCAATGGTGGCCAAGTAACAATATTTGCTGATTTATCATTTTAGCCTAGATAAGAAAAAAGTACCTGGAATTCAGATAAGATACAATTTTGATCATTACAATGCCATTTCTGCTAACGCACAGCTCTAGCCGCTAAACTTAGTGACAAATAATCGATTATGTTCATTACAGGGTTTATTTAGACAACAGACTGAAGAATAATCTAATCTTCAAAATAAAAGATTTTACTGTATATATCATATACATATATCAAGATATATATATATATATCAAGATATATATATATATATGAAATGAATGTGAAAAAGTATGAAAGAATTTTGAATGTGAACGAATGTGGATTGATATGAAAGGATAGTTAGTTAAACCCATTCCAAATCAGAAACTAAAATATAAAAATTCAAAGTTTAAAATCCCTAAATCGTGTGTCAAAATTTTAAAGCCCTGCCTTCATTTCTAGTTGCCCCTGTAACTTAACTTTCCTTACGATACATTTATTACGAACAGATATCAATTTTGAATCCTCGTTAAGATTAAAAGTGCTGACGGTAGCGCATCTCTCTTCTCCCGGTGGTTAAATCTTGCATGTTAATTATCTGGGCTGCTTACCCAGATATGAATCAAAAGCTAATTAGCCAATTAAAGTACATCATTTCATGATTTGTAGAGTGGTCTCTGGCGGTAGTCTGGCCGTATATAACGTGTTCCGCGTGTTTTTTGCATGGCTTTTGACTCTAATCACTCTCCACAAAAACTACGGCCAGTATTCTTCGAAGTGCGACGGCATCCTTGCCGTTGTAAGTCCGGCAATTCGCCGAAATATGAACGATAAGACGATGTTTCCCCGGTAAAAGACTCTTCAAACTGTCCCCTGGGCCTAGCTTAAAGAGAGACTTGTAATTAATTGGAATAAAAGCTAGTTCCCAGGAAAATGCCTGCTGATTTCTTACATTCGCACGACTACATCAACAACGTTATACCTTACTGGGATGTGTGGTAGCGGCGATCAACCGTCCGTCGTTACAGAGGGATCGATGTGCGTTCGGTATACCGAGATGCGCTCGTTATACAGAGGCGATATATTACAGAGAGTCTGGTAAGGATGAGAAGGCTCCTGTGCGGGTAACAAGTGTTTTCAACTCTCCAATTCATGAGTTCAGCGTTTCTACCGTAAGAAAACGACTTTCTGATAAACGATTTTCTGAACTGTGGAAAGCGAAATCGGAAATAGATTTATTTTCGGTACAAAAGCAGTTATGAAGATGAAATAAATATCTACAGTCAGTCAATGAAAGAGCTCCTGCTTCACTCATTAAGTTATCAAATAATATTCTGTGTTTCTGGTCATCTATCAAACAATTTTTTTTTTCTTCCTTTTCATCTCGGATATTTAGAAAACAAGAAAACATTTCCTTGCTCATTCAAAAGAAAAACATTTTTTATTGCATGGGTTTTCTCCTACTTCACTTTCAAAAGACGGTATCTCAGATGACCTAGTTTGCTGCAGAGAGAAGAGCAAAAAGTGTGTCACAGACAACCACTTGTTTTGTGTTAAGATCAAGGTCAAAGTTCAATGCAGTAACGATCTCCAGCAGAAGGAGGGCTGTTCTTTTTTTTTGTGTTTCGTTGGTGTTTCTTTCGGTTTCAGTTTAAATGGTGATAATTTTTTTTCTTTTTTTTTTCACGTGAGTATTCTGTGCAATCAAATGGATTTAAAAGGAAAAGAAGAAATAGGTATGTTCGATTTTGTTATTTTTTAAGAAGAATTTAAAAGCGGACAGAAACTTTTATTTTTTATTTTTTGAAGCAGTAAGAGAGAAAAACAATTAAAGAAAAACAATTTGAAATTTTATTTGTTTTTAAAGTGTTATTTTTATGAAATATATTTTTATTGTTACTAGTATTATAATTATTTTATTATTATTATTACTATTATTTTTATTATTTTATTATTATTTTATTATTATCTCTATGTTACAACTTAAGTGATTAAATGAAGCAGATTATTTTTGTGTATTATTTTTGAAATTTAAACGGGATTTGATGAAAAATTAAGAGAAAAAGAGGGCAAATTTTTTAGAAAAAAAAAAAAACATTTTTTTTTTCTAGTAAAAATATTTTTTTTTTTATTTTGTGTAATGAGATTGTAAAAATAAGTAATAAAAATGAGTGCAGAAGACAAATCCACTCAAGTGGGTGAAGGTAGCGAATCTTTAAAAGGAAAAAACACAGAAGTTGATGAATATGGGAATCCCCTTGAAAGTCCTCCAAATACGGAAATACATGAAAGTTCCCCTGTAAATATGAATGGAGCCATTAGCCCAGAGAGCCAACAACCTCTTAAAAATCAGGCCCTAACCCCAAAAATACAGTTAATCAAAAAGGCCGCTTTAGCTAGCGATGCAGCAAATAGTGAGGAAAAAACAAAAGACCCCGAGATTATCTCATTTTCGCCGGAAGCAAAGATGATTTTTGCCTCTTGGCTTGCATATTTTGAGGCTGTATGTATTGAATCCAAAAAAGATGATGTTTGGAAGATAAGAAACATCCAGAAATTTTTAAAAGATAGTGCCCTTACCCTATACATTAACAACTGTCTTAATGTTTTGCACTGGAATGAGTTTGTTTCACTATTCCATGAAAATTTTTCTACCCCAGATACACTATCACTAAGCGACTTTGCTAGTATTCGGTATAGGTCAGGTGATGACCTCAACGAGTACTACCAAAAGAAAACGAAAATGGGTCGTAATCTGGGTTTAGATAACAAATTCATTCTAGAAGGGTTATCCGAAGGTTTGCCAATTTCGATGCAGAGACTTATTGTGACTAATGCCCCTAAAACTGCCACAGAATGGAGAGAATTAGTTTTTAAACTTACTAAGCTTGAAGTAGCAGGCAAGAGTCCTGAAAATAAACCAGACCCAACTCCCCAAAATCAGTTCAGACAATGGCGACCATATCGCCCTAATACCACTGAGCAGAATTTTCCAATGCGATCCTGGAATTATAGATACCCCTATCAAAACCCCCAGAATCGCCCAAATGTGACTAACCCTCAAAGAACTTTCCAAAATGCGAGACCATTTCAACCGTCTCCTCCTAGACCAAATATACACTACCAGGCTACATTGCCACCATCGCCATGCCGCGTATGCCTTAATCTTAATATTCCAAATGCTTACCATTGGGTACGAGATTGTCCTTTTCGAAAGCAATCTTTAGAAGCCTCTTCTCTAACCCAACAACCAAACATTCAAATCCAGAATCCAAATCAGACACAAAGTGATTTTTCTGCAAACCCAAGTAGTAACCAATGACAACTAATAGTACCCGGGTACATAGAAAAAAGAAAAGGATCCAAAGAAAACCCAAAGAAACGTCAAATTACTACTCTAGGGATACCAGAAAACTCAATACCCTGTTTGATCGACTCAGGAAGCTCGTTAAGTGTCATTCCATTACATTTAGTCCAAAAATTCCAATTAAACACTTCCAAAATTCGTAAAGGTCTATCGGTCGCTCAAACACAAGGCATTCTCACCTTGCAGGAAAAATGTCGTGTTAATTTGAAAATTGGCAGCATATCCAAATATGTTGATCTTTATGTTATTGATAATAAATTACCCTATACCCTTATTGGACTTAACCATTGCCAAAGTTTCCAGTTAAATATTGATTGTGTTAAGATGCAAATTTTCCAAAATAACCAAAGAGTGCCTCTCCTGAACCAATTACGAAATATTCCAACCATTAATTCCTTGCACGTGTCAGAACCTAATGAAGATATCTCAGAAAAGGAAAATGCAGGGATATTTGGCGAAAATTATGAGCCGGAGTTTGTAAACGCCACTGAACCTATCCAAGTTCAGTCTGCACCTAACAAACTGCCTACTCTCTTAGCCAAATATGTCGGTATTTTTGCCAAAGATAAATATGATGTAGGATGTGTCAACATGGAACCACAGAGAATACATTTAACTTCTGACTTACCAATTTCGCTTAGAGCTTATCGTACTTCCCCTAAGGAAGAAGAAGAAATTAGAGAACAAGTTCAAAATTTGTTAAAAGCCGGTATCATCAAAGAAAGTCATTCCCCTTATTCCTCACCTGTAACCTTAGTTTATAAACGTGAAGAAGGAAAGAAAACTCGGTTGTGTGTCGATTTCCGAAAATTAAATGCCATAACCAAAACAGATGCAGAACCCTTACCCCGAATCGACACTTTATTGGACAAATTGGTGCAAGCTAAAGTGTTTTCCACTCTCGATTTAGCAAGTGGATATTGGCATATACCTATCCACCCTAAAGATACTGAAAAATTAGCTTTTGCCACAACGTTTGGCTTATTTGAGTGGAAACGTCTCGCGTTCGGCTTGAAAAATGCGCCTGCAAATTTTAACCGTATCCTTCGAAGAATCCTAAATAAATATAAAATTGACTTTGCATGCAGTTATTTTGATGATATTATTGTATTCTCACAAAATGAAGAAGAACATTACCATCATTTGGAAATCATTTTTGATATTTGTGTCCGGGAAAATCTTAAATTAAAGCTGTCTAAATGTAATTTTGTTAAGAAAACAATTAATTTTCTTGGATATGAAGTGTCGAATGGTTGTATTACACCCGATAACCCAAATATTGAAACCATCAAGAGGTTAAAACCACCAACCAATGTTAAAGAGTTACAACGCTTTTTGGGATCTATTAATGTTTATAATAAATTCATTCATAAATATGCTGAGGTTAGATATCCTCTAAATAATTTGCTAAAGAAAAATGTTCCTTATGTATGGGACCAGGACTGTCAAAATTCTTTTGAAAAATTAAAAGCAGCTCTAATTCAAAAACCTATCTTAAGATTGTTTGATCCCAAAACACCTTGTAATTTATTTGTAGATGCATCAAGTCTTGGAGTGGGATGTGTTGTGAAACAGGCTGATGAAAATGGTATTTTGCACCCCATAGCATATCATTCTAGAAATCTTCGCGACTATGAAAAAAATTATGCAATTACTGAACTCGAATGTTTGGCAATCGTGGATGCTCTAGATAAATTTTACCATTATCTACACGGTCAAAAATTTGTCATTCATACAGACCATGCGGCTCTCACTTGGCTAAAAAATGTTAAAAACTTAAGAGGACGTCTTTTCCGCTGGTCCCTTAAACTGAGTATGTTTGACTACGATATTAAATATAAAAAGGGCTCCACTAATGTAGAGGCTGATATGCTGTCTAGATTACCTGTTTCAGAAGACCCCCCACATCATACCCATTTACTCAACTTGAATGATATCAGAGAAAATCAGAAAAAAGAAAATGTCAAGGTAGATGGTAAAAAATATGTTGAAATTAATGATGTTATTGTGATTAAAAAGAAAAGTTTGTATAAGATTGTCGTCCCCATGGCTTTACGTTTACCCCTCTTGGAAAAAGCCCACACAGATTTTGGACATCCTGGAATTTATAAGATGATAAATTTAATTACAAATCAATATTATTGGCCTAATCTTAATAAAGATATTGAAAATTTTGTAAAACATTGTCATACCTGCCAAATCAACAAAAAAAGTAGGCAAAAAAGATTTGGTTTGTTGCAGCTCATGCCCCCAACGGATATACCTTTTGAATGCTTGGCATTGGACTCTGTTGGCGGATTTAATCATTATAATTCGGCAAAGAAATATCTGCATTTGGTCATAGACCATGCAACTCGCTATGTGTGGGGTTTCGCGTCAAAAAGTGTAACAACTGAAACTTATACAAACATTTTGAAACAATTATTTCAAACTCAAGTACCAGAAAAAATACTTACTGATAGAAATGGAGCATTTACAGCTTCTAGATTTAAACGTTTTCTTCGTAATTATAATGTAAAACACCGATTAACCTCCAGTCATCACCCGGAAACGAATGGGAAAATTGAGCGTTTGAATCAAACTATTGTCACCAGATTAAAATGTATTGTAAATTCATCACCAACTAAATTACCTTGGACAAAATTTTTAGATGAAGTATTGTATCAATATAATGCTACTCCACATTCTGTAACTCAATTTCTACCTAGTTATTTGCTGTTAGGAAAATTACCTTATGATCCTCTTTTGCCAGATAATGATTATTACCCTCCTGTTGAAGAAGCTAGAAAATTAGCTAAGGAAAGAACAATAGCTTACCATGAAAAAAATAAAATCCATTACGATGCTCGTTTTCTTCCTGTAAAGTTTAAAGTTGGTGACATTGTAATGTATGAAGAATTCCACTATCCTAATACACGTAAATTGACTCCACCATACTCTGGACCATATACTATCTTAAAACAACTATCTGATGTAAGTTTTGAAATTGATAAACCCAGTATACATTTTAAGAGAGATTCTGAAATAGTGCATGCTTCCAAGTTGAGATTCTATAACCCTCCTCAAAATTTAAAACTCTACCATGAATAACCCCCGTCTATCCCTTTCATCTTTCAATTTTTTATTTTTGCTTTCCTATCGTCCCTCTATCATTTTAGTATTTGGATGAGGACCCAGCTGGATGTTAATTTAAAACCCAGCGGTGTAGTTGGCAGAGCAGTTTTAAAGTACTGCTAACCTTTTTATTTTTTTTATTATACAATGACAAAACTAGGAACACGTTAGGGGTCCTCCGCTCCGTGGCCTCCCGTCTATAGTGGAACTGTTTTCCCATTTTCTCTTTCCATGTAGAATGGAGAATTTGGCAAAACTGCTTCGCTTTCCCTCTGTAGGTGATTATCGGGCATCCACTTTTCCTTTTTCCTTGTGCAAGAGACACATTTTTTTGGATGGTAATCACCTCAGAGTTTAGAAATCCATGTCTCACTGAGCATGGTGGAAAGGATAGCCTAAATTTTTTTTTATTTTTTGGTTAGAATTTCCTATTTTTACAAAGTTTTCAAGTTCAATATTTTTTTCTCTCCTGATAATAATTCCCACTAGTGTCCTATAAGCCCAAAGATGCTTGTAAGTAGATATTTTGGAGTAGTAACAGACCTTGTAACTGCTCATATGACATTTTCATGTTTGTGTTGTTTTTATTACATTTATAGTAATTGTTTTGTCCTATATTTACAATATATTTGAAATATCTTTTATGCTATATTTTTTTAATTTAATGTTTTGAATAAGTGTTTATATCATGTTGAAGTATTTTTATAAGTTTAAGTGCATATTTTAATTGTTTGTGTTTGTAAATAATATAAGTAATTGCCATATTATATTTCTGCTTTAAAGTATCATATTATTTAGTTTTTATTGTATTGTATGTTTGAAAAAAGGTGCAATGTTTCCCTTTCCTGATGAACCAAATATAATCCACGAACAATTCTAACAGGACATATTGGTTAACAGAAACTTTTGCAATGTGCTAACAGACTTTCAAAAAAAATAGCACACAATGTTCTCGCGAGAAATGTTCAATTTTTTTTTTTGCTGCAGCTGTGTGTTTTGTTTACAATATATGTCATATGTTTAATCTTCAGTGTATATCATCAAATAGTACCAGTATTTTATGTAAAAGTAAGCCCAAGCAGTTTGAGAGTCTAATTAGAATTCCGTAGAGAAAAAAAAAAAAAAAAAAAAATTTGATAGCCTAGTTTAAAATGTGTTTAACTTATGGGGTTGAGCCCCACAGCCCTTGCTGGCAAGTACTGTGGCGCTCATTTTTAAAGGGGGGGGATGTGAAATGAATGTGAAAAAGTATGAAAGAATTTTGAATGTGAACGAATGTGGATTGATATGAAAGGATAGTTAGTTAAACCCATTCCAAATCAGAAACTAAAATATAAAAATTCAAAGTTTAAAATCCCTAAATCGTGTGTCAAAATTTTAAAGCCCTGCCTTCATTTCTAGTTGCCCCTGTAACTTAACTTTCCTTACGATACATTTATTACGAACAGATATCAATTTTGAATCCTCGTTAAGATTAAAAGTGCTGACGGTAGCGCATCTCTCTTCTCCCGGTGGTTAAATCTTGCATATTAATTATCTGGGCTGCTTACCCAGATATGAATCAAAAGCTAATTAGCCAATTAAAGTACATCATTTCATGATTTGTAGAGCGGTCTCTGGCGGTAGTCTGGCCGTATATAACGTGTTCCGCGTGTTTTTTGCATGGCTTTTGACTCTAATCACTCTCCACAAAAACTACGGCCAGTATTCTTCGAAGTGCGACGGCATCCTTGCCGTTGTAAGTCCGGCAATTCGCCGAAATATGAACGATAAGACAATGTTTCCCCGGTAAAAGACTCTTCAAACTGTCCCCTGGGCCTAGCTTAAAGAGAGACTTGTAATTAATTGGAATAAAAGCTAGTTCCCAGGAAAATGCCTGCTGATTTCTTACATTCGCACGACTACATCAACGACGTTATACCTTACTGGGATGTGTGGTAGCGGCGATCAACCGTCCGTCGTTACAGAGGGATCGATGTGCATTCGGTATACCGAGATGCGCTCGTTATACAGAGGCGATATATTACATATATTTTAAATGTTTATGAATTTGGTTTGCCAGTAACAGTTCTGTTTATCTTAAATATACTATGATTGCCATGTAATTTTCATATGTTATTGAGGTATAGTATAAGTATAGAATGTTTGGTATTGAAAATGAAGTGTGTAGCATTTAGTTCATTTACAGGATCACACAAAAGAATTCCATTACATTACGGTCTATGGGGGAAAAAAAGTGAACTACAACATGCTTTCTCAGGAGTAAAAAATAAGTAGCATTTATAGTTTGTTTATAGGGACACACAAAATAATTCAATTACATTATGATCTAAGGGGGAAAAATTGATTATTTCGCATTTTAACAGACATGGTACAAGCTAACCAAAAAAAAAAAAGCTGAACTTTCACACCCTTGATGGCCTTTTGATGAAATTAATGTTTTCAGTGGCCCTTTGATGAAATTTGAGTTTTTTTTTGCGATGTGACAACGAAATTAGCCATTTTCCGAGAGATCCTTTGATGAAGTTCGCGTTTTTTTGCGCTCTTTCGACGAAATTCGCCGGTTTTTTTCAAGATCCTTCGACGAAATTCGTCGTTTTTTTTTTTTAAAGATCCTTCGACGAAATTTGTCGTTTTATTTTCAAGATCCTTCAACAAAATTTGACATTTTCCCAAGATCCTTCGACGAAATTTCCATTTTTTCGAGATCCTTCGACAAAATTTGCTGTTTTTCGAGATCTTTTGACAAAGTTTCCATTTTTTGAGATTCTTCAATAAAATTTGCTGTTTTTTCGAGATCATTCGACGAAATTTGTCATTTTGTTAGAGATTCTTCAACAAAAATTCTCATTTTTGGCCATCCTTTAATGAAATTTGCCGTTTTTTCACAATCATTCGACAGAATTTGCCGTTTTTAGCGATCCTACAACGAAATTTGCCGTTTCTTCAAATTCTTCACCGAAATTGGCCGTTTTTTCTATGATCCTTTGACGAAACTTGTTTTTGATGGCCTTTTGACGAAATTCAAGTTTTTCCACGATGCTTTGATGAAATTTGCATTTTTTTCGCAATCTCTCAACCAAATTAGCCATTTTCCACAATTCTTTAAAGAATTTTGCGTTCTTTCCTTGTCCTTTGGAAGAAATTTGCGTTTTTTCGACGATTCTTTGACGAAATTCATCCTTTTGACGAAATTGGTCTTTTTTCTGAGATTCTTCTACGAAATTTGGATTTTTTTTGCGATCCTTAGAAGAAATTCGCCGTTTTTTCTCGATTCTTCGAAGAATTTATGCGTGTAAAAGCAGATAGAATGGCGTAAGAAAATTATTTTTGCGTTCCAACTCAAATTTTTTTAGTAATTTACGCGCTATAACGCATCTGCGGTATCGCTAATTGCTTTGGTGCCCGCGATCAGGCAGGTGGAAGAGAGGGCAGGAGAAAGAGAAGGTAGGAGGAAAGCGAAAACTCAATTTGGCAGCTACTATTCGTTCTCCCGTTTTTGTTTTTAGTGTGTTTCGTCTGCTTGCCCCCGCCACCCCCCCCACAGAAAGAAGGAAACAATTCTAATGCATATTTGGATTGATCCCAAGAATGATAAAATTCAGCGCCGAAAAAGCAGAATTCCGCAGTTCCGTGGAAAAGTGGCTTGTCTGATTTTAATGATATTATGATACTTCAAACATAATGAAGTTAAAAAGGAGCACCAAGGTGTAGTATATATCATGGAGGAGGATATATCATGGCTTATATATGGAGTGTGTAATATGAAAAGTGAAGTAGTCAGCCCATAACTGTTTATGGCAGTCACATGACTTGAACTATTATAAATGCTGTCATTTTCAAATGAAAGTATAACATAAAATAAAAAATCTTAATATGAATTTCCAAAAAATAACTCAGCATTCCTTAAAACATAGTCCAATAAAGAATCATGTACAATTTTATGAATCTGCTTTAAATCATCAATGTGCTAAGTAGAGGTCTACACAAGGCCAGATTTTCCAGACCTGGGTCTGGATGAAAGCTATCTTGGCTCGGCCCAGTGTAAAAACTAAATGTTCGGCCTAGGTCTAACTCTTTTATAATTTTGCAGTTTACGACCTGACACGTGCCAAAATCAATGAAATCAGGCCCAGCCCCGCCCGACTCAATTTCTACAAAAAATTCAGGATTTATCTTAACATAAATTAAAATTCTTTTGATGAATATTGCATACATATTTATGGGAAAGTTTTACAGTATATTTTAGATTATTATATCTATACAAGCCATAGTAAACAGAATAGCAACATTAATGATCATTTAGACTCAGACTATTACATTCAAATAAAGACGTTTAAAAAAATAATGTAGTTTAGAATAAAAGAAAAAAAAGAGATGGTTAAAAACATCAAATTTTGTTTCTATATAATTTATTAAGGTACATTACCAAAAGTTCATTATCGCGCTTACTATTTTTACAAAACAAATTGCTTGCTCGACATACCCTGGGAGCAATTAAGTCCAGTTGCGGCCCGGTCCGAGTATGTAGAATAAAATGTAAGCCTGATCCCACCCTGTTTGAGTCTGCTTAAAAAATTAAGCCCGAACTCAGACATGATGTAACTGCCCGATGCTGATTTCTATGTTGGACATGTTATATTCCTGTATTGATGTTGTCAAGGTAACATCTACTCGTGCAGCACATTTATACTTATTCTCGTCCTAGTTAAGTCCAATGAAAATTGTTCATATTTCATTTACACAGTTTGATCCTTTTAAACTTGCTATATCGGGCCAGTTAGCGTGAATAATTTTTTGTCGGCCTGGTTTGTCTGTTAAATTTTTATTATCAGTTTGTTTATTAATTATTATTAGCCTGGCCCGTTATAAAAAATTGTCTTTTTTCTGCCAGCATGGCTTGTTTGAAAATTTGCCTTCATTGTGCCGGACTGGCCAGGCCTGTGCAGACACCTCTGTTGCTAAGATAGTGGTGGGGAATTTTCAGAAAATCTTACCAGCCAAGCATTTATTTTACCAGCCAGCAAGAAGCAATGCATAGTTAAAAACTGTTATGACAGAATTTATTTATTATAAAACACAGTGCAGTGCAGTGCAGTGCAGTGCAGAGAAAAATAAATCTAAATCTATAAAAAAAAACTGCACATAGTATTTTCAAACAATGTTTATTATTAATTAACATTTAACATTTATTTCAAAACATATTTCTCCAGTTATTTTATATTTAAGCAGAATTTCTTAAAACTTTTAAGTATTTTGGCTGATATTTATTTAACAGGAAACTATACCACTTAAAGTTTAGAAAAAGGCCATTCTTATGATAGTTATTAAATATTTCTATGGTAATGTGAGATTCTTTTATTTTTTTTTTAAACCTTTCTGAGTCGAGAAGAGAAATAAAAGAAAGCAAATTTCATTTTTATTTTTCATTATCTAAAAAACTACCAGTCATATCATTTTGAGTCATTAAAAAAAGTGTATTTACATTTCCATCATTTAATGGAGTTCTTTAACCTGCATCTTATTTTGTTGAGCTGTCTCCACAACAGACCAGATGCTATTGCCAAAAGATTGTGCAAGTGAATTGTGTAGTCTGGTTATCGCTTCAGATAGATCAAATGGAAGAACATTGACAGTTTAAGTCAAAAGGCTCTGGATTTGATTCCCAATCTGGACACTTTTTTACTCAGTTGAAAATATTTCCACTTGTATAATATGGCAATTATTTATAAAATGCTTGGGGATAATCCCATTAGTGATCAATTAATTAGGCTTTCAAATTTAAAGTACAAAAGAGAATAATTGTTCAACATAATTAGATTTTTTTTAAAAATAAATGTATCAAACACTTGTAAGAACAGATTTTTTCTAAAACTATTAGTTTCAACAAAATCCAGTTTTAAAAAAACTGCCGCCAAAATGATATACTAGAATTCAATACATAGGAAAATAAATACATAAAATTAAAAATCAAAGCTGTTAAAATGTACAAAATTGGGTAGCATTAAAAAAACATACATACATGATTAAATCACCAGCAAAACGTACTAAAGTATTCAATAATCTCTTTAAATTTGGGCAGGTTGTAAACTTAGTCTGACCTGAAAAAAAAAAAAATGTAAATGTCGGAAGCTTTATGTATCTTACATTTTCAGACAGACAGAAAAATTCATACAAATCATGTAAAACTAAAGGTGGTCCATTAATCCAGGATATCTGAATGAACAATTTAATCACAAAAGAAAAAAAATTTGGGGTCACTATCCCAAAACTTTTTTTCTCCTCTTTTTCTGGAATGAGACAAATTACAGATGACAATCATATTTGCATTTGAAAACCACAATTGATATTAATTTCTTGTGCATCAGTAGAAGTGTAAGAAGATTAAAGAATTTAAGTAATTTGACTCCAAAAAAGATTGTAGAAATCAGTTAAATAACAAAATTGTAAAAGATTTTCATATGGGACCAGCAAATATCAAAACTTTTGATACCTTATCTGTAGTACTACTCAAACTTTAACTTGGTGAGTGATCTAAGACTGTTAAGAGTGAATTTTTATTTAAATACTTTAATCCATCAGATAAGTACATTTACAGAAATAATAGGGTTATTTAGTAACTCACTAAACACAAAAGTGGTTTATACAATTCATTCATATACATATATTATTTTAATGTTCACAGATAACATCTGAATGGATGCTCAGATTTCCATTTTCTTTCATTTGAAAGAGCTTACTTTGGTGTCGGCCCATTATAAATTTCATCAGGATCCCAAAATGTTATGTTTGTCTGTTTTCTTGTTTTTTTATTAGCCACACTCAGGATGGCTTATTCTTTCAGGCAACAGTAAAATTCATGTTTATGAAAAGTCACAACCATCCATCGTTGTCACAGTTTAATCTCGGAAAATGAAACATTTGAAATCACTGAAAAAATTAATAGCTCGAAAATTATTTGTCAAAAAATTGTTAGACAAACTGCGTTAGAAAGGTAAAAAATTGTATTTTTCTTGATATAAATTTCAAATCTAATGATTATGCCGTTTTTGAATTTAAAAAATTACCAAACTTCACAATGAAGTACCGTAGCGAAACCTTCACACGTAAAAAGATAATGGTAACGGCAATGTGTCCCAACGTGTATTGTGTATACTGGCTATAGCATGAGTAACAAATTATAGTAGACTTATTATTCTGTTAAAATATAAAAGTGAATTATGTATGTACCTTTTTTAAAAAATAAAGAAAAACATTTTATCACAAACATCAACAAAACTTTTTCTTCTATTTATTCCCTTATTCCAAAGATATCGTTTTATCGTCTACTGCCATAGCAACATAAATTAAATTTCATTTAAAAAAAATTGCACAGTAGTAGAAAAATATTTTTCTAAATCGAATAGTAATTGAACAACTCAACACTTTAACAGCGGAATTCTTATTTGTTATTTAGATATTTTAAAATTGTTTGTTGTCATTGCGTTTTTATTTAACAGCTAGTTAATTTGGTTAGCTTATCGACACCCTTTATACATAGCTATACAAATTGTTGTTACTGACAATATTAAAAATCAAATTCTCTTTCTTTATTATGTCGATACTTCGATTTCTGAAATTGCACGTACACTGGATGTTACGCATGCTACTGCTTGCTATTGGATTAGGAAACACGAGAATGATACAGCTGGTGTTCCGCGCCCTAAAATAGTTCGTCCTCCTAATTCATTTCCCTCTGCAGAGGTTCATTGTAATAAAATGATTAAAATTATGCAAACTAAAAAAAAAAGATCCCAATTTTCATGCTCAAGAAGCTATCTCATTGCAAAGAGCTTATAAACGTAATAAATTAGTAACTCCACTCGATGGGCCCGATGTCAAATGACAAAAACGGAACATCGATCTCAACTGGGCCTGCGAACAACCAGAATTTCAAATAATAACCAATCTGTTTTTTGACACTATATCCGATGGTCCATACCACAAATGTTACTGCTGCGATTGACTAGGGTTTAAAACTTCGATTCGACCTCTTTCGAAATCGAGATTAATCGCTAAAGGAGCGACTGAAGAATTTCTAAGGCTGACATTTTATAAAAATATCGGCGATGATGGCTCTTTCTGTAAAATGTGTTATTGTGGTATGATGAAACTCAAAATTCCCGAGTACGCCATATCAAACGGTTTCGAATTTCCAATACAGGGTTCATACAGAGTTGGGAAGAAAAAATCAAAGGAGTACCGAAAAAATCCAAGGAGTCCAAAAAAATGTTAAGGATTTGCCATTTTTTTGTTGTTGTTGTTGTTGTTGCTTTTATGTGCTGCATCGTTATGTGGTATGCACACTCCAATTTTTAATGCCCAATTTGCAGACAAAAACAAATTTTACTCTATTAGAATCTAATTGTTAGTGCTGGAATTGCACAGTATTCACAAAATATTGCTTACTGATTTCGTAAGTTTAAATACAAAATAGACAATCAACTTTTTTATGCAGCGACCAATGGTCATATAAACAGAGAATAGTCAAACCCCAAACACTTATTATGTATATCACATATACATGATACATCTTCTTAAAGAAAATTTTAAAAGGTAAAAAAAAAAATGCTAAACGCAACATACAAGAAAAAATATAACAAGTTTTGAATTTATACTTTTAAAACAGCTGTAATCGATTTCTTTGAAGGTGAAACTCTTACGAAATTCACGTGTTTTTCGCGATCTTCTGGGAGAAATTTGCGTTTTTTTTCGCGACCTTCTGGGGGAAATTCGCGATCTTCTGGGAGAAATTTGTGTTTTTCGCGATCTTTTAATGGAATTAGTGTTTTATTTCGATCGTTTGACGAAACTGACATTTTTCTCGCAATCTTTTGATGGAAACTGCATGTTTTTAGCGATCTTTTGACGAAATTTGCATGTTTTTTGCGATCTTTTGAGGAAATTCGCGTCTTTTTTTGCGATCTTCTGGGGGGGAAATTCGCAATCTTCTGGGGGAAATTCACGTTTTTTCGCGATCTTTTAATGGAATTCGCGTTTATTTTGATCGTTTGACGAAATTGACGTTTTTTTCGCGATCTTTTGATGGAAACTGCGTGTTTCGCGATCCTTTAAGGAAATGGGCATGTTTTTTTGCGATCATTTGAGGAAATTCGTGTGTTTTTTGCAATATTTCGAGGAAATTCGCGTGTGTCTCGCGATCTTTTGAGGAAATTTGCATGTTTTTCGCTATATTCTGGGGGAAATTAGTGTTTTTTCACAATTTTCGGGGTGTAAATTCATGTTTTTTCGCGATCTTCTGGGAGACATTCGCGTTTTTTCGCGATATTTTAATGGAATTCGCGTTTTATTTCAATCGTTTAACGAGACTGATGTTTTTTCACGATCTTTTGATGGAAACCGTGTGTTTTTCACGATCCTCTGAGAAAATTCACGTATTTTTAGCGACCTTTCGAGGAAATTCGTGTCTTTTTCGAGATTTTTTGCGGAAAATCGCGTGTGTTTCACGATCTTTTGAGGAAATACGTGTGTTTCGCGATTTTCTGGGGGAAATTAAGTGTTTTTTTGGCGATCTTCTGGGGGAAATTCGCATTTTTGCATGATCTTTTAAGGGAATTCACGTTTTATTTCTATAGTTTGACGAAATTGATGTTTTTTTTCGTGATCTTTTGATGTAAACCGTGTGTGTTTCCTGATCCTTTGACGAAATTCACGTGTTTTCCCTCGATCTTTTAACGAAATTTACGTGCTTTTCGCGATTTTTTGAGAAAAGTCACGTGTTTTTTGCTGTTTCTTAAGAAATTAGCGATCTTTTGAAGAAATTAGTGTTTTTCCGCAATCTGTTGGAGAAATTAGAGTTTTTTCACGATCCTTTGACAAAATTTACTAATTTTTTCCGCGATCGATTGACGAAATTTGACGATATTTTATTGGGATATATTTGCGAAAAATGTGATTTTCCTGAGATTCTTGGCTAAATGCCAAACATCGATAAAATTTAAAGTAAAGTACAGTGTTGAAAAACGGACTTTACGGTTCTAATAATTGAAAAACGGACCTAGTGGGAGCCCTGCTATAAGATTATCCTAACTAATCAATGCTGTGCTTCAGATAAATGACGTGCATAAAGGATTTACCGTGCGTTTTACAATCACGATTTTTTCCCCCTCGGCAGCAATATCGCTTGCGTCCGAAGCCACAATACAATTTAAGGAGTTTCTAAGGAGTGGTTTGCTTATCTAAGTAGTTCTAAGTACTACTTGGGAATGTTTTCATTTCTAAGGAGTTTCCAAGGAGTCTAAGGAGTCTGTGCGAACCCTGCAATAATACCTGACTGCTTAAAATGTTTGAATCCGTTAGAAGAATGACTGGTGGCGTTGCGTATTCCTTACATGCAAATCTATGCCATTCATGGATGCCAATTCAAATTGAAGGATTCGGTGGTGAATGTGCCTATAAAATTAGATTCCACCGTGGATCATCTGCCACGCAATCTAGATGAATGCTATACGGTCTACATCAAGTTAAAAAGATGTTTGACTTACAAATCAGACTATATGAGCGTGATCGTTAGTCCGCAACAAATCCATGCAGCAGCCCAGTACCTCACTCGACAAGAACTCTATTAGCACCTTGAAGTGCGTTTGTCGGAAGATTGGGAAAGAACATGTCAAAACTTTGATATGGATAAGCTAATAGTCGAATTTGAAGAAGTTGAGGTCGACGAGTCAAAAGTAGACCTGAGTGTGACACACACGTTGCTCACCGATGACCGCTGTATCTACTTAGCACCCGGTGAAAATCAAATACCTAAGTCACTAATCTTTGATGAAAATGCCGAAGAACTGTCCTTTCTGACTATTTACTGTGGGAAAGTGAGGTACCTTAAAAAGGAGTACACCTACATCAAAATCACCAATCAGAAATATGGAGGTCGGATCGATGGGCAGTCCGACCCAATCATTTGCTGTATGTGTACAGTAAATGATGGACAGTCCGACTCGATCATTTGCTGTACGCGTACAGTAAAGTTAATCACTTTCGTCTTAAGAATGCTATCAACATTTCTGTTCATAAAAAGAAATCACTGGATGGAAGACTCACGGCCGAAAATTTGCTCTATGAAAGTTTTGTGAACGACCTCAACGACGACGGCTACAAATTCCTCAAAAACATAAAAAATGCCCCTGCTCATTGGGAAAATGAGAAGAAACGTGTGTATGCCGCAATGCGACAGTGGGGAATCCCAACTCTATTTGTCACATTGTCTGCAGCCGAGCTGCAATGGTTTGAATGGATGCAGACATTATCTTTGAACCTCGACAATCACATTTTGACGAGGAAGGAATTTGAAAATGAAAAAATGTTTACCAAATAAAAGAAGTGCGAACTCATTCAAAAAGATCCAATGAACCACAAGAAGCTGGCTTATGCTAACAAACATTTTTTTTTTTTTCGACGAGTTAGACTTGGCTGAAAAAATCTCAATGATAAAAGTTCTGGATGGCCAATCTATATTCTGCTGTAAGGTAGAATTTTTCCTGCTTGTGCTGTAACTTTACTGATAGTATCTCACTATAGTAATGGCAGGGGTCACATTCACTCAGGAAGAATTGGAGCAGGTTTTGGAGCAGTCAAAAACGACTTTTGGAGCAGGAAGGTGAGTTTTTGGAGCAACAAAAAATGACTTGTGGAGCAGGAAATCGAGTTTCTGGAGCAGGAAAATGAGTTTTTGGAGCAGCAAAAGCTCTTCTTTTGAAAATAAATTCAGTATCACCATTGTACCCAACACATATGTTGAAATCTCATACAGTACAAAATCTATACTCCGGACCTCAGCAATTCTAAATTTCGGATCATTTGCCATAAAAAATAAAGAAATAAAAACTAATTTAACCCCTCCCTTACTCCATGAAATATTTATATCAGGGATGCATTAGCAATACTATCTAGTATGGTGTGGCCATCACAAAATATTCTTCTATATAAATCAAATCGTCTTCAACAAAAATTAAATGCCAATGTATTCGAGCTTGAGATATAGCTATCGCAGAAATCATGAAAACAAAACATAGCAGCGACACTTGTCGGGCAGTATGCATCCAAAATTAATAAGGATCTATTTAGGTCAAGGTCTAACAGAGTCTGAAATTTCATGAAATTCTGTGCATTAGTTCTTAAGATATAGTTATTGCACAAATCGTGAAAAGCAATGCCCCCTGTCAGACAATTTAAACCAAAACCTAATCAGCATTTATTTATGTCAAAGTGTAAATCTGAATTTTGAAGAAATTCTGTACATTAGTTCTTGAGGTATAGCTATAAAGGAAATCATGAAAAATGCAGCATAGCAGCTGCACTTGTTGGGCAGTTTACACCAAAACTTAATTAGCAAAATTTATGTCAAAGTCTAACTGAATCTGAAGTTTGTTTAAATTACGTATTTCAGTTCTTGAGATAAGGTGCAAACAAACATGCGCTTCCGTTGCAGGTCGGGTTGGCTTTAAATGCTTCGGGTTGATCTGATTTTTCAAAAGTAAGTCCTGAATATTTTTCCAATAAAAAAATTATATATTTGTTGGCATTAAATCAAAAATTTTTTTTTTCCATAACAACCAATTTTTTAAAAATACGACTGATTAACAAAATTTACAATTTTTTTTCAGTCACTGATTGGTGAAATTCACAATTTTTTTCTGCGATCGATTCACGAATTTCGCAGTTTTCTTTCATGATCGAAGGACAGAAATTGCAGTTTTATTTCAAGATCGAAAATCGCAGTTTTATTTCGCAGTCGTTTGACGAAAATCACTGTTTTTTTTCATGATCGTTTGATAAAAATAGCGGTCTTATTTTGCAATCAATCGGCGAAAATTTCGCAGTCGTATATCGCAGTTACTTGCCGAAAATCGAGGTTTTATTTCGTGATCGTTTGACGAAAATTGCAGTTTCAATTTGCGACCGTTTGATGAAAATCGCAATATTATTTCTCGGTTACTTGCCAAAAATCATGATTTTACTTCAAGTTCGTTTGCCGAAAATCGAGGTTTTATTTTGTGAGAGTTCGATGAAAATCGCAGTTTTTTCTGTGATCACTTGACGAAAATCTTGATTTCAGATCGTGGATTTGATTTTTAAAAATTAAAAAAGGGGAAATCTGCCGTTCAGCAGAAAAATGACATTCCTGGGAAGAAAATGACGCAAAGAAATCCGATTTCACCGTAGAAAAGAAAAATAATGCTCATTTTGGAGCAAAAATAGTAAAAAAAATGCATTTGTAGCAGATTGTAGCAGATATTAATCATTTGGAGCAGTTTGGTGCAATTGGAGCAGGCGTGTGACCCCTGTAATGGTAATGATATATGCATGTCTTATATAATACACGTACATTTTACAGTGGTAGCCATAAAGCCACTATGATTAAAGAAATACATAAATCATAGCCAATTTAAAATTGCATTTTTCTGTAAGGGGAGACCTATCAAAAAAGTACAATAAAAGAAGTCAAAACATTAACCACACCTAAAAAATATCCCTGACGGCTCGGCCTACAGGCACAGGTAGATTTCGAAGACGCAGATCGTGGGACGCCTGTTTGTTGGGAATTGCAAAAGAAATTACCCTTTTGCCATGATGCAACAGTCGGAAACGCCCACTTCGAATCCTAACTTGTTTGCAGGCAGAGCTGGCAGGGACTTTTTTTGTTTTTAATCTTTTTTTGCTATAAGGGTTGGTCCTATAAAAAACTTGTCAATATAAAAGTTTTAGATAATATTAAGAGGATTTATAATAAATTTAAGCGGATTTAATATCTTGTGAATTGATGAAGTTATGAATTTTTTTCTTCTAAACCCCCTCTTTTTTCCCCCCTTGGGGACATTTTTAATGATATCAAAAATCTGTCATACATAAATTTTTGGCCCTTTTCCTAGAAGTAATAATAACATTAAACAGATTTGATACGTATCACAATTAAGAAATTATGGGTTTTTTTCTGTTTTCACAAAAAGCCCCCCCATTTTGTCCATTAACGAACTTGACCGAGATTTTATGTATCAGTTTGGAAGAGATTTGTGCAGAATTATTGCAGTTATCGTGTCCATAAAAAAGTGACATAGATAGATATATATATAAAGTTTTGAACTGGAGGTTGCTTTGGGTTCAGGTAGTCATGATTGGCATAGATCTGCAAAATTTTTTCAAAAATTCCAACTTAGGGGAGAATGCAATAGGTAGTATTTCTTACGAAATCTACCTAATATATATATACACTGGTGTGCAAAAATTAAGGACGGAGCTGATAAATTAGAATAAAAGCCAAAAAAAGGCAACAGAACTAAATGAAAGACCAATTAGGGGATACATCTGAAACAAATGCAACAGAACATGTCCATATATGGCATATGGCGTAAAAGGAGGAGGTGCTAAGGAGATAAAAGCACAGAGGCGGTGACCGTTCAGAAATTTGGTGAAATCTATTGCACTGTGTAAAGTGATTTCAGCAACGCTTTTTATGCTATTATTATCTGATATGGCCAAGAGGCAATCCAGAAGATGTCATCTGGATGACCTTACACGAGATCGAATCGTTGGGAAGGTCAAAGTGTGACAAGTGTGGCACAAGAGTTCGGTATCGCTCAAAGCATCGTTTCACGAGTCTAGAGTGCATTTCAAATGAAGTAAACAGCTGTCCGAGCATTCAGAAGTGGTCGCCCACACGAACAACAACAGCGGAGGACCGTTATATTGCCCTACAGGCGAAAAGAAACAAGAGTCTGACAACTGGAAAGAAATCGCAAGGCAGATGGAGCAGACTACTGGGTGCCGAATATTACATTTTACCGTGGCTAGGAGGCTGCACAAAGGTGGCCTGTATGCACGACGACCAGTAAGGTGTGTACCACTAACGCCTGCTTATCGGAGACCAGACTTGTATAAAACCAAAAACTTTCTGCGCACTTAAATATTGAGTCAAAAACTTTCTGCAAATTAATTTAATGTTTACGTGTTATATTATTTGAACAATATAAATTAAAAACAGTAGTTTAAAATAATTACCATTTAAAATTAATTAATATTAATTAAAGAATTATTATTTTGGTTAAAAATAATAATAAAACTAAAAATCCATGATAGGAAGAGCTGAATTCTTATCAATTAAATTTTTTCAATGCATTTAGAAACAACCCAATCCTTAATATTTTGACCTCTTCGCAAGCGTCTGTAATGTCACAACAATGTTTTGCATCTTTAAAATTTTGAATTGTGTGCAAACAGTAAATAAATCGTACATAAATTGGGGAATATTTTTATTTTTTTTGGCCCAGTGACAGAACTATCTTCAAGTGTCTACGCTAATAATGTTTTCAAAAATAGTCTGCAATACGCAATATATCATACAAAATTTGCGTATTTTCAGCGATCCTCCGACGAAATTTGCCGTTTTTTCGAGATACTTCGACAAAATTTGCCGTTTTTTCGAGATCATTCGACGAAATTTACCATTTTTTCGAGATCATTCGACAAAATTTACCATTTTTTCGAGATATTTCGACGAAATTTGCAGTTTTTTTCGAGATACTTCGACGAAATTTGCCGTTTTTTTCGAGCTCCTTCGACGAAATTTACAGTTTTTTCGAGATCCTTCGACGAAATTTACCGTTTTTTGGCAATCCTTCGACGAAATTTGCAGTTTTTTCGCAATCTGTCGGCAGAATTCTCCGTTTTTTCGCGATCCAACAACGAAATTTGCCGTTTCTTCGACGAAATTGACCGCTTTTTCGTGATCTTTCGACAAAATTAACAATCTTTTCAAGATACTTCGACGAAATTTGCCGTTTTTTCGAGATCATTCAACGAAATTTACCATTTTTTCGAGTTCCTTCGACGAAATTTACAATTTTTTCGAGTTCCTTCGACGAAATTTGCTGTTTTTTCGCGATCTGTCGGCAGAATTCTCTGTTTTTTCGCGATCCGACAACGAAATTTGCCTTTTTTTTTCAAGATCATTCAACAAAATTTACCATTTTTTCGAGTTCCTTCGACGAAATTTACCGTTTTTTCGAGTTCCTTGGACAAAATTTGCCGTTTTTTTCACAATCTGTCGGCAGAATTCTCCGTTTTTTTGCAATCCGACGACGAAATTGACAGTCTTTTCGTGATCCTTCGACGAAATTAACAGTCTTTTCCACGATCGTTTCACGAAGTTGCCATTTTCTCCGTAGCCCTTCGGCAAAATAAGCATTTCTCGGCAATCTTTCAACAAAACTAAAGTTTTTTTGACTGTCTTTTGACGAAATTCATGTTTTTTCACGGCCTTTTGACTAATTTTGCATTTTTTTCGTGATCTGTTAACGAAAATAGCCATTTTTCGCGATCTTTAAATAAATTTCGCGTTTTTTTTCCGTGATTCTTCGACGAAATTCACCGTTTTTTTCGCGATCCTTCGACGAAGTTTGCCGTTTTTTCGCATAATTTACGCACTATAACGCTGAATGTCTGCAGGTGCCCTAAAACGTCTGAGACGCCCGTCGCATACATTCTGCCACGGGGTTTTTTTGGTATTTAAAAAAAAAAAAAAAAAAAAATTTCCCCTAAAAATATTTTCTGCAAAGTTTTGAATTTTGCAGAAAATTTTCCGCGCACGGCGTGCGTCTATATTATACAACTCTGTCGGAGACGCAGGTTTCTGTGGTGTCAGGAACATAAGAATTAGACACAACAGGAGTGGGGTCGAGTACTCTTTACAGATGAGAGCCGATTTAATATGACGAGCGATTCTGGACGTATACACATCTGGAGAGAGCAGGGAACACGTAATCACCCCTCCAACATTATCGAAAGGGACCATTTTGGAGGTGCCAGAGTTCTTGTTTGGGGTGGTAGCCGTACGGATCTCCACGTCTTCCATGTAGGTTGTCTCTTGTCTACTGCACCGAGATTCTCTTGCCTCCCATGCGTCTTTTTAGAGGTGCTGCGGGTTCGGACTTCCTTTTCCTGGACGACAACGCTCCTCCTCATCGTACAGTGGATGTCGAAGAGCTCCTGGAGAGTGAAGATATTCATCGCACGGATTGGCCTGCAAAGTCCCCGGACCTTAATCCCATAGAACACATGTGGGACCTTCTCGGGAGATGCTTCTTTTCACGTGATCAGGCACCAGCAACGATTCCGGAGCTGAAATTGGCATTACAAGAGGAATGGGACTCTATTCCTCAAGAGCTACTACACAACCTTGTCCTCAGTATGGACAGACGTTGCAAATCCTACATTGCAGTCAGGGGTGACCATATCCCCTATTAGAGACTGAATTTTTCCTGCCAGGTGCTTGTAAGATGAACGTTTCTGTCTTCTCTGCATTTGTGCTCCAAGTGACCTTTTCAACAAAATGCTTTCATATCCTTTTGATTCTTTGTTTAGATGGTTTAGTGGTAAAAATATCACTTGTCCCATATTTTCACATCTTGAAAATCTTATGGTATGATTTTGGCCGATGTGAAAATCTGTGCGACGTTACATTCGAAAAACCCTCTTGTCCTTAATTTTTGCACACCAGTGTATATATTTGGTCGGGGCCAGATGTATTCCAGATAACTGGTTGGACATTAAAGCAATATCCATTTGATGAGATTTGTAGAATATATGTGGCTGCAACATTGTTACTGATTTCAAATTATTAGATTACTCTGATTAAGGCTCAGATCCTATCAAGATTAAAGATTAATCAGAGTTTGAAAGAAGGCAATACCTTGGAAACAATAATTCTGCATAAAACTAAAATGCTCAATATCTAACTAAAAATGCTTTCATTTCAAATCCTAGATATTGATCAAGGTGTACAATGCATGTGGTAATCTATCAAGCAATGCACATGTCAAACTGGCACTTTTTTCTGGAAAGATTCTGAAATCAGTCGGTTGGAAATATCATTCCGGATAACTGATTTTCCAGTTAACTGGATTCCGGATAAATGGTTTCATACTGTATATTGATTTTAAAGTAAGCATCCTTTTAATTTTATTTTTTTAAATTGCTAGTACAGTAAAACTTTATTAAATCTGATCAATTGAGACCAGAGCTGATCCAGGACATCAAAAATACAGGTTAAGTGGAGAATACACGGAAAAAAATCAATAAAAGACAGCATACTTACAGAAAAGAGTTTTTATGTTAAGGAAAACACTATTAAAACATACTACAGTTCTGTACAGACTACAAATATGTAATATTACTTCTAAGTAAAATAGTCTTCTTAAAATAGTAACTTGTAAACTTCTGCTACATCAGTTTAGAGTACTGTTTGCGAACCACACGATCATGCATTCTTCTTAGCATAAGAAGCTCTGTTTGTGGTGTTTCCACTTAGCACTTGAAACAGACTAACAGTTCATTTAACTGGGACATTGCTCTGCATGGCCAATAACTGCTGGTAATTCATCGTTACCCTCATCTCTATCCTCACTTTTTAGTGTCTTCAGATGCACAAGATGCAAAGATTTTTTCATGAGCGATTGTACTGTAACCTTCATCATTGTCTGCTTCCAACCAGCTTTCAATGTCATTCACATCAATATCTAAGCAACCTCAATCTTCTGAAACGAATCCATAAATTCCTGGAGCTGGACTGTTCTCCATCTTCTATCAGTTGGCTTAACACCTGCCATCTGTAGACCCGCTTTATGTTTTCAAGGACACACTGGACCATTGACTGCACAAGTGCAGTTACATTAGGCAGAAAAAACTTAGACTGTAATATCTCCACTGAACAGAACATCAACTACCGGATGTGTTATTTGTTCCTAAGTGCAAGTTATCCAGAGATCAGAGTTAATGGGGCCTAACTTAATGAGGTTTTACTGTATCAGGAAATAATGATAAGAAACAATCTTTTGAAGCTATTTCCCCCCCCCCTTAAAAATGAATTGTTTTGCATTGTTGTTTCCTTTGTCGTCATACTGCATTCTATATTTATGCAACATTATCACATAATACTGCAAATAAAGGTATATATAAAAAGGGAATATATTCTTTGCAGTAGTATTTTGCAAAGCCTTTATTTTTAATTTTGCAGTTTTCTACATGCATATGTTGAGCCAGTTAATTATAAGATAACAAATGCAGAGTCGAATGCACAAAAATTTCTTGCTCCTAAGTTTGAAAAGAAAAATCTTATTTAAACTAACAAATTACAGTCAGAAAACCAGTGATGTCTTCTTTAGATCAGTTTCTCATAGTTACCAATTTTACTTTCCAATTCTAATGCTGTCTATAGCCATATCTATTGATCTATATACTATCTATATGCCATAGCTATATACTTGCTAAATAAGTGCATTAATAAAACTAATCAAAATAATCTGCAGTAAGAACTATTAAGAACACAAAGCAGCAGTTATTAGGAAGATAGTAATAAAGCTGATAGGTTATTAAAAAAACAGTAATAATAATATACTTACTAGAAAGGCAATTCATATGAGACTGCTCGATGGATGATATATAACTTTCAGATGGTATAATATCATTGGCAAAATCATTTCTCTGTGAGAAAAACAGTAAAATTATTTTCTACTAGATAAACAAATTGAAACATACATAAAATTAAAAAGGAAATCTGGTATTAAATGCTTTTTAAATTTTGGGTAACAACATTTATGCTTTGTTTTGACAGTTTTATAAATTAATCAATTTTTAGCTTAAGCACCCAAACTAGCAGATTGTGATGAAAAAGAAACAAAATGGAATTAGTTTAGCATTCAATATTTTCAATATGGTAAATATGAATTATATTAAAGCTTGGGAATAAACTTTAATTGAGCATATGTTTCTAGTTTCATTTCATAGAGTAACAATTGCAATGCTGTGATATTTTATTTAGAAGTGAAGATAAATATGACCAAACACATGGCAAATGTGAAAATTTAGTTAAAAAAATTCCTTAAAAATTGAACTTAAGAGAGAGTATATTTTTTTTTACCAAATTTCATAGATGTAGACCTTACCTGTCACAGTTCTAGATTTTCTAAAAACTAATTTTTCTTTTTACAGGCTTTATACAAATTTCTTTAAATAAAAATCGAGGACTTTTAAGGACCAAAAGCAAAAAAAGAAAAAAAAAAAAAAAATTAAGGACCAACAAATTAAATAAAACTATTGAATCATAATATGCATTTTTTAATACAGGGTTTTATTTTTGTAAATACAACTACAACTTTTAAACATTAAAATAGTGTGTGTGTGGAGGGGGGGGGGAGAATTTTGGCAAGTAGAAATTTAGAAGACTATTACTTATCGCTATTTAAAAATAACAAATGTAGCAGAAAAAAATAAATAAATTTAAATATTATAAAGTTAGTGTGCAAGATAAAAAGGAGAGGAGAGGGGGGAGGGGATTCTGTAAGGGGAATTAAAATGATTATTTATCTATATTGTCACTGCAAAATATAAGGGGAGGTGTAAATGGGGGAAAATAAAGATTTTTTTGGGAGGTGGGTGTGGATGGAGAGAGGAGAGTTCAATTAGATGATTATTTATCATTACTAAAGAGTTACAAATAGGGCAGGAAAATAAAGAGCTAATGGTGCTATCACACGTACTCTCATATCACAGTCAATACCAGATATTTCATCCGAAACACGTTTTTCAACAGGAAAAATTTCGAAATCATTCCGTGTGATAGATTGCCTCTCGTAATTTCCTCAAGCGCTAACTTCCTGCTGTTTGTATCCTCTACGATAGTCATCAGCTCGAAATCCACCAATCAGAACTCTCTAAAAATTTCAAGATGGCTACCGTCATTTAGTGAACATGTTATGTTTAGCGTGGTCGCAGGTATTGAAACCGAAAATACGGAAGAGTTAAGAAAAAAAAAAACAATATCTTTGGTAACACAGAGACCAATTATACACGAAAAGAACTTTAAAAATGTGCAGTTATTTTGAAATTAAAGAATTACGTATGCACCGATAGTCTCTTTGGAGTTCGTTATTTACCACTACCGATAAGAACTTTATTTACTAATTTAAAGTTATTTATTGCGATTATTTTACTTCAATTACTTATATTATTTGCTATATGTTATAACTGCACTGTCGTAGTCACTTATTTACTTTTCAAACTGTACTCGTTTAACTACTTTCTGCAGCTGTATTTGGCGTTATTTCGTACTTGTTGCCAAGTTATGTCGCCAAAGATAAAAATGCAAGCAAACATGCACCAAGGTATTTTATTGCAATACAAATTATTCTAGCCTCCTTTTAGCATGCAGCGTTCAGAGTCTAAATTTTGTAGTGGAGGGAGGGGACAGAAAATTTTCTTATACTTTTAGAAAAATAAAATTTAATAAATGAAAATTTAATCTAGCAGCTATTTATAGTTAATTATAGTTTACCTTTTAATAGTTTTCTTTTACAACAATCTTGATAATCTTTTTTTTTAAAGATATACAATTATTATACAGACATACATATTTATCCGTAGATTGGTGGAATAGTAAAAATCTATTCACCGTTGTCCGGTCATCCAAGGCTGTCAGATGGCTGGTGACTTTCTCTCGAACATGGTTTATTAGTGAAAAATTGCAGACTCAGAATTGGTCAGAGTGGTTCAGTGGTTAAAGCAACAGCTCGGAACGCTGTAGACCCAGGTTCGATTCCTGGCTCTGGCTAATTTTTCACTTCTTTTTGGATTATTGTATTTAATGTATGTATATTTGTATAATAATTGTATATCTTTAAAAAATGCTGAATGCAGACGTTATTTATGTGTGTTTTAATCTTGATAATCTGTTATAAATTTTAGAAAGATACTTAATATGCATATACTTTTTGTAATTGTAAGCTTTTATAGAAAAAAATAAAATCCGGTATATTGCGGCCCGTGCTTAAGATATTAAAGGAAAAAAAAAAAAGATTATTTTAGGCAGTGTTTCTCAAACTTTTTTAACTCACAGGCCTTTTTAGTCTATTTTTCCTTTTTAAACCTTTTTTCCACCCTAAAATTTTGTCTTCCCCCTCCTAGCGGTGTATATAAATTTTAAACCTTTATATGTTTTTCAATTTGTTAAGCAAATTGTGCACTTTTTTTACTTTGTATTAATAATACACTACTCGCCATTCAAAATGCTACACCATGAAGGAATGCAAATAACAGAATGATATTTATTGGACAAATACATTATAATGGGAAAGACAGGTGATTACGTTTTCAGAAAATTAGGAGATATAGATCCTGAGAAAACATTACCCAAAGCACCCACCGCTGGATGCAATAACAGCATTTATCTGCCTAGCCATGGATGGAGTCGAACAGAGATTGAATGTCATGTACGGGTACATCAGTCCATGCAGCTTCAACACTATGCCACAGTTCATCGACCGTAGTGACGGGCGAGTGGTGGGGGGCCAGTCGCTCAGAAGCCATTGACAGGACATTTTCAATTGGTGAAAAATCAGGAGAACGTGCCGGCCAGGGAAAAAGTCTAACATGTTCTTTATCAAGGAAGGTCAAGATAGTACGACCAACATGCGGTCGTGCATTGTCCTGCTAAATCGTAGAGTTGCGTGGAATGACACTTAATACCGTCACTCCAGGTGATATGACAGTATGACGATTCGAATGCAAGCTGGCAATGTGCGTTTTCTATGATGCCGCCAAACATGGCTGCTGGCATCATGATGCTGCATACAGAGCCTGGATTCATCAAAGACTATGTGAGACGCCATTCCTGCGTCATATACAGCATAATGATGCCAGCATTCATGTCTGGCAGCACCGTGTAAAACACACATTGCCAGCTTACATTCGAATCGTCATACTGTCATATCACCTGGAGTGACGATATTAAGTGTCATTGGATACATGTCTCTGTAACCTCTTGTTCACATTGCCGGCAATTTCGACAGTAGCCATTATATTTCTGATGTGTTACGACCTATGGTTCTGCCTTATCTTCGATGCCTCTGCAACTCTACATTTTAACAGAACAATGCACGACCGCATGTTGCTCGTACTATTCTGACCTTCCTTGATACAGAACATGTTCGACTGTTGCCCTGGCTGGCACGTTCTCCTGATTTCTCACCAATTGAAAATGTCCTGTCAATGGCTTCTGAGCGACTGGCCCGCCACCACTCGCCCGTCACTACGGTTGATGAACTGTGACATAGTGTTGAAGCTGCATGGACTGATGTACCTGTACATGACATCCAATCTCTGTTCAACTCTATGGCTAGGCAGATAAATGCTGTTATTGCGGCCAGAGATGGGTGCTTTGGGTAGTGTTTTCTCAGGATCAATATCTCCTAATTTTCTGAAAATGTATTCACCTGTCCTTCCCAATATAATGTATTTGTCCAATAAATATCATTCTGTTATTTGCATTCCTTCATGATGTAGCATTTTGGATAGCCAGTAGTGTAAATACCACATATAATCCCCCCCTCCCCCTCCAGTTAAAATATTTTGCTTCCCTTCAAAAAAAATTTTAATTTATACATTTTCAAAAACAAAAATGAATTGTAACATAAAACTTTCCTAACAGAAATAGATTTCTAGAATTTTCAAACATGAAAACCCAAAACTAAAGCTCATTCTGCCAAATAGTTTTAAGTTATGCTTAAAAAACCACTTGCCTTGTAATCTGTTTTGCGACGATCAAACATTTATTTAACATTAGGAGAGGTGCAAACGTAAATCTGCATAATTTCTAAACTACTTTAACGAGTGACTTTCAGTTTGATACACGAAGGTAAAATTTACCGAAAAATGTGATATCGAAATTAGGGTTTAGTACTAAAAGTTGTAGAATATGTTACAATTGCTATACGTAACTTCCTCCTTCCCCCCAGCAAAATTTATGTGCAGCATTATTATTAGACGTTATTACTAATCTATTGTTACTTGTGACATTTTTATATAGTGATTTGCGGTAGAGTTAGTAGAGGGTATAATTCCCCCCCCCCCCCCCCCCCCCAGACTGTACACAATATGTATAAAAATGAGGATTGTGTTTTTTAAACAAAAAATATCAAAAAATCATTTAAATTTTCGAAAAATGATTAAAATCATCAAAACCAAGGAAGAAAACACTGCAAAAGAGTGGGAACTATATCTAAATTCTATTACGTATTTCAATTTTACATTACATTCAATATGTAACATGAATTACATTTAAAATATGTAAAATATATTAACTAAAACTGTCATAATAGTGATTTTGGCAAAAGAACTAAAACTTAATTTAAAATCTTTCTTTGCGTTACAGATTTCGGCTTAGCGATAAAGTGCGGTTTCAATACATGTGACAAAAAACTAGTTTTAATATACTATTTTTTTTCTAAATCACTTAATACTAATAGTTGAGAATTCTTAATATTTACAGGTAATGAAAGACGTAAATTGAAGATATGGACTCTATAATTTAGAATTTTAATGTTATATTAGCGAGAGTATTGTTTTTATAATCTTGGAATTTTAAGTAAAATGATCACAATATTATATATATAGAACAGACACGAAAAGCAACTGCAATATATAAAATGTTAGTACGCGATAATGCTTCCTGTTTATCAATCAAGCTCTACACTAAATATTAAAACACCTGCTGCAATTAATCGCCAAAAGTTACGCCCTCTCCTTACATTAGCAGATAACTTTCAGTATGGAAAATAAACCTAGTTGTAGAGTGAAAGTGTAGCTCCAAGCAAGCGAGAGGCAATAGAATATACTTCATATCGTATGGTAGTTCGTGTGATAACAGCTTAAAGGTTACAGAGCTTCAACATTTTTTAACTTTGTACAAGGGAGAGAAAAGGTGAAAGCAGAAAATTTCAGGGGTGGTGGTGGAATTTATATGAAGGATTATTTATTGTTACAACAATGAAACAGAACATAATTTTTTTTTAATTAAAAGTTTTAATGATTCTAAAATTTGTAAGCTGGGGAGGGGGAAAAGAGAGAGGGGTGTAAAATGAGAGATGTAGATTTTTTTTTTTTTTTTTTTTTTTTTTTTGTGGGGGGAGAAAGAGGTTGATTAGATGATTTCTTAGTTGTTTATCATTACTAAAGATTTACAATAAGGGTAGAAAAAAAATTTTAAATGAAAGAGTTTTAAAGACTATATGGTAGAAAAGAGGAAGAGGCAATTCCACACGGGGGGGGGGGGGAGGGGGGGGGGGAGAGAGAGATTCTAAATCAGCCCTACTCACCCTTTTTTTCTCGCGGCCCGCAACACACTTAAAAAAGAGTAATTAAAATAAAAAGATAACAAAAGCAATATAACAAAGTTAATGCTATCAGAAGGATTAGATGTTTGTTGCAGAAGGAATGTTACCAAATAATTTTAACACCGCTATTTTTAAACAATAAACATCATGGTAGATTTCTATTGCAAATGTTACAGAAATAGGCCGCAAAGTTTGTTCTTTGAAAATACCTATGTAAAAAAATTTTTGTGCCAATTTTTTCTGCGACAAACGTTGAAACCTAAAAATCAGTACTAGTTATATAATGAGTATGAAACGTTATAATATAACAATGTGAAATTTCCGAGTTCTAAGGGGGGGGGGGGATAAGAGATTATCTCTAATAAATAAAGTCTTTTGCTCAATGAAAACCTTTTTATTTTAATTGTAGAAATATATAGTGTAAATTTAATTTTAAATGTTTGTTTAGTGTTGAAAATTAAGAAATGTATGCAGCACTGTTTATAAATAAAATAAAAATAACTTTTGACTAAGGAAACAGCATTTAGGATGTTTTTACATGATTTTGAATTAATTATAAATAACAAGACAGATTTTGGCTTCCCATGAAAATATATCAAACAGTGAAAGTCTTAAATACTTTTTATGCGCATCTAAATTAATTTTACAAACATGGGTTAGTGATTGTATCTCGGGCCGCACATAATTGGTCGCCGGGCCGCAGGTTGAGTATGGCTGTTCTAAATGGTTATGTATTGATATTGTTACAATAAAGTAACAAACAGAGCATTTAACAGAAAATTGAAAAAAAAAATTAAAGAGGTTTGAAGTCCTAACTTCTTTGTAAGTTGAGGGGGGGGGGGGAGCACATGGGGATAAGCAGAAATTGTATAGGGTTATTAAGTTTATTGGATAATTATTTATAGTTAATAAAAATTTATAAATATGACAGAAATAATTAAAAAGATTTAAAACAATTTTTCTGTGCTCGGAAAGAAAGGGGCGACTAAGGGGGAAGCTGCCATTTCAAATGGAGAAGGATGATTTTGGATGGTAAATTATTTATTGTTACATTAAGTAACAAATGGATAAAATTATATATATATATATATATATATATATATATGTATATATATATATATATATATATGAAACGAAGCGTGTTGCTCCGTCGGTGGGTCCTTGATCGCCGGGCCGGTGGCTGCGCGGACTGATGGCGGCTCCGTATTTACGTCAAAGCGCTCATTCTGATTCCCTTGCATGCTCTTGTAGTCCTGGGCCGTGAGCGGGATTCGGTTAAATTCCGAGTGAATGTATGTCTGTTTAAAGGAAGACACCGTCTATTACGGAACCTGGTTTATTTCTTTTTCTTACATGCATCCTTTTAAACCAGGCCCATTTTGGCATGAGAGCTGCTTTTTAAGTCTGTCTGGACATCGAAGGTTCGTCCATCGCGAGGCAATTCCGAGAGAGCAGATTGGCGTGGATTTGTTTAGATGAGGGAAATCGTAAAAAGTTCGCTCCTGATAGCCGTGTAATGGTATAAATATGAGGTTTTTGCATTATTTCTGCTAGAGGTCGTCTAAGTCAAAAGAGGCGTATTTTTAATTTTAATTGGCCGCGAGCTGAGTGATTGATTGTGCGGAATAAAGGCGTTGGCTCCATCGGCCGATCGGATGCCGCAAGACTTTAAAATTGCGTTAGCGTCAGCACAAATATTCTTATGAAGAGTCAGAAAACGATCTTTGAAAGTTATAAGATGCGATGCAGGAAAACTAATTTAACAGGGGCGACGGCATTTTCAATCAATTGAAACACAATTATTAAAGCATTTAAAAGTTTTGATTTAAATTTCTATTTTTTAAAACGGTAATTTAAAATTTTAAAAGGGGCAAAAAGGGATTTTGCATTTTAAAAAGGGGTTTAGCTTTTATCCTTTCATATCCCCCCCCACTAAAACAAGAGCCACAGGGCTCGCCTGCAAGACCTGTGGGTCTTATCTCGTGAATTTAACCCATGTTTTTTTTTTTTTTAGATTCTTATTTTCTCCAGCTCTTCAGTATTTACTTCAGCTCTCAAGTCAATTGGACCTATTTTTACATTTATATATCAAATTTACATAAAAATATTGGTTACACTAAAATATTGGAATTCTTTCAATGGTGCTGCAGCAAAACAATAATGTGTCTCGAGACGACATATCTTGATTATAACAGTTGTCATAACATAACTGTGTTTGTAGTGTTTCCCTTTCTTTCCAGTTTTTGTTTTAAAGTTTTTGATATAGTTTGTTGGGAAACATCCTTTTGTGTATAATTGCAAATTGCAACCATAAACTATATAATATATTAAAATATTCACAGGTAAACATACTGAAAACTATACAACATATGCAAATGTAAAAAATATTCAATAATAGACAATGTTCAAATGTAAAAAAAAATATTCACAAATACAAAATATTAAAATGTAAAATATATTCACAAATACAAATTATTCAAAAATATAAAATATTCAATAATACAAAATATGCACTAATACTATCAACAAAATATATTGTATCTCAAATGCAATTTGAAAAGCTTGCATTTCTAGAAATATTGAATTTTCACACTGAGATAAAATAACAGTAAAATATCCTAAAATACTAATAACAAAAACAAATTATATTTCTTCGTATACCTTTCCGTTTTGTTCGGGACTTAGCTACTTCTATGATGCAGCCTTAGGTTTATATCCATGAAAAAACAACACTAAGTTGTTTAAAAAAAAAAGAAAACTACAGCTAATAAAAACTAAATATACACTTGCTATAATTTTCACCATGCGCAGGGTCAGTGCGATATGGGTTTTAATACTCTGAGGGGAATATCACCCAAAAATGTGCCACTCGCACGACAGAAAAAGAAAAGTGGGTAATCGATATTCACCTGCAGAGGGGAAGCGAAGCAGTTTTGCCAGATTCTCCGTTCAACCTGGAAAGAGAATCTGGGAAAACAGTCCGGCTAAAGATGGGTGGCCACGGAGCGGAGGACCCCTTCATGTGTCATCAATTCGTCATTATAATACTTAAAAAAAAAATAATAAAAATTCTAACAGTACTTTTAAACTGTCACCATCATTCTACACTGCTGGGGAGATAGGTTACACGCCCAGCTGAGTCCTCATCCAAATGCTACGAGTAAGGGGGACGATAGGAAAGCAAAAATTTAAAAAAATTGACAGCTGAAAGAGATAGATGGGGTTTATTCATGGCTGAGTTTAAGATTTTGAGGAGGGTGGTAGTATCTTAACTTGGAGGAATGGACAATTTCGGAATTTCTCTTAAAATGTGGGCTGGGTTTATCAATTTCAAAGGATACATCAGAAAGTTGTTTTAAAATGGTGTATGGGCCAGAATATGGTGCAGTCAATTTACGGGTATTCGGATAGTGAAATTCTTCATACATCACAGTGTCACCAACTTTAAACTTTACAGGAAGGAAACGAGCATCATAACGGACTTTATTCTTTTTATGGTAAGCAATTGTTCTCTCTTTAGCCAATTTTCTAGCTTCTTCCACAGGGGGATAGTAACTATTATTTGGTAAAGGGGGATCATATGGTAAATTTCCTAAAAATAAATAGCTAGGGGTGAATTGGGTTACAGAATGAGGGGTGTTATTATATTCATATAAGACTTCATCTAAAAGCTTAGTCCAGGGTATTTTCTTGGATGTGGAATTGACTTTACATTTTAATCTAGTGACAATAGTCTGATTTAGTCGTTCAATTTTCCCATTCGTTTCCGGGTGATGGCTGCTCGTCAATCTGTGTTTTATATTGTAATTACGAAGAAATCTCCTAAACCTGGAAGCCGTAAATGCTCCATTTCTGTCGGTTAACAATCTATCTGGTACTTGTATTTGAAATAATTGTTTCAAAATGTTTGTATAAGTTTCGGTAGTTACACTTTTTGACGGAAAACCCCACACATAGCGAGTTGCATGGTCAACGACTAAATGCAAATATTTTTTTGTAGAATTGTAATAATTAAATCCGCCAACAGAGTCTACTGCCAAACATTCAAAAGGTATCTCTGTTGGGGGCATTAATTGCAATAAGCCAAATCTTTTTTGTCTACATTTTTTGTTTATCTGACAAGTGTGGCAGTGTTTTACAAAATTTTCAATGTCCTGATTAAAGTTAGGCCAATAATATTGCGGAGAGATTAAATTTATCATTTTATAAATTCCAGGGTGGCCAAATTGTGTGTGGGTTTTTTCTAATAGGGGTAAACGTAAAGACATGGGGACCACAATCTTATACAAACCTTTCTTTTTAATAACAACATCATCATTTATCTCAGTGTACTTTTTACCATCAATTGTTACATTTTCTTTCTTCTGATTGTCTCTTACTTCATTCAAGTCAAGGAGATGTATAATATGGGGTAAATTTTCTGAAACAGGTTGTCTAGATAGCATATCAGCTTCAACATTAGTGGAGCCTTTCTGGTATTTAATTTCATAGTCAAACATACTAAGTTTTAGGGACCAGCGGAAAAGACGTCCTCTTAAATTTTTAACACTTTTGAGCCAGGTAAGTGCCGCATGATCTGTATGTATGACAAATTTTTGACCGTGTAAATAATGATAAAATTTATCTAAAGCATCCACAATCGCCAAACATTCTAACTCCGTAATTGCATAATTTTTTTCATAATCGCGAAGATTTCTAGAGTGATATGCTATAGGATGTAATGTTCCTTTTTCATCAACTTGTTTCACTACACATCCCACTCCATGACTTGATGCGTCTACAAACAAATGACAAGGTGTTTTGGGATCAAACAACTTTAAGATTGGTTTTTCAATTAAAGCATTTTTTAATTTTTCAAAAGAATTTTGACAATTTTGGTCCCACACATAAGGGACATTTTTCTTCAACAAATTGTTGAGAGGGTATCGAATGTTAGCATACTTTGGAATAAATTTGTGATAAACATTTATAGATCCCAAAAAACGTTGTAATTCTTTTACATTCGTTGGTGGTGTTAATTTCTTAATCGTCTCTATATTAGGGTTGTCAGGTGTGATACAACCGTTCGAAACTTCATATCCTAGAAAATTAATTTTGGATTTCACAAAATTACACTTTGACAATTTGAGTTTAAGGTTTTCTTGAACACATATATTAAATAATGTCTCTAAATGACATAAATGTTCCTCTTCATTTTGGGAGAATACAATAACATCATCAAAGTAACTACAGGCAAAGTCAATTTTGTATTTATTAAGAATTCTACGGAGGGTACGGTTAAACCAAGCAGGTGAGTTTTTCCATCCAAACGGTAAACGATTCCACTCATATAATCCAAAGGTGGTGGCAAATGCCAGCTTCTCAGTGTCTCGAGGGTGGATAGGAATGTGCCAATATCCACTAGCTAAATCAAGAGTAGAAAAAATTTTAGCATGCGCCAATTTATCTAACAGGGTGTCGATTCGAGGTAAGGGTTCTGCATCTGTTTTTGTAATGGCATTTAATTTTCGGAAGTCAATACATAACCGGGTTTTCTTCCCTTCTTCACGTTTATACACCAAAGTTACGGGTGATGAATAAGCGGAATAGCTTTCTTTAATGATACCGGCTCGCAATAAATTTTGAATTTGTTCTTTAATTTCCTCTTCTTCCTTAGGGGAAGTGCGATATGCTCTTAAAGAAACGGGGAGATCTGATGTTAACTGTATTCTCTGGGGTTCCATGTTTACACAGCCTATATCATATTTATCTTTGGCGAAAATACAGACATATTTGGCTAGAAGAGCAGGTAATTGTTCTCTGACAGACTGAACATTTTGCACATGGTCAGTGGTCTCGAACAACTCCGGCTCAAAATTTTCTTCGAATATCTCTGCATTTTCAATTGCTGGCTGGTTAGTATATACTTCTGATAAATGTAAAGTATGGTGAGACGCATTTGTTGGAATATGGTCCATGAGAGGTACTTTCTTATTATCTTGAGTTATTTGCATTTTAACACAGTCAATATTTAATCTAAACAGTTTGCAATGGGGTAGACCAATCAAAGCATAAGGTAACTGATTGTTAATTATAAAAAGTTCAATTCTCTTAGAGATACGTCCTAATTGCAAACTAACAAGGCATTTTTCTTTCAAAGCAAGAACACCTTGTGTTTGGGTGACTGGTATACTCTGCTGAACTTTACATATTTTTAGGTTAAGTTTATGGGCTAAATGACAAGGAATAACACTAATCGAACTCCCAGTATCGATCAAACAAGGTAGTGAGTCTTCATTTTTTACATAAGTAACTTTATGACAATCTCTATTTGATTTTTTATAGCTAGCTTTTTCTTTTTGTATATGTCCGGACATAAGAAATCGTCATTGATTACTAGATGTATTTCGGGATGACTCATTAGCGCTATGATCTTGGTTGGGGTTCGGCAAAGTCATATTGTGACTAGGGGTTGGTATTGCTAACACTTGTTGTCGAAAAGGGCAGTTTCCCACCCAATGATACGCATTTGGTATTCCGATATTAAGACAAACTTTGCATGGATAGGGCGGCAAAGTGGTCTGGTGGTGTACATTAGGTCGTGGTGGAACATTTGAAGTCGGTCTAAACGTATTTTGGGGATTTCTGGCTTGATTTGATGGAAAAGGTCGAATGGGGTGTATTTGATAGGGAACTCTGTAGTTCCACTGCCTGTTAAAATTCTGTCCATTCTCATATGGAGGTCGGTTTGGTCGCCATTGGCGATACTGATTGGGGTTTTGGGGGCTTGCTTCAAATTTGCTCTCATTTCCCTTTCTGTCCAGTTGCAGTTTGCTAATTCTGAAAACTAATTCACGCCATGCATGTGTAGTTGAGGGGTTGCCTGCAATAACTAACTTCTGCATTTCTAATGGCAAGCCCTCCGTTAACCCTTCCAGGATAAGTTTCTGCTCTAAACCTAAGGTTCGGCCTACTTTAGTCTTTTTTTGATAATATTCGTTCAAGTCCTCTCCAACTTTATATCTAATACGTGAAAAATCAGTGAGAGAAAGGGTATCTGGAATTTCGTAGTGTTCATTAAACAAAGTGACAAATTCGGACCAATGAAGTACATTTAGACAGTTATTAATGTACAACGTAAGTGCACTGTCCTTTAAATACTTCTGTATGTGCCTAATTTTCCAGCACTCGTCTTTTCCCTGTCCTATACAGACACTCTCGAAATAGGCTAACCATGGTATCCAAGACATTCCATCTTGCGGAGAAAACGCAACGATATCGGGGTCTACTGACATTTTTGGGTTGGCGGATACTGAAGTGTGACCAGACCCAGCTTGAGCTGACAGGGTCTGTCCACCTAACATTGTTACACCAGATGTCTCTGGTGCACCTCCAGATTCCTGACTAGACTTCTGATTATTTTTCTCTTCAGGATTATTAACGGGATTATCATCTTTGCTCGAAATTTGATTTTTTTCTTTTTCGTGGTCACCTGATTTGTCTGTTAAATCTTCTACTTCTTTGGGAGGTGTTGGGTTACTCATGATAGATATAAATACTAAATATCACTGAATTACACAGAAATATAATACACAATTAAAGCACATAAGAATAAAAATGAAAAAATCTTTCAAACTATTTAAAATTTGTAACACTATATCTGTAAATATCTGTTAAAATCATCTTTTTAAAATTAAAAACCACCTTAATAATTTTTTTTTTTTTTTTTTTTTTTCAATAACTTGAATTCAATAAAAAAAATTTAAATAACCTCACTAACTATAAAGTACGTTGCATATAAATCACCTTTAAAAAGTTTAACACTTAATAATAAAAATATTATAATAATATAATAATAATAAAATTTTCACTTCTGCTAAAATATTTTCAAACTGTCTAGAAAAATGATTTTAATATGAGGTTTAGTTAATGTTATTTTTCATTAAAATCGTAATTATCAGTTCAACACAACTAAAGAATTTTCATAAAAATCACCATTCTTACTCTTTCATCTCTTTAAAATTACGTTAAACACAATACATAAACAATTATATATTTGAACTTAAATAGCTGACTTAAAAATAATTAAAATTTTCACACAAGTAATAGCATAATAAAATAATCCTCTTTAATTTATTTTTGGCATGCATAAAAAATTAAATAAAAAGTTTGAGAACCACTGCCTCTCACTAAAAAGATCTTTAAAAAAAAAAATTTTTTTTTTTTTTTTTTTTTTTTTTTTTTTTTTTTTTTTCTGTACGTTAATATCAAAAGTACATACCTTTATACGGCTTTGCTTTAAATAAATCCATGAAAAATTTACCTCTTACTTTTTTTTTTTTTTTTTTTCAACCGCGACGCGAAACAATAATAAATTAATTTCACTGAAATATTTATCTCTATATCTTGCACTGCCCACAAAAATACTTTTTCCCGTAGTCACGTGGTTTTTGTTTTTGCTGAGCGCAGTTCTGATTTATTTTTCTAAATAGTCCAGAAACCAGAAACCGAAACATCTGAGTCACGAGTTCATTTCTTTACCGGCGCGCTCTTGAAAATTGAAAACAGCTGTGTAGTTGACCTACTTTTCATCCGATAAAACACTTCGATTCTTGCCGGCAGAATGAAATACTGCACAAGATTGAGAATGAAGAGAAAAGTTAATGATTCACTTTCCTTTTGACGAAGGGAGATTAAGTACTTTTGAGTTCTTGGGATAAATTCCGTAAGTCTTTCACCGTATGCTGTAAGAATTTTTCACGGAGGTATTCGCTGTGATTGACGGGCGTAGATTACGTAACTGTTTAGTTTTTGGGATTTTCCCGTTGAGATGAACTGTCCTACTCGACTTCTGAAACGAAGCGTGTTGCTCCGTCGGTGGGTCCTTGATCGCCGGGCCGGTGGCTGCGCGGACTGATGGCGGCTCCGTATTTACGTCAAAGCGCTCATTCTGATTCCCTTGCATGCTCTTGTAGTCCTGGGCCGTGAGCAGGATTCGGTTAAATTCCGAGTGAATGTAAGTCTGTTTAAAGGAAGACACCGTCTATTACGGAACCTGGTTTATTTCTTTTTCTTACATGCATCCTTTTAAACCAGGCCCATTTTGGCATGAGAGCTGCTTTTTAAGTCTGTCTGGACATCGAAGGTTCGTCCATCGCGAGGCAATTCCGAGAGAGCAGATTGGCGTGGATTTGTTTAGATGAGGGAAATCGTAAAAAGTTCGCTCCTGATAGCCGTGTAATGGTATAAATATGAGGTTTTTGCATTATTTCTGCTAGAGGTCGTCTAAGTCAAAAGAGGCGTATTTTTAATTTTAATTGGCCGCGAGCTGAGTGATTGATTGTGCGGAATAAAGGCGTTGGCTCCATCGGCCGATCGGATGCCGCAAGACTTTAAAATTGCGTTAGCGTCAGCACAAATATTCTTATGAAGAGTCAGAAAACGATCTTTGAAAGTTATAAGATGCGATGCAGGAAAACTAATTTAACAGGGGCGACGGCATTTTCAATCAATTGAAACACAATTATTAAAGCATTTAAAAGTTTTGATTTAAATTTCTATTTTTTAAAACGGTAATTTAAAATTTTAAAAGGGGCAAAAAGGGATTTTGCATTTTAAAAAGGGGTTTAGCTTTTATCCTTTCATATATATATATATATATATATACTTTTAAAGATTTTAGAACTTTGTAAGCTGATTGGGAAAGGGAAAAAGGGGGAAAGACAGAATCAGATTTTTTTTGGGGGGGGGGTGGGGGGGGGATGTTAATTAGATGACTGATTATTTACCTTACTAAAGATTCTAAAGATTTACAAATAGGACAAAAAATTAAAATGAAAGAGTTTTAAAGGCTTTAAATTTTATGTAAATTTTTGTAATTGAAGCTACCCAAGATAGATAGTTTAATCAAATAAAAGTAAAAATATTAAAAAAATTTGCACCTACCCATGCAGTGGTGGTTATTGTATAAGAGTTCCACTGTGTTAAAACACTTTTCAAAAGAGAAGGTAACAACTCAGCTATAGCAGTTGTAAAAGAAGAGACTTTTGAGCAACCTGTAGAAGCCATACGAAGGACAGTATTATAAGCATGCAAAGTTTTTAGGTTAGGTGCAGGTGTTGTCTGAGCAGCATTAACAGACATCTCTGCAAATTGGTGCAATAAATTCCACCTATCAATGAAGAAGAAAAAAAAAATCAAAATATTAAGTGTTAATAACTGGAAAATGTGTGATAAATAGATTACACATTTCCATTCTTTAAGAAAAAATTTTTTTAATCCAGAAAGATGTATTATAATTGAACATATGATATAAATGAGATTTTCTTTCCAGAATAGTAGACATTTACATACTTTGCATAAGTGAAGAAAACAATTATTTCCTATTAAAAAATGACATAGCGTAACATTAGATGAACATACAAACTGAACAAGTAGTTGACAAAAGTTCAAAATCTCTTGGAGCCAGCACGTTATGGAATAAATAGAAAATAGGATACCCAGTTTCTCATTCATATACAATTTTATATAAAGAAAATTATACTGACTACTAAATCTGCAGATCAGGAGCCTCAATGTCAGCTGTACAAGTCACATTTTTATTTTAATCTCACTGTTGGCGCCACCCTTGGCTTCTAATATCGCTTGGCGATAAATGTAACTCAGAAGTCGTTTTGTTCTTCGCTTGGTCGGGAGTCTCCATGGGGAGCTCCGAGAAAACCAATACTTATCTATACTAATATTATAAAGGAGTAATTCTTGTTTGTTTGTTTGTAGGGGGTAATCTCTGGAACTACCGAACCGATTTCAAAAGTGATGGGGGCAAATTGATGGTGACAACCCCTGCTCCAACATAGGCTATATTTTATGTCAGTGCCACTAACCCCAGGGGGTGCAGGAGCAAAAAACATTCTAAAATTGCGATTTTTCAGTTATCACACTGGCTGTCAAGCCCTGAGAGCTTGGCAGCCGGTTCTGTATGTATGTATGTACGTACGTAATGCGATAACTCTTCATAGAAATATCCGTTGTCCTTCCAATTTTGTTTATAAGTTCACTGTGTTAAGGCGCTTCCCTGATTAGTTTTCGGGATTGATTGGTTAAGTATAAAAGGGGGGGAACAAGGGGCTAATTCCCCCCCCCCCTTAATTTATATAAATGGGTTTTTTATGCAGAATTATTCCGTTTTCCTTCAAATTTTGTTTATAGGTTCATTGGGTTAAGACGCTTCTCTGATTACTTTTCGGGATTGATTGGTTAAGTATAAAGGGTGGAACGGGGGGCTAATCCCCCCCCTTAATTTATATAAATGGGTTTTTCATGCAGAATTATTCCGTTTTCCTTCAAATTTTGTTTATAGGTTCACTGTGTTAAGGCGCTTGCATGATAATTTTCGGGATTGATTGGCTGAGTATAAAGGGGGGAACGAGGGGGGGCTAATCCCCCCCTTAATTTATATAAATGGGTTTTTCATGCAGAATTATTCCGTTTTCCTTCAAATTTTGTTTATAGGTTCACTGAGTTAAGGCGCTTCCCTGATTAGTTTTCGGGATTGATTAGTTAAGTATAAAGGGGGGGGGGGGGATCGGGGGGCTAATCCCCCCTTAATTTATATAAATGGGTTTTTCATGCAGAATTATTCCGTTTTCCTTCAAATTTTGTTTATAGGTTCACTGTGTTAAGGCGCTTCCCTGATTAGTTTTCGGGATTGATTGGTTAAGTATAAAGAGGGGGAACGGGGGGATAATCCCCCCTTAATTTATATAAATGGGTTTTTCATGCAGAATTATTCTATTTGCTTCAAAATTTGTTTATAGATTCATTGGGTTAAGACGCTTCCCTGATTAGTTTTCGGGATTGATTGATTAAGTATAAAGGAGGGGAACGGGGGGCTAATACTCCCCTTAATTTATGTAAATGGGTTTTTCATGCAGAATTATCCCATTTCCTTCAAATTTTATTTATAGGTTCACTGTGTTAAGGCGCATCACTGATTAGTTTTCGGGATTGATTGGTTAAGTATAAAGGGGGTTAACAAGGGGCTAATTCCCCCTTATCTATACTAATATATAAAGTAGTAAAGATTGTTTGTTTGTAGGGGGTAATCTCTGGAACCACTGAAGCGATTTTAAAAGTGATGGTGGCAAATTAATGGTGACAATCCCTGCTCCAACATAGGCTATATTTTATGTCGGTGCCACCACCCCCAGGGGGGTGCAGGAGCGAAAAACGTTCTAAAATTTCGATTTTTTGTGTACTGAAGGAGATAGAAGTATCAAATTTGGTATGGTAGTTACTTATAAGATGTAAATGCTCTCTAAGAACAAATTATAAAAACATTCGCAATTTAAAAGGGTGAGATGAGGAAGAAGCGTTCTAAAAACATTCTAAATTACAATTTCTATGGAATCTCTGAAACTACAGAACCGATTTCAAAAGTGATGGTGGCAAATGGATGGTGACAGTCCCTGCTCCAACATATGCTAAATTTTTTGTCGGTGCCATTGCCCGCAGAGGGTGCAGGAGCGAAAAACTTTCCAAAATTATGATATTTTCAATAAGAAGGAGTTAGGAACTTGACATTTTGTATGGTCGTTACTTACAAGATTTAAATGCTCTATACGAACAAAGTCTAAAAAAATTCGAAATTTAAAAGGCTGAAATAAGCAAAAAATTTTCTAAAAACATTCTAAATTACAATTTGTATGGAATCTCAAAAACTACTAAAGCGATTTCAAAAGTGATGGTGGCAAATGGATGGTGACAATCCCTGCTCCAACATAGGCTATATTTTATGTCGGTGCCACTACCCCGAAGGGGGTGCAGAAGCGAAAAACGTTCTAAAATTGCGATTTTTGCGATGCTGAAGGAGCTAGAAACTTCAAGTTCGGCATGATTGTTATTTATAAGATCTAAATGCGCTCTAAGAACAAATTCTAAAGAAAAATGATCTAATGATTCTGCAATTTTTCAACTATTGAATTTCTAAAATTACCAAATTTCACAATAGAGTACCATAGCGAAACCTTCACGCGTAAAAAGATAATGATAAGGGCGACGTGTCCTGACGTGTATATTGGCTATAGCACGAGTCACAAATTATAGTATCCTTATTATTCTGTTAAAATATAAAAGTGAATTATGAAATGTCAATATTTTTTTTGATTAAAGGTTCGTTAAGAGAAATTGACCAGCGTAGCGGGCGTAGCTTGCTAGTTCGTAAATAAAAAAAATGGTTCGTTTGAAACATTTGAAATTTTATCAATAGTAGTTTAATTTACAGTCCACTTTAATGTCGTAGTCGACATCATGGTACCGCTCGAGGAGAAAAACTAGTGGTCATAGGATTATATTGCGTTTTGTTTAAAAAAAAAAATCGGAACAATAAGAATGGATGTAAAAGTTTTGAATCGAAGAAGGGGCAATATAAAGGCCCAATTGACAAAATTGTCAAACTTTATAGCCGATGAGGCACAAGAAATAGACTCAGTGGATATATTAAATAAAATCGAAAATTTGAACAAATTAGAAGATAAATTAGATGATTTGAAAATGGAGTTCTATAAAATTTTGAAAGATGAAGAAATCGATAAGTGTGATGCTGAATTTGAAGAAATCGAACAAGATCACCAAAATCTCAAGGTAAGATTTAAAAGGCTTATTGAGAATTCTAAAAGTAAAAATGTTGATCTAATGAATGAAAATAATGGTGTTAATAATTCAAAAAATTTAAATGTGAAATTACCCGAAATTCCATTGCCGAAATTCAATGGTTCGTATGAAAATTGGAATAACTTTAAGACTCAATTTAATAGTATAATTGATTCGAACGAATTGTTAACTAATGATCAGAAACTTTTTTATTTGCAATCCTCTCTTGTGGGGACAGCGAAGCAAATCCAAAGTACTGATGACACATATGAGTCATTATTTGAAGCACTTAAAAAAAGATTTGACAATAAAAGATTAATAGTTAACAGTCATATTAAATCTTTATTAATGTTAGATAATATTTGTACTGATTCAGCTGAAAAATTAAGAATGCTGCTTGATTGTATTTTAAAGCATGTAAGAGCTTTAAAGGTGTTAAATGTTGAAATGAACAATTTTAGTGAAAATTTATTGATTAATATTATTTTGACAAAATTGGATAGAACATGTAAGGAATTCGAAATGACATTAACAACGACAGATTTACCTCGATGGGATAACTTTATCGAATTCTTGCAAAATCGTGTTCAAATATTAGAAAACCTTCAAGGAACACAAATAAATTCGCACAAATTTAAAACCCAGAACAAACAAAACACCTTTATTCTGAAATATAATTCATGTTTCGGTTGTAAAAAATTACATGCATTACACCAGTGCCCTGCTTTTCTAAAAATGACTCCAATTCAAAGATTTGATGAAGTAAAAAAGAATAAACTTTGTATAAATTGTTTAAATGACTCGCATCTGCTTTCGAAATGCGGTTCAAAATATAACTGTCAGCTGTGCTTTCTCAGACATAACGTATTACTTCATCGAGATAAAAATAAATAGTTTCAAAATAAAACATCATTAAAAAGCCCCGATTCTGAAGTTGACATATCATTGGCGCCAGACGGACGTTCTGGTAAAGAAAATGCTGAATCAAATAAACAAAATTTATCGGAAATATCTCAGAGTTTTTCATCACATAATAATGAAAGTAAAAAAGCAGTTCTTTTGTCTACAGCATATATTTATAGTCCATTACATAAATGTTTCGTTCAGGCAAGGGCAATCCTCGATAGCGCAAGCCAACTATATTACAGAAGAAATGGCCTCCTATTTGGGCTTGAAAAAAGAAAGAATAAATGTTTCCGTTAGTGGATTTAGGTGGAAATGCCTTTAATGTGAAAGGGAAGGTTAATACGATAATTCGTAATAAGAATGCTTCATTCTCTTCACCTAGCAAATTTTTTGTTGTTTCGAAAATTACTGATTGTGTACCTTCTTCAAATATTAAAATTGATAAAGCATTGTTACCAAATAGGGTTTTGCTAGCTGATCCTACTTTTAACATACCGGGAAAAATTCATTTAATAATTGGGGCAGAACTCTTTTATGAGATAATAAAAGAGGGAAAAAATCACATTTCACCAAATTTAATGTTTCAAAATTCGGTGTTTGGCCTTATTGCTACTGGAACTGTTAAAATCAAGAGTTCTAACTCATATTGTGGATTAACATTTAATTCTGAAATTGAGAACATTGAATCTAATCTTAAAAAATTTTGGGAAATAGAAAATATTTCACCTGACCGTTTTCTAAGTAAAGAAGAATTCTGTGAATCTCATTTTCAAAAAACGCACAAACTGAATGATACCGGATATTTTGCTTTCCGGTGAAGTTAAGGAAGATCTTTTTGATATTTTGTTAAGATTTCGAAAATAAAGGTTGCTTTAACTGCGGACATTAAAAAATGTTTCGGCAGATTTTGATAGATCCTTCGCAAACGGACCTTCTGTGCATTCTTTGGAAGGATTACGAAAATAATTCCACAATTGCCATTAAATTGAACACTGTCACTTATGGAACTAAATGCGCCCCTTTTTTGGCCATAAGGTGCGTCAAACAATTGGCCTTAGATGAGAAGGACAGATTTCCTCTTGCAGCAAAAGCTATATGGACGACATCGTGACTGGATCCCCTGATTCAGAGTCGGCAATTGGCCTGAAAAATCAATTAATTAACATATTTCGTTCTTGTGGAATGGCTTTGCACAAATGGAACTCAAATTTGAATGAGCTTTTAAATCATGATGAAATCAAAGACGTTTCCTTTTGCACTAAGGCTGACACTTCAGCTGAGACTCTAGGTATGGTTTGGCAATCCAACAAAGACCAATTTGTGTTTAGAGTTTCGGTGAAAGAGCAAGAATCATACACCAAAAGACAGGTTCTTTCTGTCATAGCAAAATTGTATGATCCTCTTGGGCTCATAGGCCCAATTATTTCCAAGGCCAAGTGTTATCTTCAAAAATTGTGGTTGTGTAAAATAACGATGGGACGAGAACATTCCGGAACCTCTTGCTAGTGATTGGCGTAACTTCGTAAGTCAACTAAAAACTATAGAAAATATAACAATTAGTCGATACATTTTAACTCCTTCCACAGAAGCAATATTTGCTCTTGGTTTCGCTGACGCTTCCATAACAGCTTTTGGTGCTGCAGTTTATGTATATTGTTTAAATTCATCTAACTCGACCACATCAAACCTCATTGCAAGTAAATCAAGAGTGTCACCTCTAAAGACCATTTCTATGCCAAGACTGGAACTATGTTCCTGTTTGCTTCTTTCTCAACTTGTCGCCAAAATTCTCCCTTCCTTACAACTAGACATTCAAGGAGTAATTTTATTCTCAGACTCAACTATAGCATTGGCATGGATAAAAACCTCTGCTCATCTATTAAAAACTTTCATCGCAAATAGAGTCTCAAAGATTCAGTCTTTCACGAAACAATTTTTATGGAAACACATTCCTTCTAGTGATAATCCAGCTGATATAATATCTCGTGGAACTTTTCCTCAAGAACTTTTAGATATGGAACTGTGGTGGAAAGGTCCATTATTGACTAATAATATCTTGGATTTGACAGAAAAAGAGGCAAAAACTGACTTTCCAAATGATGATGCATATTTAGACGAACTTAAATCGAACAATACTATTAATTTGCATCTTATTAATCAGGACTTTAATCATTTTCTTAACAAATTTTGTAATTTAAGTAACAGTTATTTTAAGTTAATTTGTATTTTAGTTTATATTTATAGATTTATTTATAATTGCAAGCACAAGGAAAGGATTGTAGGGCCTATAACAAAAGAGGAATTTTACCAAGCAAAGATTAAATTAGTCAAATTGGTTCAGGTAATGTACTTCAATAGGGAAATGAAGGCGCTCAAAAAGGTGAGAAACTAAAGGATAGTCGAGTAAGTAATTTAAATCCTTTTCTTGATAGGGATGAAATAATTAGGGTTGGTGGTCGTTTAGATCAATCGAATTTATCTTATGATAAAAAACATCCGATTCTTTTACCGAAAGATCATAGGCTTACACTTTTAATTTCCAGTATTTTCACTTAAAAAATTTGCATGTTGGTTCTCAAACCTTGCTTCATTTTGTGAGACAAGAATTCTGGCCTTTAAATGGCAGAAACAAAGCCAGAAAAATTGTGCATAATTGCATTGTTTGTTTTAAAAACAAACCTAAAATTGCAGAACAAATCTAAAGAAAGGGTAAATATAAATCTCCCTTTTACAAATTCAGGCATTGATTTATGTGGCCCATTTTATATAAAATACAAAAACCAACGTAAAGGAGTTTTTAGTAAAATTTATGTCGCAATTTTCGTCTGGTTTGCTACTCGTGCAATTCACTTAGAAATAATAACAGATTTATCTTCTGAAGCCTTAATAGCCACCTTAAAAAGATTTGTAGCTAGGCGCGGAATTTGTGCCACCATCTTTTCCGATAATGCCTCTAATTTTGTTGGTGCGAATTCAGAATTGAAAAAATTTCATAAAATTGTAAAAAATCAATCCGAGGAATTGGCTGCTTACTACTTATTGGCTAATTCAATTTCTTGGAAATTCCTTCCTTCTAGATCCCCTAATTTTGGTGGCTTGTGGGAGGCAGGAGTAAAATCCTTTAAGCACCATTTAAAAAGAACTATTGGAGATTTAAAACTAACTTTTGAGGAATTTTTAACTGTCATTAATCAAATCGGAGGTATTTTAAACAGTAGGCGTCTAATACCTTTATCTTCGGATCCAAACGATTATGAAACGTTAACCACAGGACATTTTTTAATAGGCCGCCCTATAAATAGCATCTGTGAACCAAACTTGACTGACCTTGCCAATAATAAACTTAGTCATTGGCAGCAAATTACAAAAATTAATCAATTAATTTGGAAAAAATGGAGTAGAGATTATATAAATAATCTACAACAGCGAACAAAATGGTTATTTGAAAAAGAAAATATTAAAATTGGAACTATGGCTTTATTAAAGGATAGTAATTTGTCCATGTGTACTTGGTCAGTCAGTCGCATTCAAGACGTTATTTATGGGAGTGATGGTCAAATTAGGGTTGTGCTTGTAAAAACTCCAAATGGTATATTCAAATGAGCAATTTCTAATGTTAGTATTTTGCCCATAAATGATCCTTTATTATAATGTAAATATTTTTTTTCTTACATTTCATGTACATTTATATTTGAAAAATTTTGCAGTAACTTTATATTTTAATATTATAATTGAATTGAATTGTATATTTGTATTATTGATTGAATTGAAACTTTTATTATAATTGAAGATTTATTGTTAAAATGAAAATAATTAATTGTTTACAATGAAGGACATTTGTTTAAGATATGTTGCTGAAATAAATATTTCAGTGGTGGCCGGTACGTTGGCGCCACTCTTGGCTTCTAATATCGCTTGGCGATACATGCAACTCAGAAGTCGTTTTGTTCTTCGCTTGGTCGGGAGTCTCCATGGGGAGCTCCGAGAAAACCAATACTTATTCGTAAATAAAAAAAATGGTTCGTTTGTAAACAGTTGAAATTTTATCGATAGTAGTTTAATTTACAGTCCACTTGAATTTCGTAGTCGACATCACTCACTTTACATAATATCTGATATCCTACAATCCATAGTTTAATTATTTTAAGTTACACATATTTATGAGCACATAAAATTTCTCAAAGATTCAGAGAATATAACTTTTAGAAGTTGTTCAATTGTATTAAACATTAAACACAATTCCATATAATGATGGTCTTAAACTGCTTATTCTTGTATATATTTTTTTTATTAATAAAAAATAATTTTTTTAGGAAGGTAAAGCTTCTTTCTTCTCCAAACTTCCTGTTTTCTTCCTAATTTTACATTCACAAATTTCTATAATTACACTTTGGTTTCCTTATTATTTAGTTGAATGCAAGATCTGTCTATCATACGTTGCATGTGGCATAAGACTAGTGAGAATTTGCTGATCCTGGCAAGTTAGAACCTGCAGGCACTGATGTGCCACCTGTTGAATTATATAAATATATAAAAACTTTACACAAGAATATGAAATGAGATGATATTTGGTCAAGTAGTTTAGAATTTATGAGGGTTTAAAGTTTGGAACTGCTAATGTTAAATTCATTTGTAATTGTTGCAAAAAAGACTGCAATGCAAGTAGTTTTTAAACCATAACTCAAAAACTACTTTGTGTAATGAACTGTAATTTTGGATTTGCATATTTGAAGCTTCTTGAAATGGATTCTTGTTTTAAAAAAATTCATAGGTTTAAATTCACATATTTTTCAAAAATTAAAAATATATATGGATATTCAAAATAAATTTTCAAAAAAAAAATATGAATTTGTAAATTATGAAATTTTTAACAGAAATCAATTTCTAAAAGCTTCAAATATGCAAATCCAATATTACAGCACATTCTGCCACATAGTTCTTGAGTTATACTTAAAAACCTATCTACACTTCAATCTTCTTTCAATAATTAGAAATGAATTTAACATTAGGAGTACCAAATTTAAACCTTCATAATTCCTAAACTACTTGACCAAGTAGCTTGCCGTTTGGTAGCCTAAGGTAAAATTTACTGAAAAAAGCCAAATATGATGTCAAAAGTAGGTGTTTGTATTAAATCTTTGAGAGTTTGGTACAATTTCGGTATGAGGAAAGCTCCATAAGCTAATTTTTGAAATATAAATTGAAAGAAGATATAATTTCTAATTGACAGGGTGGTCACAAATATCTTATGTAAAAATTTCCTGATATTTCCAGGTTAGCATTAAAATAATGAAATTTCCATAGATAATTTTTTTTACAACATTACTCTAATGTATACAGTCATTACTTAGCAAAAAAATTACACTACAAGTTCTTACATAGTTAATGAAAAATAGACATTACTGCTTGTTAGATATTTGCTGTACAAGGTGAGAATACTGTTGGATCAAAACAACATCTAGTGGGGAGCTGAATAAAAAATTACTATGCATAACGGTAATGACAATATAAAAAACTTCAAATAGGGATAATTGGTACTTGTCTATTATCCCGTCGACCACTTTTCATAGAATAAAAAAAAAGAGTTTACACATGTTTGTAATCAAGACACATTTGTTCATCAAGAGATTTTTAATTCGATGTTTTCTCTGTATTTTTAATGACGTTTTACTAATTTTTTAGTTCTTTCGTTAATTAAAATAACAATTATGTCATTAAATGATGATGTCATGATAATAAAACAGAAAAACACTGCAATGCATAGAATCTATCAATTTTAACTGATGTCACAAACATTTATCCACAAGCCGAAGATAATTTAAAAAATTTAATTAAGAACTGTTGGATTAAACTCCAAAATAACGAAAGGGTAAAATAATGTTTGATTTTAAATACAAAGCTAGCACGTGATGTACATTTTCCATTTTTTATTTTTATTTTGAGGATGAGTCAGTTTAGAGTTTCTAATAAACGATATTAGTTAACTTCTATTTCCATGCTTTCTCTTGCATTTTGAGAAAAATTATACAGATCTGTGATCAGCCATTTAAAGAAAATGGGGTAATAATCTATTTTCAAAAATATGGAATTTTGCCATGAAAAAAGTGTGTATTGATGGGCATGATATGAGACTATTTACAAACTGATAAACAGTGATGGTCTAACATGAAAAACTGCAATAAAATAATATCCATTAGAAAAGGAAGCTGGTTGGATGGCTTCCAATTAACATAAGGTTCATTTATACTTGGTCTGATGAATCAACATCAATAAAATGGAGAGAAAAAAACCAATTGGATTTAAGTCATTATATAGTTAATGATTGGATTAATTATCTCAGAGAAGTTTGTATATCTAACCTTCTAACATGAAAATCTGAAAAAATTGGAGGGTCAAAAACAATTGTAGATATTGATAAAAGTTTCTTGTAAAAGCGAAAAAAAAAAAAAAATCAAGCTGGTCGAACTCTTCTTCAGCAATGGTGGTTTGGAGGATTATTCTGAGAAACTGTTAAATGTTTTATAATAAAAATTCCCAACAGAACTGATGGGAGAAATAAAAGAATATATATAGAAGATAGCTCTATCATTTTTACAGATTCATGGCAAGCTTATAAAACTGACTAAATTAAATGCTGCAGGATTTGCAAAATTGTTTTTATTTTGTAGATCCAGATACTGGTGCACATACACAAAACATCGAACGCCTTTGGGGCTCAGCACTTAGCTAAATGGTGAAATAAGAAACACTGTCAAACAGCACGTCAACACATAGATTCATGTTTAACTGTATTTATATGGCATCTAATGCATAGAAAGGATGATTATTTTGACAGTATTTTGAATGGCATTAGAGATTTTTGGCCTCTGAAATAATTACTGCAAATTTTAACTATTTTTCTTTTTATAACTTCAAGGTTTAATGTAGGGGTGCACAACCTTTTTAAGCGAAGGGCCACTTACAAAAATGACTGGGTTGTCGAGGGCCACCATCAGAAATTTTTTGTTCCGAGGAGGTGTGATCGGAGGGGTAGATCAGACTAAAAAACAAATTTCGGAAGGGTAGATTTAGCAGCCTCCTAGGTTCCTTCCTTCCAGTCAACGTATTCAGTTCTGTTGGCAATGATATATCAACAGTTTATGTTTGTATTTATACAAGAGATATAGCTAAGATTATTTTCAAAGAGTGAAAATACTCCTTGACTTTATTTGAAGGAATAAATTTAGCTTTAACGATTGTCAGTGCCGAAAAAAATTCTGCTTTCATGAATGAAGGTGGAGAGGAGGAGAAACATATATTATACTAAATTGTACTTCTTAACATATTCAGTCATAAAATGTGGATATCAAAGGGGTGCAAAACCTTTATAAGAGGAGGGGCAGTCACAAAAATGACTGGATTGTGGAGAGCCAAAATCCATAGGGTGCACAAAATTTTGTTTCGGGCAAGGAAAGGGGGGGGGGGGGGGCAGCCTAAAAGTTCATAAAAATGCTAATTTTAAAAGGAGGGTTAACTACCTATACTCAACCACCTCCTTAGTTTTTTTTCCATGCGCGATTGACAATATTCATAGTTTTTTCCTTGTGATTGACGAAATTCCCGATTTGTACGTGCCGATCGGCGAAATTCATGATTTTTTACGCGCCTGATCGGCAAAATTTGCGATTTTTACGCGTTCGATCAGTAAAATTGGAGATTTTTACACAGACAATCGGCGAAATTTACAATTTACACGCACCCAATCGGCAAAATTCGCAATTTTTACGGGACTGTAATTCGGCAAAATTTGCGATTTTTACATGCCTAATCGGCGAAATTCATGATTTTTATGCACCTGATCGGCAAAATTTGCGATTTTTACGCGCCCGATCGGCAAAATTCGTGATTTTTACACAGACGATCATCGAAATTTACAATTTACATTCACCCGATCGGCAAAATTCGTGATTTTTACACATACGATAGACGAAATTTACAATTTATATGCACCTGATCGGCAAAATTCACAATTTATACGCACCCTATCGGCGAAATTAATTATTTTTATGCACCAGATAGGCCGAATTCGCAATTTTTATGCGGCTAATCGACAAAATTTGTGATTTTTACGCGTCCGATCAGCAAAATTCGTGGTTTTTACGCAGATGATCGGCAAAATTTGCAATTTACACGCACCTGATCGGCAAAATTTGCAATTTATATGCACCCGATCGGCAAAATTCAGGATTTTTACGGGCCCCGATCGGCAAAATTCGTGATTTTTACGCATACGATCAACGAAATTTACGATTTATACACACCTGATTGGCAAAATTCACAATTTATACGCACCCTATCGGCAGAATTCATGATTTTTAAAGGCCTGAACGGCAAAATTCAAGATTTTTATGCAGGTGATCGGCAAAATTCACGATTTTTACGTAGGCGATCGGGCAAAATTCACGATTTTTACGCAGGCGAACGGCAACATTTATGATTTATACGAATCCGATCGGCAAAATTCACAATTTATATACACTCGATCGGCAAAATTTGCAATTTTTACGCACCCGATGGGCGAAATTTGGCAAAATTCGCGATTTCTACGCACCTGATCGGAGAAATTCGAGATTTTTTCGTGTCCGATCAGCGAAATTAATCTTCGGGCCACAGGTTGTGCACCCCTAGTTTAATGTAACATATATGAAATGATCATTAACATTTTTTCTAATACAAATGAAATGTGCATTAAAAGATAGTCTCTTACTGCTTATATTAACTTTTTTATATATATCATTAAATATGTAAAATAAAATATTTATGTTTCATCCATAAATGCAATATCTAAAAGAAATATATATCATTTTTGTTTAATTTAATAATTCTACATTTAAATTCTATAACTAGTAAATCTTCAGATCAGAGGCCACAACGTCAATTTTTCAAAACAGTTCATTTCACTTCGCATAATGTATGACACCTTGAAATCCGCAGTTAATAATGTTAGATTATTTGTAAATTTCTAAGCATATAAGTTTTCTTTAAAGTTCAGAAAATCTAATTTTTAAGAATGTCAAATTAGCTTGATTTTAATTCATTTCCCTTTCCGATATGATAAAAAAAACATACATATTATTTCAAAATTGTAAAAATAATAAAGAAACATCTTACATATATATATATATATATATAATTTTAATATTTTTTGAGCATATGCACCAAATTCCATAAAATATAGAAAATTGTGAAAGACCAACAAAATTTTTGAAAAAATTTCAAACAGATTTGATTAACTTAAGACATTGCATAGCAAAAATTTAGCATTCATAATGTAACGCCAATTATTCTAAACATTCTTTTGTCCAAAATCGTCTGAACAAATAAAATTTTACATCTGGTATGTTGATATATTTGTATGTTTAATATATCGACATACCAGACAAAGTTTCATTTGTTCAGGCGATTTTGGGTTGGGTTGATTATTGACGGCCAATTATCTACACTAGGGATATAGGCCCGGGGGGAGTGCCCTTCGTGGGGGTCTTTCTAAGGGAACCTAATCCGTATTTACGCATGGATAAATCCACGGCTCGAAGAAAACCACGAAAACTCCGAACGATTAGGCCGACGGGCGCGATTGGGATCGAACCCAGCACCTCCCGTCTACCAGCTTCGAGGGCACAACCTCTCAGCCACTGGTGGGGCCGCAGGCGATTTTGGACAAAAGAATGTTTAGAATATTTGACGTTACATAATGAATGCTAAATTTTTGCTATGCAATGTCTTAAATTAATCAAATGTTTGAAATTTCTACAGCACCCTATTCTCCAGTGGTGCTTTAAACTAATTTCCTTAATATTCTTACATATAAAAGTTTGGAATGGCAATATTCTTAAATTTGTTTATTTGACATTTTTTTTTTTTACAGAAAGTGGTCGACAAGGTAATAAAGAAGAACCGGATTATTAATTGAAATGTTTTGTTTTCCCTAAAGTATCAAATCTAATGAGTAAAAAATAGAGATGTACTCAAACAATCATTGCATTTGTTCTAAATCTTTTCAAATCTTAAAAATGAGGGTTTCAATTAATAAATTTGAAGTTTGGGACAAGCCTTGGCATTTACAACTTTACAACTTTTTTTAATATATATATATATTTTTTTTTTTTTAAAGTACATAATGTAGTGAGTGCTTAAACACAAATGCTCACAAAAACCAAACATTCATAGTTGACTTGATTAATTCATATTTTTTAGAGAAGAACATAAAATTTCCCATTATCTGAGAATGACTCACATATCAAGTTTCACCAATTAAAGATTTTTACAAGGAAAATACATTCATTCATTTTCATCCTAGAGATAAGTTCAGATTATTATCATTATTATTAATTATTATAATTTTATTTTTTTTGGCTGAGACGGATTTGAAAGTACACATCAGTAATTTGTTAACAACATTATAACATTTTAAAATTGTTTCAACATTAATATTTTCATTAAAAACCTGAATTTTCATGTTCCTAAAAATCATTTAAAAGCACAAATTTGTTTTTTTTATTTCTAAACACTGGCAAAGTCAGTAAAGTCAGTCTGTAAAAGTCACTGTTTTCATTCTGCTAAAATATAATTGTACAACTATGGCAGAAAGACATTAGTTCTGTTTTCCAATAAACAAAGGACTTCAAATAGAAGAGAAATATCTCAGGGCTTCTTTATGTTACTAACAGTGACTGTGCAAAGGCTTCAAAATCAGAAAGAATATTTGGCTTTATATCACATTATTATCAATTCAGTTTACTTTCAGTTTTTAAAGGATTGTAAAACACTGTAAGCAACTTAGGCCACATTCTTGTTTCTCAAATAACAAGTTTCTTTTTTTCTTTTTTTCCATTTTTGTATAAATAAAATTTTCACCACGAGGCTGAGCCCGAAGACTAGTATAAAAATACAGTCCAAGCTGGTTTCAGGCACGGACTGAGCCCAAGAGCTGAGATAATTTTTTTTTCTTCCAGATTACCATAATCGTAATGGAAATTAACATTTGTTTATTGAATTTCCCTGATATTTCCAGGTTAACAAAATTCCCTGATATTTCCATGTTTTCCAGGTATGTGACCACCCTGAATTGAATAGTTGTTTCTGTTTTGTTCTGGGACAATTTGGTGATTAAAATCAAAATGTATGGGTATTCTCTTTTTTTTCTCCCGACTGTACATTTTTGTTGATTTGCTCTTTTCATTTTATATTACAGTCGACTCTGTGAAATCCGCCGATGTATAATCCGCAAATCTCTATAATCCGCCATCCATTTTCAAATGTAAACAATGGAAATCATACTTTCATAGTTAAGCTCATTAAAGAAATTACATATAGTTGTTTTTATGTATTATCAATTTTTAAATGCTTTAAATTGTGATTTAACAAGTTTTATGTGATTTGCATGATGTATATTAAAATAATAACTTTAGGTAAGCAAAAGGAACAACTAAATGCTAATATCAGTGGAGTAATTTACATTTTAAAACGAATACATTCATGTAACAGCTGACTAAAGAAATATCTGCAGAAATCCGTAACTGATTTGGTCTTATTTGAAAGGCAGTTTTTTGCTAAATACACCTTTAAACAACTTGGATATAAATATATATATATTCAGATTTAAGCCGAAACTTAAATTCTCATTGAGTAAATGTTCAAAAAATTAAATAACAGCTAATGAAATTTAAATTTTATAATAATTCCAACATACTTAGAATTAAGAAATAAAAGATCTTCTTAAGAAGATTGTTTAGCTCTTACTCTTTCACACTAGTTCCAACTTATTTTCTATACTTAGAATTATTAAATTACTTTTGAGTTATAGTGTTCCTTTTTATATTGTTATTTTTGTACAAATATTAGTAATTTATAGTTCAGTTTAAAAAGAAAACAAAGGCATGATCTGTATTCTGCAAAATTTTATAATCTGCAAAACTCTTGGTCCCAAACTGTGCAGATTTAACAGAGTTGACTGTATTTAAAAAATGAATAATATAAATAAAATTTGCATTGTATAATTAATTTTTCTCTAAATTAACTTAGTTATTAAATAATTTAAAACAGTTATGCATTATATTTTCCCTCTCTATTGTAATTTATGTTTAAATATTTCTAATTAATAGTCAGACTATAAAAAAATAAAATGTAAACAAAGAAATGATCTATAATCCTCCAAAATCTATAATCCGCCAAACCCTTATTCCCTAAGTGTGCGGATTTCACAGAGTTGACTGTATTAATATTTAATCAGAAACATGCAAGTGTGAACAGCAATCTGTACTACACAACTGACAACACAAACGATTCTACAGGTTTTACTGATCATCAAAACGTAAACTAGCTTCGATTGCTTTCTTTTCTCTTCTGCCAGTTGGAGCCTATGCTGATTGGCTGATGAGTAACATCGTACGTAATGGCATATGTATAGATCAGATTTCCTTTTTAATCTTCCACTGCTGGTTTGACACTGTGTGTTTTTTTTGTTTATACAATGTGGTTATGCATATATGCTAGTGTTTTGTAATTTTTACATTATAGTAAAGCTTTAGATATGCCCACAGGGCATTAAAAAATAATAACAGAAAGAATTTATGTATGATTTTTATTATTTTAAAAATTTCCCTCAAGTTTTATTGAAAGTAAGTCAATTTGATGTCTAGATCAAGCTTTGACAACTAGGGTACAGTAGGTAAAGCCGTGCAGTCAGGTAAAACCAGATATCTCAGTTTTGACTCAATTTGAGCAGCCATCTGGTAGGTAATGGTTGAAACACTTAGCTTTAAGCCAGAAGGATAGCTCTTTTAGCATTTATGTAGTTTCTGCGATTATTAATATTATTCTCCTAGTTTTCAAAATGTTTAAATATGAGCACATTCAAAGTTGCTGAAACTTTTCACATTATTATGTCATGTGCAGCATATTTAACAAGGATTAATTCCTCACAATGAAACTGTTACTAATAATTAAAATGGCATTTTTACAGTTTGCTTTTCAGATTATCATTCTTTTAAGGTAAAACTGGATATCCTGCATAGGCTAAAGAAAGATATTGGAAAACAACGATTGAAAAGCTCATAAAGAATGTATGAAGAAAAGGCAAACAAAACTATATGTGGACAAGAGTAACTAATTTTTATAAAGCTAATAAAAATGTGAACTTTTCTAAAAATTCTCTCAAATTGCAATGAAGATAATTATCATGCGCCTTTAAATATTAAATTATTATACTTACAATTGAAATATTATTAGCTTAGTTCCTTAGTTATAATTGTAAAATAAAATATTATTCCGCTTAAAAAGAAAGTCTAAACTTTTTCCTTTTCTGCAAGATTAACATATCCATGTGATGTTTAAGACAGGATGATTTGACTTTTTCTAAATAATCATTTGTTTAAAAAAATTTGATTAATTAATTATATTTAAAATATTATATTACAAAAATTAGTCCAGAGTATCTACACAAAGTTACATTAAATTCTGGTTTCAAGAAGCAACTAATAAGACAGGCGGTTTTACCCTACTTTCCCCTATAGTCACATATGAGGGGGTTAGAATAACAGTGGAATAAGTCAAAAATTTGAAAAATATAGATAACCATATTTTCATTGAAAGTATATTAATTTCTGTTCAGTGTGATAGACAAATAAGTCATAGTTCACTTAGGGAGTCGCTAGAGGACAAAACAAGTTGGACCACTTAATGCAACAGCAATACGACAAGTTTCACAAAACCCTTCATTTCTTAAATTACTAAATATTGATGTACTCCACTGTCATTCTAACCCCCTCATATGCAGTAAAATATTCTAAACAAGCAAGGTCAACTTTTGATTCATTTTAAGTTTTATCTTCTCATTCTTATTATATAATTAGCTTTAATTATTTTAAACAACTGCTTAGTTGTTAATAATAATACTAACTAGTCGTTGGGGGCCACCGTAATACTTACCCATCATGGATATGCATAATGTAAAATATTAAAATTAAAATGTGTAAACTACTTATAAAATGCATTGCAATTCAAATAAAATCGTGGCTTGATGACGTCACAAACTTTAAAGGCTCGATTACTGAATTGCTTGAAAGAGGTTTTTCCTTATAACTCCAAAAATAATAATCCTATTAACTAGCGGTTTATTGCATCTGATTAAGCGTCAAATTTCCAATTAAAATATATCTTTGAAGTGAAATTTGGATGAAATACAGGGTCATGAAAAATCGAAGAGTGTGGAAAATAGGATTCCAAATATCTCGGCAACTCATTATCCGATCGACTTCATGCTTTATTCAAAATTTATGTTTTTTTATTGTCTTTTATATTCATTTCTTAAAATAAACAATTTCGAAAATTTTTATATACCTTTCATCAGAACGAATATTTCGAGAGTCCGAAAAAAATTGTTCCGGTTAATCGAGGTTATTGAAATGAAATAGGCTTCTTCCCATTATTACATACTAAGTACATACCAAATTCCAAGTCTCTATCTCAATTTTTTCGGGAGATAGAGCGTTTACAGACACACAGACACACACACAGACACACGGCAAATTTTTTTTTCTAAAAATATGTTTTTCGGAATCTCCAGTGTCTGAAACGTGTAAATCCGTCAAAAATTTTTTTTCGATTTTCAAAACGATTACAAGACTTACCCTATACTACGTATGATGGGTAAGTAATAAGCCTTTTGAAGCTATTATGATCATCTATATTTTTCCAATTTTATTTTTTAGAAAGAATAAATTTCTTTCTTTGCCTCCACAAAATATGTAACAGTCAAATGCACTAAAAAAATTCACAATTATGTTATATTTTCAATCACGAAAGACATTTTTAGAATGAAAAAATATTTTGAAGGAAGAATATACTGTCTGTATGTTTCAAATGCTAGCGATTATTTCCATCTAATCAGAGTTTAAAAGTAAATGTATAAAAAATTATTCTGATAACATAAATAATTGTTAAAATAATGGTAATAAAATGTAGGTTTGCTAAATTTAAATATATAATTTTGAATTAAAATTATTGGCCTAAAAAAATTATTAAATGTAAAACTTATAATAGTTTTAAGAATACAAACACAGAGATTAAACATAACACTTTTACTCCAAATTATTAAAATTGCTGCCCATTTACATAAACAGAATTCATTAACTTGATATTATTACAGTATTTTTACAGTGATCAGTAATGAGGAATCATCTATAATAGTGATTAAACAATACCTTAATAAATTTAAGGTTGATTCAAAAGTTTGTATTATTTAATTTTTTAAATGAATATAATACAGTAATAAACTCTCTTCCATAATGCAAAAATGTTTTTTCCATGATCAAAAGTGCTTATTTTTATAAACCAGAAATGGCACTTTTTCTGGCAACTGAAAGCAATAAGCAAATCTGTCATTAAAAAAGATTCAAAGAAGATATTCCTGAATTTATTTAAAATCTATTGTGCTGTAATAAAGTTTGATCCACAATATGTAACAATTTTATAATAAAAATAATAACAATGACTTTCGCAACTGTTAATAATACATTCAAAACAAAATACAGATGGAATCTTACCTAATACATGAAGATAAAATCTCAATGGACTGCAAAATTATTGGTAACATTTCTTGAGCCAGATCTTTGGCCTCTGTATTAGCACCTTCACTCTATGAAGAAACAATAACAGTTGAAATTTATATTATATTGCACTGTACTATACAACATAATTGTAAATTATTACACTATGAGTGAAAAATTTAATTTTATACTTATGTATCAGAGACTAGACCTGACATATACTAGTATTCTAGACCTAAAAAAGGGCAAGATGCTAAAGGCTGAATAGGGCAATGGGTTTTCAAAAAAACTAACACTGCCTTGAAAAAGAACATTGTATCAATCTATTCTAAAAAAAGTAATTGATGCTATTGCCACCACTACCATAATTGAATTTATTGTGATCTTTTCAATGTCTCAGCCTATAATAAACTAATGCATATTAAAACATGAAACTGGTAGTTTTATAGAGAAATGTATGATAAACACATTGAAGCAGACAGGTTTTTAAATTGAAGAATTATTCTAAATGCTATTTAACCTTCCTACCCTATTGAAAAGAAAGTTAAGTCTTGCCTGTATGGGTCTATTAAACCCAGTTTGGTTTATATTTATTCTAGATTATAACAAATATTTTTATATAGCTTTATCTCATATAATTTTGTGTTCATTAGTAGAGACATTTTTATAAATTCCCAATTTTTTTCTTGCTTTCCCTTGCCCCTTTCAATCCCTTGATTGTATAAGCAGTGTTAAGAATTTAAAAGCTTGGGAAATGATAGAAATTTCTTTTAATTACAAATATCTTTTATTTTTATTATTCTTGATACTTTTTTTATGACAAAAAAGATTTAGAATACACATTTAAATGATCCTGACAAAGAAAAGCTAAGCATCAAGCACACTACGTTTTAGTTTTTTTTTAAATCTCTCTTTGCACCTTACTCTTTTAGGCGAACTAATATTTTCTGATATTCTCAGCTTTTAGCAAAAAGCAACTGAACCAGCAGAAGAAAAACACCTCAATCATTTAAACATGTACTATAACATGAGAAAACCAAAACCAAAACATTTAGCCTTTAAGAACTCAACATTCAGAATAAAACAACCCAATCAACAGGAAAAAACCGGACTCATAACATTCCGCTTTCTACAACTCAACTTTCAGCTGATACTGAAGTCATGATTTTTCCTATTTTTTTTAAACACCCACAGGCAGCTTAAACACTGGTCAACAGATTGTTCTATTATCCTATAACGATCACAACGATAAAAAGGCTTTCCATTTTTTGTATAACAAACACACAGATGAGAAAATCTTTCATTTTTACATGGGAAACACGACAGAGGAATAAGCACAGATGGGAAGTACAGAACGAGGAAGCAGAAAATTACTTGACAAACAGCATCACCTAAGAGGTGTAAGCTGGACAAGGAAGTATAGCATCATTTGATGAAATGACACTATCCAGCTATAAAAACACAAAGACAAATTTATTTTTATGAAGAGGACTGGACACTGTCAGAGTATCAATGCGGGCCAACGCGGACAGTTATTTTGAGGTCCCCGACATATAAGTCATCCCCCATCAGGTGAGTGGTGTCTCAGAAGTTCTCGTAAAAATAATCCTTCCACGTCACCAACTCAATACGATTTGATAAAAAGAAGGTCTGTAGATCTAGTGTTAGTTCTGAAAAAAAGACTTAAAATTTGGAACATTAAAAAATGTCCGTTGTAATGATGTCTGGAGTTTGACCTGACTGCCATGAACGCACAGCCAGACCGTTAGAAAATCCTTTTTAAACTACATTTTGCTATTGTTCATTAGGAGTGCCATAATGTATATGAGAAATACGTTAAGAACACATTGAAAATGTACGTTAGTTGCATCACCTTGGCCTTGAATGAATTGGAGAGGTTTAATATTAGAATAATTTATGATAGGGTAAAGTAATCATTATTGCTGAAATAATGATTTGATATATAAACAGACTTTATTTATTTCATATTATAGATTGAGTTTTTGCTTAATTTTGATGAAATAATGAAATGAGATGTAAATAGATTGATTTGAGGTATTATTCCATCTGGACAATTTTCAATTTTCGCAAGACAGAACTATTGATGAGCTTGCTCCATTTTCAGCTTACTCTAGGTACATTTATTACAAAGAAATTTGCTGAGTCTGACTGTCTCTATAGACTTTATCTTTACTGCTGTTACTAAGCATCTAACAAATCCATTCTGTCTCCCATACCCACATACATACATATAATATGTACACACACACACATATATATACACACACACACACACATATATATATATATTATATATAAACACACACACACACATATTATGTATGTATGTATGTATATATATATACACACACACACATATACCCACATACAAATATATATATAAATCAACAATTGAATGGAAGGTTGTTTTAAAGTCTATGTGTCATTATCGGTGAAAATATACCAAAATTTCCAAAATTGCTTTCCTCTAGATGACTGCAATAGGTAGCTTCTTACTTTTTGTAATGGAAGCTATCTAAAACCTCCCAAAAAAGTGTCCTTCTGTCCTGTACCAAGAGAAAAAGGTAGCTTCCTTATTCCTTGGTTTTAACATTTTAGCTAATTTTACTAGAAAACACAAAGCTAAAATGCATGACTGATTATCATTTCCAGTTCTTGTCAATACTCAGTTTGAATGAGAATTTCACCAAATTACTCATCTATAGCCAAGTTGGCTTCATTTATGGCAACCTATTTTTGTTGCCAAATTTGGTGATATTTTACCAAATGTGGTGAAAATTTGACGATGGCGGATATGAATATATAGCTTTAAGAATATGTGAGTTGAAACAATGGTTACAACAATGAAAGAAAATTTGCCAGAAACCATGTTTACTAAAACTCATAAATCAAACCTGTTTATGGAGGAATCCTGCTGTCTTGTTTCAAAAGTCAGCTACACTAAAATTTCAAACTGCTATATCTCAGCCCTTTTTTAGAAAGAGGCGATACAAAATATGCTCCGGAATCCTTGTACCTTAACAGAAATAACTTTTAAGATTTCTAACTTTTTTGTTGATCTTTTTGAATTTGAAAATTTTTAATTGGCCACCATTTTGAAACAAGATGACAGATGAAGCTGGCCAACGAACTCTGTTGAGATCTTGTTAAGTCCAATACACATGATTAATCACATCCGAATCGGTTCATAAATATATGAGCGGTATCGCATGACAAATGTCAGATATATATATATATATATATATATCGTGTTGCGATATATTGTCTCTTATTCCCACCCCTATCGTAATATCTTCCTATTTTATTTCTCCTTAAAGTTCATCCAATTTAGGTATTTATTTAAGTATTCATTAATTTTGTTTATTTTCATCTTGTATTTACATTTAAGTTTTATATATCGTCCTATCTACGTTACGTTATTTCACATCTGCCGTTTTTCGTTTCTCTTTTGGCCCAAAGCCAACGCACGCAGATAGGCATAGTTTTCTCTTCATTTTTGCCGTAACGGATCGGTAGTTCCTTCGACTACGCAGCCGGTTCTCCGCGCATGCGCGTACGGACTCTCTTCCGTCTTCTACTTGGCACGATGTATAGGCGAGCGCATTTTCTACTTGGCGTGTTTTTTTAACTTCCGTAATTCCGGCAACCGCGTCTTCTCCTTTCAGTCAGGCAGTCTATGAATAAGCACCAGAGAGGAAGGTAAGGTGCTCTCTTCAAGAGAGCGTGTCCGGGTTTTCCCGGCACGGCACGCAACACCATGTGCTATCGGAGCACTACAGAGTTCAATAGTATGTTTTGAGAAGCAGTGGCCATGCAAATTATGGTGTCAATTGTCTCTCAATAAAGCAGAGACAGACAAACAGAGTCAGAATGAGCCAGATGCCGATATGGACCCCCCTCCCCCCCAAAAAAAAAACACCAGCACGTGATTGAAGAATAAAATATTGTTTCCAGACAACAGATATGTCTTTATTGTGTTTTCTTCAAATTACAGGTATGCGTTTTTTCTATTTTATAACATTTCTCAAGACAGTTAAGGAACCTGATTTTTCTACCACTTTTCATAAAATAACACGATCACGCAAGACTTTTTTTACTACTGCTGTAATGCATAAGTTCCGTAAGAGAAAGTATTCTCTATAATATATATAGATAGAGACAGATATAAATCAACATTTGGGTGAACAGTGGTTTGGGGGTCTTGATAGGAGAAAATATACCAAAATTGCTTCCCTCCGAATGGTTGCAATAGGTAGCTTCTTACTTTTTGTAATGTAAGCTACCTAATATCCACGGATAGAAAGTACTTTTCAGCACTCAACAGTGCCTTTCATTTAAAAAATTATGAATATTTACTGTTTCAAAAAAATTATTTTCCGAAGATCATTTTTATATTTTTCAGTTTTTCTGCGTTGGCCCAGGCCCAAGCTTAATCTCTCTCGTTAGACTCTGATGAGTACTGGTCCGGGCAACACCGAGCGGGTTTGCTAGTAAAACATAAAAAAGAAAATCTTACCAAAGGTCTTGAAAAATATTCATCAAGAGCAACTTGAACTTTAGCAACAGCACACTCAATCAAAAAAATGTCAAAAAGTCTAGGACTCTGCTCTTTGGAACATGGTTCAGAAGTAGACGAAGGAGCCCGCTGTAACTGGAAAAAATAAAAATAAATAAAAATAAAAACAAAACTATGCATAAATATATATATATATACACCGTAAAATCCTGATTGTAAGCCCCCCTCCCCTTTTTCAAAAACAAACAGAGTTAAATGTGGGATGGGGTCTCTTAATAGAGATTTTTCCCCCCAAAAAAATCATTTAAAAACCCGTTTTTATCATTAATTTAGAAGTAAAAGGGGCGAGAATCTTCTTTATTTCGGAAGATTTTCATTCAAAAATAAATAAAATCTAACCCCCCCCCCCCCCCCCCCTCCAAAAAAAAAAATTTTTTTTTTAAATAATTTTCTTTATTTGTTATTTTATTGTAACAATAAATAATCAATCATCTAAATCTCCCTCACAATTACTGCTTCACCCTTTGTGCCCGCTCTGTTAGCAAAACCCCATAGTTTAACCTTTATAACTCTAATTTTAAATTTCTTTTCAGACTTATTTAATACTCTATATTAACAATAAATAAACCTAATCTATCACCTACATTAACCTCTCCTCCTAAAATCTCTGCTTTTCTCCCCCTGCCTCATCTGATGAAGACCCCCCCCCCCCCCCTTGCAAATGCATCTCATTAAATTTTAAATCTTAAATTTTAAAATTTTTTCTACTCTATTTGTGATTTTTTGCAACAATATTTAAATAAAAATCTAAATTATTCCCCTCCTCCCCCCCCCCCCCAGTCATACTTTATTTAGTACATACTTTAAAGTTTTTATTTTTTTTCTACAATAATTAAATAATAATTTTCAACAATAATTAAATAATTATCTAATTTTCTCCTCCCCCCAACCCCAAAAAATTCGGCTTCTCCCTTCCCCCCCCCCCACCCCAGCACTTTAAAATCTTTAAAATTATTTTTTTAAAGATTTTTTATGCTGTATTGTTACTTTGTTGCAACAATAAATAAATGATCGTGTAACTCTCCCCTTAAATTTCAAATCCCCATCCCCAGAAAAAGGGGTGAATTTCTAAACGTGGAGAGGAGGAAGGTAGAGAGAAAATTTTAGTCTTTTTTGTAGTTTGACTGTTCTCACAGCTGATATTTTGTTAATGGGAGGGGAGTTATTGTATAAAACATATTTATTTCAAAACATAAAATATACACATGATTCAGAGAAGAATAGGGATTTCATTAACAGTATATAAAAGCAAAAGTGAAATGTGCCAAAATTTTCAAAAGATTGAAAATTCTCTTTCTTAGATTCTTAGATTTTTAAAATAAATTTTTTTTGTGCATCTTTTTTTTTTTTTTTTTTTTTTTTTTTGGGGGGGGGGGGGGGGGGGGGACTTATATTTGTGAATGGAAAAGAAAATCAAAATTGTGCTTAAAAGTTGGAGGAGGTTTACTTTCAGGATTTTACGGTATACGATTGGTGAAATTTATGGATTATACAACCAGGCGATAACTGACGGTTATCCTGCCAAATTTTTTAAACAAGTGAAGAGGCGTTGTACAGAGGACTGTTCATGTGGATGTCTCATAGTTCATTTGGTTTTGAGGGATAATTGGTGGTGGGTGGTGGGGGTGGGGGGGAGTTGTGCACGGAGGGCTGGTTCAAATCAACTGTGTATGTCTCAGGTCATGCCGCCTGTCTCCAATGGTTTTACTGGTTTCAATTTGCTTTATATTTTGGTTTTTAGCATTTTGGTTTGTTTCTGTTAATAGTTTATAATGTTGTGTTAAGTTAATTTTTGTAGTTGTTTTGAATTTAGTAAAGTTTTGAGACTATGCTTATATATATATATATATATATATATATATATATATATATATACTAGCCGCTACTGGCGACCAGTTTGGTCTCCCTTAAATGCATGTTAAGCATTGTAACACGTTACTTTAATTCATAATTTATTTTTTTTTAATCCTTCGCCAAACCAGAAGATTCTAACAGACAAATCAAAAGAACTTTTGCCATCATGGTAGCATTTCGCCTATTTTTTGTTATTATATATTTCATCTTTCTTGACAAAAACCGCTTAATCCATTTAAGCATTTATGCTTCATGACCGTTTGCTTATCAGTTGCAATATGTTCGCTAATGCGGTGATTCTTAAACATATTAATTTTCCGTAATTGGGTCCATTGGCAATTGGCGTGTTTTAGTTAATACGATTTGATGTAATGAAGTCTATTTTGTGAAAGTTTTTTTGAAATACCATATTGTTGCTAATATATATTTTTTTTGTTTCTCGCTAACTTTGGCTGCAGACTCGATTTAGGAAGATTAAAAAATCTATCATTATTCTCATCTAAAAATGTCTTGAATAATTTGCCATAATCGGGCTGCATATTATTACACGAAATTTTGGGTTCAGTTGTCGCAGATGCACCGGTGTACCATTTTGGTGCCAAAATGGCGATTTTATGCATGGACAACCCAGCAGTTTCGGCTAGATTTTGCTTGGTATGGCAACCCCATAGAGCAGATTCCGTATGTTTTATAATAAATTAAATATTGTGTGTTTAATAATAAATTGATCATTGTGTCTGTTTTATAATAAAATTGTGTGTTTTTTAATATAAAATTAAATATTTCATAATAAAATAAAAGTAATATGCTGTTTTAGCAATCATTAACAGGTACCTGCAAATGGGGTTTTCTCGCCAAAATGGCGCAAAAAAAAAAAAATCTCGCCAACCCCGATGCGGCTGCGAAAGCTGTTCCATTTTTAAAATGCTATTGGCAGGATTTGCGTCCAAATAACATAAAAGTACTTAATGATGTTATGTATTTTATAAATGTATATTAAATTACTGTTTTGAACGCGATTGGTCATTAACAATGGTAAATATGATTGGTGACTAATAATCATTCCCATAATACATAAATACCAAATTAACTGACAAATCGTTTCGAAATTTGATTCATTAAATATTATTACATAAGTTGTATTTGTTTACATTCAGCTTACGGCAAGAAAAGATCCAGAAGGAAGTTGAGTTGTATAGCACATAATTATGGTAAACTTTGATTGTGTGGCTGGTGCGAATAATTTTTTTTTTTTTTTTTGACACCAGGTAGCGGACCAAAAATTCATTCGTGGAGAACTTGTTTTACGAACGATTACCTCCATGGTATAATATTTTAAACGTTCACGACGAATGGATGTTTTTCTTTTTTTGTTGTTGTTTACTTTCATGGATAGAGAATTTGAACTGTGAACCTAATTTTAACTGAAGTTATTGCAGAATATATACACAATTGAATGTAAGTCGTCTCTCAAATATTAATTTATTTTGAACGATATTTCCAAAAATGTAACTTTCATGCAGTTTTATTTGAAAAAATAATTTTGAATAAAAATGGCCGCCTGGCATATGAAAAATGAAGCGGACATCCCAGAACTGTTGATGACAGTCACATGACTTACGGTTTTATTATATAGATATATATATATATATATACTAGCAGAACCACCAGGCTTTGCCCGGGTTAACATAAATTAAAATACAATAATATCACAATAACAATGACGGAGCTTTGCACATTCTCGACCATAAATCGATAAAAAAGACAATTAGAAAAAATAGCGTTACTTTGACTCAGTCATAGTAAAATTTCTCATCTTTATAAATGAGAATACGCATTTTCTTTGTGCATACAATTAGAAAAATATAAGATTTTTCCTGACAATGAAAAACAATCAACCAAATGCCGTAACATTTTGCGAAATTCGCCTTCATATGCCATCTATCTATATTATGAAACAAAAACATATCCGTGAGTAATTTCGACATCATATTGACGGTAGCAACGACCTAACCATTAAATTTTGCCTGTACTGCATTTTTGTAACTACTAAATATCGCATAATTTCATTTTTTAAACTGTCAATTAGAAATAAAAAATGCACTTTCAAATGTAATTTGAAAAGTTATCTCAATTTACTGATTTTTTATGGATTTTAAAGGAATTTTAAAGCATGTATATTTTTTAATCTGTGTCCAATCCAATTACGAAAGATTAAGTTATTTGATCTTTATAAAGTAAAGACAGTTACTTCTAAACATAGCACATTCAATTTTTATGCGGTCGAATAAAACAAAATGTACTTTCATTTTTTTTTTTTTTTTTTTTGAAAAGCGTATCTCTATTTACTGATGCTTTATGGATTTTAAAGTAGTTTTCAAGAATGGATAGTTTTTTAAATCTGCGTGCGACTCAATTACAAAAGATTATCTAGTTTTCTCTTAAAACAATGTAAATAATTCAGCATTTGTTGGTTTACGTGAAATATTCCATAACTAAATTGCCAAATTAAATTAAAACTTAAAAATAAAAATATATAATTTAACAAATTACAATAACCATTGGGAAAATGTTCCAAAAGCTTTAAAAAAATATATAAATAATAAAAAAAATTATTGTATTTTCGTGTTATAGCGGCTTAAACAATTATGATTATGCCAAGGTTGCAGTTAAGATTTCGCCAAGATCATCCCAAATCTTATATATGCATCCTATATACACATATATATATTCCAAACACTCCTATATGGGCCATATACGTCATTATACACCCTATTATTTACATCATATACACAAGTCATATATATACATCATATACACATGTCATATGGGTTGGGTTGATTATTGACGGCCAATTATCGACACTAGGGATATAGGCCCGGGGGGGAGTGCCCTTCGTGGGGGTCTTTCTAAGGGAACCTAATCCGTATTTACGCATGGAGAAAATCCACGGCTCGAAAGAAAACCACGAAAACTCCGAGCGATTAGGCCGACGGGCGCGATTGGGATCGAACCCAGCACCTCCCGTCTACCAGCTTCGAGAGCACCACCTCTCAGCCACTGGTGGGGCCCACATGTCATATATATACATCATATACACATGTCATATATGCATCATATATGACTATAACTTGGTCACATACAGCAAGAAATGTTATATATGTATCATATATTATTATAATGTCATACATGCTTTATAATTTGGTGATAAATCTTGGGCACTTGGCGATTCATCCTTGAGGGCCGCTATAACACGAAAGTACCAAATTTACAATATATTAATGAAAACAGATACAAAAATATTTCATCCTTGGGAGCCACTATAACATGAAAGTACCAAATTTCTACTTTATTTTTCATATCTGTTAATTTGCATCTATCCTTTTTGTAACTAACATTTTTGTAACGATTTTATGCATTTCTATTGCCTATTCAAAGAAAAATACTTCTAAAGCTACAGTATTTCATTAAAAACGATTAAAAAATTCTTCTAAAGTTACAGAATTTCGTTAAAAACGGTTAAAATAGTAAAATGCGAACATCACATTACCACTGCTTCTAAATCAACAAAACACTTAGTAATATAACGTATAGCTGTAAGATACAGCTGTAGTATTGTATTATACAATCAAAGTAAAACATAGCAGACGATTACTTAGACTCAGTTTGAAATCAAAACTTTTAATAAAATGTGACGTCATACCTAGCTTTTTTTTTTTTTTTTACCTTTTTACTAAATTGTTTTCTTGAAATTGAAACGTCTGTATTAAAGTAGATTTGTTTTAAATTAAGGTACTACATCATTTTAACGCGTTTAAACTTTTCGTTTTCTATTTATACAGAAAAAAAATGCACATTTTCTTCTTAAAATCATTTCAATTTTGGAAATTAAAAAATATAGCGAGTGAGTTGGAAATTTTATTGGCTTATATAAAAAAAAAAAAAAAATAAGCGTGTTACCATTTGTTTTTAAATTTTTGTGCTGTTTTGTAGTGTGGCAACAGGAAAGAATTATTGCATTAGAAATTGAGAAAAAAAAAACAGATTTCTGTAATGATAAACTATGGGAAATGTTTGAAAAAAGTGGTAAAGAATGATCTGAGAAATTTTTAAAGTTGACAGTGATTTTACTTGTGTTCTAAAACATATGTACATGGAGTTTCGTTCCAATCGAACAAAAACTGTAGATTTGTATAAGGAACATACATACATACATACCAAAAACGGCTTTCATATATATATATAGATATATATAAGCATGTATGATCCTTATGTATGATTTATAGAATTTATACACACTAAATACAGTAAAACCTCCCTGTGCGACCACCTCCCTCAATGACCATGGAACAAAATTTATTCCCAGGACTCAATGCTAATTTTGTCCAGTGGCATAGGAACTTTGTAGAAATAGGGGGAGCCGGGACATATTGTGGAAAGCTAGTGGCATTTCATTCATAATTTCATTCATTTTGGAGGAGATTCCTTCATAATGTCATACTTTTCACAGGAGTATAAAATAAAAGCATATCAAAAGACCACCAACTCTTTAATCCAGTTAAAATAATTTTTATTACATATACTTGATAAATAGAAACTTAATTTATGGATGATCCCGAATACAATATTCAAATTTAAGGCTTCTCCCACTTTCATTTACCAAAAATTAAAGTTCTTTCTGTTTTTTGCTTACAAATTCTTTACAAATCTCTTCCAAATTAATTTTAAAGGCCTCCTCTTTATAAATATGCAGTAGCATCAAGTGGTTGAGTCTCTGTTGACACATTGTTGTTCGGAGGTGTGTTTGAAGCCGGCGAAGAGCGCTGAAAGATCTCTCAGCTGTCACTATTGATGTCGGAATCGCCACAATAAATTCTACCAAAAGGTAAACTTCAGAAAATAATTTCTTCACTAATTCTTCCGATGACATAATTTTAATTGCGATCGATAACGCATTTCTGTCAGTTCAGTCCGGGATTAGTGCTGGTAGAAGCGTCAACTGAGCAAAAAGATTTGTCAAATCAAAATCATCAGCATGTATTCCAAACTTTTGTTTCAGATCTTCTGAAGTGGTTGAAGCTGCGTCCGTGAATATGGATTCGATCTTTATGAGAGAGTCAAAAGTTTTTTGATCAAATTGTTTTTTTAATTCATTGGTAATAAGGTCCATTGCTTCTCTGAAGTTTACTCGCAATTTTTCTTGTCCAAGCTGTGCTGGAGCAGAGGGATGGCTTGCCTGCTCATATCTTATTGGAACTATCTTTTATTTGGAGATGCTCATCATTTTTATTTCCAAATTTAATGTGGACGCTTTTCTCTCCCATTTCTTGTGGAGAATTTCGAAATGGCTATCCTCTCTCATACGTTGTATGGTTTCTTCTAACTTTGAAATGGCGTTCTTGATGCTTGCGGCAGAAAATTCAGTTGTTTGCAGAAGTTTCACCAAGATTTCGCAAGTTCCTTGGCCATGTTCATGACAACAAATGTCTTGAATTTTTTTCAAGCTTCTTATGAAACCTTTAACATCAACCTTTTTGGTGGGAGGGAAACACCCTTATCAGTGCAGGTAAATTGTAGTAAACCTATAAGACTCCCTTTTTTTTCTGGGAATCGAGAGGGTTGTAAACAGTGAGAAAGTGGGTGAAGGCACATACAAGTGTGCTCACCACCCCTTCCCTCTCTTCTCTTTGTTGTTTATTGTGCGAATTTCCTAGAAAAAGTAGACTTTATTTTTTAATTCAACAATGTATAGTAAACAGATGTGGTGCGAGAATTTCTCCCGGGGGAGCTGAGCCCATCTGAAATATTCCAGGGGGAGCCACAGCTCCCCCAGTTCCTATGCCTTTGATTTTGTCTCAATTAAGAGAGCATTCTCAGTTTAGGATTTGAATTATTTGGAAAAGAGAAAAGGTATGCTTCAGTTTTTGTTTACTTCTCTGTATTATGCGTTTTTTTTTTAGACATTATTCTAATTAAATTTTTCTCATATGTCTACATTACATTAAAAAAAATTACTGCCCAAATCAAAATACAATATTTCCCTTTTATGTGTAGTTTTCATCTTATGCATGTTTATTTTATTATACAAGTTTCATGAATTTAAGTTGATTTCTATTTAATGAATTTTCTACATAACGAAGCATTTAAGTGTAACAATGAGAGTTCGTTAAATGGAAATTTCACTGTATTTAACTGTGAAAAAATGCAGATAAACAAAACTTTGAAGAATAAAGAGGTTTTTTTAAAAGAATGGAAAGACAGTAAATTACATGGAATGAAATGAAAACATAAGGAAAAACTCAGTAATCTAAACGAGACTTTGATGGAAGTGTTACGAGCAGTAAAGGCCAAAAATATCCTACTTAGTGGAACTTTAATAAAAGAGTTTTTGTGCAAGTAATGTTTGGTTACAGAATTTTGTAACCATAACAATATTGTTTTTAAATCTATTTGTGGAGAAGCTGCAGATGTGAACCATCAGCTGTACGAAAATTGGAAAATGAGACTTCCTTTGATTCTTGCCAGATATGAAGATCGAAATATTTATAATATGGATGAAATGGAACTTATAAGTGTGAGTTAACTATAGCATCTAGAAAATATAGTGTGGTTCTTTTGCACATTACCAACAAAAAGTTTGATGGAAAAGTCAGATGAAGCTAAAGGAGGAAAAAAGATAAAACAACGGCTAACCATGGTTTTTTGTGCTAATGCTATTGGTGAAAAAGAAAAATGCTTAGTAATTTGGAAATCTCAACAACCACAGTGCTTTAAAAATGTGAATATGACTAAAATGATTATAATGTGGAAGTCAAATGCCTTTAAACACTCTATAACATTTTCATAACTATCACCAGTAGTAGGATACGATTCATAAATTTATCTTGCCCTTGAACCCTTTAATGTTGCTTGTAACAAATACTGATATTTATCTTCTTTCGCGATTTTGTTCATCGTTATATATTTTTTCGAATTGAGCCCAAAAGGCCAACCAATCTTTAATGTCTCCCCTGAACAGCTTAAATTCGATCTTAGGAAGTTTAAACTTTTGTTTCGTGGTATTTTCAGTTTCGAAAACTTTAAAAATCTTTTGAACTTTCATTTGTAGTTACAAACTAATACCTTCGTATTCTTTATCATAATTTTCCTGAGAACATGATGTATAGTTTAAAAGAATATCTAGCAATTATTTTTCTTTCAGTTGTAATTCTGTCCATTTTTCACCTAATTGAGCATATAAAATCTCAATTTCTTCAATATCATTAATTTCTAAATTTAAACTATTCTCAAGTAAATTAGCTATATGCATAAAAGCACTTCTTAATGGAGTTCTTAATTTTTAATCTGTTTCATTACTTCACTTTACTTTCTTAAATAATATATACCAGCAGTTGGATGCCAATTAATATTGAATCTTGAACTTAATGTAAATTTTATTATCTTAAATATTATTAATACTGACAGTTTAATATCCGTATTCATTCATTTAAAAATATATTAACAATACTATGAAAGAGATTTGTAATTAGGCTTACCTCTCTTGTTGTTGTTGTTCGGAGATTAATTTACTTAAACGCATTCGGGAAAATACAATTTTGAATCAGTCAATAATTACAATAGTCAGATAGATGACACAAACATATATTAAAAACAACACCACAATTACAAAACATAATATTTGCGCATATCTTTTACATCAATCATAAATATGTAAACATTTCATAGTCACATTAAAGTTCTTATAGAATTTTAACAAACATGCACAAGCCCATGACTACTCACATATGTAAACATGTAATTATCACAATTTAATGCAAATAAAAAAATATCTTCTGAATATTATTCTTACCAATTTAGTGATAAGCTGCTTAGCTATTTTGATGAATTTAACAGTACAAGCATTTTTTGAAACTAATCTTAGAAGAGACTCAGCCTTTTGTGTTGTTAATCCTTGCTTCACCAATGTGTCCTTAAAAAAAGAAAACATTAAGAAATGTGAAACATTCACAAAACAATATAAATTATCCAAATACAACTTTTAAGTACAAATCTCTAAGCACAATAATCAGTTACTGCAAAATTTAATGATTATTTTGTCAATCTTACCTTCATCCATCCAGAAAATACTTTGTGTGAAGATCGTGATAGCCAAATAATGGCATGTAGACATTCAGGATCATTTAGTTCTGAAGTTCTAGAAGAAATAGATTCAAGAGACTGCACAGATGGAGGCAAACATAACAAAAGTCTCCATGTAATACTGACAGCATACTGCACTGCACACAAACCCTACACAAAAATAATTTTTTATAAGCATTATGATAAAATAAAATAGAAATCCTAATGGAGATAAAATAAATGTTGTAAACATAAAAAATAAATAGACAAACTTTTTGTATATGAAAGCTCCTATTTTCACATTTCATGAAGATTACACAGACTATTTTATTTATTTTTTATTTTCTGCAACTAAGAGCTAATAAAATGAAGAAATATGGTAAATCTAAATTTAAGAGCATGAAGAAAGGATAATTTATTTTAAAAAGATGTGTAATGTAATTTAATAAAAAAAGATTAACAGTTTAAGCAACACAATCAAGGCAAACATGTGGATTAACAGTAAAGAACAAGGCCTGTCTCAAAATATTTTTAGAAATGGTCTTCAAAATACATTTGAAAATAGCAGTAAGAATGATTTCAAACATTCGTTATTAAATAGAAATTCATTAGAAAATAGACTGAAACCAATAAAAATTATTTAAAAAAGGAAAATGAGAAACTGATGCGTGTTACAGAATATAATAAATTATGAATGATATCAACAGAGCTAATCAGCATTTATTATCCTATCTATGAAAGACAAAGAATTTGAGAAAGGAAGTATTTGTTCTTATAAACTACATAAAAATTGATGTGAAATAGCACACCACTAGGTAACGGATCAATCATAAATGAACAAGATATGCTACTAGATATTTGTACTATACCCACCACATGCTTAGCTGAAATTAAATTCAGCTATAAAACACATAACACATTTGAAAATTTCTTTTCATCATTTATCGCCCATAGAAGATAACTTCAATATTTTTCTGTAGCCTTGTATATGATCTACAGATTTTTATACACATCACATATTAAACTAAAATTTAATTCAGCTAGGAAACTCATTACACAACTAAAATCAAACTTCAAGCAATTACCATCCGTAGATGACAATATATCCAGTTTTTGCTTAGCCCTGCATATGAATTTATTTATATTCTGCAAATGTATCTTAGTATACTAAATATAGTTAAGCTGGAAAAAGCATAAACACAATTCAAAACTACCTCTAAGCAATTCATATCCATAGACAGTAACGATTATGGATTTTTTTTGCAGCCATGCATATGAGCTATAAAATGTATACACACCACGTAATGTACTAAGATTTGTTTAAACTTAAAAATGCATACTGCATCTAGAAACACGCTTCTAACGATTATCGCTCATAGACAGTACTATAATCAAATTTGTTTTTGCATCTCTGTAAATGAACAAATAAATGCTATACATTCATATTCAACAGTAATAACATCTTGTAGTGAACCTCAGCAATACACATCAATTTCATTATATTTGAAATAGTGTAACATCTTTAAAATATACTGAAAACTATTTTTCTCCTAAGTCCATAATGTAACTAATTCCTTTGTGTGTCCATGAAAATGAATAATCTACAAAAAACAACTTTTCAAAAGTAAAAAAAAAAAAAAAAGCCAAGCTTAAAAAAAAAAACACTAAAGTTGTGGCTAAAAAATGGTGTGATATCAAATTTCCAAGCTTTTATTATAATACTTAACTTTTTTCCATTAAATAAGTTTTCATATATATAAGACGAGTGCCTACGTATATATTTATAGAAATTATTTTCTCCTGTACTAAATACATCCTAACGTGTTTCTGAAAATACAATTTTTTTCAAATTATGCATGATGGGCTTGGCAGCCATCTTTCCATATTATACACAAAATTCTAAGCACCCAAATCCATAGTTAAAATCCAAAGTTCCAAATTCTAACTTAAGCAAATATTTTAAGCGTTTCGTTTATGGACTTGTAAGCTCTGTAAATTGTGTCTTAAGATAATGATGACTTATCTTAAAGATTCATCTTATGATTTATTTTTTAGAGTAATTAATCATTTCAAAGTATAGTAAAAATAAATTTCTCAAAATATCAGTCTTCCTCAATTTATCAGTCCGTAGTTAAAATCTGAAGTTCCACATCGTTATAAACATATTACATAGCAAACATAGTACGCTTTTACTTTAAAAATTTTGCTTAGAAATATGGAAAGATGGCAGCCAAACCAATCATGCATAATTTGAAAAAAAAATGAATTTTCAGAAACACGTTAGGATGCATTTAGTACAGGAGAAAACTACAGTAGATTCCCGTTACAACGAATTCCACTACAACGAAAAATCCCGTTACTACGAAATTTGACAAATCCCCTTTTCAAATTTCATTAACCCCAATGTATTAAGAATTCCGATTTAACGAAGTGCATTTTACTAGCAATTCCGTTACAACGAAAAATCATCGAGCTTTTTTTTCTTTTTTCTCAATTGCTTAACAGAAATGAAATATACTTCGAATAGCACGTCGAAGTTAAAAAATAACGTTGTTTTGGGGACAGGTGCTATTTCATATTTTTCTCTCCTTTGCTATTTTTTCGTTTGTTTACTTCTGTTTCCGAATTCCTTTTTTTTTCATTAGCCCATACGCTTCAAAATGATCACGTGATAGACAGCAGGTGCACTTCACTGTGAAAGAAGTGTTTGTGCTTGTTCTGGGATATCTTTGACGCCAATACCTGTTGCAGTGTGTTTCTTGCTTCGTTCATTGATAAAATATGGCTTGTGTGAAACGAAAACAATTTTCGTTGGAAGAAAAGAAAGCTATAATTTCTGAGATTGATAAAGGATTGCGGAAAGCTGATGTGGCCAAAAAATATGGAATAACACCATTGAGTTTATCGACATTTCTAAAAGATAAGGAAAATATTGACAGACAATTCCAAATTGCAAGCATTTGTTCCCACAGAAAACGAATGCGACAGTCCCAATTTCAAGATGTCGATAAAGCCGTGTTCAAGTGATTGTGCCGATGTTCGTTCACGCAATGTGATCCTCTGATAAGGCAAAAAGCTCAAGAGTTCGGAATAATGCTTGATATCGAAAATTTCCAAGTCAGTGTTGGATGGCCCAATCGCTTTCGTACTCACCATGGAATTGTAATAAAATCAATTTGAGGCGACGCAAGTGATGTACCTACAAAGGCTGTAAATGAATGGAGAGCTGGAAAAGCAACTGCCCTTATAAAGACATACAGCTCCGATGATGTTTTTAATGCTGACGACGCTGGAATATTTTATCAACTTGAACCGAGAAAAACATTAACATTTAATGACGACAAATGCATTGGAGGGAAAACTTCAAAGAAACGAATTACAGCATTTTTTTTTGTAACAAATCTGGAACCGAGAACAGAAAAATATTAATTGTTGGTCACTCTGGCAAGCCCCGTTGCTTTAAGAACTGTCATTTGCCTTGTGATTATAAATTCAATAAGAAGGCATGTATGACACAAGATATCTTTAGTGATTGGCTAGTGCGATTTGACAGAGAAATGAAAGCTAAAAAACGGAAAATTCTTCTCCTGATTGATAACTGCATGCCTCATGATAATTCCTCCAAATTAGACTGCATCCAATTTGAGTACTTCCTGCCAAATTGCACTTCTATTCTTCAGCCTCTAGACGTCTAGACCATGGCATCATCCGTGCTGTAAAATCTCGCAACTGAGCTCTTTTGCTAAAAGAAATTCTTTGCGGCTTAGAGAATGGCAAAAGACCAAAAATAAATCTCAAAGAAGCTATTGAATTGATCTCTGGTTCGTGGCAAGAAATTAGCCAGAAAACAATTTCTAACTGTTGGAAACATGCCTGATTAACTGACACCGAAGAAAATTAATCAGAAGTTTTAGATTTGGATATGAGTCTTCTGAGTTAAACACAATTTGGAAGGCTACCAGAAAATTAACATCAATCCCTGATCAGGTGGATTGGGAGGATTTCTTATCTGTGGATGACAATATTCAAACATGCTCTGAAGTGACTGATGAAAATATCATTTTAACCATTAAAACTACATTAGACCAACAAAATGAATGACGATATTGGTGTCACCGACGATTCAAAAGTTACCTCTTCGGAAGCTTTCTCATGCTTGGAGAAAATACGTGCTTTTGTTTCTCATCAAAAGAATGTTCTAGAGGAGGTATTTTCTCACATTCATTCGTTGCACACGTTTTTGTTATAATCAACTACACATTCCTTTGTACAAATTAAAATTACAGATTTTCTGCAATAATGTATTACTAAATAAAGGTTAGTCTGTAATTTTGTAATTTTAATATTGAATTTTAATTTACTAACTTTTTTCTATGTTAATTTAACTAGTCTTCCATTAAAATCCTCTATAATGAAAGGTATATTTTCTTACATAATTACTTTCTAACATACATCTTACATAATTTATTTACGTGTACATGTAATTCATTAGATAAATAGGAGTAATTCCGTTACAACGAAAAAATCGTTACAACGAAATATTTTAGTGGTCCCGTGGCGTTCGTTGTAACGGAAATCTACTGTATTTCTATTAACATATACGTAGGCACTCGACCACAATTTGCAGTCATATTTAATTGTCTGATAAAATGTGTGTTCTTATAATTATGAAGTTTTAATAAAAAAAATATCTTCAGAAAAAATGGCTGACTTGCAGATGAAATTTGATGTGATTAACCCATAACTGATTTGTGCTATTATAATACAGATGGTACACACTCATTGGCGGGTTTTATCTCTGTTTTGGCATATTTTTTTAATTGCCAAGTTAACAGTTTTTTGCTAATTAAGGATAGAAATTATTTTTTTTAGAGTGAATTTTGTAAAAGCACATACATTATGTAATTACTTGTTTAAAAATGCAATCCTTTTTTTTTTCTGCCTAATATTTAAATCTGTAGGTTGTTTGAAAAAAAAAAAAAAAAAGTTTGACGAAGAAAAAAGTTATCATTTTAAGTAACTCGACATTTAAAATAAAATCTATATCTCTGTTTATAAATCACTTATGAAGATGAATTTGGTCTCAAATTGAAGAATTTCTTCATTAGATTCTTCTAGTTTTTTTTTTTTTTTTTTTTTTTTTTCCTGCGATGCTTGGTTTATGTGATATCTGATATTTTAATCTGGCATGTTTAGTCGATTTAACATTGCGAAGTTACTTCCTGTAAATAAGCAGTAGCGGTCTATAGTCCAGTTCTTGGCATTGTTTGTTTGGCGTTTTTTTTTTTTTTTTTTTTTTTTTTTTTTTTATAGCAAGCTATATAAAATGTTACGCATAGCGTAACGAGTGTATGGCAGAGCGACCACCTGCTTGATAAATGTTACGCACTCTACATTGCACAGGAAGAATGTTTTATTGCACCTCAATAAACATATAAATTTCATTATGTTTCAAAAAATGTAACTTTATTAATATTTATAGTAAAATTTTACAGTATATTTTAGATTCATATATGTTCACAAGCCATAGAATACAGAATAGCAACATTAATGATCACTTAACACTATTACATTCAAATAAAGACTAAACAAGTTGGAAATTGTACGTCAAACGTTACAAACGAGGTGCGTTCGTACGCACGTTTTAGAATTAAATTCATGATATCCCGTGCGTAGAACGGGTTAAACAGCTAGTTAAGTATATATTTTATGACACTGTTCATACAAATATCATAACTAGTTATATAAATATTCAGATATATATGTATCAGCTAGTTATATAAATATTCAGATCTTGATGATTTTTAATTCTGTGAAATGAATTATATCGTCTGCAGATTAATTTCTGTCATAAAATAAGTATCTCGGTCGCTTGACGATTAAACTTCGGAAGCTCCTATAACAAAAAAGCACAGATTTTAAAAAAAAAATTCAAATTTCTTAATAAATATTTTTATTAATATCTCCTAAAGTTTTGATTCGATTTTAATAAAATTTGAAATGTCTCGACAAAATTCTGCAAAGATAATATATTTTAAATTGCAAACCATTTGGTTGGGTAGTTTTTGCGTTGTTATATGCAGACAGACAGACAGACAGACGAACCAAACGACGACTATAGGTGCTACGTATTTATATAATTACGAACACACCTAAAAAAATAATGTAGTTTAGAATAAAAGAAAAAAGATGGTTAAAAACATTATTTTTGAAGCTGTATAATAAAACAAAAAAAGAGTAGATTTTTGAAAATGTTTCTTTATAATTTATTAAAGTATATTTCCAAAGATTCCGTTAACAAAAGTTCATTATTGCTATTACTATTTTTACAAAACAAATTGCTTGCTTGACACATCTTGGGAACAATCATGTCCAGTTCCAGCCCGGCACGAACATGTAGAATAAAATGTAAGCCTGATCTTGGCCTGCCCCGAGTCTGCTGAAAAAATTAAGCCCGGGCTCAGGCATGATGTAACTGTCCAATGCTGATCTCTACACTGAACATGTTATCTTTTACACCACAATCTATATTGATGTTTTCAATATAAGTCTGATAGTAGGAATAGTGTTAACAGTATTCAGAACTGCTTTAATATTAACAGTAAAAACAGAATAAAAAACTTTAATACTAGCATAAAAAGTATTTAAAAAAAAAACATTTTTTTAAAATTAGTCATGTAGTTAATAAATACAGTGTGTGCAAAATTTAAGGATTTTTTTTTTTTTTTTTTTTTTTAAGAAATCGCAATAACATAGCTGTATTACAAAAAATAATTACAAGTTTAAAATGTTAAAAAAAAATCTTACAAGAAAAGAAAGTTGTTCAGAAGTTGCTCGGTCAGGCATGTCACATTGAGCTGCTAGATATACAAGATTTTGAATGGAATAATAAAAACTTGGATATTTCAGAATATCTCCACTACTGAGAATGAAGCTTAAAGCCTGTCAAAATTAAATAAAAAATACAAGATTAAAAACTATTCTTCAATAATAATGAAATACTACAAATCAAAATGAATAAACAAACATTAAGTTTGTGGAACTTACAAATCCATCAAGCTTTGGAACTTCTTGATTGCTGAATTCAACAGACATCAAATTAAAAAACTTGGGCTTTGACACAGCTCCTAAAAAACAAATCGGAACATAAATAGTTTTAAAAGGTAAATAATCTATGGGCTTATATACATTTGGCCATATATTTTGGGGAAAAAAGATAATATTTTAGCATTCCAAACAAATTATACAAAGTCTTTCTTGTCACTGTTTCTGTCCCAAACAAATAAATTAAAAGTTAAAAAAAAAATGTTTTAAAGACAAGCTCTTATTATAATATACTAAAAAAAAACAATTTAATAAAAAAAACCATTTTTTTTTAAAGAAATAAATTAAATTTAGAGTGATTTTCTTTAACAGTTTGTTTTATAAAAAATAAAATGGATAGACAATTTTAAATCCAACTTCCTGGCAAGTAAGAAAATCTATCAACATCCTCTTGAGGAATGAACTCACATCCATTCATACACTGTGTAGAACTGAAAGATGGCGCATTTACCAACCATGCCACTGTTCAATCGAAGAACATCAGCTTAGTTCTTAAGCAATTAATGACATTTACGTGATTACATATGTGACACTGTAATCTTATTGGACAAATGTTTTTGCCCCTTGAATGGGCAGATATATATATATATATATATATATATATATATATATATATATATATATATATATATATATATATATATATTCCAAAATAGAATATTGTATTGTAACCGGAAATATGACATACTACCAAAAAGTACGTCAATTGTAGCACAGGAAGTGTATTAAAATTGGATTGCAAGATTTGAGCCGAACAAACAGACAAGGCAAAGTTAAGTTTGTAAAAAGGAGAGGGTACTTTTCTGTTATGGGGGCTTTGGTTCTGTTTTTTTTTTAAGCTTGGCACAATTCAGGCTTCAGACAGTAAAACTTGCTGCCAAATGATATAACAACTATGAATTGTATAAATATTGTAAAAATTGCTTGTATATATGAAACAGTAAATAGGTTGCCATAAAATATTTTGCCAAATTTCCATCTCTTGCCAAGATCATTTTCTCTATCTCGCCAAGGCCCCTATAATGGAAAAGTACAAAGAAAAATATATTTCAGTAGCATTTAATTTCAAAATGTGAAATAAAATTTAAAAAATGAAAAATTTTTGAAAAATTCTCAAGCAAAACTGTGTCTTTAACTAAGTAGATCTCAGAAATACAGTAGATTCTAGTTAATCAGAACATATCGGTTCTAGCATGATTTGTCCCAATAAAGCAGCTGCCAAAATTATCAGAAGTAAAGTTAAGAATATTTTTCCGAATTTGTTCTTAACATTTTGTCCCAATTTAAGTGTTCCAAAGAATCAGAATCTACTGTATATAGTAGTTACTAGAATACCGAAATTGAGGTGAATGAGGAACAATTTGTAATATTTCTTAGAAACTAAATATTTCAATTAAACTTAAAAGATAAAATAAAAAGTAAATATTTATTTTGCAATAAAGCTAAAGAATAGTAAAAATACATTTTTACTCTGTTGTATATGAATAAATTATGATACATCACTTAACTACCAAGCTATACTTTTACAGGTGAAATCACAACTCTTCTCGCTCCCCTAAGATTTTTTTTTTTTTTTTTTTTCAAGATATGATTCACTACTGAAGTCTGATCTTGCAAAATGACATTGTTTATTTTTACTGCTGTATTATGTGCATTTTGTTTACATACACGATAAAATAAATACAATTTTTATTTCAGAAATTAATTTTGTAAGTTAGAATTCTGCAATATAAAACACACATGGGCTTTGAATCTAAACCAGATACATCAAATTTATACTAGTGAACATTATTGTACAGCCAGTAAAAAATTATTACACTCCATAAAATTTAATCACAAAATTGTCACAGAGAAAAATGAAAATAGCCATTCAATTAGGAATTATGTCTTCTTTCAATTTACTTTATTTATTAATTTTTTGTACCAAACACTGAAATTTTCAATTAGAACACTTAATTTGGACAGCATATTTGATTTTTTCATTACAATGTGACATCAGAAAACTCATAATATGTCATTTTGATTTTATGTAACCAATATTAATTTTCAATAAGCCAATTTTTAAGGTTTAAAATAGATGTGCAGATATTAAACAAAATCTATCACCAAACAGTTTGATAAACCTCAAATAATGACTGAAGTTTGAAGGAACAAATTGTTTTTTATTTAATCATAAAATGAACAAATACAAGTATCAAATGTAGCATAATTCCCCCCCCCCCCCCATTTAATCAGTGTTAATTCTTTTGACCAGCTGTAAATAAAACTTTGTGCATTTACAAATATAATTTTGAAGCCCTCAAACCACAACCCTTTTCTAATAGATTAGCTTGCATAATTTTTCACATTGTATCACCATTGTTTATCCATTTTTATATAAAGCCTATTATCAGACCATTGATACACACATTTTTTTAATAGCAGTATCCCATAACCTTGGAAATACTTCACCGCATTCCGTTCTAGAGATAGAAGTTCCCAAATCTTTTTTTTTTTTTTTTTTTCCTTTTTCAAAATGAGAAAACCAGAAATAGCTGTTAACATTTATCCTTTATTACAAAATCTAAACTGGTTTTATCTGGAAAACAAATAAAAGTGGAATATGTGCATACCATGAGGTATGCAGTACTAAAATTGGCATCAATGAACAAGTCATTATTGCTTATGCATTACTGATGTTAAATCCCACTGTTTAGTGACTAATTTTGCTTACCATTATTGGCTGACAGGAAAGTAAACAAGAACCACTACTTTTAACTTAATAAAACAAAAATTCTGAAAACAGTAATAAAATAATGGCGATAAAAATGTAAAAGGTAAGTAGAAATTATCAAATTAGTTACTTATAATACCCATACTTAAAACACTACCTTGTCCTTCTTCAGGTGACAGATTCTTGATGTAATTTTCTTCAATATCATTACATGGAAAGAACATTTTTGTTTGCTTTTTAGTGTTGTCTTTCTCAGTAGCCGAGCTTAAACTTTGGAAACTAAACAAATTCTTCTGTATCTGGAGAAGGGTAAGAAAACTTCAATATATGTGAAATATTTCTATATTTTTTATTAAAATTAATAATGCAATAAATAATTTAATAACTTTTTTTTTTTTTTTAAGTTTTTACTTATGTCATGATTATCATTTTCCCAAATAAAAATTGTTACAGATACATCAGAGACTTTTACTGCTCTCAATATTAAGCTATAATTTTATTTACAAAATATTTATACTTTCATACTCCAAATAAATTCCAATGTATTTTTATCTCAAAAGGAAAAAATATACTCTTAAGTTATAAAAGGTACTTTTACATGCATATTCTGCAGCTTTAGGGCTTTTTCTTTTAAAATCAAACCTTTTCTTTTAAAATCATATAAACGCTTTTTCTTTTAAAATCATATTTTATATACTATACTTCATTTTAGACTTGATATGTCTAATTTTACCAAAATTCAAATTTGAATAGTTTTGATTTTTTTTTCTGATTGTTTATGAATATTTATATATACCAGGTGTACCATAGATTAATTAAAACTTTAAAAATTCATTAAAAAGGAACAAATGGGGTTACAAAATTGCAGTTTGAACGAATGGGATTAGAGGGAGATTGGATTTTTTAAATAACAAAAAAAAAAAAAAAGCTGTGATACAAAATTTTAACGAAAGATGGCACTGACAAGCATAATAATCAGATTGTCAATAAAACAATTTATGTACATAGGTTCTTTCATTCAATGCCAGTAGTGTGCCAGAACAAATGTTGTTGGTTAAGCTCTTTTACAAGAACGGGAAATCAGCAACAAGTGCATTTTGATAATTTTGCTTGGCAAAAGGACTCAAAGCAAGAAAAGGGTTCGTTTCATGTGCTGGGATACTGAAGCTTGTCAGACACTTTGAATAAACGGGTCTTTTACTATGAGATTATACACTATATACACTGACAAGCATAATATGAAGCAGATTTATGCAAATGAGGCTGTCAATAAAACACTTTGATGCACATAGGTTCATCATTCGATGCCAGCAGTGTGCCAGAACAAATGTTGTTGGTTAAGCTCTTTTACAAGAATGGGAAATCAGCAACCAGTGCATTTTGATAATTTTGCTTGGCAAAAGGACTCAAAACAAGAAAAGGGCTCGTTCCATGTGCTGGGATACTGAAGCTTGTCAGACACTTTGAATAAATGGGTCTTTTACTATAAGCCTAATTTGCATACATCTGGTTCATATTATCCATGCCGGAACCATCTATCAGTAATTTTTTGAACCACAACTTTATTTGCTATTAAAAAAATTCAATCACCTTTTAATCCCATTTATATGTATACAATTGTGTTTAATTATAAATATGCTATCAAAATGGTGAATACAATATTGATTATTAATAAAAAGTCGTTTGAAAAAATAAAAATGATTTAAGAAAAAGAAAATATATATAATTACCAAAAAAAAAAAAAAAAAAAAAAAAAAAAAAAAAATTCACTAGGGAGTCTGGGACACATTTTGAAAACATTTTTATTTATTGAACTAGGGGGCTCTGCCCCCTGCTCGCTACGCTCACCAACCCCCGTTTTGATTTCACAGCCTATTAAAACCTGGTAATGTATCCTGTTTTAAAAAGATGATGATGATGATGATGATATCACGAACGGAGACTTTCTTCTGTAATCAGGTTATAATGCTTTTTCATTTAACTGGTTATAATGTTTCATTTAATTCATCTTTTTTATTTTTAATATTCATCTGTAAACACAATTTTTATGATATAATTTTCTTTATTTCCTGCTTTCAACACGTGATCATTTAATTATTAATTTAAACTTTCATTATTGTTTTTAATAGTCTCGCTCAAATACATTTTTTATTTGAGATAAAACATAATCCTTTGCGCTTATTTAGAAATTGGCAACAATATAAAAAAATGACTTTTTCAATAAAAGATTTTTTACTCGATTTTTAAGGATTTTTTGAGTTTTAATTGTCCGACCGTGATAATTTTTTTAATTTCTGAAAGCTTGTTACATTTCACGTCTGGTGGTATGATTTTCGAATCCGTAGGATGGCTAGAAAAAAAGGTAATAGCTTCTCAAAAAAGTCCCTAGTAAAAAAGCAATGAGAATAACCCGGAATATCTATGCAGAATTTGATTGGTCCATTTTGTTTTTGGCTCAGTTCCAGATTACTTTTTTTTAATATAGAAGGATTAAGAATTTTGAGTTATTTTATGATGGTTAACCACATACGTCATAAACAAAATCAAATCATAAAACTTCTTATAAAGTTAAATTTTTTTTTTAATTTAAAAAAAAAAGGGGGGGGGGGTAGTTTAAAATTCTTATAACTTGAAATATTCGTCAAATTTGAAAACTTTTTCATTTAATCAAACAGAAATATATAAATTTTAATTATGATTCAGCCTTTTTAAAAATATTAATTAAAAAAAATATTTAAAATATTTGAAGTAAAAAATTTTAAAAAAAGTTATGTAACTTAATTTTAACATTTATCTTATTTTATCATTTATCATTTATTGAAATATTCGTCAAATTTGAAAACTTTTTCATTTAATCAAACAGAAATATATAAATTTTAATTATGATTCAGCCTTTTTAAAAATATTAATTAAAAAAAATATTTAAAATATTTGAAGTAAAAAATTTTAAAAAAAGTTATGTAACTTAATTTTAACATTTATCTTTAACGGTTCTCGACTTATATAAGAATTAAAAGACGAACAAAATTAAAATACCTAAAAACAAAATAAAAATTTAATAATAATTAAAAACATTTAGAAAAAAAAAAACCCAGCAACTTTTGCCTGTTTGTACTGCAAATGTTTGCTTACATGTTTGCCTACATGTACTGCAAATAGTGAAAAAATGTACTCATAATTTAGGTCTGTACAATCTAAATTAAGAAATAGAATAAAATTAGACAAATTAACAAAATTAGTGTTTTTGTTCATAATGTTTAATGAAATAAAATAACATTTTTGTAACTTCTGGAGGAATTTTTTTTCCCTTAACATGACAATTAGAACAAATTTAACATATGTTTTGAAGAAATGAGGAAATTCCAGATATTATTATTTATTGTTTTTTGCCTTGGTTTTAAGCGATAAAGATATTTTGTACAAATATCTCTAAATGCATTACTATTTAAATAACTATTTTACAAAACAAAATAATTTGTACTATTTATAAACAATAAAAATTACATTCATCTTTAATAAATTATATATATATCATCATAAAATTAATTTACCATTGCATATTAGATACAGCTTATTTTAAAACTCTAACAAATTTAATTATATATGCAAGATAAAACTCTCTATCGCTGTAAGATACGCTCTCTATAACGAGCGCACCTCGGATCCCTCTGTAACGAACGGTCGAACGCCGCTATCACACAACTCAGTACTAGATATCAAGATGTTTGAAGGACCATATTTAGCGCCGTTAATGTAGTTTTTCGGCACTCGTTCGTCGAATCACCGTGTAATTCATAGGCTAGAAGATAAAAGTATGTAGTCGGGCGAATGTAAGAGAAATCAGCAGGCATTTTCCTGGGAACTAGCTTTTATTCCTTTATATTACATGTCTCTTTGATTAAGCTACGCCCAGGCCAGAGTTTGAGGAGTCTTTCACCGGGAAAACATCGTCTTATCTTTCATATTTCGGCGAATTGCCGGACTTACAACGGCAAGGATGCTGTCTCACTTCGAAGACTAACCGGCCGTAGTTTTTGGGGAGAGTGCTCAGAGCAAAAGGCCACGCAACAAATGTGCTCCTCACATTATATACATCGAAACTACCGCTAGAGACCGCTTTGCAAATTATAAAATAATGTAATTTAATTGGCTAATTAGCCCTTGACTCATATCTGGGTAAGCAGCCCAGATAATTATTCATGCAAGATCTAACCACCGGGAGAAGAGAGATGCGCTACCGTCAGCACTTTTAATCTTAACTAGGATTCAAAATTGATATCTGTTCGTAATAAATGTATTGTAAGGAAAGTTAAGTTACAGGGGCAACTAGAAATGAAGGCAAAACTTTTAAAATTTTGACACACGATTTAGAGATTTTAAACTTTGAATTTTTATATTTTAGTTTCTGATTTGGAATAGGTTTAACTAACTATCCTTTCATATCAATCCACATTCGTTCACATTCAATACTCTTTCATACTTTTTCACATTCATTTCATATATAATAATTTTATAATGCATGATAACACATTATATTTACAGACAGTCGGTATACCACAAGGTGGTTGTACATCCAGCTTATTTTCAGACTTATACTTATATCACTATGAACGTAATTTTATTAATAGTAATATACATTTATATCGTTATATTGATGACATAATTTTAATTGCCACTGATCAAACCAATATTTCTCAATTTCCAGTTGATTATCCTATTAATTTAGAATTAACGGAAAACCTCCTATTCAATAATACAATTAACTTTTAGATCTTAAAATTACATTAAAAGAAAACAAAACAATAATTGATTTATATGACAAACGTAAAGAATTTAAATTCAAAGTTAATACATTTACTAATTTTAAATCTTGTCTTCATAATTATGTATATCGTAATATACTCCTTAATCATATATATAGAATAAAGTGTTTATGTTCTTCTCATCTAATTAATCTTAAAAAACTAATTTATGATGCATTAAAACATGGTTTTCCAAAAAAATTCATATATTCTTTAATATATAATTAGTACATAAATGATCTTAAAAAACCAAATTAACACATGCGTAAAAAAAAAAATTATAAAAAAAATGTAAAATAAGAAAACAATTATAAAAAATTAAAAATGTAAAATAATAATAAAAAATTATAATAGGACGGATGGGTGGATAGATGTTAGATTAAGGAGGTGTGGTGGAGTTGTCTGGATAAAACACATTGGTTATTAAAAAAAAAAAAATGAAAAGGGGCATTTGTTTTAGAACTACGATGTAATTACACATTTTGTAATGATTTTGTTTCGATTTTTTATATGCATATTTGGTGTAGTTATTTTTATGTATTTATTTATTCATATTAAATGTATTCATATTCATTAATAATTTTACGATTACTTATATTTAAATTCTAGCCCACTGTGGACAATATTATATTAGTTTCTGATACATAGTTTATATTCTTACATGAGAATACATTGCATGGATTAATTTTAATTTTTATTTTACCCTCTTCCCTTTTATCATGTGTATTTAATTTTTAGGAAAGTTTGTAGACATATTAAATGTAACTAATTAATTTCAAAATTTAATTATTAATTCCTTAGCATCTGTATTATACACATTTTTATTAATTATAAATTATCTTAAGATATGATGCAATGTGTCAAAGTAATATAATTTATGGGATACATTAATCAATAATCATAAGTTTCATTTATTTTTTATTTTATTTATTTATTATTAATATTTTTAAATACATCTTTTATTCATTTTTCTAATACAATAAGTTTATTAACATAATTTTGTTCAATGATCTGTCTTAAGACAAGGTTTTAAAACATCATCCAATAATGTAATAAATTATTATACAATTGTATATATTTACCAACAGATGGCAGCACCTCATTGATTTATTCTTTTGAATTTATGGTGGAGTTCAACTTTAAATTTTTTATATTGGGTGCTGGTTTTATATATTGGGGTATGTGCTTGGCTATGCATTACATGTTGTTCCTTGATCCATGGTCCATCAATTTTTAAATAACCTTTTTTTTTTTGGGGGGGGGGGGGGGCAACATATGCTTAAAACTCCAATTCTGGTAATATGCTGACTCATGTTTGAATTTGCTTTCAAATGGGGTAATTTCATCTTTTTATTTTTATTTTTTTCCCTCAATCCTTTTTAATCATGTTTTATTTTGAACTTAAATGTTGTTTCATTGTGTATTTCTCTGCATTCTGGGTGTGGTGGTCCCAAATTCATATTCTTTATCTATTTCATGGCTAATATGAAGATGAAACCACACATTATATTTGTGGAAATTTAGGCATTTGGGACCTGAAGATTCTGTCTAAATTCCACAAATTTCCATTATTCAATTTTTTTTCCTATGTTTTTGGTATCTATGTACAGTTTGTTGGGGAAATCTGTTTTGTTGTCAATAAGTTATTTTAATTTTATTCGTAATTTCACAGTTTTTGTTGGTGGCTGTAACGTTCATTTAATGGTTATATATATACATATAAAGCATTAATTTGTTTTTAATATGTAGTTTAATTATAAATATGCTATAAAAATGACAAATAATGACAAATACAATATTGATTATTTACAAAAAGTCATTTGAAAAAATAAAACTAATTTAAACAAAAATTTCCATTTTTTTTTTAATTAAAAAAAGAAAGTTTTCTTGCCAACCCTGCATTTATGTAAACAGAATAATTTTTACAGGAGTTGCAACATTTTTTGAATTTTAATCCAAAAGCAAAAATTCTGCATATCAATATCCTTTTTCAAACTTACTCTAGCCAACATCTCAAATAAAACACATGTACACCCCCAACCCGCATGTTTCAAATGAAAATCCATCCAAACTAACTTAGAATTGGAGGCCTTATAGCCTTCTGCAGCATATATCGGGCATGCTAGGCATGCTCTGGTTTGTTTTTATTTTATATTTTTAAATGAAAGATCAGCGTAGTCTGAGCCTTAAATGTATCTAAAATAGATGATAAATAAATTTATATATATTTAAAAGAAAATCTTTCCAAATGAATCTAATAATGGAGGGTCTTTGGCAAATTAAAAGTGTTCTTACTTTTATTTTCTACATGTGGCCATTTCATATAAAAAAAATACTTCTTATTGTTCAAACTCTTTGAAATTTTTCATTATAAATATAATGATACTGAAGCCTGTGAATAAATATCGTTCTAAAATAAAGTATCTATATTGATATTTAGTTATAAAAAGCAATGTTTTTCTTCTAACCCTTTTTTTATTTTTTCACGCATGAAAATCCTACAGGAATTTTTTTTTTAACTTTCAAACTGATTATTTTACCTTTAAATGTTATTATATCGAAATCAAAATTTTACTCAAACAACAGATAAAAAGTTAGTTTAGAGTATTGAAACTTTAGAGCAATAGCACAAATATAAATTTATATTATAAGTGTAAATAAGCATACGCAGTGGTAACCTCCATAGGTAATTTTTTCCCCCTCCAAACAGTTATTTCCCCCTAAATTTCTAAACGAAATTTATACTGCATCATTATCTAGAAGGTTAGTTTAGTTTATTAAAATTTTAGAGCGATTGTATAAAATTAAGTGTGTTTTTAAACAAAATGTGCATAGTGTAAATCCTATAAGAAAAGGGGGAAAAATGAAATTCGGCAAAAGTAACTTTCGGAAATGAATTACTTTCAAAGGGTTAATATCCGTATTTTTTTTAAACCAAAGACGATTTGTGAAAGCTGAATGTATGCTCAATAAATCTGTGCAATTTGTTTTTTCATATTTAGATAAAATATGAATTTACATTTAGATAAAATACATTTATATTTAGATAAAAATTCTGGGAAAGAACATTAAACATTGGAAAAAAAAAAAAATATATATATATATATATATATATATATGGAATTTGCGAAAGTGACTTAGGAAAACGAAATTTTTTGAAAGTGCTAAGATTGATATTTTTTTTAAACTGAAAGCAGCATTGTAAAGAAAAATGAATGCAGATATGCTTTGGTATCTTTGAATTTGTTTGTTCATGTTTTGATTTCCAAAGCTGATGCCAATTTTTAAACTTGGCATAAAAAAAAAAAAAATCTGGGTAAGCGAGTTTTGGAAATTAATTTTTTCCAAAGGTTAATATTCATATTTTTCAAAACTGATTGCAGATTTCGAAATAGAAATGAGCATATATATTGCCTGGTATTTTAAAATTTTTCATACCTCGATCAGAAGTACTGGTACAGATTTTTAAAGAGTGCAGAAATCTCAAAAATCATGAAATGGCACAAGAAAAAAATTTTTTTCAAAGGGTTAATCTAAATATTTTTTTTAACCGCAGGCAGTGTTTGATAGAACAAAGTATGTTCTTTAATTTGGCCGCTGAGCTATTCGTAAAATGGTGAAACTGAAAAAAAAAAAGGCCAATCTCGCACTTTGCTTTTTCTCTGCTTGTGGGCTTCCGAAAACTCTGAACACAGCATGCATGGATGCGCTTGCCAATTTCAATGAGTCAAATGAGTTTCAATCTTGGCTAATTATCAAAAAATTAAAAATCTGAGATTCAGGTGCATTAGGACCTGCCTTGGGCTATCCTAGACTTCTACGTGCACTACACTTCACTAGCAATTGCTAACACACACACACACACACACAGGCAGAGCGAAATTTTCTTTCATTAGTATAGATTATTTTAAGTTCACTGTGTTTTTGTATTATGTATTTTGTTTTATGTATTGTTATAAATTGATTAAAACACCATTACTTTTTCTTAAATCTCTATTATATAATTTTCAGTACACTGAAGAATAAGCAAAATTGCATTCTACACAAAGTAAAATTAATAATTTGAAAAGTAAATGAAAACTAACCTGTTCAATAAGAGAAGGAGGGGCATCATACAAATTTCTCATCATATATTCAAAGATGAGCAACATTCTACCAAGATAAAGGATCTGAAGATCTTTTAAAGGACTGAAATAATAAAAGTATGCAGAAAGAAAAATAATGAAATAATGCAAAAATATTCTAAAAATTGCAAAATTAAAAATTATCACTGCTGTTTATTTTACCTCATAACAGTAGAAGAAATCTCCATAATTGTTTGAGCCATCATCAATAAAACACTTTTTTTCTGCATTAAATGTAAATTGTGAAAAAGGAACAATAAGAGTTGAGAATGTTCAACATTGATATCTAGAACAGAAAAATAATTAGACAAAAATATGAAAGAAATACTTTATCGAATTCAACATTTAAAAATGTAATTATCATTTAAACAAATACTTAGCAAAATACTGATAACCAAAAAGCTAATATTAAAATACATAAAAATTGTTTGCTTCTGCTAAAATTCTATAAATTAATTTCTATTAGAAATATTTTGATTCTATTGAAAGCTATAAAATACATTCCAAAATACAATATTACTGAGCATAGGAGAAAAATATTTCAATATAATCTCAGGTATTTTCTATAACATTCTTATCAAAGTACTGAATCTTCATACTTTCAATTATAGGTGCAGATTCACGGTCACCAGTCGCCACATGGAGACTAATTTTTTTTGCTGTGGCCACTAACTTTCGGCGTTTAAGTCGCCATGTGATTTAAAAGTAATCAATTTCTGGTATTCCCAGTGTCCATCATGAAATGTTGATATTTTTTTAAGAGATTAAGACCAAAACACATAAACATTATTATTATCTTTTAATAACATTTCAGAATGATCTGTTTAACACAGCAAACTATTAAATATATTCGAATAGCAATGTTATTCATAACAGTTTGAATCTGATAATTGTGTTTATATTAAATGAATTACTTTACACTTTGAATTCCTGAGTTTTTTTTTTTACCCCATATAAACATTGTTTTTATGCGTTTGTTTTACAATTGTGGCCGCTGGATTTTTTGGGTTTAGGAGCCACTGACTCCTTCCAAATTTTGGGAATCTGCACCCATACTTTCAATTTAAAAATGACAGTAGAATTTAAGGGAGGTGTGGGGGGGGGGGGGGGGGGAACATTTTTTTTTATTTTTCAATTACAACTAAAATGAGTATTGAAAAAATTATAAAAGCAATGACAATTTTGAGTTGTTCAAAAAGATTGCTTCAAATTTTACATTTGAGCATCTTTCTTTATTAAGCACATAGATCCATTTTTACTATTATTATTATCATTTAAATCATGAAATTCTGATAATAAAATAAATAAATAAAACATTTAATAGATTTTTGCCAATAAACTTATTTGGATTTTTCTTTTTAATTGTTGGAAAATTTTGAAGAAAAACTAAGCACTGAGCAAATATTTCTGTATTATCTAATAACCAAGATATGTTGGTACAATTTAGGCAAATTGTTCACAATAATAGCTGTTGAAATAATGTCAAATAAATCTTTTTTGTGATGATGCCACAAAAATAAATTTCAATAAGAATGTTAAATACCTTTTACCTTTACCATTCCACAATAATTTATTTTATTTTATAATTATTTATTTATTGGGGGGGGGGGGGGGCAATTTGCCAAAACATACAATCTTTTGATTCATTGGGTAGAATTATTATCTTGATCGACCGATATATCTTACAATTTCATAGTATTGTTACATAGTGATCAGTACTATTTCACGCTTACAGTCTTATTGTGCAAAGATGGGGCATTTTTCGGAATGCTGGAATGAAAAGAAACAACCTTGAAATTCTTTCCCAGAACTGTGTACATAGAGGGACAATGGATTTTTGGACGTTCTGGTGAAACAGGGTAAGAGAGTTGGATCTTGCTGCATTTTTGTGAAATCAGAGAACTGACATATCGGTGCAGCAAGCATTTACCACTCCCTAGAGTATGGAATGTGTAAAAAGGAGACAGTTGTTATCTGGCTTTCGAAGAGAGAATGAGCCGATGTTTGGATACGAGCACCAAAAGATTGTGAAAGAGTTTCATTGAAGATGAAATAGCAGCACATGTGATGCTCATTGCAAAATGTTAACTTCATTGGACTGTTATCTAATTAAGTATTGTTAAGTTTAATTGTTGTATTATATGTAATTGTTTGCTCTAATAAAGAGCATTTCGAATTAAATTAGGTGAAATCTCTCCATTGTGGGGAAAGGTGCCAAAACCCTTGCATATTTCAGGCGAGCTGTGAGCCGCTACACCACAGTACAAAATATTTGAAATATGAAACTCTTAACTCATCTTTTTTGCTAGCATTTCCAAACTCAGTAAAAATGTGTTTTTAATTTTGACACCTCCCTTTGTTGAAATGATGATACGTGTTATGATTTAAAAATTTAACTCTTAATTTATTCAGTATTTTTACATTTAACTTTAATTTATTCATCAATTTAATTAAACTCATTAAATTCATTTAAATTAATTAAGCTAAATTTCATTTTTGCATTTTAAATCAAACATTCTTTTTAAATTGTTTACTTTTGGTGAGAATATAAATTAATTTCAGAATCTTTCCATTACATATGTTTTAGGATATTTATTCATTCAATTTAATTTACATTTTATTCACTTTGCAATATTAATTAAACTTCATTTCAAATGATCTAAAATAAAAATATTTCTGACTTACTTTTTCTAACTTTTAAATAATGTCCATTTTTCTTAAATAACACAGTCTAAATTTAATAAATTATTCCAAAATATAGTGTATTTCCTTTTTAATAATATTGATTAAAAAATTGGTTAATTGTTAATTTTATTCTTTTCGGAAAGTTCAAATTCATTTATTTTAATTCAGGCAAATTCTTTCAGAATAACGAACTTTTCCATATTTCATTTCAAAATTTCTAAGTTCAATAATCATTTTTCAAAATTTCTTAATTTAAATATTTTACTTTCAAAAACATATCTGGTGGAAAGAAAATTTAATTTTATTTAGATTGCTAAAATTTCATTTGTTTTCATCCATTAGTTTGGCAGTTATAGATTTTTAATTACTTTTGTTTCTTCTGTTTTGAATTTCGTCGAGATTTGCGATCAGACGCCATTGATGAGTATTTAGATGTTTCGGGTAAACAAGCAGGCATTATTTCTTAGTTCCCGCGCATTTGTATCTGGGTCAGTGACTCACGAGAGGCAGGGTCATTATCAGTCCGATTCAAGGTGACAGATAGAAGCTCATAGAACATTCGCAATGACGTGTCGTCAACAGTTAATATTTGACTTTGACCGCGTGGGTGAGCTTCTTCAAAAAATCCATCAGGTGGTGTTACGAGCGCGACAGTTAGATTCGGAACCGTTGGGAGATGCTCTTTTCTGATTGGCGGAGATTTCAAATCTCAGAGAGAGATCGTACTTTGAGTATTGAAGGAGAATCACTTCGCCAAATTCGTTTGATCGACATACAACGTTTCTTTGGGCTGTCGGGCCTCTGGCCTGGCGGCAGTTGAGTTTGTTCCAGCACTGGATGAAGTTATTCACTTAGTGGGTGGAAATATGTTGTGATTTTCTCGAGAGATAGAGAAACTAAGATTTTTTAGATGCAACGGAGCAGTGTTACAATCCCTTTTCGACATCTTGAGCTATTTATTAGCTATCGCTGATGAATTGAAGAGTATTTACGATGTATTAAATTGAACCAGCAGAATTAGATGCTTGCCAATCTACTTTGACATCTAGACCCACCTACATTCTTCAGTGTTTTCTGAGAGCCAGTCTGTGAATTTTCGTACATCCCTGAGTGATTTCTCATTAGATAGATGCAAGCGTGATAGAAGAAAAACGTTCATATTATTTATTTTCCTATTCCAACAATGAACTCCATTTCTTGAATTGATCCATTTTACATTAGCATTTCACTTCAAGTATAAAAAATTATGTTCATCGACAACTGAGTTTACCTTGTAAAAGAATCTGCCATTTTTTCTTAGAGACTTTTTTTTCAATCTTCACGAACATCCTTAATGACGAACATTAAATTTTGAAACAATAAACTTATTTAAACGAATAACATTTTAAATTAATCTAAAAGGACTGAACATCATACATTTTGAATGTATTCTCATTATTTAAAATTATTAAAAATTATCTGGTAAGAATTATTGTGAAAGAAGAAAGATTGTGAATTAATATAATCAAATGAAGTTCTTTTCATATTAATATTTTGTGAGTGCTCTTTCTGCTTCAAATAAATCTATGTGTGTCATCTATTTGGTGAGTTATTTATTTTCTTAATTTATATTTCACCTATTTCAGATGGATCAACTTTGGTGAAAATGTTTATCATTCTTAAATTTTACAATTAAGCTTTTAACTTAAATTCTAATATTCCAACATTAAATTTTAACCTTTTTAATTTAACTTATTTCACAACGCAATGTTACTGCCACTTGAGATTACGCCATATAGAGAGATTTTGGGATAGTTAACTTGTACTATTTTCAAAATTGAATTTTCAGGTTTGGATTCAATCGGAATATTTTTCGAGAGAATCGTCACTTCATTAATTTTTCCCGGTATAAGTTCTCCGATCCCTAAATCTCGCTATAATACGTATTTTTGTGGAAGGGTCCAAAATCTCTCTTTCTCTCTATATATATATATATTTCTCTTATGTGGCGCGAAAATAAGTCTGAATTTGTAGCTTGCTGTTTTGCAAAAACCATAATTTCCAGAGCTTAGATTCTCAGCGTCTCATTTTACAGCCACATGATCCATTCAGAGCAGGAGCTCTTTTTAAACACAGCACGATCTTTCAGTCTATGTATGAATAGCAATGATCATTGGTTTGTTTTGCGGTCACGTGATGCATTTGGTAAATCAGCTTTTTGATCAAGAATTTCTTTTAAACACAGCAGAAAATGTGTTGTTTATGTTTTGTTAGCTTGCCAAGCATCCGAGAGATATTGTATATTTCATGCAGTAAGAACTTTAGACCAAAGAACTTTAATGTCAAATTATATATGTTGATGTATACTGAATTACCTTGCTATCAAGTAGGGTCTCTTTCCAACAGTTTTTCTAAATTAATTTACAATATTATGAGCACCATCTACAAATATTTTTAATTGTGTTTGCAAAGAAGTTTTAGATTATTTGTGTTTCCAAGGTAATTTTTTCAGCTAATTATTTTACATTTCAAATTTTTTATTTTATAATGTTAAAATGATTTACGCCCTTGGTAGCACCAACTAAATGCAATTTTAATTGTGTTTTGAAAAAAGTTTTCCATTACTTTTTTTTTCCATTAAAAAAATTTGTAAATTTCGTATGTTAAAATGATTTATGATAGTGCTCATTCTGGCGAGAGTTGTTGCAAAAAGTGGCGAGCGAGCGAAGCGGTTGCAATTCACGGGGGTTGGTGAGTGTTATCAAGCAGGTGGCGGAGTCCAGACTTAGAGTAATTGCAATCGTGCAATCGTAATCGATTATAATAGATTACAAAAACTGTGTAATTGCACTGTAATCGTAATCATAAGTTTTAGTTTTGAAGTAATCACACAATAATCATAATCAATAAATTTTACTTAGATTATAATCATAATCTAATCATAATCGCAATGTAATGTAATCATAATTGTGATAAATATATCACAGTTTTATTCTTTTTAATTACTTTATATTTCAGCTCAACGTATTTCTGTATTTAATAGCCTTTCCTGTTTAATTGCCGTTCTTTTAAAAGCTATTTTACCGGCAGTCGCACACCGAGTTCGTTGCTTTTATGGCAATGCTCCCCCCCCCCCCCCCCCCCCCATAGTGTATCTTTGTTCGTTTTGAACAAGCATTGCGTCGTGTTTGTTTTCTCTGCAAATCTTGGGCTGTGACGTCATCATCTTTCTTGCTCTCCTCGCTCGTGTGTTGTGCGCATGCGTCACCGCCGCTCTTGTTTGATACCTGTTCATTGTGATCTCGTGAGCTGATTCATGTTTCGTCTACTTTGGCGCTGCAGGCGAATGGGACGTGTCTTTCAAATATAAATTAGAATGCTTTTAATTGTTAAATGTTAATGAGTTTTCGATTTTCTCTTTTAATTTTCATGTAATTCATAATCAACCAATAGTTTAAATTAATCTTGCTTTAACATTTGTGTACCCCAATTACTGGTATAAATACTAATGACATGCATTTTTCTAACAGAATTTTAATTAAAAATGATGCTGTAAGAATTTATTGAAAACGTGGTCTGATCTGAGGCCTGCTGGCCTTGTGCCGGCTCTCGTATCCGAGAATTCGCCGTTGCGTTGGATTCTTATGGAGATCGCTCGTTTTTCAAAGTTTTTATTATTTCTTTAGAATGCTATTGTAAATTTAAATTTAATATTTTAAGAAGTTTAAATTAAGTAGTAATTCAATTAATTCCATAACTCTTAATGGATTCGGCCAGAAGGAATATTTTAAAGAATCTTCGTAAATTTTGTGATGTTCAAGCTAGAACCTTTTAAAGGCATTATTATGTGCAGCTACTTTCATCCTCATCCTTCCACCTTCCTCAAGAATATAATAAAGATTTTGGATCCAATTCTAAAGAAGCATTTAATTCAAGTAGTCTGAGTTTATTATTTAACGAACAAGTAAGAACATTTTATTCATTTACTTTTTAGATGTGATTCTCTTCATGAAGAATTTGACCAAAAGAACAGATGCACAAATTGTGCAGGGTTTATTGCCTTATTAAAATCACAACTGCAATTTATTTAACATATATGATCTACATCATCATCGATCCATTAAAATAATAATATTTTAATGAACAAGTAAGAACATTTTATTCATTTACTTTTTAGATGTGATTCTCTTCATGAAGAATTTGACCAAAAGAACAGATGCACAAATCGTGCAGGGTTTACTGCCTTATTAAAATCACAACTGCAATTTATTTAACTTATACGATCTACATCATCATCGATCCATTAAAATAATAATATTTTAATGGCACTTACAATTATTTTCATGCCACAGTAATGTAATCTGTATCGAAAAGCTCTGTGATTGTAATCTTGCACAAACATAAGATTACATCTACGATTACACCTTTTTTTTTTGCTTCCAATCCAAAAAAATATTGGGCTCTTGAAAATTATGTCTGTTTAGGTTTTCGACTCTAGTCCATCCTGTAAGTGGGGATGGGGGGAATGTCAGATATCATGGGGGGCAGTAATAGGAGTAGTTTGTGTTTGACGGGTTAGAAGTGAAGCAGGATGCAGGCTGTATATATAAAACATAGATAGCAGCACTATTATTTGATATGACTTGGTAAAAAGTATGAGAACTGGAATCTCTGGTTGTGGTCATTCCAGGGGTTATGGGCCAAAGCGAAGCCATTGAAAAGATGTGACATAGGATACAACATAAAAAAGGAACGAAAATGTACTGTTTTAATGGTGTTATGGTCACTTATTTCAATTGAAACCCTCCCTAAAATATGAGAATCTGGAAAGAAAGGAAATGAAAGAGAGAAAAAAAGAAGGTTTTAAATTGCATACGGCCATTTATTCAACAAGTCATTTTTACTTTGTCTTCCTTAAAGCTTGTTTAGATTTTAGTTTTCAGTATACATTATAGAAACATCAAAGAAAAGCAGTTAAAAATTGAATACTATTTTAGTTAATCGGAATCAGATTTAAATGATTAAGAAGAAATTTTTTTGAAATATAACTGTGAAATGTGCTTGTCAGATATCCGGGTCCCCATGACAACGAAATCCAACTTGTACACACATATGCGGATACAGCTATTCTATGTATTTGTCCAAGACAAAAATCAAATTATAAGTAATTTTTAGATTTATTTTAATAATTTTTTGCCTGGAAACAGTACTGAATATTTATAAGCACACACAGATGAGATTGAGAATTCTCTTTTACTGGGACAAATTGAAAAAAAATCCAACATGTCATATTCATGTATGAGAAGGTCAAACCTCAAAACACCTTACTAAGGCATTTTCTCAATATTCAAGTTTAATATGTATTTTCATATGATAAAAATGTTAATTTTCTGGAATATTTCTTGATTCATAAGAAATTCTGAAGGTAAACAATCCAAACTTAATAGAACCAAGTAGATTTCAAATGGGAAGATTTTTTAAGTTAAACTGTTTTTGAACTATAAACACGCATACATATATAATATAAATACTGATGCAGGTTTCATTCATAAATAATTGTAAAATGTGAATATTACATAAAGATAGCTAAAAAATGAATTTGGAGCAAGAGAATTTTGTCATGTGCAGATTATGAAATCAGCGTAATCGTAATTCAACAAAAAATCGTAATCGAAACGTAATCGTAGTCTAGAATTTAAAAAATGGATAATCAAAAATGTAATTGTAATCCAACTCGCATAAATAAAGACATAATCGTAATCTGCTTTTAGAAGATGAAAATAATCTTAATCGACAAGAAGTCTGGCGGAGTCTCCTAGTTCTATATATTTTGTAGTAAGCAAATGAAAAAATAAAGGATAAACAATGTGGTGTAACAATAAATCAAGAAAAAAGTTATTGCTAGAGTTATCATTCACAAATTTCTGAAAAAATCTTTTGCAATATATATAATTTGCTACACTTTCGTTGATACCCACATCAATTTTTCAGACCAATGAGAAAATGCAAATACCATTAAATATAAAATTTTATATTCCTTAAGAAACTTAAAGAAATAAATAAATACATCAAAAATAAGTTTAAAAAAAAAAAGCATGAAGCTATTTTTACAGCACATACAAATGCTAAGAAACCTGTTTATATGCAGTTTATAATTCAGTAAGATTTTAGTAACCAGTACAAACATTGAGATTATAGTATATATGTAACAAATAGGTACAGCACAAACCTTCTCCATCTTCGACAGAAGTATATGCTGAAGGTGTCAAAATAGCTCTTTTTAAAGTATTCAGTAAGCGTTGCCAGATTAATACACAAGAGGTTTCACTTTCACTTCTAAGTTCATCCTTTTCTTTTTGTTGTCTGAGCAACAATGTCTGTAATAAAAGAAAGAAAATAAAGGATGATTATATTAAGACTTGCATAAATGGTATTTTTATCATTCATTAAAATGCAGTTATGGTTCGCAAAAACCAGTTTTTTTTTTAAACACCAATTTAGTGTATTTTTTGGCTTTATTGGGCTTTTTCATGGTTATTTTGGAATTTTCCAATTTTTTTTTTTTTTTTTTTTTTTTTTTTTTTAAGGGTTTGGTGGAATTACAACCCCCCCCCCTTTTTTTTTGTGAGAGGATGTACAGGATGATTTTAAAAATTAAATATTAATATCCTTTATTAATATATATAATTTAAAGAAATTGTTTTAAAATTTGTTCTTTTAAAGACATTTTATGAATGAGTTGAAATGAAATTTCAAAAAGTAAAATTAATATTCTAAACCTTTGTATGTCTGTTTTTTACAGATAAAAATTGGATTTAAATAGCCAATTAGTTAGTTTAGTTTTGTTCTTACCCACACTGCAATGTGGTATTTATTTTTTGGTCTTCATTTTTCTTATGAAAAAATTTTGTTATCAGCTGACAAATTTCTTTATATTTACACGTTATTGATTCATGAAATTTACGGGGGTTTTCTTAGGACCGATTGGTGAAACTTCGAGATTTTTTCTTTTCACATAACTAATGGACTAACTTTGCAATTTTCTCCACAACCGACTGACAAATTTCATGATATTTTCTTACGACCTGTTGATGAATTTTGTGATTTTTCCTTGCAACTGATTGACAAATTTTCAGACTTTTCACATGACTTAATGGCAAAACTAAAACAGCTCTCCCCCACGCAGCCAAAAAATGAATTTCAAGAGATTTTCTTGAGACAGACTGAAGAATTTTCAGATTTTTTCCTGCAACCTGTTGGTTATTACTAACATAATGACCAGGGTTAAAAGAAATAGCAGAGATGCAAGTTATAGAAAAAGCATTTTATGCTGATCTTAGTAACCCCAATGAATAAATAAATGTAATTGAATAATTAAAACTGAAATTAAATATACATGTCCAGTAATAGTAATTAGCTGAAAAAAAGAAACTTCTGTGTGTGTGGCAGATTAAAAATGTGAAGACATTTACTAAAACTTAAAAGCATAAAACAAATTAAAATGAAATATACTTTAAACATATTTATAATATCTTAACATTTACTAATGATAACAGTATAATAAGCTTATCTGGAAAAGCATATTAAGTGATCAAGACGTGAAAAGATCAATTTCAGCTCTAATTAAAAGCATTGTTTAAATGCTTTATGTAATGCTTCCACATTGTAGCTGATTTCATTAAGCAAATAGCATTTCTGGAACTCAAAGCAACTATCAGGCCTAGGAGTGGTGAGTCACTCTTGAGAAAAGAGATTCAAATGTAAACAAGAACGAAAAATCATGCGTCAAGCATAGATTATGTAACACTTTCCAACGCTTCCAAAATAATTTTACAAATCATACCGTTTAATAAGCTAAAAGATAACATCTAAGTAATCCGAATATTTTTCATCAGCCCTGTATAGGATCTATAGATTTGTATATATACTACATAGGATGCTAAATTTTAGTTCAGTTAGGAAACGCGTAGCACAGTTTAAAATTCTCCGTCTGGAGTTAAATAATACGGAAATGTGTTCGCGAACTTTTGTGCTTCCCTGTATAGGATCTACAGAATTTATACACACCACGTAATAGACAAAAAGCAAGTTAAAATTAAAATCGCGTTCAGTAACTTAAAACGCACTTCCAGGAATTATTGTTAACAGACAGTAGAGAATTCTTTTGTGTGTCCCTGTAAATGAACGATGACTGCTATACACACACTATTCTGTAGTAAGCCTCTTGTAATGCACCTTATATAAATTTCAATGCGTTTAAAATAGGGAAACATTATTTAAATAAACCGCAGACGATTTTTCTCCATAGACGTAATGTAACGGAATTCTTTTGACTGTCCCTGTAAAGTAACTATAAGTGCTATGCACACACTATTCTGTAGTAAGCTTCTTCTAATGCACCTTAGTGATATATATAAATTTCAATGCGTTTAAAATAGTGAAACATGATTTAAATAAACCTCAAGTGATTTTTCCCCATAGACCGCAATGTAATGGAATTCTTTTGAGTGTCCTTGTAAAAAAAGTATAAGTGCTACACACTTCCGTTGAAATAGGGAACATGCTATAGATAACGACTATAACATATAAAAATTGCAGAGCAATCCGAGCATATTTGCGGGAGTTAGAGCACGGACAGACGGCAGACGGCCATACGGCCAGACAAACCGAAGTCATAAACACTTTTCAACTAGGTTGGAAAGTGTTAAAAAAAAAGAGACAAAACAAGAGCTAATTTTCATCTTCCACATAAATGTTTTGGACAAACACTATTATTTAGTACCCTCTGCAGAATGCATTTTCAATGCATGTCAATATGTTACGAAAAGAAAACAAAATTTCAAATTTTGTTAATCAGTAACAGGGAAAAACTAATGAATTTGGTCAAAAATCTCGCCAAAAAAACTGCGACATTCGTCAAATGATATCGGGGAAAAATCATGAAATTTGTCAAATGGTCTGTGTGTGTGTGGGGGGGGGGGGGGGGGGGGGGGGGGGGGGGGGAGTGGATTGTAAAATTCGTCAAATAGTCTGAGAAAAAATAACGAAATTGTCAGATGGTCTCAGGGAAAAAAAAATCATGCCACTCGTCAAATGATCTTGGGAAAATAATAGCAAAATTCATCAAATGGTCTCAGGAAATAAATCATGAAATTCGTCAAACAATAGAGGAAAAAATCGCGAAATTCGTCATTGATGAATACACTGCATTACTTAACGAAATTTTAACACTTTTCCAGATTAAAAATATTTGAATTTCGACATATTATATGTAATGAAAAACACTTCTGAAGGGATTTGTTAATTAAGTAATGAAGAAATTATCATAAACAAATGAAATTAATTTAGAATAAGAAAACAAACCTAATACACTTTGGCCAGCAAAAGAATGCCTCCTTATACAGAGAGGCTGCAACGAATTCCGTCTACTCAGAGATAGAGCACACACACAGATAAAATAATTGAACGGTGTCAGAAAGATCACACACAATTGCCACTCCCTATGCAAGTTTACCAGAGGGAATGGAAGTACGATGGTGATGCCAGCCTACGCAAAGGGATGGAACGCCAATAGAACAGTTGTGCTATAAAACAGCACAGAAACAGCAAATAAAATACGCAAAAATGAAAACAATGTTATAGTAAAGGGTGTCCCTAAAAGATTCGTACAACTTCAAAACTTTATTTTTAAAAAAAAAGAATAGACCTACTAGTTACAACAACATATAGAATAACTCAAAAAGTTTTTTCTTACAGTATGTTTCTTGTCATAGATGGCGCTGCACAACACGATTATTAAAGAATTCAGTTATTCAAAATGACAGATCCTGTGAAGAAAACTCAATATGTCGAGTGGTTTATCGAAACAAAATCAGATACTCAACTGCAAATAAATTATCGAATGAAGTATGTTGAATGAAGCAAAGTTGTGCTAGAAATGTTGGAAGTTGTTGAGAACCATTCAAATCATGTCATATTTTTAGTAGCTATGAACTATTAACTATGTTAAAAAATTCTGGATAAAAGGTTTGTGGTACTTTTAGAGACAGTAGAATTGCAAGTTTCCTATTTAATGCTTTGAATGCATAATAATTTAATTTCTCTTTTTAATATTCGCACGCAAGTATATTTTTTATTACGTAATTTTCTACATTTACTGCTTTTAACATGTGATCATTTAATTATTATTTTAAAAGTTTTTTTTCTGTTTTTAATAGTCATGTGTAAATACATTTTTTAATTGAAATAGAATATTATTATGTGTGCTATTTTACAAATTAGCAACAAATCAAATAAGTGACTTTGTGAAATATGAAATAAATCTCCATCAAAATAGTGGAAATTTGAATAAAAAATTGAAATAAGCCTAAAAAAATTAGCCAAATTAAAAAAATAATTGCACTCTGCACACCGCAAGTTTGTCAACTATATTCTCTTAAATTGTGGTTAAATTCCTATGCACAGTTTTCATTCCTATAAACTTTCTAAGAAAATTATTTTGACCGACTTTAATAATAAATATCTCTTAAAATATTTCTTCGATTTAAAAGCTGTCTTATTCAGCATGTTTATGGAATATTTCTCTATAAAACTACCAATTTTCATACTTTTATATGAAATAGTTTTCTGAATATTTACCCAGGAAGACCAAAGCACAAAAAATGCATTGACATTTAATATAGAGAGATACTTCATGAACAAGCAAAAGAATGAAATTGTGCATTTTACAAGTAATAATGATTCAAAGCCCTTCTCAGGTGAAACCTCTTCTGGTGGCTGTGCTACTGTTTATAAATCATAAATATACCTTAATGTACATGTTTTAGCATATACATATTTTAAAAAAGAAAGAGAAAAAATATCTGACACACTCTCTCTTTTTTCTTCTTTTTTTAATGCCTGCAAACTAAATTATAAATTTTTGGGCATGGTCTATCTTTTTTCACAATTTCAGTTTTTCAGAAAGTTTTTGTAGGGCACACATCAGACATAACATTTCAATAGAGTACATATCAGACCTTTTACAATTGTGTCGTCTAGTTGCACAACCGGCCAACTCCTAAAAATTTGAAAATGTGTTTTTTAGCTTTTTAAGTTCTAAGCAAACGTTTTTACAATCTGGAAACAATAAACAAGCCTAAGCTGGTTAAATACCTATGTTATATGCGTTTGAAAATCACGATGTGCTACAAAACCGGCTAAATCCATCAACCGGTGAGGTTCAAAAGCAGCCATCTTCATCTCCGCTAGATGGCGGTTCTGTTTCTCCCCACAATAACCTCTTAGTCCAGGCATTTGGTAGAAAATAAAGGAAAGTTTTGGTGTAGTTTTTTTTTTGGGGTCCCTTTATGTTTTTTGGGTCGCTGAACACGAATCCGAGGTTTTCCAACAAAAATTTTTTCGGGAAATATGTTTTTTTTTTTACAAAAAACGTGTAAAAAAACCGGACTTTTTTCCGTTTTTTCAAAATAATTCCAAATTTATGCATTTTACGTGAAAGTTATTAATTATAGTGAAAGTATAGTGAAAGTTATTAATAAAATTTCTTACATTTTATGTATTGAAAGTTTTTTTCTCTGATCAATAGTATAGCCGTGACAGTGCCTCAAAAATGGGTGGAAAAAACAAAAAACTAAAAAAACTGGAATTACGGTACTGTATGTCAATGTAACATAGAAACTAATCCTTTTACGCAAATGTTAACTATTAATGTTACTAAAGATTATATGTTTGACTATATTTTATGCATTTGAGGTAGAGGAAAAGCGCGTATCCGACACCAGGGGAAGGTGGGAGCAGTGGGGCAGATCCAGCTACTCTCATGAGTCGAAGGTGCTACTCCTCTGGAGAGCTCGTATTCTAAGAGGCGGTAACATTGCAGTCCAGTAGAAATAGCATTTTACCGTACAAAAATTCGGCTAGTTCTGATTTTTGGGTGTTGTAAAGGTTGACCCTCTAATAAAGAAACCAAGTTTTCGACCTTCTAGACCTTGTGCGTTTTTCACAATATTGAAAAAACTAATATTTTTCGGCACTTTTTTCGATTTTTCTTAAATAACTCAATTTTAGTGCATTTTACAAAAAAAAAAAACACAATTACCATTTTGTAGAGCATAAAATTCTCTACAACATGCAGTATTCAGGTTTGTAAATTGTCCAAATAGGGATAAGATACAGAGCCGGGAAAATAGGGTAAAATTTGCAAAAAATGCAAAAATCCACTAAAGACGTTAGTTTTTACTTAATAACCTACTTTTAGTACGTTTTAGAGACAAAAGCACTTTCACCATTTTGTAGAGCATAAAATTCTCTACAACATGCAGTATTCAGGTTTGTAAATTGTCCAAATAGGGGTAAGATACAGAGCCGGGAAAATAGGGTAAAATTTGCAAAAAATGCAAAAATCCACTAAAGACGTTAGTTTTTACTTAATAACCTACTTTTAGTACGTTTTAGAGACAAAAGCACTTTCACCATTTTGTAGAGCATAAAATTCTCTACAACATGCAGTATTCATGTTTGTAAATTGTCCAAATAGGGGGTAAGATACGGAGCCGGGAAATAGGGTTAAATTTGGAAAAAAATGTAAAAATCCACAAATGATGTTAGTTTTTGCTTAATAACCTACTTTTAGTGCGTTTTAGAGACAAAAGCACTTTTAACATTTTGTAGAGCATAAAATTTTCTACAACATGCAGTATTCATATTTGTAAATTGTCCAAATAGGGGGTAAGATACGAAGCCGGGAAAATAGGGTTAAATTTGGAAAAAATGTAAAAATCCACAAATGACGTTAGTTTTTGCTTAATAACCTACTTTTAGTACGTTTTAGAGACAAAAGCACTTTCACCATTTTGTAGAGCATAAAATTCTCTACAACATGCAGTATTCATGTTTGTAAATTGTCCAAATAGGGGGTAAGGTAAGGCAAAAACTAACGTCATTTGTGGATTTTTACATTTTTTCCAAATTTAACCCTATTTTCCCGGCCCGTATCTTACCCCCTGTTTGGACAATTTACAAACCTGAATACTGCATGTTGTAGAGAATTTTATGTTCTACAAAATGGTAAAAGTGCTTTTTTCTGTAAAATGCACTAAAATTGAGTTATTTAAGAAAAATCGAAAAAAGTGCCAAAAAATATTGGTTTTTTCAATATTGTGAAAAACGCACAAGGTCGAAAACTTGGTTTTTTTATTAGCGGGCCAACCTATAATAAATGAAACTACCGACTATCTCATGCTTTAAAAAGTTGATTATGACAATTTTGTTTCTAAAATGCACTAAAAGTGGGTTATTAAGCAAAAACTAACGTCATTTGTGGATTTATACATTTTTTTTCCAAATTTAGCCCTATTTTCCCGGCATATCATCTTACCCCCTATTTGGACAATTTACAGACATGAATACTGCATGTTGTAGAGAATTGTATGCTCTACAAAATGGTGAAAGTGCTTTTGTCTCTAAAACACACTAAAAGTAGGTATGAGCACTCCGGCGGAGGAGCACCTTCGACTCATGAGAGAAGGTGGAACTGCTCCACTGCTCCCACCTTCCCCTGGCGCAGGATCCGCATTTTTCTTCTACCTCAAATGCATAAAATAAAGTCAAACATATAATCTTTAGTATCATTAATGGTTACCGTTTGCATAAAATGGTTAGTTTTTATTTTACATCGACATACACTACCGTAATTCCCGTTTTTTTTTACAGTTTTTTGTTTTTAACACCCTTTTTTGCGGCACTCTCACGGCTAAACCATTGATCAGAGAAAAAAACTTTCATTACATAAAATATAGGAAATTTTATTTTCTTTAATTCATATATTGCCGCCTTTCACGTAAAATGCACAATTTTGGAATTATTTTGAAAAAACTGAAAAAAGTCAGTTTTTTTTACACGTTTTTTGTAAAAAAAAAACATATTTCCCGAAAAAATTTTTGTTGGAAAACCTCGGATTCGTGTTCAGCGACTCAAAAAACATAAAGGGACCCCCCCAAAAAAAAAACTACACCAAAACTTTCCTTTATTTGCTCTTTTTTATCCCCTAATGCCTGGACTATCTCATGTGTTGATTAGATTAACGTTATAGTGTTTTCTTTCGCCTGTGACTGTTCCTCCGTGGTGCATACAAATTTTCTAATCATAGAAACTCGACAGAGTTTCTCACCAAGCATAAGAAACAGCAATGCATTGAACCGTAAATGAAAGGAATTTCCGCCAATGGATGCCAAACGATTTTACAAAAAATTTTTTAGCACTCTGTCTAGTTTATATTTTGCAGACGGGACAAAACGGGTTTTTGACACATCTATATCTCGCGTTCTATTTATGATAGAAACAAAATTCTTGATACTGTGGAATGGGGCGTGCCACGTGACTAAGAAATCAAAAGTAAAGCAAAATCCGACGAATAGGTTTTCAGTAAATGCGATTTTATAAGTGCTGTTTTTTGCACTTTTTAAATCTTGTTCAGACCAAAAACTGTTGACAGGGCTACAGCAATGTGTAATTATCAGATTTTTACACGTTTTACGTCATTTGAATTGTTTTTATGAGTAGTTCAAACCTTTGTAAGTTTCATGTAAAAATATTAATTAGTTTTTGATTTATATCAGTTTAAAGTTATTGATTCCTATACTTAACGTAGAGCAAAAAAATAATAAATGACCCAACTCTTTTAGGAATGGTCGCATACACATGATATTAAGATATGTTATTACACTCGACCCAAGTAAGCTTCCTATTATAAAAAAAAATAGTAACATTTAAGGTTCGTTTACAGGGTCTCACAAAAGAACTTTTGATATAGGGCTAAAGAGTTAATGTAATTATTCGATTTTTATGCGGTTTGCAGCATTTGAATTGTTTTTATGAGTAGTTCAAATGTTTAATATTTCGTGTAAAAATATTAATTAGTTTTTTATGTATACCACTTTAAAGTGATTTATTCCCATACTTAAGATGAAGCAAATAAATATTAAATGGTCTAACTCTTTTCAAAAAGACTGTAAAAAAAATGTTGCTACGAACGACCTAAGTTAGCTTCCTATTGTAAAACAGAATTGTAGAATTTACTGTTCGTTTACAGGGTAACTCAAAGATTTTTTAATAAGACTAAATAGTTGTGTAATTAGCGAATTTTTACGTTGAAGTACTTGATTCCTGTACTTAACACAAAGGAAAAACAGTAGTAAATAGCATAACTTTTGTCAAAGTGGCTATATACACAAGTCGAGTGTTATTACACTCGACCCAAGTAAGCTTCCTATTATAAAAAAAAATAGTAACATTTAAGGTTCGTTTACAGGGTCTCACAAAAGAACTTTTGATATAGGGCTAAAGAGTTAATGTAATTATTCGATTTTTATGCGGTTTGCAGCATTTGAATTGTTTTTATGAGTAGTTCAAATGTTTAATATTTCGTGTAAAAATATTAATTAGTTTTTTATGTATACCACTTTAAAGTGATTTATTCCCATACTTAAGATGAAGCAAATAAATATTAAATGGTCTAACTCTTTTCAAAAAGACTGTAAAAAAAATGTTGCTACGAACGACCTAAGTTAGCTTCCTATTGTAAAACAGAATTGTAGAATTTACTGTTCGTTTACAGGGTAACTCAAAGATTTTTTAATAAGACTAAATAGTTGTGTAATTAGCGAATTTTTACGTTGAAGTACTTGATTCCTGTACTTAACACAAAGGAAAAACAGTAGTAAATAGCATAACTTTTGTCAAAGTGGCTATATACACAAGATATTCAAATATTTTAATACATCCGATTCATTTAAACTCTCTATTGTAAAGCGGCATTGAACCATATGCGTTTTGTTTACAGAGTCTCTTAGAAGATCTTGATTACATTACAACCGATGTATATTTACTTAGTGAGATGTATTTTAATGATTTTATACTGTTTCAATTTCTGTAAGGTTTTATTATCCTGCTTTAAATTTTAATAAGAGTTCATTTTGTCCGCCTGAAAGCTCGTCGATCTATTAAAATTAATAAGATAAATCTATTAAAATATAGTAATTTCATCGATTAAAAAAAGCTGTGTTTATTTATAAATATATAATTCTAGCATATCAGGAATTGATTGAAATAGCGATTACAAAATTCCAACTTTGCATTCATGCGCTGAGTAATAGAATGTAAAAATGTTGCTACCCCAAGATTAGAAGTTTTGAGTTTAAATATTTGCCGTTCATCGAATCTTCGGCTATGACGAACTTAAAATGCTCTAAAAACGGGCCTAGAGCACATTGAAAAGAAAATAACTTCTTAAATTCCCCATAAAAATTAAAAATGCTATATTTCGTATGCAATAGGTGATCGGTAACGAACAAATCGGTTAACGAACACTTTCGCGTGAGATTTTTATGTTTTGATAACGAACATTTTCGAGAGATTTTTATTTTCGGAGAACGAACACCTCACGAAACAAACCCATGATGAAGCAATGCCGTGTTTCATATTTGCCGAGCTATACATATTGCCTCTATTGTCAACTTAGAGAACATTTTAACAGTTGCATACATATGTCCTAATTAATTCATGGACTGCCGGGGATTGGGGACCTATATTTTAGGATCCCTGAATTGGAATGGACAGACTAGAAACATTAATTATGTATTTTGTGTCTTTATGTACTTTGTGCATTTAGTAAATATAGTCCTTTTTGGTTTAATCACGCTCCTTTTTAAAATCTAATTTAAAGCTTTATGAATTATCAGATAAATTTTAATAAAATTTTACATCTTTTTAAACGGTTCATTATGTAAACGCTTTAGTCTTTGCAGTATATTTACAAAGACACACAAAATTTTGGAATACATGTCATCCTACAAACAGTTTCTATTTTGAAATCACTTTAATAGTTTTTATACTTTTGCAAACGTTGCGAAACGTTGAGTTAAAAAACTTAACAAATAAAAAAACTTTTAAGGTGCTCAGTAATTTTCAAAAATAATATTTAATATATTAGTATAAAAATACCTGTGAATTACAATGGTTCGTAGAAAAAAAAAAATTGATTATTCTCGGTAAAGTATGCTTCATAAACTTATAGTCCAAGTGTTACACGACAAAAATAAGGTGAAAACTGCACATCCTGATACAGTTATACCGATTGGTCAGTATCTACTCTATATTAATACAAAGCATATAAGAAGGGGAAGCATCACGGAAAGTGCGGGGAATTCAAGATGGCGGCCGTTATTCAAAATGGCATCATTTTCGGGAATTAGTGGAATTTCGTTTCTATTCATCGTATAAAAGCATGTTTGATGGAAATTTAGATGTTTTTAGATAAAAAATATTATTTGTAACACTTTACAGCACAGTCGAAAAGTATTTATGAATTCAGTTTGCCTGTTTGTCTGTCTGTCTGGTCCTCTGTCTAGTCGCACACTAACTCAAAAAAAAAATAATAATAATAACCGGATATCCAGATAATTAAAATATGGTATTGTAGTATACCGTAACAAGATCGTTATTCATTTTCAAGTGTGCATCATTCATAGTTCATTTACAGGGGCAATCAAAAATATTCGGTTACATTATGGTCTGTAGACGAAAATCGCTTACAATGTGTTTTAATGATGTTATACTCTTTGTAACATATTCAAATTAATAGACATCAGTGCAGTGCAGTACAAGATACTTACTGTAGAATAAGCAGTGCACAGCAGCTTTCGTTCATTTACAGGGGCTCACAAAATAATATGGTTACCGTTACATTAATGTCTCCGAGCACAGTGCCTTTATAATTTGTGTATACATTTTATAGATCATCAGCTAAATCGATTGTTATTAAGGGAGGTGCTAGGTATGAAATAACTGCAATTTTTAATAATAATATTCCTATTGGTCAGTATTCTTTTTATATTAAAACAATGCATATAAGAGAGGCATAATGAAATGTCTTAGGAATTTAAGATTTAGGCTGTTATTAAATTTTTTCCTTTTTCGTCATATAAAAGTGTCTTTGATGTCATTTTCGATTTTTTTAATCAAAAATTTTCTTTTTAATATCAGAAATATGCTTAAAATGAAACTAGTTCTTCAATTATTAAAGTATTTTTTATTGTATAGTGAGTAAAATGAATGGAATAAATAAATAATAAAAATGCATTTTACTAATGCCTTACTTATACAACATATTAAAAAATTAATGCTACATAACAAATGAATGACATAAAATTGCAGAATATAGAAACTTTAGTTTGTAGCATATTATTTCTCATTCACATTCGTTTTTACAGTTGCACAATAATGTGCAAGAAAGACCAACCTTCGTACAACTACACTTATTTTTGCAGATTTTGCACATACATTTTATTAGTTCTGTGCAAGAATCAGCAATCTCAGGCAGCTTCGACCATTTTAATTTCCATGAAAAATTATCCTACCACCATCCTCATTTGTTTGGAGAGGGGGGAAATATTTCCCGCTCATGTGCTTGCCCCCAAATGTGTCCAGTTTGGAAAGTACTCCGTGAAATATGTTGCTCTAGTGCACCCTTGGTTGGTGGAAGATGTTCAATAGTGTTATGACAGATGAGTATTAACTGTTTTATAGTTTTAAATGTAAATTTTCAGTTTTCTTCTAGACCTCCCCCCCCCCCCCCCCCGTTTTGTAAAAATAATATAAATAAATAAATAAAATGTAATAAATAAATAAATAAAATTTAAATAAGTAAATAAATAAAACATTGTGTAAAATTTAGCCCACAGTTTGTATAGATAGCAAATATTTTTCCTTCTCTCAAAATAATATTAGTTTTAGACGGTATGGGTGGTTGTCCAGGGATCTCATTCCACTCCCCGTAAATTGTACTTGTAAACAAAATGTTCCCATGAGACATGGGAAGCAAAAAAATTATGAGACTACCAAAGCAGAAACTTTGAGTTTTAAGGGGACAATGGCGCAGGTTGTTACAGCCCCATAAAATAGATTGTCATAGCCCCATAAAATAGGTCACCACTTGGTACTTTGCAGCAAAATTGCATGCTCATGACAAGTGAGAGTAATAGCAGTATCTGTTATGCATTGTAGAGAGAGCTACATAAAAATTTAACTGCTTTTCGCAGAAGTCAGAACTCACACATGCACTTTGATCACATGGTTTCTGCGTGGGAAACGTAAAGGGGTGGACCTTAGCAACTCAACTTTGACCCTGTGTGCACCCTTGACCAATACGGCACTCTCAGTTAAGTGTATGCGAAAAGGGGTGGAAAACACGGAATGCTCATTGGTTAGGCATATGGAAGAGATTTAACGGGGCTGGTGTGGATGTCAGTTCGGACAGGGCAGATGAAGATGGAATGGTGATTTTTTGACAGAGGACGGGAATAATAAAGTAGGCAACACAGAAGGAGCGGCTGATTTTTAAAAGGCTGAGTTAGCACAGCAATATAGAAGGTGGGTTAGCAGCATCAGCGACGTGAGCTCCGGTCTTGGAGAGTAAAATTTACCGATGGTCGTAAGGCTGGTCGACTGGCGACTCAAGGCTCGCGAAGATAGAATTTGTGTGGTAGATCGGTAGCGACGCATGCACAGGGATGCTCCGACTCTGACGGCAAAAAACAAGAAGGGACCTCTTCGCTTGTAGTTGGAGGAGATTATATTGCTGCGACCCAGTGACGGAAGCTTTATCAACACGATGCAGGGAAGGGCTTACGTGGTCCGCGGACAGAACAGTGGAAGCTGCGCTTAGCCAGCGGTGGAAAATTAGCGAAACGGCGCCGGAACTAGAGTCCGTAAAGATCCCTCTGTTCCAGTATGTGGATGGACTATTTGGTGAGAATTAAACGGTTATGAGAGACTTCTAGAGGCTGTCTGGTGAGTGTTGAAAAAAATTAATTGTTGCATTAAATGATGTTAAGAAAACATCTTTGTCATTAATGAGATAATATTAATTATGTAAATGTCGTGTGTTTACGTAGGTTTTATTTGAATATTATGGCTCTTATCTTCATTCAAAATATATTTGTTTAGAAAATATGAGCACATTGGTGATGGTGCTCAGGTATAAGTTTTATGGCTTCTTGCGTTTATGATCTAATGCTATGATCAACGATTTTGTTTTCAAGTAATAATCATTGTGGTTTACCCTATAAGTTGTGTATATGATCTTATAAGAATTGATGAGACTAAAAATATACTTTCTCTTTTCTTGAATAAATTTTGTTCACTTTGTTCAATTAAATGCTTGATTTTTGTCTCTAAACTAATTTATGTAATTGAAGAGCTCTGATAGTTCAGAAAAATTTTAAGGAGGGGTAGTTCCCCCTATTTTGAGAGTTGAGATCAAGTTTGAAGCTTATTATTTTTAAATTATAAGATACACTCAGTGTAAGGAACTTAGTCAGTTTACTACATACTTTCATGGCTTCTGCTATTTACATTTATTGACACAAAAAATAAGGAGATTATGAATGTACTAAAATATCACTATGCATGACGATTCCAGATTTATGAAATCAGTCAGATAATGAGATAATTTAACTTAATATTATACTAGAATGTTCACAACGCAAAATTCCTTTTAGTATTCATGTTTAAGACTGCAGTAGCATTTAATTCTAAATTTTGGATGCTTCATGCTTATCATGAAACAGAGTGTGCTTTTGTGATTTACTCATCTTGTCGTCAGGTGCTGTCTTTAACCACCACTAATTGTATTCTCCACCTCTATATTAGGTGGTTTATTCAAAATTTAAACTCTTGACTGCACCTGTCATCTTAATGTCACTTGTGGATTCTTGGTTGCTTATCACAAAAGAACACACAAAAAAAATTGTAATCTCAATCTACTGTTAGGGGATATTAAGTGTACTTACATATTCATACATGTGAAGGCTACTGCTAATTGTAAGTAAATTTAAAGAAAGGTAATTAGTAACAATTATAATTAAATTAAGAGAAATAATAAAATACACATCCAACAATGGTACCGTGACAAAAAGAGATCTGTGTTATTGCTATAGAAATTAAAATGCTGCACTTTTGAAACAATAAAATCAAATTAAACAAATAAAGTCTCTATTCAAATTATAGAAGTTTAGATATGTATGTTATGTGTATTTAAAATATGTGTTTGTGCATAATATGTCTGATGTGGCTAAGGTTTTAAACATGATATATTGGATTTTGATAATTTTCATTGGTTTTCGTGTAAAATTGTCATATGCTTTGCTTTAAATCTTTACCAAAAAAAAAAAAATAAATAAATAAATAAATAAATAAATAAATAAATTTTTGTTAGTATGATGTTTGGAAATGTAAGGAGGAGACAGTAGTTTTTGCAGACATATATACACAGACATATGCTTTTGTGACTTCTGTATGTTTTGTGTAAAATACATGATTTATATTAGTGAAAATATTATATTGTAAGGGTCAACGGGGTTGTGGTGGCTATTTTTATCTACCCCATATAATGTGAATTTTGGTTCTGAGATCTTTTAGGAAGCCTTTAGTTAGCAGACTTTTCAGTTTCCCCTTTCAATGTTCTATTATCTATTGTATTAAAACTTTATATTAGTAGGTAGAATTATTACACAGTCAATACATGTGACAGGCATTCCAGTCAGTGACTATAACTTATAATTGATTGGGATTTTAGTGCTGTTTTCATATCAAACTTTAGAAAATCATGGCTTTAACAGAGGCAGAAAAGGCAATGGCGGGCCTTCAGAGAAAAACGGCGTTAGTAGACCACATAGGTCTAATACCGACATTCAGTGGGGAAGTTGGCTCTATTTCTTATGGAGATTTCAAAACTTCCTTCGACAGATTATCGGGTTTATATGAGTGGGAGGAGAAAGAGAAGGTCTTTGTTTTGTTTACTAGAGTAATCGGTCCCGCTGCTCAATTATTGAGAACCTATGAAAAGGATGCAAAAACATTTAAAGATCTTACGGATATTTTACAGCACAGATATTGCAGAAAGGACTCGCCAGCAGTGGCACTACAAAAATTCATTAACTTTAAGCAAAATCAGGGAATGTCGGTACAAGAATTCTTTGACAGGGCGAAGCAATTATCTCTATCTGCATTAGTTGTTGACGGGGGTGATGAAGGCTTGATCAATAAAACAAGGACGGAAATGTTGAAGTCAATGCTCTTAAACAATTTAACGCCAGAGATAAAGAAAGGAGTAATAGCGAAAGATCCAAAAGATCCGGATGAAAATTTAAAATTCGCATTACTGGAAGAAAAATCATGGGAAGCAGTTAGGGTGGAACTGGTTTCAAATGCGCTTTTAACTTTACCATCTACATCTGCTAATGAGCAGGCAGGCACTCATGTGGTCTGTGCGGTTTCACACAGGGATGAAAGAGGGAAAAATTGTTATGTCATGTATTTAAATTTAAGAGTAAAATATGTTTCATTTAAATATTTCCCTTTTCACATGACATTTTGTTTTTACCATCCCCAAGTCTACGTTAAATTACAAACGAACTCCATTGCTTCACGATGTTTTCGGGTAAACACGCGATTCATCCACGATCTATCGTTGTGCTTCTGGATCACTGTTGATCGCTGTTACTTGCTGTTACTTTCGACCCAGAGCTCTCGTCTGACGATCGCCGCTCTGATTGGTCGTAGTTTGACGTCATAGTCCGTGAAGCCAATGGAGTTTCGCGTATGTTTTTCTTTTCACAGAATGGCAGCAACTGTATGTAAATTTTTCCAAGGCAGACTAGTATATGTAGCAGGTCAAGATGTTTGTATTTCGCCCTTTTCTCCCTGTCTGTTGTTGCTTTGCCTTGTTTTTTTTACGTAGCTCGCTTGAAAGCAGCACTTAGTTTTCTTGCCATGTAACTATACTTACGACGTCGTAGCTTGGCTACGTTTTGAAGGCTGCTGGCGGCTATTATTTTTTGATGAAAGTTTATTTTGATTTTATTTTTAAGTTTGTTCGGCGAAAGTAAAGCTGACGTTGGTTTGTCATTTGTAATTAATCATCAATAAAAGTCATCTTGTTGTTACTTCTGCTGTACTTATTAAAGTCTTCCACATCCATGCATTTCCAAGCTTAAAGATTCCACTGCGTATTCTGCTTAATATAGTTAATTTATTGTGAAAAAGAGAACAGGGTTATGGGCCCAGACTCATAACCAGAATTTTAAGTGGTATTTTAAGGAAATGTGGAAGTGAAGAAATGGTGATAATTTTGTGCCTGTGGACTCTCTCTCTCTGTGGTCTGTTTTTGAAAAATGAACTTTCGTTTTTTTTTAATTTTCTTGCATGCTGTTGACCTTTTGAAAGCTTCAAGTTGCCGTGATAAAGCAACGGGGGCTGATGGAAAATAATCAAAACGTCACCCTGCTGACCGGTAGTAATTGGGAAACTTGGAAGCATGAAGTGAAGGTTCTGTTGCTGCATTATGGAGCGTGGGAGTTCATTGCTGAAAAAGATGGAGAGGAGACATCCAAGAGTTTATCACCTGCTAAAACAGAAACAGCTAGTGGAGATGCTAAGAAATCTGATCTGACATGGAGAGAAAAACAAGAGGTGAAATTGAGGAAAAATAGAGCCTATACCATTGTTTACCAGTCCCTGAGTTCTGAATTTAAGCCTTTGATTTCAAGTACCACTGATGGAGCAAAAGCCTGGAAAATTCTTCATGACCATTTTGAGCCAACCGCCAGAGCAAGAGTAATTCAACTTCTTGATGTGTTCTTTAATACAAGGTTTGTTCCTGGTGAAAACTTAGGACTTTTCCTATGTAGAGTGAAGCAAGCTGCTGAGCGCCTTCGTGACGTTGGTCATCAGCTCCAGCCTCTTTATCTGGGCTATCAGATGATTCGGAGCCTTCCAGATGAATTTCAAGCTACTGTTCAAGCCATTTATAGGTGGACTGATGCTGAGTTCTTGTCTGAAAGAATAGAAGCTGAGTTGTTGCTGGAGGAGAATCGTTTAAAGTTGTCTCAAAAGGACTTTTCTAATATAGCTTTTGCCAGTGAATCGTCAGTTAAACCAGGTAAATCTAGAGATTTTTATAAAAACAAAAGTAAAATTGGTCCTTGTTTTTATTGTAAAATGTATGGTCATTTAATTTCTAATTGTAAACTTAAATTAAGTAAATCTAGTAATGAAGTTTATAATGATAAAAGTAATTCAGATGTTAATCGTAAAAGTAATTTTCATAAATATGGTTCTGGAAATTTTAAATCTAATGTCAAAACTAAAAGTAATTTCCAAAATAAAAATAATTTTCAAAGTAAAAATTTTTCAAAACCTTTGGAAACTAGTAATGTAGAATGTAAATCTCTTTTGAATTGTACCTTCTCTGAACTTGAATGTAGCTTAATTGAGCTTTCTCCTGAATTGTGCGAGGCTAATTCATCAGATCTGGGCTATGGAAATTCCCATTGGGTTTTTGACACTGCCGCTACAGCGCATTTTTGTAGCAATAGAAATTTATTTTTCACTTTTGAGCCAGTATCTGACTTGCACATGTCTCTTGCAGTTGGGGAGAGAGAATGTCCAGTTGAGGGTAAGGGTACAATTCAGTTTTTGGTACGTTGTAAAAATGGCAAATTCAATCGTATTATCTTAAAAGATGTTTTGTATAATCCTAACTTAAGAAGAAATTTGCTCTCTGGGGTTAAGCTTGAAAAACTCGGGATAAATTTTGTGGGTAAAAATGGTAAAGTTTTTGTTTATGACAAACATGGAAATGAACTTTTTTATGCTTTAAGGAAAAATGACCTGTATTTTTTGAAGCCATCAAAGTATGTTACTAAATGTAAGGGAAATGACAATCCAGTCAATTTGTCAGCAAATCAAGTGGATAAAGTAAATGTTAATGAGTTGTGGCATGAACGTTTTTGCCATATTAACAGTGAATATTTAATTAACACCAGTAAACAAGAAAGTGTTAATGGTCTTCCTATGCTATCAAAATTGACTGAAGATTGTATTTCTTGTAAATTGGCTAAATCTAAAAGGGTCTCTTAAGTCTGTTGGTCAAATCCGTTCTAAAGTTCCTCTCCAGCTGCTGCATATGGATTTGTGTGGGCCACTGCCAGTTTCGTCTCATGGGGGTAGCAGGTATTTTTTATCTATAATAGATGATTTTTCTAGAAAAGTTACTGTATATGCCCTTAAGAATAAATCTGATGTTTTCGAGACATTCCTTAAGTATCAAAAGAGAGCCGAAAGGTTTTTAGATAAGAAAGTAGTCTCTGTTAGAACAGATGGGGGACTTGAATTCTGTAATGATGAATATGATAACTTTCTGGAAAGTCAGGGCATTGCCCATGAGAAAACGAACCCGTATTCGCCCGAGATGAATGGTTGTGCGGAACGCTTCAATTTAACTGCCCTTGACGGTGTAAAAACCCTCTTAAATTCTAGTGGCTTGTCTCAGAAATTTTGGGCTGAAGCTCTTTTATGTTTCACGTACGTATGGAACAGAGTTTGTCATAAAAATTTCCGTAAAGCCCTATTTGAATTGTATTCTGGAAGAAAGCCTTCTGTTTCTCATCTTAAAAAATTCGGTTGCTTAGCTTATGTTGGTATACCTAAACAAAAAAGAAAGAAGCTCGATATGAGAGCAAAACTTGGCATTATGTGTGGTTATGCACAAACGACTAAAGGGTATCGCATTTGGATAATAGATGAGCAGCGAATTTTTGAAACTATAAATGTTAGGTTTGATGAGAGTAAAAGGGGGGTGGATGTCATAAAGAGTCCAAAACATAATTTTCGTTCTTTTTCCTATTTGAACTTCCCAGAGGATGGTGATATCTTTCCTATGATAGATGATTTAATCGAGTCAGAAAGTAGAAGTGATATCCCAGCCAAAGTAAAGGAAACTACTCTTAGCCCTGTAAAAACTAGAAGTTCAATTAATCAAAATTCAAATGACAGCCCAGATTTAATTCCTTGTACATCTATCAATTGGGTACGTAGTGCTGTCCCTAGGAAAAATGAACCCAGGACAGATATTTATTATGGCATTGAGAGAACTAGAGTTAAATTAAGATCTTTAAATGATACAATAAATTACTGTGCAGAAAATAACATAAAATACGATTATGATTTTTTTGATTTCAGGGGGAAAAATAATCAATCTGGTAAAGTCTCAAATTTTTCAAATGAAGCTAATTTAATTGAATTAAAAATCCCTAGAAGTTTCAAGGAAGCTGTTAAAACACCCGAAGCATCAGAGTGGGAAAAAGCAATGAACCAGGAAATGCAGGTCATGTATGACCGCAAAGTTTGGGATCTTGTTGAACCACCTAAAGATGCACAAATTTTAGGTAACAGATGGGTTTACACGGTTAAGAAAAATGAAAATAATGAAATTGTGAGATTTAAAGCACGTCTTGTAGCTCAGGGGTTTAGTCAAATAAAAGGTTTAAGTTATGATGAGGTTTTCAGTCCAGTAGTAAGTTTTTCAATTATAAGATTGTTTTTCACTATTTTTGTATGTCTTTTTAAATGGCTAAATGTTCAAGTAGATGTTAATAATGCTTATCTATATGCAGATCTGGATAAGATCATATATATGCAGCAGCCGGAGGGTTTCATTAGTGAAACAGGTAAAGTTTGTAAACTAAATAAAGCTTTATATGGCCTCCATCAAAGTGGTCGCCAATGGTTTTTTGAAATAGATGATGTACTTTTAAAACTAAATTTTATTAAACTTAACTGGTGCAACTGTGTTTATACTTATGAAAATAAACTTGTTCTTTTATTGTATGTAGATGACATGGTCATCTTCGGTAAAACAGAAAGAGATTTGGAACTTGGTGTAAGTTTGTTAAGCAAGTTTTTCAATCTGAAAGTTTTAAGGAAAACAAGAAATCTATTAGGTATTGAATTTCAAGAAGTAAATGACAAGCTGTACATTCATCAAAATTCTTATATTGATAAAGTTTGTAGCTTGTATTCAAAATATAACTTTCCTTTGAGTAATGTCCCAATACCTAAAGGGCTAGTTTTGTCAAAAATGGACTCTCCAGTAAATCAGAATGAAGTTAATGAGATGTCTGAATTCCCTTATAGAAATTTAATTGGTTGTTTAAGTTTTATTGCTGGTAAAACAAGGCCAGACATAATGTATGCTGTAAATCTTTTATCACAGTTCCAGTCTAACCCAGGTATGAAACACTGGCACAGTTTACTTAGATTACTCGGTTATTTGCAATACACTAAACATTTTAAATTGGAACTATCTAGAATTAAAGAGTTAAAAATTTCTTGCTATTCAGACTCTGATTTTGCAGCAAATAGAGATGATCGTGTTTCCATAGGAGGTTTTATTCTATTTTTAGATGAGTCACCAATTTCTTGGAAAACCTTTAAGCAGAAATGCATTAGCCTTTCAACTATGGAAGCCGAGTATGTAACTCTCACTGAAGCTGCAAAAGAGTTAATGTGGATTAAAAATGTTCTAGAAAATGAAAGTTTAAATTTAAATCTTAAAGAATGTTCATTGTTTTGTGATAATCAGGCAGCTATTGCTTTTTCTAATTCACCTGTTGAGAATCAAAAGACTAAACATATTCATATTAAATATTTATTCCTAAGAAATTTAGTTTATGATAAATTGTTTAAATTAAAGTTTATTTCAAGTAAATTAAATTTAGCTGATCCTTTCACAAAACCTCAGGTTAAAGAACAATTAATGAAATTTTGTATGCAAGTTTTTGAAGTTTAAAATTTTTAAATTACAATTTTGGCCACTCTTTTCATTGCCATGCCCTTTTTGACATGACATTGATCAGACTGTCATTTCCAGAAAAGTTTAAATATTTTTTAGAGTTAGAATTTTGAGATGTATGTTGTTAAAAAAAAAAAAAAAAAAATCTACAATTTTTGGTCGTTTTGATCAGTGCCTGGCCGGTGAGTTGTGTTTTCCCCGACCTGGTTATGATTGGACTGACTTTTTTTTTATGAATAAAGTATGTGTATTTTTCATGTTTAAATTTTTGAATGTCTTTTCTTGAAGTTGTTGTAAAGACTTGGGGATGTTAAAAAGGGGGCTGATTGTTATGTCATGTATTTAAATTTAAGAGTAAAATATGTTTCATTTAAATATTTCCCTTTTCACATGACATTTTGTTTTTACCATCCCCAAGCCTACGTTAAATTACAAACGAACTCCATTGCTTCACGATGTTTTCGGGTAAACACGCAATTCATCCACGATCTATCGTTGTGCTTCTGGATCACTGTTGATCACTGTTACTTGCTGTTACTTTCGACCCAGAGCTCTCGTCTGACGATCGCCGCTCTGATTGGTCGTAGTTTGACGTCATAGTCCGTGAAGCCAATGGAGTTTCGCGTACGTTTTTCTTTTCACAGAATGGCAGCAACTGTATGCAAATTTTTCCAAGGCAGACTAGTATATGTAGCAGGTCAAGATGTTTGTATTTCGCCCTTTTCTCCCTTGTCTGTTGTTGCTTTGCCTTGTTTTTTTTACGTAGCTCGCTTGAAAGCAGCACTTAGTTTTCTTGCCATGTAACTATACTTACGACGTCGTAGCTTGGCTACGTTTTGAAGGCGGCTGGCGGCTATTATTTTTTGATGAAAGTTTATTTTGATTTTATTTTTAAGTTTGTTCGGCGAAAGTAAAGCTGACGTTGGTTTGTCATTTGTAATTAATCATCAATAAAAGTCATCTTGTTGTTACTTCTGCTGTACTTATTAAAGTCTTCCACATCCATGCATTTCCAAGCTTAAAGATTCCACTGCGTATTCTGCTTAATATAGTTAATTTATTGTGAAAAAGAGAACAAAAATGATATTGAACAGCTTAAGGAACAAGTAAATATATTAGCTAATCAGGTGGCAAGCCTTGTTACAATGAAAACCGCAGAAACAGCGAATAAGAAAGAAAATCTCTGCTTTCGGTGCAATCGGCCAGGTCACTATGCCAGGGATTGTTTTAGTCGTACAAATCACAGAGATAACTGGAGGGATAACAGGGGTTATTCTAAAGGTAGAGGTGGTTCTCAGAACTATAGGGGAGGATCGAATAATTTCAGAGGAGGAAATAGCAGCTTTCGGGGTAATGGTCGAAGCAGCTTTAAGGGAAATAGGGGTTTTTGGAATGACAACAGAAATATGAGAAACAATCAAGAGGATAGCAGACCACAGCCAGGGGATGCGAACAACTACAATAGTACTAATGAAAATAGAGACACTACTTTAAATGGATAGGGCCTGAGCGTTATTTGACAGAATCGACTCAAACTAGGCCAGAAGACTGTCAGAATTTTGTGTTTTCCATGTTCCCAGGGTGTAATGCCGAGTTCCTTTTATTTCAGCGACTTTAAATGGGACATCTTTAAAATTATTAGCGGACACGGGTTCATCCATCAATTTAATTTCTGATAACATGCTAGATAGCTTAACAGGTACTGATATCATCAATGTTAATATGCCAATTCTGACTGCTAGTGGAGACACCACTACTTTACATAACTCAGTAAAAATTAACTTTAAAATCCTAAATGAAGAATTTTCAGATACCTTTTATATTATTCCTGGGCAATTTATGAAAAGTTTCAATGGAATTTTAGGTATGCCATTTTTAAGTAAAAACAATGCAGTGATTTTTTGTGCAGATAATACAGTAAAGTTGAGAAATCAAATCAGCCCAAATGTAAACAAACAAATTGTTGATTCCCCTCAGCCGGTTCTGACTACCCAAATACCAGATATACAGGAGGAAGCCTTAAATCATAACTTAGTACTTAACTTTGATGACGTAAACAAACAAAATACTGAATCCCCTCAGACTATTCCCCCTAATCAATTACAAAATATAGAGGAAGAGACCAATGACCAAAATTTAATACATAAAAGTAATGACACTTCACAGGGTACCAACACTGATATTTATGCATATACAAAAAACAAAGTAAACATTCCCCCATTTTCTAAACAACTAATTGAACTTAAATGTAGAAAGAATTTAACTAATTTTAATTGTGATTTTGTGTTAGAACCTTGCAAATACAAATTGATGGACAAAATGTTAGTTTCGAGAACTATTTGTTCTGCAGAACATGGTATGTTTGTGTCTGTGATAAATTTTAGTGAGGAGGAATTAGCATTAAATAAAAATATGACTATGGCGAAATTAAATTTTTGTGAAAAGGAAGTTCAAAAATTCAACTTTTGTGGCAATGTAGTGAATGATAGCTCTGATGTGAGTTTTGATCATGCAGATTTGACATGGGATGCGGATATTAATTTAGATCACTTGGATGAGAATAGTAAGAAAATAGTTAGGGAATTTTTAGAGAAAAAAAGTCCTTCCGGCCTGTACCGGGAAGAAAAGGTAGCTTTCCTATATCTTCGTTTTAAAATTTTAGCTAATGTTACACGAAAACAGCAAGTTAAAATGCAAAGAAACGTTTACAAAAGATTCGTTAATACTGAATTTGAATAAGAAATTCGCCAAATTATTGAGCAATAGCCAAATTGGCTTCATTTATGAAGACTTATTTTGGTCGCCAAATTTGGCGATATTTCGCCAAATTTGGCGATATTTCGCCAAGCGTCGCCAAGTTTGGCGAGCATTTGGCGCTAACGGATATGAATATATAGTTTTATGCGTATGATTGGGAAAATTATTACAACAATGAAAGAAAATAATTTGCGAGTAATCGCGTTAATGTGCTGTTTTGTTTCAAAATGTCAGCCACCCTAGAATTTCAAACTGCTCTATCTCAGCCATTTTTTAAGATAGAGGTAAACCAAAAAATGCTCTGGAATCCTTGTGCCTAACACGTAATTAAAAAATAAATTTGAATTTTTAACTTTTTTATATATTTATTTTAGTTTTAAATTTTTAAATGGCCGCCATCTTGAAACAAAATGGCGGACCAAGCTGGCCAACGAACTCGGTTGAGATATTAGTGACTTTAATACACACAATTAGTTTCATCAAAATCGATTCATAAATACGGGCGTTATCGTATGACATAGGTCAGATATATATATATATATATATATGGAGATATATATATATATATATATATATATATATATATATATATATAAATCAACATTTGAACGGAGGGTGGTTTTGGGGTCTGGGGGTCATGATCGGTGAAAATATATCGAAATTTTCCGGAACTGCTTTCCTCCGAACGGCTGCAATAGGTAGCTTTATACTTTTTTGTATTGAAAGCTACCTGATAAAGATTTTTTGCGGCTTCAGTGCGTGACTTGCCGGGGTGTAATACTATTCCGCATGTAATAAACCTTAAAGATAATACACCAGTCAAATCAAAGGCATATCGTGTACCGATAAATTTGAGAGAGGAATTAAACAATCAGTTAGATGCATTACTTGAGGCGAATATCATTTCACCATCTATGTCAGAATTTTCATCGCCGGTCATACTGGTACGAAAAGCAGATGGTCAGTATCGGTTAGCTGTTGATTATAGAAAATTAAACAAGAACTTAATTAAAGATAATTATCTTCTTCCAAATATCACGGATTCAATTGACTCTTTGGCAGGTTCAGTTTTTTTTTTCAACATTGGATTTGACCAGTGAATTTTTCCAACAGATAATTCGACCTGAGGATCGCCATAAAACAGCTATCATTACTCATCGCAGTTTACATCAGTTCAATAGAAATGCTTTTGGTTTAGCCACTTCTAGCAGTGCATTTCAAAGACTGATGAATTTCATTTTTGGGGATTTAGCAAACTTGGGAATTCTAGTATATGTCGATGACATTATTATTTCCTCAAATGACATAGAGTCACACCTTTCAAAATTACAAACCGTCTTCGACAGACTGTGTAAACATAACTTGAGACTTAAGCCTAGTAAGTGTAAAATTCTCACAGATAAGATACAATATTTAGGATATGAAATTTGTCGTAATCAAGTTGCCCCCATAAACAAGAATATCGAGGTTATAAAAAATTTCAATATTCCTCACAACCGTAAGGCAGTTAGAAGTTTTTTGGGCACATTAACGTATAATAAAAGATTTATACCTGATTTTAGTAAGAGAGCAGTTAATTTAACCAATTTAACTAAAGAAAATGGCATTTTCAGATGGACGCCTGAGGCCCAAGCTGAGTTTGAGGATTTAAAAGAAGCTTTGAGTTCCAAACCGTGTGTTATCTTGCCTGATTTCTCAAAAGAATTCCAGCTATACACGGACGCCAGTGGCGAAGCGCTTGGGGCAGTACTTATGCAACTAGGTACAGATAACTTACTCCATCCGGTTGCTTTTGCGAGTAAGAAACTCAAAGATGCAGAAACTAGATATTCAACAACAGAGAGGGAACTTTTGGCATTGGTTTGGGCTACAGCTCACTTTAAGTGCTATTTAGCTAATACCCATTTTACAATTTATACCGATCATGCATCATGCCCCTTTCATTTTTGTGTTGAAAATTAGGGATCCTACATCCAGAATTGCTAGGTGGATCTGCACACTATCTGACTTTAGTTTCAAGGTTCAATATATCAAAGGAAAATTCAATAGTGTGGCAGATTTCTTGTTGAGATATGTGTATAGTGTAAATAGTGTTAATTGTGTGCAAAATGTAAATAGTAATAATAATCCTGTATATATTTGTGAACCTTATAATGATTTAATCAAAATTATTGGTACAGCACAGAAAACTGATAAAAAATGTGCGGAAATCGTAGAAAGGCTGGAAAAAGGTATGAATATTTCTCCAAATTATCTAAAATTTTATTTTGAGGGAGACCTCTTAGTGTGTAAGGATACGAGGGACTCCATGGTGATAAACAGTGGGAGAAAAGTTGTTGTACCTTTGGAGGTGGTTCCAGAAATTTTCAGGATGACTCATGATTCTCTGGCAGGATGTCATCAGGGTTACTACAAAACTATAGAAAGAATCAGGGAGCATTTTTACTGGCCAGGGATGACGGCTCATGTAAAAAATTTAGTAGAATCTTGCAACAGTTGCCAGCAGAGAAGGGCTCACAAATCAAAGCACTTGGCACCTTTGCAAAGGATGCCTACCCCTTCTAGTCCATTTTCAGTGGTTCACTGTGACTGTGTGGGTCCCATGACGTCAACCATGTCAGGCAACCGATTCATCATCACCTATATAGATGCATTTAGCAAGTGGATTGAAGCATACCCGGTTCAATCCATTGTATCAGAGACAGTTGCAGATACTTTGGCAGATTTCATATCACGACATGGGTGTAGTAAAAAAATAATCACTGATCGTGGGAAAAATTTCTTGTCAGATGCTATGGAATCTGTGTATGCTCGTTTTGGCGTAAAGCATAATCAAACCTCGCCGTACCACCCCGCATCGAATGGGAAATTAGAGAGAGCACACTGCACGTTAATTAATGCCCTTTCGCACTTGGTTGATGAAAATCAACTTGATTGGGATATAAAGTTAAAATTTGCACTCCTTGCCATGCATACCTCAGTTCACGACTCAACAAAACTAACACCTGCGGCTGTTGTCTATGGTAGGAATTTAGTGCTCCCATACTCAATTTTTGAGTCACGACTTGAGAGTAAATATGTAGACACCCCATCTTTTTGTGAGTTATTGATTCCTGCTATGCAGAAAATCTATTCAAGTGTGTACAATAGGTTGGTAGAGGTTTCAGAAAAACAAGAGAAATTCAGAAACAAAACAGCTGTCGACAAATGCATTTCAGTGGGTGATTCAGTATGGTTATTTTCACCTGTTGTAAGACCAGGGAGAAGTAAGAAACTAGTAAAACCGAATGTGGGTCCCTATCTTGTGTTAGAAAAGATCGGTGAGGTAAATTTTAAGATAGCCCTCGAATCCAAACTGACAAAAACTCAAATTGTCCATGTTGATCGTCTCACGAAGCAGAAATCGCGGATGGAGTTTCCTCCTGCAACTTGCAAACAAGACGTGACTACCACTGACAGCTCTCCCGCGCCGATCGATTCTGTCGGGAAATTCGATTCAGCTCAATCAGTCGTTTTGGGTGGAAGAGAAGCATTTGATACGAGTGGGAATTCTGCAAGTGTACAAGTGCAGACAAGAGAAGGGGATAACGTATTGCCGATTAAGCGTTCGCGAAGGTATATTATTCCGAGTAATAATCGAAACGCAGCGAGATTCTCGCGTGCTTCTGGAAGAAATTACTGTTCGCGATATAATTGGAGATGATTTTGGTAGTTTTAATTTGTTATCAATGAGTATTCTCCTTATTTCGGTATCTGTGGGAATGTTTTAAATACGGGAAGGGTGATAAAACGGGTTTTATGCGTTTAGATATTTGAAGCGATAGTTTGTGTCTGTTATGCGCGTGCCAAACAATGGATTTAGTAATCATTAATTTTTACGTTGGGATACGTCTATTACTAGTATATAAGGTATGTTCTTGAAATTAATTACGTTTTGTGTGAGTATGTTAGTGTTCTGTTTTCAAAATTTCCGTGTATGTGTACATAAATTGTAAATAAATTTTCAAAATTATGTTATATTGAATGCTCTTGTATCGTCAGGCAATATTTTAGTATGGTAAATTTTGGAGGATGTGGTTAATGGAAGTCTTCACAGCTTAACGACTTGCAGTATAATGTTTAGGGGCAGGGTCGTAATGCCTTTGAATAGTTGGGTAGGTGATTTGTGGCCTCTGGATAGCTTAAAAAAAAAAGGAAAAATGTGAAAAATAATTATATATAAAAATAGTAAATAGAGAAATTTTTAGTTATATGTCCTGTAGCGGCCACAGCTCTGTTGACTTTTGTCCTGCTCTATACCAAATGGAGTATTATGTAGAATAATCTCAACTTTGTTTTACCCTGTGCAATTACAAAAGACTTTGGAACTTATCACACGATTAAAATTCAGATATTGCTTGTCATCTATTTATATTGCATCAGTAAAATGTTAATATATAGGTAGTATGTGTTGATATATATGTAGGTAGTATATTCATACAGTGTTAGAACATTCAATACTGCCTTGATTATCTGAGTGAATAGTTGTCATATTACTGTGACAAAGTCTGTGATGCTAAATATATGAAAAGTGTGATTATTGATTTTCCGAGTAAATAATTCATTGTTTCAGAAGCAGGTTGATATGTGTTAACTGTGTTATGTATTTAATGTGTATTTGTTTTGTTTTAAACTGAGTGATGCCTTGTGCGGCATTCCTAAAAAAGTTTAAGAAATGTTTCATTTTCTTATCTTATTCAAAATGATATGCCTCTGTTTCATAAAATTTTCACTCTGTCTATATTCATTGAAAGCATTTGAGTATTTTATGTTGATATATTATGTGTTTCTGTAGATTAGTCCAAATTGATGTTTCTCTAAATACATAAATTTTTCTTCTATCCTATCTTTTGGTAGCACTCACCACAGTTCTCTAGGTGTTATGGCAGGTAAGTTGTAGTGTATGATGGAGTTTGGGCATCTATGCTATGGAGTAGAGCATTCATGGATTTCAGGAGTGATGACATACCCAGTGGTTTAATGTTTTGTATCTTGCATTTTGGTGATTGAGGATGTTTCAGGGCATAGATTGACTAGGTGGCGGTTAGAGTGATATGCGGGAGGTAGTTGAATATTGATGCAGGTCTTGTGGTTGCACTACCGGTATGCTACTGTGAGATTGGTCTTGTCTTCACTTTGGAGCTCAGTCTTGTAAACGTGTCGGTGTCTGATAATTTTGCAACTTTGCTCGGAAGGGAGGATACGGCTGGCAGATTTAACCATATTATTTTTCTTGTGTGTCACTTCTGCTTACTGTCTAGAGATATCTGGGGTGAACTTTTCATGGTAAGGGTGGCCATCACGATTTGGTTTTCGGATTTATAGCTTTGAAGGTTGTGCAGTGTGTTTAAAAAAAAAAAAAAGATATTTTGTGTTGTGTTTTGAAAAAATATCTTTTTTTAGCCTGCCGTAGGGAATAATATGTTATGACAGATGAGTATTAACTGTTTTATAGTTTTAAATGTAAGTTTTCAGTTTTCTTCTAGACCTCCCCCCCCCCCCCCCGTTTTGTAAAAATAATACAAATAAATAAATAAATAAAATGTAATAACTAAATAAATAAAATTTAAATAAGTAAATAAATAAAACATTGTGCAAAATTTAGCCCACAGTTTGTATAGATAGCAAATATTTTTCCTTCTCTCAAAATAATATTAGTTTTAGACGGTATGGGTGGTTGTCCAGGGATCTCATTCCCCTCCCCGTAAATTGTACTTGTAAACAAGATGTTCCCACGAGACATGGGAAGCAAAAAAATTATGAGACCACCAAAGCAGAAACTTTGAGTTTTAAGGGGACAATGGCGCAGGTTGTTACAGCCCCATAAAATAGATTGTCATAGCCCCATAAAATAGGTCATCACTTGGTACTTTGTAGCAAAATTGCATGTTCATGACAAGTGAGAGTAATAGCAGTATCTGTTATGCATTGTAGAGAGAGCTATATAAAAATTTAACTGCTTTTCGCAGAAGTCAGAACTCACACATGCACTTTGATCACATGGTTTCTGCGTGGGAAACGTAAAGGGGTGGACCCTAGCAACTCAACTTTGACCCTGTGTGCACCCTTGACCAATACGGCACTCTCAGTTATGTGTATGCGAAAAAGGGTGGAAAACACGGAATGCTCATTGGTTAGGCATACGGAAGAGATTTAACGGGGCTGGTGTGGATGTCAGTTCGGGCAGGGCAGATGAAGATGGAATGGTGATTTTTTGACAGAGGACGGGAATAATAAAGTAGGCAGCACAGAAGGAGCGGCTGATTTTTAAAAGGCTGAGTTAGCACGGCAATATAGAAGGTGGGTTAGCGGCATCAGCGACGTGAGACCTCCGGTCTTGGAGAGCAAAATTTACCGATGGTCGTAAGGCTGTTCGACTGGCGACTCAAGGCTCGCGAAGACAGGGATGCTCCGACTCTGACGGCAAAAAACAAGAAGGGACCTCTTCGCTTGTAGTTGGAGGAGATTATATTGCTGCGACCCAGTGACGGAAGCTTTATCAACACGATGCGGCGAAGGGCTTACATGGTCCGCGGACAGAACAGTGGAAGCTGCGTTTAGCCAGCGGTGGTAAATTAGCGAAACGGCGCCGGAACTAGAGTCCGTAAAGATCCCTCTGTTCCAGTATGTGGATGGACTATTTGGTGAGAATTAAACTGTTAGAGAGACTTCTAGAGGCTGTCTGGTGAGTGTTGAAAAAAATTAATTGTTGTATTAAATGATGTTAAGAAAACATCTTGTTCATTAATGAGATAGTATTAATTATGTAAATGTCGTGTGTTTACGTAGGTTTTATTTGAATATTATGGCTCTTATCTCCATTCAAAATATATTTTTCTAGAAAATATGAGCACATTGGTGATGGTGCTCAGGTATAAGTTTTATGGCTTCTTGTGTTTATGATCTAATGCTATGATCAACAATTTTGTTTTCAAGTAATAATCATTGTGGTTTACCCTATAAGTTGTGTAGATGATCTTATAAGAATTGATGAGACTAAAAATATACTTTCTCTTTTCTTGAATAAATTTTGTTCACTTTGTTCAATTAAATGCTTGATTTTTGTCTCTAAACTAATTTATGTAATTGAAGAGCTCTGATAGTTCACAAAAATTTTAAGGAGGTGTAGTTCCCCCTATTTTGAGAGTTGAGATAAAGTTTGAAGCTTATTATTTTTAAATTATAAGATACACTCAGTGTAAGGAACTTAGTCAGTTTACTACATACTTTCATGGCTTCTGCTATTTACATTTATTGACACAAAAAATAAGGAGATTATGAATGTACTAAAATATCACTATGCATGACGATTCCAGCAAATTTATGAAATCAGTCAGATAATGAGATAATTTAACTTAATATTATACTAGAATGTTCACAACGCAAAATTCCTTTTAGTATTCATGTTTAAGACTGCAGTAGCATTTAATTCTAAATTTTGGATGTTTCATGCTTATCATGAAACAGAGTGTGCTTTTGTGATTTACTCATCTTGTCGTCAGGTGCTGTCTTTAACCACCAGTAATTGTATTCTCCACCTCTATATTAGGTGGTTTATTCAAAATTTAAACTCTTGACTGCACCTGTCATCTTAATGTCACTTGTGGATTCTTGGTTGCTTATCACAAAAGAACACAAAAAAAAAAATTGTAATCTCAATCTACTGTTAGAGGATATTAAGTGTACTTACATATTCATACATGTGAAGGCTACTGCTAATTGTAAGTAAATTTAAAGAAAGGTAATTAGTAACAATTATAATTAAATTAAGAGAAATAATAAAATACACATCCAACAATAGGACGATTTTTTGTCATAAACAATTCCTGTCTAGCACCATTTACACTTATGCTGTTACATGTTGAACGGTACAACAATACTACGAATTTTTCTAAAATATTTAGAAAATCGTCAGGTATAGAAGTTTGCGGTTTTGATAAAAATGAAAATGCGATAGTAGCATCTTTATAGAGAATCCATGTCTTCCGAGCTGACTTTTTTGTTTTTCCTGTGAAACCAGGATTGCTGTTGCAGCCTGTGAAAGCATGGAATCTTAGTAACGACATTGCTTTTTGATTTCCAATTGTTGCAGCAGTATGGATGGGAATAAGTCTGTAATTCTTCCCTGTTCCAAATGCAATCCAAACAGTTTGCAGGTGTCCATCTGACAGAGTAAAGAAATGTGCAATTGCTAAAACTAATACATCAGTATCTACAGAGCGTATAACAATATTTTTCAATCCGTTTTCTGCCATGTCTTTGAGGTGCAAGATTATTCTTGTATCAGCTTCTTCATGATCAGGGCAAGTCATTCCAATTAAGGAACTTAGTGCAATATTATTTCCTTTAACTTCTTCACCTGAAGTGGTTATAACTTGTGTATTTCTATGGTATTTATAGCCAGTGTTCCAAGCAGATTAAAGAACTCTTCTTTAATAATTTCTTAAGAAATCTTTCCAATTTTTAGGTAGTTTGACATGCGATAGCACTTGACACTGGTTCCTGCACCCCTTTTTTGTCTGGTTTTACCTTTAATGCTTGGTGTAATGTATCTATCCCATATCAAATCTATTCTTTGGCAACTAAAACTCTCAATGTCATTACATAAATGGGGTTGAAATGTGTTAATGTAGTAATCATTAAAGGTTTTTGAAGACTGGTGAGGCTTTAAAATGTTAATAAGAACTGGCCCATCATAAATTAAAGCATCGCATGTTCCTGGAAAGGTGTTTCTATTCTTCTCAATAGTTTCTTCTAAAATACGTGCTAAATCACTTTTATGGCTGTGTCAAAATTCACCGTTACTGGAAAAAAGCAGGGGGAAATGGCTGATTTTCATAGTTGACAAAATTTTGCAGTCTAACTGACGATTCTGTGCAACTATTAAAAGCCTGGAAAATAGCTGGACGTCTGTTTTAAAAACCTTTAGGGTTGCATTTTTCTGGCTGATGTTTTTTGCCGGAGTACTAAAGAGAGAATTTTTTTTTTCAGAGGTTGAAATATTGATGAGGAATTAACATGAAAACGTAAAGGGTACAGATTCTGACACTGAATATTTACAAAATTCATCTTTATCACGCATTTCAGTATATAATCGTGCATTGCTCTATAAAACTATATATATAACAAATCTTTCATAAACAAAAATCTTTTCATTTCAATTCTCAGATTGATCGTCTGCGCACCAAAGAGTCTGACAGTAGAGTAAGAAATCGCAACATTAAAATGAAATATGTTTTGGAATTTTGGAACAAAACCCCATATTGAATACATCTCATTTTGGGTGGTGCCTCGTCATCAGAATTACATTGTAATAAATACATAAATACACGCTATATTGTATATTTATATATAAAAGAAAATGCTCATATGACAATTTGCAATTCTTTCATATCTAGCAAAGTTCAAAAACACATTATATAATTAAAAATGCGCATAGACAGCATTGTGCTTATTGAAAGTCCTGTGACCGTATTATTTTGTGAGCCCCTGTAAATGAACAAAAACTGCTATGCACTGCATATTCTATAGTAAGTATCTTCTACTGCACCGCACTGATGTATAGAAATTTGAATATGTTACAAAGAGTATAACATCATTAAAACACATTGCAAGCGATTTTTGTCTACAGACCATAATGTAACGGAATACTTTTGATTGCCCCTGTAAATGAACTATGAATGATGCACACTTGAAAATGAATACCGAACTTGTTACGGTATACTACAATACCATATTTTAATTATCTGGATATCCGGTTATTTTTTTTTTCCAGTTATTGCGCGACTAGACAGACGACCAGACAGACAGACAATCAGGCAAACTGAATTCATAAATATTTTTCGACTGTGCTGTAAAGTGTTACAAATAATATTTTTTATCTAAAAACATCTAAATTTCCATCAAACATGCTTTTATACGATGAATAGAAACGAAATTCCACTAATTCCCGAAAATGATGCCATTTTGAATAACGGCCGCCATCTTGAATTCCCCGCACTTTCGCGATGCCTCCCCTATGTATTAATATAGAGTAGATACTGACCAAACGGTATAACTGTATCACAATTTGCAGTTTTTTCACTCCTAGCACCTGGACTATTATTGTTATAATTGACTGAAAAAAAAAAAGTGCTTCTTATTTTTCCACATTTTTCTGAAACTGCAGTATTTTAATTAGTTTGTAAACTACTGTAAAATTTTCTAATTTTTTGTTTTTTGAATGTATATAAACGGAAGAGTGATATAAACAAAAGAAAAGGGAATACAAACATGTCATAAATAATCTGATGAATACAATGTAAGGAAATTAATATAAAAGTTTCCCCGTTGCTATGGTAGCGACATGTACATTGGAATAAGTCACTCAATAAATTGTATAAGTCTGTTTATAGCATCACTATTATTATTATTATTTTTTTTTTTTTTTTTGCCCTTTTCATCTTTCCTTTCTCTTTTCTTTTCTGAATAAAAATGGAATCTGTATAATTGAAATTAAATACCTTACAAAAAGGAGTGATATCTCATCAAAAACAACTCGTTGTAAATGATCCAGCCAAGCCACAAACCTAAAACGTCATTCATAAAAAGAAGTGATATCACATAAAAAGAAGCGATATAGAAGTGCATACTCCGAGTCCCGTGTAAAAATCTATCACCACTCATAATATTTCCAAAGGACTCGGAGTGAGGTACAGTATGTGAAAACTGCTTGGCGACCTGCAGGCTTTTATAATATATGCCAATCATTTATCAATCATTTATCAATTATAATTTATCAATATTGAAAATTGGAAATAATAAATTTTTAACTTTTGTTATACCCCTTTTATAAATATTTTTGTATGCAGAAGAACTGACAGAATGGATTTTTCTCCAGATCTATGCGACTCTGCTTACGCTAGAATTACTGCAATATATCTCAATTTAGTTAACGTTTATTATAAGGTACATTGTTATTAATATGCGTATGATCATTATATATATATAAACATAAACTCAAAATCTTTACATGTTTATTTAAAAAATCCTCTTCGTAAGAGTGGTGTTTCTAGTTTAAATAATGGTAAATAAAATCAACAAATTTATTTTTCAAGCTCATAAATAAGAAAGGACATGCAAACACAGAAGCTTCAACGTTTTACAATTTTATGGGAGCAAAATAAAATTAAAATAATATAGTCATATGTAATTGCAGGAAACGCCAACATTATAAAAGAATGGATTTTTCCCCAGATCTATGTGACTCTAATTACGCTAGAATTACTGCAATATATCTCAATTTAGTTAACGTTTATTATAAGGTACATTGTTATTAATATGCGTATGATCATTATATATATATATATAAACATAAACTCAAAATCTTTACATGTTTATTTAAAAAATCCTCTTCGTAAGAGTGGTGTTTCTAGTTTAAATAATGGTAAATAAAATCAACAAATTTATTTTTCAAGCTCATAAATAAGAAAGGACATGCAAACACAGAAGCTTCAACGTTTTACAATTTTATGGGAGCAAAATAAAATAAAAATAATATAGTCATATGTAATTGCAGGAAACGCCAACATTATAAAAGCCTGCAAGTCGCCAAGCAGTTTTCACATACTGTACCTCACTCCGAGTCCTTTGGAAACATTATGAGTGGTGATAGATTTTTACACGGGACTCTGAGTATGCACTTCTATATCGCTTCTTTTTATGTGATATCACTTCTTTTTATGACTGACGTTTTAGCTTGGCGTTTACAACAAGTTGTTTTTGATGAGATAAATAAGTTTTGTGTTTTCTCAGACTATGGAAAGAAGTTTGTGGAAGGAGTATCTCCTAATCAATCAAGGAAGAGGAAAAGTGACCCTACGACGTGGAAAAGGAACAAAGCCAAAGTTCAAAGGTAATGTACACCTTGTAATAACCAGCGGCAGATTAACATTTTTTTATGCTCTAGGCCAAAATACCTTTCTGCCCCCCCCCCCTTCCCTCCCTTCGCTTTCATAAAACTAAGTGAATTTTCTCTGATAAATTTAAGAATTTTTTAATAAAATATTCTTCCATTTAAATTTTTTTTATAATTGTTAGTATTTGGATGATTGTAGATGGGGAATGAACAAGCTTTTGTTACTGTTAAAATCTGAGAGAATACATTTGTGAATACATTTTCATATTTTCTGCCTTTTTTTTTCAGGTATTACACTACTGGTAATCCAAGAAATCCAAGCTGTGGGCACTCTTCAAAAGCTTACCAATGCTCCCCAAACATTTTTGTGTATTTACTACTTCTAAAATCCCAATGTCACATTAAATTTAGCAAAAATTAATTTCTAGTTTATTGCAAAACTGGCCAACTCCAAAGTAAGTTGCAAAGGTGGCCAAATCCAAAACAAAGAGTTAAATAACCCCTCATTTCATGTGCCTCTGCCACCTTATTTCGTGTTTTCAAATATACTGTTCTAATGACTATAAAACTAAAAAGGTTTGGTTCCAATCTTATTTTGACTAAGTGTGGCAAAAAATCAGCTTTCCCCAAAAATTTTAGTTTTGGGAGATGGCCGGTTTTGAAACTAGACGACACAATTATTTCTTCCTATTCTTTACGAACAAACACAGATAATACAAGTAAAATAGAAGCATCACTGAGCAACCACAGAGCAAAATCTACACTCTCAGTCTCTCAGCACCAGAAGAGAGAAAGTTTCTCCTCATAATCAAAATGCTGCAATTTTCACTGAAGACAAGAAGAAATCTCCAAAATGCACTGCTGGAAAGCCTACCCTGACTGCCTAAAACCAGCTAACTCCCTTATTTTCTAGGAGAAAAACTGAGAAGGGCCATTACAGCAATGAATAAGTCCTTAAAAAAGAGAAAATCTTCACTCTATAATGAGACAGAGCTAGGCTCTGACAAAAATCGCATCACTTACGAGCAGCGAATGATCTGGCCATTGTAAGAAAACATCTGAAGGATACCACTGTAGGAGAAAAAGTTATCACATTATAAAGAATCTTTTGAATTATCTTATGTAGGGTATAAATTTTAGTTACATCCAGTATAGTATTCGAAAACTTAGAAAAACTATTTCTTTTAAATGCTTAAATGAATTTTTTCATTAAAATGTTTTTGAAGTTTAAATAATTTTTGACGACTATGCAAGGCATGATTAGAAAAACCCGGAGATCCGCCACTGATGTACACACATTTTTTGGCTAACAGCATTCAGGATATTATTACATTGTTATCAAAATAATACAAATAATTTTACCTGTGCAAGTACAGATAAAGTTCGGGAAAACACTTGCAAAGGCCAAGTTTCTTGATTCCAAGGACTAACTCCCAACTGAGCAAGAAGAACATTCTGAAAACAAAGATTTTGCATTAAATAAAGAAAAATCTGTTAACTTCATAACGCAAATAAAGTTTACATCAAAAGGAAATGTTTGAAGCATAATACATTATGAAAGTAAATTTTTTATTATCTAAAAAACTTATTTAACAAAAGCTATTTATGAACAAATTTTTCATATGCTTTTGAATTTTTGTGTTGTGAATCAGTACCAATAAAATAAACTAAAAAATTGTAATTTTACATAAGATGTTTAACATAAAGAGGTAATAAAAGATAATTGTTCTTTGAAAAATTTATTATTAATAAACATTATTTATTTAGATTTTTAACACTTTTTTTTTTTTTTTTTTTTTTTTTAATGTTATAGCCTGCTATTGCTGTAATCTAATATTTTCTGTAGAGCATATTTATTTTGTGCAAAGAATATTTTGAAGAGATATTTAATAAATAAAATACTGATCAAGTGCAAATCTCTCGCTTTTTTTTATAATAGTTTGTTGCTGTGAGATTTTAGCACAAGCTTGGATGTCAATCAAATCAGTTATCTCACCCATGTCTGTGATTAAAAGTATTGTTCTGACCTATAGCCATGGCAATAGATATCAGAAACTGCCAGTTAAAACAAAGTGTAGTTCAGAAAGCACAAATTATTACAAGTTTCAATGAGAAGAAAATTAATATAATAAAGTAAAATGTCTAGTGCTACCATTTATAGGTGAAAACTGAAATAAAAAGTATTATTTTGAATTTGCCTGTGCAGTATTTAATGTCCACAAAAATGTTTCTACATGGATAATATCTGAAAGTTTCTAAAATGCTTTTGACGCAGCATTGTAGATTAGTGGTACTCCACTGTACAAAATAACATTTTACAAAAATTCTCTCGCAATAGTTTTTATTATACTATTTTGTTACAGCAAAATACATGTTTGAATATTTATTTTTAAAAATATGAAAAGTTTTTACACCACTCTTTTTATTTAAATCTATGATTTCATAAAAGAAAATAGCTTATTTATGAACATATATAATTGTGACCCATCATGTAGTAACTTACCTGCAAGTTATCAGATAACATTCCTGTAGCTAAAATATTGTGAATGAATTTCCCTAGAGACTGAGAAAATTCATCATATAGCTGTCCAAGAACAGGCCCAAAATAAACACAAATTGAACCTGAAATGAAATACAAGATAAAATAAGTTGGAAATTGTACGTTAAATATGACAAATGAGGTGCGTTCATTTTTTAACTAGTTTCATAATGTAAAAAAAATCATCTTTATTATTTCAATGAAATGAATTATATTGTCTGCTATGAGCGAAATGAGCATGCCTTTTTTTATTATTACGTAGACAGGTTTACAAAAGCATTTTTTTTGTTTTTAACTTAATTTCCACTGAAGTTATTTCAGAATCTATACATTTTTTTAATTTAACTCATCTCTCAAGCAAACAATTTTTTTGAACGATCTTTCTAAAAATATAACTTTTATGCAATTTTATTCAAAAAAATAATTTTGAATAAAAATGGCCGCCTGGCATATCAAAAAAGAAGTGGTTTGTCCATATTTGTTTTCCTCAGTCACATGACTTGTGCTTTTATTATACAGACTTATGTACGATAGGATTTAATAGAATAAAGAATTTAGAATATAGAAATTTTTTTTTTTAAAGTTTTGATTTGATTTTCGTAAAGTTTGAAATGACTCAACAAAATTCTGCAACGATAATATATATTAAATTTCAAACCATTCGGTTGGGTAATTTTTGCGCTGTTATATGCAGACAGACGGACCAAATGATGACTATAGGTGCTACCGTATGTAATTGCAAATGCACCTAAAAGCAGATACATTTTAAAAGCAGAACTACAGTAGGAGATTTTTGAAACAATAAAAATTAAAAATACATACCACTGTCAGTTCTAGAAGTTTCTCTATCAAGATCTTTAATGATGCCAGCTAATACAATCATCTGTGACTCACCTAGATTATACCTGTAAAAAGAATAAATAAAGTATGAATGCTGTAAATATATCTAAACATGATATAGTACAAAATATTGAAGCAATTTACACAACTATGCATAATAATTTTTTTAGAATGTATATTATTATAAAGCTAAGAATCATCTTTAACATAAACTAAAATATATATTTTTGTTTTCAACATTTGATGGATGTAATACTGATATCAGAAAATCCAGATAATTTAGAAAATCAAAATCTAACAAGTAAAAAGAGTAGAAAATACATTATTTTAAGACCAAAAGTTGCTGAGTTATGATGCTATGAATTTTCAGCATTATCAGGCAATAAAAGTAGAAAAATGCACTTTTAGTGCCAAAAAATGTCATTCATAATTATGTAAATAGAACAGTTTTCTTGCATATCATTTCATATTTATATTTGCAGCATATTATGATTTAATTATTCATTTAACATTATTAAAAACTAATAAATAGGTCAGAAAAGCTTTAAAGATTTTAAACTTTGTGAGTTTGCAGAAGAGCAGGGTGAAAGAATTTATGTATTGCTACTGCAAGATCATAAATAGAGCAAAAACTAAAGAAAAAAAATTACAGCTTTAAACTGTGTTCTCAGGCACAAGAGGGAAAGTGGACATTTTGTGAGGATTTAGATAATTATTTATTGTTACTGCAAAGCAACAAAAAAAAGGGACAAAAAAAATTAAAAAATTAAAAGTGTTTTAAAGATTGTAAAGTTTGTGTGCCTGTACAGCAGAAATTTCAGGAAAGGGATGTTGATGAGAATTTTAAACGAGTAAGTGTGACCGAAGATCGCACAAAGGGTTTCATTTAATATTCCTTTCAAAACACTTTATTATTAAACTTTATTAATTAATAAACTTTTTAAAAAAATCACGTTTTTTATAAAATAAAAATTTACTTTCCGATTTTTCAAATTTCTTAAATAGAATATAATTTAGCGTATCTATACCAATTTTCAAATCCCTATTTTATTCAGTACATTAAAATAAAACATGGGCTTTTAAAAGACTATGTATTCAAAAGAAAACCAGTCTAAAAGCATGTAAAATAGTTGCAAAGAAAAATAAAAGAAAAATTACAATGAATAAAAAGTAGGTACAATGTATACAAAAAATTAAATAAAGCTAGAATGATTTTAACTCCTCACCCCCTTCAACCCATTAAATCGGGATTAGAAATTTGAAACTATATTAAAGACTTATATATTAGTAATATTATTATGGTTATTTGAATAGTATGACACATTGTTTAAAAATATAAGTAAAAACTTTAGTACTGAGTAGGACTGGGCGATATTAGGATTTCTACATCTCGATACATCATCGGGACGATATCACGATATTAGACTTTTAGTATTATAAACATGGTCGTAATTTTAAAATGAGCTTTAATTCTTAAAATAATATCTAAAACCAGAGAATTTCTAATATTTAGATATATTTCAGCTAGCTATTCACCCTCATATTTTTATGCAATTATCTTTAATATCAAGGATTTTATCAAATTGCGGGCATAGCACGTCTCCTGTACTGGCCTACTTATTTTTAAATTGAAATAAATTACACTTAACTATTCACACTGAAATGTTCATGCAATTATGTTTAATATTAACGATTTTATTGATTTGCAGGCGAAGTCTGGGTTTCTATACTGCACAAAATTCAATTTGATATTTAGATAGGTTACACTTAACTATCCACCCTCATATTTTTAAGCAATTATCTTTAATGTTAATGATTTTATCAATTTGCAGGCGTAGACCACCTCCTGTACAGGACAAAATTTAATTTCTGATACTTTAATGTATTAATTACACTTAACTATTCACTCTCAAATGTTAAGCAACTATCTTTAATATTAACGATCTTATTGATTTGTGGGCGAAGTCTACGTTTCTGTACTACCCAAAATTCAATTTCTGATATTTAGATAGGTTACACTTAACTATTCACCCTCACATGCTTATGCAATTATCTTTAATATTTAATGAATTTATCAATTTACGGGCATAGCCCGACTCCTGTACTGGCCAAAATTTAATTTCTGATATTGAAATAAATTACACTTAACTATTCACCCTGAAATTTTCATGCAATTATCTTCTACATTATTAATGTTCGGAAACGTCTGTGCGTCTGCCATCTGTGACGCCAAAAACTCAGCAAGCGGAGTGAATAGCAAAGCACCTTTTTTGTCAAAAAATTCAGAAAAATCCCAGAATTATCGATATTCAGTATTGAAGATATCAACCCTTAATTAAAAAAGTCTCAAAAATTAGCGAAAAATGAACATTTTTCCCAAAAGAACGAAAGAACTTCATTCCTGCATACTTTCATACCTCGATACAAGGCTAGCGAAGCTCGCAACCAACCAATCAGCTTTCGTCTTCGACTTGCACCCTGATATTTTTCGTTCCGGCTGGGATAAAAATGGCATACTGTGTTTTTTCCGGCCTTTTTCTAAAAAATCGCAAAAATTGTTCCATCGGCACGAAAATTTGCAAACGGACATAAAAAAAAAAAATCGCGAATTCAGGAAGATAAAATTCAACCAATTAGAAGAGAAGATATCAATTAAGAAACTTTTAATTTTAAGTTGAAAAAAAAGATCAGTTTTAATTTCAATACTCTAATCAGGGGTGATTGTGGGTTCATGAAAAAACACCTGAGTGAAAAAACGTTTCCGTATGGAGAGAGGAGGAGGGAACATATAATTTATTACAGGAAAGTCAAATTATGAAAAATATGAATTTTAATTATGTTTAGCAATCATATGAAATTGATATTTTAGTCTTATTTTATAAGAATTTAACAATCAGAAAAAACGGAATTTTGGAACTAAAAATGAAAAAAAAAAACCTGAATTCAGGTATATAACCTGAGCACAATCACCCCTGTCTAATGGAGACAAAACGTCTGCTGAAGAAATAATGAAACAAAACACCTGTCTTGATAGTGGAAGGATTCCAGGTCTATCACATCTTTTTTTAAATATTGCATTTATCGATTTGAAAATTATACATACATCCGTATATTTTCACGAGGATTCTTAAAATGTAATTTTCGCATATCTCTGTTAATTACAACGGAAATTACAATATATTTTCTATTTAATTCGATGCTTTAAAAAGAATTTATTAAAAAATGTTTTTAAGGTATCACTTCTCTCAGCCAGTTAATAGCAGACATTATGTCAGTTATTTGTGGAGATATCCCTTTTGAGAAAGTGATTGTGATTTTTATAGGCTATATAAAAAATTTTTAAATAGTGGATTTTTGGATCTGAAAAGTATGCATCCTTACTTGGAGTGGGCTAAGATTTCATAGATTCAAAAATTTTCGATTTTGGCCCATAATTTTTTATTTTAGCAAAATCAAGATTTTTGTATAGAAAAAAATCCCTGACGGCTCGGCCTACAGGCACAGGTAGATTTCGAAGACGCAGACCGTGAGGCGCCTGTTTGTCGGGAATTGCGGAAGCAATTACCTTTTTGCGATGATACTGCAGTTGGAACCGCCTACTTCGAAACCAGCCAGAAAGGATTTTTTTTTTTGCTATAAGAGTTGGTCCTATAAAAAAATGTCAATATAAAAGTTTTAGATAATATTAAGAGGAGCTACAATAAATTTAAGCAGATTTGAAATCTTGGGAATTGACGAAGTTAGGAATTTTTTTCTTCTAAAACCCCCCCTCCTCCCCCCCTTAAGGCAATTTTTAATTATATCAAAAATCTGTCATACATAAATTTTCGGCCCTTCTCCTAGAAGTAATAATAACTTCAAATGGATTCGATACGTATCATAATTAAGAAATTAGGGTTTTTTTTCTGTTTTCATAAAAAGTCCCCCCCCCCCCCCTTTTTCGATTTTGCCCATTAACGAACTTGACCGAGATTTTATACCCCTTGATTTTATGTATCAGTTTCGAAAAGATGCGGGAGTTGGAACCGCCTACTTCGAAAAATAACTTGTTTGCAGGCGGAGCCGGCAGGGATTTTTTTGTTTTTAATTTTTTTTTTGCTATAACAGTTGGTCCTATAAAAAACTTGTCAATATAAAAGTTTTAGATAATACTAAGGGGATTAATAATAAATTTACGCGGATTTGATATCTTGTGAATTGACGGAGCTATGATTTTTTTCTTCTAAACCCCCCCCCCCTTGGGGCTATTTTTAATTATATCAAAAATCTGTCATACATACATTTTCGGCCCTTCTCCTAGAAGTAATAATAACTTTAAACGGATTCGATACGTATAATAATAAAGAAATTATGAGGGTTTTTCTGTTTTCACAAAAAGCCCCCCCCCCCATTTCTCCCCCCTTGGTTCGATTTTGCCCATTAACGAACTTGACCGAGATTTTATGACCCTTGATTTTATGTATCAGTTTGGAAGAGATTTATGCAGAATTTTTCCAGTTATCGTGGTCAGAAAAAAGTGACATAGATAGATAAGATAGATAGATAGATAGATAGATAGATAGATAAACTTTTGAACTGGGGGTGGTTTTGGGTTCTGGGAGTCATGATCGGCGTAGATCTGCAAAAATTTTTCAAAATTTCCAACTTAGGTGAGAATGTAATAGGTAGTATTTCTTACGAAATCTACCTAAAAGCTAAGGATTTCGCTATTTCTTTTCAAATTATCTCGGGTAGTATCGGTCCCATCGCGATGTGGTTTGGCTCATTCGGCTCGACATTGATAGAATTTACTGAGTTTAGTTCAGAGTTTCACCACTAGGGGGCGCTTTCTTATGGCCCGATGGGCCGATCACAACAAGGTATGACTTATTCGCCTCGAAGATTTCAGTTATGTTAGTATGGAACAGATTAGCCCCCCGGACAGTGAAAGGTGGAAATAATGGATTTTGAAGCTAACTTGGGTTCTATGGGTCCAATCACAACGTGGTTTGATTCATTCGACTCGACATTGCCAGGACTTTTAGTTCCAATTTTCACCACCAGGGGTGCTTTTCTATCTCGGGTTCTACAGGCCTGATTATGACAGGGTATGGAGTATGGATCATTCAACTGGATTTCAATAGATTTATAGATTTCAGTTATGTTTATATAGGATAGATTGCACCTCCTGGCGGCGGAAGATGGAACTAATGAATTTTCCAGCGTGTGTACAGCACATCTGCTGTGCGGTGCTGCAAGCAGCGGGGATATGTGCCTAAGGTTTGTATAGGATAGATTGCGTCTCCTGGTGGTGGAATTAATGGATTTTGCAGTGTGTGTACTGCACGCCCACAGTACAGTGCCACAGGCAGTGGGGACTCGGGCCGGAGGTTCGCTCAATGAGAGTATTTGAGGTAGAAATTAAGGATTTTTCCGGTGTGTGCGAAGCATGTCCAGTATACGGTGCCGAAGGCAGCAGGAACCCGAGCCGAAGGTTCGGTCGGATCGAGGTTGAATACAAATCAAGAATTCCATTAGATTCGAAGCTCCAACGTAAATTAGGAGCCTGCTAGCATGTGAAGCCAGCTAGTGTTTAATATTAAAGATTTTATTTATTTGTGTGCAAAGCATGCGTTTCTGTACTGTACAAAATTCAATTTCTGATATTTAAATAGGTTGCAATTAACCATTCACCCTCATATTTTTATGCAATTACCTTTAATATTGATGATTTTATCAATTTGTTGGCATAGACCACTTTCTGTACAGGCTAAAGTTTAATTTCTGATATTTTAACAGATTTCACTTAACTATTTACTCTCAAACTTTTAAGCAACTATCTTCAATATTAACAATTTTAGTGATTTGTGGGCGAAGCCCGTTTTTTGCACTAGCCAAATATTAATATCTGATATTTAGATGTATTACACTTTCAATTCTAACCAATAATTAGTTCCTAAAGAAATTCTAAATAATAGATCAAGCACTATAACCCATAATATTTTCCTGTTCTGGCTTTAAGAAAAAAAAAAAATCATTTTCATCTCAGATGAATACATAAATTGAAAATTCATGCAAAGGGGAGGCAAATCGCCCTTGGCATACTTAACTCAAATGTGAAATAATTCGCAAACAGGTTCCCCCCAACTGTGGAAAATTCAACAGGCTTTGAATACTTATCGCACAGGTTCTAAGTGACTAATTCATGGAAAAAAATGTATTCTTCACAAATCACATTGCCATATTTTCTAAAATGAACATTGTGATGCTGCTCACTGATCATTTATACAGCTAGAAAAACAGACTTGCAATTGAGCATGCAGTGATTTGCGATTGGCATAATCCCAGTGTCTAAATTAATGATGCGATCTCTCAACAATGCTTCACGGGAGCGATGTTTATACATATCGATACTTCGAAGACCGGATGAGAAAAAAAAAATCGCTCTTTCCCATCAGTCTTGTTCACGTAAGCGTTGTTTATCTACTTTGAAGATTGGAGGACAAGACTATCTTTGCCACAGGTCTCGTTCATGCATGCGTTGTTTATCCATTTCGAAGATCACAGTAGGAAGCTTTGCCACTGTTCTTGTTCACCATCGATCTGGTGTGATGCATTGTAGGGCCATGATACATCACTAAACGAAAGATCAAGAAGCCGGTTTGACAATTTATGATTTAAATCAATTTTCTGCGATATATCAATGCATCATTCAGTGCTAGTACTGAGTTCCATAAATAGATGGTGACACCAAACATCTGCTAGGAATAATCTATAATTTTGTAAAAATTTTGTCGTCTTTTTTTTTATAAAAAAACACTCATTAGTCCACCATCTTTTTTTTTCCTTGGCGATCAACATTTTGAAAATAAATATCAAATATAGGAAAATATCAAACATTATTATATTTTGAAATTAAATATAGGATATATCTCATGACGCCAAGGAAAAAAAAATTTTTAAATGTAAAATGGCAACAAAATAAGAAATTTCTTTTAATTAAATCCATCGGACAATTAAATGAATAAATAAATTGAAAATTTCAGCTTCCGCTGAAGAGAATCAAACATGGGACCTTTGGGTCAGAAAGAATACACTTTACCACTGGATTATCAGGTCTACAATGAAAAGGTTGAAAATAAGATTCTGTTTTGAAATTGCAGAAATGGTGGGATGTCATTAAATTAATTCATTTAATTAAAATAATATGACTTTTTCAAAATTTTATGATTTTCAGCTTGACAGTAAGTAATCAACTGTAAATACACAAAATTTCAAGTCTCTAACAATTTCCGAGAATGGACTCTCTGACGGATAGACAGAGAAGAAAGAGATGAACGAAACCCTAAATGGCAATGATGAATTTACTGGATTTTATGAATATGTTCCAGTCCCACCAATTTCAACTCACTATTTTTGTTAATATATGAATCAACATTCAAAGTAAAACTATTTTTATACACTTTTATTAAACTTAACTTGACCCATTCATGTAAAGACACAATTTTGTAATTCCTTTTTCACCCACTGCCTGATGTGCTAGAGTTCTGAAAATTGTGTTCCTGATGACAACACGATACTTTCATATTTTCTGTACATAATTATAAAATTAATTAATAGATTAAGTTATGATTATATACGGAAAAAACAATTTAGAAATATTAAAAAGAGTTTAAATAAAGCTTTTTTTCTTTATATTAAAAAGAAATTGATTTTTTTTCCCCAAAAAAACTTGATAGTTCATGCTTTCTACCAAGCGCAAATAAAAGAAGTGATTTTTTTTATTGTTGGGGCTCATGCCAAACACATATTGTAAAGGGGATGTTTCGGAACAACAAATTGCAATTATGAAAAAAGGCGTGATTTTTAAGAAAAACATTGAATGCTTATAAAAGTATTATTTTAAATAAATATTTTTACTTTTATATTTAAAAAACTTACCTTAAAAAGGCTTTTATGCATTGACTGTCAAAGTTTACCAGGAAGTTGTTCATAAATATGAATATTTTTGATGCCAAACTTATATACTGAAAAAAGAATGAAAATAATCAAACAAGTTATCACAGAATTATAATTTTAATACACCTTTTAACGCAATAGTAATAAAATAAACTTTGGACAAAGATTATGTAATTAAAATTGTTAAAATTCTGTTTCTAGTCTGGTATTTATCCAAGACTTTAAAAAATAACAGTTACTTAAAGATAATTTTTTTTTTTAATCTCCGACATAATAGGGGAGTTCTTATTTGCAATTATTCTTCTCCCATTCACTGGTAATATATATATATATATATATATAGTATAGAACCATTTATCCAGAATGGTCGAGGCCAGATATTTTCCGGATAACTGGTTTTTCTGGATAACTGGTTGAACATTAAAGCAACAACCATTTGATGAAATTTGTACAATATTTGTGGCTATAACATTGTTACTGATTTCAAATTACTTATTGAATTACACAGATTAAGAATCAGATTCAATCAAGACCAAAGAATAATCAAAGTTTGAAAGAAGGCAATTTCCGGTAGCACCTTGAAAACAATAATACTGCATAAAACTTAAAATGCTCAACATTTAACTAAATATGCTTTCATTTCAAATCCTAGATATTGATCAAGTTGTACAATGCATGTGGTAATCTATCAAGCAATGCACATGTCAAACTGGCACTTTTTTCTGGAAAGATTTTGATATCCATCAGTTGGAAATATTATTCCGAATAACTGGTTTTCCGGTTAACTGGATTCCGGATAAATGGTTCCATACTGTATATATATATATATATTAAAAGTCCTACATCTATATTATAAAGCAAAAACATGTCCATGAGTAACGCTGACATCACATTGGCAGTGACAACGACCTATCCAATAAATTTCGTTTTTGCTGCATATTTTTTTTGCTTCTAAGCATCACATAATTTAAATTTTTGTATCGTTCAATAAAACAAAATGTTGCAATTTGCTTGAAAACTATATATAAATTTACTGAATTTTTATGATTTTAAATTAAGTTTCAAACACATGAGTATTTTTAAATATGCATACAACCTAATTACAGAAGATGTAAAAACTATTTGATTTTAAAACAAAGATAAATAATTCAGCATTTGTTTATTTCCCTGTAATAGTCAATTAACTGGTCAAACAAAATTTAAACTTCACAAATGTTGTGTTCGGATGAGACCGCTGCGTACAGAGCAACAAGATTTGGCAGGAAGGTACCTGAATATCTGAAATTATACACCTCAAAGCCAATTTTAGGATTTTTGTTATCATTTTTTTAATTTTAATTTTTTATGTGACTTGTAAAACATTTTTTCACATTTTGCAGCAATTATTCCACATTAGTAAAAGAAATCGGGTTTTAATCTTTCAGCCTTATATACTAAATTTTGTCCTCTTTTCAAATAAAGTTTATTCGGAATTCGTACAGCGATTTAAAAAAAAATTCATGAGACTTTTACAGTTTTTTCCAGTTCTGTAATGATTTTTTGACATTCGTAAAAAGAATCCGGCTTAACTTTTTTAGCCCCATCTATATATATATATATATATTTCTCTTACGTGGAACGGAAATAAGGCTGAATTTCTAGCATAGCGTTTGGCAACAAACGTAGTTTCCAGAGCTCAGACCAATGAACAGGCTAGATTGGGTAATGTCAGCTCTGCCTCCAAATCCAATATGGCAGCCAGTGTGAAAGCAGTCAAACTCAAACTAGCCATTATAAAAATAAAATAACATGTACGTAATCCAAAGCGTTTGAGATGATTCCTCATTTTAACTATGAGTAATATTGTTAATTTCAAAGGAATTCTCAACTCTTATTTATAATTTATTTACAAATTTCACTCACACAAAAATTGGACAGAAATAATACACAAAAATATCAACTGTCTAGATTGCACCTGCTGCCATCTATTGCTATCTTGATGAAGTAAAAATAATTTTATTTCCAAAACTCTATAATATAATGATTGATGATATATATATAAATTATTTTCCTATCACGTAGTGTTTTTTTTAAAAATGAATTTAAGCCGTACTATACAATATTATAGGTGCAATGAATTTTAAACTAATTGTGTTTCCAAGATCATTTTTTCATAATATTTAAATGATTTATGTCCACTGGTAGCATCAACTAAATGCATTTTTAATTGTGTTTTCAACAAAGTTTTCATTTATCTTTTTTGCAGTTAAAAAAAATTGTAAATTTCATATGTTAAAATGATTTATGATAGCATTCATTGTGGCTAGAGTTGCTGAAAAAACATGATGAGCGAGCGAAGCGAGCTGAGACCGCGTAGCGTTCTCAATGTGAATTGCGTTGCAATTCACGGGGGTTGGGGAACGTTAGCGAGCAGGGAAGGTAAAACCCCCTAGTATAGTAAATTTTGTCCTCTACAATTTTTGAATTTTTAGCGATTTTACTATGCGATTTATAGCTTTTTGTTTTTCATGTTCTGTGGCTATGTTTTGGTATTCATAAAAGGAATCCTGTTTCAGTCTTTCAGTCCATTATAATGAATTTTGTCCTCTGCAATTTTGGAATTTTTAGTGAGTTCATTAATGTACTTTTTAACATTTTTTTCTGCTTTTTGTGAGAATTTTTCCAAATTAGTAAAATTAATCAGTTTAACTTTTAGCTAAAACAGTAAATTTTGTTCTCTGGGATTTTTATTTTTCCACTGCATTTGTTGCTTTATGTTTCAAGGCAAATTTTTTACAATATTTTTCTGAAATGGAAATAATTTTCCGATAAATTTTGCTACTGCAGTGATTAAGTTAAATTTAGAAGAATGCCAAATTAGTTTCTACAGCAACATGAACACAAATGCTAAAAATTTTAATTTAAATCTGGATTGAAATACAAAATCACAGTAATTTAAGGTTTACTTGATTCAAATCCCGAGCGGTCGTAGACCCCACAGGTGTATGCTGCGAAAAGGCAGTGGAGTCTACCAACACTAGATTTGTTTAGGATAAACAGACCAATGAAGCTCTGCTAATAAATAAAACCAAACACAGATTAAAAAGATATGTAATTAAATTACACATTTAAATGCTAGAAATAGTCATAATCACACAGATTGCTATCTAAATATAATAAAACACAGTGTGTTGATTCTGGTACAAACATGGATCTGGTCTCATTCAAAACTGGTCTCATTCAAACAATGGAAGGGAAACAGTAGTTTACTTCCATTGCTGCAGAAAAAAAAAAATAATAATAAAAATATTCAGATGTGTGGTTTTTTGGAATTTTTTTTAATTTACAGGTGGGTAAAAATATTTCTGTACGTGTTACTTTGTTTTTACAAGTGAATAAAAATTCATATTTACTGTGATGTCACAAGAACAGTGTGTATTGGGTTTATTTTATCCGTATGCATTATAACTTTATTGATGCCTTTTTTTTTTCATTACAATTAAATAGAAAATCTATTTTTATTTGAATTCATGGTGATTAAGCATATAAGTACATATATATATAGTATGTGTGAAAATTTTACGCTGGTGACCCATGCAAGACTAATTTAAATTCTCTAGGCTCCCTAAAAGATCAAATGTTTAAATTATTTCCTATAATATAAATGCTGTACAGTGAAAAAATAGCAAGATACGTTACATCATCAAACTTGTTGCACAATTGGCCAATATACTATGAAGCACCCTCTTCTGACCTTCTGAGCAGCCCCACAAGTAACATGATTTAAAAAAAAAAAAAAGCAGATTTTTATTTAAATTGGATTTTTTTTAATTAATATTATTTTTAATGTACATGTATGTATTTATTTTCTTTCTGCATAGATTTACACATTTCTATTAATTTCATTACAATTCCTAGATAACAATTCAAAATAATTTAAATAAAAATTATTGCAAACAAATTCAAATGATTCACTTAAAATTTAAAATCATATTATTCTACTATTAAATTATTATACATACTATGTGTGTTGTTGCATAAAATTCTAGTTAATTGAAAAGTTGTTCAAATTTTCATTAATGTATTATTCCAATTATATATTATATAATCACATAATAAATACAGCAAGGAATGCTAAATGTATATGTGTATTTCAACTGATTCATTTTCATTAATGTCATCTTTATCACATAGACTGCAAGTTTCTTTGTGTTTTGTCAATTGTGCCACAGTGCCATCATTTTTACACAACATGATTTGCATATATTTCTTTCACACTTTTTCCAGAAATAGTATTATTTTCCGTAAATTAAAGCCATATTGGATTTTTCTGCTAACCATTTTTCTTATGTATCAATGTATATCCAAAAGCTCCATACTTTACATAGTATTAGTATTCTTGGCTCAACTTGTGATTCACACTATACTATACTAATGATTCACAAAACAGTTATCAAATGCAAGGTAAACACATAACTAAAAGTGTGAAGTTATTAATTATCAGTGTTATCTAGCCCTCAGCCATTGAAACTTTCAGCAATCAATCCTGCTTACTTGACTGTAGAAATGACTGTTTAGCTTAGAAATAAGATACAACTACATTTCTTATATTTTTCATTGCAGTAAACAAGGCATTCTAGGAAAGGAAAGGGGAAAGGGATCAGTCACAGGTATTAACATATTTTCAGTTATAGAAAAAACATGAAACTGGAATTCTATAATTCTATGTATAATTCTATTTTAGACAAACAGTCCAAATATTTATTATGTTATAATTAATCGATGTATTGATCATATTATGATCATCAACCATCAACATATAGCGTATTGTAATTTGAATGTTGTAACGTAATCTGGAATTCCGGGATTAAGGGATAAAAAAAAAGATTGATAAAAAGGGGAAAATTTTTATTCAGAAAGAGTGACGAAAGATGAACTTTGAATAATTTAAACCACTAATTATTTAAATTTAGAAATTCCAGAATAAAAGGAGTAATAAAATTTTGGACGTGATGTAAAATTAATTTAAGTGGTTAGTACAAAAAGGAAATTAGTTATGAAATATTTATAAAGTTAATAAAATATAAATTATTAATCACGGTGTAATAATAAACAATGTTACATACCTGAACGTAAGAAATAGCTACACTGGAATTATGCATATATATATAAATAATAAACATTCTGGGCTCCACTAGCTATTATAAAATCTTTACTATATTTCTTGTAGATCAATAAAAAAGTTCTTAGTTCTTATATTTATATTTCAAGTATTTATTTATAACTTATCATCTTAAAGCTTATTATTTTCATAAGTAGATACATAAACCTCAATTGATAACTTTTTAATTGTAATTAGTTTATTCCATAGTATATTTTATATGAGATTCCAAATTTCCTATTAATTTATTATTAGGAGCATTTAAAAAAAATAATAAAGTATAATAAATAAATAATTAGTAAGATATATAACACAAAAAGTACACTTTTCTTCATTCAACTAAATTCTTTTATTAACATTATATATTTATATTATTTAATATGGAGATTTAACTGCGTAGATATCCCAACATATACAAATAAATATTCAAAATATTATTATTACATTACTACTCATTAATATTGTTAAAAGAAAAATTGTCGTTTAAATTATCTTATTGAATTCTATTCACATAAATATTATATAATATAATTATGAATCATCTTGCAAATAAAAACAACATTATCAAACTTCATTGTTATGAACCCAAAGTTTAGCATTCCTTCACATAAAAAAGTCAAGTATATGAGAGGAGATGATGCAGTTCAACACTTATATAATTTAAACAAATCTTCAAAAGCAACTCATAACTCAATTATTTGAGTCAAGGAAAATTCTTTATAGATAAACGGATGGTAATATAAGTTCTTCAAATCAAAATTGAATTTGCTGATACTCCTCTTTAAAGCTAGAGCATCACAAAACAATACATGAATGCACTCCAAAACAGTATGTCACAGATGTATTTTTAACAGCAAAATAAAATAGTAAATTCTATCATGATTAATGATGCCTGAAGGCACTGGCAAAACAAATCTGCTGAAAATAATAAGCAGTAGATATTCCTGGGTAAATCCTATCATGATAAAAGATACTTGAAGATAACGGCAAATCAAAAATAAAGTACTCCAATGCCAATGCAGGAGATCTGTTATTCAACTCAGATTTCGATTTTACTGAAGCTGTTATCACTTCTATTTTGATATAAAATTTATTGAAGTAGTTATCATATGCAATGAAATAATTTTTTTAAAAATTACAGTTATATTAGTTGAATTATTTTTTAGAACCGTGAATCTCTTCTAACGGACATTTTAAAATACTTATGTGCACACCACACCAGGGACACGTCTGTCCCAGTGGCGACTTACAGCAGAAGAGAGAGAAAAACACTCAAAAGTTTTCAAACTCTGAACATCCTTATAATCTCGATAACCGATCTCTGTACACTTTCAAGTAATCAAAAAATTCGTTCTCATATCATTCGCAACTGAAGCCTATCGCTCAACTCCAGTGAAAGAACGAATACCACGCTAATCATTTACAAAGTCAGGATTGCCAATGATGAAAATTTTTTTATTGAATATTTGAAGCAATGGAGTATGGGCAAAGTAAATTGACCCCATTAGTGAAATTTGCTTTCTGTTTAAAAAGGAGCTTTTGGGGATAAAAAGAATAGAACCATAATATTGAAAGAGCGTTGAAATAAAACAACGTTGAATTTTCAACTGAGAGAAGGAATATGAGAGTTAATATTTAATATTGAAATAATATTAGAAAAGGAATAATAAACTGAGGGAAGAAATGAGAAAAATATAATTTAAGATTAAAATATATTAAATAATTTAATTTTAGATTTATTAATATATAGACTATAAAATATTTAAATTAAATGAATGTCTGTCCTATGACATAACCCATTTTTAAGTAACTAAACATAAAAACTTAAGAATTATGTATAATCTGCTTTAGAGGAAGTAACTCCCCACTGAAAATACTATTACATTAAATACTTTCATATTAAATAGATTTAACTTTAGCTTCAGCATTAACTTGCACAAATGAAGTGATCATCTAGGAAAGAAAAAAAGTTTAAAAATGAGGGAGCCTTTATCAATATTTTTTAGGAATGCACTATGGATAGATAATATTTTTAATGCAGTCTTGGATTTACTTTTATAAATTAAAAGTACTATTATTCTATAAAAGTTTTATTTAACATCATTAAAAGGTAATTTTTAATCTGACATTAATAATGACTTTTATTTTAACATGAATGATGAATTTGATCCTTATTCAGCCTGTAAATATCAATGTTAAAAAAATTGATTTAAATCAAAGATTTAAAAAAAATCATTTGATTTAAATCAAACAACCCTGACAAGTAGTGGCAGTAAGATACTGTGGTGGTAGTTAATTTTGATTGGAGAATTTGTATTAGATATTAATTCGGAGATGAGAACTATTTTTTTATTGCCATGTTAAAGAAGCAGACTGGAAAAAACAAACAAAAAAGTGAGACGAAAACATTACAACTAGATAATATTTTTTCACGAAATTTTTACATGGGCCTGTAAAACTGTTTTATTTATCACCAATAAAGATTTCAAAGAGTTCAGACAAAAAACTTTTTATTTTAAAACTATAAACAACCATAGGAGGGGAAAAAAAAAAAAAAAAAAAAAAAAAAAAGAGTGCTTTTATCCCTAAATATAAATATTTTTTCGCAAATTTCTCATTTTAAAATATAATTTCACATAAAATCAGGTTAAAAATATCAAAAAATAAAAACTTGATTTAAAAAATATATATATTATCATGGGCCCGGGCAACGCCGGGCGGGAGTCATCTAGTAGAACTTTAAAGCTATATCCTTGAAAATGAGATTAGAAATTAAATGTTATTACCTTTCTAAATTGTAAACATCAATGTCTATCAAGTCTATTGAAATTTCCGTGTGTATATCTCTAATAGAAGAATTTGTTATTAACCTCTGAACTGTTTTTATTAATGTCATCATGTATCATTTTGGTTTAATTAAGAATTTTTCAGAAGACAAACACGCTAACACCACTGCAACCTTTTCAAGAAGACAAGTTTTCTTTACAAATCTTTAAAATTTTTAAGGTGGTGAATTAAAATAGTTAACAGTTTAAGAATTAAAATTTTAATTAAAATTGTGTTTCTAACAAAATAAAACTAACCCCATTTGGCTCTCCTTTATCTGGTATTAAAGATCCACTTTCTGATGTAGCTTGCTGTGGTTGTTGTGGTTTACCATTTGTATTTTCAGCTTCTTTAGCTACAGTAGCAGGAGGTGGTGCTGAAGTAGGTGATTCTCGTGGAGCTAGAGTTTCTTCAAACCACTGTCCAAGTAAAGGTTCACTATCATCATCTGCAAGTTAGAAATCAGATTCAAATATCAGAAAGCAAAATATAAGAAAATTACACAATTACAATATTTGTTTTATACAATGACGGTTTAGACAAAAAGGGGAAAAGCAACTTTAGAAAAATTATTTAAACTTCGTTTGGGCAAAAACACTTTTATTAACATATAATTCCAACAAAATAAAAAAAATGCTGAAACATGCAAAGATTGATTTCTTTACCATACCTAAAATCCATGTCATAATAATGAAAGAAATAATTTATGCATGTGCATATATGTTTGATCTGAATTTCCATTTTTACCAATAATTCATAGTTAGTGAAACTGATGATAAACAGAGAATTTAAAAAATGAAAATCTTTTCAGGGTTTTTACTGACTTTGACAAACCTTTGCAATTCGGCTAATCAGAAAAAATAAATTATAGCCAATTTTAAAACAAATGTTAGCAAATTAGATTCATCATGAAACATTGATTCTAAAATCTTTCTTTAACATCCCCCCCTCCCCTTATTTTGAATTATGTTCAGCACTTAATGCCAGGATATTGTCTGCAAAACACTTACTGTAGCTTTGGTAGATGCTAAATTGACATGCTAATTTGGAAGATGCTAAGTGGCATTGACTATTGAACAATAAAAGATCTAAAGAGATAAGAATAGTTAAAGTGCAGAAAGAAGAGAAAATGCTTGTCCCCCAATACTACTTTTTTTAAGGGGGAGGGGGGATATTTCAGCGAGTTATTTAGAAGATTGATTATATATTGCTCATGAGGGGCAAAAAAGAAGGCGACTTTCTGTTTTCTTTTTTTTGGAGGGGGGGGGGGATGGCACATGAAATTTAATTGATTGATTACTTATTTTTACAACAAAGCAACAAATACAGAAGAAAATCAATTTTAAAAGTAAAGAGTTTTGAAGATTTGAGAGAAGGAGGTGCAAGGAAAATTATGGAGGGAGTGGGTTATTTAGATGATTATTTTGTGCTACTATTGAGTAACAAGGCAGAATTTTTTTTTTAATTAAAGAATTTGAAAGAAAGTAAACTTGATGCTGGACAAAAAAGAAGTGATGATAGCATAAGAGGACTTAGATGAGTGATTATTTATTGCTACAATAAAGAAAAAAGATAGGTTGGCAAATGTTCAGATAACAGTTTCAAAGAATTTTTGATTTTATGTGCTGCAGGTGGGCAAAGGCTTTTTTTTCTGGGGCAGGGGGAGATTTTAAAAAGCATAAATTCACCCAAATGTGGAAGATTCCCACAAGAAATACAGTGATGTAACTGATATACAGTAGTAGCCAAAATTGTGCATCCTTTTTGAAAAAGTTATTTTTGAGGTTTGATGGTTCATAAACACCACTTTGTTTAAGGAATAACATGGAATATATGAGTGGAAAGATAATTTAATCAAGAATATAATGAACAATAATATAATGAAATATTCATTTTTCAATTATAAGTATTTAATCAAAAGTTAGACAAATAAAAAAAAAGAAAAAAAAAGTCCTTCCGGCCTGTACTGGGAGGAAGAGGTAGCTTTCATAGTCCATGTTTTTAAAAATTCAACTCATTTTACTCAAACACCAGAAGCTAAAATGCTTGGAACCCGATTATAGAGGATGCAATCCCAGTTTTTGTTAATTGTGAATTTGAATGCGAATTTCAGTACCAGAGTTACAGCATAACAAAAATCAGATTGTTTCAAAATGTCAGCCACCCTAGAATTTCAAACTCATATCTCAGCCATTTTTTAAGATAAAACCCAAACAAAAATAACATACACCACATCACTATAATTAATAATATAACATCACATCTGTTGCCGCTAGAAGCGCCGTCTATGTAAAATGTTTAAAAAAAAAAAAACTACAACTTTTTTGTGAGTTGGGTTTGAGATGCCGATCAGTGAAGTTGTGTAAATCTCGGCTCTCGACCATTTTTATTGAGTGTTGTGAGATATTAAATGAGATACAGTCCGCAAGTGAGTTTATTTTATTTTGAGAGTGTGTGTTTTTTATTTGTAGTGATAAATTATTATTAACTGAGCTATCGGCGTAACCATATTATTGGTCTCCTCTCGCCGGAGAAAGAATGGAATTATTCGATGTTTATGTTTTTTCGGGAATCGTCTGCACAAGATAAATTGTGTTTGGAATTCTATCAAGTAATTAGAATGAGTAAAACGAAAATTAAATCATCGTATTATTTATATTAAAATACAAAATATTGTGATTCAGAATTCTCTTTGTGAATATTGTGAATAGAGTGTGAATATAGAAGAGTGTGAATATTGTGAAATGTTTTTTTGTTTCCAGAAGAAAAATAATTTCGATTAACCTGGAGAATTTCGTAATACGGAAAAATGAACTGTGAATGTGTTTACATAGAAAAGAACCGATGTTCTTTATTATTGAGCTAATTTGAGAATTGAAAGAGTGAATTAAATCTTTTCAATGTGGAATTATCCGATTTGGAGATTTATTAATAGATAAAGGTATGTCAGTTTTATTTATTTATTTATTGTGAATTGTATTTATAATACAATGTTTAAAGGTGCAAAAAAGGAAGATTATCAGCGAATTGCTGCTGAATTAGACATAGATATATCAGATTCCAAATTAACTATTTATGATTTAATAAAGGAAAGTTCGAAGTATAAAGCAGATAATAAACTGGTTGAAGACATAGCAAACAGTTTTATTGAGGAAAGCAGGGGATTGAGTCTCGTGAATTATAACAAAAACTGCCTTTCGTAAACTTGCTGCTGCTGCGTGAAAAAATTTCCAACCACCTCTGTCCCGGCAATTCACTTCAAAATTTGTCTCGTCTTCTCTGTGCAAGCATCTTACAAATAGGGTGACATCATTTGCGTTAAACAAGTATTGAGGAAATTAAAAGTATTTTTTGTTGATGATCTCAACTTAGGAAATGAAACCAAAACGGTTCATGAATGGCAGGTTCTGTCTACAAGGGGTAAAGAAATGAAACCAGCTGATTGTATTCTTTTTTCCATAAAAATGGCATTACTGACATGTTTCCCAATGCGACTTCTTTGTATGAATTTGTAGCAACAATTCTGTTGTCTACAGCAGATTGTGAAAGGGGATTGAGTCTCGTGAATTATAACAAAAACTGACTTGAGAAATAGACTGATAATCAAAAATTTAAATAACTTAATGGTGATTAATTTGGAAGGGGAAGTTTAAAAAGAATTTCTATTTAAAAAAGCATTTGATGTGTGATGTATGGCCAAATCTCGAAGGGTCAATCTTACAGAGTGATGTACTGTTTGCATATTGCATAATTAAAAATAATATTCATCATTGAGTGCAAGAAGTCCATCCAGGCCAAGACTGAAAACTTTTTAGAGAATTAGGAATAATCAAATGAAAATGGGTTAGAAAATTTCTATGTCTTGCATTATGGTTAAAAATTTATCTGTTTCAACATGGCCTAACTTGATCTTTCTCCTTCCCCTCATAAGGGGAAGGAGAAAGATCGAGTTTGGCTGTGGTTACAATAACTGAAAGTAATAAAAAGTTCTTGATAAAAAAATTGCTATTATTTAAGTATATAAAGTAGAATTTACTATCAATCAAAAATCTCTCCAAGACTGAAATCAGTCCTGAGACTGAAGGTCTTGCACCCATGATACTCATTTATATGGAAATTTTGTATAAATATATATTTTTTTTCTTGGCTAAACCTATTTTTATTTGGCTAACAGATATCGGCTGCAATTAGCCAAAAAGCTACAAATCTCTTTTTCCTAGATTAAACCCTAGAAAGGTATACCAAACGCTCAGTATTATCACAAATTGCCATAATATTTGACCCGTTGGGTTTGATAGGTCCAATAATTACGAAGGCCAAGGTTTTCCTTCAAAAATTATGGTTGCTGAAAATAGATTGGTGTGATTATCTTCCAGTGAAAGAAAATATCGAATGGACTAATTTTCTTACTTCCTTAAAAACTGTAAATATGATCAATATCCCAAGATTTGTATTTGTAGAACAACCTAATTGTGTGGAATTGCATGGTTTTTCAGATGCCTCTGAACTTATCTAGTAAATCTAGTAAATCTAGAGTGGCTCCTCTAAAGCCTATTACTATCCCTCGTCTAGAACTTTCTGCAGCAGTCCTATTATCTAAGTTGATGCAAAAAGTGTTAAGTGCTCTAAAGCAAGAAGTTTCTAAAACTTGTTTTTGGACAGATAGTACTATTGTACTTGCATGGTTAAAAAAGGAGTCGAATGATCTAAAGACATTTGTCGCAAACAGGGTATCGATTATACAAAGTTTAACTTCGATTGATCAGTGGAATTATGTACCTTCCAAGCAAAATCCTGCAGATCTCATTTCTAGAGGCCTAGATCACATCAAGATCCAGCAATGTGATTTATGGTGGTTAGGTCCATCATTCCTACAACAGCCTAAGATGGTGGAGTCTCCTGATATTATTTCTGTTGAAACCAGTGACTTGTTTATCCGTGAATTGAAAGCACCATCAGTAACTCAAGTATGTACATTAGTTAACACTGTTGAGCCTTTAGACATCATTAATAACAGTTCTTCATTCATAAAGCTGCAAAGAGTAGTAGCATGGTGTAATAGATTCATCCATAACTGTAGAAATCCCTTGTATCCCAAAGGTGGAACTTTAACCAGCAGTGAACTCTCTCAGTCCTTATTCTGTATAGTAAAAAACACCCAGAAGACTTCATTCGTGAAGGAAATGCAGTATTTGGAAAAGGGTAATGCAATCCCTAACAGTAGTAAACTGACAAACTTGTGCCCGTTTTTAGATGATAATGGTATAATCCGAGTTGGTGGTAGACTGAAAAACAGTAACTTAACTGATCATCAAAAATATCCAATGATTATTCCTTCAAAACATAATTTTACTTTTTGTGTAATTAAATATTTTCATAATTTGTATTTTCATGCAGGTGCTGAGACAACTCTTTCTCTCATCCGACACAAATTTTGGATCTTATCTGCTACAAATATAGTTCGTAAAATCATTTTCAATTGTATGACTTGTAAAAAGGTAAATTCTAAGAATTCAGAGCAACAGATGGCTGATTTGCCAGCTTCTAGAGTAACAATGGCCCGAGCATTTATGCATACTGGATTGGACTACTGTGGTCCCTTTGAAGTGAAAAACTTCGTAGGTAGAAGTAAACAGGTAAAAAAAGTATTTATTTGTGTATTTGTGTGTTTTACTACAAAAGCCTTGCATTTTGAAATAGTAAATGATCTAACAAGTGAAGCATTCTTAGCAGCACTTAAACGCTTTATAGCAAGGCGGGGCAAACCTTCTGATATATATAGTGATAATGGTCGAAATTTCGTTGGTGCCAATAAAGAATTAAGAGCAATTCTCAGATCTTTATTTAAAGATAAAAGTGAGGAGGAGATAGAAAATTATTTAGCTAATGAAGGTATTAACTGCCATTTTAACCCCCCCTTCAGCTCCTCACTTTGGAGGGTTGTAGGAAGCAAATATCAAATCCCTTAAATACCATTTAAAACGTGTTGTAGGTAAAACTATTTTAAGTTATGAGGAATTCTTGACTCTTATTACTCAAATTGAGGCAGTTCTTAATTCTCGGCCACTCTGCCCCCTTTCAAATGATCCAAATGATGTTGAAGCTTTGACACCTGCTCACTTCCTTATTGGTTCCTCTTTAATGGCCTTACCAGAACCAAATTATACAGAAATTCCTATGAATAGGTTGAGCAGATGGCAATTAGTTCAAAAATTAACACAACATATTTGGAAAAAATGGTCATCAGAATATTTGAACAAGCTCTTAAATAGACCTAAATGGTACAAAGGAAGGGTAAAAATAAAGGAGGGAGATTTAGTATTAGTAAAAAATTCTGATAATTATTGCCCTTTAAAATGGCATTTGGCCCGAATTATTAAAATTCATCCAGGCCAAGACAATATTATAAGAGTTGTCACCTTGAAAGATAAAAATGGCACATATAAAAGGCCAGTGACAGGAATTGTTGTTTTGCCATATGTGAATGATGGTTTATTGAGTACTTAAATTCATACATTTGTTTTATTAAACTATATACTTTTCCTGCAGTGTATTACATTCTTGTGTTTATATTTGTAAATTTAGTATTTTATTTAGTGTAGTATTTTTGAGAAGAAATTGTGTTTTTTGAGATTGTATTTTTCACTTAGAGATTGTGTTTGAATTATATTGCATTTATATTATTGAATGTTAGCAACATTCAAGGCCCGGCGGTATGTTGCCGCTAGAAGCGCCGTCTATGTAAAATGTTTAAAAAAAAAAAACTACAACTTTTTTGTGAGTTGGGTTTGAGATGCCGATCAGTGAAGTTGTGTAAATCTCGGCTCTCGACCATTTTTATTGAGTGTTGTGAGATATTAAATGAGATACAGTCCGCAAGTGAGTTTATTTTATTTTGAGAGTGTGTGTTTTTTATTTGTAGTGATAAATTATTATTAACTGAGCTATCAGCGTAACCAACATCATTTATATTTTCTAAATAGAAAAACCACAGCCTTGGCAAGATTAAATCAAGAAACCATCCAAATAAATTTCAATGAAAGTAAAATAATTTTTCTCTCCAGTCTATACTATCCATCCATAAAGTGAAACTATAAGAGATACTAACACGCAAAAATACAATATGTAACGATACAGCATCTTTTAACTTACCGAAACTGTGGCTCGAGTTACTCCATGGTTACAGATAAACAACCAAGTAAAAATAAAAGATAACGTGTGTAATTTTTTAAAAAAATGCATGAAAATTAAATGATAGAATTTTAAATAACTTCAAAGCCTGTGCAATTATCGAGTTACTCCATGGTTACAGATATGAAAATAAACAACCAAGTAAAAAAAAAAAAAAAAGATAACGTGCGTAATTTTTTAAAAAGTGCATGAAAATTAAATGATAGCATTTTAAATAACTTCAAAGCCCATGCAATTATCGAATATTCTTATTTGTTTTTGAAAATGACTGAGTGAGTCGAAACATGTCAAACAACCTAATAAAAGTTATTTTAATTTGTATTATGTTGTTAATTTACACCTTTTAGCATTTAAAAGAAATAAGCTCTTTTAGTTCAACATCATTTTTTACATGCAATATCATAATTTTTGGTCATCTTTATACTTTTAAAGTCTGCGTTGGATAGTGATGTTGTGGTTGTCAACCATTCATATAGAAGCAAGAAAGCATATTTAACAGACTAGGACTCTCTGTAAACATGCGTCAGCATTTAACCATCTTCTTTGAGTTGCTAACCTCTGGAGGGGAGAATGGGATAATTGCTTTTGTCAACATCAAAAGAGAAAGTGTTTACTTAAAGCTGTTCTATGGAGTTCCTCGTCATACGCTTTTTCAGTCTTGCCGTTTTCCCATCTTATCTAATCTCATTGATGATAACCTCATTGCATTTTGTGAAAGTGTAAGGTGATCAACAGTTTAGTTAGGCATGATGACTTCAGGCATTCTAGTTAAAGTTGAAATGATCTTATTTTACTCATCGATCATGTATCCTTTTCTTGATGCATTATAAAAGTATCGTAACATTTGTTATATGACATATTTTTAACAGTATGAATACCAGTATTTATACTTGAGTCAAAACATGAACTCTGCAAGAAAATCATTAACTCCATGTCAATCTGTAAGTAACTTCACTATTGCATTGATCCTGAAGAAACACCCAATCTTCAGGAATTTTAATAAGATTTCTCGAATCAGCATGTGATATATCAAACTGATTTTCTAATTGACTCAAAAATGTTTTTTTTTAATTCTGACTGCCGTTTTATTAGTCTAACCTTGTTTTTACCAATTCTGATAAGTTTTTGACAGACCTTTTTAACACTTTCCAACCTAGTTGCAAAGTGTTTATGACTTCGGTTTGTCTGGCCATCTGCCGTCTGTCCATGCTCTAACTCCCGTAAATATGCTCGGATTACCCTACAATTTTTATATGTTATTGTCGTTATCTATAGCATGTTCCCTATTTCAACTCAAGTGTGTAACACTTATAGTTTTTTTACAGGGACACTCAAAAGAATTCCGTTACATTACGGTCTATGGGGGGGAAATCATTTTCGGTTTATTTTAATGATGTTACGCAATTTCAAACACATTGTAATTGATATATATCACTAAGGTGCAGTACAAGAAGCTTAATATGGAATATGGTGTGCAGAGCACTTATAGTTACTTTACAGGGACAGTCAAAAGAAGTCCGTTACATTACGTCTATGGAGAAAAATCGTTTGCGGTTTAAATAAATAATGTTTCACTATTTTAAATGCATTGAAATTTATATATATCACTAAGGTACATTACAAGAGGCTTACTACAGAATATTGTGTGTATAGCAGTCATCGTTCATTTACAGGGACAAACAAAAGAATTCTCTACTGTCTGTTAACAATAATTCCTGGAAGTGTGTTTTAAGTTGCTGAATGCGATTTTAAATTTAACTCATTTTTTGTCTATTACTTGGTGTGTATAAATTCTGTAGATCATATACAGGGCAGCACATAAGTTCACGAACACATTTCCGTTTATTGACAGAAACTCCAGAAGGAGAATTTTAAACTGTGCTAAGTGTTTCCGTAACTTAACTAAAATTTAGCATCCTATGTAGTATATACAAATCTATAGATCATATACAGGGCTGAATAAAAGTATTTGGATATTTTTCCGAATATTGTATATGTTGGAAATATATGTTGGAAATTCCTGAAATTACGCTTTTAAATATGTTATGCATTTTCCAAATTGTTTACTTAGATGTTATCTTTCAGCTTATTAAACAGTAATGATTTGTAAAATTATTTTGGAAGCGTTGGAAAGTTACATAATCTATGCTCGACGCATAATTTTTCGTTCTTATTTAATTTTGCAACAGCATTTGGCTTTTGTGTTGTCGGGATATTAGCAACTCACCATAACTGATACACTGCATTAATTTTATTCGAAGAGCTTACTGATAAAGATTGTTTTTAGATTTAAAAAAAAAAAAAAAAAAAAAAAGAATGTTTGACCAATAGTTGATAACTGGTTATAATGTTCCATATCAAGAATGGAAATCAAGATGTCCATTTAACCACATACTGGTCCCTTCGTTTTTGTAATATTTCTTTTTCACTTCACTTTATGTATAACAAAGATTTAATAAAATACATTTCTACTATGTGCATCTGAAATCTGGATCATGAAAATAACACACTTTCTCAGAAAATACTGGATACATCACTTTACTTCACTTTCGTTTTTGCTCTTTTTATTCTTCACTTCAGTTTATGTGATTTATAATAAAGATTTTAATAAACTATATTTCAACTGCATATTGTGTGGCATCTTAGCTAAATGATATTATGAGGGAAATTAATGTGTTATTGCTGTTATTCTTAGGGTATAATAACAAACTTAAAAAATATAATTATGAAATCTTTAAGCCTATTGAGAGGACAGTTTTTATTAAAAGAAAAACAAAATTTTTAGTGTTTTTCTCATCATTTCTTATAATTTAAGCCCTGTGCATATTACTTTTCAAAAATTATTTCTTTGGAACATTTTTGTAAATAAGTAAAGATACTCAAGTAAACATTTTAGGAAACACAAACCCCATTTGAAAACTAGATTTCCGCGATTACCATCCATAGCCAGAAAAGTGCTCTAGTTCTTTTGTGCAGCCCTGTATTCGATCTATAGATTTGTATAAATTCTACACAGTATGCTAAATTTTTGTTTAGTAATAAAATGCATAATAGGTTGAAAATTCCCCTTCAGCAATTTCTACCAATAGATGAAACATACCTGAATTATTTTGTACAGCCCTGTATATTAACTACAGATTTTTATACATGCCACATATTAATCTAAAATTTAATCCGGGCTCAAACACACTTAAAACTACTGAAATCACATTTCCAGAAGTTATCAAACCTCGGTGGCCATGTATCTAGTTCTTTGCAGACGATTTTATGTATATTCTACAAATATCTCTTGGTATACTAAATATAATTCAGCTTGAAAATGCATAACACAATTAAAAACCATAATATGGCAATTCATGCACATACTCAGTAATGCTTACGAATTCTTTTGTGTATCCCTGTATATGATCTACAGCATTTATATGCACAACATAGTATGCAAAAATTTAGTTAAACTTAAAAATGCATACTATAACTGAATACTTCCAGCAATTATCGTTAATAGACTGTATTTCAGATACAGTGAAGAATTCGGATATGATAAATGATACATTGATAAATTGCACATCATATTCTACAGCAAGTATCTTCTACTAAACCACAGTAATGTGTATCAATTTAATTATATTTGAAATAGTGTTACATAATTTTTAAAATGATGCACACAGTTTTCCCAATAGATCAATCATTTTGTACAATCCTTTTGTGTGGTCCTATAAATGAATAATAAATGCTTTGCACCCCATATTCTACACAATGCATATTTTAGTGCATTTTATAAATGCATATCAATTTCATTATGTTTGAAATTATGTAACATCATTAAAAAGTGTTTGAAACTATTTTTTCTCATTGAGTGTAATGTAACAACAGATAACTTTTGACTGTCCCTGTAAACAAAGTATAAAGGATACATACTTCATTTTCAATAGTGACTGTGCCAAGTTAAACGTCAATAACATAAAAATTACAGGGCAATCAGAGTACATTTATGAGAGTTAGAGCTTGGCCAGATGGACTGACGAACCAAAGTCAAACTTTTTAACTGTGTTGGAAAGTGTTAGAAAAAGGGCCATTTCTAATCTTCTTAAAAAAGTTAAAAACACCTTAAAAAATATAACGAATTTGTAATTGCAATTTTTTAATGTCTTTTTTTTCATATAAAATGTGGTTTTGTAGCTTTCTGCCTATTATCTTCATTATAAAATTAAAATACAAGGTAGAAAAAATAAACTTCTTTTATTATATTTATGAAAGTAAAAACAGACAATCAGACACAACATGTTTAATGCATAAAAGACAGTAACCTACAATAAAAAGATTTAAGAAAGATATCTTCCAAGTACTTCTATGATAAAATCTAGAATTCTTACTAAAATTTTGCACAAAAATTGTTCATAGATTTTTAAAAAATGCATAAGGATTATTCTTTATTCTCACCATAAATAGATTAGTAATCAATGAAATTTAGTAGATTTTCTAGAATAAATCAACCAATAATTAAAATAAAACATTTTCAGAAAAATAAAAATGGCATACCTGTCTCAACACTACTATCTTCAGATGAACTAAAATCATCTTCATAGTAAGTATTTGAATCAGAATTACTAAAATTATCGCCTTCAACAGGATTTTTCTGAATTCTCTTCAACATGCAAGCCTAATTAAAAGAGAAAAAAAATGGCAAAAATTAAACATAATTGAGCTTATAAATATCTCTAAGCAAATGATTTGTTACTAGTTATATTGAAATATTTTAATGAAGAGATTAAAATATGAAGGGTTAAAATGAAAGGTTTTATTTTAATATGAAACAATGGTACTTTTCCATTAGATAAACACCATGCTATAAAATGCATGCTAATCTGCCATTTATTTTACATTGACCATGCAAAGAATTTTTATTGCAAACTGTGCAAAATATTGTGACTAGCTAATTATTGAAAAAAAAAAATCTCCTCAAAACATTATTGAACACTACAATATATAATATAATATGGAGTAATTTGCAACAATTGCCTAACAGAAATTAGAGATATCCTAAAGTTAGAAAACGTAACTATTTAAATAAAACAGCCTAAAGATACCATAACCCCTTTTAATTATTAATTAATTTCTTCTATGCTAAAGAGTGCTTTTAAAATCCCAATCATTGGCGGCGGTGGCCTGCCATTTTGAAGTTTTAATTAATAGCCCAGCTAATTATTGAAGAATGAAAAATCTGAATCTCAGATGCATTCAGACTATCCTCAACCAACCAACCAACCAAAAACAAACACACACACTTTTCTTTTATTAGCTGACCCGCCCGGCATTGCCCAGGCCGATAATCACCAAAAAAGACCTAAAATCCGTGTTGAATGATTTTATATTTCTGAACAAAAATCTTTCCAGATGAGCCTTATGTTGCGACACCACTGCTTTCAGCAGCAAATTCCCTTGAATTTGTATGATTTTATATTTTCAAATGATAATCTATCCAAATAAACCTAATGTTTTAAACAAAAATCGTTCCAAACAAAACTAATGTTTGGGGCCACACTGCCTTTGGCAGCATATACCCTCAAGTTTGTATGATTTTATATTTTTAAATCAAAATCTATCCAAATAAACCAAATGAAGTGGACATTTTTTGTTTTTTCATATTTTATTCAGGAAGATCGATGCAGACTTGTAAAAACGTAGAAGGAAAAGAAAAACACGAAATAGACTTTTGGAAAATATTTTTTGAAAGGGTAAATAATACTTCTTTTTAAAATGGATAAGGGTTAGAAGTGGAAAAATGCAATAATTAAAAGGGTTTTTTTTTTTTTTTTTTTTTTTTTGGGGGGGGGGGGGGGGGGGGTTATTTGTTAATCAGATGGGGACTTGTAAAAATGCAAAAAACGGAACGTTTTGCACCTCTTTTTTTCTTCTCTGCTATAGAATACTTCGAAAATACCAAGTATCAGCGGCGGCATGCCATACTGAAGTTTTTAATGAGTTCTTAATATCTCAGCTAATTATCAAAAAATGAAAAATCTTAGCTTCAGGTGCTTTGGGACCTGCCTTGGATTATCCTCATCTAAATTTTCATTCTTCTACGTGTGGTAGGTTTTCTTAGATATCGCAGGCACATACACAGACAGGCAGACAAACAGCTTTCTGTTATTAGTATAGTTAAATTTTATTTATTCTTTTTCTTTAAGTATACATGTATTGATTTAAAATACATCATGAAAGTCTAATTTTCATATATATATTTTTTTCAAATGTTCCTTTTCATGCCAACAATGTTAATTTTTTTAATGTTTTCTTATGTGTCAATTATTACGCTTGGTGACAATGGTTCTCATCTAAGTAAAAGCACAGTAACAATTTTAAAAACTGAGCTGGAAGGAGAAAAATACAACAAATCTTTTGAAAATCTAATGTACTGAAAATTCATGGTTTTACAAAACATACCTTTCACATTTAAAAAAAACAGCGAAATTGTCTGATTAAATAAAAAACTTTAATGATCATCAGTTATATGAGCATAAAAAAAATTACTTAATTCCCAACAGATAAAGACGTATAAACTTAAATATATAGCAATATAATATTCAGCAATGTGCAATGAAATGTGAAGTTCAACTTCCATCACAAAAATAAAAGTGAAAAACTCATTTTTTCATAAATGTATTCCACTAAGAATAAGAGTTTTTGCTTTTGGTGCCACAGAAAAGCTTTATCATAAAAGTAGAAAACCAAAAAACTGGTATATTGTGGCCAGTGCAAAACTTTCTTCTATATAAATCAAATCATCTGCAACCAAAAATAAATGACAATCTACTTTTTTTTTAGATATAGCCATAGCCGAAATCATGAAAAACAGAGCATAGCAGTGACACCTGTTGGGCAGTATACACCCAAAGCTAATAAGGCTCTATTTATATCAAGGTCTAACATAATATGAAGTTTAGTGAAATTCTGTGCATTACTTCTTGAGATATAGTTATCACAGAAATAGTGAAAAATGCAATATAGCAGCACCACCTTTTGGGAGATTTGCACTAAAACCTAATCTGCACCAATTTATGTCCAATTTTTAACTGAGATATGTTTTGTGCCACGCTATCCAAAATCATAAGTAAAATTTATGTAAATGATTATTTTGCGTCATAGTATCCAAACAAAGGGAAATGTATGCAAGTGGATAATATGACGCAAAATAATCATTTACATAAATTTTACTTATGATTTTGGATAACGTGGCACAAAACATAAATCAGTTTATTGAAATAAATACATTTCAATACATAATATAGGCTCAGTGAAAGTAATATATTTAACAGTGTATTGAAAAATGTATTGTTTGCATGTGTAAATATACTTTAGAAGACAAACGAAAAATAATTTTAATTGAATTTTAAAACAATCCTACTAAATTCACGTCAAGGTGTCACTCAAATTTTAATATCATTTCTTTTAAAACCCATATTTTGAATTCCATAGAAATCTGAATAAAAAAGCATCAGCGAATAAATTTTATATATTTTTTTCATGTTAAGATAATAATTGCACCTGTGAATATAAATAAAACTAAAATGAAAATGATGATTTTTAAAAATATTATTAACATAGCATCACTCAAATTTGATATCATTGCTTTTAAGACCCATATTTAAAATTCTTAGAGCCAAAAGAAAGTGCTGCGTCACAACTTTTAACCCGTTAAGTGTTTTTGTACTGATAGAAATTCACACTTAAAAAATTTTTTAATTATATTTAGTGGCTGTCGAGAAAATGGAAAATAAACAGTGGCTGTTTGTCATTGATTTTGCAACAGTACCTCCTCTTCAGTATCCATTTTTAAAAGTACATGCATGTAATATAAAGGGGGATGAGAAAAATAAACAGTGGGGGAGATTGAAGACAATAAAGACTAGTGTGTTATAGCCATCACAAAACTTTCTTTTATATAAATCAAATCAGTTAAATCTTTTAAATAGTCAGAAAATCTTTCACAGACATGCCAGATAAAATGGAGATATGAGCAATTGGAGATATAAGTTTCGCATTTTTATACAAATCACTGAATTTCGACACCCAACTTAGATGTCTGCAACCAAAATTAAATAACAATGTATTCCCTTATTGAGGATGCTAAGCGTGAAGTTTTGTTGAATTCTCTGCATTTAAACTGGTGATATAAACATTGCATTGTATATTTTGAACAAATCATCGAATTTCGACACCTCCTCTTAGATGACTGCAACCAAAATTGAATGACAATCTATTCCTATCATGAGGTTTCTAAATTTGAAGTTCTGTTGAATTCTGCGCACACAGACTGAAGATCAGGGATGAGATTGACAAAAAATCAAAAAAGCTGAAAACTGTGCGAACGACATTTGAGCAGTAATAGTTATGAATTTCAAGTGCAACAAATATTATAATTGCTATTAATATATATATATTACATCAATTTAGCTTTGAGTAAATTAAAAAGAAATTATTAACAAGAATTAGGCAGAAATTATTTACTTACTCTAATAAAAAGTCTATTTTACCAAGATACAGCACATTAATAAAACCCTTCATTGGCATGAACATTTTTTAATTGAAATTTTGAAACTAGTAAGACACTTTTCTTGAAACAGCAAATCAAGTATACGCTAATAATTGCAACCACCTTAATAAATGATAGAACAGAGTTCCCACACTTTTTCCAAAATAAAAAATTAGTTTTTAAGGAAGATATTTTCTAAGGACATTATCAGTGGCACCAACTAGTCAGTGCTGTGGTTATTCCAGATTCAATAGGTCATTTTTACCAGTCAGCTTGAAGACAGTTTTTGTATTTTTTGAATAGATTTTTTAAATTTAATTTGTTTTCGCATTTCATGGCGAATTTTCTACATTACTAAACGAAATTTGATTTTAATCTTTTAACCCATTGCAGTAAACTTTGATGAAAATTGCATATTTTCAGTGATCCTTTGACGAAATTAGTATTTTTACAGCGATCCTTTGACGAAATTTGCATTTTTTCAGTGATCTTTTGAGGAATTTTGAGTTTTTTCGGCGATCTTTTGGCAAAATTCGCATTTTTTCGGCGATCTTTTGGTGAAATGCACATTTTTCCCCGTGATCTTTTGGCAAAAATGAGAGTTTCATCAGCGATCTTTTGCCAAAATGCACATTTTTTTCAGCAATCTTTAGGCAAAATGTGTGTTTTTTCAGCCATCCTTTGACGAAATTAGTGTTTTTACAGTGAGTTTTCAGCAAAATTCGTAATTTTTCTACGATTTTTATGCAAATTTAGTGTTTTGTTCTGCGATCTTTCGCGTTTGTCACACGATCCTTTAATGGAATTAGTGTTTTTCGCGATCCTCTGATGAAATTTGCGTTTTTTTTTTCGCAATCTGTAGGCGAAATGACAAAAAAGCGGAAAACCGCAGATCAATCTCATGCCTGGAAGATATAAGCATTACATAAATTGAACAAATCATCAGTTTGCAGCACCTCCTGTTGGGGATTTTGCCCAAATACTAATCATTACCAATACCAGTTCACATAACGATAGAACTTCATATGAAATTTCATCGTATTCTATATTATAGTTCATGAGTTAAGGTATCCACAAAATTTGTATCACATACAGATAGACATTTTCTAAAATGAGTCAAATTTTATTCAGGACCTCCTAAAACATATAAATCCATTGAAAACCAAAATTCAAAGTTTTTCACAAACCCAATACTTTCTTGTAAAGATAGAAGTAAAAAATTCTGATGGTGCATAGCATTCAAATTTATTTCAATTCAAATATAAGGCGTAATACCATAATTCCATAATAATACATAATAACATAATTCTAGGACAGGGTTCATACCCATTTTCCAAAATAAAATCCCCTGAGAATCCCCTGATGTATTTTCCAGGATTAAATAATTTTTGCATGTCAACAATTAACAACATTTTTTATCATTACAACAATGTGACCCACCCCTTCTCTAAAAAATAATTCCAAAAAATAAGATAAGATAAAAATGAGGTAATCTCAAAAATAAAGTTTACACATCATATATATGTACAATATAACGAAAAAGATTAATTTGTGTAAAAGATAGAGATCTGCATGATCCAGAATTTATAGACCCAGGCACGGCCCGTTGTAAAAACTAAAAGTTCGGCTTGGGCCCAGCCTGTTTATGATATTGCAGTTCACGGCCCAGTCCATGTAAAAATCAACGAAATCGGGCCCAGTTCAGCTTGACTGAATTTCTACATAAGATTCTGCTTTTTCTTGACATACAATTAAGATTATTTTAATGAATACTGCATATATATTTATGGGAAATTTTTACAGTATATTTTACATTACTATATGTTCACAAGCCATAGAATACAGAATAGCAACATTAATGATCTCTTACACTATTGGACTATTACATTCAAATATAGACATTAAAAAATTAATGTAGTTTAGACTAAAAGAAAAAGATGGTTAAAACATTATAACTTTAGTTGCTGTATAGTAAAAAAAAAAAGTAGATTTTTAAAAATGTTTCTCTATGATTTATTAAAGTATATTTCCGAAGATACCATTAACAAAAGTTCATTAGCACTATTACTATTTTTACAAAGCAAATTGCTTGCTCAAAATGTCCTGGGAACAATTATGCCCAGTTCCGTCCTGGCCCATATGTAGAATAAAATGTAAGCCCATATATCAAACCACTGGCTTGACCGAGTTTGCTGAAAATATTACGCCCGGGCTCAGATGCGATGTAACTGTTCTATGCCAATCTCTATGCTGGACATGTTATATTTCAGAATTGATGTTGTCGAGCTAGTATCAGCTTGTGCAGCACATTTATATTTATTCTAGTCCCAGTCATGTTCATTGAAAATTGTTCATATTTTATCAGCTTTTACCTGTTCAATCTGCTTAATTTGTTTATCTAGGCAATGACCTGGGCACTACCTAGATAAAAAAAATAAGCAGATCTTTGCCCTGGCCCATTTATTATTTTTTTTTTATTGGCTTGACCAGTTTGAAAATATGTCTTAATTTTGCTGGGCCGGGTACGGGCTCAGGCCAGGCCCGTGCAGACCTCTAGTGACAGAGAGAGATGAAGTCTGCACACCATGTGGGGCTGTCCTTAAAAATTAGGTAGATTCCAACAAGAATTTAATTTCCATTTTGTGATTTTATTACCCGATTGAAAAAAGCAGCTGAAGATTTTGAGCTGGGTTATTTTATAATTCACTGCTACTTTTTTATGCTTTAATGATTTCTGGCACAAACGGCATTGAAATATGTACGAGTTATATTCAAGACATTTTACTCAATACATGAATTCTGCATTTAATTTTTTACCTGGTCAGTTCAAATTAAAAATAGTTTTCAACCAGCTCATTTTAATATCAAATAATTTTTTTGAAAACATTTTTCACATTTTCAAACAAATAAATCTAAACGCAATCGCCCAATATTACTGGCAAGAATTAAACAATGTGCATCAATTTCAAAACAAATTTAAAGCTGTTGCTAAATGCAGAGTGAAGAATAATTATCATGGAGAGAAATCCCCACAAGATTCAAAGAATGACTTGAAGGTAGGAAACACGCATTTAGTTTCTTGACTTCACAATGTTAGAAGGTATGTTTAAATGGATGTCACCAGATCTTAGAAGGAGCACAAATTAAATACAACATATGTTATATATATATAATCTGAGAGAAAGAATGGCTACTTTCCAATTCTATATCTCACGATGTTAAATGGCATGTCTTAGTTTGATTTTATTATGACACCACAAAGCACGTATAATAGCAGCGATTGCCCTCATTTCCCAGAGTAGGTGATCATTTTGTCAGTTTTTACCAGGTTTGGGGAATTTTTTGAATTATCCTCTGATTTTTAAGACTGAAATTAGAGACCCTGATTTTCCCCTGAATCCCATAATCCCCTGATGAGTATGAACCCTGTAGGAATCTGAAAGTTTAAACAAGATTATCTAATATTCAAATTTTAATTGCTTAATAGGCGTATAGCCAACATAGAGAAAAAGTACCCAAGCCGGGACTCGAACCCGGGTCATCAGATTAGCGCACTGACGTTCTACCAACTGAACCACTTGGGAACGATACTCAGCCTGGAAAATTTTCACCATAACATGTTGGCACCGCTACAAATGCAACACAAGATGGAATATTTTCCGTGAGCCGCCAACTCTGGGGTAAACACGAAAAAAAAGAAAATCCAGCATCGACAATTGAATAAATTCATAATTTTTTTAATACTTGGAAATTTTTCCAGAGAAGATTTCTCATGCCTTGCATTCATAATATTCATATTTTAATTGCTTAATAGGCGTATAGCCAACATAGTGAAAAAGTACTCAAGCCAGGACTCAAACCCGGGTCATCAGATTAGCGCACTGACGTTCTACCAACTGAACCACTTGGGAACGATACTCAGCCTGGAACTTTTTCACCATAACATGTTGGCAAGGCTACAAACGCAGCACAAGATGGAATATTTTCCGTGAGAAATTATGAATTTATTCATTTGTCGATGCTGGATTTTCTTTGATTTAGTGTTTACCCCAGGGTTGGTGGCTCACGGAAAATATTCCATCTTGTGCTGCGTTTGTAGCCTTGCCAACATGTTATGGTGAAAAAGTTCCAGGCTGAGTATCGTTCCCAAGTGGTTCAGTTGGTAGAACGTCAGTGCGCTAATCTGATGACCAGGGTTAGAGTCCCGGCTTGGGTACTTTTTCACTATGTTGGTTATACGCCTATTAAGCAATTAAAATTTGAATATTATGAATGCAAGGCGTGAGAAATCTTCTCTGGAAAAATTTCCAAGTATTAAAAAAATAAGATTATCTAATTTTAAGTTTACATTAGATACAATATACTATGCTAGTGATAACAATTTTATGTTCATAATCAAGTGCCTAGGATAAATAAGTATTTTAAATGTTATGTAATAGTTAATTTTAGAGTTATAAAACTTGCCATGCCTACTTTTTTGGGGGGTTTTTGTGATGTCACATCTGTTTTTAATATTTATTGATTTTTACTAGCTAACACGCGCATTGCCCGGGCCCGAAATATTAATAATCTGTTCTATATGAAACTTGAGCCAAAGCCCGTCGTAATCGGGTCCATAGTACCAGATATACTCCTATAGTTCCACCTTCCACCGCCAGGGGGTGCAGTCTGTTCTAGAAGAGGCCTTTTCAGAACACTCGACCCAACGAAATTTCCTACTAGAATTGAAATTTAACCACAGGAAAACGTTGCCAAAATACCGGAAATCGCGAAAGTGGGTTACGTAATCGATCGAATTCTAAAGGGTTAATGTAGATATTTTTTAAAACCAAACCGTGCGTTTTGAAGAAAATGAATGTGTCTATGATCTGCAGTCTACTGTTTGTCCGTAATCACATTTCCCGAGTCGATGCTGATTTTTAAACCTGGACCGAAAAATGAAAATCACGTGAGTGAGTTTTGGAAAGGATTTTTTTTCGGAGGGTTAAAATTAAAATTTTTCAAAACTGATACCAGATTTTAAAAAACAAAGGGATATAGATTAGGTGTGGTATTTTTAGTTTTTCGTATCTTATTTATAAACGCCAATTCGGATTTTTAAAAATAGGAGAAATAGTTAAAAAAGCGAAATTGACTTAAGGTAAAAAACATTTTCAAAAGGGTTAACGTGATTTTTTTTTTTAAAACTAAAGGTTTCTGCCTAAACCTGATAGAACGTAGATGTCTTTAAGTGTGTTTGTTTTTTGATTATTTTAGAGAGCCGATGGCAGATTTTATATATCGCAGAAAATCGAAATTTGCAAAAGACAGTCCTTCGCACAATTTTTTTTTTAAAGGGTTAATATTCATATTTTTCAAAAACAAATACAGATGTCGAAAAAGGAATAAATGTAGATATTGTCTGGTATTTTTAGTTTTTCGTACCTTTCTCTGAATCGCCAATGCGAATTTTTAAAAATTGCCAAAATTGCAAAACGGCATACAGAAAATTTACTTTTTCGAAGGGTTAATTTTCATATTTTTAAAAACCAATAGTGGCTTTGAAAAGGGCAAACTCAGATCTTTAATTTGGTGACCTTCGTTTTTCCGTATCTTTTGTATTCCGGTGGATGCAAGATTCAGAAAACAGGAGAAAATAAAAAACATGAATTCAATGCTTTTTGATTATTTTTTTTTTGAAAGGGTTAAATGTAAAAATTTTTCAAACCAACCAGGATTGTTCGAGACATAAAAGTATGTTCTTTCAGAATATGTAGACGTTTTTTCCGTATTTCTAGCCATTCTCCTATGGCGAATTTAGAAAAACTTAAAAAGAAATGGAATGACCCACGCTTTGTTTCATCTTTTAACGGAGGAATGAATAAATACCTTCTGGGCATGCACAAGCTGTTTTCGGAAGACAGATTTTTTTATTTGTGATCTTTGATCAGTTTTTAATTAACTACTCTAATTTTCAAAATATTAAAATTCTGAGGTTCAGGTGCACCAGGAGAAGGTTTGGACTACCTAAATTTAAATTTGCAGGCTTCTAGGTGGGCTAGATTTTGCTAGCCATCGCCAACAAACAGACACACACACACACAGCGAAACTTTCTTTTATTAGTATAAATTAAAAAGAGAAAAATACTTTTCTGACTTTGTTTCACAAAAATTTAGTTAGAGTGATATGTTTATGAGCATTAATAGTGACGTAGTTACACAGATTTCAACATACAAAAAAAGCTTAACCCGCGAGAACTCGCTGGATTTCTTGTCACACAAGAACTCGCTAGTGAGAAGTTTTCTCACAGTGCCCAATTGCCTTAACTTTTACCTTACACATTCGTTTAATATCAGCATTTTTTGTTTGTCTTAATACTTTATTCACAAAAAAATGTAAAATGATAAAAAAAAAGTTTCTAAAATTTAATTTAAAATGAAAAAAAGGGTTTAAATAAGAGTCCTATTGCAACAGCTGGGACAAAAAAAAAGTATAATGGTGAGAGAAAATCTCACGCAGCGAATTCTCCCGGGTTAATAAAATATACATGGTTTTAATAAGCACATTATTTTAAAGTTACAGAAATTACCTTGCGATAACTAACAGATGCAAGACTAAACAGCAAATTAGTCAAGTTCACACTAGCAGTCAACTTCTGAACTCTTTGCCAAGCAGTGTATCTTTCTGTAATATCAGGAACATTAAAAGGTCCTTGAGATGTTGAGAGTGATGTGCCAATGCTTTCAATAAGAGACTGACCAATTTCAACTCTTAAATCATCTAGGAGATCTGACATCAATGATATTGCATGAGAAGCCAAGGCTACAGAAAGAACTCCATATCCTTGTTGACTAAAATTAAATAAAATTTGTATAGTTAGCAAACTGCATACTGAAATTAAATACTATGCAATTAAATTATTACACATATAGTAGCCAACTTTCAGGTTTTTTTTAAGTTAAACATAATTTGAATCAGAAAAACTAGAAAAAGTTATGTATTGTTTATACAAACTTAAAATATAAAATAGTTATTTTAATTAATGTTTAGCATTATAAAATATCTATTGTTAAAAAATTGTTAAGCATTACAATGCGCATGTTAGGCATGTGTAAATAAAAAATTGTTAAGCATTATAATTTTAACTGAAGGTATAAAATTTGAATGGCTACTTAAATCTTGCAATGTAAATAAAGGAATTTTTTTTTTTTTCTCCAATGTTAAAAGTTGATTTATTTAATTAAAAAACCCCCACAAATGCACAATAATATATAATCTCAATGTAGGAAAATAAAAGAAACTTTCTAAATTTATGAAATACTTATTTTAACAGACATTTAAAATATGTTACTCTATTAGACTCCAGTTCATGAATAACTTTTGCATAAACATTAAAAAAAAAAAAAAGCTTATGTTTTCTAAGTTTTAATCTTTGAATACATCCACCACACAGAATAATAGTCATAATAGTTATTCTCTGTGCATCTTGATATTTTTAATATGTTCTTTTCTGCCTTCAAGGATAAATGTTCTGAACTTTTAATCTCTTAATTTATGTTTGTATTTGTGTATATGATATGTTTATATATATATATATTTTTTTTTTTCCTTATGATATTCTTGCAACACTGTAAATGGATTCGTCTGTAGTGTGCACATCAATAAATAAATAACAGTTTATTGTGATATAATGGTTAGTCACATTGAGAATTCTAAATTCAAATCGTGGATAAGTAAGAAAGAAAGAAAAGGGTATCTGCAGTCAGTTTTATAATTTCTTTAAAAAATTACTTATTTTAAATAATATAGTATATATAACAGATTAACATAAAACGGAAGTCTCAAAAAGATATTTATTAAAAAATGCAATTAATCAATTTGTGGTTAATTTAGCTTATTTGTTTATTTTTGAAGCAATGTTTTTTAGAATTGTGTTAAGCTTATCTTACTTTAATCTATTTAAGTAAACATTTTTTTTTTACATTTTTTAAAAGTTTAACTTGCATTTTCAAACACAGTTCAGGGATCTGTTTAGGAAAAAAAATGGGTCCTTTAAAGGACTCTTCACAAAATTTTTCATTTAAAAAAATGACCCTTCACAAAATTATTTTCTCTAAAACAGTACCCTTTACAAAATTATTTTTCCTAAAACAGGACCCTTCACAAAATTATTTGTCTTAAAAATAGGTTTTTCGCAAAATTTTTCCATCTTTAAACCAAACATTTCACAAATTAATCATTTAAAAGTAAAATCTGACCTGTCACTTTTACATATACAGTGGACGCTCGTTAATTCGAACTCGAAGGTTCTCAGAAATAAGTTCGAATTATCCGATGTTAAGAGAAAATATAACTTAAAAAGTGCATCACTGAAGAAGAAAAATCTCCTAGTTAGTATAACCCCAGAAAATATATTATACTACGCTATTTAAAATTAAACACATTAAAAAGCAATAAAGACTTACCTTAATCATAAAATGAAGCAGTAGGTACGCAGTAGAAATAAAACTTTAATTAAAAATATGAATTATACTTTTGGGAAAAACTGTAAAATGGATGTTTGGTTTTGTTTATTATGCCTACATTTTTCAGCCAGCTTCTCGATTTGAAGTAAACATTTCAATTCATTTTCAGAGGAAGGTTCCATCTGAATAAATGCTTTCAGAGTTTTTATAGAGTCCATTATGGCTTGGTCATTAGGACGGTTAACAGTCTCTACATGCTCTTCTGAATCCGATACGGCCTCTGTTTTTTCATCTTCTCGGATAGTTTTTATTATGTCATCGTCGGTCAGTTTTCCACAGACTTCGACGTCTTCATCTACCCTTACATAATCAGGAAAAAAATGAAGTTATCACATTTAAATTTTTTGAATTCAGGAAAATCGGTATCAGTATCGTCATATTCTTCGATATGATTGTTCTTTTCAGCGTGCATGAATTTAGCATGACGAAAGCAATTACTAATTGGGCTTTCTTTAACAGCGTCCCATGCGGCATATAGATCATTTATAGCTGTCAGCAGAATAATGTCGTAATTTTCACCACAATCTAAAGAAAAAATTATTTGTTTTAAGAGTCTCTTACGATAATTTGTTTTAAGATTCTGGATGATTCCTTGATCCATTGGTTGTAGCTTCGCAGTTGTGTTTGGCGGCAAATATTCAACCTGTATGGAATTCAGTTCTGGAAGGTTATTGTGGCAGCTTGCGTTATCCACAAATAAGAGAATTTTACGCTTTTGTCTCGAAAACTGCTTATCTATTCCTTTTAACCAGCTACTGAAGATGTCTAGTGTCATCCATGCATTTGCATTGGATACATAATCAACTGGCAGTGTTTTAATTCCTTTAAAACATCGTGGATTCTTGGACTTTCCAATCACTAATAATTTAAGCTTTTCGCTCCCATCCATATTAGCACAAACTAAAGCTGTAATCCTCTCTTTATTGCTTTTACCTCCTACGCAAATTTCCCCTTTAAAATGTAATGTCTAGTTTGGCAAGAGTTTATAAAAATGTGCAGTTTCGTCTGCATTAAAAATATCTTTCGGCAGGTAAGTAGCTATAAAAGCCCTGGTAGTTTCCTACTGAAATTAGTACACACGTCTTCGCTTACATCAGAGCTTTGGCCACATAGTTTGATAAGAAATATTGTGCCTTGACTCTTGACTTAAATCGAGAAAGCCATCCATCACTGCATTTAAAATCTTCAATACCCATTCGACTTGCCAATTCATCAGCCTTCGTCTGCAATAGGGGTCCATTTATCGGAAAGTTTCGAGATCTACCATTCCGGAACCATAGCAGTAGAGCTTTTTCTAGATTTTCTTGAGATGCATTTCTCATGCATTTCCTTCCACTAGCAAATTTTGATTTTTCCCATGAATCTAAAATAGATTCCTTGTTTTTCAAACAAGTTGACAAGGTATTTTTTTTAATTCCATAGTCAGCTGCTAACTTTGTTTTACATTCGCCATTCGCTACTTTCTTTAAAATTTCTACCTTTGTCTCCAAATTTAGGGTTTTGTATTTTCCACGTGTAGACATCCTAATTTTTTACACAGTCACACCACGCACTGGGGAAGAAAAACTAAAGCACATTATCATTAACTTGTCTACACTGTAGTCATAACTGACGCAACCAACTTGAATCTGTAGTAAAAACTGTTCTTTTTTTCTGAAATTCTAATAAAATCAATAACAAATAAAAAATGATAGAGCTTCCACCACCCCCCCCCCCCCCCCCCCCCCCCCGCCTTCGTGCTTCTACTTCCCGCCCGCTCTGTTTCTACTCATGCAGGTGGATTCCGCTTGGCGGGGGAGGGGGGTGGGGGAGAGGAAAAGTACGTTGGAGTGTTTTTAGTTTAAGTTTCTAACTACCGCGGGTGGCACGCTTGGAAAAGAAATACAAATGATTTTGACACACAAAATAATAAATACATCGTGCTTTTTTCTCCGTTAAACAAGAAAAAAGAATTTTTTTTGTCAAATTTTTAGTTCGAATTAACCGAAGTGATAAAAATTAGTTCGAATTAATGAGATATTTTTAACATTAATTCCAATACAAGTTTTTGGGCGGTTTTGGATTAGTTCGAATTAACCGAATTCGAATTAACGAGCATCCACTGTATAAAGAAAATATATGTATTTTATATCCATATATTTTCTTAAAAATGCATAAACAAGAACCTGAATATAACGACCATTTCAAATTCACAAAATTATGATTAGATTTTTCACAAATATAAAAAGATTTTCACAATTTCACAAAAACAGGACCCTGTGAAAAAAGTCTGGACAGACTCCTGCAGTTAAAAGGATTTTACATCTTAAGTCCTAAAGATATAAAAATTTTTCTCTATTTAATAAATTTATTTGCAGTAATCACTTACATCTTTAAAATAATTGGTTTAGTTGTAGCAGAAGAATCTTTTGCTTTAGATGGTGTTTGGTCAGGTGTAACTTTGCCTCTTGATGATGTTTCTTTGCTTCGGTCCCCAAGCTGAGAAGGATTTAGATTTAAAATGTATTGAAGTCCACCAAGAAGTATCCATGAAGCAATCATATGAAGATTTTGTAATACCTAAACATATTAAAAATGAAAAACAGTTTCAAACAGAAAAAAATTATTTATGCTACTGAAATTTACATTATGTTCTTTCTGGAAAATAATTTGTCTAACATCATATTTATTATTTTAATTCCTATAGATAATATAAGGGTGAATTTATATAAGGTTTAAAACACATTTCATAGTTACAAAAATCATATTATTGTGGTATAAATAATAATATTAAATAATTATATTGTAATTAATTGTTGATATTGATAATTTATAATTGATTGTGATCTTTTGTGGACTTGGGAAATGGTTTGCGTTGAGAACACAATAATCCCATGAGAAATTCTTTGAGATCAAAAGTTAGAGAAAAGAAAATGATATATTAAATTAGATCTTACTTTATGAAAAGGCATCGATGACTAGAAATAAAAATACATAAAGGTTGGAGAAAGATGTATTTATTTTCTTGAAATTTCATTAAAGAAGGAAGGCAGAACATCATGTTTTCCTATTTGGTAACCTGTTCTTAGGAATGAAATTGTTCAATGGAAAAACCTTTTATAGATTTCAAAAAGGCAATACTTTAGATGGCTGGCTATCGTACAAAAAATCCATGACGATATCATTTTAATAGAAGGAGTTCTTTAAAGGGAACATTTTTAAAAATCATTGCTGGCGTTACGAAGCAGGTACTATAGACCCAGACTTTGCGCCGTAGTAACTCAAATGATTAAGAATACACCTTTTCCAATCCACAACTTATACTGGAATTCTGATTAAATTTATGTTGCACAGGTATAAATACTAAAGTAGAAGGGTGTCCAAAAGTAATAAAGAGAAAATTTAAATTTATTAGAATAATAAAAAAGTGACAATAATTATTAAAAGATAAATGATTTAAGTAGAAACAGAAACAAAAACACAATTCTCAATTTGTGCAATATAAATACGTCCTCTACATCAGCACTAACATGGAGGAAACACCAACTACGAAGCCACACCTCCGGTTGCACACAGAACAAAAGCAATGTCACCGGAGTAAAATCTAAAGCGAAAAACGTTCCTACGAAACACTTAAGAAAGAGGAGTACGGTCGGTTGGGGAAACTTGCCGATGTAGGCTTAGCAACATCACACGCGCTAAAACAAGAACGAAACACACAATATTAAAAGAAATGTGAGAGCAATTTCACAATTATAGAAATTTCATTGAACAGAAATCCAATCTCATATTTTTTCAAAGTAGAAAACACACAGAAAATTTAGCTCTGCTTTAACTATTATATTTAATATGCTTATTTATATATGTATGTATATATATATGAAATGAATGTGAAAAAGTATGAAAGAATTTTGAATGTGAACGAATGTGGATTGATATGAAAGGATAGTTAGTTAAACCCATTCCAAATCAGAAACTAAAATATAAAAATTCAAAGTTTAAAATCCCTAAATCGTGTGTCAAAATTTTAAAGTTTTGCCTTCATTTCTAGTTGCCCCTGTAACTTAACTTTCCTTACGATACATTTATTACGAACAGATATCAATTTTGAATCCTCGTTAAGATTAAAAGTGCTGACGGTAACGCATCTCTCTTCTCCCGGTGGTTAAATCTTGCATGTTAATTATCTGGGCTGCTTACCCAGATATGAATCAAAAGCTAATTAGCCAATTAAATGACATTATTTCATAAGTTGCAAAGCGGTCTCTGGCGGTAGTTTCGATGTATATAATGTGAGGAGCACGTTTTTGCGTGGCTTTTTGACTCTAATCACTCTCCACAAAAACTACGGCCAGTATTCTTCGAAGTGCGACGGCATCCTTGCCGGTGTAAGTCCGGCAATTCGCCGAGATATGAACGATAAGACGATGTTTCCCCGGTAAAAGACTCTTCAAACTGTCCCCTGGGCCTAGCTTAAAGAGAGACTTGTAATTACAAAGGAATAAACGCTAGTTCCCAGGAAAATGCTTGCTGATTTCTTTTACATTCGCACGACTACATCAACGACGTTATACCGATTACTGGAATGTGTGATAGCGGCGATCGACCGTCTGTCGTTACAGAGGGATCGATGTGCGTTCGTTATATCGAGGTGCGCCCGTTATACAGAGGCGATATCTTACAGTGAGTCTGCTAGGATTTAAATACCTGCCATGGGAAAATCCTTTCTTTTAAATAACTATTCATTAATAGGAAACATCGTAATCGAACCAACCATAAAAAGACTATTTTTAATCACCGGGCCTTTAAAAGAAAATAACAGAAGACTAGTGTGTTTAACTGAAAAGAAAAAGTTTGTGTCCAAAATAAAGAAATAAATATCTACAATCCGTTAATAAAAGAGCTCCTGCTTCCTCATTAAGCTATCAAATCTCGGATAAACATTTTATTTCGTTGCCTACTTAAAATAAACAATTTTTCTTCAGCGCTTCACTCCAAAAGAAAAACAGTTTTGTTCATTCACTTTCAATAGTTATCTCAAATGACCTACTATCCAGCGAAAGGGATGGTTCAGAGATGGTTTGTGGAAAATTCAAGGTCAACGATCTCCTGGCAGAAGGAGGAATGTTCTTTTTTTCTCCCTTTCTTTGTGTGTGTCAAGAGTTCGTTGTTTTGTTGATGCTCCCTGTTTTGGTTTCAGTTTAAATGGTGATAATTTTTTTTTCTTTTTTTTTCAAGTGAGTAGTCTGTGCAATCAAATGGATTTAAAAGAAAAAGAAGAAATAGGTATGTTCGATTTTGTTATTCTTTAAGAAGAATTTAAAAGCGGACAGAAACTTTTTATTTTTTGAAGCAGTAAGAGAGAAAAACAATTAAAGAAAAACAATTTGAAATTTTATTATTTTTTAAGTGTTATTTTTCTGAAAAATACTATTATTATTTTATTATTATTATTATTATTATTATTATTATTATTTTATTATTATCTCTATGTTACAACTTAAGTGATTAAATGAAGCAGATTATTTTTGTTTATTATTTTGGAAATTTAAGCGGGATTTAATGAAAAATTAAGGAAAAAAAAAAAAAAAAGAGGGCAAATTTAAAAAGATTTTTTCTAGTAAAAATATTTTTTATGTGTGTGCTCCAGGTAAGAATTAACCTCTGTACAGTGATGAGGTGCACCAAAAATTGATGTCACGAATTTTCAAAGATTCCTGGCGCACTGTGCACAAAAGTGCTAGTGCCAATGCACATATTTTACTGCTTTAGTTTAACTCTTGAGATATCTGTTTTTGTCATAGTAAGACTAAACAATTTTTCAAGAAAAATATATGCTTTTTTATTTTGCATTATTGTTATTATTGCTATTTTTATTATATTTACCTTTTTATTCTGAAGAATTATATTTTTAGTATTTCCCTGACCAAATATATTTTTGAAGCAGTTGCCTTTTTAGTAAATGCACCAAGAATTTAATTAGTGTCATGATTATCCCCAAAGTTATATTAGTGAAAAGAAAGGTATAGGTTCCACCCCTATCCTCATTTAATGACAAAATGAACCTGTTGGTAGACACAACCCTAGCGATGATTCTAGTATGTGCTAAAACCCCAACAAAGCAACCAAAAATAAGGATGATCTCGAAATTCCTGGTCAATCCAGTGGCAATTCTTGTACATCGTGATGTAAACATAACCTCCGGCATTTTTTTTAAGTACCCGGGTACCTCGAAAATAAAACATCCAAAATGCGTGCAAATAAATGTCAGCAGGTTATTGAAAATGACCGAAGACAAAGTTGCTGCTTTGATTAATGTCTCAGGTGATCAAACCCCTTTTTCTATGAGAAAACTTTTTATGTCAACCTTATATTCCATTTTTATCCCAAACAGTATTCCATTTTTATCCCAAACAGTATTCCATTTTTTACCAAATATACCACCATACTGAGGTAGCTGAAAAAAATCAATGTATGTTATCAACGCCACTGTGAAATATAGAAATTCTTCAGTCTGCAAATAATGACTTACTTTATGTTTTTCCAAAAAATCCTCTATTTTCATATGTTGTACCCAGTTTACCAATCAATCAAGTCCGTATTCCAATTTACCAAGTTGGTACCTTTAACCTTTTTTTCCAACTGTCTTGTTGCCAACTAATAACTATTGTTCGAAACTAGATAATTGGCTAAAGCAAGAACAATTGGTTACCTTTTTTAACCAACTGCATAAATTAGACTATTATTTCCCTACAAGAGGGCCTATCCTCACCTAAGTTTTTTTTTTGATTAGAAGTTCCTATTTTTACAAAGTTTTCAAGTTCAATATTTTTTCTCTCCTGAGAATAATTCCCACTAGTGTCCTATAAGCCCAAAGATGCTTGTAAGTAGATATTTTGGAGTAGTAACAGACCTTGTAACTGCTCATATGACATTTTCATGTTTGTGTTGTTTTTATTACATTTATAGTAATTGTTTTGTCCTATATTTACAGTATATTTGAAGTATATTTTATACTATATTTTGAAATTTAATGTTTTGAATAAGTGTTTATATCATGTTTAAATATTTTTATAAGTTAAGTGCATTTTTTAATTGTTTGTGTTTTGTAAATCATATAAGTAATTGCCATATTATATTTCTGTTTTCAAGTATCATATTATTTAGTTTTTATTGTATTGTACAATTGAAGAAAGGTGCAATGTTTACCTTTCCTGATGAACCAACACCCAAGAACAATTCACACAGGACACGTTGGTTAACAAAAACTTTTGCAATGTGCTAATAGACTTTCAAAAAATAGCACATAATGTTCTCGCGAGAAATGTTTAAATTTTTTTTTGCTGCAGCTGTGTGTTTTGTTTACAATATATGTCATATGTTTAATCTTCAGTGTATATCATCAAATAGTACCAGTATTTTATGTAAAAGTAAGCCCAAGCAGTTTGAGAGTCTAATTAGAATTCCGTAGAAAAAAAAAAAAAAAAAAAAAAAATCAATAGCCTAGTTTAAAATGAGTTTAACTTATGGGGTTGAGCCCCACAGCCCTTGCTGACAAGTACTGTGGTGCTCATTTTTAAAGGGGGGGGATGTGAAATGAATGTGAAAAAGTATGAAAGAATTTTGAATGTGAACGAATGTGGATTGATATGAAAGGATAGTTAGTTAAACCCATTCCAAATCAGAAACTAAAATATAAAAATTCAAAGTTTAAAATCCCTAAATCGTGTGTCAAAATTTTAAAGTTTTGCCTTCATTTCTAGTTGCCCCTGTAACTTAACTTTCCTTACGATACATTTATTACGAACAGATATCAATTTTGAATCCTCGTTAAGATTAAAAGTGCTGACGGTAACGCATCTCTCTTCTCCCGGTGGTTAAATCTTGCATGTTAATTATCTGGGCTGCTTACCCAGATATGAATCAAAAGCTAATTAGCCAATTAAATGACATTATTTCATAAGTTGCAAAGCGGTCTCTGGCGGTAGTTTCGATGTATATAATGTGAGGAGCACGTTTTTGCGTGGCTTTTTGACTCTAATCACTCTCCACAAAAACTACGGCCAGTATTCTTCGAAGTGCGACGGCATCCTTGCCGGTGTAAGTCCGGCAATTCGCCGAGATATGAACGATAAGACGATGTTTCCCCGGTAAAAGACTCTTCAAACTGTCCCCTGGGCCTAGCTTAAAGAGAGACTTGTAATTACAAAGGAATAAACGCTAGTTCCCAGGAAAATGCTTGCTGATTTCTTTTACATTCGCACGACTACATCAACGACGTTATACCGATTACTGGAATGTGTGATAGCGGCGATCGACCGTCTGTCGTTACAGAGGGATCGATGTGCGTTCGTTATATCGAGGTGCGCCCGTTATACAGAGGCGATATCTTACATATATATTTTTTTTTTATTTAGAACTACGATGCAATTACACATTTTGGAATGGACTGATTCGATTTTTTATATGCATATTGGTGTAGTTATATTTATATATTTATTTATTCATATTAAATGTATTCATATTCATTAATAATTTTACGATTACTTGTATTTAAATTCTAGCCCACTGCAGACAATATCATAATAGCTTCTAATACATAGTTTATTTTCTTAAATGAGAATACAATGCATGTATTAATTTTTATTTTTTCCTCTCCCCTCATATCATGTGTATTTAATTTTTAAGTAAGTTTGTAGACACATTAAATGTAACTAATTAATTTCAAAATTTAATTATTAATATTAACTCCTTAGCATCTTTATTATATATATTTTTTTTTATTAATTATAAATTAACTTAAGATATGATGCAATGTCATAGGAATATAAATGGTGATATGTCATCGCTAGGTTACAAATATTTATGTGATACATAAAACAATAATCTTCAATTTTATTTATTTATTTATTTTTTTTAATACACATTTTATTCATTACTCTAATACAATAAATTTATTAACATAATTTTGTTTCATTATCAATTATCTGTCTTAAGACAGTATTTGTTTTAAAACTTAATCCAATAATGTAATAAATTATGTAATTGTATATATTTACCAATAGATGGGAGCACCTCATTTATTTATCCTTTTGAATTTATGATAGAGTTCAATTTTAAATTTTCTATAGAGGGTGCTGGTTTTATATATTGGGGTTTGTGCTTGGCTATGCATTACATGTTGTTCTTTGATCCATGGTCCATCATTTTTTAAATAACTTTTTTTTGGCAACATATGCTTAGAACTCCCATGCTTGTATTTTAAGATGACTCAGGTTTGGATTTTGCTTTCAATGTGATAATTTCATGTTTTTAATTTTTCCCCCCTCAGTCCTTTTTAATTATGTTTTATTTTGAACTTAATTGTTGTTTCATTGTGTATTTCTCTACATTCTGGGTGTGGTTGTCCCAAAATCATATTCTTTAGCTATTTTACGGCTAATATGAAGATGAAACCACACATTATATTTCTGGAAATTTAGGCATTTGGGACCTGAAGATTCTGTCTAAATTCCACAAATTTCCATTATTCAATTTCTGTTATTTATTTTCTGCCTTTTTTATTTTATTTTAGATTTTATTTATTTTATTTTTTATTACTATGTTTTTGGTATCGTTCAGTTTGTTGGGGGGGGGTTGGGGATCTGTATTGTTGTCAATTATTTTACTTTTATTCATAATTTCAGTTTTTGTTGGTGCTTGCAACATTCATTTAATGGTTATAAATATATATACAATATAACCTGCAAAAATAGAACTACTAAGGACAGGAAAAAAATTCCATTTTAGGCAAGTTTCCATCTTAGCAGGTAGATTTGTATGGTATTATACTTATTAAAAAAAAATCCGAAATTTACAGTGTCAGCATTAAAATAATCTTTAAGCATCATCTTACTAATAACATTCATTGTCTGAGGGGGTCTCCAACTATACATATAGGATTGGTGAAACATCCAAATGCGAAGTGAAAGTTGACAAAATGATATATCTGATAAAAGTTTGGCATGAATGTAAACTTGACTTATGTATGACAGACAGAATATTTGCACTTAAAAGTAACTACAAAAATCAGCACAATTAGACAAGAAAAAAAGTAATATTGGTACTTTTGAATTATGTGCATGCTATCAGCAAATTTTTTAGCTCTTTATTATTAATAAATATTTTTGTTTAGGCCATAAAATGTTTAGCAATTGTCCTTAGAATGCATTCAAACATACAATAAAAATACAAATATGTACATGATCTAAGTAGCTAAGTTTTCATTACCTGATTTTAGCAAGGCTCATTTTTCTATATCCCCTCCCTTTTTATGGTGTAGTACGCATGCGGACGGTCTGGCTGGCCGGAGACGTTGCATTTACCCGTGAGAGTAGTGGCAATGCAGGTCAAAAAATGACAAAATTACATCATTTTAGCATGAATTTTGTTTATAACACTTGTTTCTGCTAACTATTCGTGACATTAAGCCATTATTGGCAAACAGTTTTACCGTTGTTAAGACCATGCCAGACCCTGATTTATGTGTAAAAAATGGGTCATATTCATGTCATTTTAGCAAGGCTGAAATTTTAACATGTTATTCTTTGGCTATCAGACAAGCCCTAATTAAATTGCCAGACACAAATTCTGACGCTAAATTACCACCAGATGCTGATTTACATCTGGCAGAGAAAGCGCCTTTTACAAGAGTTGGCAGCTTTTCTAGTGTTTTGGCTGCAGTCAATGACAGCCAAGCCTTGATTATTGCAAAAGGAACAATTGCTGCCTTCTATAAAAGTATATATATAAATTAACTGTTAATTTGCCTAGTTAAATTTAAGAGAATATTAATAAAATTTAACTATAATATTACTTAAAAATTAAGAGAGAATTTAAATAAACATAAAGGTTGACAATTCCAGTCATAAAGTTTCAGTTTTGCTCTTTTTTCGTTTCTTTGGAGATTTTATAAATATCCATAGTAATAAAAGAACATGTCCCAATGACTCATAATCAATGCCTAGCTGTACTCCGTTGCTCCTAGGACGTTGAAATTTGGAAGATATGTTCTTTACATCTCAGCAGCAGTTTTGAGTAGGAGCGTGAAATTCAGGATAACAAATCTACTAAAAAAAATAGTTAAAGACATATTTCAGTAATTTTAGAAATTCCACCACTAAGAGGGTTAAATGGAGGGCAAAAAGTTTATATCATTTCGCCATATCTCAGCAGCAGTTTTAGGTAGGAGCGTGAAATTCAGCATATATAATTCTAATAAAAAAGTAGTTAAAACACGTATTTCAGCGATTTTGTCACCAACATCGACTATGATCTCGATTATGGAAGATAAAATGAATAAGACAACTATTGCTGAATTTTTATAAGATATTATGCGCGACATTTTCCAAAGGAAAATACTTTTTAAAATTTCATATTATAAATTGTTTTGCGCTTTTCTTCTTTAGAGATTGGATCTTAATTTCTATACAAAATATAGTACATTTGTTATTGTAATTGTGGGGGTTGCTATAACAAGGAAGTGCCTTTTATTCTAACACTGTAATTTAAATGTTATCTAAGTTCTCTGAAGTTATCTTATTTTGTAAAATATATCTGTATCCAGTTTTGCAATCCCATATGTAATTTCATTACTACATTTAAAACAGTTGATTTGTAAACTGTGAATTTTGTAGTTATGTATAATTCTAAATTTCTATTACACAAATTTGATTAAAATTATTGTTGTTTATTGCTTTTTATTGAGAGTTGAATTTTCAAGTAAAATCTAAAACTGGTGGAATTCCATGAAATTATATTCTGACAGAATTTTGGTGGCCTCCTTTACGCCCATTTTGAAGACTAATTTTGTGATTATCACACTGTCCAATTTGCTAAGTTTTCGCTACATAAAGTTTTTTCTACTTGTCTGGAACTACATTAGATTATAATTAGAATCCTATCACCTTGTAAGCAATTTATGAAATGATTGATTACAAATACTTAGTAATTTGTTTTGTGCAAAATATATAGAAATCTGATGATCAATATGAAAAACAGATATATTCTAATGACAAAATTTTCTCTGAAACAGTGTAAGCAAAGGAACATCTAAACCTCAGATTTTTATAAATAAATGAAATTTTAAACTTACATGCCCACCAGCTCGAGTAGAATTACTCACTACAGCAGCAATAGTATTATAGATTTCCAACTGTAAAAGAATAATGATGTTTATTAATTATAAATTGAATTCATTGTGAAACAAACTGCGAGACATATTATTGCAATCATAATTAACCTTTTGAAGAGAGGTGTTTTAAGTATCAATGAGGGGTCATTCCTTCTTAAAAGACAGAAATGTGCTTCAAAATCGAGCAAGTGCTTCTTTTCCTCACAGTTATTGTTAAATATGCACAGGTTAACAATAATTGGGGGAAAGGAAGAAGAGCTTGCTAGATTTTGAAGCAGATTTCTGGTAAAACCAGGTGTGCATTCTGGTAGGGGGAAATTATCCTCTCCCCGAATAATAAGAAAGAAAAACTTACTACCCACGCCAAAAAATTAAAAAAAATGACACCTTTCAGAAAAACTAATTCTTAAGCTCATGTTTTCAATAATTTGAGGAACTGTTATAGAAAAAATACAAAATTTTACCACTTTTACATAAACAGCATTTAATTCAGAATTAGTTCATTCCACCAATAATATTACCTAAATACATTCATTCCCCGAATAATAAAAGAGAAAAACTTGCTCCCCACCCCCCAAAAATTTCAAAATGACACCTTTCAAAAAGACTAATTCTTAAGCTCATTTTTTTTTTTAGTTTGAGCAACTATTATAGAAAAAATACCAAATTTTACCACTTTTACATAAATATAGTAAAATATAGTAAATATAGTAAATCAATAGTAAAAATATGCAAACTTTATTAAGAGGGCTTTTATTTACTGCTATTTTTATAGCTGCCAACAATTAGCAGATTACAGATTATCACAATTTTTAATGCAAACTTATTAAAATCTGTGCCAATTTTTTAGGGTCAATAATAAAATACAAATGTACAAATTAGCCAAGATTTCATAGGATAATAATAGTAATTACAAATACATACACTAGTTTCAACAATAGATACTGCACTGTTCTCACTTTCATCATCTTTGACATTTGAACCCTTTAATTGAGGATTAGAAGACAAACCCAAAATACTAGTAGCAGTAGCAACAGATATAGAAGCATATATGCAACTTAATGTTATCTTCATTAATTTAGAAATTCTATCTTCAGTAAGAGGTTCCAAAACTGGAAGACTTAAAGCTTTGCTAATAATATGAATATCACCGGAGAGATTTTTGTACCTGAAAATAACAATATTAAATGAAATAAATATCAAAAGACACTATAAATAAAACTTAGCATGAAAAACATGAATAAACAAAATTTAACTGTTTAAACTAGTGCAAGCACTGTATTTTAAAATAATGCTTACTATAATATCTACAAATCAAATTAAACTATGCAGTCAAATTTATTCGCACAGACGCTTCTAAGAATTTTTTACCCTAGGATCTTACCTTACCCAGTTCCAAGAAAAGGTGCAAAAATACTAAAGAGATCATAATTTATGCTGAAATGTGACAAATTGACTTGCTGTTATAAAAACCATGCATCAAAATTTTTAAAAGGCAAATCAAATAATCAAAAATTGATTTAATGTAAAATGCAAGTCAAGCATAAGCCCTGTAATATGCAATATGACAGTAATAATTTTGAACAGAATTATAATTTAGTGAAGAAAATAACTGAAAACAAAAAAAATTACTTTTTATCTGCAGGTCGAACTATTTATACTATTCAAAAAATGGAATGGGGAGGGGGAAAAAAAAATCCAAATGCAAGTCATATTCCATTCTATATCTTTAGCGAAAATGCTGGCATATTTGGCTAAGAGAGTAGGCAATTTGTCATGAGCAGAGTGACATTCTTGGATAGTTTCAGTGGCTTCGACAAACTCCGGCTCATGAATTTCACCAAATACTCCTACATTTTCGTTTTCGAGGACCTCTTTTTTCAAATGCAATGTATTAATTGCTGGGATTTTTGGCAATTGGTTCAGGAGAGTTCTTTGATTATACTGAAATATTTGCATTTTAACACAATTGATATTTAATTTAAAACTTTGACAGTGTTTTAATCCCAGGAGAGCATAAGGTAACTCATTGTTAATTACAAAGAAATTAACATTCTTAGATAAGTGGCCAATTCTCATATTTACATAGCATTTTTCCTTTAACGCAAGAATGCCCTGTGTTTGAGTGACCGACAAACCTTTACGAACCTGCAGAATATTTAATTGGAATTTTTGGGCAAAATGCAAGGGAATAATACTTAAGGAACTTCCTGAATCTATCAAACATGGTATTGAGCTTTCATTTAACACCGGAATAGTAACATTCTGACATTTATTTCCGTGCATTTTAGATCTTTTATTTTCAATGTACCCGGGTACTATTGCTGACCAGGTACCACTGACAGTAACTGTCAGTGCTTTCACAAAACTAATAAAACCTTTAAATTATCCCTTTACCTATAAAATTTTAAAATCTTACCTCATTTATCTTGGGAATTTTTAATGAAGTAAATCCAATTTTACATAGTGAAAAAATAAAAATAAAAAAAATCAAATCACACACATGAGGAAATGAAGAAAGAAAAATAAAATTATGACCAATCTGTTCATCTTTTGAATCCTAAACTCGCACGAAATAGACAGCAGGTGGTTTTTTCTTCAGATCTTCAAAACAAAACTAAAAGATTTCTTCTGTAGCACAGATCAAGAGACGCTGCAATAATCTTTAAACTGAAGTTCAGTCATTCTTTAATCAGCAGTAGATAACCGGAAGAGGGGAGGGAAAAAAAAAATCCATTTTCTGTAGCCAATTGACCCATATTTCCTCCTTCATTTCTGCCAGGAGATGAGATGATTCTACGTTGATAATTTATTTTTAATAGGAGATGAGTTTCTGTCGCTAGTGGTATAATGAATAAAAAACACAAACAGTGATCGCCAGATCGAATTTTGAAGTTCAAGGGCTTGGCAAACAAATTCTTGAGATTTCCCACAGGTACCTTATCCAGCCAGACTTCTTGTAATGAACATCCCTGGCATCTATTTTTTGTTTTCATCTCTTGGTGTAGTCAGAGATAATTAACAACAAAGTTTTTTCCTGGGATCTGACTATTTATCCTTTTAATACATTATAATCCTTTTGAAAGTCAGACCCAGGATGGTTTGGAAAGTCGGATGAGGTTATGGGTTTATATTTAGGAGTACTGGGCCTAGCCAGTTAATGTAGATATATTCAGGATGGCCGAGTGGCCTTAAATTCTGGTAGGAGTTTATAGATGGAGAAAAGGCTAAAAGAAAAGCTTTTGAAAAATCCCTGCTCTCTGTTTTTGTTTGGCATTTCTCATATTCTCCAGCAGAGAGCCAAGTGATCAAATATAGGTGTGAACTTACTTTTAATTGGATAGAAGGCTTGATTAATGTGGTCTTATGATGCAATAGGTCTTGTCCATTGCATCAACAGCCATTTCTAATTTTAATTTTACTGGTTATTTATGAACCAATCATATTAATAACTGTCAAAGTTAATTAGGATTTACAACCTAAAATATACTCACCAATTTCTTATTTTGACAATAATTTGAATTTATATTCTAAACATAATTATTTACTTACATTTCTTGCTCTGAATGCAATAACTGTCATTTTGAAGAAAGTTGATTAAACTTTATGATCTAATTCTGGATTTCTTATTTTGACATTATTTAGAATTTATTGTCTGGACATAATTATTTACTTTGATTACATTCTTGGTTCATATAATAACTGTCATGTTGATGAGAGCCGATTAAAATTTATGCCTAAAGATCTTTATGACTGGTAAATTAGTTTTAAGTATTGGTTTTTTGCTTGTTAGAGAAAATGTTTAGGGGATTTTAACTTTTAGATTTTAACTTTTATTTTTGAATGTAACAAAGATTTACTTTTATCCTTTCATATATATATATATATATATATATATATATATATATATATAAATACATCAACTATATGATAATACAGTTTTTATCAATAGTATTAAAATACAGTAGAGATTATTGTAACCTTAGATTTTTACCATGTCCTAGTAAAAACTAGTTTTTACAGGTAAAAAGCCAACCCTGAAATCAGCTCTTTATAAAATATTGAATAGCAAACTAATTGTAGAAATGCTATGAAAATTTGTATTTAAGCTAAATAGTGTGTAAATTTTGTATCCACTTTAAAATGTGGACTAATTGGAACCCATATAAACTTGACAGCTTGGTAAATAAATGTACAACTGATCTCCTTTCATAGCACACCGGTTGAAACACACTGCCTTAATTTAATATATACTCTTCAAGGAAGGATTAGGAAGTGGAAGAGGAGTGTAAACTTGCCATAAAAGCATGCACTTGGAAAAAAAATTAAGAGATTATTGCTAAATGTGAAAAATCATAATATTGATAACAAAGAGAGACGTATTTAAAAGTTACTAACAAAAATTTTTAAATATCAATTAATATATCAAATGTTATTACCAATCAACTTTCATTTTTCTTTTCCCTTTTACAACAAATGATATTCATAACAGTATGGGGTAGGTAGGGGTGGTGCATTCACCTACCCCCGTAACTGTAGCTGAATAATAACTGCATAAAACTCAAAATAGATTGTTAAATGCAAATTAAATCCTTTTTATAACCAAAACAGTTATTTAAAAATGAGCCAGGATAACCGATATGTACTATAATATGCAATCAAAAATAAGCTATTTTTACTAGTATCTCATTATATAATAAAAATATAAATGAGTAATACATACGAGTTGTTAATACGTATAGCACTGGTGGTGCAAGATGGCAGGAGTAACCCTTTTCCAGCTAATGATTCTTGTAGTTTAGTAGTATACTGATTTATAGTAGAAAGAGATAAACACATATCTAATAGAACATCCACACCACTCAAAAGTTGCAAAGCAAGTTTATTTTTTGAAAGTAGTAAAGTCTGAAATAAGGAAGGGAAAAAAAAACATTAAAACAGATAAAGTAAATAATTAAAAAATACATATTTCATTGAAAAGAAAATTGATTAAAAAAATAAAAACTTTTAAAATTCAGCAAAATACAAGAAACATTTCAAATAAATTAATTTTATGCAAATTATTTTATGCATTTAAAAAAAAAAAATGCCTATGAATCATATTTCTAACAGTAGTGATCCAGATTTATTAAATTTAAGAGTTTAATAGAGTTTCAAAAACAAAGCGTCTATAAAAAATTAAAAACTAGTGGTGCAATGGATGATGTCTGATGAACATATTTTATCTGGGCTATTAGATTTATATGCTGAATAACTAGCAACACACAGATATTATGTTTATCCAGCGAAACAACTGGCCTGAAAATGTACAGTGCTTTCTTTTTTATAATAAACTGGTTACTTACGTAAATGAATGCTGACAAATTAAATATTTTTTTCATGAAAAAGCAACTTTTTGAAGAATTTTAAAATATATTATCTATTACTCTGTTATTTTGAAGGTCTACAAATGAAAGAAACAGCCTTTTTACTTCTATTACTTAAAATCAATAAATCCAACACATAAAAAATTACTCCTAAATTATGCTCTGTGTAAGTAAATCCTATTCAAGTTTTCAAGGCTTTAAATAATTACACTTAGGAATCTGCACACAGAAATTTTTTCATGTGAGATTTAAGAATAAAAAACAAAAACATCCAGGAACAATGCCAAACATGATAAACCTACTGCTATAAACAGCTGTATCCCCCTCCAATTTTTGGTATCTAAGTGACAATCCTTCTCAGATTTGTTCTTAAACAAGCCACACAATATATATTCCAGAAATTCATATTTTTTTTATTATTATGTAAAACTAAAAGACATTTACAAAGAAAACAGCCTACAATTTTTCCATGATAATGAACTGCTAGAAAAATTTGAAGCTTTTTGTTCAAATGGCGAAGTATAGGGAAACAGCGAATCAGGGCATTGTTCCAAGATGTTTTTATTTTTCTTCATAAATCTCGCATGAAAAAAATTCCTGCATGCAGATTCAAGTGTAATTATTAAAAGTTTCTAAAACTTAAATTACAATTTTTCTTTAATTACAATTTAACTATGGTTATTGTATACACATGAGAAATAATTAGATCATAATTTCTAGCTTAAGAGGATTCCTAACCACTACAAACTTCCAAGCCTGAACAAAAATTTGACACTAGTTATACTATGGCTATTTGACTAATACTTTAACTATTAGATAAAGTGCTAATCTTATCAGCAAACAGAGAGACAAATTGAAAATACATACTGGGCAATTCAGAACAGAAGTTATGGTGATTATCTCAAAAGCTGCTAATGCTAGAAAAATACTTCCAATTACAAAATGTATTCAAATAAAGTATCGCTTTAAAATATGACATTTGTATTACAAAGGGGGATACTATAATTTATGGAAGAAACACCAAGGTGTTTACGAGTTTTAAGATAAAAAACTATTAAGTATGGCATTTACTATTTTTTTTTTTTTTGTGCTCAGGAGAGTTATAAATACTAACTGATCTCTTCAGTAAAATTTTTACAATAATTTCAAAATAGGATTAAAGTTTAGATGTTATTTTCCACATAATTTTATAGTGTTTGGTGCTGTGTTGAAGTTTTTATTGGTTTATTAAGCACATACTTACTTGTGTGGTGCTTATGACGTGTGCAACATTTCTTCCGTAAATTATGGTATTAAAATTTGAAATTTATTTTTTTAATGCAACTCCCTTTTAATATAACTTATATTTAGGAAAGTGTTACCATGTTTCTAAGATGCACTTTTAAAAAAATTACATTACTTTATGACAAAAATCTACAGAGTTATGAGTGCCATTATAAGGATCATATATAGATTTATTTTAAGGAATTGTGAATAATTTTTAAGATCAGCAATAATCTGTACAAATTCTTTGCAGTCATGTAAAGAGAAAGTATAATTAAATTTCTTGAAATTAAAATAGAGTCATTATAGAGCACAAATAATGAAAATTTTTTGATAAACGGATCTTTCGTATTTTTCCGAATAGTAGAAATGAATTTTATTTTGGCCATCGATCTTAAACAAACATTGTTGAAAATTATACTAATCCTAGAGGAAAATAGAATATAAATACTAGTGGTGTACTGAGTAGTACTTTGGGTGTAAAAAAAGAAACTTCTAAAAAAATCCTTAAAACTCAGATATTAGTTATGTGTTAAATGATAACATATTTCAATGTATTTTTGTACACTGAATCGAATGGTACCGAGTAAATCCTTTTAAGGTTAATAGTTCATGAGATATTGCACGTTTTCTAATTTGGCGATATCTTTGGCACCAAAAACCTCAAAAATTCTAACATTACAAATGTGGGGGTCAGGGCAAGAAAGGGCCAAGCCACATTTTTGGTAAAATAAATCTAACACTCTAATCTGTTGCTTAATATTGTAAATTATAATATCCAACATATAATTTGTTTCTAATGTCACTTTGTGGCAGCATATGTGACAGGTTTCATTTTTGCCCCTAATGAAGATAGCTAATTTACAAAAAAGTAATAGTAATATCATTAAAGTAATGCCATATTGCTACTCAGAATATCTCAAATGTTACTAAGACATTGGCAAAAAAAACTTTAGGTTATATATCTTGATTTGAGTATTTGATCAAATTTTCAAATTGAAATATCTCAGAAGTTAAAAAATGTGGCTTGGCACTCTCTTGCCCCGACCCCCTTAAATGATCATTTCTAAAAATACATCCATTACAAATGCAAAATATAACATCACTATTAGGCCTGGGCCTTAAATCGATTTAAGCCTTAAATCGATTTACGACTAATATCGGAAATCCGATTTATCTATTGGCTTAAATCGATTTAAGTTAAATCGCAATTTCAGCTAAATTGCGATTTAGCTAAATTGCGATTTAATGCTAACATCAGAAATCTGATTTAACTAAATCAATTTAAAACTAACCTTGGCAATCAGATTTAACTAAATCGATTTGAGATAAAAAAAATAGATTTAAAGCTTACATTGGGAATTGTAGTATCTATTGGCTTTAAATCGATTTAAAACAAAATACAGATTTAGTGCTAACATCGGAAAAACGATTTATCTACATTGATGTATCTACTAGGCCTGGGCCTTAAATTGATTTAAGTCATAAATCTATTTAAAACTAACATAGGAAATCGAATTTATCTATTGGCTTAAATCAATTTAAGCTAACATCTGAAATCCGATTTAACTAAGTTAAATCGTGATTTAGGTAAATCACGATTTAACTAAATCGATTTAAAGCTAACATCGGAAATCTGATTTAACTAAATCAATTTAAAACTAACCTTGGCAATCCAATTTAACTAAATCGATTTAAGACAAAAAAATAGATTTAAAGCTTACATCGGTAATCGTATTATCTATTGGCTTTAAATCGATTTAAAACAAAATGCCGATTTAGTGCTAACATAGAAAAAACTATTTATCTACATTGATGTATCTACTAAGCCTGGGCCTTAAATTGATTTAAGTCATAAATCTATTTAAAACTAACATAGGAAATCCAATTTATCTATTGGCTTAAATCAATTTAAGCTAACATCGGAAATCCGATTTAACTAAGTTAAATCGTGATTTAAGCTAAATCGCGATTTAACTAAATCGATTTAAAGCTAACATTGGAAATCTGATTTAACTAAATCAATTTAAAACTAACCTCGGCAATCCGATTTAACTAAATCGATTTAAGACAGACTTTAAAGCAGAGTCATGCATCGAGTTGGGCATCTGATTTCAACACTGGCCACATGGTTTTTTTGGGGTTTTTTTAGCGCGATTTTGATCTTTTTTTTCAATTGAGAATATTTTCCTGAAATTGTTTTAGTACTTATGGTTATGGTTGAAAAAAATAAAATTTTACATTTTAAATCCAAGTTCATCGAATTTCAATTAATATTTTTATACATTCTTTTAAATGAAAAATGAATTTTTATATGTTTAGGTACTATTTGAACATTTTAGTTTTAATTAATTATTATCTTGTAATTAATTAAAAATACCTTAAAAAAGAGTATTGTATTGAATCTGGTAACCCTATTTTTACAGCAGATTGAAAGTGGGGATGGGGGTTCATTTATGATATTTTCTGCTTTTTTGTTGTTTGCTGATTTTGCTCATTACAAATAGCTATATTTTATTACTAATCTTACAGGTTGCCAACGGTAGCAAAAACAATCAGCAATTTCAGAAATTGGGTGCTTCGAGGCTCACACTTTCAATCCTCCTCCATCCACTATATAGATGTCAGCATTTATGTTAAACAAATTTTATTATAATAGGAAACTTTAAATGAATTAAAACGGCACCATATTTCTAATATATTTTTCTTTCTTTTCTAATAACTTATTTGCTCATCATGTTAAATGAATGGTTAAATGCATCGTTAAATTAATTGAATCTGGTTCTGCTTTACCTCAATAAATTTTTAATACTGTCAGTTAAAAAAGGTTTGTTTCCTTTTCTTTTGTATTATTTCTTAAAGAATGAATTCATTAAATTTATTAAAATAGTTCACTAATTTTTTTAATTCAAAAAGCCAAAGGTTTGGGTTTTCTAATTTTTTTTCATGTATAAAAAATATACCTATTTTCAAAGTTATTTGAAAAATTAAAAACTCTATATAAGGTATTACACTTAAATATTTAATGATTTAATAATGAATCCTTTTTCCCATCAGCAATATTACATTTATATTATCTAATGGAGAAAAAATATTTAAAAATTGAAACTTTGAAATAAATAAAAATGCACTAATGAATGATAGTTTGTTTACACATAGTATTTATTGTACAACAAATAAATATGCAAAGATTATTTCAATGAATTTTTTATTTGAGGTGAAATAATTCTTTTACTTCAAATTAAAATTATATATTCTTCTTTAAAAAAATGATTTATTGATAAAGACATTGTTATGAAAAATGTTCATAAACATATCTATATAAGAACTTGTGTCTATGGGAAGGAGGGGTTCCAATTTTCTTTTTGTCTACATGTAAATATCTTTTTTCAAAATAACAACTAAGTGTACTATATAATACAGAAAGTGTGTGTGTGTGTGTGGGGGGGGGGGGGGGGGGGGGGGGTACATAAAGACCTTATTTTGTCACTATAAGTCAAAAAATGGCTTCCATATCTTAAAGGTAAAATCGGTCTTAAATCGCGATTTAGCACTAAATCGCGATTTAAGATGGATGATAAATCGATTTAAGAAATCTCTACATTGCCCAGTCCTAATCACTATAATATAATGTGACAAAGTTAGAATTATGGAGGAAAGTTCTATAATCAGATGAACACGATAAGAAAGAGTAGCCCTTTTAACACTTTCCAACCTAGTTGAAAACTGTTTATGACTTCGGTTTGTCTGCCATCTGTCTGTGCTCAAACTCGTGTAAATATACTTGGATTTCTGGATGTGTTGGAAAGTGTTTCATAATCTATGCTGGACACATGATTTTTCATTCTTGTTTAAAGATTCTGCTGAATGATTTTGATGGAACTTGAACTGGTAGGAAAATAATTTTTCAGGGAATGTTTTGGTATGTAACATATCATTATGTAATGCTTAGTTACAGGTAATGCTTAGTTATAGGTAAAAGTTCTATAATCAGATGAACTCTGTTATGAAAGATTAGCCTTTTTAAAAAGATTTTGCTGAATGAAATTTGATGGGGCTTGTACTATTAGATAATTTTTCGGGGAAGGTTTTAATGTATAACATATCATTCTACATTGCTCAGTTATAGAATTATGGAGGAAAGTTCTAGAATCAGATGAACCCAATTATGAAACATCAGTCTTTTTAAAAGATTCTGTCGAATGGATTTAGATGGAATTGCAATGTTAATCAGATAATTTTTGAAGAAAGGTTTTAGTATACATTAATTAGTTCTAGAAATATGAGGGAAAGTTCTATAATCAGGTGAACCCAATTATGAAAGATTATTCTTTTTAAAAAGTTTTATTGGGCAGATTTGTATGAAACTTGCATTGTTAATTTTCCAAGGATGGTTTTAGTGTATTGCATATTGTTTTATCATTCTTTACCAAAACCCTACTGTAAATGATCAACTTAAAGAGTTGGTCCTCAAACAGCCCAAATTTTGTCTGACACATTAGAAAATATAATAGTGCAATGGCATTCGAATCGTTTTTAGCAATGTGGAAGGATTTCAGATAAATGTTCACATTACTTTAAAACACAAGATCAAATTCAGTGATATATATCATTTGATTCAAAGTTTATTTGGAGAAACCAACAAGCGTAGCGGGCAAAGCCTGCTAGTTGAGTATAAGAAAGAACCATTGATGCACACATGAAGTGAGCTTAAGGGTAACACGTCTGTGTGTGTGTATATATACAAGGTGGCATAATTAAACTGACGGTACTCAGAGTGTTCGGTAGCGCGATCTAATTGCGAGAATGGCAGCAAATTTTGTAGGAAGATTAAACAAGACGAGGGACGAAGGTATCCGAGAAAAAAAATTTTAGTTCCAAAAGTCACTGCCAGGGGAATATATGGCGCTGTGTATTCGAAAAAGAGAGTTTCAAAAAATGAAGAATCAATACTGAAATAAAATTACTGTTTATTTAACGAATTTAGCAATTTAATCCAAGCTCAAAACGATAACAGTTTATAAAAAGCTAAAAATTTACATAAACACTGCTAAAGTTTCTTTAGCTGCAATTTCACTTACAGAGCCCCAAAGAAAGCAACAGCAGAAGAAGTTCTTTATTCAAATTTCACGTTACATCTTTTGGCCCAGTGCCAGCTTGTTCGGATTTAAAAGGTAATGTGCTACTGTTAGAAGCAATTTCATTGAAAGTCATCTTTCATAGTGTCTGCTTCTTTAGTCGAGCGAGCTCTACTAGTCAAATTCTCTTACCTCAACCAGTGCAATGCACCAGCCGCTCTTTGTGCTTTTAGAAACCACAAAAAAAAATGCATAAAGGTAATGGTCCTTTGCAGTGTTCAAAATTAGCAGTCGTTAGTCGTCAAATGAGACTACATTATAGCATTTGACGACAACAAAATTATTCCTGGGCATCAAATTTGACACCTAGCTTTTTTTAACATTTATTTTTTGCTTAACTTAGTCAATCACCCTCTTTTGAAAATCTGGTCTCGAACCAAACATAAACTATAATGTGAGACAGTTTAACAACGATTTTTAGCAAAGTGTACAAATCCAAATGAATATATTAATTTATACAAACTTCTAAACTTTATATTGAACTTGCCATTTAGCACTGCTGAATGTGAAAAGGGATTTAGTCAGTTTAATTTACTAAAAAATAATACACGTAACCGTTTATCCACTGATACTGTTAATGATTTATTGGTGGTAGAACTGTATAGACCCAATTTAGCAGATTTTTATCCAGGTAAAGCTATAAATCCCTGAGAAATAACATAGCTGAAGGACAGTTAGGCGTCCTGATTTTAGTATCTATCTTTAATTAATTACTTAAAATTAGTGGGTACTGTTTGAGTTTCACCTTTGCAATCTATATGCAGTCAAGCATTGTTAGCATTAAATCGCTTAATATGAATTTTTGCTGAACATGAATTAATAATGCAGTCCCAACAGATAAGATGTACTATATTATTTTTACGGTTAACACACACAAAATGTGGTCCTTTAGATTTCATTTTAACAATATTTCTCTAATTATATTATATGTATAGTTTTTAAGTCTAATTATCAACACTGGATAAAATTTTGTTAGGTTTAATTTTTTTTTTTTTTTTAACATTGTTAAGTGCATTTTTCTATTAATTTCTAAATGTAGTAGTAATTAAAAATGTGTTATCAGTTTTACAGTTGCTTCAATTATTATAATATTGCAGATTCAATAATTTAAATAAAAACAAAATATTCATGCTTTTCTATAAAGTAGCATATAATGATATAGTTATGTGAATTTTAGAAATTGCAACTAGAAATTTTCATTTGACGCCTAAGATATTTACAGTAGGTGTCATTTGACGTCTACCTTTCATTTCCCAATTTCTATCACTGGTCCTTTGTCAGTTAATGGTTTAAAAGCAATGGTTGAGAAGTTTGAGAAAACAGGTTCTCTAAATGTTCAGTCAGGCAGAGGACGAAAATCCGTATCACAGGATACAATCAAAGAAGTGGCAACGGCGATTGTTGACAGAGCACCAGACAATATTGCTACCAACCACTTCCAGCGCTCGTGGGATAGCTCGGAATCTGGATATGCCTTATTATACAGTATGGAAAATCCTACGAAAGATTATCTACTTCTATCCGTACAAGATCAGCCGTGTACAAGAGTTACGTCATACCGACTATGATAAGCGATTGACTTTTGCTCTCACTTTTCTTGCCAGAAGTTGGATGATGCTTGGCCCTGGAAAATCTCATGGGAAGACGAGGCCCACTTTTACCTGAATGGAACTGTAAATATCCAGAACTGCTGAATTTGGGATAACAAGTCACCAAGAGCATTCAAGGAAATTCCTTTGCATTCACCAAAGATAACTGTTTGGTGTGGTTTCGCAGCAGATATGATCATAGGTCCATTCTTCTATGAGAACATTACTCCGACAGGATCTGTAACTTGTTCTGTTACCAGAGACTAATATCACCAAATGCTAAACAAGTTTGTTATTCCGGCACTTCAGCAAAGACAGTGCCTGGAGAAAATCATTTTCATGCAAGATGGAGTCCCTCCACATATTGCTTTGCGGGTACAGCAGCTGCTGCGACAGAAATTCACAACAAAAAGAGTAATTAGCCGCTGTTTTCCAACTGCATGGCCACTTCGGTCCCCTGATCTTACACCCTGCGACTTTTGGCTATGGGGTTACCTAAAGTCCAAGGTCTATCACGGAGGTGTCCAGGACCTGGCTACATTGAAGGATAACATATCGCGAACTGTACGGGAGATTCCTGCAGACATGTTATTATCTGCTGTTGTAAATGCTGTGCACAGAATGCAATATGTGGTCCACAAAAACGGCAGCCACATCGAACCTGAGTTTGATGTGCTAAATAAACGGTAATTTTATTTCAGTATTGATTCTTCTTTTTGAAACTCTCTTTTTCGAATACACAGCGCCACATATTCCCCTGGCGGTGACTTTTGGAACAAATTTTTTTTTTGCAGAATCATTCGTCCCCCTTCTTGTTTAATCTTCCAACAAAATTTGGAGCCATTCTCCCAATTAGATCATGCTACAGAACACTCTGAGTACCGTCAGGGTCATTCCATGTCAATTCAACCACACCAGTACACCCATGGTCACCGATTTTGATGAAACTTGGTATATTCAATAAACATATGGTATCAAATAACCCCCTAATTTTTTTTATCTCTGGCTTCAATAATTTTTTATTTACAGCCATTCAAAATTTCTTCAAATTCACCTTTTTGCATATGCCGAGAAGCGTTATACAAACTACACTTGGTTGTAAAAAAAATTCTATTTGGTTCCCAAACCTTCCAATTGTTTTCAAAATTTATTTGCTTACCAACAAAAATATGATAAACACAGAAAAAAATACTAGAGGGCTGTAAATATTTATTTTGGACTCCTAAAAAATAATAAATTATTATTAATTTTTATTTTTGTTCGAAAAAACATGATTTTTTAAAAATGCAATATCAGGGAGAGGGACAGGTATAATCTTGACGCATTTATTTTAAAAATGAGCCTAAATATATGTTCTAACTTATTCTGGAATAAAATTTGTGGTTTTTTAATTCCTTCTGAAGAAAAAAAAAGAAAATCACAAAATGCCATCAATAAAATGGCAACATCATGAAAATTTCAATACCACATTTCTGTTAATTTTTAAGAATTTATATAATGTAACTAAGCTAAAAACATTACTTAAATATGTTATTTAAAATTTTATTAATTTTTTTTTATATAATTTTTTGATGAAAGAGGAATTAAAACTTGCATTCACAAAACAATAATTAAACATGCTTTGCATGATTTTTTTTCGTCATTTGGCTTTGCAAATGACAAAATGAAATTCTCAAGGAAAATATAGATATAATATTTAGGTGTGATCTAATTAATTATCAAATGGGATTATATGGGTCTTTAGAACACATATTAGTGTTTATGCTAATTGTTAGTGTTATTTTCTCGGTAGTCAGTAATTTTGCACTTTCTAAAGCAATATAAATAATAAATTCATCTTTCGGAACAAAAGATAGGTAAGATATTTGCTTACCTCTATTTTCCAGCAATCGTCCTCACTGTACCGCTAGGCCATGATCACCAGAATTTGTATTAATCCAGTATGATTAGCACACACTCACTATATAAATCCTTGGTATGTAGGATATCCATGAGACTGATTAAGTAATGTTAAAATATTATTAATTAATAAAACATATTCATAATACTGTTAAATTATTTAATTTACATAGCTTACATTTAATAGTTACATAAAATTTAGTTTTAAACATTATTTCAATTTAAGTTTAAGGGAAAACGACATAATGTCCGTTTCCATCGCGAATTAAAAAGAATCTCTTAAAGTTCTATAAAGCAGAGATGCAACAGTCTTAGTCCTTATATAGTGACATCATTTTTAAGTTCTTTCATTGGATGGTAATGACGTAAAGTCAATTTACGTCACTAATACGTATTTTAGTCTTTCACTTCCTTGTTCAGAGCACGTGCTGTAAAAACCTCTTCATCTTGCATCAGGCACTTTCATTTCCTGTTTGAAATTCTAGATAATTACTTTTTATCGAGATGAGTTATTAAATGATGTAAATAAACTGTCATAGAAATTAATTCCGGATATTAATCTTTTGATATATTACCAACAATCTCCTCCTTAATCTCTGGAATTTGATTTTTTAAGTTTAAGTTATTTTTGTGAATTTCAAAGATAGGTTTGGGAGTGGGCTTGGTTAGGATGTCCGCTATCATGTTCTTTGATTCACAGTAATTTAGATTAATTGTACCATTGTCCTTTAGGTGTTTAATGGAATGATACCTTATATCAATGTGTTTCGTGCGACGGGTGTATTTTTCTGATTCGATCATTTTTATGCAGGACTGGTTGTCCTCATGCATAGTTATGGGTAATGTCTGTTCTAAGTTAAATTCTTGTAAGAGTCTAATTAACCATAAAATTTCTTGTGATGCATTTGCTGCTGAAATATTCTCGGCTTCAGCACTTGACATGGCTATGCATGATTGCTTTTTGCTGATCCATAAAATTGGGTTTTTCCCTAATAAAAATAGGTTTCCGCTGGAGCACTTTCTAGTTTGTACGTCTCCCGCCCAGTCTGAGTCACAGTACACTTCAAGTATTGGTTGCTTTGTTGTATTTATTTCTAATTTAAAGTTTTTAGTGTGATTTAAATAGGAAATCACTCTTTTAGTTGCTTTCCAATCCTTCTGTGAAGGGTTTTCGTTTTTTCTACTTAGGATGTTAATCGCAGCTGAAATATCTGGTCTTGTGACAGTTGAGATATATAAAAGTGCGCCAATTGCCTTTCTATAATCGATGTTGTTTGGCAATGGTATTTCTTCGTTATCAAAATTTAAATAGCCTGTTTCCATGGGCGTTTTGTATGGTTTCGCATCTTCTAATTTAAATTTTCTAACTAATTCTTCAATTTTACTTTTTTGATTCAGTTTATATCCTTCGTTTGTTTTTTCAATTTTAATCCCTAGGTAGTAGTTTAATTGACCTAAATCCTTTAGTTCATATTCAATCTTAAGTTTTTGTATAATTTCTTTAATTTCATTTTCTTTTTCTGATATTAATAAATCGTCTACATAGACGATAATATATGCTTTACTGTTTTTAGTATTACGTATGAATAAACACGTGTCTGATGTTGATGGTTTGAAATTTAACTTTTCTAATGATTCTGAAATTTTTATGTGCCAGGCTCTAGCTGCCTGTTTTAAGCCGTATATAGCCTTATTTAATTTGCACACTTTGTTTTCATGATTAGGTTTGACATAGCCTTCCGGCTGAGTGATGTATATATCCTCATCTAAATTTCCATACAAAAATGCTGTTTTTACATCGACATGATTTACTTGTAGTTTATGATAAGCGGCGGCTGCCAAAAAAGTTCTAATTGTAGTATGTGAAACCACTGGAGCAAAGGTTTCATAGTAATCAATACCAAAATTTTGCGAATAGCCTTTCGCCACTAAACGCGCTTTATATTTTTGTATTTTTCCTTTATCGTCTAATTTTGTTTTGAAGAGCCATTTCGAACCTATTATTTTTGTATTTGGCGGGGGGTCAACTAATGTCCAAGTTTTATTTTGGTTGTGAGATTCTATCTCCTCCTGTGTCGCTTTGATCCAGTTTTCTTTTTCTACTGGGTTTTCCATGTTTATTATTTCCTGCCAATTTTTCGGTTCGTTAATATTTTCATCTTTAACCAAATAAATTAGTCTATCTGGGGGAACCCCTTTATTTACTCTATCTGATCTTCTTGGTTCGGTTTGGTTTAGTTCAGATTCATTCTGATTATCATTTTCATTTGAAATTTCGATTTTTATCAGATTTGGGTTTTTCGATTTTTATCAGATTTGGGTTTTTCGATTTTTCGTTTTCGGCATTAGTGTTTTCATCTAAATTTAGTTCTAGCCGTTTTTCTTTATTTGAATTTATCGGATAGTTTTCTAAGAACTTCACCGTTCTGGCTATAGTGATATCTTTGCCTCTCGTATAGATACGATATCCTTTGGAATAATTATCGTATCCCACGAAGATCCCTTCTACTGCTTTATTATCTAATTTCTGTCTTTTTTGCTTGTTAATATATGCATAAGCTTTGCAGCCAAAGACTCTTAAATATTTTAGATTTGGTCTTCTGTTTGTCCATAATTCATATGGAGTTTTTTCGTTGGCTTTAGTCGGCAGTCGATTTTGTAGGTGATTTGCGGTGCATATCGCCTCTCCCCAGAAATGTAATGGTAAATTAGAGTCACTTAACAATGTTCTTGTCATTTCAATTAATGATCTATTCTTTCGTTCAGCAATACCATTCTGGCTGGGAGAATATGGTACTGTTAGCTGTCGCTTAATTCCATTTTCTTTTAGAAAATTATCTATATTAGAATTTTTAAATTCTTTGCCATTATCAGTTCTGAGTTCTGTAGGCTTTTTGCCAAACTTATTATTGACCAGTGCAACATATTCCTTTAATTTTTCAAATACCTCACTTTTATTTTGTAGTAGATAAATTATAGTAAATCTAGAGTAATCGTCTATGAAGGTTAAAAAGTAATTTTTCCCACCTATGGTTGGAGTTTGAATAGGACCACACACGTCTGAATGTACTAATTGCAGAATTTTATTTGCTCTCAATTCCGTTTTCTTTGGGTAAGGTGCGTCAGTTAATTTTGCTTTAATGCAAGGCTCACATTCGGTGCTATGGGAACAATTATTTATGTTTATTCCGCATGCTAATTCCTTCGTCATTAATTCCTTAATCGACGCGACATTTTTATGTCCTAATCTTGTATGTCACAGTTCTATGCAATTTTTATTTTTGCAATTAGTTATCATGTTTACGAAATTTCATCTGTGTTTATGTTTGTTTGCTGAATTTCATACAGATTATTTTTTCTTATCCCTTCTAAGCGTATTGATCCTTCATATTCTAGAAAACATTGATTATTTTCAAATGTAATTTTGCATCCGTTTTTCGTAGCTTTAGCTACCGAAAATAAATTTGTTTCAATTTCCGGTACTAGTAGAACATCTTTTAATGTTATTTCATGTGTTCTACCGTCGGATGTTATTGTGGTAATATTTACATTACCTGAACCATAGGATTTTAATTTATTGCCGTTGGCAATTACGACGTTGGTATGTTCTTTATTTGTAAATTCATAAAATAAATTTTCATTATTTGAAATATGGGAGGATGAGCCAGAATCGATAATCCATGCGTTATTTTTCGATTTGTTAGTTAAAAATGCGCAATTTTTCTTTTCTTCGGTTCCGAAATAAGCTGTGCTTTTTTCTTTCGGTTTATTTGAGTCCGCGCTTCTTAAATTATTTTCGTCTTTTTGAAAGACTAGCGAAGAAGAGAAATGTTTTTTGTTGTTTTGTTTAAAATTATTTGTTTTATGTTTGTTATGCCAGCAATTAACTGTGTTGTGATTTTTTAGTCTACAAATCGTGCAGTATTTTTCTTCTTTTTTAAAACCTGTGGTTTTAAATTTTCTTTCAGCTCTAAAGGCTTTGTTCGAATTATCACTGTTATTAGAATGCTCGTTTCTTTTATTAAATTCGTCTGTTAATTTACTCTTTATAAATTCTGGAGTTAATTCGTCTTCCTGTCTGGCTTCTAATGCGGTTATGAGGGTGTCGTATGAAGGAGGTAAAGAGCAGAGCAATAATGCTGAAATATGATTTGCTTTAATTTCTTCGCCTATGGCTGATAACTTATCAATAATTTCTAATATCTTTGTTATATGAGTTATCATGTTGCCTCCTTCTGATAATTTCGTTCCGTAAAGTCTCCTGAGGAGAAAGAGTTTGCTAGACAGATTTGATCTCTCATGGATGTTTTTAAGCGTGTTCCATGTGTCCCGTGCATTCTGTAAATGCTTAATATGGATGATTTGATTATCCTCAATACTTAAATTAATCAAGGCTCTTGCCTTTCTATCTTTCTTCGACCATTCCGGGGTTATTGGAGTAGGTGGGTCGTCTGTGACAACTTCAAAGAGCTCTTCTCTTATCAAGAGCATCTCCACCTTGAATTTCCAGTTTGCATAGTTACTGGAATTTAATTTTTCAATTATACTTCCTTCTTTGAAGGTTGCCATTTTTCTAATTTAGAATATATCTAAAATTAATTAATTTCTTTTAAGTATTCGAGGATTCTAGGACACTATTTTTATTTTTATTTTTATTTTTTTTATATACTTTAGAATTTTTCACGTCTCAGAATCTTTGTTAGTGTTATTTTCTCGGTAGTCAGTAATTTTGCGCTTTCTAAAGCAATATAAATAATAAATTCATCTTTCGGAACAAAAGATAGGTAAGATATTTGCTTACCTCTATTTTCCAGCAATCGTCCTCACTGTACCGCTAGGCCATGATCACCAGAATTTGTATTAATCCAGTATGATTAGCACACACTCACTATATAAATCCTTGGTATGTAGGATATCCATGAGACTGATTAAGTAATGTTAAAATATTATTAATTAATAAAACATATTCATAATACTGTTAAATTATTTAATTTACATAGCTTACATTTAATAGTTACATAAAATTTAGTTTTAAACATTATTTCAATTTAAGTTTAAGGGAAAACGACATAATGTCCGTTTCCATCGCGAATTAAAAAGAATCTCTTAAACTTCTATAAAGCAGAGATGCAACAGTCTTAATCCTTATATAGTGACATCATTTTTAAGTTCTTTCATTGGATGGTAATGACGTAAAGTCAATTTACGTCACTAATACGTATTTTAGTCTTTCACTTCCTTGTTCAGAGCACGTGCTGTAAAAACCTCTTCATCTTGCATCAGGCACTTTCATTTCCTGTTTGAAATTCTAGATAATTACTTTTTATCGAGATGAGTTATTAAATGATGTAAATAAACTGTCATAGAAATTAATTCCGGATATTAATCTTTTGATATATTACCAACACTAATTAATTACAAAATTAGGGTTTTTAACTAAGAATAATTCCTATCAAATTAAAAACTAAATTAAATATATTTAAAAAATTAAGTGTTTTTGAGAAAATTAATTTGTTTAACTATACAGTTAAACAGGGGTGATTGTGACACAAGGTAAAAAACCCTGAAAATTATTGACACACAGGTGAAAAATCCTGAAAATTACCCATGCAAAATACTGATATCCATTTACACCAAACTTATTATATAACTGTATGAAACTCAAATAACATAAGAATACCGTAATTACTGCTAGTTTTTGTAATGTAAGTTGTAAGAAAACATAATTTGATAAACTTACCTTATTTGCACTGAAAATTGAATGACTTCATTAAATGATGAGTAAACATTGTCTTGCTAAATATGATATGGAAAGTTGTCTTTTTATTTTTTATCATTGAAGAAATTTATTCCAAATATTCATAAAACAAACAACAGGGTGTCTATTCCAGATCAGCAATAAATTTTCCTGACTTTTCCAAGTTTTCCATACCAATAAAAAAAAAAAAAAAAAAATCCAGTTATCGAGATTTTGTGATGCTACACACAAAAGAATCTTAAAAGTTGTGAATTTGAGAGTGTAACTTTTACAACTGATTCTGAGGCACAAATTACTGATTTGTTACATTTTTTTTTTGCAAAATTTACAAATTGATGAACATTTTACAGCCTAAACATTTTGAAGATACACACTTTTAGAAAACGAAATTTGCCGTTTTTTCGAAATACTTCGGCGAAATTTGCCGTTTTTTCGAGATCATTCGACGAAATTTACCGTTTTTTGACGATTCTTCGACGAAATTTTCTGTTTTTTCGAGATCTGTCGGCAGAATTCTCCGTTTTTTGCGATCCGACAACGAGATTTGCCGTTTCTTCGACGAAATTGACCGTTTTTTCCACGATCCTTAGACGAAGTTGGTGTTTTCTCCGTAACCCTTCGGCAAAATTCGCATTTTCCCGCGATCCTTCAACAAAACGCATGTCTTTTTGACGGCCTTATGACGAAATTCACATGTTTTCACGGCTTTTTGACTAAATTTGCGTTTTTTCCGCGATCTGTCAACGAAATTAGACATTTTTCGAGGTTTTTCGACGAAATTCGCCGTTTTTTATAACGATCCTTCGACGAAGTTTGCCGTTTTTTCGCGTAATTTACCAGCTATAGCGCGTCCGTGGCATCGCTGTATGTTTTTAGTCTGCAGGTGCCCTAAAAAGTCTACGACGTCCGTCGCAGCGTCACGTACATTCTGCCACAGGGACCGTAAAATTATCCCATAAATATAAGAATCTTAATTGTATGTTAAGAAAAATCTGAATTTTTTTAGATATTGAGTCAGGCGTGGTTTAATGGATTTTAAACGGGCCGGGCCTGTTTTCACTGAATTTTGTACGGGCCGGGAAAAGGTAGCTTTCGTTCGGCCCGGCCCCGGAAATTCCGGCCCGTGCAGACCCTAATCTACAGTCTACTTATTTTTTTCTTCTTTTCAAATTATACTCTACCGAGAGCCATTTCGCCATAGAAAAGCGCAAATTTCGAGGGGAAGGGTATTGAATGAAGGTTTATGAAAAATATGCACTCATTGACATCTGGTGCAGCCCATAACAGAATTTGGGGAGGATCAGCATTGTTAAACGAAAGGGAGATGGGGGGAGATGAAGATTCATACTCAGGTATCTTTTAAAAGCCTGGTTTTTGTCTCCTGGTTTAGGGGTAGGACAAAGAATATCTTTCGGTATCGGTATTCTCGTTTATATTCTTTGGTTAAAACAATACAAGGGATTAGGAAAACGCATGACAGAGGGTTTGCTAGTTTCACTCCGATCAGGCTCTTGGTAAGGGTTGCCGTAACTGAAACGTTTATCGCTAATTTGGCGAATGTTTTTAATTTCGCGGTTTTTCGGCGATTTTCCGACGAAATTCGCCGTTTCTTTTAACGATCCTTCGACGAAGTTTGCCGTTTTTTCGCGGAATTTACCCGCTATAGCGCGTCCGCGGCATCGCTGTATGTTTTTAGTCTGCAGGTGCCCTAAAAAGTCTGCGACGTCCGTCGCAGCGTCGCGTACATTGTTTTTGCAACATATTTTCAATTTCGATTCGTTTTTTCCACTAAACAGGATGATTTTATGACCCCGGAAGAGCCGAAAGAAAAACCCGGAAGGGTCGACGGAAAAACCCGGAAATCCGGGGTACCCCCGGAGCACAATCACCCCTGGTTAAAGTCATTACTGTTTAAAATGGATTAATTTAGTATATTCTGATATAAAAAATAAATCCTCAATATGTTTGTAAAAGTAAACTGGCGCAGTTTACCTTCCCTTTATGCTTAGTTGCTTCCTGTTTATATTACAAGGCAGATGTTAGGGTTAACCAGAAAGCTGATGCAATCATTCAAAGTATTGTGCAGCATCAATTTTTGAATTTTTGAATTTTTAATTTTTTCTTTCTTTTTGTTTACTGTGTTTTTATTGGCGGTTTATGAAAATACTCACAATAAGCTTTAAATAAGAGCATATCATTCTGTCCTTTCTCAAATTCTGCTTTGCAATCAGAGAGCATTTGAGAAATGTTTTTATCTTTTGTTCAGTTAGTGTTAGTTTCCTGAATTAGATATATGCTTTAAAAATCTTCAGTGGATTAACTATATTTTATTTTTTTTATATATTACTGTGACTTTTTATGAAATGGAGAGTACTACATATGATGTGGGGAAAAAAACTTCAACAGAATGTCACAAGACTAACTACATTAAAAAGAAAGTTATTGTAAATGAATCAAATGATCTCTCTGAAGAAGACAAAATACTTTTAAAGTTAAGAACAGAAACTACTGAAGAATTGCATACCATTTGTTTTCATCATAGAATTGTATATTTGAAAAAGTTTGAATCCCTTCAGAAAAAATGTTATGATCCCTTCAAAAGGCACAAAAAGTATGTGAAAAATACATTGTGTGCTGTAAATTTTCAGCAACATAATGATCTTTTACTCAAGGGACTTAAAGTTAAGCCAGGATAAAATTTATGCTGTCAATGTAGGACAATGCTCTTGTTCAAAAGTGCATTTCAGAATGAAGAATGTCTGTACAACAACACAGATACAAATTCTGACAGCCCACATAAAGTTGAAGACATGGATTACAGTCCCATTGCAAGCAGCAGCAAAGATGACATACAAAAACTAAATTCATCTTTTTTTTTTTTTTTTTTTTTTTTTTTTTAAAAAAAGGCTAAAAGCAAAAAATTGCAGAAATTCTTGATCAAAATTCCAGAAGTAGATTCAATGGCAGAGCACCTTGTTGTACAGAAGGCGAAGACATGGATAAATTAGCAGATATCATAAAAGACAAACTAACATTTGAAAAATGTAATAAAAAACAAATTCAGTTATGAAGGATTCAAACATCACTATCATGGAGACCCAAAAAAAAAAAAAAAAAAAAAAAAAAAAAAAAAAAAATACATTTAATGTATTAGACTATGCATTCGTAAAGCTCAGAAACTTGTCAAAGAGAAAGGAATATATTAGCTAAACCAGAACCCAAAAGAGAAAAACAATTGAGACCCGATGTCCTTGACATGGTTAAAAACTTTTATGAAAATCATATTTCAAGGATTATGACAGGAATGAAAGATGTTGTGAGCTTAGGGGGAGGGAGGGGGGGGGGAGTACGCATTAGTAAAAGATTACTTTTTTTTTTTTTTTGCGTGAATTGTATATTAATTTTAAGCAAGAGTTTCCAAACATTAGGGTGGGTTTCTCAAAATTTTGTAGCCTGTGCCCAAAATGGTGTATTCTTGCTTGTGTATGTAAGCCTGTGTTTATATTCAGATTTAATTGAAAGTAAAATGCTTAACTTCCTCATTGTTGAATTATTCTATAATAACATTTAAACTGTATTGATTGCAAGGAAGAATAATATTAATCATTAGCAAAGTCTTTCTAACACACACAATACATGACAATTAAGAAAAATACAACTACCGAGAACATCTCATTTTAAGTTCTATAAATAAATAAAAAATATATTTATAAAATAAATTACTAAGAAAAATGAATATTTAATTTAAAAGTATGTTTAATTATTAAACTACATTCCAAAATTATATTACAGTTATGTGAAATAAAAATTATATTCATGATGTTGCCATTTTATTGGTGGCATTGGGAGATTTTTTTTTTTTTTTTTTTCATCAGAAGGAATTAAAAAACCACCAATTTTATTCCAGAATAAGATAGAACATATATTTAGGCTCATTTTTAAAAAAAATGTTCCAAGATTATACCTGTCCCTCTCCCTGATATTGCATTTTTAGAAAATCATGTTTTTTCGAACAAAAATAAAAATTAATAATAATTTATTATTTTTTAGGGGACCAAAATAAATACTTACAGCTCTCTAGTATTTTTTTCTGTGTTTATCATCTTTTTGTTGGTAAGTAAATAAATTTTGAAAACAATTGAAAGGTTTGGGAACCAAACAGAATTTTTTTTACAACCAAATGCAGCTTGTTTAGTGCTTCTCGGATATATGCAAAAAGGTGAATTTGAAGAAATTTTGAATGGCTGTAAATAAAAAAGTATTGAAGTCAGTGATAAAAAAAAGTAGGTGGTTATTTAATACCATATGTTTATTGAATACACTAAGTTTCATCAAAATCGGAGACCATGGGTGTACAAATCCCATTTTTGTGGTTGAATTGACATGGAATGACCCGTCAGTTTAATTATGGCCACCTTGTATATAAACATGCATCTTGGGAATATAATCCTATTTCTTACAATTCACTTTTTAATTTTTTTAATTAACTAATTAAATTCAAAATTTAATTGTGTACCTTAAGACAATTTTTGAAAATTCAAAATGTTTTAAACAGTAACATTGTAGTATTGATACATAAAAAGTACAATTAACCAATATGAAATTAAAACTGATTCTTCAACCTATCTAACTCATTCTGATGCTTGAAATCTGTCAATAAAAAATGGTTATTGCTTACTGTAACAACTCATTGAATAATACAAAATGCTGATGTTAAAAGTGTAGCTTGCACTATTTGCAATGTGCAGCTTATAGTAAAATCTGGTTTATATGGTAAAACTTTTCCCTTTGTTGTGATATAGTTTTTGAAGATGGTTGAAATTATTTTATTTGTAAGATCGTAAGTGGAAAGTATCATTGCTATTTTGTAAAAATCATACTCAAATTTTATGAATTGGAGAGGCAATAACCCCTTAAATAAATTATTTAAGTAATTCTTTAACGGTCACAGAAAAGGAGAAAAAAAGATCTCACCAAATTGAAGCATGTTGATGATGACACAGGAACTACACTATGTTGAAGTTAAAACAAAGTTCTTTATTTCACCAATTAAAATTGAAGAAAAGAAGGCTTTCCTCTTGGCCACTGATTTTAATCACTGAACATATCATATTTAAATTACTATATTAAGACATCGTAATTCAACGAGAATTCAGTACTTAAAAATTTTTTTAAAAATGGCACAGATTAAAATGAAAAAAGAATCGGCACAACTTTTATCGACAGCTCCCATCAGAAAAACAGACCAAAAAAGTTACGATAAAAGTATATTATATAACAAATACGGGAAAAGCCAAAAGGAAATCACGGGCCTTTCAATTTAGTTGATTAGAATTTAAAGCCAATGGTAATTAAACAAACAAATAAGCATGCCTAAAACAAAAACGAATGTAAAGTTGATTTCTATTCGCTGACACACTTACGCGTAGATGCTTTAAAAACCATATGTATGACAGAGATTTAAAACGCCGCTCTAGCAATTAATTCAAGGACAGAGACATGGATACTGAGCATGTGCGAGACGATGCCGAAACGGGAGAAAATTCTGAGGGGAGAGAGAGAGATGCGCACACGCAGCACATGCTGTTCCGATGAGAATGTAAACAAAACGTGTAACACTGTAAAGAATTAGTGAAGCAATATTTAATAAAAACAAGAGGGCTGGAATAAAGATAAACATCGAAGCACCGTAACACATATTGTGCGAAAATGCTGATAAAAAAATTAAAAGCATGGCAAAAGAAATAATGTGAGAATTCATCTCACAATTATTATGTGCAAGCTTGAAAGATAATTCTTATGTGCACCTTAAGCAGTGCTTACAGCGAATGCATTTTTTCTGAGAACACAAATCTACAATGATAAAAAAAATGCTCTATCTCCTTAAAATGTATATCAATTGTCTCTGCACCATAATTTGCGATAAAAAAATATTTTTAAATAATTAAATTTGTTATAATTTTATTTGTTTCATTTTTTGTTTCTAGAGCCTGTTTCTTTATTCAAAATCATAGTACTTTCTTACTTTTAAAAATGACCTATTTTTATTTGTATAAATGTAAAACTAAATTTTGATCTGCATTAATTTTACATAGGATTTTTTCTTAAGTATTCTATATTTTGTAGACATAATTTTATATACAAAATAAATAGTTTTTATGACTAATTGCATACACTATATATAGAGTTGTGGGTTTTCCGGAAAATTTTGAAATAGAAAATTTTCTGGGAAATTTTCCGGAAAATTTTCTAAGCCACTAAATTAATAAAGTATTGTAAAATTAAACTCTCGTTCACTAGTGGCTACAAGTAAACAAAACTGGAGTATTTTCATCAATTCTGGATGTGATACGGTTGAGTTTTCCCCTTCCAACAAAAAACAATAAGCAAAAACATTAAATAATTTGCAAAGCATAGATATTGTGATTTATAATCAGGGTTCATACTCTATTTGAATAACAAAATTCCCTGACTTTTCCAGGTTTTTTCCAGACCATTTTCCTACAATTCCATGCCCACAATTCACGACATTTTTAGAAATATGAATAGCAATTCTATATCTTAATGATTAAATATACCTCTGAAAATAAAAGTAATCTATAAAATTGAAACTAAAAATCTATTATTTGATATTTAAAATATAAAAAATGAAAAACAATTAAAAAAATACAATTTGGATGGATTCAAAGTAACATTTTATTGATATAATTAGATTTTACATATCAACCATTCAAACATTTTTTGACATTTCTACTACCATGTCATTTATTTGTGTTGTTTCAGAAACAGTTTGTTATGTTATGTAACTTTCAATTTTTTGTCTTTTAACAATTTAATTTTAGCTACAGCTTTTCTTTTTTTGCTTGTTTTATAATTTTCTTTCTTTTTCTTATTTAAATATTCATGATATTTCATCCTAGCCACTTTAACATAGCTCAATATTTCTTTCACAGAAGTATCACCTATTTAAAAACAAATTTGTATGGCTAAAACATCATTATGTTAAAAATATGAATGTAGCAAAAATACTACTTGCTAGTAAAAAATCTGAATTTTTTGCACATTGAATTCAGAAGAATCTTGACACATAATAGCACATAATATTTTATTTTTTTTAAAAAATCCCTGACTTTTCCAGGTTTTAGGGGGAAAATGAGATTTCATCTGACTTTTCTATGACTTTTTGAGCACTTGTCATTTTCTCTGACAATTCCCTGTTTTCCATATTTTCCAGTCGCGTAGGAACCCTGTATAAGTTTTCAATCATGTGTAAAGCTGAAAAGTTAAAATATAATTATTCTTTAAGGTGTTTCTCAAATGATCTGCTGAACAACACGAAACTTTCTGACACAATTTCTTACTCATTTTTAAACGCAAAGGCATAAAATTGGCTGGCCTGACTATTGAAGCGATTTGCAATAGAAATGAGTTTTCCATTTTTTGATAAATAAATTATTTATCGAGTTATAGGCAATTTGTGTCACGTGAGAACACATTTTTCTCCTTTCTGGCACTGAATTATCAATAATTTGGCTCAAAATGCCAGCTTTGATAGTGTTTTCTGTAGGATCTTTTGTCCGTGTACGGACCACCAAAAAATGGAAGACGTGTTCCGATTACAAAGTTTCTGAATTACAACACCTGCCCATTTCATGCATTTCTGAACAAAAATGAATTAAAAGATGTGTCTGAAAGTAGCCCCTTTGGATTTGAGAACAGCCATTATAACTATTATGCATATATAATCAGGGGTGATTGTGGGTTCATGAAAATATACCTGAAATTTTAGCAAGAAAACGTTTCCATATGGAGATAGATGGGGAGGGAACTAATAATTTATTACAGGGAGGTCAAATTATGAAAAATATGAATTTTAATTATGTTTAGAAATCATATGAAATTTCTATTTTAGTCTTATTTTATGAATTTAACTATCAGAAAAAACAGAATTTCTACATAGAAATTGAAAAAAATTCATGAATTCAGGTTATATAACCTGAACACAATCACCCCTGTATAATGTCTCAGTAATTAATTAAAAAGTACCATATTGGGCAATATATCGAATAACAAGAAATATGGCCGATTCATTTTCTGCGAGTGTTCTTTTATTATGAAAGGGTGAATTGAATTGTTGAGTTGCAAATTAAACAATATGACAAATCTTAAGTTAGAATTATAACCTGTAGTTTTTGTTTAAATGGTACAGAGATTGACTAATAAAAGAAAATATGGAAAGTTCAAACATATCCTATAAAAAAATTACTAAAAAATTGCCTGTTGCACATTTAAAATTTTCCGGAAAAATATAGTGGAAAATTTTCTAGAAAATTTTCCATTTTGGAAAATTTCCCGTGGAAAATTTTCCTCCCCACATCTCTAACTATATATTTATAACTTTTTACAGATCAGTTATAAATTCCACTGCCTTCAACAATCTTCTGTTGATGAAATAAAAATTTCTGTTGACTTAAAAAATTAAATTCTTACAATTACTGGGTATTAGCCGAGTATCAAGTATATTGAGTGAGTACTCAGTACAGCTCTATAAAATATGAAGGAATTTGAACATCTTGATTTCAACATTAAAAGAGAAAGGCAAAATCTTCTTAAAGAAAGACATCACCTGAGCGAAATCCCTATCAGAAAATAACTGATTTTAAACTGTATGTTCAGAACTTAAATTCCATTAAAACAAGGCCTCTGAAAATAAAAGCAAGTTAATTTCAAAGTTATAAGCCAAAACTGGAACGACAAAATTTAAAATCACCAATCAAAACAGTCTGAGAGTTTAACGTCATCCTGTGACGGACTCGGCCAAGCCACGTACATCATGCGAGCAGTAAAGAGACTGTTGCCCATGCACCACAGAGAAGCGAGATGCAAAGATCAATGAAATTCGCTCCCAAAAAAGATGAGATCCACACGGGAGAAAGCAAAACACTCAGATCGGCAAAACAAAAATGCTGATAAAACATAGGCTTGCAAAATAAACAATGTGAGATTCCTCACATTATGATACTTTGAACTAGTGAATTTTAAGTGTTTACTGGTACTAAAAATGGAAAGATGTGTTTATATTGCTGGAAAACAGGGAAATTTCCCAAAATTCAAAGTACCAAAACTCTGTAAACTTTTTTCATAAAAGAATGGGATTTTTTTTGTTGTTGTTGTTCTCAGATGCAAAGTAAAAATCATAAGTTATAGGAAATGGGGACCATACTAAAAATTTTGTATTTTAACACATATACAAGCTCTCTGTAAAGTGCATGACTTATGTTAAAGCTACATTTGATTTATATACAATTTTGTAATTGGAAGTATGTTTCTATCATCAATGGCTTAAGACAGGGCTGTCCAACCCGGCACCTGCAGTTTCCATGGTGCCTTTTGAAGGTTTTTTTGGTGCCCTTTCGCATATCACTAAGATTTTGTAAGGATAAAAATCCATTTTAAAAAATGCTTTTTCAAAAATCAATAAATATTTTCATTCTTTTTTAAATTGTTATTAAAGCAATTAAGGTTTCTGGCTCCTTTCCCTACAAAACCTTTTACATAGCCCATCGCTCTAAAAAAATGGCATTCTAAATTTATTACAATCTTCAAATTATTTTTGCACAGAATTCCTGAATCTTATCATTCGCTTGATAACTATTTCCACCAGTATTTCTGAATAGTAAATTTTCACCATATTCATGACACAAATTTTCACTGTTTGTAATTAAATGAGGTGCACTCTTGTTTACTAAAAGGTTGGACAAGCCTGGTTTAAGAGATAATTAGCATAATCACTATTTTGAATCACCCAATATATATAATGCATTTCTAATCTATTACTTTAGATTCTTGACGAGGATCAGGAATGTGGATTATAGTAGTGTCTCCATCTTTATCAACTACTTCTAATGGTCCTTCTTGTTTTTCATTATCATTATTGTCTAACATAGGAGTCATCAACTGTTCCAAAATACTAGCGCCAGGAGCTAGACGAGGTCTCTTTGGTTCTTTTACATCATCATTTCCATCTGCAAAGAAATTAATGAAAAATCAGCAGCTGTTTTTAGATTATACAAACAAAAGCTACACAAATGAAAAGTGATGACTGAACCAAAATAAAATTTGCATTTGAGAATCAAGAAAGTGTTATTTTTCAATCAACAAAAGAAATATTAAAACCTGGTTCAAAAATTTTGGAATTATGCTTCAGTATACTTATATATTGAATATGTTGATATAATTTTATTTGTTTAAAATGGTTTACATTAACCAATTTTTATGTTCAACAAAATTAAACAATATAATTTATTCCTTAAATAAGATAAAAAGGATTTTAAATTCTTCTGCAAATTAATATACTGATTCACAGTTTATTTGTTTACTTAATTGGGAGTGAGGGAGGGGGCAGCGGTAGGATTCAGCCGGTTCGCACAGTTTCATAGAATTTGGGTTGAGTTTGGCGAACCAGCTGTTAAAATGACACTTCTAATGCAAAAATTACAAATTTATATTAATTTATTCTTTTTAAATGTTCATCTGCACAGCAGCGTTTTCTAAACATAACACCGTAACATGTTCTCATTTATATCATTTAATAAAATAATGTTTTATTTGCAAAATATTACTATTCTTCATCAGTTGCATAAAAATAGAATTTAATTTTCAAAAAATGTATGAATAAAAATAAAAGGAAATGAGGTTATGAATATTTGGAGAATTTTGGAAACAAGATCAACAAGCAGCCTTGGTCAATCCTAGTTCTATGGCATGCTTATTCAGCACTACATAACTACTTATATTTGAATAAAAGGTACTTAATGTTTGGCTGTTTTTTTTTTAAAATATCTGATCAAAAAAAATTTCATTATAAACAGTATTCTGCTTTAGACAAAGTTTACTCTATGGATTCACCAGAACTTAAAAATCTTTATTAGTTACACAGATTTCAGTCTAACACAGAGTCAGCCTTAAACTGAGTTTACTGTATTTATAATAAACACACCTTGGAAATCATTGCTCCTGATAGTAAAAGCAGGTGGATCCTTAGCAGTCTTTAACACTAGAGTAAGCACTGGAATTTCAGATCTTGCAAGGACTTGAGTTTTTGAATTAATGCACAATCCATAAATAATAAAAAATATTTGTTTCTGAAAGAGAAAAATATCATTTAACATAAGAAAATTTTTATTATTTATTTCCTATCAAAAATTAAAAACAAAGAAAATTATACCTGATTTAAGCAACATTCTTCACTTATATGCTGCAATTTGTGTAGAAAATATTGCAAAAGAATTTTACATGCTTGAGCTGCACTGCTAACTTGGCTTTTAGGAACTGGAAAAAACAAATGTTATTAAACACTTATATATATATAAATATAGAAAATTAGCCATTTTAATAAATAACAGTAATAAAACTGAAGTGAGATACTCATTAAAAAGAAGAGTTTTAAAATAATTGTATTAGTGAATACAAGTACACATTTAGATTAACTAAGTAGTCTACTGAAGAAAACTATGCTGAAATTATAAGGCAGAAAATATTAATCAAAGACCTTACCTTTCTCTTAGAAATATATTTAATAAAAATTTTACAAAAAATACAATTATTTGTTTTACTTGGCTAATGTAACCTCCCCTCCCCCTACAAAAAAAAAGGGTGTAATGTGCTTAGAATGCCTACTTTGCATATAGGCAGTGCTTAATTTGTGACTGAGCTCAGCTCCAGTACTTCTTTGATTTTAGTGAATATTTAAATATCGGCTAGAATTCACCAGAGCTCATAAATACCATGTTCTGGAGCCCTCAGAAACAGCACTGTGTTGTGCTTTGCTAGTAGATACAAAGAAATCCTTGGCAAGTAGGATTTTCTGAAAATTCCTTACTCCAGATTTTAATGTTTTTGCTCTGTTGATTTATTAGATTTTATTATATATAAATGCATATAAATATAATCAAAATATATTAAAAAATTTATTTTGCTAAAGATGAAAAATTGCTTTAAATTTTGCAAAAAATGTATGAAATATGAATATGTGGGTGGAGAGGATGGGGGGAGGGATATACTACTGTTGTTATTACTGCAGAATATTAGAACTCTGTACTTTTTTTGGTTAGAAATTCAGCCCTGCATATAGGTATGCATTACTTGTACTCAATAGCCCAACTAAAATAACTAATCAAAAATAACTTGTTGTAAATGGTCCCACCAAGCCATAAACTTAAAACGTCAGACATAAAAAGAATTGACATATCATGTGAGTGCCGTGTGAAAAGCTATCACTACTCATAATTGTTACAAATGCCTCAAAGTGTGATAGAGCACATGAAAACTGCATGGCGACATGCATTCATATATAGTGCATGATTGAATGTTCATATTACTACATATTTTGTAGGTTAACCCTTTGTACACCTGCTCTATTTAACTGTATTTTAAATTTCTCCATGAATATTCCTAAATTTTTATGAACGCCCATTTTTAACTATCAGACTGTACAATCGATTAATTTGTTTTATTATGATCCTCATCTGAAAGTCAATGTACAGAGGTGTGAAAATTATTAGAATAATTGTGATTTTTTTTCAGTTTTTCATGATTAATTTAGTATATACTTGCAATGTTTCATGAAAGGTAATTTGTTTTGTTGATCCAATCATTTTTTCACTCCTTTAGAATAGTTTTGGATATATAATTTTGTTAAATGTTGCCATTTTTTAAAAAGAAAAATATTTGATCCAAAGTAATCAAATTGTTTGCATTGCATAATAAATTTGTCTAACAAACGAATTTAAAATAAAATTTTAAGATTGTCTATTTTTTGTGCTAGTATTATCTTTGTTTTCTTGAATTAGCATCAGCATTATTTTATTGTTAAAACAAATCTTTTCGCTGCTTTGATTAGTTTATACTAATTGGTAGCTTTTTTTCGCTTGCCAAAGGATTATTTCGTGATTATGGGTAAAGGAAGTGATATTTCTCTTAGAAAACCAGCTGTGGTAAAGTGGCGCATACAAGAAAATCACTATATACAGCACGAAATCGCTAAAAAAGCAAAATGTTTGCAAGCATCTGTTTCTAGAATAAAAAGATCTTTGGACTCCAAATGTGAATATGAAAATTTTAGGGTAGGGAAAAGTGGAAGGGAGTAAATTTACTGCACGAACAGAAAGGAAATTAATTCAAATTGCTAAAGCTAACAGAGGAGCAACTAGTCATGAACTAAAAATCTCTTTGCAAGCGTATGGAGTAAGTGTATATGATTCTTCTATCCGCAGAAAGCTCATTACAGCTGGACTCAGTGCTCGCCGTCTTCGAAAAAAAAAGCTAAAATCACATCTGCTATGGCAAAGAAGAGATTTGCTTGGGCAGAACTTGTGCAAGTACAATTCAGAATTGGCTAGATCCAGGTGAGAAATATTAATTTTCCTTTAATTAATCAGTTAAATTCAAGTTGTTCATTTCTTTTCCTGAAATCATGTTTTTTGCGTACAGACTAAAGATACAGAACTGTTTATAAATTTGATTAAAAATTTCTTTATAAGAATATTTCTCTACAAATTACATACCTTAAAGTATTTTTTATCTTTTAGGTATGTTTTTCTGATGAATTAATGTTTACGATAACAGAAGAAAGCAGTCAATATGTCAGGAGAAGTATCAGTGAAGAATGTATTACCAAATTGCATAGCACAAACGGTTAAACATCCTACTAAACTAGTGTTTTGGAGCATATCTGCTCAGGATACTGGACGTTTATACACTGTATAGACCGGTATCAGTATAAAAAATGCTTGAACATAGACTAATTCCACAATTAAAAGACTGGTTTCCAAATGGAGACTTCAATGCATGATAGAGCTCTGTACGATAAAGCTCTGTGACCAAATTTTTGGATGAAAAAAATATAAAAACACGTCCATGGCCTAGAAACAGTCCAGATATGAACCCCATAGAGAATCTTTGGGCCACTGTAAAGAAAAAATTAAAGAAATGCAACATCACAAACAAGAATGGTCTAATAGAAAGACTCATCTAAATTTGGCACCATGACAACGAAATACAAATTAATTGCCAAAAACTCATACAAAGTATACCAAGAAATATCGAATCATTAATAAGAAACAAGGGGATGCACACTAAATATTAAATGTATCAATAATTTTTAAATAATGTATTATTTCTTTAATATAACAAGATTTTATTGTAAATTTCACAATTATTCTAATAATTTTCACACCTCTGTATAACGAAGAATACTTTTGGTATGTGTTTTGTGCCTTTAAAATGAAAAAGAAAATTAAAGTAACATTTATACTAATGTCAATGCACCATACAATAGACATTTAAGCTGTAACCAATGAACTAGTGATAAAGCAGTAAATATATTATTGAAGATTATGTTTAGAAATAATTAAGAATGCAATTTCCACCAGGAGTGCTACGATACATCTGATTTCGTGTAACAGTTTAGAGCACTTTATACTTTATTTACTGATTCCCTTCATACAATTAATTTTAACCTTTTTGTATTTGATTTTTTTATTTTTGAGAAAAAATTACTTTTATGTTTAAAAAATTAAAAATGACTATCCGAATCACAAAAGTTGAGATTTGCTGAAATTTAATGAACCTGTCATTTACTAAAATCTAACGAATATAGTTGTTGTGCATACTATGAATATCACAATAGGCTAAGGGAAATTTTTTGAAGACGTTTGGAAAATGTCAAGCTACAAAAGGATTAAACAGACATAACTTTCTAATACGTTAAATTTTTTTAACATATATAATTTGTTTAGAAACATAGAGAATATTTTTAATTTAAAGAGAGAAACATATGTTTGAAAAAAAAATCATCAACAATGCAAAGAGATTTAAATGAACATTTCTTTTTTGTTGTTGTTTTATATTACTAAAACATTAATAAAATCATAATAAGAAACATAGACATATACTATCATTATTATGAGAGAGAGTCATTAAGTAAGTCAAAAATTGATATGATATATTTTACAATTGTAACAAGTACTTTCCAAGAATATTAATAGGTGAAAGCATCATCCAGCTTTATGATATTCATTTCATATTGATTAGATAGCATTGACACACATGCGTAAATCAGTTTAAAATGACGATGGGCTTGATGATGCATCCAGGCCTGTTGGCAATCCTAACTCAAGAGACAATTCAAAAGTTTGGTTGGCAACTTTAACATCCACCTTACAGCCTTGATTTAGCTCCAAGCGATTTTCATCTGTTTTGTCCATTGAAAAACATCTTGGAGGCAAGATGATGTTTGCAGATGAAGAGGTTCAACATGAAGTCCTAATGGGGCTGAGACAGCAACCCAGAGAATTTCATACAGCTGGTATTGGGGCACTGATAAAATGACACGAGCATAAATATTGATGGAGAACATGTTGAGAAATAAAAATAGTTTTGAAGTAATTATCACTGTAAGTTATAGGTGCACAACCTTTTTCAGCGAAGGGCCACTTACAAAAATGACTGGGTTGTTGAGGGCCACCATCAGTAGAATTTTGTTACCGGAGGGGGGAGGGGGGGGGGATCTAAGTCTACAATCAGATTTTTTAAAAAAACATAAATTTCGGAAGGGTAGTTTTAGCCGCCTCCTTCCCAGTCAACGTATTCAGTTCTGTTGGCAAGGATATATCAACAGTTTATGTTTGTATTTATACAAGAGATATAGCTGAGATTATTTTCAAAGAGTAAAAATACTCCTTGACTTTATTTGAAGGAGTAAATTTAGCTTTAAATAAAGATTGCCAGTGCTGAAAACAAATTCTGCTTTCATGAATGAAGGTGGTGACATACCATGAAGAGGAGAAACATACATTATTCTAAATTGTACTTCTTAACATATTCAGTCATAAAATGTTGATATCAAGTAGGGGTGCACAACCTTTATAAGAGGAGGGCCAGTCACAAAAATGACTGGATTGTCGAGAGCCAACATCCGTAGGATGGACAAAATTTTGTTTTGGGGAAGGAGGGGGAGGATCAGCCTAAAAGTTCATAAAAATGGCTAATTTTAAAAGGAGGGTTAGCTCCCTATACGCAACCAAATCCTTAGTCAGCATAACCCAATTCAGTTGGTAAGGATGGAAAAGACTTGCATTTTTTATTTTTCCCATACGCGATTGACAATATACGTAGTTTTTTCCTATTGAATGACAAAATTCTGGATTTTTACGTACTTAACCGGCAAAATTCTGGATTTTTACGTATCTAACCGGCAAAATTGGTGATTTTTACGCGCCCGATCGGTGAATTTTGTGATTGTTTTCGCACCTGATCGGCAAAATTTGAAATTTTTACACACCCGATTGGCGAAATTCGCGATTTTTACGTGCCCGAATGGCAAAATTCATGATTTTTACGCGCCCGATCGACGAATTTCGTGATTTTTATGCACCTAATCGGCGAAATTTGCAATTTTTATGCACTCGATTGGCGAAATTTGCACTTTTTTTCGCAACCGATCGGCAAAATTCTCGATTTTACGTGCCCGGACGGCAAAATTCGTGATTTTTACGCACCTGATCTGCAAAATTCGCGATTTATACGCACCCTGTCGGCAAAATTCGAGGTTTTTACGGGCCCAATCGGCAAAATTTACGATTTTTATGCAGGCGATCGGCAAAATTTACGATTTTTATGCAGGCGATCAGCAAAATTTGCGATTTTTACGCACCCGATGGGCGAAATTCACAATTCTTACGTGCCCTAGCGGCAAAATTCAGTTTTACGCGCCCAGTCGGCGAAATTCATGATTTTTACGCACCTAATCGGTGAAATTGGCGATTTTCATGCACCCGATCGGCAAAATTCGCGATTTTTATGCAGACGATCGCCGGAATTTACAATTAACTCGCACCCGATCGGTAAACTTCGCGATTTATATGCACACGATTGGCAAAATTTGAGATTTTTGCAGGTCCGATCGGCAAAATTCTAGATTTTTGCACAGGCGATCGGAGAAATTTACAATATATACGCACCCGATCAGCAAAATTTGCGATTTTTACGCACCCAATGGGCGAAATTCACGATTATTATGCGTCCGATTGGCGAAATCTGGCAAAATTTGCGATTTCTATGCACCCAATAGGCAAAATTCGCCATTTTTTTGCATCCGATCGGCGTAATTGATCTGCGGCCCACAGGTTGTGCACCCCTACTGTAAGTTATTATTTACTTATCTTTTGTAACTGACTAAATGGCTATCCCTCGTACATGGAGATAACAAAAATAGTTATGACAAAATAATAATCAATGTAAAGAACATGTCGTATTAATAAGACGCCATACCCAAACGGGTTATAAGAAAAATTCTGGTACTTAAGATATGTTAATGTCAATATTGCTAAACCATTATCATTATCTAAAACTTTCACAATTTACACAATACTGCAGGTCACTAGTAGTTTTTTTTTCCATATATTCCATTTTTATTTCAATTTTGTTCCATCCTACTGTACCTCACTCCAAAACATTTGTAACAATTATGAATAGCGATAGATTTTCACACAGCATTTACATGAGCTATCACTTCTTTTTATGTCTCACATTTTAAGTTTAAGGCTTGATGGGACATTTACAAAATGGTTTTTGACGAGATATCATTGCTATTTGAAAGATAATCTGTTTATGTGTATACTGAAATTTAATTTTAGAAAATGGAAAAGAAATAACATAAAATAGAATTTTTTAATATAAATTACACTTTATATTAAAATTGCATGAAAATTAATGAAGCAAAAACAGGGCCATAGCTAGAAGGGTGCCAGGGGGGAGGGGGGCTAACCTCCTAAAAATCTAATTAAAACACCATTATCAGTTAAGTTTGGAGATTGGGTAAAAGTGATATTTATAACCGATCAAAAAACATCAGTTCCTTTATTCGACAAGTTATAGGCATACCCCAACCAAATACAATAAAGTGAAATTCTTGAAGAAAGATGGAGAAAAATACATATGGCCAGAAAAGGAAAATATTTCTGATGTTGATGGAAACCAAATTTGCAGGAACCGCAAATGGACAACATATGCAAATTAGCTTCTAAATTGTCAAAAATGAAAATAAATGTTTCTAATATTACAATATTACTATCTTTGTCTGTCATTGTGCAATACTTTATGTTTAAGGGGACTTATTGAAAAAACCCGAACTCAGACATGCAGCGAGTGACATGTGTCTCTCAAACAGCGAAACACTATATGGGCGGATATAATTTATGACTCTAGAGCAGGGCACGAAATTTCCGCTCGCCAGCGGCCAGCAAATATTTAAGGTTGGCGAGTAAGTTTCGTCTTTTGAAATGTTATGCTTCAAATCAAACTGTATACGCTCAGAAGATCGTGCCTCAATCTAGCGACACGCGGAAGTGTTTCAAAATCAGGCGACGGTATTTATCTTCCAAAAGAAGAAAAAATACGGCGTCATCCACTTCCATTTCTCTCCTACGGAGGAACGAACTTTCCCCGTCTGCATCGTTTCCCCGCTTTCGCACCGCGCAAGCGCCAAGGCTGCTTTTTTCGCTTCCAAGGCCCAATCTGATCGCTCTTCACTCCTGCGCGAAGTGAATCAGGTTTCGCCACCTAAGCTCAGTTGCTTGAAACACGATAAACATTATTCGCTTTCTCCCGAATTTTTAACACTTTAAAAATTGTTCATATTTTTCATGAATGTAAAATATTCTCGATTTAACAGACAGCTCCTTCTAACAATGGTCAATTTCAATTCAGTTTGTCATAAATAGTTCATTTTCTGGGCAGGTGTGGTGGCCTACGTTACTGTCTGAAGGAATGTAAAATAGTGGCGAGCAAAAATTTTAGTCTGGCTAGTACCTTTTCAACTGAAATTTCATGCCCTGCTCTAGAGAATCCACCACCCTAGGTCGGATACATGAAAGAGAGTAACTGACCGACCGTAACATAATTTGACATTTTTGGCGTATTATCACTTAGATTATGTTCTATTTCAGCAGTTCTCACTTGAACTTAACAAATTTCGAGCCAGATGAGATAGGAAAAATTCTTACAACTGCAATTCAACTGTACATATTTCCACCATTAAAAAAAAGATGAGGGGAATGCCATCCAGTTTATATAATAGATATAGAATGGGCTAGATAACCTAACCCCGGGAGAAAATGGAATGGAGGAGGAATATTTTGCAACTTTTATTTAAACTACCCACTAAAGGTGAAAATAAGGACTTTTACTTAGTAGCCACTGGCCGGTAGGTTGATTTTTTTTAGTAGCCAGTTAGTGGCAAGTGAGAATAAATTCTTTACTATCCAGTAAGTACATTTATGTCACTGAATAATTAATTTAAAAAATAAATAATTAGTTTACAGTAAAGTAATTAATGTCAGGGGTAGTACTTGTCCTGAAATTCCTGAAAAAAATAAAAACGTCCTGAAATGTCCTAAAATATGGTAGTCTGTCCTAATATTCCTGAAATTTTATGAGTTTTGTGCTATATCGGCATTTGAAATCATCAAATAGGGGGTAGGTGTACCTTTTTACTGATGCAAAATATCAGGAAAGTCACAATTTTCTTCAATCTATAGTTAAAAATAGTGATTTTCGTCGATTTGCACAAAAAAAATCTCAATATTTGGTGATCAATTACCAAAAATCACACTTTTTATCGATTAGTCATTAAAAAAAGTTTGCTATTTTCGTCTGTCAGTCCCAAAAAATCAACATTTTTACCAGTCAGTTATAAAAAAGAAAATCTTTTGCAATTTTCGTCTATCAGTGAAGAAAAAAAAAAATCGAGATTTTCGTCTTTCAGTAATGCAAAAATCGCAGTTTTTTAGCAGCTTGGTCAAAGAGTTCTGGTAAAATTACTTTTCTTTTAAATGTATGCTTAAAAAAAAAATTGTGTACTATTTATGATAATAAAATATATTGAACAGGGAGTTAAGGGTGTTTTTGCGTTCAGTTTTCATGCAAATGTGTCCTGAAATATCTTAAAAAGTATGTCCTGAAATATATCCTGGGATAGTACTCCCCTGTAATGTACTAAATAAAAATATTTTAATTTACATTGCTTTGCATAAACTTGAGATACTAATTTCCAATCTATTTGAAATCTTAAAATAAGTTAACAGCAGTTATACACAACATGCTTATGTAACTAACTACATAAGTCTCACTAAGCTTAGGTACTTGTGTAGCTAACTACATAAGTACCTTTTAAAAATATATATTTGTTTAGAATTAAGATCTGACAATAATAAAATAGGTATGTTTATACACTAAATAATAACCCACAACATGAAATACATTACATATGCACAACCTGTGGCCCGCAGACCAAAATAAGCTAACATCTCAGAGTAAGCATATCTAGAGAGCTCATCCCCTTTGCTTTTCCCGGCGAGAAGTCGGGTCTGGATGACCCACGTGACAGTTGGCATTTGGCGGTAAAAAGGTTACTAGAAGTAATGCATAGTCTTGACGCTTTATCGCAGCTCTTGGCAAGAGTACAATATTTTTAAGACTTCAGAATTTTTCAGAAACTTCGGAACTTAACAGATATACACTCAGTAGCGAGATATTAATAAAGTGGAAGGTTCACCAGATATTTATCCTATTGTTTATTTACTTTATGCTTTATTTCTTCCATCATTCAAAGAATGGATTATTAGTAATACATAAATAAAAGAAATTATTAAACTTTTATTTAGATTTAAAATATATACATATATATATTATTTTAATAATTTATCCCAGTTTTCAATCTTTCACATGGTTTTATTTATATTTATTTTCATTATATACTTATTTTTTTATTTTTAAAACAAAGTAACAAATAGAACAGAGAAAGTAAAAAAAATAGTTTTTAAGGCTGTTCTCAAATACAAAAGAGCTACTTTCTGACACATTTCTGAATTCATTCATTTTTCAGAAACTCATGAAATTGGCAGGTGTTCTCATTCAGAGACTATGTTATTGAAATATGTTTTTTTATTTTTTGGTAAAGACAGAAGACTTCTCAGAAAATACAGTCAAAGTCGGCATTTTGTACCGAATTCTCGACACAGCATTGGGACTATGGCGAAAAATGTGTCGTCACGGGATAGGAATCGCTTATAACTCGATAAGTAATTTATTTATTTTAAAAAAAAAAAAAAAAAAAAAAAAAATTTTTCGATTCCAAATCGCTTTACCAGTCAGACCTGGCAATTTTATGCTTTTGCGTTTAAAAATTAATCAGAAAACGCGTCAGAAAATTTCCCGTTCTTGAGCAGTTCATTCGGAGTAAATTCGGAGTAAAATGTTTCGAACACACCAAAGAAGAATTTGTAGCTTTAAAAATTCCCCTATGTATTTTCGTTTTCCAGATCTTTCTTCTCTCTTCCTCCTTTGGAAAGCTGTATATAAAATTTGAATTAAAAAAGGTTTTTATTAATGATATATATTTTTAATGCAATGTTGATAAATTTAAGCAATGTTGATAAATTTAAATGCTAAAGCATGCATAAACACAGTTTTATAAACAAGCAAGAGAAGAAATTATTTAAACAAATTGAATTTAGCCTACTTTTTAAAAATCCATTAACTTAAATTAATAAATGAAAAGCACTTCAATAAAAAGTAAAAAACATATACAAGTTGAAACATAAAAAATAGACTTAATAAATAAATAAGTAAATACTGCATTGTTTCATTAAATTTTGCTAGATATAAATAGTAATTATTAATAGAACTTCCATAACATTATATAACATCATTTTGAGTGGTCGATAATAAATATAATAATTTCAAAACTTTTCTGAATGTATAACAAGAGAGTAAACAAAACAAATACATATATTTTTTTTTCAAATACTTCAATTAAAAATTATAAAATTATATTAAAAATATGTGAAAATATTTCAAACATTGCAATAGTTTTTAATTTAGGTAATATTTAAATATTTTACTTTTAATATGTACATATGCACCCGTTTATAATTATAAATAGCATAAATTTAATCTAAAATAGGAAAAAATATTTTGTTTTCAAAGAATTGTTTACGTTTTAAAAGAAAGAAAACAAGTTTCTTTTGGCGAAAAATTGTATCACCAAGCACCGTTGTACGAGATGTTCTTAAAATGCCTTTTCAAATCAAATTTTTCCAATTCATTACACTTTTAATATTGAAATTGATAACACCAGATGATAGTAAGTCCTACTGTTGCAAATATTTGTGATATTAAAAGTAAAATATTTCTATTTTCAACATTTGAACGTAAATAAACTGTATCATAGTTAGAAAGATATGTTTTTAAGATCCTTTAAATATACAAAAGAGGTAATTAAAAATAAATACATAACGGTGAAAGGTAACAAAGCTTGTTTTGCTTGCTCTTTCGTTACACCCATAGGCACAACAGCTTGCTACCATGATATTTTTGAATCGCAAACAGGAAATTGTCTAATATCGATAATAGAAACCTATGCTACTGACGCGTTCAGCGGATGCTTCTTGCCCAGAGTCACGTGACTTTATGCTTGCAGCAGAAAGGGTGCGGTGATTATCTCTCTAGATATGCTTACTCTGAGGCTAACATCTTCATAAATTCAGAAAATGTGTATTTCATCAATTAGTCCAGAAACAATTGCAAATTTCGTCATTCGAGAGCGTAAAAATCCTAATTAACATCATTTGGGAGCGTATAAATTATGAATTTCGTCAATCGGGTGCGAAAAATCATGAATTTTGTCGATCTGGCATGTAAAAATAATGAATTTCGTCGATCGGTCGCTTAAAAAACATGAATTTCGACAATCGGACGCGTAAATAATCACAAATTTTGGCAATCAGTTGCAGAAAAATCATGAATTTTGTCGATCGGACGCGGTAAAATCATAAATTTCGGCGGTCGGGTGCGGAAAAATCATGAATTTCATCAAACGGAAGCGTAAAAAACACAAATTTTGGCGATCATGTGCAGAAAAATCATGAATTTCAGCGATCAGAAGTGAAAAAATCAAGAATTTCGGCGATCGGGTGCAGAAAAAATCAGGAATTTCGGCAATCGGACACGGAAAAATCAAAAACTTTGTCGATCGGGTGTGGAAAAATCATGAATTTTGTCGAACAGGCACGGAAAAATCGCAAATTTTACGGAAAAAATGAAATAGGAAAATGGTTGGTCAGTCATTTGGCCGGTTCTATCCATATTTTTAATCACCAGTTTTTCAAGTTTAATCGACGAGTGGCGACTGGCGAGTGCTTATTTTCACCTTTACTACCCACAATCTCAAATATTTCCATTAGTTTGAATACATTAGGACATTAGGAGGCAAAATTTCAAAAAAAAAAAAAAAAAAAAAAAAAGCAATAATTGTGCATTATTTTATATGTTTTGTTTAAAATGGGAAAAAAAAAAAAAAAAAAAAAAAAAAAAAAAACTCATTTTTTCTCAAACTTAAGGTTGTTCTCAAATCCAAACTGGCTACTTTATGACATTTTTTATTTCATTTTTGTTCGGAAACGCATGAAAATAGCAGGTGTTCTTATTCAGAAATTTTTTTAATCGACAGACGTTTTCCACTTTTTGGTAAAGAGAGAAAATCTTTCAGAAAATACTGTCAAAGTCGGCGTTTTGAATCGAATTTCCATAGCAACAGAAAGACTAAAAACGTGTCACCACGTGGCACCAGAGACGGATCTAGACTAAATTTTAGCCGGGGCAAGCTTGTAGATTTGCGCCCCCCTCCCTGCTCCCAAGAATATCAGAATAAAATCTGCGTAAACAATTGCTTATTAAGTAATATTAATACTCAATATTCAAAATCTGTATTTTTACTATGCATTTTTCTATATAAAAAGTACAATATTACACAATACAAAAATTACAGAAAATATATACTGGTTTTAACATCTACAATACCAATTAAAGATTTACTGTACGAGCTTTTTTTGATGCAAAAGTTTTTATTATGTCGTCATCAGGTAATTTGCAAGCTATATCATTTTCTAAATTTATTATACATGAATTAGATAATCGTTGTTCTTTTGTTAAATTTCCTAGATATCTTTTAATCAATTTTAATTTACTGAAACTTCTTTCATTAGAAGCGACGGATACAGGTAGTGTTTTGAATATTTTTAGACAAGTCGTTAGATTTGGATAAGCATCTTGAAGTCCATATAAATTTATCATTCTTAGCAGTTTAATAGCCGAACTTTACTTCATCTTTTGGTCTAACTCGAGTGCATGATATTTGAAGCTTTCGACTTCCAGAAGAAGTTCCTCTTTATCTATATTGTTTTTATGCATATTTGCCAACTGCTCAGTTTGCGCTTTTAATTCTTCTTTTGACATTTTTAGGAAATGCCTTCAATGAAGAAAAGTAAACATGCCATTGAGATTGTAAATAGTTTCAAATTTGTTTCTTAATTCATTTAGGATTATGTCCAATATTTCAACGATCTTTAGTTTGAATTTCTCCTCATCAGATATAGCTCTACTTTCATCTTTACAAAGCTCATCAAAAAACCTCTTCTTTTTTGTCTTCCTCGTTTCCCTAAATTTTGCCTCAATACCAATATAAGTAGCAATACTATTTGCATCCTGTATTGCATTAGTTGCAATACTTGCCCTTTCTGAATCTAAAATTTTAATTAGGCCATTTAGATGTTTTACAAATCTGTCACTCGTCATTTCTTCCCTTTGAAAAAGTTTATTCACTATATCGAGTTGAGTCAGCACTTTATTCCAGAAGCATGTCATCACTATGAATTCAAATTTGGTAATATTAAAGAGTAATGAAGAAGCTTCTGTTTTTGTTTCAGGAGTTGCTAATGGGTCGGTTTGTAATTCCTTTAGAATAGAGATGCACAACCTGTGGCCCGCGATCGGATTACTGATGGTCCGCGGATCAATTTCGCCGGTCGGACGCGAAAAAATCAAGAATTTTGCCAAATTTCGCCGATCGGACACGTAAAGATCGCGAATTTCGCCCATCGGGTGCGTAAAAATCGCGACTTTCGCCCATCGGTTGCATAAAAAACGCAAATTTTGCCGATCGGGTGCCTATAAATCGCGAATTTTGTCGATCGAGTGCGTATAAATTGTAAATTTCGACTGCGTAAAAATTGCGAATTTTCCTGATCAGGCGGTAAATATCGCAAATTTTGCCGATCGCACCCGTAAAAATCGCGAATTTTGCCGATCAGGTGCGTGAATTTTGCCGATCGGATGCATATAAATTGCGAATTTTGCCGATCGCTTAAGTATAAATCGCAAATTTTGCCGATCGTCGGCATACAAATCGCAAATTTCGCCGATCGGGTACGTATAAATCCCGAATTTTGCCGATCGGGTTCGTATAAATCGTAAATTTCGCCAATCGTCTGCGTAAAAATCGCAAATTTTGCCGAACGGGCGCGTAAAAAGCATGAATTTTACCAATCGGGTGCGTAAAAATCTCGAATTTTGCCGATCGGGTGCGTAAAAATCGCGAATTTTGCCAATCGGGTGCGATAAATTCGCAAATTGCATCGATCGGGTGCGAAAAATCGCAAATTTCACCGATCGGGTGCGAAAAAACACAAATATCGCCGATCAGGCGTAAAAAATCGCCAGTTTTGCTGGTTGGGCGCGAAAAATAGCAAATTTTGCCCATCAGTTACGTATAAATCACAAATTTTGCCAAACGGGAGCATAAAAATCGTAAATTTTCGCCGAACGGGCGCGTAAAAATCGTGAATTTCGTCAATCATTAGGAAAAAACTGAATATTGTCAATATTGGCAAAAAAAGTTTTTTCCATCCTTGCGAACTGAATTGGGTTTTGTTGACTAAGGAGGTGGTTGAGTATAGGGGGCTAACCCTCCTTTTAAAATTAGCATTTTTATGAACTTTTAGGCCAATCCTCCCCCTCCTTCTCCGAAACTAAATTTTGTCCGCACTACGGATGTTGGCTCTCGACAATCCAGTCATTTTTGTGACTGGCCCGCCTCTTATAAAGGTTGTGCACCTCTACTTGGTATCCACATTTTATGACTGAATATGTTAAGAAGTGCAATTTAGAATAATATATGTTTCTCCTCCTCCCCACCTTCATTCATAAAAGCACAATTTTTTTTCGGCACAGGCAACCTTTAAAGCTAAATTTACTCCTTCAAAAATAGTCAAGGGGTATTTTCACTCTTTGAAAATAATCTTAGCTATCTCTCTTTTATAAATACAAACGTAAACTGTTGATATATCCTTGCCAACAGAACTGAATATGTTGACTGGGAAGGAAGGAACCTAGGTGGCTAAAACAACCCTTCCGAAAATGATGTTTTTTAAAATCTGATTGTAGACTTAGATCCCCTCCCTCTCCACACTTCCTCGAAACAAAATTCTCTCTGTGCTACTGATGGTGGCCTTCGACAACCCAGTCATTTTTGTAAGTGGCCCTCCGCTGAAAAAGGTTGTGCACCCCTACTTTAGAACATTTATGATCTTTCCCCTATGTTTATAAATTGCTGTTACAGCTTCACGTTTTGATGACCACCGAGTAGTACTTTGTAATTTTAGTGAAAGAGGATCATGTTTTCTTAGAATGTCTCATCCACTAGTTGAGACACTAAAATATTTGTAAAGACAATTTAAGATACCAAAAAAAGTCTCAACTTCTGGTAGAATTTTGGCAGCATTTACACCAAAAAAATGAGGGTATGAGCAGAACAAGGAACAAAAAATTCTAAATCATTTGTTTGCAGTATTCGGGATTGGACTCCTTTATATTTTCCGGACATACTGGAGCCATTGTCGTAGGATTGGCCCCATAGTTACTTATATCTAGATCATCATTTTCTAATTTCTGTAAAATGAGTCCAGTAAGGGCTTTTCCAGTTTTCTGGCTGACATTGAAGAGTACATATCTAATAACCTGTGACGTTTGATATAAATGGCTTACATCAGGAGTAGAATCGAACATGATGAAGAAGTATTTTGCTTCTTTGATATTACTAAAAATATGTTCTCTTATTTTCGCTGCAATAATCTCTAGAAATTCATTTTGAATGCCATGTGAAATGTAACTAGCTTGACCTCTCTTATGACGGTTAATATGATCGCGAAGATATGCATTATAATGTGATACTAGCTCGATTACAAAAAATTCCCGCATTTAGGATTTATAGAAATCAAGATTTTCATGTGATCCTCTTAGAGAGCAACCTGTTTTTGCCAAATACATTATTACATCGACTATTACATACAGAACGGATTTCCAATGAGTCTCCTCTTCCAAAATTTTATTTTGAAAATCTTTATCAATACCACCAACTTTAGAAAGTGAATTTTCGAGCGTTTTCCACCAACAAAAGTTTATTTTATGAAACAAAGAATTTTCGCACTCGGGAATTCTCCCACTAAGTTTTTTCCACTTAGTAAACCCTTCTTCTTTTGCTAAAAATGACAGTTTATGCTCAGGAAACACGCTTGGAAATAATTTACATGGAATACAATACAATGAATTTTTACTGGTGCTGTTTTACAGTCAAGATAACAACAAGCTGTGAAGCCAACTCCTCTCTTTTTTAAGTCTTATTTCTGTAATAATCACCCGAATGGCTTTTAGACATAACCGAAATAAAATACTGCACACGCCGTAAAACAACATAAAATAGTATCGGAAAAGAGATGACGCAAAATCTTTGAATTTTATATAAATAAAAATTTCTTAAAAATACTGGTGACAATGTGATATTTTGTACTATGTAATATCAATTAATTTCTTTTCTATTTCTGATCCTTATGCAACGAAAGTAACCGCCGTTGAACAAAATAAAATTGAATATCTTTTCATGTGAATTTTTAATTTCCCTTTATTCGTATTCCTTTATTATTCCTCATTTTTGCGCCCTTCCTAGTCTTGCACCCGGGGCAGCTGCCCCGGCTAACCCCCCCTTAGATCCGTCACTGCGTGGCACGAATTGCTTATAACTCGATATGCAATTTATTCATCAAAAAATGGAAAGCTCGTGATAAAACTACTACTACTTTATGAAAATCTTGCACTTACATAAAATATTTACAAAGCACGAATATATCTGCCGTTTACCTTTCATGTATTTTTTTTTTTTCCAGATTCGACATCCGCGATTCTTGCGTGCAGAGCTAGGTATCTAAATATATGTCTCGATGATATTGCCTTATGCTCACACCAGGAACTTCGGACTGTCTCGTGAGCTGATCGGCCGATTTTTCGACCCTTTGCGGATTCTGGGTGAAACTGCAGAAGAAAGGTGCGCTTGCATTGGCGTCCAAATGAATCAATGGGTTCTTCCAAAGCGTAATGGGATTTAGGGGATGGGTATACAGCACAAGCAAAAAGATATAAGCTGAGATTTTCAGATTCTAACCAAAATTTTAAGCGGAATGGCTGAAAAGTGCAGTGCGCAATTTTTAAAAATTTTGTGTAAACTCTGAGAAATCGAAAAACGGATTTTTTATTTTCCATGCTTGGAAATTTTCAAAAGACAGAATTTCATCCTGTGGACGGAAAACTTGCACTCGTGTTTCCATAACAATGTGTAGTTTACTAAAGATGTGTCCCCCAAAAACTGAAGAAGAAAAATCTGAAATTTATAATATTCCCTATCATCAACTAATAGGAGGCTCTGATGTATTCATCAGTCACAACTCGACTTGATATGATTCAAGCTGTGAGTTTTCTAAGCCAGTTCAACAATAATCCAGGCAAACCTCATTGGACAGCTGCAAAAATAATTCTAAGATACCTAAATTGTACCAAAGATCAAGGTCTGATCTTTAAACGTGATGCCAAGTCTTTAATTACATTTGTCGATAATGATTAGGTTTCATATGTAAACGATAGAAAGTCCTACACAGGATACATCTTTAAATACGCCAGTAGTACTACATCGTGGGAATTGAGAAAGCAGCGAACTGTTGCATTATCCACAACTGAAGCAGAATATATGACTACATCAGAGGCTACATCATAGACTGTTCTTAAATTAACTTTCTCCTGAAACAGTTACTGTAATATTGTGTCACAAACAGGCTGCTCAGAAATTAGTATGGAATGCAGTCTATCATTTACGCACAAAAAGCCCAGCAACGTAATCATTTTGCACAATAAATATATGATAGGAGTGAAATAGATGGTAAATACTTAGAGTTAGAAAATACGGTTCTGACAATACGGTTACTTAAAATGTCAGCTAAGAGCTGACATTTTAAGTAAAGGTCTAAACGCTTATAAGCATAACAAATGTTGTGAATTAATAGGATAGGACTAAGTATTTAAAAATATTCAGTAATATTTTGCATCCTTTTTTTTTCATATAAGTTTAAAGTATATATTTGTGTTTGTAATTTTTTATTAATATAGTTTCACTGCAATTTGCATATACACTGCTCAAAACAATTAAAGGATATTTGAAGTTTTATATAAAATAAAGATATAAACGAAATTTTTTTTTGCCGAAAATAGAAGAAGAGAATCACAAATGCAAATTTTTCTGGTTTTCAAACTGTGGAGTATGCAAATTTTGAGTTCGACGTCGCTTCAGCGGCAGCGAATGAAATTTGACTTTCAACTGGATAAAAGAGAATGAAGACAAGGATGATCGGCATTCAGTGATTGCTTTGTTTCGATGAGTACGATGTCTCAGCGAAGTCATTTGACAGATTCAGAAGCTTGGAGAATTTTTGGTAGGTTAGAAGGGGGCCAAACTCAAGCCGAAGTAGCGCAAGCCATTGGAGTGTCACAAAGTGTCATTTCCAGGATCTGGAACCGTTTTTTGGAGAGTGGATGTGCAGGCCGAAGACCAGGGCAAGGTCGTAGACGGGCAACAACGCCCAATGAAGATCGGTATTTAGCGTTAACAGCTCGGAGACACCGAAACATGAACGCTACTCTTCTCCAACAACACCTTCGCTCGGCTACAGGCACCATGATTTCAACTCAGACTGTCCGAAACCGGCTCCATGCTGTAGGTCTGTATGCTCGCCGACCGATGGTATGTGTTAGATTAACATCAAGGCATCGTCGCGACAGCAGGGAGTGGGCAACCGAGCATGTCAACTGGAGGAGAAATGAATGGAGCAATATTCTGTTTTCTGACGAGTCCCGTTTTTCTGTGCATCTGGATAATAGGCATATTTTCATCTGGAGGGACCGTGGCAGTAGGAATAATCCTGCGTTCGTGCACGAAAGTGTCAGATTTGGCGGTGGAGGAGTGTTGGTGTATGGTGGCATCTCCATTGACGGGCGCACTGACCTCTACATCATTCGAGATGGAGCTCTGACTGGTCGCCGATATAGGGATAAGATCCTCAGACCTATTGTAGTCCCTTACGCTGCAGCAATCGGAGATAACTTCATTTTAATGGACGATAACTGCAGGCCACATCGTGCAAACCTGGTGGAGGATTTCCTTTTCGAGGAAGGAATCGTTCGAATGGAATGGCCAGCGTGTTCTCCAGACATGAATCCAATCGAGCACGTTTGAGACGCTCTAGGAAGACGAGTTTCTGGCCGCCAACAACCCCCACAAACTCTCCAAGAACTGGAAAGAGCTCTTCTGGAAGAGTGGGGCAGAATACCCCAACTCGTCATTAATAGCCTCATTGAGTCCATGCCTCAAAGGTGTTCAACGTTGCTGGCCGCCCGTGGAAACCTTACCCTTTACTGAAAATGATTTTCTTTGAAGAAAACACCTTTTCTTATTCTTTTTTTCTCATATGCACAAATTGTGTTTTTTTCCTTTTGTACACAAATGCGCAATAAAATGCATTTTTTTCTGCCAAACATGTGTAATTTATTCTCATATAACCTACTATGTCTGTCGACCATGTATCAATCAGCTAAAAAGTTTCCCAGATACAAAATCCACCTAAAACTGCAATATCCTTTAATTGTTTTGAGCAGTGTATTATATTAGCTTAATAGAAGAATAATTTTTTGTTAATGAAATGTACTTTGTAAGGGTCTTTTTAACACTTTCCAACCTAGTTGGAAAGTATTTATGACTTCGGTTTGTCTGGCCGTCTACCGGTGCTGTAACTCCCGTAAATATGCTCGGATTGCCCTGCAATTTTTATATGTTATTGTCGTTATCTACAGCATGTTCCCTATTACAACTGAAGTGTGTAGCACTTATAGTTTTTTTTACAGGGACACTCAAAAGAATTCCGTTACATTACGGTCTATGGGAAAAATCATCTGCAGTTTATTTTAATGATGTTACACAATTTCAAATACATTGTAATTGATATATATCACTAAGGTGCATTACAAGAAGCTTAATATGGAATATGGTGTGCATAGCACTTATAGTTACTTTACAGGGACAGTCAAAAGAATTCTGTTACATTACGTCTATGGAGAAAAATCGTTTGCGGTTTAATTAAATAATGTTTCACTATTTTAAACGCATTGAAATTTATATATATCACTAAGGTGCATTACAAGAGGCTTACTACCGAATATTGTGTGTATAGCAGACATCGTTCATTTACAGGGACACACAAAAGAATTCTCTACTATCTGTTAACAATAATTCCTGAAAGTGCGTTTTAAGTTGCTGAACGTGATTTTAAATTTAACTCACTTTTTGTCTCTTACTTGGTGTGTATAAATTCTGTATTTCATATACAGGGCAGCACAAAAGTTCGCGAACACATTTCCGTTTATTGACAGAAACTCCAGAAGGAGAATTTTAAACTGTGCTACGCGTTTCCTAACTAAACTAAAATTTAGCATCCTATGTAGTATATATACAAATCTATAGATCATATACAGGGCTGAATAAAAGTATTCGGATATTTTTCCGAATATTGTATATGTTGGAAATTTCTGAAATTACGTTTTTAAATATGTTACTAGATGGAACCCGTCAAAACTTGACGAAAAAAAAATACTATAACAATATCAGTAAAATAAGCTTCTTTATTATTTAAGAAGAGGTGCGTATGAAACAGTCTTTCAAATATTATATTTTAAAAGTTTTTTTCCCCAGTCAAATACAGTGCTATTTCCGATGCAAACTCCAAACAAACAATCCATAAACAACTGTGTAATGCAAATCAGTTTGACATTAACGCCATATTTCCCACGGCAAGAAAAAAATTTCATGGACCTATGAAGTATCATACAAATAGTATATTCCTACGTTCATCTCATATGCAGTAAATAAAAGAACATAGTAAATAAAGCACACATCACCAAAGTTTAACATTATTAATGGTACACAACTCAACTTTCTTCAGGATCTTTTCTTGCCGTAAGCTGAATGTAAACAAATACAACTTATGTAATAATATTTATTGAATCAAATTTCGAAACGATTTATCAGTTAATTTGGAATTTATGTGTTATGGGAATAGAGCCAGGAAGAGAGATCACCGAAAATGATTATTAGTCACCAATCATATTTACCATTGTTAATGACCAATCGCGTTCAAAACAGTAGTTTAATATACATTTATAAAATACATAACATCATTAAGTACTTTTATGTTATTTGGCCGCAAATCCTGCCAATAGCATTTTTAAAATGGATCAGTTTTCACAGACGCATCGGAGTTGGCGTGATTTTTGTTTTGCGCCATTTTGGCGAGAAAACCCTATTTTCAGGTACCTGTTAGAGATTGCTAAAACAGCATGTTACTTTTATTTTATTATGAAATATTTTATTTTATATTAAAAAACACACAATTTTATTATAAAACATACACAATGATCAATTTATTATTAAACACACAATATTTAATTTATTATAAAACATACGGAATCTGCTCTATCGGGTTGCCATACCAAGCAAAATCTAGCCGAAACTGCCGGGTTGCCCATGCATAAAATCGCCATTTGGGCGCAAAATGATATGCCGGTGCGTCTGCGACAACTGTACCCAAAATTACGTGTGATAATATGCAGCCCGATTATGGCAAATTATTCAAAACGTTTTAGATGAGAATAATGATAGATTTTCTAATCTTCAGAAATCTAGTCAACAGCCAAAGTTAGCGAGAAACAAAAATATATATATATATATATATTAGCAACAATATGGCTATTTAAAAAAACTTTCACAAAATAGACTTCATTGCATCAAATCGTATTAACTAAAATACGCCAATTGGCAATGGACCCAATTACGGAAAATTACTTACTATGTTTAAGAATCTCCGCATTTGCGAATATATTGCAACTGATAAGCAAGTGGTCATGAAGCATAAATGTTTAATTGGGTTAAGCGGTTTTTGTCAAGAAAGATGAAATACATAACACAAAATATGCGAAATGCTACCATGATGGCAAAAGTTCTTGATTTGTCTATTAGAATCTTTCGGTTTGGCGAAGGATTAAAAAAATATATATATGAATAAAAGTAACGTGTTACAATGCTTAACATGCATTTAAGGGAGACCAAACTGGTTGCCAGTGGCGGCTAGTAATAAAATATTTGCGTATAGCTCTCTATCTTATGGATAATCTGATCTGAAGATTTATCAAGTTTTTTTATTATTTTTTTTTCACTGTTCATGATGGTTAGGGAAATCTATTTTCAACTGAGGCAACTTTGACAGGGGCTATTTTACATTATTAAAGCAAATTGATGATCATTGTTGATATAGAATTGAAAAATATTTCATGCTTGAATATTATTTTAAAAGTCTTTAAATTAAACGACAGTTTTCAAATAAATTTCAATCGAAAGCTAATTTTTTTTCTAATTGATGATGTAAGAATTGAAATTGTAAAATGTAGTAAAATGTATTAAAAAATTGAAATTTGTAGTATTTAGAAGTGACGTAAGCGCGATGAAAGTTAAAGCGAAAGCACCGTTTGTTGTCAGAACCGCTATACATTTCTAAAAAGTACCACTGTGTTTTGGCTGGCGTCCAAAAATAGACTACCATTTTTTGACATCGAAAGAGAAATTCACAGTGAAAGAAATAGGACTTTGCCGCTAATAAGGAACTGTTAAATGAATTTATGACAAACCTACCAAAATAATTGTTATAAAATATTAGCCTTACATTGTTTATTCTAGCTAAAAATACAATCATTATTTGAAGGGTTTTTTTTACCATAACACTATTTTTGGTACTTCTCTATTATCTCGTCGACCGTCATAACAAAAAACTATCGCCAAACTGTAAGATTAAACGCCAAAAATGCAGTCCCATTTACTTGATGTCAGAAGCATTATACGCATTTGTTATGTCATCAAGTGGTTTGTAATTCGACATTTGCGTGTATTTTTCATTATGTTTTACGGATTTATTAGTTATTTCGTTAATTTAAATAACAATTGTGCCCTTAAATTCTTATATTTTATTCATTTATTTATTTTGATATTCTAATGGCAACGTTCTCCCGTTTATTTGGCGTGACAGTTTGGCGATAGTTTTTTGTTATGAAAAGTGGTCGATGTGATAACAGAGAAGTACCCTATTTTTTAATAATTTTAATTTTCCTGAAATCCTTTACTTTTGTAAATTTTTTTCTTTAATGCTTGAATTTTTAAAAAATGCAATCGTCTAACCTATAATTAAAAAAAAAGTAATTGGTAACATGTAATAAAGGTATGCAATCAAGATGAAGAAACCAATAAAGGCTCCAGTTCTAATCTTTAAAATTAAAAATTGAAAAATCAGTTAAAATTATGTCATGGTGACACAGTCATATAAATTTTTCTTTTTAGTTTTACCAATGTTAAAATGCATTTCAAGCTAAGCAGAATGTCATTTTCACCGGCGCAAACTTTTCATACGTACTTTGTATACATTACTTTTATGCTTAAACAACATGATATAAATAAATATATAGTTGTATTTAATTGTAATGAAAAAATGGCATCAACAAAGTTATAACGCATAATGATAAAATAAACCCAATGGACAATATTCCCGTGACGTCACAATAAATATGAATTTTTATTCGCTTATAATGCATAATGATAAAATAAACCCAATGGACAACATTCCCGTGACGTCACAATAAATATGAATTTTCATACATAAATATGAATCAAGACAGCCAGACAAACAGAAGTCATGAACACTTTTCAACTATGTCAAAAAGGTTAAAAATGAAAAAGAAAACTTACTATGAATTGAGTTTGTAATGATGTAATGTGCTGAGAGAGCAGCAAATGATGCAAAGAAGTTTTCATATTCATCTTCATGGGACAGAAGCAGCTGCTGTCTATAAAGAAAGAAAAAAGAAATCTTAGTAAACTAATTACTTCTATTACTTTTTTTTTTTTTTACATTTTTAAAATAAGGTGGTATGATTTAATTAAAATATAAAACAGCATAAAACACAAACGCTTGGTAAAAAGTATAAATAAGAATATCAGTGTAATTTACATTATAAAGCAAAAATATATCTGAGTAACACTGACGTCATATTGACATTAGCAACAATTTGACCAATAAATTTAGTTTTTACTTTTTTTTTTACTTTTAAACTTTGCAGAATTTCAATTTTTACTATCGAATAGGAAAAAAAAGTTCTTTGAAATGCAATTTGTTTAAAATCTGTTTCTCAATTTACTAAATTTTTATGTTTTTTAAAATAATTTTCAAGCATAATTTTTTTTAAATCTACAATATTCAATGCTTGGTAGAAAATTATAAATAAGAATATCAGTGTAATAATGGATTTATATTATAAATAAAAAATAAAATAAAATAAAAAAATCTGCAAGTAACGCTGACATATTGACAGTAGCAACGACTTGAGCAATATTTTTACTTTTTACTGATTTTTTTTTACATTTAAAACATTGCATAATTTCAATTTTTACCTTATCAAATAGGGAAAACATTTTCTTTGAAATTCAATTTGTTTAAAAACTGCATCTTAATATACTAAATTTTTATGGTTTTTAAATTTTTAAGCATAAATATTATGTGTAAAAAAATTACAGAAGATTAATCTGTTTGCACTTAGAAAATGTAAATAATTCAGCAATTGTTTCTGGGCAAAATTCCATAACTAAAGAAGCCATCAAGTCATCATCAATGTTCTCTGACCTACCTAATGCAAGTTCGGTTTGGAATTAAGAACTCTCTACAGTCAAAAATACAGTAAGTGCATAACGGATGCATCGAACAGTGATTTTGGTCAAATACTAAATACCGAATATTCAGCATGCAGGTAAGCTGAATGTTTGGTTTGCCAAATACTTTTATATTTCAGAGTTTCAAATGTGTAAAAAAGTTAAATTTTAAAACAATTTTACATAATGTTTTTAGCACCAGATACTTCCATTTTGTTAAACAAAACCCTTTTAGAAAAAAAAAATTAAAATAAATAAAAAGCAGCTTTGTGTTATTTAAGAAGAGGATAATAGTTAAAGAACTTTTATAATTTTCAAAATTATAAATTTCATGGCTTCTTCTGGGAATTAAAACAAATTAATAAAATTTTCTAATATTCTAAAACAAATATTTTAAAATCAAAGAGAAATTTTGAAGGAATTGCAAGAAAAATTTTACAGCCATATAGTGTTTTGTCAGGAAGGGACTAAAGTAGGGCTGCACAACCTTTTTAAGCGAAGGGCCACTTACAAAAATGACTGGGTTGTCGAGGGCCACAATCAGTAGCACAGAGAGAATTTTGTTTTGAGGAGGTGTGATGGTGGTGGGGGGGGGGATCTAAGTCTACAATCAGATTTTAAAAAACATCAATTTCGGAAGAGTAGTTTTAGCCCCCTTGGTTCCTTCCTTACCAGTCATAGTCAACATATTCAGTTCTGTTGGCAAGGATATATCAACAGTTTACATTTGTAGATATAGCTAAGATAATTTTCAAAGAGTGAAAGTACTCTTTGACCTTATTTGAAGGTGTAAATTTAGCTTTAGAGGTTGCCAGTGCCGAAAAAAAAATTGTGTTTTCATGAATGAGGTGGGAAAACTAAGCTGTGTCGCCAGGCGCCTGAGGAGCACCCGGCACGTCTCGACCGTCGTACCAAAGTCCTGAGGGACTTTTACCGCACCAGTAGGAGCTGCTTCCCACGGTGCTGCGACCGGTCGGGGGCCGCCATCTGCGGACCCCCGAGCCATCTCTACCCGAGTAAGCGACAACATAGGTCGTTGCGACAAACAGAGGACACCATAATCAGAGGAGACCTCCACATTATAGGTAAAAATTAATGGTCGCCACTCGCCATGTGGCGATTAAGGTTTAAAAAGTGGCGATTAAAAAATCAGCCATCGATCGCCACCCTAGTCGCCACTCGCCGATTAAAAAATATGTTATTGATCGCCAAGTGAAATACACCATTTTTCATGGAAATATGCATCTCTACACTGATTACATCTAATTAGAGAACTGGTTAATTCTTTTTCCTACCAGATGCAAACAGATTTCAATGTCTTAGCTATATTTTCAATATTTCGGCTTTTTCTCATGTGCTTACTCTTTAGTTGGATTATTTTTTCAAGAAATACAGTTTTATTTTGCAAATTATATTCATCAGCTTTGATTCCACATGCATTTCAAGTAATTTATTCCTTTTCTCAACGGATACAAGCGGATTTTAAGGACATTTCAATATCTTCAATATTTCGACTCCTCCTGCAACATGCTCACCAGTTGGATTGTTTCTTCAAGAGATACTGTTTAATCATGCGAAATACACTCATACTCATACAATAGGTATAAAACTCTTATAGAAAAATATGTTTATATACAACAATACAACGATTATAATTTATCTAGATGTTAAGAAAGTTTGAAACATAATAGTGGCCGCTAGCTTTAAAAAGTGGCCACTAATGAAACTGAGTCTACCGGCCACTGGCTACTAATGAAATTTCTCAGTTTTCACCTATACTCCACATGGACACTCGATGAACTGCCAGGAAACCTCCCCGACAGCTTTCATCGCCAGAACCCCATAAGATGAACTGGTCCCTAGGCCATATGCCGAGTTCTGCCAACGGCTCTTGCTTTCCCATGGCGTCTGAATATTGGGTCGCATAGAAGGGCGAAACGACTTACTCTTCTGCCGTGGGTTGGAATGAAGGTGGGAAGGAGGAGAAACATATTATTCTAAATTGTACTTAACATATTCGGTCATAAAATGTGGATATGAAGTAGGGGTGCACAACCTTTATAAGAGGTGGGCCAGTCACAAAAATGACTGGATTGTCGAGAGCCAACATCCGTAGTGTGGACAAAATTTTGTTTTGAGGAAGGAGGGGTTATTTAGGGTTGGGGAAGGAGGGGTTATTTAGGTTGGAGGAAAAGGGATAATTTATACGCACCTGATCGGTAAAATTCATGATTTTTATGCGCCCGATTGGCAAAATTCGAGATTTTTACGCACTTGATCGGCAAAATTTACGATTTATACGCACCCGATCGGCAAAATTCGAGATTTTTAAGTGTTCGATCGACAAAATTTACTATTTTTACGCGTCTGATCGGCGAAATTTATAATTTATACACACCCGATTGGTAAAATTCATGTTTTTTATGTCCCTGATCGGCAGAATTCGTGATTTTTATGCACCCGATCGGCAAAATTCGTGATTTTTCCGCGTCCGAATCTGCGAAATGTATCCGCGGGCCACAGGTTGTGCATCTCTAGACTACTAAAGTAAAAAATAAATAATACAATCTATTCAAGAATAATTTTCCTGCTTCTTTTAATTTAGCAAGGAAATTTTTTAATACACCAAAGAGCAGTGTCGGGAGTGGACTATCATTTTGAGGGGTTGTAAAGAGTGTCCGTAAAATCTTGTAACAAACTTTCAGAGGAGATAATGTGGTCAAGACATATATTTTTTGAACAAGAAATGTCATCTCAATCCACTTAATTCCATCAAAAATACAATACATTCAATTAAAAGTACAGGGTGTGTCACTACAAGCCAAAACTGAATTTTTGTTCATAACTTTAACAATAATGAAGATATTTAGCGAAATTTGCATCATACTAATTTTGTTTGTATAAAATGTGATGATATCATTGGAGGGAGTGACTGAATTTTGGCCAGTGACATAGTATAAGTACTGTCAGCTGCATTCTGAATAAAGAAATGTCTAGCTCAGCATTGTTTAGATATGAATGTTGGCAATTTCTAGCACTTCTCGTCATATTATATTTCACATAAATTAAAGTAACTCTGTTGAAAATATACTTACAATATCTTCATTATTGTTAAAATAACAAACAAAAATACAAACTTGACCTGGAGCGAGATGCACTGTATTTGACTGAATAAGTAGATTGTGATCCTGGTTTTCTGGACAAAAATTGTCTGTTATCACTTCTGAAAGTTTTTTCCATTTTGTTTAGAAACACTGTTTGTGCAAAAGCAAGAAACAGATTATTTCATAGACAATGTTCAGGAACTTGCATTTGTACATTCAGGGTGGGATTCGCACCCAAAATTTTGAAATCCTGCCCAAAAAAATTCACTATTTTTTGGAAAATTTTGCTTTTTGGAACGACGATCAAGTCCTGCAACCGACTGATGAATTTCACAATATCTTCTCGTGACCGATTGACGAATTTTGTGGAGGTTTTTTCTTGCAACAGATCAATGAATTTTGAATTTTTTCTTCGCGACCAAATTGAAAACTTTTGCGATATTTTCCACGACCGATTGGCGAATTTCCCGATTTCTTGCAGCAGATCAAAGAAATTCACAATTGTCCCTGCGTTCGACTGAATAATTGCACAATGTTTTCCGCGATCAATTGACGAATTTCGTGATATTTTCCCCGCGACCGTTTGACGATATTTTCCAGCAATTAATTTCCGAACTTTGCGGGGGGGGGGGACAAAAAATTCCTGATTTTTTCCCTCGCTTATGGCTGAAAAATCAAGATTTTTCTCCCTGAGCTTTAAGAAAGCATACCCACGAGTTTCCAATATTTTCCAAAGTTATAAAAGTTGCTCTTGAGCTGCCTGTCATAAGCGTACCTTGTAAAAGAAGCTTCAGTATCTAAATAAACTCTAAATTCAGAAATTCATTTAATAACCCAATTGTTAAAGGTCATTAACATTTGGTGAAAATAAAAAAATAGATGTTGTATATATAAAGCTGACTTTATTTTTATTTAAAAAAAAAAAAAAGGAAGAAACTTTTTGATAATTATTCTGAGTTGTCTATTTAAATTTTTAAAATGGTATTTTGTCATGCCTGTATTAATGTAATTCTTTATGAATAACACATAAAATAGTGGAGTTTAAAAATATTTTTCCCCTTCCCAAACAGTTTAACTCCCCTCCATTTATAGATGTTGAGAGCGAGACTCCCCTCCTAAGAAAAATTGAATTTCAAGCCCTGACATTCCTATGAAGGTCGTCATTAATGGTTAATTTTCTTAAGTGACACTTTCAAACAACAAATAAATAATGTAAAAGTATTCTCTTTTATTTAAATATGATTCTATTTCTAATTATTCTGAATATCTTTATTAACTGACAGTTAAAAGTAGAAGTTGTGTAAGGTTTCAAAAAATATTTTTTTAAAGGGTTTTTTTAAGTATTCGGTTTGGCCAAATATTTCGATATTCAGCCAAACTGAATATTCGTCAGGAAAGGACGAATATTTTGATATTCCGTAGTATGACCAAATACCGAATATTTGGTGCAAACGTAGTAAGTAGTTCCTCATAATAAAGATCAACACGACCAAATAATAGTTTAAGATTTGTTTTACATTCTGAATTAAATGCTCCCACCATCCACCCCACCCGGCTGCAAATGAAGGATTAAACTTCCACTGAATTTTGTGTTCAGCAGCTTTAACACTGAGATCCAATCAATAGCAAAAATTTCTCTGCATCTATGAAATTTTTTCCATTATCAGAGTATATCGTTGAAGGTTGTCCAAAATGCATGATAAAACATACTACAGATTGGAAAAAGGATTCAGTCGATAAGGAAGTAATCAATTCCAAGTGGACAACATCATATTGACAGTGCAAGCAAAAAGTACAAAAGTCCTTCCGGCCTGTACCGGAAGGAAAAGGTAGCTTTCCTATATCTTAGTTTTAAAATTTTAGCTAATGTTACACGAAAACAGCAACTTAAAATGCAAATAAAACGTTTACAAAAGATTCGTTAATACTGAATTTGAATAAGAAATTCACCAAATTATTGAGCAATAGCCAAATTGACTTCATTTATGAAAACTTATTTTGGTCGCCAAATTTGGCGATATTTCGCCAAATGTCGCCAAGTTTGGCGAGAATTTGGCGCTAACAGATATGAATATATAGTTTTATGCGTTTGATTGGGAAAATTATTACAACAATGAAAATTTTTGTAATGTGCTGTCTTGTTTCAAAATGTCAGCCACCCTAGAATTTCAAACTGCTCTATCTCAGCCGTTTTTTAAGATAGAGGTAAAACAAAAAATGCTCTGGAATCCTCGTTTCAAGACCTAACACTGAATTAAAAAATAAATTTGAATTTTTAACTTTTTTGTATATTTATTTTAGTTTTAAATGGCCGCCATCTTGAAACAAAATGGCAGACCAAGCTGGCCAACGAACTCGGTCGAGACATTGGTGAGCTTAATACACACAATTAGTTTCATCAAAATCGATTTATAAATACGGGCGTTATCGTATGACATAGGTCAGATATATATATATATATATGGAGATATATATATATATATATATATATATATGGAGATTATATATATATATATATATATATATATATATAAATCAACATTTGAACGGAGGGTGGTTTTGGGGTCTGGGAGTCATGATCGGTGAAAATATATCAAAATTTTCCGGAACTGCTTTCCTCCGAACGGCTGCAATAGGTAGCTTTATACTTTTTTGTATTGAAAGCTACCTAATATGAGATTTTCAACCAACAATGTCACATTCTACAATTTCAAATATACATGCATCACAGACTCCATCATTTGGTAAAATTCCTGAGACTGCCTCACATTTTTTAGCTTTAAATTTTTTATATTTTACACATTTCCTTATGCAATTTCATATTGTCTTACATGATTTTAAGATCAAAAACTTTTTTCTTAAATTTGACATTCTAAGTATGAGCATGTAATAAATCATTATGCACACTAATCATCAACAATTTTACAACAGGATGATCAGATAGTAATAGGATAGGAAACTTAAAATCATATCTATTATTCCAATAAGCAACATTTGATTTAGCTCTTATAAGATCATGAAAATCAACAATTGGTCTGAGTTATTTTAATTTGGCATCATTTTCTCCTTTAACCCCTTGGGGATGAGCGACACATATACGTGACGCATGAGGTGCTCAGAACCCTTGATTCTTCCCACCAATAACTTTTTATTGTAAACTTTGCCTTATTTAATGACAGCATTTCTGAGATTCAATTAGGCGAAAATTTCTGTTTTGAAAAACCGGTGGCAAAAGATTAAAAATTCTGTAAAGGACGCTTGTCGCGAAGGGGTTAAAAGATTCTTTTTGAATTAGTAACATTAAAACTCTCACCCCTCCTGTCAATTTCTTGGAGATTCTTGTAAATTTTTCTTACATTGTTATAAAACCTAAAAATCAAAGCTAACATCCTTACAATTTTCTTAAATGAAAAAAAATATTTGTAATACCATTTAACATTTCTACCAATGTCACTATAACTGTTTTATGAATTTCGGAATTGACCAAGTCTTCATTTGGCTCATCATTCGACTTAGGCCAATTTTCTTCATTTTCATGGAACTAATCAGATCCCTCCCACAGTCCCAGGCATTTCTATTCAACTAATTGTTCAGCAGAACACAGGGCTTTTATCACCATGGGTGCAAGAAGTCTATTCAAGTCAAGACTGAAAACTTTTTTGTATATTAGGAACAGGGTTGTTATGTTTAAAACATTTTGTTTAAAACATTACATTTAAAACAATGTTTAAAACATGTTTTTTGTTTATAATGTCACAATGTGACAATTCACAATTTAAAATTTTCCAATTAATATTGTATTAAAAATTTCTAATTAGCTCTATACACTAAAAGACATTCAAATTTTATTAAAATTAAAAATCGGTTATTTAATTTTAATTAAGTATTTAAAGTACATTTATTTCCTTTAAAATTGAAAATATGTAATTTATTTTTTTAAATATCTCAATTATGATTTTTTATATAATATCAAAATTAAAGTTCTATAACATATTAATAATCTAATTTTCAAAAACTAACAGTATTTCAGTGCTGTTAAAATTTGTATAAAGATAGAATTATCTAGAAAAATTGCATTTCTGTTTCTCTACTATCTCATTTTTGTACTATCTGCTATCTTTAATTTTCTTGGTTTTTCTGTCTAAAAACAAGAAGTCAGCAGTCATCTTTTTATAATTGTGTTGCTCAACTTTGTGTAATACCACGATTGCATAATCTCAGTTATTGCTGTAAAGTAGAGAAACGTTATGGTTGTCTTATTGGTAGCTTTGTAACAGACAATGCTGCCAATGTTATGAAGATGAGAAATGAATTTAAAGCTTTGGGAAACAGGTGCTAAAAAGCTTGAGTTACCATCAGATGCCAGGTGGAATTCCATGTTGGACACAATGGAGTCTTATATAAGCAATTGGCCACAAATTTTGAAAGTTTGTGAAGATAATTGAGAGAAAATCAAATCTGATATTTCTAAGAAAGTCATAGACTTGCAGTTAAAAAGAAATGTTGAAGATTATATCCAAAGGCTCAAACCTATTGCAGTTGCATGTGACAAAGCTCAGAGAAATAATTGTATTATTAGTGATGTAGTTGAAGTTTAGAAAGATTTAAAAAAAGAAATGTCAGAAATATGTGCTGCTAGTAATCTTACCATGATTACAAAAACATTGAAAAAGCCATAGAAGACAGATATGAAATGGCCATGACACCTGCACATTTCTTGGCAAACACTACTGATCCATACTTTAAAGGAGAATCACTTACAATTAATGAGACAGAAAAAGTCATGAACCTTGTAGCTGAATTATGTCCTGAACTAATTCCAATAATTATAAACTTTAAAGCTGAGTCAGCTCCATTCTCTAGTTATATGTTTGATACTGTTAATAATATGATGCAAAAAGAAAAAAATGATATGCTGTCATAAATTCGCTACTCAAGAATCAAATAAAGTGCACAATTTTGTAGAAATAACATCTTTGGGTCATTCCATGTCAAATCAACCAGTGACTCAACCTGGCCATTTTAGATTTTGATGAAACTTACAGGAATCATTCTACCTGATGATACAAATGAGAATATACTTTTATTATTTTTTTATCTCAGTAAATTTTCATACAATTAATTTTTTTAATTTCGAAAAATCATAATTTTTTGGGTTGTATAAATGTTTTCAATTTTAAAAGTTCTATCAGGCCTGTAGAGAGTTGTTTGTCCCTCATTTTAAAGAGAATTTCATAAGGTTTAATTTGATATGCAAGTTGACTATGCTTGGTTTTAAAAAAGTTAATTTAATTTAATTTAAATTTAACAATTTTTAAAATAGTGTTTTTTTTTTAAATTTTGAAAAAATTATGTCTTTTGTAATATTATAAACTTTAAATTCTGAAAGTTTTAGAGTGGGATCTCAATGGGATCAGCAATTATGTTAAAAAAACTAATGTTAAGCACCATTTGGGACTGGTTTTTATTAAAGTTGGCACCTCGCCAACTTTATGATTGTGCTAAAGAGATCATTGTCTTATTCATTTTAAACATTATTTTTTTATAACTGCTGATCCCATTGAGATCCCACTCTAAATCTTTGAGAATTTAAAGATTATAATATTACAAAAAACATATTTTTTTCAAAATTTTTAAAAAACACTATTTAAAAAAAAATTTAATTTTTAAATTAAATAAAAATAAAATTTAAATCACGCATAGTCAACTTTCATATCAAATTAAACCTTATGAAATTCTCTTTAAAATGAGGGGTCAAACAACTTTTTACACCTGATAGAACTTGAGAAATTAAAAATTAAAAACATTTATACAAGCCAAAAAATGATGATTTATTGAAATTAAAAAAATTAATTGTATGAAAATTTACTGAGATAAAAAAAAAATTATAAAAGTATATTCTCATTTGTATCATCAGGGAGAATGATTCCTGAAGTATAGGTGAAAATTAGCGGTCGCCACTCGCCACGTGGCGATTAAAGTTTAAAATGTGGCGATTAAAAAATCAGCCATCGATCGCCACCCTAGTCGCCACTCGCCAAGTGGCGATTAAAATATCTGTTATCGATCGCCAAGTGAAATACACCATTTTTACTGGAAATATGCATCTCTACATTGATTACATCTAATTAGAGAACTGGTTAATTCTTTTTCCTACCAGATGCAAACAGATTTCAACGATTTAGCTGTATTTTCAATATTTGGGTCATTCCATGTCAAATCAACCAAAAATTTTCAATATTCAACCTGACCATTTCAGATTTTAATGAAACCTTCAGGAATCATTCTCCCTGATGATACAAATGAGAATATACTTTTATAATTTTTTTTTTTTATTTCAGTAAATTTTTATACAATTAATTTTTTTAATTTCGAAAAATAACCATTTTTTGGCTTATATTAATGTTTTTAATTTTGAATTTCTCAAGTTCTATCAGGCATAGAGAGTTATTTGACCCCTCATTTTAAAGAGGATTTCATAAGGTTTAATTTGATATGCAAGTTGACTATGCTTGGTTTTAAAAAAAGTTAATTTAATTTAAAAAAATTTAAAATAGTGTTTTTTAAAAATTTTGAAAAAAATACATGTTTTTTGTATTATTATAATCTTTAAATTCTGAAAGTTTTAGAGTGGATCTCAATGGGATCAGCAGTTATAAAAAAATTATGTTTAAAATGAATAAAAAAATATTATCTTTAGCACAATCATAAAGTTGGCGAAGTTCCAACTTCAAATACCAGCCACAATTGGTGTTTAACATTAGTTTTTTTAACATAACTGTTGATCCCATTGAGATCTCACTCTAAAACTTTCAGAATTTTAAGTTTATAATTACAAAAAACATATTTTTAAAATTTTTAAAAAAACACTATTTTTAAATTTTTTTAATTAAATTTACTTTTTTTTAACGAAGCATGGTCAACTTGCATATCAAATTAAACATTATGAAATTCTCTTTAAAATGAGGGGTCAAACAACTCTCTAAGCATGATAGAACTTGAGAAATTAAAAATTAAAAACATTTAAACAAGCCAAAAATGAGGAAATTAAAAAAATTAATTGTATGAAAATTTACTGAGATAAAAAAAATAATAAAAGTATATTCTCATTTATATCATCAAGGAGAAGGATTACTGTAAGTTTCATTAAAATCTAAAATGGTCAGGTTGAGTCACTGGTTGATTCGACCCATTTCGGCTTTTTCTCACTTGCTTACTCTTTAGTTGGATTATTTTTTCAAGAAATAGTTTTATTCTGCAAAATATATTCATCAGCTTTGATTCCACATGCACTTCCAGTAATTTATTCCTTTTTTCCCCACTGGATACAAGCAGATTTTAAGGACATTTCAGTATCTTCAATATTTCGACTCCTGCCACATGCTCACCGGTTGGATTATTTTTCTTCAAGAGATACTGTTTAATCATGCGAAATACACTCATACTCACATATAATAGGTATAAAACTCTTATAGAAAAATATGTTTATGTACAACGATTATAATTTATCTAGATGTCAAGAAAATTTTAAACATAATAGTGGCCACTAACTTTAAAAAGGGGCTACTAATGAAACTGCGTCTACCGGCCACTGGCTACTAACTAAATTTCCCAGTTTTCACCTATATCCTGAAGGTTTCATTAAAATCTGAAATGGTCAGGTTGAATATTGAAAATTTTTGGTTGATTTGACATGGAATAACCCCTTTATCTTGGTGGATAAGCCCTGAAAAACACGTCGATAAAAATGTCATGCAGATCATAAAACAATTACATACAGCTGTATGCTCTACTGCTGGTTTAGAAAGAGTGTTTTCTACTTTTGGCAGGGATCATTCTAGAGAGTTTCAGAAGGGCGGCCTGCCCTCATGCCCTTTTTAGATAAAATCCCACCCTCCTTGCCCCTTTTCCAGGTAGAATTCTACCCTCCTTGTCCTTGCCCTTTCAAGAAGCAAAATTCTACCCTGTTTTTATTCTTGGGTAGAATCTTGCCTTGTTTGCATTGTACTTTCAAAAATTCTTTACTTCTTTTTACTTCTAATTCTTTTATTTTTAGAATGCTAGTATGGTACATCAGGAGTACTCCTCTTTCCCTCTTTATTTCTCCTGGTATGTCTAATCTTTGACTTTGAATGATTCATTTTTTCATTTATCATTTTTTTTATTGAACAAGCCATACAGGGTAACTAAGGGTCATTGATTAATTTCACCTTGTCTAGTGAAATATAGTAATTAGATCAGGCATTCTGGCCTTTGACCACATGATAATTTACATAAGTTCTATAAAAATTTTGAGAAGTAGCTTTAGAACTTTTATTTTGTAGCTTTTTCAAAACAAGTTTTGCTAAAACCGGGAAAAAGTTATCTGGTGAATAAAAGTTTTAGAGAGAGAAGTTTTTGAATATCGTAGGAAAAGGGGGAAATAACTGTTGATATAGTAAACAATTTTACAATAAAAATCGAGAACAAGTTTCATATTGCTATTTTTAATATTTTTCAAACGGTGAAGTTATGAAAATTAGAAATGTTATTGGATTTTTTAATTAAGGAGTACTTTAAGCTGTTGCCAGACTTCCCTCCCCCTGTATATTGTTATACGCACTTATTACAAAAATGCCCTTTTTATGAAATTATGTGCCCTTTTCAACAAAATTGCCCTTATTATGTAATCTGCACCCTGCCCTTTTTAATGTTCTAGAATGATCCCTGCTTTTGGCTTTGTGTAGAGCAAAACTAGAAACCAGTTAGGTATTGATAAAGCTGCCAAACTTGTTACTATTTTTAAAGAACTTAATAATTAAATGTTTTAGTTTAGAATAAAAAATTTATTGTTAATTAATGTTTGGTATTTATTATATAATTTTTTTATTCCTTATTGTTTTTTGAAAATATTTTCATTCTTTATATTTAATTTATTAATTTTTGCTCACTTTAATCAAAATTGTGCTGTTGAATGAGAAAAAAAAAGTTTAAAACATGTTTTAAACAAAAAATAACATGTTTTTAGGGTTTTTTTTTTTTTTTTTTTAAAAACATGTTTTTTTTTGTTTAAAACGTTTTTTTCTCATTCAACAGCACAATTTTGATTAAAGTGAGCAAACATTAATAAATTAAATATAAAGAATGAAAATATTTTTAAAAAACAGTATGGAAGAAAAAATTATATAATAAATACCAAACATTAATTAACAATTATTTTTTTTATTCTAAACTAAAACATTTAATTATTAAGTTCTTTAAAAATAGTAACAAGTTTGGCAGCCTTATCAAACACCTAACCGGTTCTAGTTTTGTTCTGCACAAAGCCAAAAGTAGAAAACACTCTTTCTAAACCAGCAGTAGAGCATACAGCTGCTTGTAATTGTTTTTTGATCTGCATGACATTTTTATCGGCGTGTTTTTCAAGGCTTATCCACCAAGATAAAGGTGTTATTTCTACACAATTGTCCACTTTATTTGATTCTTGAGTAGCAAATTTATGATTGGTAATTGACAGCATAACATTTTTAGGGTTTCGTTCATCTCACGAAACCCTATTCGTCCCACTTCTCTGTCTGTCCGTCACAGAGCCGGTTCTCAGAAACTGTATAACTAACAGACTTGAAATTTTGTGTACTTACAGCTGAATACCTACTGTCACGCTGAAAATCATAACATTTTGAAAAATCATATTATTTTAATATGAGAGATAAAAAACTAAAAATCTAACAGCCTTTTCCTATTAAATTTAAATATTTTTCGTTATAGCAGTTGTCAACAATTTAAAAATCCACAATAAAATTCTTTCTACAATAATTAATTTTCTATTGAAAGATTTTCACATGAATTTAATTTGTGAATTGTCACATTGTGACATTATAAACAATAAACATGTTTTAAACATTGTTTTAAATGTAATGTTTTAAACAGCTGTTTTAAATGTAACAACCCTGGGAATAACCAAATGAAAATAGGCTAGAAGATTTCTATATCTTGAATTATGGCTAAAAATTGATATCTAACAATAAATGAAAGTGATTAAAAGTTCTTTATAGCAAAATTACTATTATTTAAGTACATAAAGTAGAATTTACTATCAGTCAAAAATCTTGCCAAGACTGAAATCAGTCCTGAGACTGTAAAGGTCTTGCACCCATGTTTACCCCGTCTAAAAATGACAAGGTGCATCAGCACTTAAAACAAAAAGGGCAGGGCATGGCACCCTTTGAAAAACATTAAGCAGAAATACTATTTGGTAGGACCTAGATTTTTAGATGTCTGTAGGGATGCCGCTTGAGTCATTTCTCTCTCATTTAACTCATATTTCATTCTTTCTGGGTTTTGTCATGCTGGCAGTTTTTTTTTTTTTTTTTTAAATAGTAATATTGGACATTTGTTGATGGAATTTGTAGAAATTTATTTTGGTTTAATAAATAAAAAACAACTATTTTTAAAAAACTACAGTTATTTATTTCTTTATAGAGCTTCAAAATTATGATATTTTTAATAATATTTACGGTGTACTTTTCTGTTATACTAACACCATTTTCACCAAGCGTAATAGCTGGTGGCAAATAAAAAAAATAACATTGTTGGTGCTCACTGTATGTTTTGTGTAAGTTTGTGATACATGTATATTATTTTCAATGTATATAATATATTAAAAAAAATGAGAGTTTTTATGAGTTCGGTTTTCTTTGCATGATAAATTATACAAAAGCTTTTATATACTTAAATATTAGGTTAAACTTTTCAATCTTTAAGGTGGGTCGCTTAACAATAAAATCTGGGAATAGCTGTTATATAATATTAAATAAATTGCTTCTACAGATAAATTGCTTCTACAGGTGAAATAGCGTAAATACTGAATTGTTTATGGGGCAAAACAAATTAATTTTACATTTGATTTGTACGTGTTTTCAGAATGTTGATATTTGGAAAATGTTTAACTTTATGTAAAAGAAAAAGATGAAATAACGATTCAATGACTATTCACAAGTTTTCAAAAGAACTGACAATATTTGGTAAGTATACTCAAAGAGCATGGAAATAAAAATATTACATAACTAAACAAAATCAGTATAGAAAACATTTTTATTCTATACTGAATTAACAGGATTGTTATTGGCTTAGTTAAAAGTCCGGTATTAAACTACTATTGTTTAAACAATAATAAGAATTGTTTTTATACCTCCTGATAACAGATCGTATTACTTGTAGTACATCAAACTTGTTTACGACATTTTGAGAAGAAGTTAATACTAAAATAGAAGTTTCTCTAAAAGGACACTCTACATCAGGTTCTGAAGTCGCCATAACTTCAGAAATGTTTCATCACAAATCCAAAAATGCCAGATTATCAAAATAAAAGGTTGCCTCTTATGGGGCTGTTCAGAACAGAAGATCAGGCGGCGCGCGGGCGATGGAGATTAAAATATCGAGTGAGTCTATACTGTGAATGAAATTGAAAGGCCTGCGTTCGTTATCATTGATTTGGACATCCAAATCAATGATAATGAACACTGTCCTTCATTTGACTAATTAGCGTATTTTAATGATATTTTGTTAAATTAAGAAGTGAACTTGGTGGCCGAATGGTTAGAGCACTGCTCTTGATTCTGGAGGTTGCGGGTTCGATCCCCCAAAATTTCTGTTTGATTTTTCTGTTTTTTTTTTTTTTTTTTTCATTTAAAAATGTTTAATCGGTTGCTTTGTATTTTTCATGATTAATGGAATATATTTTATAAAAGCAAAATTTGATATTATTAATAATTACTTATTTAATTAAATACGACAAATTCAGCTATTTTACGATTAAAATTTTACATTACAGTGTCTTTTAATATTTAAACATTATTATTATTATTTTTTTCTTTTTAGCAAATGTAAAATAAGAAATGAAAATATAGTCAATTTGCACGAATTTCTCCATGTTTTTATAATGAGTACTTCAACAGTGAATTTTTAGTACGAATAGAATGCAAAGCATATTTTACAATGTAAAAAAATATTATAAAAATAAAATGTAAAATATATACATTATTTAAACTAGAAATATCAGTACCTATTTTTGTAAAGAGGTAAAATACATGTGGTTTACCGTCTAGTTTCGTAATGAATATAAATAAAATATAGTTAGAATGTTTATAAATTTTCTACTGAATGTACAAGTATTTTAGCATTTGTTTCTCGTGTTTTATCATGTTTATTGCAATATAATAAATAATGCAATTTACATCGAAAAATGAATTTCAAGAAAAATAAATTTTTAGAAATTAATAATTATGTTTCAACAAGGTTGTTATCGAAAAATATATTTTAATAAAATGTTTAAAAGCTTTTTTATCGAATTTTAACAAAGATTTTATTTTACTATTATAAATAAAGAAATAAATCTTTTAACATATGTTAAAAGATTTATCGTAAATCAAGGTCGTGATACCAACAAATGTTGGTATCACGACCTTGATTTATTAACATTCTATTTATCCCAAAAAATATAAAGCAACTGATAAATAATTTTTAAATTAATAAAAATAGGGGAAGAAAATCGGAAATAAACGGCGAGCATTCACTTTGTATCCATACTTTTCAGGTTCATCTGTGTAGGACAACCCAAACGTCAGTAAAGTACATAACAATTTTTGGTACTTTTCGGTTAGCCGGGCGCCAGTGAAAAAAAAAATATAAATATATATCTACATATATGTTTGTGTATATATGTATGTATATATATATATATGTGTGTGTCTGTGTATACATTTATATTTGTTTCACTGGTGCCCGGTTAACCAAAAAGTACCCTTTTTTTTTAGAGTTTACATTAATTTTATTGAAACCACCAATACCGTGTTTCAGGAATTCGGTGATCCGAACGTCCTCTCCCTTGTTAGTTAAAGGTGCACTGGTTATAGAAAATTAAACTTTATAATATTATATGCATTGTTTTGTACAATATATATATTTATGTAACTGCTATCAACTAAACTAATATATCAGTTTTAGTAGGTGCTGTAGCTTTAGAGACATATAAGTTGACAGCAGTTATGTAACTATATATATATATATATACACACATCATACTTTCGTATTCTATTATTTTTATGTTGGATCAAAGGCTTAAAAAATCAGTTTAGAATGTTAAAAATTTTAAATTTTTCAGATATCCGATCATGTTGCTACAGCTGTATCAATCAACCTACCAAACCAAGTAAGACACAAAAAAGCCCAATCACGTGATCAAATCGCCCACGGAATTTTTGTGAGTCACCCGCGCGCAGCCCGCGCTAAAAATTTGCAGGTTATGAACGCGGATCGGGCTATCTGATCACGTGATGCTTTTCATGAATGTTTCGGGGGTTTATTATGATAAAATAAAAATAGATATTCCTATTATAAGATCCATTTTTTTTGGAGGATAAAGATGTGTAGTCGCTAGTTTCACCTAATCCGAGCCACAGAAGCTTAAAATAATTGAAATAATTAAATTATTTCAATATATTAAATTATTTAAATTTCCGAGACCTACTCCTTTTAAAGACCTACTCCATAACCCTTCTCTCCATCACGCGCGCGCCGCGCGATCTTCTTTCCTGAACACAACCTATGTCTTATCTGTTTACGAATGACAATCGGGTCGGGTAGCTCGCTCAGAAAGGAGACTGGAACATAAGGAGTGGGAATTTACCTGTATCACCGTCCCACCGAAGTTGTTCAGGTGTGTTCAGGCGACCTGATTGGTCTACGGCCATTTGGTGAATGGTATGTACCCTTGATGCTGAATAGTTATTAGTCTTCTTTCTTAAGGCTTTGCGATATTTCGGCTGCAATTCATCTCAACGTTCGTAGTTTAATGTTTGTTTATGTTTACTTCCGTTTCGAGGTTTCGACTTGCAGTCTTTGTTAAGTTTATATATTTTTTGTGTTGTGTCTTTTAAATTTTACTTTTTGGAAATTAATAAATTATTTTGCATCAATTTATTAATTTTAGCTCCGTATTCATCATGTCGGATCCTGGTAATAAACTTTTTATAAACTTTAAATCAAAATGTTGTATGCCATCATTCGTTCTGTTAATGGTAAAAGGGTGAAAAAAGAAAAATGTTTTAGTTTATTAAATTCATACAGGGTTGCTGGATTTTAGCAAGGCCAAAAAAAAAAAAAAAAAGCCGGTTTTTCCACTTTTAAAAAGCCGACTTTTATTAAAATAAAAAGTGACAGCCAATTTGCATTAATTTATTTTTCATAAAGTCTTATATATTTTCTGTTAAACAAATTATAAACTTCCATTAAGTATTAGCAAATAAATATAGCTTTGCGACCACTTGAAAAATTCTACAAAGACAAAATGTTTAAAAGAACTTATGGAACTGATGCTTTACACTCACGCAAACATGTAAACAAAAGTTTGGCGACTTTTTGGTTGGCGTGATTTTCAAGACTGCGCCAAACGAATAACTTAATACAATGGCTAGGTTGCCATTAAAGGAAAAAATCCCTTAAATTTGGCGACTTTTTTCCTTTTTTTAACCGATTAATTATTTTTTTTCTCTGCGTGAGTGTAAAGCATCTTAGCCGAACTTATTTTTACATTTTGTTATTACAAACTGAATTTGTAGTCTTGACCTTTGATAATGGTACTAATTTTGCTAATTCCAGATTTGCAAAGAATGGCTATATCACATATGCACTTTTAAGTTTTGATATGTTCCTGAAGAATTTGTATAAAAAATATATCTGTGGAGAAAGAGAAAATTGATTCAAAAAATCAGAAAAAGTTATGAAATAAACCATATTCTTGTTGTAACCTTTTTTTTTTCTATGCTGCACATTTACTTTTAAAAAGTAGTCACATTTAATATATATATATATATTAAAAGAGCTGATTCATTCTAAAAAAAAGTCACTAATTAATGAACACAAAAATTATGCAAAACAATAATTGAGCTACACATATATCAAAATTTTATTCATTCATTATTTCTTGCTGCCGTATTTCATGTTATATGCTCATTTTAGGTTGTATGAATTTTTCTTTGATTGCATAATAAATTAAAACAAATTGTGTAAAGAAAGAATAATCACAATCCCTCTAAATTAAAAAAAAGTAACGATTTGGAAATGGACCAATGAAAATTTGCGTAGATCTCAGCATTTTTCTTTTCTTTTCTTCTAGACTATAGGGATTGCTGCGCGTTACCGAACAGAATTGCAAAGCAATTTCGCGAGGGGAGGGGGATGGAGAGCGTGGCGAACTGAGGAGCAGAGCCCCCTCGTAAAATTTAAAAAAATAACAATAAGTCATATTTAATCTAAACCATGCTTAAAAAAAGTTTGAGTGAAAGCGAAATTGTGTGTATATATGTTGTTCATAAGCAATTTTTCCTGCAAAATAATTTTATAGCTAGATTTATTTTGATTTTTTTTTTAGTTTTTCTAATTTTTCAACATGATTGAAGCATAAAAAGTGTAAGCCATTTTATATGTTTATAAGATTAAAAAATATGTTTTCATATATGTAATTTTGATTTTCTTTAATGAATAACTGCTAAAACTGTTCAGATTCAGCAAAAGGAAATTTAAAAATTCATTTAAAAAAGCCTTTTACTATTTGCTTTTTTTCTTTTTTTTTGTAGATCATGTTTATTCTTTGCCATCTTATCAAGTGGAAGCTGATCCTTTTTATTCTTATACTGAAAAGCATGTATCATCAAAAGTTCCTCTAATAATTGACAATGGTATGTGTTCACAAACTTGCATGTAATTATTTGTGCAATTATCTTTTCTTTTCCTTTATCAACTTAACGCAGGGCAAGTGCATTTTTTTTCCATTGTTCTCCTAGACCAGCCATACTCAACTTGTGGCCCAGCGAGCTTTTATTTGCGGCCCAAGACACATAATTATTAATCCCTATTTATAAAATTAATTGAGATGTGCATAAAATATTTTTAAGATCTTCACTATTCTTTTAAATGTTTTCACGGGAAGATAAAAGATGTCCTATTATTTATAACTAATTTAAAATTATGCTAAAACATCTTAATTGCCGTTTCCCTAGTCAAAAGTTCTTTTTGTTCCTATTTGTGCTACAGCGGTTTATGCTTTTTTTAATCTTTAACACTAATCAAACATTATCCCAAATTGATAAAATTTGCACTATATATTTCTGTATTAAAAAAAAGTTTTTGTGTTGAGTAAAAAACTGATTTATTAAAAAAAAATTTCTGATTTTTTTTTCTTTAGAACCTGGAAAAGCCGCATTGTTATGTTGCAACATTCTATACTTATCTTGTAGCTAATAATTCTTAATGGGGTTAAATGTTTGTCGCGGTATACCACAATTTCCAAACTTCACGGCATATTTCTACAAAGAAATCAGCCGCAAAATATATTGTTTGCAAATAGTGATGTTAATTTTTTTCGAAAACATTTCTTCCACGACAACCGTTCTTTTGTTATTTTATATGTCTTTTGTTTTAATTATCCGTTTTTAAAATTTAGTATATAAGTGTGTTGCGGCCCGCCTAACGTCGCAAACATGTATGTTTGTGGCCCGCGAGAGAAAAAGGTTGAGTATGGCTGCCCTAGACCAAAAAAAAGAAATCATGTGCATCTTTATCAATAATGTACTTACACACAAATAACTAAACATAGCATAAAAAATTAGAAAAAAAAAAGAGAGGTTCTCTCAATATGGCTTAATCTTTAGGTTTTTATTAAAGCATATAAAATAGGAAGGGGGGGTGGGGTTGGCATTGAATTTATTGTACTTTCACCTAGGTGTGTGAATATTTTTATGTAAAATTGTTGATATTTTATTCAATCTAAACTTCCCTAAAATTTACTATGCACGGTGTGCACAATAAATCAATTTAGGTGATACCACTTTTAATAATCATCTGAAACAAGAACTTCACATTGATTCTTAAAATATTTTAAATTAGTTATATTAGTAAAATATATTAAAACCTAAAATTGATGAAATGCATCAAAATTTCACAAGCTGGTGGCTGTTTGAAATCAATTTTTAACACTATTTTTTAAACATACCTAATAACTGAACTTTAAAAAATAGTAATTATTTTAATATAAATGATGAATTTTATCTTTATTCAGCCTGTAAATATCAATATTAAAAAAAATTGATTTAAATCAAAGATTTTTTTTTTAAATCATGATGTAACACAAACTAACTGTCATATTTATTTTTTATATACAACAATTAATCTGTGTAAAATGCCATGCCTTAGACTAGAGACTTTTTTTTCCAAGAAATGATGCAGATTAAAATCATTAAAAAATTGCTGTTTAGTGTGTTACAGGATAATTCAAAATTATTTTCTGAGTAATAAAATAAGTCACAAAATTAATATCGGGTACAGAATAGCATTTGGTGCTGCCATGTATAATAAAAAATTGAAACTAAATGTCAGGTCACATGATGCTTAGTTGGAAACACCAGCACCATGAACCGAGTTTAATATCCGGGTTCGTATTTTGTGCTTCAAATTCAAAGTCTGTCTTCATTGTTCTCCTCCTACCTTCTATCTTTATGGCTGTCAGCCTAATATCAACTGAAGTTATCACAGAATATATACATATTTGAATGTAACTCATCTCTCAAACAATTTTTTTTAATGATCTTTCTAAAAATATAACTTTTATGCAGTTTTAATTGAAAAAATAATTTTGAGTAAAAATGGTCGCCTGGCATATGAAAAGCAAAGCAGTCAGCCCATATTTGTTTGTGACAGCCACATGACTTGTACTATTATAATATAGATAATCAACTTTTACAATTTACTTACAAGCAGGAAGATGAGTCTATGTTTTATGCATTAAATGCAAAAAGTCTTAAAATATGTTATTAAATTTAATCTCCTGTCTACAAAATATTGTTACACTCCAAAAAATAAGAATTAATTTTAATCATTTGGTAAAACAATTTATCTCTATTTCTGCAATTGACAATTTTCTATTAGCGCATTTTTGTATAAAGCAAAAATTTTAAATTATTTTAAAGAGGGAAGCCAAAATATGATGGTTAAACAGCTCTTTGATTGTGGATTATCTGCAGGTAAAATATTTAAAGAATTTTAAAAAATGCTTTGGTTTCAATAGGACATTTATGTATAGAACTATAATCGATTATTGGATACTAATAGCTGTAAATAGCTGTACCTAGGTTTGGTCGTCCACACTCAATTTGTACAAAAAAAAATGTATCAAAAAATTTTTTGAAAAGATACAAAGAAATCCCAAACATTCTACAAATAAAATAACTGCAGAAGCGAATGTGGGTCATAGAACTATGTAAGTTATTGAAAAAAATGTTATAATGCTAAAAATGATGTATATTCAGCTCCTTCGAGGATATACCTGAAAACCTTCGAACTGTTAAACGCTTTCAGAACAAAAATTCTGTTATGGTTTTGGGCTGCAGTGTCAAAGAATTAAAAATTGCCTCTGAAATTTCTCGATAAAGGAGTAAAAATCAATGTGGAATATTACAAACAGGACATATCGGCTACACATTTATTGCCACATGCTGACAAATTGTGTCCTTCCAAAAAATTGGATATTTCAGCAAGATTTTTTTATCTTTGCACAATGCCAAATCAACGCAGGCTTGTCTCCATGTCAATGGTCTGAATTTTAACATGCAAGAAGATTGGCCCCCTTCTTCATGGGATCTAAATCCTTTAGACTATTACATCTGAGGAATTTTAGAGGCTAAAGTAAATGCTAAACAACATGGAAGTTTGGACTCTTTCAGAACTTCCATATTGTGGATGAGACAGATTACCTCTTAAAAAGATTCATGCTGCAGTTGGACAATGGCGTAAGAGATTATCTTTGGTAATCAATAAAGATGGGAGTCGATTTGAATAAAATTATTTCAGGGTAAACTTTCATTTCTGTTCTTCATCATATTAGTGTATTTATCTTTTTCTACTTTATATCTGTAAAATAAAATGATTCAATGTTTGTAACAATATTTAGTAGCCACCCTGTAGTTATCAGCATTATTTTGTTTCAACACTTCATTAACATAGCAATCTAATTTAAAATAATTGTTGTTGGTTTTTGTTAATTAAGTTGATGTTAAGCAATTTTGTGGTTTTAAACTTACAATTTTAACACATTATACAGGATCTTATCAATGCAAAGTAGGTTGGGCTTTTGATGAAAACCCATGCTTGATATTTAGAAATCTAGTTGCAAAGTATCGAGGAAAAAAGGTAACTCTTTTCAAATAATCATTCTAGATGTTTAGATAGTGTTGATAGTATGCATATCAGTCATATATTTTGTTCCTGTACTATCTGAAATTTAATCATGCATTTAAAATATTCATGTTTTTGTTGTTCTAGCTATTGTAATATGTTTTTATTCTGTAATTATTATATATATGTAATACAAATAATAAATATTAAAGAATGTTATTAATTAATCTCCATTTTATCCCCCATGACCCTTAGAGATGAGACGGGTTCAACCTGGGCCTGAAACAGGCTCTCTCAGTATTTATACCAGTCTTCTGGCTTGTGAACAAAGTGCACACTTTATTTATTCACAAATTCCCAGTGGCAGAACTATCTTCAAGTGTCTGCAATGCTAATAATGTTTTCAAAAATAGTCTGCAATACGCAATATATCATATAAATCTATTCTTGCTGCTGTTGTAGTTGTAGTTCTAATTAATTAAAGCATCAGCGTTTATCAGCCTTTCTGAGTAAAAAAAAAAAATTTTAAATTCACAGCAAATATTCTGAAAGGTTACAACAGAGGGGGGAGGGGAGAAAATCCCCTCTCAGCAATAATTATTCTTGTTGTAGGTCAGATTAACTATGCTTTTGATTCGAGTCGATTACAGGCTGAGTGTAGATTCTTGCAAATTGGTTTCGGGTTAACCCGATTTTTCAAAAGTTAGTTCAGTATATTGTTTCAGATTAAAAACTATGCCTATATTAATAAGCATAGAGAACTTTGTGTGTCTGCTGTTTTCTAAAGGAATGCTGCATCTTTTCCGGAACTATTTCACAAAATTCACGTTTTTTTTTTCGTGAACCTTTGATGAAATTAGCGTTTCTTTTTTCCCCCGCGATCCTTTTGCGAAATACACAGGTTTCTTTTTCGTGGACCTTCGACGAAATTCGCACTTTTTCCGTGATCCTTTGACGAAATTAGTATTTTTTTTCTGCGATCATTTGACGAAATTTGCATTTTCTCTGTGGCTCTTTGATGAAATTCGCATTTTTTTCACAATCTTTCAACGAAACTTATGTTGTTTTTTTTTTTTTTCAGTCTTTTGACAAAAATCAAGTTTTTCCGTGGCCCTTTGACAAAATTTGTGTTTTTATCGCAATTTGTCAACGAAATTAGCCATTTTTCGAGATCCTTTGATAAATTTCGTGTTTTTTCTTTGGCCTTTGGACAAAATTTAGCGTTTTTTCCGCTATCCTCTGACGAAATTCGCCGTTTTTTCAAGATACTTCGACGAAATTTGCCGTTTTTTCGAGATCATTCGACGAAATTTACCATTTTTTTTAGATCCTTCAACGAAATTTACCGTTTTTTTGAATTCCTTTGACGAAATTTACCGTTTTTTGGAAATCCTTCGACGAAATTTTCCTTTTTTTTTTTTTTTTTTTTTTTTTTTTTTTTTTTTTGCGATCTGTCGGCAGAATTCTCCGTTTTTTCGCGATCCAATGACGAAATTTGCCATTTCTTCGATGAAATTGACCGTTTATTCATGATCCTTCAACAAAATTAACAGTTTTTTCCATGGTCCTTTGATGAAGTTAGTGCTTTCTCCGTAGCTCTTCGACAAAATTCGCCGCGATCCTTCAACGAAACGCCATGTTTTTCTGACCAAATTCACGTTTTTTTCACAGCGTTTTGACTAAATTTGCGTGATTCTTCGATGAAATTTGCCCTTTTTTTTTCGCGATCCTTCGACGAAGTTTGTCGTTTTTTCGTGTAATTTACATGCTATGGTGCATCTGCGGCATCGCTGTATGTTTTTAGTCTGCGATGCCCGTCGCAGCGTCGCGTACATTCTGCCACGGGCACAAATTGAAAAAAAAAGGAGGGGGGGCTTGTTGTTTCAGAAGCAATAATGTAGTCCAAGTTTCTTAAAGTGTTTTTCAATTCTTTAAAAATCATTTTGAAAGGGAATTGAATTGTTATTAGTAGGACTGAGATACTCTGCCTGATTCTGAAGTCTTTGCATGGCCAGTGTTATTAACATAAAGAAGCAGTGGGATATCCCTTGTCTATCCTCGTTTTCTGTTTGAAATCTTTTTTCCATAATTACTGGAAAAGAGAACTTGCATCTTTCTGCTATTGTTGTATAATGATATTTAAAAGAATAAGATTTACTATTTTTGCAGATTTCTGGGAGTGGTTGAGCATAAATAACAAATTTGTTTTTTAAACATATTTTCTGGGACTGGGACATGAAAATAATGAAACGTCATGAGGGAGTATCTAGGATTAAAACTTATTTCTGTTTAAGAAGAGATTTTTAAATGAAAAAATTAATCTTGAAACAATGGTAGAATGTTATTAACAATTGTCTACTGCATAATTTTGGTATTAGGTTCGTACTGTAATGACACAAAGATTTTCAGGCTTAGATGTTAAATCATCGGTCTCAGGCTTTGAAAAAAGAGCCCAAACTCATCTCTAATGACTCTATGTAATGATATAGAAAACATTACATGTAAACGGCTGTAGTTTATTCATTTTTGGTGATACAGAAAAATGAATATTATACCATAACGAATAGTGGAAAGTATATTCAACTAGGTAAATTATATCCAATGGTTGGAGTATCATAGTTGAGATTTTTTTTTCCAACAGAGCGAAAATATGCCAAGACCAGGACTCGAACCTGGGTACTTTGGTTTGCCGTACCAACACTCTCCCTACTGAGCTATCCCGACGATATCCTGGACTGGCATATCTCACTCTTATTTGTTGGACAAGGCTACGAACTGCAGCGCTAATTTCATTCATCCGAGCTATAACTATAGCATTTACATGATGAATCTTGAAATAGCACGGAAACTCCTGTATACCATGTAATTAGGTCATAACGAATAGAGTAAAGTATATTCAACTAGGTAAATTATATCCAATGGTCGGAGTATCATAGTTGAGATTTTTTTCCAACAGAGCAAAAATATGCCAGGACCAGGACTCGAACCTGGGTACTTTGGTTTGCCGTACCAACGCTCTCCCTACTGAGCTATCCCAACGATATCCTGGACTGGCATATCTCACTCTTATTTGTTGGACAAGGCTATGAACTGCAGCGCTAATTTCATTATCTGAGCTATAACTATAGCATTTACATGATGAATCTTGAAATAGCACGGAATAGCTCGAGTCCTGGTCCTGGCATATTTTTGCTCTATTGGAAAAAAATCTCAACTATGATGCTCCAACCATTGGATATAATTTACATAGTTGAATATACTTTCCTCTATTCGTTATGACCTAATTACATGGTATACAGGAGTTTCCGTGCTATTTCAAGATTCATCGTAAATGCTATAGTTATAGCTTGGATGAATGAAATTAGCGCTGCAGTTCGTAGCCTTGTCCAACAAATAAGAGTGAGATATGTCAGTTCAGGATATCGTCGGGATAGCTCAGTAGGGAGAGCGTTGGTACGGCAAACCAAACTACCCAGGTTCGAGTCCTGGTCCTGGCATATTTTCGCTCTGTTGGAAAAAAATCTCAACTATGATACTCCAACCATTGGATAGAATATTATACCGTTTTTAGAATCAGTAAAACATATCTAATAAAATAAAGTGGTTCAATCTACATTTTAAAAAACTTCAACAATGCTCCCCCCCCCCTCCCCCTTCCTCCCAACCTACCTTCTTTTGGTAAATATAAAAAATGAATCATTGTGCTACTTTTAAATTGTATTTCCTCCAATGTCTAATTTAATACCTTTACGTGTGTAAAATGTGTGTGTAAGCGTTTTTTTTTTTTTAATTAATGTAACTTTTAATTACCATGTATTCTTCCATAACGCAAATAATTTGTGCTCACTTTCATCACTCCTAAAATGAATTTAGTTATAGAATCAAATTTACTATATTTATCTATTTCTAAATTTCTTCAACATTTCTTCCAACTTTGTGTTTTTTATGACAAATGTAATTTTTCGTTCTTTTCCCATTTCTTACCTAAATTTAATTTTTCATTTTCATATCCATTTATTCTCTTTTAGGAAAATGAAGCTCATGTTGGCAATGATATAAAAAACATTGAAGCTGTAAGATGGCTTTTAAAAACACAGTTTGATAAAAATGTTGTCACTCAGTTTGACATTCAAGTGAGTTCTGTTTGCATTAATAATCATACATATTTTCTTTACTTTACTTAGTTTTCTTAGTTACAATTTTTTAAGTCTCTAGACAAAGACACCAAAACACATGGATGTTCACAGCTGGTAAGTTGTTAGTGATAATAAGAAGGAAAAATATATTAGTCCATCTGACAGTAAATTTCATATATGTTCCTTTTAGCTTTCATTATCCATTGCCACCCTAATTATCAGAACTTAACAAATCCTGGGTGCCAGGTCACTATGGCAACTGGAAATATTCGTGCCTAGCTTTATTTATTTATTTTATTTTTATTTTTTGTCACTTTTACAATATTTAAGTGCAGTGTTTCTATGACATATAGTTTTTATTTAAAGTGTACTTCTGTTATTGTGAGTTGTGACACTTACTTTATAGAACTGGTGCCTAGTTCAGAAGAAAATTTGTCAAGCTCTGCTAATTATTATCATGATATTGATAAAGCAATTTTGGAAGCTTGAACTCTAAAATGCATGCAGGGCACATTTCTACATCTCTAAGATTTAAACTGTACAAGCATGAGGGTCACACTTTGTCTGTGTATGCAATTTGATGAAAATTGAAGGGGGTCAATTGGGGGAAATAAGCTATTGAAGTTACACCTTTTTTTAATTTAAAAAAAAGCCAAAAAATCATTTTCTGAAAGCATTTTAATGGAATAAACTGCACAGAAATCTGTTTCAATGAAAGTTTACTTTATTCTGAACAAAACAAAAAAAAAAATTTTTGAAAGTTCTAGGTTAAAAATGTAAGGAGTTAGACTTTCATGTTGTCACATGTGCTATTCAAAATGACGGCAAATCGGCCATCTTGGAAGATATTTAAAAGCTCATAACTCTTAAACCGTTTGATCAATTTCAATATAATTGATATTTTTGAATCAGCATTAAAAGTTCTACAAATACACTAAATTTTATCAAAATTTGTGATGGTGGGTGCCATGCTCTGGGTGATTTGAGATAGAATGGCCCATTAGCGATTACCGTAATTTATGGAAGAAACGCTGCAGCGTTTATGTGTTTAAAAAGTTTGAAAGCGGCATTTACACCATGTGCAGCGTTTACGATTTTTTATTTTAATTTTCACAATCGCGAAAAGAAAAAAAATCGGTCGCACGACAGATTACCGCAAGCTTTACGAATTATGGCAAGAGATGGCGCTACCTGCTGTCTAATCACCCCTTATGAAAATGAGTTGATCTTGACCCAATTCCGGTCAAACGTGTTTTTCAAACGCGTGAATGACCGTTTCCACATTCTTTTCTCTGCTTTGTCGCAACGTGCTTTGCATTGCGTAGAAAAATCTAAGTTTATCTGTTTTTGAAATTTCGTTCGATATGGCTTCAAAAAAACATATAAATTACACGGCTGCTTTTAAGCTTCAAGTTGTTGAAAGAGCCGAAGATATAGGAAACAGAGCTGCAGCAAGTAAGTTTGGGGTGGATGAGAGATGCATTCATCGATGGCGGTCGCAGAAAGCGTCATTAGAAAATATGCCAAAATTAAAACGGGCAAGGAGGAGCTTAATTGCGCACTGGCCTCAGCTAGAAGATGTGGTATAAATAATTTATTGATGTAGATGAAGGTGTAGTTATATATTAAATAGTAATGAAGTTCTTTATTTTAAATATTGCGTTGTATCCGCTAGACCCCTTAGCGCTCTTTATTGGTCAAGCAGTGGTTAAAAATGAAAATAAAGGAATGTTCTTACTTGTATGGTGTCAGCTGAAAACAAATGAAGAGGAGGCTTTTAACAATATCAATCCAATATTTTATTCCTTCTTTTTAGAAGAGAAGAAAGAGGCCTTCACCTGTTGGTTACCTTATTTCAATAATTATGTTGGCTGATAAAGATGATCTTTTCCACTCGAAGAAATGTCTTTTAAAATTAAAATGCAGCATCAAATTCAATTTTCTTAAGATGAGAATTTCAATTAAAACTCTTACGCGCCATCAGAAAATAAATTCGAACAAGGGATACATCGTCGTAGAATTTCGCCGTATCACGCAACGTCGGCCGCAGGCAGGCAGGCTTGGCCCGTGATCTTTTTTAAACGAAAATTACATCATGACAGTTCATCAACAAAACAGATTCTGATTTAAAATTAACGAAATTTTTAATTTATAGTAAGAAACGGGGGCAACAAAAGTATGTGAACGACAAGATTTAAATCTATTAGAGAATTTAAAAAATTAGCCAATATCTTAATTAACAAATCCGAACAATTCATTTAAAAACATTTATTTCAATTTGCGCCAGTAATCGTCAAATAAACCACGCCTCCAAAAGATGAGCCTCCCTCTACAGCTACCAAATGCGTACGTCACGAGAGGGGGAAAGATGGCGCTTCGATGACGTCATCACAATACGAGGAGAAGGGAAAGGGAGCACATCAACTTAAAGAGTGCAAGGAAATCGCCGAACAATGCCCGATGTAAAACACTCGCGTAAAAATAAATATGGAATTGAATCCAAATAATATCGACGTGAAAGGCCGAAAGAAATAAAAATATAACATGATTTAAACATTGTGAGATTTCATATCACAGAAGATTTGTTAGAGAAATGGATTTTAGAGGAACGAAAAAAAGGACTTTCCATATCCACCATAATAATTCGTATTCAAGCCAGGAAAATCGCAACCAATATGGGAATTTCGAATTTCAATGGAAATTCAAATTGTTGTCACAGATTTCTGGCACGAAAGAAATTATCGGTATGCAGCAAAACAACGGTTGGGCAGAATCTTCCAGATGACTGGAAAGAAAATAAAAGGAATCCTTTTTACAGCTTATAAAGGATTTGATTGCTGAGAAAAGAGTCAAAGAGTCCCAGATTATAAATGTGGAGGAGGTCCCTTTGACATTCGATTGCCCGCCCAACCGTACAATTGATAGAACTGGGGAAAAAATCAATTTCTATTATTACTACTGGCCACGAGAAAACATCCTTTACTTGTGTGCTTTCCTGTGCTGCCAATGGGGAGAAATTGAAACCGATGGTAATTTTCAAGTGGAAAATGATGCCGAAAGAAAATTTCCCAGACGATGTCATAATTAAATGTAACAAGAAAGGTTGGATGTGCGAGAAGATAATGCTCGAGTGGATTAAGAAAGTCTGGTGTAAATGAAAGGGGGCATTTTTCCAAGCAAGAGGTATTTTAATTATGGATTCAATGCAGGCACATTTGTTGGACTCAGTCAAATTAGAGGCCAAAAGAGCTGCTGCTTCTTTAGCAGTTATTCCAAGCGGCTTAACAAAAGTCCTCCAACCTCTGGATATAGCCATTAACAAAAGTTTTAAAGGACATGTCCGGAAGCATTGGGAAACATGGATGGCTAGTGAAAATCATTCATACACAAAAAATGGTAATATGAAGAGAGCCTCCTATGTAGAAGTCGCTCGGTGGATGTCACAAGCATGGAAAGAAGTATCCTCTGACACAATCAAATCTGGTTTTTCTAAGGCGGAAATTATCTCAATTCTCATTGAGGAAAATAACGATGTTTCGAGCGATGAAGATCCTGAATTAGATGAAGAATTTCTTCACTTATTTAATTCGGACAGTGCAAATAGTGAATTTGAAGGCTTTGAGTGAGTCTTTGAGTGAAATTTTAAGTGGATGCGACCCACTGACTAAAGCATGCCAAGTGGATGCCAACCACTTAAAAAAACATGGAGCGCCATGAGGAGAAGGGTCTGCGTCCCGCACTCCGGATGGATAAAAAAATCCAACTGATGTCTCCTCAGATCAAAGCAAGGTTTCTATCAGAGAAAACAAAGTGATAATCCAAAGAAAAAGTCTCCTGAGTTAAAAAATCTTCCAATTTTTGACTGATATTAACAAGGTATGAGTAAAATTTAAACTTTAGTAAACATTTTTTAAATAGTACTAATTGTTAATGGAAGTTTAATTTTTTAAATATATATTAGCCTAATTATTTATAAAGGATCGATTTGAAGTTTACGATTTTCCCGTTAATTTCACTGCATCGCAAGTGCGGCATTTACAATATTTAGATTCATAATTGCAGGTGCGGCATTTTTTTCATAAATTATCGTAATAATAATATAAAATGAAATTACAATGAAATGTTTTTCAACCTGTTAGATATAGACCTTGAATACTAGGAAAAAATTATCCAAATTAATGTACATAAAATAGTTATTTTTTATTATTATTTATAAGAAAAATAATGTTTAATCTTAATTTATTGTAGTAAATAATTGTTTGTTAATTACTGATAAAATTTGCCGTTTTATTTATTGTAGGAGACAGTATTTGACTACATATTTCACCATCTTGGAATAAGTACACATGAAAAAGTTGATCACCCAGTCATATTAACTGAAGCTCCATGCAACCCTAATTATTCCAGGCAAAGTAAACAAAATATATGTTACATATATTAAATGTATTTTTATTATGCATTTTTATGTATTTACAGACACAGGGTGCCCATGAACACTTGCAACAAGCAGGAGAGGGTGGCAGTACATAGTAAAACAAACCCAATACTTGCCAAAGAGCCTATCGTTACGATTTCTCCAAGAGATAGACCAGGGATGGTGAACCTTTTACATCTGCATGTCAAATGTTTTCATAAAAGATTTTATGTGACTATGAGGTGACATAAAAAAAAATAGTTGGTCAAAATTACTAAAATTTTAGATTATTAGGACAAAAGGATATAGGTATAACATACATGTACTGTTTGTCGACCACAAGAATAGCTCCCGCCAAAAAGTCTAGTTAGTGGCGGTCGCTATAGTAACAAGACCTATCCATTTCGAATGGGGAATACGCGCGTGAGGAATTGGTGGAATAAAAGGTTACCCTACGTCATTCTTCTTCTCGGATCAGAGGTTGCACGCGTTATCTTATTTTTGATTTAATTTTGCTTTTGCTTTTTAAATTATTTGTTCCCATTTGTTTAAATAATTTTGCTAATTTGTTAAAGTGGAAAGATACCCTTTCAGCTTAGGAAAGGTGAAGTCTTGAAATCGCAAGCACGTAAAATCGTACATAATGTTGTGGAATTTTGTTCCAGTGAAGCTTCATCTAAAGCTGTATTAATTCCTCTCCCAAACAAGTAGAGTTTCTGAAGCTACAATAAAAAAAATAAGAAATTAAGTTCCTGCATTGAGCTCATCGACAATTTTAAAATCACCTGGTAAACATCGTAAAAGACATAGTGAAAAAAACTGCGAAATAGATGACTTTGACAAGTGCATTATACGTCAAACGATTCAAGACTTTTATATAAGAGAAAGAAAAGTACTATTTCTCAAAAAATTATTACCCGTGTTGAAAGAAAAAATTGGATTTTCGCGGAATGTTCAAAGTCTTACATTAAATGAATTTTCGATGGAAAAAGTGCGTGAATAAAAGAAAAGTTCTCATGGAAAGGCCAGATATTGTTTTTTGGAGACACAAATATTTGAGAGAAAAAGCTATCACTGAGGTTACTTCGACAGAATGGGCAGCGCATTGAAAACAAGTGGAAAACATTGAAAATAATACTGGGAAAAAGATGGACTGTTAAAGGATTTATTGGACGAACTGTCATTTAACATTAATACCAGCGATTCTGATTCAAAAGAAACCGAGACTTCTGACCTTCTGAGAGTGATTTAGAGGACTTTCACATGCTTGAATAAAATTCTAAAAGTTTAGAAGGTATTATTATTATTTATATTTTTAATGATAAAAAAATTTATCCATCCTTGCAAATTGTTTGAAAATACATGCTGAAATTTATAATAATCACTGAAGTTCGGTCGTTGTATTAATAATTTAAAGTCATTGATAATTGCTAATGGCTATGAAACTATTAATTTTGAAACAATTATTTAAGTTAATTTAATTTTTACTGTAATAAATTTCATGATTAATTCATATTGATTCATATTTTATTTTCATTTGTAAAATCTAAATATTATCATATAAATAATATATTAAACAGTTTTCTTTCACTCGATGAATCGATTAAAATAATTACCCAAAAAAAAAAAAAGTAATAATAATAAAAACATCGCCAACACCCCCTCAAGGCACTCAGTAAACCAATGTGAATGCCTATCTTCTCGCTTCCCCTGTCGAAAATGGAGCGAGTCTTGTTTCCACGGCAGCAGACAGGCACAGACTTCTTGGCGAGAGCTATTCTTGTGATTGACAAACAGTAGGTACTACATTGAAAAAAAATATACAGTAACAATTATATTTTATTTATATTTTTAGAAAGTAATGAAAAAGTAAACGTGATTTCTGTTATTGTAAAATGCCAGATAATTAATATCGGGTTCATACCCATTTACTTTAAATGTAGTGTGAATTGGAGTCAAATGAGAAGTGGTTTTCATTTGAGTTTTCATATTTATTTTCAATTATAATACAGGTATAGATAGACAAAAAAAATTAACAACATTTCAAATTTTATACCAGGTCTCTCTAACTTCATCATTGGCATTTTTATTTATAATGCCTGATGATCCTTCTTTTCAGTATTCCCCAAATCTTCTGTCAATTTGTTAAATTATTGAGCCCATATTGAAATAAATTGGAATTATACACGATCCATTTCAATTTCAGAAATGTTTTTAAAAGATTAGAAAAGCTCAGCTTGTTTAGATTTGTGTATTTTGTTTAGTTTCATTCTATTTTATTTTAGAATTTCAATCATCGCCATGCTAAAAATATTTTGTCATGTGTCATGAGTTCACTGCCTGTAATATAGACTATCCCAAATCAATCAGAGGCAGTATTTTTGTTCGTAATTTTAACAATAATGAAGGTTTCAATGGGCTTATCTTGCTTTGCATGAAATCTAATAACATTGTAGGTAGTGCTGGAAGTTTCTACTATCTATGTTAAAAAAAAAAAAACATTAAGATAGATACTTTATTTTCTTTTGATCGGGCTAACAGCACATATAGTGTAACTTACCATGCACATCCAACACTTATGATGTCATCACATTTGATGTTACACAAGGTAAGTCTTTTGAAAATCCATTAAAATATCTTCATTATTTTTAAGTTGTGAATAGAACTCTGTGTTTTAATGTTTGTTGCAACCCTAGGCAAATACTGTTTATATTGATGCATATTATAATTTTTTTGTTGTTAATTTCTTCTATCTATAATAGAAAAAAGTACTGTAAGTGAAATTTTTTTCACCTTCCGGTTTTCGATGGATTTATACATTTTAGGGGTCAGATATTCCAAAAAACATGTTTTTACAAAATGTCTGTCTGTCTGTCCTCATTGTATCATCGAAAAAGTGTATGAAGTTATGGAGAAAATCGAACCAGATTTTTTTTTCTATGTGTTTGGCTATGGAAATATTCCACCAAATTTTTTTGTATATGTTTTTGAGTATGTCCTGCAGGTCCAAGTTGAATTTGGAGAGATTCTGCCAAAAGGGGGTACTGTGATACCATTTAAAGATTTCAAATTCAAAAAAATGTACAAAAAAAATTAGAAATCCTAAAAAAATTTTCCGTTAAATGTTCGACCTTGATCCAGGGATTTCGGAGCAATTTTTGTTTTGCCTCTATCTTAAAATATAGCTGAGATTTTAAAACAAGACAGCAGAATTCATCCATAAATAGGTTTAATTTATGAGTTTTAGTTAACATGGCTTTGGAAAATTTTCTTTCATTGTTGTAACTATTGTTCCAACTTTTATATGCTTTTTACTGTATATTTATAATCGCCAACATCAAATTCTCGCCAAGCTTGGCGATACTTGGTGAAATATCACCAAATTTGGTGACAAAAATAGGTTTCCATAAATGTAGCCAACTTGGCTGTAGAGGACTAGTTTGACGGTATTCTCATTCAAATTGAATATTGTTGAGAACTGGGAATGAATCTCCTTTAATCGGGTTCCACACATTTTAGCTTCGTGTTTTCCAGTAAAATTAGCTAAAATCTTAAAACCAAGGAATAGGGGGGCTCTCTGTTCCTGGCGGTACAGGCCAGAAGGACTTTTCATAGTTTAGTATACATCGGCTGATCGCATATAGGTAACCCAGCGATTCGCAAGCAGCTGGCGTACAACAAAATGGCAAAAAATATGATTTTATTGGCAATGTTATAGCAAATTTTGAAGTATTAACATGATTGAGGTAGAAGGAAGTTTTGGGATTGGCACATCGGACTAGTTGTTACAAGAGTTCACAAGCATTCTATGAACATTACTTCATTATCTGAAGTATTTTCTTATTCTGTCTTTTCTTTCTTTCTCTCTCTCTCTCTCTTTCTTTTTCTTTTTTTTTTTTTTTAATTCTGCTTTTAAAAATGTATCTTCTTAAATGGGAGTTCAAGGTATTTAATATTTCTTAATTGTTAAATTTTTGTATGTTGATATGTTTAAAAATAGACAGACATGAGGAGTTCTGACAAAAAATTCTTAGTTTAGATTATTTCATGTTTATATTTTGCATTTTTAAAAAGCAGACTAGGCTGTGAGCCACTGGCACATATGTTCCAAAATCTTGCCCCTTCCTAGTTTTTTTTTTTTTTTTTTTTTCTGCTGGGATCCATGTCTCTTAGTATTTCAAGTTATATCTTATTATTTTCTAAGATTTTGGAAGGGGGAGGGGAGGCTTCCTTGCATACACCCATGAAAATAAGCAGCTTTTTTTAATTACTGTAACCAAGAAAAGTTTTCTTTTTCAAAATGTACAAATAAATTTTCTACTATGAATAATTATTTGTTGTTATTTTAAAAATAATAATAAAACTTGATATTTGTGATGCTTAAATACAAATTTACATAATTTTATGCTTTTATAATTATTTGTTAAAAATTAAATTCATATGCCCTTCAACTAAAAAAAAAATATCTAGGTTAGCTGAATTGATAACATAGTTGAGAAAATAAAACTAAATTTCAAAACTAAAATAACACTGATCAACCTACCAACCCCAAGCTGTTATAGAGAAAAAGTATCTCAAACAGTGTTGAATAGTCTACTATTTGAATACTAGCATTCATTGGTGCATCTTATGAGACCAAAGAAAACTCAAGAATTGAAAGAAACTGGGAACTGAAAACTGTAGTTTTCATCGCTGACACAAATGCCAGGTGGCTTGTATTCAAAATGCTCATGTCTGACATTGAGACCACTTGAGAACTTGGCTATATCGAGAACTCAGACATTTTGCATTCAAATACTTCCATCACTAGTCATAAGTGAAAAAAGATGAATCTATTTTAATTCACTTCTTTTTTTAAATATTTAATCGTGTTTTAAGAGAAAAGACGTGTGTGTTTCGCTCATACTAATGTCTCGAAAATCACGCTTTTTGAGTTGCATCACTTTCGAAATAAACATGCAAATTGTAACTTTGATGCACATACATGTTTTTTTTTTTATATTTGAGTATTTAAATTTCAATTCAGCAATATCTGTGATAAAGTTATAAATATTTAATTGTGTTTTATTTTCCTTTTCTTCCAAAAATAATATAAAACATATTAGAAATCTTGTGCTATCTATGTTAAACCTTTATGTGGAGCATTATACTTTTACATAAAATTTATTCTGATTGTATTATTCTCATTTATTTGCTATTTACAGTGATGTCTGAGCTGTTATTTGAATGCTACAATGTGCCACAAGTTGCATATGGTGTTGACTCATTGTTCAGCTTTTATAATTATAATACTAAGCCAAAAGGTAATTTTAAGTGCAATATGTGTTCAATTGAACTATTATCATGAATCCTCTAAGTTACTAACCTGTGTTTTTCCATTTCCCAAAAATAACTTAAATGGGCTGAAGACAAAACCGTTTTAATAAGATTGTGCTTTAAGAAAATTCTAAGATGAAGGGATATGAAAGATAATTTAATGCTAAACTGCATTTAAAAAAACTTAAGTTAACTTGAATTTCAAGAGCATTTTTGCCGAAACATCAGTTGAGGCTTATTGTGGAGACATGAAAAGTTTTTGGTGTCTGTTTGTTTGCCTGTTAGTTTATTCTGCAATAACTGCTGCGAAAAGCATCCGATTAGTTTGCAATTAAGTAGGTATGTTGGTGAAGTACCTGAAGTTAGCTGTATAGTTTTTGTTTAAGTTTGGTTTATTCATTCAAAAATATAAAATATTTTCTTTTACATCATAATGCTGTCAGACGATTTTAAAATGTTACCATTCATTGAAAAAAAAAAATTGGGTAATTGTAGTGTAATATTTCAGACACGTTGTGTTGAAGAGGCCGACCACGTGCTAACACGTGGTGACGTGATCACAAGTGAAAGACCGCAAAATATAAATATTAAAATGAACCCAAGGTCTCACGCTCGCTATTATTTTAGCGATGGACTAACACATAATTAAAATAAGTAAAAAGGAACTCTCTCACCCATTTTTAGCAGGAACGATGCGATGTATATATGACTAATAATACAGCACACTCATTTTAGGAAAAACTGAGGCAAAAAGCCTTTTTGATGGTAAAGAAACAAGAGATTATTTATTCATCTATAAAACTCGGCATAGGTGAGGGACTCCGGTGACATCGTGTCCTCCCTGACTGATGAAATTGAATAAGATGAGATCTCCCAAACTACACTGAGCACATCCTGAACATAACTGATTTTAACATCAGCGCGAAGTGCCGAGCCGGTTACCATTGGCGACAAAACCCGCGATCGTCCAATAGCGATGCGCAGAAACGGAGCGAGCTCTGAAAACATGCCAACTGTTGGCGCGCGCCAAAGAGCGATGAACCTACCACAACGCGTTCCTCGGCGAAGCATGTGGAGCGCTTTTGCCGGATCGAAGGAACGGGAGAAGCGGTGAGCCGATGACGAATTCCCCACGAAACTGCCGCGATATGCATCGAATGAAATGTGAAATATCGGCGTTTGACGAAAGTTAAAATGAGAAAGAAACAGCGTTGGCAGACAACGGATACGTTAAATTAAAGATAATAAAAAAACGCTGATACGGGGATAATTAAATACTGAAAGAAACATATTAAAATTAATGAATTTAGAGATTTAATGGGAAATTGAACACGTGCAATCGTACACATCGCGATTGCGCTAAAAATGTTGCGATTACATCGTGACATATTCCCCCGCAAATGAAAAATTTGTAAAATTTAGACTGGGAATGAAAAATTTGACTGGGAAGCGACCATTTTACATGGGCGAGAAAAAATTTGGAAAAAGGAAAAATTTTGAATGTGAAGGAAAAATTTTGCAAAATTTAAAAAGAGGAATTCGAAGTAAATATAGCAACAAATACGAATTTTGACTATGAATGAAATTCCGAAATTGCTGAACATGGGAGTAAAACGAGTCACCAGAGAATACACGGGATTAACAAAGACGACTATACAATAAGTCGTATAAATAACACAGTAAATTTCTGTTGTAAATGAAATAAATACAGTAATATATATATATAAACAGTACATTATTACATAAGTTCAGTGATGCATATTAAAAATTACCTTCTGTGAGACAAACACAATTTCATAATTAATTTGACATATTAAGATTAACAATTATACTTCACCATTGGTAAAAAAAAATTCTTTTAACAATTTAACAATCTAAAATATTTCAAAAGCATGACACAATTAGTTAAATGTAAATTCGTTGTGAGTAACACTAATTTTTTTTTTTTTAATAATAAATAGATTAACACATTAATTGATAAAAATGTCACAAGAAAAATACATTATGTGCACTAGTAAATAATTTTTGAATGTGAAGAGACCAACTGCCATTGTTTTGACAGTGATGAAAAAATGTAAACTTTCCAATTATCAAAAGTTGAAAACCAAGAGTTAAGTGCAAAACACTTTGGATTGCAATACTTAAATGAATGAGTGAAAGGAAGTAGAACATAATGCTAATGATTAGCAAATGAAACAACGATCCAACTATAAGAATTAAAAATGGAACACACATGTACAGAAGTACAAACTTATAAAATTATCCTAACAAATTTAATTGAATAGTTACTGAAATGAATTATTAAAAGTACAACTTGTAACCTGTAAGTAAACACAGTATTCATACATACTTTATAAAGCCTAAGCACACAGTGAATTGAAAGCAACTCCATATCATGAACGTTGAATGGAAAAGTACGAATGCATGAGACACCATTGTATAACATTACACGATTAAAAATGTGCAAAAAAAATTATTTGACTCAAAATTATGAGACAAAACCATTGAATAAATATTAATACCTTGAAAAGGATGTTATGAAAATGAGGAAAAAAATATATATGTAAAATTGCAATAAGAGCAGGTTGAAGTAAAAATTAAATGCATCAAGTAGAAAATTATTGGTAAAATGCTGTAAGAGAACACATTGTTTATACACCATAACCTAAAATTTACCATCATTTTTTTTTTTTTTTTTTTTTTTTTTGTAGTTATGCAAACCTATATATACATACTTAGGTATATGAACATATCCTTTTGGGATAGTTGTTGTAAATGAAAAATGTAAGGCCTTACGAAAAACATAAATGCATAATTAGCTTTTCAATATTTCAAAAATTTGACTATGTGTACACATTGATTGCTTTGAAATTTATACTTAGCAAAGGTATGATTGTTCATTAGGTACCATGGAACAAACATATAAGTGCAAAGAAAATGTCAAGCGCTTGAACTAAACACATAAATATACACAAAAGTTGAAAAAACAATTAATAAAGGGCTAGCAAAAATTATAAAGGGGGAGTTGCAACTCATGAGTGATTTAAATAAGGGCTAGGGAAATACACAAAATACAATTATAAGAACAGTAAGAAAATACAAAAAAAAATCTGTCAAAAAGACAGGTGCCAATCGAAGATATAAAAAATATAGTTGAATAAGTAAAGATTTGCACGAAAAATACAAACTGTATATCTCAACCTGTTTGTTATATAAAAAAATTTTGCATGAAAAAAATTATATAAGTTAAAAAAATGACCAATGAATTACACAAAAAATAGATACAAATAATTTCAATAATTGGTAAAAATTGTTAATTTAAAATAAAAAAAATACCTTGAGATAAATAAACTTTACAGATGATTATGCTGGAGCCACATCAACAGGGAAAAGGAAAATTGTGATAGTATGCAAATAAATATTGCATATGTTAAATATTTACGATAATTACAAATTAAGATGCTGTAAAAGGAGTTCTTTAAGAGAACAGTTCAGGAATGTTATTTATGTTAGGACTTAATCTTGCAGAGTTCAAGGCAAAGGTGAGTACTTGTAGTTGAAAACAGTTCACGAAAAAGACAGAGAAATTGCAGTTAAGATGAAACACAAGCTGGAGCACACGTTACTGGTTCAGGTACGAACTTTTAAAATTGTGAATAAATTAAGGAAAAGCAGGGATGAGCAGCGGTACATGCCAGAGGAGAGTTTACAAAATGTCATGAAAGATTCATGGCAGTACCACTCCATTGGGTACTATGCACTCTCTCTAGCACGTACACATATTTCACAAACGGGAAAAACTTGAACACACTATGTAGAAAAAAAAACTGTTGAATGTGGAGCAGACACAAAAGGATTGGGTTTAACTATTTTATAAGGCTTGAGCTTAACCTAAGCCTAACTTTTGAAACAAATAATTTAAAAGACTCACATGTGGGCGAAAATGCCGGATGGTCAACATTAAAGTTACGCTTGTAGAACTGATTATTTGCTATACAGTTTTTGCATTTCGGAGGTTTTGTGCAGCGGCCTGGTTCATGTGCTTCAGCACACCAGGGACATGCACGTGACTTTTTGCAAGAACTTGCAACGTGGTTGAAAGATTGGCAATTATAGCACCGGATAATACGGATAAACCGTTTCACAAAAACACATTGTTCACCAATTTTCAAAGTCTTGCAGTTCACAAGTAGTGTGGCGATGTTTGCAGGCACTTGAAAGATGTAATTGTAGTTGTTTGATTTTCTTGCTTTATTTTTGCTTATGAAATTACATGAAGGGGTAAAGCCAGCAGTATCCGATATTGCTTGGATGATATCAGGGATACTATATTTCTCGTCAATGGCATAAATGATGATTTTAGGTGGCTTGGAGGATTTGTTAAAAGAAGAATTAGAATTACTAGAGGAATTTAAAGTAGAATTGTGAGCCTGAAGAGACTTTACTGCAGGGGATTTTAAAGTGGAATTTAATATGGAGGTGTCATGTTCACACCTATGAACACAGGGATCCAGCACTATAGGAGCACAAGCTGGGGTGTTGCACGTCTGTGTTGATGCATCAGTAGAAGACGGCACATTTTGCTGCAGGTCCTCAACCTGGGTAGTAACATGAGAGACTTCAATCTTCTTGTTCATTTGTATTCGCTGTAATAATTTTGTATTAAGATTTTTAAGATTGTCTCTTTCATGCACTAGGCGGGCAAAATCTGTTTGCACCTCTTTGAACAGAGATGTTAAGGGCTCTATTCTAAAATTGAATACATTTAAAAGCTGCTTTTCGATTTCTGGCAATGCTGGGTTACTTACACTGCTGTGTTTCTTGATTTCATATGTTACATCTCCTTCCACCATGTTGGATAGGTTCATTAAGATGGCTTCAAAACAAGTGAAACCTGGGACTTTTTGCCACGTCGGATTAATCATGCCATTTTGCACATTCATGTTGTTGATTGAAAAATTTTAAACTTTTGATTAAAAAAATATATATAAAAAACTAAGAAATTTAAAGGAAAAAAAAAAAAAAGATTGGCACGAGTTATGCCCTGTCAGTGCATCAGAACAAGAATAGGAGAGCTTTGCATGAAAAAATAATTTGGCAATGATAAACACATTAAAGGACTTGATTAAATTTACAGCCAGAAAAATGATGTAAAAATTTTTTTTTTTTTTTGAAAAATTTACTTTCCAAAAGACTTTTTTTTTTTTTTTTTTTTTGATGAATTTAAATTTTACCTGATTAATTACTACATTCTATAGCATAAAAAAATAACTTTAACGATTGTACAAAATTTTTAGGGTGAGAGTTTAAGTTTTTTAGATTTTAAATTTTAAACAAATTGAATTTATATGGGAAAAAAAAATAGTCCACGCTAAAATTACGACCTGGATCTGAGGCACCATATGTAGTGTAATATTTCAGACACGTTGTGTTGAAGAGGCCGACCACGTGCTAACACGTGGTGACGTGATCACAAGTGAAAGACCGCAAAATATAAATATTAAAATGAACCCAAGGTCTCACGCTCGCTATTATTTTAGCGATGGACTAACACATAATTAAAATAAGTAAAAAGGAACTCTCTCACCCATTTTTAGCAGGAACGATGCGATGTATATATGACTAATAATACAGCACACTCATTTTAGGAAAAACTGAGGCAAAAAGCCTTTTTGATGGTAAAGAAACAAGAGATTATTTATTCATCTATAAAACTCGGCATAGGTGAGGGACTCCGGTGACATCGTGTCCTCCCTGACTGATGAAATTGAATAAGATAAGATCTCCCAAACTACACTGAGCACATCCTGAACATAACTGATTTTAACATCAGCGCAAAGTGCCGAGCCGGTTACCATTGGCGACAAAACCCGCGATCGTCCAATAGCGATGCGCAGAAACGGAGCGAGCTCTGAAAACATGCCAACTGTTGGCGCGCGCCAAAGAGCGATGAACCTACCACAACGCGTTCCTCGGCGAAGCATGTGGAGCGCTTTTGCCGGATCGAAGGAACGGGAGAAGCGGTGAGCCGATGACGAATTCCCCACGAAACTGCCGCGATATGCATCGAATGAAATGTGAAATATCGGCGTTTGACGAAAGTTAAAATGAGAAAGAAACAGCGTTGGCAGACAACGGATACGTTAAATTAAAGATAATAAAAAAACGCTGATACGGGGATAATTAAATACTGAAAGAAACATATTAAAATTAATGAATTTAGAGATTTAATGGGAAATTGAACACGTGCAATCGTACACATCGCGATTGCGCTAAAAATGTTGCGATTACATCGTGACAGTAATTGATTTAAATGTTAAATTATGGATGTTAAAAATTTCCAAATAAATCAGAATTTTGAATTACTTCAATTAGTTGAAAATTTTGTCAATACATATATCGGACATTCTAAATTATCTATATATATAATTTTTGATATAATTTTGTGTATATTTTCAAAAATATAAAGCATTTTAACTTTCCATTTTACATTTTTGCTATTGTAAGGAACTATTTTTTCTCTTTTACTTTACCAGTTGCCTAGCAACTCTATTTCATAACATGTCTGGAAACATTTTAAAGCATAACTAATATGAATAACTAAAGTAGTTTTTGTCAAGCTTTGTACTGGAAAGCTGAAGTACATAGCAATAAAAATAATGTACAAAATGCTCCCATAATGGAAAAGTATCCTTCATGTCACTATTGGTTTGCTCCCATTCGGTGGAGGATACAGCAACTAAATTAATTTTAACAAAAATCATATTGCAATGCAATCATTTACGTTAAAGGGTGACCAAGCTGGTAACCACAGGAAGATATAAACTAAAACTACAACATTTTATTCCCCAAAAAGCATTTTAAGCAGTGATTTTGGTATGGTTCTTGCATCAAAATAGGTTTGGATTTATTTAGATAAGAGCTCTTTTTTAAATATTCCACCACCGAAAAAGGTTTTTCCAAACCAGAAATATTAAGATATCAGATTTCTAAATTAGATACAAGTCTTGTAAGGGAAGTTTTTATTTTTGTTACATGAGATTTTATCCAGGTATGTCAGTATTGTATTAGGATAGGATAAAATCTCTTGTACAACAAGGCACTTATCATAATAAAATACAGTTTAAAATGCACTTGTAGATGTACTAAAATCTTGAAATAGCATAATTATTGGCAATTGCAAACATAAAATCAATGAGACAATGGGAGGTTTCCCCTGCATGAAATGTACATTTGTATTCTAAAAAAAATCCAATAATAAGCAGTTGAAAAGCATATTTGCATGGAATCGTTTTTAATATAACAGTTCTTAAAAGTTAAATTTTCTGAATCTTTGAGAAATCTTATATGCCTTGAAATATTCATATAAATCTAACGTTATTAACCCCTTAATTATCGTGTAATTTTCAGAAAATTCGTTGAAAAGTCGTCGATTTTTTTTTTTTTTTATTGCCCCATTTTATTTTTCATAAAATTCTAACTAATTAGTAAAAGAAACAGTACAATTTTTTTTTTCAAATTTATCGTGTTTAGAATGGATAAAATTTTTTTAAATCACAATGTTACTTACCTTATATTTGACTTTTTCCTTTTTTGTACACAAGCTACTTTTTTTAATTCAAATTGTTTGATTGCCATCATTTTTTTGAAGTAGAAATATTCGCCTTATTTAATGACAGAATAAATAATACAAGAATAAAGTCAATTACACTATTTTAAAAAACTAATGGGAATCAAACAATCTCAATTTTTAAAAAGTAGCCTACACTGCCCATGAGGGCAACAAAATTTGTTTACAAATGATTGCCTGGGAAAGTATCAGGTGCAACAATTAAGTGGTTAAATTGCAGGATTGTAGGATGTTTGATATTGTGTGAAGTGAATGGAAAATTAAAATGTCTTGCAAACTTGACATTGAGGCCTCTGATCTGTAGATTTACTAGTTATAAAAATGTTGAAAAGCTCTCAAATTTTCTAAGAGGGTTGTTTATATTGCTGAAATGTCAGTTGAGGCTTTTTGTAGAGACCTGAAAGGTTTTTTGTGTCTGTCTGTCTATTCCACAATAACTGTGCAAAAGGGTTCCCAGAATTAGCTGTACAGTTTTTGATTAAATTTGGTTGATTCATTCCGAAAATATAGAACAGAACATTTTCTTTTGCATCATAATGCTTTTCTATGGTAAATTAGACTATTTTTAAATTTTACTATTCATTGAAAAGTAAATCGCTCTTTTGGTTTAAATGTTAAATTATGAATGCTAAAATTTTTCTAATGGGGATTTTAAATTATTCTGATTAGCTTGAAGTTTTTTTAATACATTTGTCAGATTTACTAAATTAGATGTATAACTTTTCATGGAATTTTATATATCTATTCAAAAATACAAAACCTTTTGTTTTTATGACTGTACATATTTGCCATCATACATGTTTCATTTTTTCCCTTTTTCAGTTCCTTAGCAACTGTATTTCATAGCGTATAAAAAAAAAATCATTAAAATAATCCGATTACGAAAGATTAAGCAGAAAGTTTGGATGAGGAAAATAAAAGGTTAGCTAATCTTTCATAATTGGGTCTACAGCTTAGGTTTGCATCGAATATGAATGATGATAGTAATATTCTGGTTGAATTTGAGTGTGGGTACTATTAAGAGGCTGTCACAAAAACCACTTTATAGTGTCTAATCACATTTGTTAAAATAGTCAATTGGCAGTTATTATGCATGATTACCCAATAGGCTTAAAAGTCTCCACATATACCTATTTTGGGGGGATTTTAGTATGCTATTGCTATTGAAATAGATTAGGCTGTGTATAGATAAGATCTTACTTTTTAATATTATACAATGACCACCAAAACTGTCCCTCCCCCCACCCCCCAAAAAATAAATAAATTATAAAAGCATTAGATTTCTAAAATAGGTATTAGTATAGTTAAATTCAGTTTACATTTCCATTAGTACTTTCTTACGTGACATTTTATTCAACTTCTTCATCAAATACACATGTTTCGTGGTTTGCAGATAAGTAAGTATTTCTATTTGCATATTAGGATAACATAAAATCCCCTGTCCAAACTCATGCTTATCACAATAAAATAACAGTGTAAGATGGAATCCAAGATGACTACAATCATGATGCAGCACAATTATAGGAAATTGTGAATGTAAAATTAACGAGACTACTGGAGGTTTGTGGAAACATAGCCTCATAGGAAAATGTACTTTTTATTCTAAAAAATTTACATGAATAAGCTGTTCAAGAAATTGTGTTTAATATTTATCACAACTTAATAGTTCTGACTACCATTTTTGGAAGTCTAATTTTTTTTAAGATTTTTTTTTTCTTTTTTTTAGTTTGTTATGTTACAGACATAACATTTCACCCTAAATACATTTTGAATTACTTTATTTTACCCTGCAGATAATATTCCACTTCTTTTTGTTATTTTATTTAGTAGAGAAAGTTTGGGAGCCCTCACAGCAAATTTGTGAGGGTTTCAACAGGCGACTGTCGATACAAGTGAAGCTAGGCTAATTTTTACATAAATGGTTTGACATCTCTACTGCATTGTATCAAAATAATACGTATATATATATAAATATATAATTATAATATCTTTGAATTTCAAAAAAGCATATCAAGTTCTTGTAACATTCTAATTAAATCTCCTAAGAGATAATTAGTAATAAAGTGTAGACAGAATACCACATATTTAATAAATTAACAAGTGCAATAATAATTTTACCATAGCATTTGCTTCAATGGTAATTGGCCAAAAATACGGAAAATATGAAGAATATTTAAAAAGAGAGAGAGAGAAAAAAAAATTATATAATAGACCATAAAATGTTAATAATTTGAAGTTGATATCAAGTGAATACAAATGGATTTTGAAATGAAATATGAACTAAATATAATGGAAAATTGGATAACAAGAGATTTAAATTAGAATTTTTTTTTCTAACTTAAAATCTTTTAAATTTGAATCTAGGCTTGTATGGAATTATTGTTTCCCTGGGTTACCATGCAACTCATGTATTGCCTATAGTTCGATCAAAATTTGACCCAAGACATGCTAAAAGAATAAACATTGGAACTTCACATATGATTAGTTTTCTTCAGCGCTTGCTTCAACTTAAATATCCTGCACATGCTTCTATGATTACACCTAGTCGTGCAGAGGTAAAACATTTTTTTATCTTTTTTTTTTTTTACATTTTTTGTATTATTTTATATTATTATTATTATTTCTGAATCAACCAAAACTTTTGATTAGAAAGTTGCTGTAGTTTGCCTCTTTCATTAATTCTTAAAATGTTATTTAGATAAATATTATTACTTATAATATTAGAAATTATTTATTGTATTTGTTTTGTTTTTATTTTTCTTAAATGATGTATTTACTTTTCCTATTGTTACATAATTATTAACATAACTATGAATGCATTAGAATAACGTTTTTTCATTATTTCTATGTTGTTCAGTTTAAAATTTAAAGCTTTTTCCACCTTATCTCATATGCAGCACTTTTTGAAACAGAAATAAATCTTACTGTAGTTTTGCAACTTCTGTTGTTCATGCAAGCAGATCAAGCACAGCATCATTAAGCAGATCAAGCACAATAATATATACCATATTTTTTGTGTATGCCGTATAGTTTTCACCCTCAAGATTTACTTTTTTTAAAATCAAGATGCACGTAATATACGAGTGTTTTGTGATTTGACTATTGGTCATCCTATAAAATCATTGGGCAGTAATTTTGTTTTTAAATTTATAAAACCATTAAGCATATTGTAAATATAAATAGACAGTGGACTAGTAACCTTTTTTGAAGCAAACATCTCTCTCCCCACCGTCATGTGACAGTGGGAGGATAATGCACCAAACTGGTTTTTTCCCTCCAAACTGTCATTGGAATTCCACCGCTCAAAAGTTTTATCAGTTTTCTACGAAACTTATGGGAAAAGTTATTAAAAAAAGTCAAAGAAATGGAGCATAAGTAATTTTAGCATTCACTAAAAATTTAGATATTGCCTGTTGTAGCTTTTCATTACAATTATATAAAACATCTAAATGAATTTTAAAGAAAAAAAACAGGAATATTCTTTGAGCACAACTAGATCAATGTTTTTAGCATAGACAAGCTGCATTTGAGTGATAATTCGTCTTTTAAGGTTTTTTTTTTAAACTATAAACGTAACATTTTTAACAGAAAATTTCGAAATAAAAACAAAATTGAAGTGGAATGAAATATTCACCTTGTATTTAAAGCCAATGAAATATACATTAAAACATGCTTAAAAGGTGACAAATGATGTTAAAAACGTTAAAATACAAATACAAACATTTACATCCCGAGACTTTCGATCACTAACGCGATCTTCTTCTTTCGTAACATTTTTAACAGAGAAGTTATTATTCTATTTGATAAAATTATTATATTGCAAAGTATTTACAATTCTCAGCCTTTAAAAACAAACTTTCTAAAATATGTTTCATCTTAACATAGTATAAAACAAAGTCGCTTTTTCTGTCCCTATATCCCTATGTACGCTTAAATCTTTAAAACTACGCAACGGATTTTGATGTGGTTTTTTTTAATAGATAGAGTGATTCAAGAGGAAGGTTTATATGTATAATAACATCCATTAAATAGTGGAGAAATACTGTTATTTTTTAGGTTTAAGTCGCTTTTTCTGTCCCTATATCCCTATGTACGCTTAAATCTTTAAAACTACGCAACGGATTTTGATGCGGTTTTTTTTTTAATAGATAGAGTGATTCAAGAGGAAGGTTTATATGTATAATAACATCCATTAAATAGTAGAGAAATACTGTTATTTTTGAGGTTTTTAATGTGATGTCGTAAATAATTTCATTTTTTCCGCTTATACATTGCAAACGCAGGCATGGATTATACCCTACAAGATTTATCAAAATAATGTACTAATTATTGTACACATTAAAAAGGTCTACAGAAAACACAAAGAGATGAAGGTTTTCAAGGTTAACCCGAAGCAAAGCGAGGGAGGGCCGCTAGTTTATAGAATAAAACTTGTTTATTTTATATTTAAATTATCTGAAACTGTTATGGGGCATGCGGATGAAAATTATTTAATATTATTGGATTTGATTTGGGATTGAATAACTTTTTTCTGTAAATGTATTAAAGCTTGAGTTCTAATAATTCTATGAGTGTTAAATTTTAACATTTTTGTCCAGGAGAAAGGGGGGGGGGGGGATGTTGCTCTAAATTCATCACTGATAATGAACTTTTCCTCATTTACCATGTGTAAATAACCATTGTAAATTGCCAACTTTGACTCCATTTTTTGAAAGATTCTTTCCCTTTATTGAAAAAAATTAGAAATACTCTTCTATTTCTTATTTTAAAAGAATGCCTGCTGAATTTAATGTATTAAATAATAAAAATTATTTCAGGAATGCGTTGGAAAGTATCCATTTTAAATCTCAGAATAATCTTAAAAGAAAACAAAGTGTTTCATCCTATTTTACATTTTCCTAAAATATTTTATTCTATATTTCTAAAATATTCTGTTATCTCATGGAATTTATCGCGTTAAAATGTTAGGTATGAAATTAATATTCTGATAATTCATGAAATCAGTGTTGAATTTAGGCATTTTTCTCGGGGAGGTATTCCTGCAGCTTGCACTTCCAGGGGGTGGGGGATTCATAACCGATCCACCCCTGAATTCAACACTGTATGAAATGATTTTGTCAAATATTTTTGATTTTCAAACAGAAATCTTAAACCATTTTGGACTATCTTACTAATAAAGTGGGGTTTTTTAAAAGTAACTTGCATTAGAGGGAGGGGGAGTGCAATGTATATAATGCATCCGGTCCCAAGGACTGATTACTGATAGGGCACATTTCCACCAGTAAAATTTATAGAAATTTCCGTCTTATTAAATGTCCTATTCATGAAAAAAAAAAAAAAACTATTATTCTTTACTGGTGGAAGTGTGCTCCATTGGTAATCAGGCCCTGTACGATCCCAGGACCTTTTTTATTATTTGAATAAAAAAATCAGATCAGCAAAAATATTGCCACCTAGTAGATAAAACTATCTTTTATTTATTTTTTTTTTTTCATGGTCCTTTTACAAAATAAATTATGGCCTTAGAACCTTTCTTGTGCGTCTTTAAAAGGGAAAAAAATCTGTCTTGTCCATTGGATAATTTTGAAATTACAAGTCATAAAGTAAAATAAAAAATGGATTTAATATAAATTAAATTATTATAAAAGATAAAGTGGTTACTCCAATTTTATCTTTCGATTGGGTGTGAATTTGACTCAAAAAAACTCGTTGACTAGTTGAAATAAAATGCTAAAACAGTTTTTTCCTTGTGAACACAGCAGCTTGCTTTTCTAGTTAAGTTTCAGTTTCATTTCTAGATCTATGTTTCTTTTATTATGAGAACGGAAACAGAAAGTTGCCAAGAAAGAGATTACTGCCAAAAAACGCTTGGGAAAGATGAATGCTTCAGTTTTCTGCAGGAGAAAACAATGAAGTTCGCACTCTATTTATAAATCCCTCCTTTATGTGTGAATACTGTACCATTTTAGCACTAATGGTTAGATTTTAGTAAAATAAAATTTGTTTGAAATTTAAAATATTTTATTTTTATTTTTATGTGATTCCCCCCACCCCCCACCCAAATGAGTTATTTAAAATCAAGGTGTGCATGTTGCACAATGGCATGGCATACATGAAAAAATATGGTGTGTACTGTATGTATACATTTAATAAATATTTAAAAACCTAGGTCACTTTTAAAAATAATGATCAACGATCTATTGTTATGTTACCATAAATAAAGATGTATGAATGCTTTAGTCTAATTTTTCAGCTCTTACTGTGTAAAATCTTGACTACACTCATGTTTAAAAAAAAAAAAAAAAAAAAAAAAAAAAAAAAAAAGAAGATGAAGAAGAAATGAAAAAATTTTCTGAGAGTAATGTAAATTATTTAATTAAACAATTAAAAAAATGTTGTATAAAAGATGGAGACCATTTGTTATTTTATCGTGAACTACTATCATATTGCTTTGACCATATCTTGCACGACTGGAGAATATTTATTTTGTTTTGTCATAATCACAGGAAAGAAATGCTTTTTCATAATTTCAAATTTATGTGAATTCTTGAAGCCTTAACAAAGAATTTTTTCTGTTACTTGATTGAAAAAGTTTTAAATTCTATGTTACTATTTTTACTGTATATGTTTTCCACAAATCTAAAAAATGATAAATTATACTTTGCAGATTTTACTTCAAGAACACATGTACTTCAGTCAGTATTTTATGGATGATATACGTCTATGGGAAAAGGAAGCTTATTCTAAATCTAACTCTCATATTGTGCAACTTCCATATGTTCCTGTGAGTTATAAAATAAAACATAAAATAATAATAATAATTTCTTCAAATTCTTAATAAATTTTTATTACTGATTTTATGTTTTTTGATACATATACACTTCCATTGTGGTAGAAATGTAATTTAATGACATGGGATTAAAGAACCAACTTATATTTGTGCAGACATATTCAACATAAAATTGTGTATTTTTGCAAGTCATTAAATCTTTAATAAATAAAAAAAAAAAGAAGAAATCATCATCTGGTGCTTTGCTAGTGTTCATGAAATTATTTTGCATACACAACCAACTGAATTTATGTTCACTTCTTGAAAAAGTAGTATCTCCTAAAATTTCTCTCCCCCTCTCTCTGTGTGTGTATCTGTCTGTCTTTTAGGTAGCTTTCATTACAAAAAGCTACCTATTGCAGCTGTTTGGAGGAAAGCAATTCCAAAAAATTTTGGTATATTTTCACCGATCATGAACCCCAGACCCCCAAAACATCCTCCATTCAATTGTTGATATATATATGTAAGATATCGATACTGTATAACGAGCGCATCTCGGTATACTGAACGCACATCGATCCCTCTGTAAAGACGGACGGTTGATCGCCGCTACCACACATCCCAGTAAGGTATAACGTCGTTGATGTAGTCGTGCGAATGTAAGAAATCAGCAGGCATTTTCCTGGGAACTAGCTTTTATTCCAACTAATTACAGGTCTCTCTTTAAGCTAGGCCCAGGGGACAGTTTGAAGAGTCTTTTACCGGGGAAACATCGTCTTATCGTTCATATTTCGGCGAATTGCCGGACTTACACCGGCAAGGATGCCGTCGCACTTCGAAGAATACTGGCCGTAGTTTTTGTGGAGAGTGATTAGAGTCAAAAGCCATGCAAAAACGTGCTCCTCACATTATATACATCGAAACTACCGCCAGAGACCGCTTTGCAACTTATGAAATAATGTAATTTAATTGGCTAATTAGCCCTTGACTCATATCTGGGTAAGCAGCCCAGATAATTAACATTCAAGATCTAGCCACCGGGAGAAGAGAGATGCGCTACCGTCAGCACTTTTAATCTTAACGAGGATTCAAAATTGATATCTGTTCGTAATAAATGTATTGTAAGGAAAGTTAAGTTACAGGGGCAACTAGAAATGAATGCAGGGCTTTAAAATTTTGACACACGATTTAGGGATTTTAAACTTTGAATTTTTATATTTTAGTTTCTGATTTGGAATGGGTTTAACTAACTATCCTTTCATATCAATCCACATTCGTTCACATTCAATATTCTTTCATACTTTTTCACATTCATTTCACATCCCCCCCCTTTAAAAATGAGCACCACAGTACTTGTCAGCAAGGGCTGTGGGGCTCAACCCCATAAGTTAAACTCATTTTAAAATAGGCTATCGATTTTTTTTTTTTTCTCTACGGAATTCTAATTAGACTCTCAAACTGCTTGGGCTTACTTTTACATAAAATACTGGTACTATTTGATGATATACACTGAAGATTAAACATATGACATATACTGTAAACAAAACACACAGCTGCAGCAAAAAAAAATTAAACATTTCTCGCGAGAACATTGTGTGCTATTTTTTTTGAAAGTCTGTTAGCACATTGCAAAAGTTTTTGTTAACCAATATGTCCTGTTAGAATTGTTCGTGGGTTATATTTGGTTCATCAGGAAAGGTAAACATTGCACCTTTCTTTAAACATACAATACAATAAAAACTAAATAACATGATACTTTAAAGCAGAAATATAATATGGCAATTACTTATATTATTTACAAACACAAACAATTAAAATATGCACTTAAACTTATAAAAATACTTCAACATGATATAAACACTTATTCAAAACATTAAATTTAAAAAATATATCATAAAAGATATTTCAAATATATTGTAAATATAGGACAAAACAATTACTACAAATGCAATAAAAACAACACAAACATGAAAATGTCATATGATCAGTTACAAGCTCTGTTACTACTCCAAATTATCTATTTATAAGCATCTTTGGGCTTATAGGACACTCTAGTGGGACTTATTCTCAGGAGAAAAAAAAAATTTGAACTTGAAACTTTGTAAAAATAGGAAATTCTAACCAAAAACTAAAAAATATTAGGCTATCCTTTCCACCATGCTCAGTGAGACATGGATTTCTAAACTCTGAGGTGATTATCATCCAAAAAATGTGTCTCTTGCACAAGGAAAAAAGGAAAAGTGGATGCCCGATAATCACCTACAGAGGGAAAGCGAAGCAGTTTTGCCAAATTCTCCATTCTACATGGAAAGAGAAAATGGGAAAACAGTTCGACTATAGACGGGAGGCCACGGAGCGGAGGACCCCTAACGTGTTCCTAGTTTTGTCATTGTATAATAAAAAAAATAAAAAGGTTAGCAGTACTTTAAAACTGCTCCGCCAACTACACCGCTGGGTTTTAAATTAATATCCAGCTGGGTCCTCATCCAAACACTAAAATGATAGAGGGACGATAGGAAAGCAAAAATAAAAAATTGAAAGATGAAAGAAATAGACGGGGGTTATTCATGGTAGAGTTTTAAATTTTGAGGAGGGTTATAGAATCTCAACTTGGAGGCGTGCACTATTTCAGAATTTCTCTTAAAATGTATACTGGGTTTATCAATTTCAAAACTTACATCAGATAGTTGTTTTAAGATAGTATATGGTCCAGAATATGGTGGAGTCAATTTACGTGTATTAGGATAGTGGAATTCTTCATACATTACAATGTCACCAACTTTAAACTTTACAGGAAGAAAACGAGCATCATAATGGATTTTGTTTTTTTTATGGTAAGCTATTGTTCTTTCCTTAGCCAATTTTCTAGCTTCTTCAACAGGAGGGTAATAATCATTATCTGGCAAAAGAGGATCATAAGGTAATTTTCCTAACAGCAAATAACTAGGTGGAAACTGAGTTACAGAATGCGGAGTAGCATTATATTGGTACAATACTTCATCTAAAAATTTTGTCCAAGGTAATTTAGTTGGTGATGAATTTACAATACATTTTAATCTGGTGACAATAGTTTGATTCAAACGCTCAATTTTCCCATTCGTTTCCGGGTGATGACTGGAGGTTAATCGGTGTTTGATATTATAATTACGAAGAAAACGTTTAAATCTAGAAGCTGTAAATGCTCCATTTCTATCAGTAAGTATTTTTTCTGGTACTTGAGTTTGAAATAATTGTTTCAAAATGTTTGTATAAGTTTCAGTAGTTACACTTTTTGACGCGAAACCCCACACATAGCGAGTTGCATGGTCTATGACCAAATGCAGATACTTCTTTGCCGAATTATAATGATTAAATCCGCCAACAGAGTCCAATGCCAAGCATTCAAAAGGTATATCCGTTGGGGGCATGAGCTGCAACAAACCAAATCTTTTTTGCCTACTTTTTTTGTTGATTTGGCAGGTATGACAATGTTTAACAAAATTTTCAATATCTTTATTAAGGTTAGGCCAATAATATTGATTTGTAATTAAATTTATCATCTTATAAATTCCAGGATGTCCAAAATCTGTGTGGGCTTTTTCCAAGAGGGGTAAACGTAAAGACATGGGAACGATAATCTTATACAAACTTTTCTTTTTAATCACAATAACATCATTAATTTCAACATATTTTTTACCATCTACCTTGACATTTTCTTTTTTCTGATTTTCTCTGATATCATTCAAGTTGAGTAAATGTGTATGATGTGGGGGGTCTTCTGAAACAGGTAATCTAGACAGCATATCAGCCTCTACATTAGTGGAGCCCTTTTTATATTTAATATCGTAGTCAAACATACTCAGTTTAAGGGACCAGCGGAAAAGACGTCCTCTTAGGTTTTTAACATTTTTTAGCCAAGTGAGAGCCGCATGGTCTGTATGAATGACAAATTTTTGACCGTGTAAATAATGGTAAAATTTATCTAGAGCATCCACAATTGCCAAACATTCGAGCTCAGTAATTGCATAATTTTTTTCATAGTCGCGAAGATTTCTAGAATGATATGCTATGGGGTGCAAAATACCATTTTCATCAGCCTGTTTCACAACACATCCCACTCCAAGACTTGATGCATCTACAAATAAATTACAAGGTGTTTTGGGATCAAACAATCTTAAGATAGGTTTTTGAATTAGAGCTGCTTTTAATTTTTTAAAAGAATTTTGACAGTCCTGGTCCCATACATAAGGAACATTTTTCTTTAGCAAATTATTTAGAGGATATCTAACCTCAGCATATTTATGAATGAATTTATTATAAACATTAATAGATCCCAAAAAGCGTTGTAACTCTTTAACACTGGTTGGTGGTTTTAACTTCTTGATGGTTTCAATATTCGGGTTATCGGGTGTAATACAACCATTCGACACTTCATATCCAAGAAAATTAATTGTTTTTTTAACAAAATTACATTTAGACAGCTTTAATTTAAGATTTTCCTGGACACAAATATCAAAAATGATTTCCAAATGATGGTAATGTTCTTCTTCATTTTGTGAGAATACAATAATATCATCAAAATAACTGCATGCAAACTCAATTTTATATTTAGGATTCTTCGAAGGATACGGTTGAAATTTGCAGGCGCGTTTTTCAAGCCGAACGCGAGACGTTTCCACTCAAATAAGCCAAACGTTGTGGCAAAAGCTAATTTTTCAGTATCTTTAGGGTGGATAGGTATATGCCAATATCCACTTGCTAAATCGAGAGTGGAAAACACTTTAGCTTGCACCAATTTGTCCAATAAAGTCTCGATTCGGGGTAAGGGTTCTGCATCTGTTTTGGTTATGGCATTTAATTTTCGGAAATCGACACACAACCGAGTTTTCTTTCCTTCTTCACGTTTATAAACTAAGGTTACAGGTGCAGAATAAGGGGAATGACTTTCTTTGATGATACCGGCTTTTAACAAATTTTGAACTTGTTCTCTAATTTCTTCTTCTTCCTTAGGGGAAGTACGATAAGCTCTAAGCGAAATTGGTAAGTCAGAAGTTAAATGTATTCTCTGGGGTTCCATGTTGACACATCCTACATCATATTTATCTTTGGCAAAAATACCGACATATTTGGCTAAGAGAGTAGGCAGTTTGTTAGGTGCAGACTGAACTTGGATAGGTTCAGTGGCGTTTACAAACTCCGGCTCATAATTTTCACCAAATATCCCTGCATTTTCCTTTTCTGAGACATCTTCATTAGGTTCTGACACGTGCAAGGAATTAACTGTTGGAATATTTCGTAATTGGTTCAGGAGAGGCACTCTTTGGTTATTTTGGAAAATTTGCATCTTAACACAATCAATATTTAACTGGAAACTTTGGCAATGGTTAAGTCCAATAAGGGTATAGGGTAATTTATTATCAATAACATAAAGATCAACATATTTGGATATGCGGCCAATTTTCAAATTAACACGACATTTTTCCTGCAAGGTGAGAATGCCTTGTGTTTGAGCGACCGATAGACCTTTACGAATTTTGGAAGTGTTTAATTGGAATTTTTGGACTAAATGTAATGGAATGACACTTAACGAGCTTCCTGAGTCGATCAAACATGGTATTGAGTTTTCCGGTATCCTTAGAGTAGTAATTTGACGTTTCTTTGGGTTTTCTTTGGATCCTTTTCTTTTTTCTATGTACCCGGGTACTATTAATTGTCATATATTACTACTTGGGTTTGCAGAAAAATCACTTTGTGTCTCATTTGGATTTTGGATTTGAATGTTTGGGTGTTGGGTTAGAGAAGAGGCCTCTAAAGATTGCTTTCGAAAAGGACAATCTCGTACCCAATGGTAAGCATTTGGAATATTAAGATTAAGGCATACACGGCATGGCGATGGTGGCAATGTAGCCTGGTAGTGTATATTTGGTCTGGGAGGAGACGGTTGAAATGGTCTCACATTTTGGAAAGTTCTTTGAGGGTTAGTCACATTTGGGCGATTCTGGGGGTTTTGATAAGGGTATCTATAATTCCAGGATCGCATTGGAAAATTCTGCTCAGGGGTATTAGGGCGATATGGTCGCCATTGTCTGAACTGATTTTGGGGAGTTGGGTCTGGTTTATTTTCAGGACTCTTGCCTGCTTCTTCAAGCTTGGTAAGTTTAAACACTAATTCTCTCCATTCTGTGGCAGTTTTAGGGGCATTAGTCACAATAAGTCTCTGCATCGAAATTGGCAAACCTTCGGATAACCCTTCTAGAAGGAATTTGTTATCTAAACCCAGATTACGACCCATTTTCGTTTTCTTTTGGTAGTACTCGTTGAGGTCATCACCTGACCTATACCGAATACTAGCAAAGTCGCTTAGTGATAGTGTATCTGGGGTAGAAAATTTTTCATGGAATAGTGAAACAAACTCATTCCAGTGCAAAACATTAAGACAGTTGTTAATGTATAGGGTAAGGGCACTATCTTTTAAAAATTTCTGGACGTTTCTTATCTTCCAAACATCATCTTTTCTGGACTCAATACATACAGCCTCAAAATAAGCAAGCCAAGAGGCAAAGATCATCTTAGCTTCCGGCGAAAACGGGATAATCTCGGGGTCTTTTGTTTTTTCCTCTCTATTTGCTGCATAGGTACCTACAGCGGCCGTTTTGATTGACTCTATTTCAGGGATTAGGGTCTGATTTTTAACAGGTTGTTGGCTCACTTGACTGATAGCTCCATTCATATTTACAGGGGCACTTTCATGTATTTCCGTATTTGGAGGACTTTCAAGGGGATTCCCATTTCCCTCAATTTCTGTATTTTTTTCCTTTAAAGATTCGTCACCTTCACTCACTTGAGTGGATTTGTCTTCTGCGCTCATTTTTATTACTTATTTTTACAATCTCATTAAACAAAATATAAAAAAAAAATATTTTTACTAGAAAAAATCTTTTTTTTTTTTTAATTTGCCCTCTTTTTTTTTTTTTTTTTTTTTTTTTTTTTAATTTTTCATTAAATCCCGCTTAAATTTCCAAAATAATAAACAAAAATAATCTGCTTCATTTAATCACTTAAGTTGTAACATAGAGATAATAATAAAATAATAAATAATAATAATAATAATAATAATAATAAAAATAATAATATATTTTATAAAATTAACACTTAAAAAATAAAATTTCTAATTGTTTCTGTTTAATGGTTTTTCTCTTAAAAACCTTTTGTTCACTTTGTCAAAAAATAAAATAAAAAGTCCTTGACAGCTTTTAATCTCTTCTTAAAAAATAACAGAGGCGAAACATACCTGGTTTATTGCTTTTCATTACTCCATTTGATTGCACAGAATACTCACGTGAAAAAAAGAAAAAGAAATCACCATTAAAACGAAACCAAAACAGGAAGCATCAACGAAACAACGGACTCTTGACGCACACAAAGAAAGGGAGAAAAAAAGAACATTCCTCCTTCTGCCAGGAGATCGTTGACCTTGAATTTTCCACAAACCATCTGTGAACCATCCCTTTCGCTGGATAGTAGGTCATTTGAGATAACTATTGAAAGTGTATGAACAAAACTGTTTTTCTTTTGGAGTGAAGCGCTGAAGAAAAATTGTTTATTTTAAGTAGGCAACGAAATAAAATGTTTATCCGAGATTTGATAGCTTAATGAGGAAGCAGGAGCTCTTTTATTAACGGATTGTAGATATTTATTTCTTTATTTTGGACACAAACTTTTTCTTTTCAGTTAAACACACTAGTCTTCTGTTATTTTCTTTTAAAGGCCCGGTGATTAAAAATAGTCTTTTTATGGTTGGTTCGATTACGATGTTTCTTATTAATGAATAGTTATTTAAAAGAAAGGATTTTCCCATGGCAGGTATTTAATCCAAGCAGACTCACTGTAAGATATCGCCTCTGTATAACGGGCGCACCTCGGTATACCGAACGCACATCGATCCCTCTGTAAAGACTGACGGTTGATCGCCGCTACCACACATCCCAGTAAGGTATAACGTCGTTGATGTAGTCGTGCGAATGTAAGAAATCAGCAGGCATTTTCCTGGGAACTAGCTTTTATTCCAACTAATTACAGGTCTCTCTTTAAGCTAGGCCCAGGGGACAGTTTGAAGAGTCTTTTACCGGGGAAACATCGTCTTATCGTTCATATTTCGGCGAATTGCCGGACTTACACCGGCAAGGATGCCATCACACTTCGAAGAATACTGGCCGTAGTTTTTGTGGAGAGTGATTAGAGTCAAAAGCCATGCAAAAACGTGCTCCTCACATTATATACATCGAAACTACCGCCAGAGACCGCTTTGCAACTTATGAAATAATGTAATTTAATTGGCTAATTAGCCCTTGACTCATATCTGGGTAAGCAGCCCAGATAATTAACATTCAAGATCTAGCCACCGGGAGAAGAGAGATGCGCTACCGTCAGCACTTTTAATCTTAACGAGGATTCAAAATTGATATCTGTTCGTAATAAATGTATTGTAAGGAAAGTTAAGTTACAGGGGCAACTAGAAATGAATGCAGGGCTTTAAAATTTTGACACACGATTTAGGGATTTTAAACTTTGAATTTTTATATTTTAGTTTCTGATTTGGAATGGGTTTAACTAACTATCCTTTCATATCAATCCACATTCGTTCACATTCAATATTCTTTCATACTTTTTCACATTCATTTCATATATATATGTATATATCTGATATATGTCATGCTGTAACTTTCTTATTTATGAATCGATTTGGATGTGACTGAGTATGTGTATAGGACATACCAAGGTCTCGACAGAGTTTATTGGCCAGCTTCATCCGCCATCTTGTTTCAAAATGGGGACCAGTTAAATTTTTTTTAAATTTTAAAAATTCAAAAACATGTACAAAAAATTATAAATTGAAAAAATCGTTTCTGTTAAGTGTTAGAACGTAATACAAGGATTCTGGAACATTTTTGTTTTGGCTATATCTTAAAAAATGGTTGAGGTATGACAATTTGAAATTCTAGGATGGCTGAGATTTTGAAACAATCTGATATTTGTTATGCTGTAACTCTCGTATTTATGGACCCATATGAATGTGACTGATCATGTGTACAGAACATACGAAGATCTCAACCGAGTTCGTTGGCCAGCTTCATATGCCATCTTGTTTCCAAATGGCAGCAAGTTAATTTTTTTTTATTTAAAAATATGTATAAAAAATTATAAATTGAAAAAGTTGTTTCCATTAATTGTTAGATCGTGATACAAGGATTACTGAACATTTTTTGTTTTGGTTTTATCTTAAAAAATGGCAGAGATATTGCAGTTTGAAATTCTAGGGTGGCTGATATTTTGAAACAATCTGATTTTTGTTATGCTGTAACTCTCATGCTGAAATTCGCATTCAAATTCAGTATTTAGGCAAACTGGGATTAAATTTTCTATAATTGGGTTCCAAGCATATTAGCTTTGGGTGTTTGAATAAAATGAGTTGAATTTTTAAAAACATGGATTATGAAAACTACCTTTTCCTCCCAGTACAGGCCGGAAGGACTTTTTAATTTGATTAAAAATGGAAAAAATTAATTAATGGCTATAATAATATTTGCTGATAAATTAGAAATCCTTATTGTAAAAAAAATTATAGAATAATGTAATTATCTGTGGAGGATTTCATGTTTTAATCATTTAAGTGCTATCACGAGGGGCAAAACATCAGAAAAGCACAATCTAAATATTTTGTGTGTTTGTAATGAAAATTAACATTGGCTCTGAATGTTAATATTTTTTTAATTGATAATTTATAATGAAAGCATATTTTTTGAAAAAAAAAATTAGTACTCTTTATTTTTATTTTCTACTTTTTAGTGTTTAAAATATGTTTTATTGTTGCAGTTTCACATTTTAGCAAGTTTTAACTCCATTTATGTTGTAACTCGTATACATTTGTAGCCATAAAAAAAACTTTGCCGATTGTCACTCGTACCTGGCTAATGGAAAAATTCCTTAAAATTAATTTATTAATTTATAATTAAGTTTAAAAAATTATAAATGTTGTATTGTCATTGGAAATGCACCTGTGTACACAATTTTTATAATTCTAGCATATCCGGAAGTGAGGAAAAAAATCTATTACAAAATTCTTCATATACATAAAATTAAATAAAAGAGTGAAAAAAAATAGCTTTTAACTTCTAACAATTTAAGGCTTATTAACAGCGTGTAATTGTTATAAAAGTTTTTTTGTTTTTTGTGAAATAATGATAAAGTAAAAAAAAAAAAAAAAATGTTTAATTCTCTTTTTATTAAAGGTTTAAAATTAATAGAGTGTTATAAAAAATTTAAATTTTTGCTGAGTTTCTTGTTAATGTATGGCAACAGGGAAGAAAAAAAGCATTGCATTAATGTAACAAACAAATATTTATTGCTGGGTCACATGGTAATAAATTTTAAAAAACATGTCTGAAAGTTATTTAAACTATCTAGGATTTCTAAATTGTTTTCTCAGAGAAATAATCAGAATTAATCTATCAATTCATAATTAACTTCTGAAAATATTCTATTGTCATCAGGAACACACAACTATACATAATTTCTAGAATTCTACTACTTCAAGAAGAGAGTAAAAAATCAATTACAAGATTCCATCTGTACATACATGAACTAAAGGCACGTAAAAAGAAATTTTTCTATGTTGAGAATTTATCTACAATTCTTCCTACAATTTTCTTTTTTTTTCTCGGCAATCTTCATAAAATTAGTTTAAATTATAGTCTAGCATTTAACTTATTGTTAAATAAAGCAAAAAATAAATAAATTGCAAAAGCTTAAAATAAAAGGAAATCTGATATTAGAATGTGTGTAACTATTATGATCATGAAATGATTGAACATAGTAATGAATTTGAATACTAATGAAAACCCAGTTGAACTTGATGAAATACTTAGGATACATAAGGAAAAGAAAATTAAAAAGTAATTCTTAATCAATTCATAACAATTTATTTTTTGTAACTTTTTTTAATAGTTACCCGGATCATCATCCAGTAATGTTGGGAAAATGGAAAAATGTTACACCTTATTGAAAAGAGTACAAGCAATGAGATTAAAGCAGAGAGCTGAGAAGGTAAGTATAGTGCAATGTTTCATATTTATTTCTTTATTTGTGTTAGTTCTTATCAGTTACAATATTTTACTGTATCATCAAAATTATTTTAGCTATAAGAATTATATAATTTTAACTAAAATATTCTGAAATTTAGTTTGTTTGTTATTGATTTTAGAATTTGTATGATTATCAACAAATAATTCTCTCCTACAGATCTTACATATTGCCATATCAATAATATTATATATATATATATATGTGTGTGTGTGTGTGTAACATTTCACTTGATGGAGTCAGGGCTTAATTTGCAGCCCATCGGAGCTCAGCTCCGCTACTTCTCTGCTTTTAGTAAATATTTAAATATTGGCCAGAATTCACCGAAGCTCATAAACACTGCACTCCAGAGCCCAGTGCAAGAACGCTTCTGAAAAACGAATCCTAAATTACCCTTTCCTTTCCCTCCTATCTCCAATCTCTTGCCTTCTTTTGTATCAAAACATTTATAAGTGACGTAATGTGTCGCTCACGTAAGATATGGAGATGAAACAGGCTCAATTTTTATATCAGTCTACGGGTTTGGACGGTTGTCGAGCTCAATCTGTCTTAAATTCAAAATTTTATTTATTTCCATTTTAAATCATTGTAATGCTATTTTGATCAAAATAAAGAGTAAACAGAAATTGTCTTTTTCTATTCTGCATAGCTGCAAACTATTAATTTTTTGTGTTAAAACCATTTCCGAATCATAATCCTGAGCTCATTTAATCGTAGAATTCTGCGATTAATTAACATTAAGATTAGGCAAAGTAGTAAATGTATTTGGAAGTAGCAATAACTAAAAAGTGGAATAATTGATAACTAAGTATACGCAGATAGATGTATTTAATTTTTTTATTTTGCTAAATAAAAAAAAAACAATGCTTTACATTTTGAAAATAATGTATGAAATATAAATATGCAGATTGGAGTGACGACGGAGGGGGGGTACACTACGGGTGTTAGTACTGCAGAATATTAAGGTATCGATACTGTTTTTCTTAGAAATTAAGCCCTGGATGGAGTAAATGTATCATAAATGTAGATCTCATCCATTTATTTTTAGTGGGTGGTACAGGTAAACAAAAAGTTAACTTTCAAAAAAGTAAAAAAAAAAAAAATGAAGTTTCAAGTTTTATTGTTGAAAACAAAAAGTAAATTACATGCCATTAAATGTCTCAAGACAAAAAATTTCAATTTCTTAAAAAAATGACATAAGATTATGACCACATAGTCTTTTGGTTTCAGTTTCTGCACAACTTTAATTTTGTATGAGTGAAACTTCAAATCACCATGGAGTATTTTGCAGACGGTTTGTTCGTTCAGATTCAGGGCTACTACGTGTTTCCTTGCAGAACGTTGTGGGCTCCTTCCAATTGATACCCAAATAACTTAAATGTTTTCTAGGGTTGGTTGAGTTCATTGACCTTTGGTGGTTTCATTTTTAGAGCTGAACCCATCTCCTCAAAAGTATCAACCCATGTCTTGATGGTGTGGCATGATGGAACATGACCCTTATGCCCTAAATGCTAATGTCATAGAAACTCCCTGCAAGCATCATCCAGACCAGCATCATTCTTGTAAAATGCCATCACAGCAAATGCACATTGTGAACTGACCCACAGGTCCATGATTATTAAATGGCAGTCTGCTGTGCATGAAAGGATTTCTCCCACCTTTCTACCAGCTCTTCAGGGCAGCCACTACTACTTTCAAAATTTCTTGTTTCCCTGTTCCACCCTTTATATATATATGATACAGTCAATATGATTAATCTGGTCTTTATTAATAATAACTGGCCATTATGTCCGGTCATTATTAATAATAACCGGTTATTATTAATAATGACCGGATTAATCATATTGATCGTAACATATACACACACTGCGTCATTCAAAATAGAGGTTATAGTGTTTAGTTTTTAAATCAATGATGATAGGAACATACTTTTAATTATAAACAGTATACCAATCAAATATAGCTTTTAGATATGGCATTTGTTTTAAAACAGGACAGAGTTCTGATGCTTTTAATTTTATGAAATTTCAGAACTTTCCAGGCATAAAAACTTGGCCGTTCATTTTTAGTGCAATTCCAATTTTTTTTTTTTTTTTTTTTTTTTTTTTTTATTCACAGTATCATAACTCATTAAATTTTTGTCATAAAAAATAGAATACAGTAAAATCCCGTTACAACGAATTCCATTACAACGAAAAATCCCGTTATAACGAAATGCAAGCGAGTCCCGTTTTGAAATGTATTCAAATAATGTTAACATAATCTCAGTATAACGAAATATTCAATTTTTTATAATCTCGTTAGAACGAAATAATATGACACGGCAAATACTTTCAGTTGTACATTTTTATCGCTTGACAATTTTTGTTTTCGATGCCTAGTCTTAGGGACAATCAAGCTTATCTCTAAAGCAATCGCTTTTCTCCGAGCTTTGTTGTAAAATCGGTGTGCATAGGCATTTCACTGCAGAAGGAATGTTTCCTTTGTTCGCTCTCCCCTTTTCTCCACCCCTTTTTCTTGGAAGTCCAAGTAAGCTGTAACCAATGTAGGCAAACTTAACAAAACGTGAAATGAGTATTGCACATTCCCCCTTCCCTCTCCTCCCTACCTGAATAACTTTCGCAAAGGAATTTCCAAAGCTCGAAATCAGTTTGAAAATTTTCATCTTACCAGTAGGTCATAAAATGGCGGCTGTTAAGCGAAAACAGTTTAGTTTGGAAGAAAAAAAAGCCATAATTTCTGAAGTTGAGAAAGGAATGAAAAAATCTGATGTTGCTAGCAAATATGGAATTTCGCCGTCTACTTTATCCACTTTTCTAAAAGATAAAGAAAGCATTTTGAAAAAAATTCAAGTTAAAGTCTTTGATCCAAGCAGAAAACGAATTCGAAATGCCCAGTTTCAAGATGTGGATAGTGCTGTTTACAAATGGTTTATGGATGTTCGTTCTAGAAACATCCCTCTAAGTGGCCCTTTAATTAGAGAAAAAGGTTTGGAATTTGCAAGAATGCTAAACATTGAAAATTTTCAAGCCAGTGTCGGATGGTTGAATCGATTCCGAGAAAGATACGGTATAGTGGCAAAATGCATTTCAGGAGAAGCAAAAGACGTCCCAGTTGAATTTGTAAACGAATGGCGTAAAGGTGAAATACAAAAAATAATCAAGACGTATAGTCCTAACGATGTTTTTAATGCCGATGAAGCCGGAATATTTTTTCAGTTAGAACCAAGGAAGACTTTAGCGTTAAAAGGAGACAAGTGTACTGGAGGAAAGCTTTCCAAACAAAGGATTACAGCCCTATTTTGCTGCAACAAATCAGGAACAGAAAAACGAAAAGTACTCATAATCGGCAAATCTGAAAAACCCCGTTGTTTCAAACATTTTAAGTCCTTACCATGCATCTACAAAGCCAACAAAAAATCATGGATGACGCAAGGATTCTTTAATGAATGGCTGATAAATTTTGATAAAGATATGCAAAAACAAAAACGTAAAATTCTTCTACTCATAGACAACTGCACAGCACACAATGATCCTCCTATATTGAATCACATTCGTGTAGAGTATTTCCCGCCTAACTGTACTGCAATACTTCAGCCTCTTGACCAAGGCATTATCAGAGCCGTAAAATCACGATACAAAACTATGTTATTAAAACGCATTCTCTGTGATCTGCAAAATAACGTAAACAGAAAGTGCAACATGAAAGAGGCAATTGATATGATCTGTGGATCGTGGGATGATATAAGCCAGAAAACAATAGCCCACTGTTGGAAACACGCGCAGATTGACCAGGATTTAAATAAAGAATCGACGGCTCAAGGATCTAGCGATGTAGTACATGATGAGGAGCAGACAGTCGAATATGAGATCGAATCCACTTGGAACTTAGTAAAAGAAAAATCTGGTGTGTCTCAAAGCATAAGCTTTAAAGATTTTTTAACTGCAGATGACAATGCTGCAACTTGTTATTCATTAACAGAGACAGATATTGTGCAGTCTATTGTTGATGATCGCATTTTAGAAAATGATGAAGAAAGTTCTGAAGATGAAGAAAATGAGGTTTCAAAAGTTACATCTGCTGAAGCCTTAGAAAGCTTAGAAAGAGTGCGCAATTTTATTTCTTTACAGAGCAGTGTACCAGATAACATTTTTTCTAATATTAATCATGTACATAATTTTGTATTGTCCGCAGCTTCAAACTCCCTTGTACAAAAAAAAATCACTGATTTTCTGCATTAAATTTTTTCTTGTACAATTTGAAGATCATTGAAATGGTGGTAAGTCAATTTTTCAGTTCTATAAAAAATATTATACATTGTATTATACTAACTTTACGTTATTAGAAGGTACTACTAATTTTTATTACTATTTTTAATAATTAATTATCTACTAATTTGTATTATACTACTATATTTTTATAATTAACTATGATATGAGGATCTGAATTGAAATGTTTAATTTTCTATTGAATTCCGTTACAACGAAATTCCCGTTACAACGAATAAAATTTGCTGTCCCGTGAAGTTCGTTGTAACGGGATTTTACTGTATTACTATTTTACTTATCAGAACACGGAGAATTTTTTTTTTTTTTTAATGTAACTTATAGGACCCAGAATCTGTATGAAAATTTTTATTTCATAATTTAATACGTATACTGACCCTCTCAGAAAACAAACTTTACTTTCATTTCATCATTTAAAGTTAGTCCATTACTACACTCTTAGAAAATCAGAAATAAAATATTTCATTAAATAAGCTTCTCAAAAACATTTTTGGGAAATGTTTAAATTTTATCTCAAGATACAGAATGCATCCCATGATTTCCACATTAATGTTTTCTATCAGTACTGTTAATCATGAAAATAAAAAAATCATAATAAGCCTAAGTCACAGATATTCTACTTCAGTGTTTAGATTTTTGCTGTTGGTTTGACAATAGTCAGCGCTGCTTGAATCTTGGGCTATTGCAACATTAGCTGTTTTTGTACATTGATAAACATTTTACAAACAAGCTGAAAAAATGGATTGTATGCTAATAACTTGGATACAGTTAAGAGTTCTCATCCATTTTAGAAGAGAGTGGCGCACTTCAAAGTTTGACTGCAAAAGAAATACGTGCGGGTTCAATAATGCAGCCATATACTTGCTTCAAAATTAGTTGAGATTCCTCTTTTCTGACTACTAGCATCTATTGTTTTCTTATAGATCTTGATTTTGTTCTTTTTTTTTTTAATTGAGTTAGCAGATTAGAGAATACATGATTTGGATATTGAATTCATCATTTCTTCATTAATATTTTATCACATTTCCTCAATATACACATGGTTTTTAATGAATTCTTTAATTATTGCTTTTCATTTTTGCTTTAGACAAATGTTGTTTTATGCAAAACAAAAGTAACAGTATATTGCTTATTTACTCAGCCAGTACCATGAAATTAGTTCAAATTAAACAAGTTTCTGCCTTTTCTGCATTCTGATTTAGACAAGTTTTACTATAATACTACCTGAATAAAAAAATATTTTTTTACTTTAATTTTATTATTTTGCTTGCAAATAATACCTACTTAATTGTTGTATATTTTAGATGTGATATCACACCATATTAATCCACCCCCTTCCCCTGTTGCACTTTGTGAGGCCTTTCTTTACCTCTTCAAATATGACTTAATTAATAGATAACCCCTAAGGTACTGACTTATGTTGGCTTTACCCATTATAAAACTTTATCATAATTTTGTGTGTATTAGGAACATGTCCTGGCACACATTAAGAATTCCCTCAAATAATTTAGAAGTTTATGCTTCATTTGCTTCATGCTTCATTAAATGTTAACAAGTTAACAAGTGCTAAAAGCAAATTTATTGTTATCTGTAACTTTTTTATGAAAAATGGCTTTGTCTATTCATAAAATTTCTATTTTATTTTAATACTAGTTTTTTAATGGAACAGCTTGTTGTAATAAAATAAGTTGCTTCCTTTTTGTTTGTTTAAGCTTGCTTTTGATGAAGAAAGACTACAGGAATATTTAACTGTTCAAGAACTACTTGAAGAAGGTGACGATGAAGCAGTTTTGGTGAGCTGATATTTGTTAATTATGGGTTTGCTACTTCCTCATATAGTTTTCATTTTTATTTGCAACATTTAATATATTTATTATGTTATGCGAGTGTTGATTCATAAAAGAATCTTGCTTCATAATGTTAAAGGATAAAAAATTGTTTATGTGGTTATTTATTTTTTTATTTGAGTGGACTTGATCTTTTATCTAGTCAAAAATACAGGGTATCTCACTCTAATCCAACCCTAGATTTTTGTTCATAGCCAGTGCTGTAGTCATAAAAAAATAAGTGTACTGTAGAGAGTAAGAGTATACACTATAGCTTTACTTGAGAAACAGAAGGTATACAGAGCTTCTTAAAAAATTCAGAGGATATACAGTGTATATCACCATATACCTTCCTCTGCAGCCCTGTCATAGCTTTAATAATAATGAAGGTATTTTGACATATATTCAAACAGAGTTACATTGCTAAGTGTGAAACACAATGACATTCTGCAAAGAACTGGGAGACCATAGTAATTTGATCAGTGGCTCTATATGTAATGTGACTTACATTCTGAAATATTGAGCATCTAATTTAGCACTGTTTGGATGCAGATAGTGGCTACTTATACCACCTCTTGTGATATTGTTACATTTTACACAAAGGAAGATAAATCTGCAAATTTTGTAGAAATATCTTCATTAATTGTAAAATTATGAAAAATTATCTGAGTTTGAATTGGAGTGTGACATCCTGTATTTTTGATTGAAAAAATGGATTGTGACACAAGTTTGTACTTAAATTTTTTAGACCGGTGTAAACTTTGGTTGTTTTGTATCACATGTGATACAAAATTTTCCAATGTATTTTTTGTAGTTTTCAAGATGTTAAGAAAATTGACATTGATTCCATGATTTATTCTTGTCGTATTAAAACAAAAAATTCAGCTAAATAGAATTGAAGTCCTCAAAAATTCAAATGGTTAAGTGTTTATGAGGGGGAAGGGGGAGTCAATTCACATATGTAGACTTCAGAGCAGAAGAGAATCTGAGCAACTTCTCAAAATGTATGATTTGAAAATAATAATAATAGTTTCATTCAACTTCAAGAATATTGAATTTCTAATTTTTCTAATGAATGTCAAATCATCACACATACTCTTATTTTAAATTGATTAATTTGGCTTTGAAAAAAAAAATTGTTAGCATTTACTCCATAGCAAAAGTATTTAAATGCATTTTGCTTACCCAAGTAACACAAAATCATTGGCCCATTGTTGCCTGTTTGTGGCGTCCCATGGTTAGCCAACAAACATCCAACGATCTATTCCCACAAAGTTTCAGTGGTTTATTTCTGTGAAGACCCAATGACAATAATCTAACAATTACCCTACAAATTTGTATTGGTGCCTTTAAAATAGGAAAATGTTCAAACAGAGTTGGCAAATTTCTTCCAAAGTGGAAAAAAAATGCTTTAAAAACCAGTAGGAATTTTTTTTTTAATTTTCTATATATGTTTTGAGATGTATAGATAAATGTATTTCCTTATAGTTAACCTTATGTAAATTTAGTTAGGCTTTTATCGATTTAATTATGTTTGCTAAATTTATAATTACACTGGTCTTTCATTAAAGTCACTAACACTTTTCAGTATGCAACTAAAGAAATTTTAACCAAAATAAAAAAGTCCCTTGAAAAAACAGTCTTAAAGATTTGTATCAATTTTATTTAGATTATATTACAGAGTGTATTGTGTTACTTTCCTTTAACTATACAATAATACCAGTATTTTTTAACAGTAATCTTTGCCTGATTTATCACAGAATTTCTGCATTTAAATAAGGCAAAGTATATTATTCAAAATATTGGCATTATTCTATAGTTAAAGGAAAGCATATGCATAACAATAACTTAATATAATAATTAACTTAATATAATTACATGCAGTATTAAAAGATATCACATTCTTAATTTTATTTACTATGGTACGATGCTGTATAACAAAACAAAATTTTGCTATCTGCCCATCATATTTTGTTTATTTGTCTAAAATTCTAAGAAATCAACGAAAGCTTAATTTCTCTTTCTCAGAATGCTTGTGATTCACTACATCCTACCCTTTCAGTTTTCTGAGAACTTTAAAATTATGGGAAAGAATAAAACATTGCAGTGGTATTAAGTGCAAGAGGCTTTTTGAAGGGAGAGTTTGGGAAAGAAAAAGAAGTTGTTTCTGGGTCCAATTTAGCCTATATCCATTAAAAATTTCTTTTTTAATGTTCACTAATAAAAATAAATAATATTTTTAATATTAATATTTCATTAGATTAATAAAGTCAAACTATTTCATATCATTTTGCTTTGTTTTGTACCATCCTGTAAGAAACTCAACACTGTGTTCAGGGCATCTGCTCCCTACTGCTTGAATGATGTGTCACAATTTAAAAATTTTGGGGTAGAACTAAGTAGTTCTCAGGGATTTTTTCTTAATTAAAAACAAAGATTAGATAATTATATCATGTTCATGGATTTAATTATTATGTTTTTCTTTTTGATAAAGAAAAAAGTTTAGAGGACTGTATGGTTCTACCTCAAATACTTCATGTTCTGACACATTCACATGATAGGAAGCAAAAGGGTCTTAAATTTTCTTATTTTTAACGGCATCATCCGAATTTGTAGGGTAATTTTTGGGTACAGTCCAACATAAAATATGCAGGTAAACAACATAAAGTATATTTCTGCAGGTAAGATTTGAGTCAGGTTCAGGTATATCAGATTAAAAATATATATATATCTAGAATATATAATTGAATATGAATGAATAGATATATATTAAATTTATTTCTCAACAAATAAAATTGATATTAGATATGCATTTTAGACTACTTTTTCTTAAGGCTTTCATCAGTAAAATCTGAAATTTCCCTCACTAATGTTAATATGGTGGGAGATGCATTCGTATTTTTAAAATATCTCAAACTATTTCTAAAATATACAAGGTGTATTTGAAATGCTTCAACAAACTTAGAGGGATGATAGTACTCATGAAGACAAACAAAAAATGCAATGGAACATGGGGTCGCAAATGACGTTTAAAGGATGAAAATCGAGATAATGTGTCTGGAAATAGACAAACTGGGACAAGAAAGAAACACTCCAGAAAATTATTTATTTCACAGAATAAGTACAACACAGCTCGTGATGTCCAGAGAAAGCAAATAGTTTAGAACAATTGTTCAAATTGTCGACCGCGGACATTATTACACAGAGTACATCTACGGAGGAATGACTGGCAGGCACGCTCGAAGATTCCGGGAGTTTCCCTGATTTCTCTTGCAGCGGTCACAATACGCGCTGCTACTTCTTCTGGCATTTCTACTGGCGTCTCATAAATGAGGGATTTCATCTGTACCCAGAAGAAGAAATCCTAAGCGTTAAGGTCCGGTGAGTGTGGAGGCCAAGCAACAGGGCCACCACATTCAATCCATCTTGCCGGATAAACTCCATCAAGGTGGTTACACACGTCCACAGAAAAATGAGGAGGAGCACCTACGTGCATGTCCCAAATTTGGTGGTGCACGCCGGCTTGTGTAGCAGAAAGCAAACCTGGTAGGATATTTATTGGTCTGTTTCTAAGAAGATGGAAAATTTGCATACGTGCATTCCTGCTCACAGATTTGTTTAGCTTTCTTCCACGTTTTTGTTATATCTTTCTGACCGGATATGCACAAAGTGAAAGGAAAACCAGCTTCGTGCTACTAGCCAGTTCTGCAGAAAAGCAGCTGCGAGATTTCGATATTTTTATTAATTTTGCGATTTTTACCCTTTAAACGTCATTTGCAACCCAATGTTCCATTGCATTTTTTGCTCATCTTGATGAGTACTATCATCCCACTAAGTTTGTTGAAGCATTTCAGATACACCCTATATATTTAATTTATGCATTAAAATCTTAGTGAAACTAAGATTCACTTCAAATAAAATTAAGCATATATTTTTGAAATAATTTGACAAATAAGAAAGAAAGACATCCTTTAAAAACAGTACACAGAAAACAGAAGTTAAAAATATTAATTTCGTAAGGAGATATTTTAAAAATACGACTGCATCACACACCCATTGGTTTAACATTAGCAAGGGGAATTTCAGATTTTACTGATGAAGAGCCTTAGCTGCAATTAAATTAAATATATTAATTTATTTTCATTTCTGGTTTGAAGTCGGGTGAAAGCTTTTATGCTTAAGATACATTTTATCAAATTTTCTAATCGTTTTTAGCCTATAAAAATCATTTAAGAATCAAAATACAAAATAATTACATTAATAGACTGCCACAAATAAAACTATAAAATAAATAGTACAGAAAATCATTTTGTAACATAAAACACAATACAAAAACCACAGCAAAAAAATTATTTAACCTTCTCATCGCTGCAAACTGATATATCTGCTCACTATGCTGCAGGTTTCACTGCAATATTAGTATTATTTAAATTAATATAATTCTACAAATATAATGTAGTTTTAAAACAAAAAGTAATAATTAGTAGTCTCAAGCATTATAATCATGTATGTAATTAAGTTTTTTATATCATGTTTGAAATATCATGTTTTTTTTTTTGTTTTTTTTACATTTAAAAAAAATTACAGAGAAAACAACATTAAAATTTTGTTCTTTTGCTCGCTGGTCAGAGGGTTAAATTCAATTTGTTCTTTATTATTAATAATAATAATATATTATAGGAATGATTAGAATGGCAAACTGCTTCTACACTTATTTATTAATATTACATTAGTTACATCTATCAATTATCATAATTGAATACACAAAAATGAAAAAAAGTTTAAATAAAAATATACTCTTGAAAAATAAATTTATATTTGACTATTTTATAATTTCATTACTTTAAAAATAACTAAACAATTCAATATAAACTTGAATGCTAAACTTGGAGCTCTCCATTAAATGTATATTTATAGGGCTGATGGTATTAAAATAACCTAGCTCATAAAAACACCCTCTGCCAGCATGCCTTCCTTCAGTGCTTGCTGTCTTCCTTCTGCTACTTGTAGTGGTTACACATATTGGGTTATTTAACGCAGCCTCTTAAATTAATAAAAAATATAAAATATCCAAAAACAAATTAATTTTTCAACAAATTAATTTTCTTTCTCCTTTTTTAGTGTTTTTAGTTTTTCATGTATAAATTGCTGTCTTTAATCTATTTATTCTTTTTACATCTAAAGGAATAAAATTATACTTTTCAAGGCATTTTGCTTTTTCTTTTATTTTTATGGTGTATCATTTAGAGCAGCCATATTCAACCTGCGGGTCACATGTAGCCCGGCGACCTTTCATGTATGGCCCGAGACACTCAGTCATTAATCCACATTTATAAAATTTCAGAAATGCATAAAATATATTTAAGATATTCATTAATGTGTAATATATTTTAATGGGAAGATAAAATCTTACATAGATGAAGCTAATTATATTCATTTTGTTACAGTGCTTTGTTATACTACATGTATTATGTTTCTGTTTTAACTGCATTTGTTTTACATTATTATATAACTATAGTATGTGTTGCGACCCGCCTAACAAAGCAAACTTATGTTTGCGGCCCGCACAGACAAAAGGTTGAGTATGGCTGATTTAGAGTAAAAAATATGATAAAAATGTTATTGCTGTAAAAATTAGGATACCTTAAGGAAAAGTTAATGTTGTATGTCCTAGACACTGTGACAAGGTTTAATATTCAAACACACCCAAGGAAACAAAAACTAAAATCTACTGTTTAAAGTTCATATCAATTTTATCATTTTTTTATTTACTTTGTTTACTTGGTCCCTGTCTGGTTTCCCCTTCTTCAATGGAACCTGGGACTGCAACATAGTTAGCCTCCTTCTTAACTGGGCCCTACTGCTGAGTACCATTAATATATATATATATATATATACAGGTACACATAAATAGCAATATTTATCATAAGTGCAAAATTACAAACATTCTAATATTAAAAATTTTGTATTTGCTTTCTGCTATACTATGGAACTTTGTTGATCATACAGTATTGAGATACAGCACTTAGAAAGTTGCAAAAAAAATGAAGGTGTTCTTATATGATCGTAATGTTCGAAGATTTCCTTATGAGCAAAATGATAAGTATTCAAATGCTCTGCTAACAGAAAATTAAAATATTATCTGCATAAAAGATATTTGCTGAATAGCAGATGTGTTAAAAATAGATGTTAATGTGGCAGCTGTTGACAAACGAATTTTGTACACAGTCATTAAAAATTATCTCATGAGAGTTGAAACATAAGTAACATAAAATAAAAAGAACTAAATCTGGATAATTTAATATTTTGCAATTTATTAGATAAAAATCAATAAAAATTTACTTTTAATGATGTATTTGTATATTACTTCATTTTTACATCCAAGAAAGTTTCAGTTAGTTTTAATATAATTTTTTATAATATAACTAGCTAACCCATCCAGCATTGCCTGGGACCAAGATAATATCAATCTGTTCTATACAAATATGACTGCAATTTGTAAGGCTATCGTAATCAAGTCAAATGAGACAAACCCTGTCGTAATCAGGCTCATAGAACTCGAGATCGGAAAGTGCACCCTGGTGGTAAAAAGTGTAACTAAAATATTTATATTTAAGGCTATAGATATCAAGTCGAATGAGCCAAACCCCGTCGTAATCGGGCCCATAGAACTAGAGATACTCCTGTAGTTCCACCGCCAGGAGGCACAATCTGTTCTGGAAGAGGCCTTTTCAGAACACTTGACTCAACCACATTTCCTAGTAGAATTGAAATTTAACCACTGGTAAACATTGCCAAAATAGCAGAAATCGCGAAAGTAGGTAAACGGGAAAGTAAACGATTGGTTTTGAAAGGGTTAGTGTAGATATTTTTTTTTAATCCAATGGTGCATTTTGAAGAAAATGAACATGTCTGTGATCTGGAGTCTACTGTTTGTCCGTATTCACATTTCCCGAGTCGATGCCGATTTTTAAACCTGGGCTGAAAAACGAAAATTGTGTGAGTGAGTTTTGGAAACTATTTTTTTCGGAGGGTTAAAATAAAAAATTTTCAAAACAGATACCAGATTTTAAAAAGCAAAAGGATATAGATTAGGTGCAGTATTTTTATTTTTTTGCATCTTGATTATAATCGCTGATTCGAATTTTTAAAGATAGGAGAAATCGTTAAAAATGCGAAATTGACTTATGGTAAAAAATGTTTTCGAAAAGATTAAAATGAATTTTTTTTTAAAACTAAAGATTTCTATTTGAACCCGATAGAACATAGATGTCCTTAGGTGTGTTTGTTTTTTGTTTGGTTATTTTAGAGAGCCAATGCCAGATTTTATATATCGCAGAAAATCAGAATTCACAAAAGTGAGTCCTGCGCGCAAATTTTTTTTCGAAGGGTTGATGTTCTAATTTTTCGAAAACAAATACAGATGTTGAAAAGGGAGTAAATCTAGATATTGTCTGGTATTTTTAGTTTTTCATAACTTGTTCTGAACTGCCGATGCAAATTTTTAAAAATCGCAAAAAATCACAAAATGGCATACAGGAAATGCACTTTTTCGAAGGGTTAACTTTCATATTTTTTAAAATTGAAGGTGGCTTTGAAAAGGGCAAAGTAAGCTCTTTAATTTGGTGACCTTCTTTTTTCCATATCTCTTGTAGTCCGGCAGATGCAAGGCTCGGAAAACGGGAGAAAATAAAAAACATAAATTTGATGCTTCTTGATTTTTTTTTTAAAGGGTTAAATGTGAAATTTTTTCGAACCAACTGGATCGTTCGAGATGTAAAAGTACATTCTTCAAGAATATGTAGACGGTTTTTCTGTATTTCAGACCGTTCGCCCAAGGCAAATTTAGAAAAACTTAAAAAGAAATGGACTAACTCGTGCTTTGTTAGTCCGAGTCTTCTATTCACGGAAGGTGCAGAAAAAGGGCTTCTGAGCATGCACACGTGGATTTCAGAAGAGTGATTTTTTTATTTGTGATCATTGATCAGTTTTTAATTAATAACTACTTTCATTTTCAAAATATTAAAATTTTGAGACTCAGGTGCACCAGGAGAGTGCTTGGACTACCTAAATCTAAATTTTCAGACTTCTAGGTGCGCTAAATTTTCCTAGCATTCACCAACAGATAGACACACACACACACATAGTGAAACTTTATTTTATTAGTATAGATATGATAAACTTATAATATGCATAAAAATATAGAAACTTAATTTAAAGCTTCTTATAAGGTGATGTAATGGGAGTATCACCTTATAAGAAGTTTCGAATTAACATTAAACTTGACAATTAATAAATACTTATTCTTGACCTGACCGTAGAGATTTTTGTTAATAATGAAAATGTACACAATTCATCTAAGCATCTAAAAAAAATTTTATGGTTGTATTGTACAAAATTTTATGATGAATACTAGTTGTTCATTCTTGATTTTCACTCGACATTAAACAGGAGAAATATTACTCATCTTTAGTTTTGTGTGTCACGTTTTAAGAATATGCTAATTTAAAAAATATACAAAGCATGAAAATGTGCATGATTAAATTTTTAAGGTGTATTTTTTATTTTTAATGAGTGAAATATACTTATAAAAGCATAAAAAGTATCCCTTTAGTCAGTGTATTATGAGTATATTGAAATCAATACAGATGATATTGAAAATACAATCAAGAGTATATTTAAAAGTATCACGTACCTTATTACTATTACAGCTTAATTTGAAAGTTGAGAGAGATGCTAAAATGCAGTAATAGCAATAATATTTCCAGGAAAAAAGATACGAAATAAATAATCTACAACAATGGCGGCAGTAAATACAGGTCAAAACTCTGTTGCATTGTGGGATGACATCATTTGCATACTCGTCAAGTATATTACACAGAGTCAATGTTGCCCAGTAGTGACCCAGTGAAATTATTTTAGGTTGGTCGAATAATGCTCCAAATTAGAGAGGCCTTGGTTGGCATATCAACCCTACCATTTCCCAATGGTTTCCACAAACTGCCAACTATCTGTGCTACTTGGGTAGAATATAAGTGAAATGAAGAACTTTTAGATGCAAATACTTGAATAAATCATTTAGATATTTTTTTTTTATGTAATATGAAATAGTTACAGTTAAGAAATTTATATGGGGTGTCACTTTAATTGCATATATGAGGCTAATTTAAGCATTATAATATTTAATTAATGATTAAATGATATTTGCAGTACATCATTAAAACAATATCTTACAAGTTGTTCGTCATTTTAACAAAATGAAACAGGTCATATTAATTTCTTAATGTAAAGTAAAAACTCTGTGTTCAGTGTTCTTTAATGCACATGTATCCATCACCTCCATCAACTTTCATACCACTTCTAATGGAGAATCTTCAAATAGATAATCTCCTCAATGTGCATCATCATCCCTTGATTCAGACTGGAATTATATTATATAATACTATGTATAATAAGGCAATTGTTAAAAGAGGACTAAACCAATTATTGACTAATATCAGTCCAAGTACAATGATCAAAACACCTATGGTATCATCATATCTTGTGCACCACAATCAAAGGAACATATTTGATGCTTTTTTGAATATGAAGTCATATCTTGTTTAAAGTCTAGAAACAGTCTTCTGCAATATTATGATATCTGTACTGGAATTAAGTGTAAAGGATTTCAGTTTTACTCAAATATTCTCTTTGACTTATTTTAACATAATGAAAACTTGTACTTTAAATTAAATCATTCTAAGAAGAAGTTTAAGTTCTCACTTCAAATTTTACAACAAAAATTAAACATCATAAATTACAAGACTTCACTAATTTACATTAAGTAGTATCAAATTGTTACATTTCACTCATTCATGTTTAGTTACCCTCAGCCAGTTCTACCTATAGTTAAACACTTCTGACCAAAAAAAAATACATTTTGCTTCAGACAGTTAATTTTTGGAGACAAGTGTATGTTGTATGTTTTTCTATTAAAACATTCTGTATTTCACTGAGTGAATATGTTAATAAAATTTCCAAAATCTTTAATAATAAAACTTGATATTCGTAACTTATTTTATGTTCCAAGTTTCACCAATTTCAAAAATTTCATTTTACAGGCTTTACAAGAACTAGGATACACATCTGCAACAGAATTACAGGCAGGCATTAAAAAATTGAACTGTAATATAAGGAAAATTAAAAACTTAATTGCTTCACAACAAGATGAGCCACAAGTAAGTATTCTTTTCTTTCTGCAAATTCCAAAGTTAAATAGCTAATGGTGGCATGTTATTTTCACTCTGTGTTGAAAATATTTATTTTATCTTATTTTAATATTTCTCTTAAAAACTTACTTATTGACACTGTTAGTATAAAAAAAAAATTTGTAATATTTGAATTTTTTAAATTTATAAGTTAAATAATGCCTATAAGTTATAAGTAAAATGATTACAATATTAAGTATATTTTTATAACTGTATTTTACAAAACTTAATGTATACTTAATGTAATAACTTAATGTAATAATACTTTTTTTTAATTCAATTGCTGTTTTTTTTTTTCCTATTATCTTTCAATTTGTATAAAATTTTTATAGGATTCTCCTTTAAAAAATTGGTGTGAAGAACTAGATTTGAAAAATTTTACTGATGTGGATGCTTGGATAAATGATGTCAAGCAAAAGAGAAAGGTATTAATCATTAACAAAGTGTGACATCAATTATACTTTTTTTTATATTAAAAACTTGTTGTAATGTCAATGTGTTTACATAGGTCATTTTATTATTGTTATTAATATATATATATATTTATAAATGTATATATATCAAATATATATATATCAAATTATTTTATATATATTCAAATTATATATATATTTATATATGTCAAATTCATTTACAGTGATCAGTGTGCACATTCAGTCAAGAGACTATAGTGAGAGACATATCAAGAGACAGTTATGTTTTATTTTTTATATGCATTTTTCTTGATGATATGCATTTTTCTTGATATTATTTTATAGATATGCATATGATAGATATGCATTTTTCTTGATGATTTTCAAGACTACAAGGAAATGGAGAAAAGTTTGTGTACTACATATACTGTTCCTTAGTACATTCATCAAAGGATTAGAGGGCAGCCTTGTTGTGAACAGTGAAGCATTGGATATTCGGCCAAATATTCAAATGGCATAAAGCTTCTTTGCTAAATAAACACAGGGCCTAATTATTGCAAAAGTCATATGGGGCTTGTGTCCCGTGCAGGAAATTTCTAGGGGGCACTATAACTTCCTGTCGTGTCATTTATTTTATTTGTTAAGACATTTGCAGTGAAAAATGTAAAAATGTCAGCACTTCTGTCTATTTGCAGCAAATTTACCAGAGAATTTATGAATGCCCTTTACATATATCTCGCTTTTATAATCTCTTGTCCCATTCCAGGCAGGCAAGCTGACTTTCAAGCTGTCTTTAAATACGGAGTGAGCTTAGCAAAACCACATGATAACATTAGAGCTGATGCAGATCCAGAGAGTCTTTTTTTTTTTTTTTTTTAAGTGGGATGATAGATAGTTACATATAATGTGTGTAGTACAATAAAGTAAAACCTTTGAAAACAGAACCTGTCTCTAATGAAAAGATTTCAAGGTTTCGATGGAAGGAACACGATACAAGTATACCTGTAAAAACAGAAGCCTGTCTAAAACGGAATTTTATTCTGATCCCTAGCGATTCCGTTTTTACATGTTTTACTGTACATAAAACAATATAGTGAGTTAATGTTTACAAGTCATAATGTTATAAGTTTATTTATAAGTCATAATTCCTGTTTAGAGTAAAACCTCTAAGAACAAAACCTGCCTATACCAGAATTCTATCTTAAATGAAAAAACTTTATAGACTTGATGGAAGGAATGCTATACAAATCTATCTTCTAAGACGAAAACTTGTATAAAACAATTTTTTCCAACTCATAGCTGTTCTGTTTTCAGTTTTACTATAATTTGTAGTTAATTATTAGTTGTTTAATTAATAGAAAATTAAAACTACCATATTTTCGGTAATACCCGCTGCACCCATCGTAAGCGCCGCAACAATGAAAATCTGTTTTTTAAAAAAAGTATATCCAGGTATGCGCCGCACCATCGTAAGCGCTGCATGTATGAAAATCTATTTTTTTACAGTATATCCACGTAAGTGCCGCACCTAAGAAACTCAAATTTATTTATAAATAATTTCACTTAAACGCCACAAAACAATGAATTAAACTAGTAATTAAATATAAAGAAATATAATATTATTATTAATATATACATATAAATATTTTCACTTAAAGTGCCGGAAAAATAAATATATAAATTAATATTGTACAGTGACTTTGCTGAAATCACATCAGCATAACTAGTAGTGTTCCTGTTTTTTTTTCTTTTTTTAAAGGGAGAGGGAGATCCTGTTTGACAAAAGACACGTTAAAATTTCTAAGACATTTGCATATGAACCATGAAACGAACAGTTAGTTATCCGGGCAAATCACGGTGCAGCATACATCATAAAAAGTACAGCGTCACGCATCCGCAGAACACCAGTGCTACCTATACACCCTGCAAAAACAACTTATCACACGATGAAGTAATGGTGAGACAATTAAACTTGGAAAAAGTGTTAGTGAAAGGTAAACAAGCAATGGCACTGAAACAAAAGTATGTTCTCTGAAAGGGTGGACGAACACATAGTTTAAGAGGACAATATTTGAGCAACTGGTGAACTAAACTTACCGCTAAAACAAAATATTTCCAACATTAGCAAAAAAGGTTGCGACGGCTCTATATCCATTCTACTATCCCGAGGGTACAGTGCTTATTGATGGGTGCACAGAAAACATAATCATTTTTAACTTGAGAGCTGGTGAGACCAACATTTTTCACCCCACTGATTGCTCAAAAATAAACAAATAGCCTTGCACGGACATCTGAGGTTGATAGACATTTCCTAATGTTTTGGTACAAATTTGAGAACATGTGACAGTTGATCAAAGAGATAAAAATGTCATCGTAAGATATCGGTATAGAAAAAACAGGTATTATAAAACATGCCTGTGAAATTAAAAAAATCACCATACCCTTTGGCGTACGAGCCGCCCTTAGAATATTTTATACTTTTAAACTCGTATGTGCCACGGCTCATACGCCCGAAAATACAGTACTTTGTGTATTTTTAATGATTTACGAATAGAAGTACAGTAAATCTGTAAAAACAAAATCACTATGGATGGATAAAATCCATTTTTGACAGGTTTCTGTCTTAGCAGATAGGTTGTTATGGTATTCCTTTCGTCAGGACTGTTTAATGTTTCTGTTAAAGAGAAGATTCCGTTAAAGACAGATTCCGCTTTCACATGTATGTCAGAAAGAATATATCATACCATTGTACCTTTTAAGACAGAAACCTAGTTGAAATGGAACTTTTCTTTAGTCTCTAACAATTCTATCTTAGAAAGTTTTTTACTGCATTTGATTACCATTCGAATACCTCATTGTTAAATGATTTTAGTTCTTTTAAAAATTGAAAAATGCTGCTACACATTTTCGTAGAGGTAACAGTTTTTTTTTTTTTTTTTCAAATATTTCAAATCAAGCATTCTGTGAAACAGAATCTGTCTATAAGAGATCCTGTCTTTAACAGAAAATTTCATAGTCTCAGCAAAAGAAATTCCATACAATTCTACCTGCTAAGATTCCATTTTAGTGGCTGTCTAAAATGGAATTTTTTTCAGTTCCTAGTGATTTTGTTTTTACAGGTTTTACTGTGTCATAACTATTTTATTACCATTAAAGTTCCTTTTTATGGAATAAGTTTAGTTCTTTGAAAATAGAAAATGTATACTGTGAATTTCCATAGAGCTAATTGTACTTCTCGAAATAAAGTAAAACCTGCAAAAATGGAAATTGTCTATCAAGGAATCCTGCCATAACTGGAAATATTTTATAGTTCCAGAAAAGGAATATTATGTCATTACACCTGCTAAGACAGAAATCTGTTTAGAATGGAAATTTTCTTGATCCCTATTGATTCTGTCTTAGCAGGTATTACTGTAATATTTTACTGGGTTTTGCAGGTATTAGTATTTGAACAGTGTACTGCAGGTATTATTGCGTAGAATGTAACTATAGTTACATAGGTACATGGAAAGCAGATATTTAAGAGTTAAAAGATCAATTAAAAAAGGATAAGTACAAAAACTCTTATTTAAAAAATTAGCATGATATTGTTTGAAGGCTTATCCTTTCAGTGCAAAAAAAAATCAGGGTGTAAAAAAATCATAATTTTTTTTTAATCAAAAAAATTGGATTTTGTTATTTAAATCGGATTTTTATGCCCCCCCCCCCCCTCACCTATGTTAAAATAAAGAATAGCTACCAAGAATTTCATCTTTCCAAAACAATTAATCCTCTTAGTAACTTCATCTATGTTTTTATTCTTTAATTATTAAAATTATAATTATTAGTTTCTAATTACAGAAATTATAAAAACTGCAAATTAGTAATTTCATTATTTAGTAGTATACAATCTTATATACATTAATACTTTGTAATAATTATGTAAAACTACATTAAATACTATTACTATATTTATATTTGTTAAAATTATTAATAACTGTTTCAATATTAAATTGTTAACACTGCTTAAAATTAATAACTATGAAATAATTAACTCTCCAACCAATTAGCCAATTTAATAAAGGGTAGGGTGCTGCACCTTTAAAAAATGGCTTAGAGGAAGCATACAAAATTTATAAAACTGCAAATAAGTAATTTCATTATTTAGTATCACAAATAACAAAACAAATATTATTTGCAACTTGTTTTGCATTTATACTGTTAATCGTCTAAATCTAAAGTCATACACATGTATGTGTATGATGAAAAAATTATGAAAATGAATTACTCATTCATGCACACATACAGAGTTGGGCAGTATCGAAAATACATGTATTTGAAATACATTTTCAAAATACTTTTTTATTTTGTATTTTAAACAGACGAAACTAAAGTATTTTTGTAATGTATTTTGAAATGATTTTCCCATGTATTTTGTATTTTCAAAATACTCAAAATACATTTCTGGAGTTTTCAAACTGTTTGTGCCAGACTTGAAGTTGATTTAAACTACAACTTGTATTTAAACCGCAAATTAATTATTCACATATTCACAACAGGAAAATATATGCTTGTCTGTTTTGTCTAATCTTTGAATTATTTTCTAGAAGCTTCTGCTATTAATGCTAAGCATATTTTTTTCAACTCTTGTACGATAAGGATTTTTATCTTCTGCCGAAACAGTTTTTGCTGAAGGGGTATAATAAAAGTTTTTTGTAATTCTTAATGTTGCTATGATAATTATAAAATTTTGTCATGTGATGAATATGTTAGAAGTGTAATGCATTTAGTTATTGCATAGACTCGTGAAAATATGGATAATACATACTTGAGAACTCATAATGAAAGGAAATTAATTAATTGTGATAGATCGTGCTACGCATTATATAAATAGATATAAGTGTACTCGACATATTTCAAAATAATATTTTTGATGATAATTTGTGTAAGACCAAAACACAATTTTCACATCTCAACCAGCTGAGCCTGGTCATCCCTCTTTCTGTACCAGACCGGGCTTGGGCTTTACTTTTTCTGGCAGACTCGGGCAGGGCGGGTCAGACTTCTTTTTTTCAGGACCGATCCATACTTGGACATTCTTCCTAGAGGTCTGGACGGGAAGAAATTTTCAGGCCTGATCTTGACCCAGATCATATAAAAATCATTGGCCCGTGCAAAAATCAATAAAAATTGACCTGGTTCAACAATTTTTGCAAAAATCATGCATTTTTAAACTGCTATTATTCTGCTATAAAAATTTTTAATTTATACATTTTGAAGAATAGTACATATAGGCAATAAAATTAAAGTACATGAAAACCTGTGAAAAGAAACCTATCTATGATGGAATCCTGTCTTAAACGAAAAATTGTGTTTATCCATGCAAAATGAATGCAATATACATGTGAAAAAAATGTAGTGTATTTACAGCCAGCTATGTATGAGCTAAAGTGGAAACTTGTCTATAACTGTTTTTTTTTTTTTTTTTCTCCTACATGATTCTGTCTTAGAAGATTTTTCTGTATAGCATTTTTCAGATATGTAAGTCTCGAAGCCATGGGATATGTATTGATGATATTAATGATAACTCAAACATTTGCGTACAAATAGAGATTCATTAAAAAATATAGTTTACATGGGCACAGGCAGAAATAAATCTATGGAGGGCAGTATTTTGGAACGGATGTGCCTGTACTCTGCAGCTCTGGGTGCTTTAAAAGAAATGAAGAATATAAACATGAAAAATAGCTAAAATAAATATTTTTTATCAGAACACCTCGTAGAAGAGAAGTTTTAACCACATCTGCATAAAAATATATCTTTTGTAGAAATTCACTCGGGCCAATTAAGTTTTTTTACAGGACAGGCTCGGGCCGAATTTTTAGCACTGATACGGGGCTGGGCTTGTGGTTAACTTTTATACCTGGCTGGGCACAAAACATTTTTGTATGGGTTGGGCTGGGGCCGGGTCTGAAAATTTCGACCCTTGCAGACCACTACTTTTGGTTACGGACCTGTCTATACATTAGATAAAAATTTATACCATGACATTGCAATTAAAACATTTTTGCATAATGCAAGATAATGCACAATACTTAAAATTAAAATTAATGTATTTTGTATTTTAAATGTATTTTAAAAATACATGTATTTTGTATTTTAAATGTATTTTAAAAATACATGTATTTTGAAATTTGAAAAGTATTTTGTATTTTAGGTTCTAAAACTAATGTATTTTGTATCGAAAATGGTTTTTCAATGTATTTTGCCCATCTCTGCATATACAGATACAGAATAAATATAAGAATAGCCAGTTATGTCTGAAATTATCAAAATATTAAATAGCAGCATTGTTACTGCTCAGTGGGGATTATTAGCATTCAGCTTTTCAGATTTAAAAAAAAAGATTGCATCCTTTTAAATCCCTAACTAATTTCTTTATTTGGTGTAAATATAAGTTTAAAAGTGAAAAAATAAAAAATAAATTATTCAACTTACAACCTCTACTGAAGAAACTGTTGTTGTGCTTAACATTTTTCTAGCAATTAAATCTTGTTCTCTTATATATCGTTTTACAATGGCCATTAAGCAGATGTCATTCTTTCATTCTTCTTTATTTCTAATTTGCTACAAATTTATTGTTGCAAAAATAAGTTACTGGCTATTTATTCTTTTACTAGTAGAAATTTATTATTCTTAATATCCTTATTTTATGTAAAAAAAAAAAAAAGAAAAACAGAATAATTTGATTTTTTAAAAGAAATTATGACATTGCAAATTATATTAGATTTAAATATCATTTTTAAATAAAATTCTTTTAATGCCCAATAAAAATTTGTTATTGCAAACTTACTGCACTTCAATTTTTACAAGCCTAAGGAATTTAGTTAAGAAACAATTATTCAAAGCTTTATTTGTTTATTCGTAAGATAAAATATCCATAGAAACTTTCCAAATTATATTCATCTTAGATTTTGTTACTTTTTTTGTCATTTTAAATATTTAGAAAATTTGTGATTTTTAAAAAATCAATTTATTAAAATCAATATATTTTTTTTTTAATTTGTTGATTTAAATCATGATTTAATCACTGATTTAAATCATCTGATTAAAATAGTTGACACCCTACAAAATACAATATAAAAGACTAGCTGGCTTCGTCTGCTAGCGGGCCCCTAATTTACATCGGTGCCTCGAATCTTGTAAAACCTCGAATAAGATAAACCTCGAACTGAATGAACCTCCGACCCGGGTCCCCGCTGCCTTCGGCTCCGTATACTGGTCGTGCTACGCACGCACCGGTTAATCCCTTAATTTGCACATTGAATAGTACAAACCAGAGCAGCACACTGCTTTGCTGCTCCAGCCTGTCATTCTGCTCTAAAAGAAGGAGAGCTCATGTATGAAGCTGTGAAACAACTTCATACTCAATTTCATTGTTGCAGGCTTAATCTATCTGACTGTGTGTTTATCAAAACTCAAAATTTTTATTAGTTTTGACTTTACAAAAAGTACTGAATATAAAATTATATCTACTTTCATTCCTGAAACTTCTGATCATTTTGTTTTAAGTTATATTTCTGTTTAAAATTGCAATTTTTTAATGATTATTATCATTCTAACAATGACCACAAGAATAAAAGCACTAATATTTTAATTCAGCTTTTGTATAGTTGCACATCCTTTCAGACTAAAGAATTAGGATTAGACTCAGTCCTTTAGCATGTTTTATTTTTTATAGTGTTTTGGTTCAGTTAATTTTTACTTATATTATCTGTGATATAAATAATAATAAATTGATTGTTCCGAGAAAGTAAAGATGATAATTAATATCGTAGCATTATGGAATGCAAAAATGATTGCATTGTGAATCACAATAATGAATCCCATATACTGTTCTTTTAGGTCATTGGAAAAAGTAAAAATAATTGAAAGTGTTCTTATTTGTGATGGAGACAAAACCTTTTAGGCTTGAAAAATGACAAAGCTGGACTGGATATATTCTTATTTTATTCAGCATTAAATCAAGGACGAGAACTTGAGTTATTCACCTTTTGGTCATGATGATCACAAGGAATTTAAATACTGAGTGATCTCTTTTAGGATTCCACAAAAATACCTTTGATAGAAGTTGATCAGCAAACATCTTTATAAATTTAAACAATTTAGAATTACAGGAAGCATTTTAACATAACACGACATCACCCGAAATTTTTAGAATAAACGAATTCTTTTATTACTTAAATTCCTTAACGGTAAATTCTGAAACAGGCACTGGGGCCCAGACTTCAAAACAAACATACGGAATTCTAAGCCATCACATTCAATTCTGAATGAAAATACTGTTGCATCTCATATAAATGTGAAACAAGTGGGGTGCACAAAGTGAAAGCATGAGGAAATTAAAATTAATTAATTGATTAAAAAATTATGATAAACGTTAAAGAACAAATAATCTAAAAAAGAAACCAAAACACAATTTATAATCCGTTCAAAATAAACGCTTCCTTTGCATGAGCGCTAACATGGAGGAAAAACTAACTTCGAAGCTCCGCCTACGGGTGCACACACAAAGCGCAGCGATGTCACTGGGATAACACCACCGGGGAAAACGCTCCTCTGAAATGCCGTAGTTAAGCTTAGGAAAGAGCATCACGGTCAGCTGGGAAATATCGCCGATGTAGGCTTAAGAACATCACATGCACTAAAACAGGAACGGTTAATCTGGACTGTTAAATAATAGTGCCAGATATGTTGAATTTTTCTTCTGCTCTATTTTTATCTAAGTCTATTTTCTTTCCCATTTTTAAAAAAACATTTTTCTTTTCAAGGGTGAGAATTGTTTGAAGTAGAATGCTTCCATAATCATTTTTCTTGTTATTTTCGTGTACTGTAATTCCAATATTAGTTTTGGTATCAAAGCAAATTAAATTTAAATACTGAGACATGTATATTATTATCATTTTAAGGAAGTATCTGAAGCACGTCAAAAATTATCATCTGATAGACTAAAAAGTACTCATATTGGTGGATTTAGTTCTACAACAGCAAATGATTTATTTGGAGGTTAGTATTATAATTTAGTTGTAGTTTTCTATTTTCTTGATCAAGTTTTTATGAGTCAATCAGATAAATTGTTTATTTTCATTTACAATTTTATATAATTGACTTTGCTTGAAGCAAGTTTTTATATTAAGAAAAAAAAATTAAAAATTGACTTTTATTAAAAAGACATGCATGCTGTAAATGCTTATAAAAAAAATAGCATAAATTTTCATCTGTGTTTTTGTATTACTTGAATATTAATATAATATAATTCTGTGTATATACACTCACTGCCAAAAGTTAAGCACGCAGCGGTAAAATGTGGAAAAGTCAACAAATACTGCTTAGATTAACACGAAATGCGGTTGGTAAGTAGCAAATATGTTTATGCATGGAATAAAACAAAGAATGGCATACAAAGATTAAAACAATACTAAATTTTTATAAATTATAAGATGCAGTCATATTGTAGTCATTAACAAAAACATATTTAAAGCCAAAACAAACAATCAAAAATCGACATTAATAGGGTATGTGAGCTCCCCTCACTTGCATACAAAGCTTACATCATGTGACCATGCTTTCCATTAGGTGATCAACCAACTTAGAGTCAAGTAATCGCCATTCTTCCTGCAGAGCAGATTGCAACTATATTAGAGCGGCTGGGTGTGTAAAACATGTACACACAGCACAGCCGATGGCATCCCAGAGATTTTCACTGGTAGGGCGATATGCCAACCACTGCATACACGCAATCCTTCCACTCTCCAGGTAGTCTTCGAGGAGGACAGCTCTATGTGGATGCACATTAAAACGAAAACAGGAACAACTGCTTGGGTACAATCTCACAGTAGGGTCTAGAACAACGGTCGGCAACTGGCGGACCGCGGAAGGTCAAATCGTGGACCGCCAAAATTTTTCAATTTTAATAAATAGTTTTTTAAAACAATTATCTTCAATTATCTCTAATTATTTAACAATTATCTGCTTTTTCTATTTTATAATGTGTATATAAAATTTTTCAGAACGTATACTTGTGTATATAGGAATTTTTCATAACAAATACCTGATTTTTCTATTCTATAGTGTATGTATTTATGTGTAAAAATAACAATTTAAAATTAATAAGTACTAATATTACTTAAGTGTTTTTTCTCTGGACCTCGATAAAAATTTTCAAAAGTATTCGGACCCTACTTAAAATTACTTGCCGACCCCTGGTCTAGAACATCATCCCGATACTAGACAGCCATCGTAGAACCCTGTCTAGAGATGTGCAGATTGCTACAATGTCCCAATGAAATCCGTGCCTACACCGTGATGCTTCCACTTTGGAATGCGGCTGATTGCATGTGCCTACTTTTCTCTGAACCCTTATACGCTTGTCATCTGGTTGCACGGCGAATCTCGACTCTTCCATGAACATAACTTTGCCCGAATCAGACACAGTCCAATTTATACGTTGCCGACACCCCTTTAATTGTGCCCCTCTGGATTAGACGGATAGAAGAACACAAACTTGGGGCACCCGGGCATACAGTTCATTCATGTATAGCCTTCTGCGCACAGTAGTGGCAGATATCGTCTTATAACAAAGGAAGATGCAACCATAGATGTCACATGTGTGTATGTCGCTTTTCGATTGTGCTTGGCTATAACAGCAATATATTGATCATCCATGGGTTCGTAACCCTTGGACGACTGGCCACAGGTCTTCGGACAACTATTTGACTGGTTAGGAATTGTTTCCATAATCTTGAAATTACGGAATGATGAAAGCCAAAGAAAAGAGCAACATCTATGATTGATTGTCCTGCTTCAATGCATCCGATGGCACACAATGCTCAGAATCTTCCATTCGTCTTCTGGAAGCCATAGAAACATGTCACTCTTGAAAACAAAATGTACAAAAGTTTTAAACACTTTTTATCAGCACTTACATGCAACTCCTGTAACCCTTCATAATGCCGGCTTCTTATATGACTGTTTTTTTTGCATATTTCTCGACACAAAACCATGATTGGCTGTTACATAACATACTTTCATACTTCTATCTAACTCTGCAGCTAAATTCAGCAACTCTAATTCAGATTGGTTTCCAGAAATTAACATTTTCCTCTGTGTGCTTAACTTTTGGCAATGAGTATATATTTGGCATCAAGTGGATTTTTTGTAGTGCATGTGAAAAATTGTATGGGGCCTTTTGAAAGAGAACTTTCTCCCATTACACATGAATTATGATAAATTTTCCAATCTGATATATATGTATACACATGCACACACATATATATATAACTAGGTTGATTTTCACTCTGTCTTCAATGCATCGAAATCTCCAAAAAACTCTTCATATTTACATAATCAAAAACATTTGTTACAGAAGTTATCGCTTATAATTTATAATGAATTTCACATGTTCAGTCTTAGTTCAAAACGTTGTACATCTTGAAGAAATTTTCTTCCGTTAAAAAAAAAATATTGACATTTAATACAATTCAAACTAAAACTATTGAGAATTCAATGGTTTTTTAATTATTATCTTATCTGCTGTTGAAATAATGGATACCATTGTTACAAAAACTGCTTATAGAAAGAGTTTTCTTCGGGTGCATCTTTATAATATTTTGGAAAATTTATAACTATTTAAAGCATTAAAAGGTTATTTTAAAGTATGAAAAGGGAAATCAAATTATAACCTTGGTTAGAGATAATGCTTTAATTTTTTAATATCATTCTAGAAGGAAAAAAACTGTTGTTAAAGAGATACTTCTTATTAACGAACATAAAAATTTATTTTATCAAAATTTTCAAATTTAGTTTCGATTAGAGTTTATTATGAAAGTTATAGTTTGGTCGAGCAATACTTCAAGGAATCCATGAATAATTTCAGTTAAAATCAATAGATAGAACAGCATTTTATAAATCAAACTAGCGGCCTGTCCTGGCTTCGTGCAAGTGGACAATGTATCAACCTGCTTGGAAAAATGTCTTTCGCAAAACATCTAATCAAATATCAGCAATAGTTGTCTTATTTATCTAATCTTCCATAATCGGGTTCATTGCCGATGTTGGTAACGAAATCACTAAAATAGCTCTAAAATCGCTTAAATATGTATTTAACTATTTTTTAGCAGATGGTTTAGCTGTATTTTATGCTTCTACTTAAAACTGCAGCTAACATATGGCAAAATGACTTAAAACTTTACACTCTCCTTAGTGGTTGAATTTCTAAAATCGCTGAAATATGTACTCAACTATTTTTTTAGTAGATTTGTTATCCTGAATTTCACACTCCTACCTAAAACTGCTGCTGCGATATTGCAAAATGACCTAAAACTTCTGAACCCCCCCTCCAATTTAACCCCCTTAGTGGTTGAATTTCTAAAATCCCTGAAATACGTGTTTAACTTTTTTTTTTTAATATATTTGTTATTCTGAATTTCATGCTCTTACCTAAAACTGCTGCTGAGATATGGCGAAAAGAGATCTAAAGCTTTCAATGCCCTTAGGGGATGAATTTTCAGAAATCCTTTCTTATTGCTTGCCCAGGTCATAACAGCAATCTACTGTCCAAATTTCATTATCCTGACCTTAGTCGTTTCTGTGCTGCATTAATGAGTCAGTCAGCCAGGCATTCTCTCTTTATTATATTAGTATAGATAAGAGATGGGTTGAGTTTCTCTCACATATTTTTAAAAAATAAATTTAAAAATTTTGCGCAATCACCCTTTACAAAAAACAATTCTGATAATAACAAGGCTTATAGAAAATTCCCTTTTTTGTGAAATAGACTTGACAGGCGTTTATTTTTGCAAAATACTTAAACTTCATTATCAGGAATTATAAAAAAATTAGTTGTAATGAGATATTGATAAAACAGAAAACAAAAGTATGTCTTACATTAATTTTTTCTAAAATTTAAAAACAAATTATGAAAATAAAAATTTTAATTATTTATGAAATAATTCACAGCATTTAACATGAACAGTTACATTAAATTTTTTGCAAATAGTCAAAAACTATAATTTTAGAAGTTTTTTAACTATACAAAATTAAGAAATATTGCATTTGGTTCAAAGATTTTAAATTAAGTTTAAAATTTAAAGTTTAAAATTTTCTCAAATTTTTTTTTTATGCCTGTATTCACCTCACACACCAGGCATGTATCTATATTATAATAGCGCAAATCAGGTGACTGTCCTAAACAGATATTATTTTTCAGCCTTATTCTCTCATGTTCAGCTTGGGCAATCAGATGCCAGCTTATATGCTCCATTAGTGTTTATAACTTCTGCATCCTATTTTAGTATATTAGTAATTACTGTAGTAATTCCTATTCTAACACTAACCACTTCACATTTCATATGCCAGGCACCCAATTTTACTCACATTTTTTTTTCAAATAAAACTACATAAAAGTTACATTTTTAGAAAGATCATTAAAAAAAAAAGTTAATTTATAGAAATGAGCTACCTTCTAAAATTCGTCATTCAAAATTTCATTCCTAACAAACTGCTTGAAAAGGAATTGAATTGATTCTGATTTATTTATTTCCAAAAACCATGGCGAACAAATGCACTCCATTCACTTGCAGACAATAAATCAGAAAAAAACCTTTGATGTCATTTGCCTATTTACTAATAAAATCCAGTTTTAGTTTTAAAAGTGAAGTTTTGACATTTCGCCTCAATTATTTTTGTGGGGAAATTAGAAACAATGTTTTGATGTTGAAATAAAATGTTTTGTTTTATGGTATTATTTCTTATTATTTTTATCCTTTATATTTAAATTAAATGAGCGAAAGGCATGTATTTTAAGTATATTCATTTTAAATGAATGTTATGTTTTTAAAATGAAATGAGGGAAAGGCTTATATTTTAAATGAAATGAAAGCAATAAGAATGATGTAAATGGGAACAATATTTGATGATTTATCATCTGTGTCTGGCTAACATAAAAGTACTCTTACATGTTATGAAAATGTACTGTGTTTGTGCTTCCTTAATTTAACTTAGTTTCTCATCACACAACATAATAAGATTACACCTTTAATTTTAGATAATCATATGATAAAATGTCGAGTTTGTATTGTGAGTAGCATTTAGAGAGTAAGTCAAACAAAATTAAGTGTGTTTATCATTTTTCTTGAGTCAAGATGTAACAGAATTCTACATTGTTTGTTTTTTAATATTGGTGCTTTGATATCAGTTCTGAGGCTACTGATGTAAGGAAAAATGTATAGAATATTTCCCTTGACTGTCATCTGCAATTAACAAGAAGAACTTTGAATGCAATAGCCTGTTTTAAGGAACAAATGTCTGTATATATATAAAGCACAAGAAATTTTATAATTAGAAAAAAAAAGAAATATTTGAAAAAAAAATAACAATGTTATGTTGGCAACGATAAGCAAAATAATAATAATAATAATAATTTGCTAATTTTAGATTATTTTTATGTATGATTGTTTTTCACTTTTTACTCTAATGTACCACCTAATACACAGTATAGATTATGGCAGAAAGGAAAGTGGGGGGGGGGGGAAACAATTTCTTATTATTATCTCTTTATGTGATTTCTACATGAATACATTTTAAATTACTTACTTTTGCTCTGTAGGTAATATTCCAATTCTTTTTGTATTTTAGTAGAGAAAGTTTGGGGAGCCCCTCACAGAAAACTTGTGAGCATTCTCATGAATAAAATGTATTTTATTTATGCTGCAAAATCTTTATTTACATGCTTTTTTTTTTTTTTTTTTTTTTTTTTGTATCATTTAAATTAAAGTATTTTATTTATTTATTTTCTGTTTCCATCTAAAATACACTTTGGTTCTCCTATTGTGTGTGTGTGTATATATAAAATTGCTATTGATTACAATAAACCAATCGAGTATTTTAGTGAATGGAGATTTTCTGTTATAGATAAAATGAAAAATGAAATTATAAAAAATTATCATCATATTACACATGCAGCTTTTAAAAATATAAATAAACATATATCAGAATTACAAAACAAATTTATAATTACTTATGTAGATAAATCTCCAAATAATTATGCTATCATTTGTAAAGAATACTATAAAGGGTTAATTCACAATGCAATCAACACTAGTAATATTTTTAATAAAACTAAATTAAATATTGAAATAAATAATAGAAAATTATTAAATTATCACAAATTATTAAAAATCAAATGTAATAATTTAAATTATCCTTATCTTGTTATAATTCCAAAATTTCATAAAAATCCTATTAAATTTCGCACTGTTACCATCGGGTGTAACACATATAATAATAATGCAAGTAATTTATTACTTAATATTTTAAAGCAGATATATGATATAACGTTAAAACATAATAACCAACATTGCCTAAAAGACAGTTTTCAACTCATTAATAAAATACATAATATCAATCCGGTAAAATTCATAAAAACATTGGATTTTAGATTTATTTAATAACATAGATATAAAAGACTTACATAAAACAATGTGTATATTATTTAAAGAATTTAAATCTCAATTAAAATTAAAAGAACATATTTCAGTAAATTTTTTTAAAACTTTACTAAATTTTACATTGCATAATAATTACATCATATATGACAATATTATTTATAAACAATGCCAGGGAATTCCGCAGGGCGGAACCGCATCTAGTATTCTCTCTGACCTTTACTTATATTATTATGAAAGAAATATTAGTACGAACAATGATTATGTATTTTATCGCTATATAGATGACATTATCATATTTTATTTCAATGATAAAAATTGCACATCACCACTCAATTTTTATCCTACTCAGCTTAAATTAAGCGAAAATGATTTAATTAATAATAATATAAACTTTCTTGACTTAAAAATCAATATTAATAATAATTATAAATTAATTTTTGATATTTATGATAAGAGATTTGATTTTCCATTTAAAGTAAATATATTTACCAATTTTGCTTCATGTTTACATAAATCTGTTTATAAAAATATAATTATCAATTATCTACATCGAATAAAATACTTATGCTCAGATATAAATAAAAACAAAAATATTCGATTTATTCGAGATCAAGCAAAAATATATGGATATCCAATTTTTATGATAAATTCAATCATCAACTCTTTTAAATAACATTTATTATATCATTTAAATATAAACACGGTATGTAATAAATTTTTGTTTTAATGTGCGATAACATATAACAATAGATATATAATATTACTATTATAACATACATTAATATAATTATAACATATTAGGAAATTTAATATTTGATTGAACATTATATACACTTTGTATAGTATGTGATTGTGCGTTGCCGATAAACATATGGTAATTATAACTCACAAACATATCTATTTGCAATATATACAAATATATATATAGTTTTTTATTTTTTATCTATGAAATATCAAATTTAACATGTATTTTAATTACTGCATTACATTAATTTGATTGTAACACAGTAGTATTACATATAATTATCAATTTTATAAATTTTGAGATAATTTGAATTGTTTATGAATTATTTAATTTGATATTAAAATTAATCTATGAAATCTAAAATATAATTAAGTATTAGTATAAATAATACATTAATTATTTAATATCAAGTCTAAAATATATTTAAGTAGTAGTAACAATAACATTAATTATTTAATTATAAGTCTATAATATATATCAGTAGATTAATACAGCTGGCAGCAAAACACATTTTTTTTTTTAAATAATATCTATTTTACATAATATACTCTTATTAAGTATATATGAAATGCTGTGCAGGATGAATAAATTCTGTGTAGATTTATTCATATTGTAAGATTTTATTCGAATTTATTGTAAAACTATTAGGTAGTATTGTTTTTTTTTAAATTTATTTATATAATTAAATCTAATGAAATGTATATGTAACTAATAAAGTGGATATGCAAATAGATATTAATTATGAATAATTATAACACCAACAGATGGCGACACTTTACGTGTCAGGTAGATATGATAATATTATTAATATTATTTTTAATTTAACTATAGAAGGAGCTATTGCTTGTATATTAATTTTACTTTCAGGAATTAAAATTAGTTGGAGTAATTATATATTCACGGATATAATTTTGTTATAAGTGTATTATCACCAGAATAATTTTGTGTGTTTTTGAATCATTTTGTGTTGGTGTGTCATCGATGGAGTTGTGTTTAAAAAAATGTGCTCTCAACTTGTCTTTCAAATCATTTCTCTCAACTCGATTGTCAAAATTATGTGCGTGCCATGTGGACGTGGATATTATACAGAAGTTTCTATATTTTGTGCATTCAGGATAATTATTGTGAGTAAAAATATTTTATCTACAATTTAAAGGTTCTAATTTCCAATATTATTTCAAAAATGATATCTAGTGGTAATTTGGTGAGGTGATTTATAATGTTTTTGGGATCATCGATGTAAGTGAATTATATTATATATTCTTAATGGTTTTTTATTTCCAATTTAAATATTTCCAATCTTATTTTTTCCAATTGTTATCTGGTAATAATTCAGTATACTTGGTTGATTCTACTGTTCTTAGTATCATGCCAGTAGAATTATGAAATACTGAATTATTTTTAAAACATATGTGGGTGCAACCAAGCTGACGAGTACATCTACATGTGTTTTTTCATATCCAATTCTTGTTTGTTCTCTTGTGGTCCAGTTTTCCATTGTATAATGTTCATATTTGATTTATTAATCCATTTGTGTTTACTTAATAGCAACTCCAATCTAATTTTTTTTTTCCCGCTTTCTCTCTCTTTCTTTTTTAAATATTATATCTCTTTGTAGATTAATGTAGAATGATATTAGAACTTGATATGTATTTTGAAATTCATATATATATATATATATATATATATATATATATATATATATATATATAAACTTAATATAAAATTAAACCATTGAAACATAAGAAATTGACAATACACAATGAAATCACAATACCAAATATATATATTCTCATTTACAATTATTATTTTCAGGAATTTTTGCGGATCCTGCCGAGAAACAGTCTTTTGAAGAATACGTAAGTTTACACCTAGTATATATAATTTTAATAGTGTACCATTATGTTAATATTTCTTTGTGATAAAAAAAAACTTTTAGACTTTGTTAGTACCTAGCAAGTAGCCAGAATTTGTAATGCTACCATTGTTTCACTGTATAGTCTAATAACAGAATTGTAAGGTGCATACTCACATTTTATAAAAACAACACTTACAAAAATAATTATAAATAAGTAGACTGTGCAAATAAACAATTATTTAGGAAATCACATTTGCTAATACAGTGAAACCTGTCTATAACGATACTGTAGGGACCCAGATAAGATATCGTTATAGACAGGTTATCATTATAGACAGATTGAATATATAAAATTATATTTTTTAACTTAAATAAGTAATAAGTAAACAAATTAAAAATATACATAAAAGGTACAAGCATAAGTTTATTTTGTAAGAAAATTGCAGAAACAAAAATTATTTAGAAAAGAAATCTGTTAATTTTGTTTGCTTACTTTTTGATGCAAATGACATCTGCATGCACATATGTTTCAACCCGTCTAACGAGTTCAGATGCACATACATAAATTTTATTGAAAGTACCTCTCCTCTGACCCTTATACTTCATATAAAAGGGGTTGCAAAAATCTGCTCCTTTAATATTAAAGAGAAAAGCTTTCTTAACTCATTCTTAAGACAAATCTGCCATTTTCTATTACTTGTGGTTTTGCCCTAAAACAGGTAATGCAATCCTGCACAGTTTTCCTACATATACTTCTCTCATTGATTATCCAAAACTGTTGCCTAATTTAATGTAATTTGAGGCCCTGGATTCAAATACTTTATATGAAAATAGTTGACAAATAAATTCATTAATCTATGTTTGGGGGGCAACAAAATTGGAAATTTTGTCGTAGTTTAAATTGCTTATGCCAAATATACTGAAATTTCGGGATAAGATAGAATATATATAAAATTTAAATAAAAGATGATTCACCAGCAACCAGCATCGGAGTGAATCAGATACCTAAAAATAATTTTGAAAAGCAAGTATATCTATTTCATCCCAAAATCTCACTATATAGCCAGACGTATAGTTTGGTTAGTACATTGCACAAGAATTAAATTTAAATTATTTGAAATTTTCTAATTGATTTTTAAAACATGAATTTATGTATAATTTTACTTTTAAAGTTTAAACAATAAATGGAATTTTAAAATGGAAAGAAAATAATACTTAATTTATCTAGCAATGAAAGTTGTCATTTAAAAAGTAAATGTTGGATTTAAAAGTATTTATTGACTAAGCATTATTTATTTATGTAAATAAATTTAAGAACTATTTTAAATACTTGAATAAATTAAAGTTAAATATTTAAAAAGATGAATAAATTATGGGTAAATATTTTAAATCATAACACCATACCTTCCTCTTACCCTTAAAATACCATCTTTATTAACAAAGAGATTTGTGTAATTAAAGGGGCTGGTCTTGGAGCCCTTTTTGGAGCTTTTTTACATCAGCTAATCACTGAAAGTCTGCTGTTGTACAATTGTCACCAACCACAATTGAGCTCTTTTCAGCTCTGTTGTATCCAATGACCCAGTCTTGCAGTCCTTCACTTCTCAGTTCTCCACAAACCCAAAAATAAAGCTTAATATATGAATAATTTTAAAGTACTAGTTGCTTATGTTTAGTAAAGTATTCAAAAAATTGTCAATAAGTATATTAAAGGTTGCAACATTGAAATACTAACAATTTTAAGCTCAGAAATGTAGTTCTCTTTTATGACTGCTTCAGGAACAGATTTCTTAGAGCAAGTTGAAATTGTAGGTCATGCTGATAGTTTTTTCTATATTAAGAGTGTCATCATGATTGAGTGGGTACATCTGGGCGAAATGGCAAACCAGAAGTACTGCATTGAGACCCTGACCAAGCTGAGAGAAAAAGTGAAGATGGAAAGATCAGATCTCTGGAACAATAACTCGTGGATTCTGCACCAGGACAATGAGCCAGAGCACAGTGTGCTCTCTGTGAAACCATTCCAAGGATCGCATTCGCCCTGTAATTCCTATAATTCCTAAAATTTTCTTACAGCCCTAAAATTCCTAAAATTGTACTAACATTTTTTTTGTTTCCCTAAAATTTGTTTTTGATAACTATTTTCGTTTACAAATGACTGATAAAGTTAGTTTTGCTTTGTATTGTGGTCGTCAAAGCTGATTCTTGTTAGGCATTTTCATTGGTTGTTCAAAAGTAAGTGTAAACAACAAAAAAGAAATAAAGTATTGTAACTTTTTAAGTTTAATTGAAACTGCCCATGCTTTACATCATGGTAATGTTGATCTTGAGACAGGAGTTTCTATGAACAATTATATGCTAAAAGATGGTTTCAATGAACTTACGATAAAAAGTTTGAGATTTGTAAAAGATGCTGTTAAAAAATATGTAGATGTGAGTAAAGTACCTATTAAAAGAAGAAAATTAAATGTGAAACTAAATAAAATAGAAATTTATTTTCTGTGATGCAATACAGTATTTTATTTATTTATTTTTAAACAATTGAATATTCTTTGTGTTTCATTTAACTATGCCTTTGAGATGTTAAATTTAGCAAGGAATATAGTTACCCTCTAAGTCAGGGGTTCCCAAAGTATGGTACGCAGACCAGTACTAGTACGTGAAGCTCACACTACTGGTATGTGAAATGAAATACAGCATATTATTATGAAATCAAAAACGGCTTAAATTTTTTACCCAGGAAATTTTCAAATGCAATTTAAGGATTTTCTAAACGCTATTATCTTTTTTTGTTACTAGATTTTAGCATAACATATCTATGTGAATGTACTTTTTCTTCTATTCTTTATGTGAAAAACAAATACAGGAAAAAACTAGACGCTGAATCTGACTTATGACGAAAGCTAACTAATATTGAACCAGACTTGAGGAAGTTATGCTTGATAGAGTAAGCTTACCCTTCTCATTAACAATACTAGGGAATTACTGGAATAAAGCTACTGTGTGTGAATCAGTAGGTCTGTATGTCATAAGTATTGTGGTTGTTTTTCAACCAAAACACTGTGTATTGATATGGTATGTATTATTAAAATGTAATGATGATAATACTATTTGAATATTAATATAAAGCAGTCAATCTAAGTAACAATTTAGTAATGTAATCCTGCATTTTGAAGTAAAGTAAAACCTGCTAAGATGGAAGCATAAAAGACTTAGGAAATATTCCGTTTTATACAAGTTCTGTTTTTGCAATGTTGTTTATTAGCTTTATGCTAGTTACTTGCTGGTATGCGGAAGTATGAGCTTCGATTTAGTGGTACGTCTGTCTAAAAGTTTGAGAACCCCTGCTCTAAGTAATTGAAATCGAGAAAGCCCAACTTTTGATGAAGATAATTAAATGGGAAACAAAATAAAATTTCGAAATTTATTTTCTATTGAACAATACAGCATATTATGGATATTTCATTGTAATGACAAAAAAATTTAAGAATTTTCTAAGAATTTATTTGTTGTGTTTCTTAAATTAAATTATTTGTGTTATAATACAAATGCATTGAAAAATCACTGGGGATGGTCGACATAAATTAGCCCTAAAATATCCCTAAAATTTCATTGTCTAATCCCTAAAATTCCTCCCTAAAATTTTTATAATATTTGCTGCACCCCCTGCCATTCTTAACAGATAAGCACATTACTGTTTTTGGGCATCTGCTGTATTCACCAGATATCGCTCCATGCAACTTCTTCATGTTCCCAAAAGTGAAATGTGCATTAAAGGGAACATATTCTCAATCTGTAGATGAGGTCAAGGCAAACTTGCTGAAGAGGGTAGCACTTAATGACCTGCAGCTTTTCTTTGGGCAATGAATGGAAAATGTGTATGCAGCAGTGTATAGATAGGGAAAGGGAGTATGTTGAATTTGATTAAAAGTTATATTCAAGTAATAAGTTTTCAATAAAGCATATTTTGCAGACTAGTACCGTTATTTAATTGTCACATCCCGTATGTTATGTCATCATTGAGAATTAAATTAGTGTATTTCTTTCTTATGTATTTTTACCTCCACTTATTAGTATTCAATAGGATATTTCAATTAAATTTTATTAAATATTTCATGAATTTGTTTTTAGAAAAAATAAATTTTATTTCAATAAATATGTGTATTTATTTTTTGTTTTTGTATTACAGACAAAAGAAATGGAAGAGAAAAAAGAACAAATAAAAATTCTAGATGAAATTATTACAGAATATCAGAGAGAATTTTCAAAGTAATTAGTTTCAAGAAATCTTTTCTGATTTGTGTTCTAATTTTGCAAAATATTTTCTTTTCTGATTGCGCTGAAAATACTTTTTATTCATGAATATAAACTGTACTATATTTTATTCTTATATTTATCTCCAGAAAAAACTATTCTATAAATCAAGATTTTTCATAAAACAATAAAAGACATTGGAAAACAATTTGTAATGGATAGAAACCATATAAAATCATAAGTAACAATTAAAAAAAAAATTGTTTCTCACTACTTTGTTTAACCTGTGGTTCAAAATTTAAAAATGAAACATTCAAAATCACATTTAAAAATTTTATATGAATCAATTGTATATCCTTAACGCCACCTTATTCCATGTGCCCTCATGTTCCACTTGTAGTTTGAAAATCAGAACTAAATTTCCTGCTCATGACTCTGGAATTATAAGATGTTTATAAAACAATAAAAAATCATTTATCAACAATTCATAAGCAATGGGAATCATATTAAAATCACAAATAACAATAAAATATCATAATTAAGTTTTGGTTTAGTTTTTGTGTTATTTATAAACACAGTATTATATTATAAAATTAAAGATCTAATCAGAATAATTAATTTTGTGTTGGAAGCAAAGTTATATTAATGTTGATCATGGATTAAAATAGGAGTGTATTAGAATTCCGAAATCCATTTTTTTTACTTTAAATCCTAAAAATGCATTTTTTTTAAAAATTCTATGTCCTTTTTTTTTTTCTCTTATTTTTCATTGATGTTTACTTTTAAATATGAATGCATTACCTTATTTTTTAAGTTGCATTTTCAGCTATGCCATAATTCTTTTGTTCCTTTTTATACAAATACAGAATATTACTGTTTGAATCAATGTTCCTTGATTCAAATTTTGATAATTTGAAATGTTGGTTAACTTGAACTTAAATTTATATTATTCCTGTATTATTCCTGTATTCAAAGCAATATTAAAAATCTTGATAATTTGAATTTTTAAATAACCCTTGTTTAGATAATTTAAAATTTTGAGTTGTGATGCCTCATGTACTATGTATTATATCCTGTGTTTAATTTGGTAGTTATGTAGAATGCATAGCGATCTTTATTTTTTAATTACCACTATTTCTGAATAGTAATCTTCAGCTTTCCTAATTTCAGCCTCACTTATATTTCTCTATTAAATTTGCTTAAATTAAATATAATTTTTTATTAAATATCAGCAATTTCGGATAGTTTAGACTCCAGCCAGGATAAAAAATTTCCTCTCGCTCGCTCGCTTCTATCCTCGAAAAACATTATCATTCCCTTCCACAGGGTTATGTTCCGGAAGTCGTAAATCACCCTTTTGACAACTGACCGCTCACTGCTCTTGTAGTTTGAGGGCCATAGAAAGCTGTGCCCATCTCGCATAGAGCTTATGTTGCACAACCACGTATCTTGGCGTCTTCCTGATATTTATCTCCAAACAGTGTGAAGGAACAGCTTGAATAGGACACTGTTTTTGGGCAAAATCTGCCTAGCCCATATAGGAAATGATTATGTTTGTTTCGGAAAATATCAGCATGTAAGAATTATCGACATAATTGGTGACTTTTACTGATGGGAATCAGACATTTTTTTTTTTTTATTATCCGAATCTTATTTTTCAATAGCAGTAAAAATTTCTCTGCTTATTTATGGTGCATTTAATACTTTAAAAGCTTTTTGAAGAAAAATGAAAATAATTATTAATTAAATTGTTGAGTTTATGTAGTAGGTATTATTTTATTGAATGATGAATGCTTTTCTTTTTTAATTTAACAATGTTTGATAGACAAATTTTAGCCAGAAAATCTTTTGTCATCTAATCGTTAACTTGATGTTAAATAATATAGTAGTGCAATTTGATTTATGAGTTTGAAACTACATATTTTTAACTTATATAGAATCTGTTAAGACTTTTTCATTTACAAAATAATTATTGTCAAAATCGGCAGAATAAATGGATATAAATAATTGAATTACTATATAAATTTACATTTAATCAGTGTTTTTTTTTTAATAAAAATTTGTTTTTAAATAATGTTGTAATAAATAATTTTAATTAAACAATGATAAACTTGTTTTTTGGTAATTTTCGTACGTGCGTTGCATTGTTTTTTCATCTAAAATTTACTTTAAACAATCAAAATTTAGTTTATACATGAATATTTTAGATTTGACATCCCAATTGGCATCTGTAAAAATTATCATTGGCCATTAAAATTCTGAACGGGTTGCGTTGTATCTGACCGAAAATGAAATTTCTGTTTAAAGTCAACCCGAAACACGACAAAGAAAATTTCGGCAATCCGAGACCCTTTCACTTCAACGCGAACCTGGCCCGAAAACAAATTATTCAAACCTGAACAAGAAGTAAAAAAAAAAAAAAAAAAAAAATCATATTTTAATATGATTTTGGAAAAATTGTCGGCAATTATCTCTTCTCAATTTGATCTTTTTTTCTATGAAATTGAACACATATACACTCATTAATACTCAACTAGTTTTGTTCAGTTGAAAAATATTCAAGATTTTCTTTTGAAAAATCAGGTCAACCCGAACCTGAAAGCTTCAAAACCGACCCATATCCGAAACATTTAAAAACAACCTGACCCACAACAAAAAATAGCGTCAGCCGGACTCGACCCGATCCGCTGGTCAGGTTGGATTTGGGTTAAATCATTTTACTCGACCCAATGCAGGATTATATCGGTCATTTCACATTTAAATTTCTGCAACCATGAAGCAATTATTTGGGACTATTCTGTAACTTTAAAAATAACTTTTACAATTTAACGGAATAAATTTTAAATGTTTTCTCATATTTTTTCTGGAATTTTTCTCCTGAAATGTATTAAAAATTAGGGTGCATGTTTTACTTGAGAGCGCGGCAGACACAGAAAAAAATAGTAATGTTGATTTAGATTTTAAACCTTTAAAATAAAATAATACTTTAATTAAACATCTATTAAAAATAGTTGTTTTGTTAGAATAATAGCTTTACATTAAACATGAGTAATGTACAATTTTTGTAAGTGATATATTGGTATATTAGCAGTAATAACTCTATGAAGTAAAAAAGAAAAGTGTTTTAATAAGTGTGGCAGTGACAACTTAACTACATGACTGAAGATCTCATCTCAAACTTCAATTTCTCTTTCTTTATTTTCAAAATCATTAAAACTTTATAAATTTTCATAGTATGAGAAATTTTGGTATCTAGAGCTTTTTAATTATCTAATATGTAAAATAAACATTCACAATAATTTTAATAAAATGCAAAGTGTTTTTTTTTTTTTTTTTTCCAAATTTAGTTGCTTTATTGCTGCACAAATCTTGTTTTCTGTACACCCAGTACTATCCGTGTTATAGTAAAAAATATAGTATATGACTCCAGTTTACTGACATCTACTACACTGTCACACTTATCATATAGATGCCCCACCTGTGAAATAGGGCATCAGCCGCCACTGGTAAAGAATATTATTCAGAAAGAGTGATACACAAAAATAAAGATTGCTATGCACTGAGTGAAAAAATTAATTAAAAAAAAAAAAAAAAAAAAAACATGAAACATTACAACTCCAAAACCTTGAATTATCCAAACAAGAGGTTTGAAAATTCAAATTATACAATATTTGTGTAACATTATTTTGAGTACAGGAATAAATCAAAATTCAACCCAGTGAAACACTCTGTATAAGTACGTATGTACTGCTGTATTTTTTGTAAATATGCTATGCGAAGAGTGAAATATAATTTACTCATATTGGATAATCAAGAAAAGAAATTTAATATCTTGCAGTACAAGCACTCTTGAAGTTAAAATATGATAGAATTTCCAGATCTCTTTATTTTTTATTTATATTTCTTTTATGATTTCACATATTTTCTGGCATAAAATTGTTGATTTTGATGTATATATTTTTAAAATATATTAAAATTTTACCATGTCTTATCTGTTTGCTTGTTTGTCACAAACACTTTGACTTGATTAAAAATATTCAAATTCTCTCGAAATGGTTTGAACTCTATGGGTTAAAGTATGAAAAAATGTACAGATATTATATTGTTTCAACTTATTACCAGTTTTTTATCTTTCTTTCTTCCATATATGCAACATTATTAAACATATAAAAATTTATTTTTCCATCTGTCAGTTATTGATTGCATTGAAAATTGTTAGGTAAACATTTCTAATTCTGTGCTGCACAGTTTTTTTCCATGTCATTTGTTAAATTCAGGATCATATTAAACTAGATGATGAGAAATCTTATTCCATGTTTTGAATTATGTTGGAATAAAGATGCATGGATGTAGCCAGTATTTTATTTAGATAGAAGCAAAAAAAAAAAAAAATAATAATAATAATAATTAATTTAAAAAAAAAAAAACTATAATTTTCAAACATGATTGATTAAGAGTAGCGCAAACTTGAGTTCTATATTGCTTTTGTGTATTAATATATCTTATTAATGTTTGCTTTCTGTATTAATATTTCTTATTTTGTTACAAAATGTAAAAAATACTAAAAATAAGAGAGAGAGAGAGAAAAAAAAAAAAGCTTCTACTATCTTTTTTAAAATGGTGAATTTGAACAGGTTCCTTTTTTCATCAATGCTAATTTTTAAACACATGAACATAAAAAATTGTCTTGCATAGGAGGTTCAGGGGAGCAAAGCCAACCAGTAAATAAATCCTGTTTTAAACTAATTCTTTTTTATCTTCTCAATTTTAAGAAATGCAGCTTTAGATAGTTTTGAAAGTTATTACCATTTTGAAAACCAGCATGTCCCAGATTTTCAGTTTTGCAGTGAATTTCAAAAACTGCATTCTGCTGCAGTTTTTTGTGTGGAGGAGATTAAGCCTAGGCTGTGGGCATGTCTTTTCTTTTTCCTCTTACATTTTCATTATTTTAAGTCACTTGAGAAGAATCAGTTTTATTATTTTTTACAAAATAATCAGAGATTTAAAAATTTCAAAATCTAGAGAGGTTGCAATGGCTCTCCATTATTGGTGCTAAAGTTGGTGGCCAATAGTTGGATTATTTGCTAATTTAATTAAATTACTTCACAAAATTTAAACTGAATACCAAAAATTAAATGTTTAAGATTTTGATGCAGTTTTACTTTACACAAATAAATATTTTTTTGTTTTCTATTGTTTATTTCCTTATATTTTCTTTTACAGATCAGAAACAAATTTTTCTTTTAATTTAGCTGAATATTACCAGTTACAGTTAGGTTTGGAAAGAATAAGGTAATTTGATCAATTTATTTATTTATCTGTATTTATATGCCCTTTAAGTTAGTTTCTCTTTGTGATTTCTGTGCAGATGATTTATTGTTGTTGTTGTTAATTATATTACTTAAAATGTGTAAAAACTATCTCAATAATGTTTTCCTCTCTCATTTCATTTTATATCCCCTCCCCCCCCCCCCCCAAAAAAAAAAAAATAATAATAATAATAATAATAATAACAGTATTAATAAATTTTCAACTCATTTATGGTATATGTATTTTTAATAAGATCTTTTATGAGACAGAACTGTATTCCATTTTGTTTTTACTGCTTTATTATTAAAATTTGCAAAATTCTGGATGTGATTTAGGTTATTATTTTTAAATTCTTCAATTGTTGATTAAAAAGTGTTTTATTTGTAATTTACAGATTAATGGTTCTAGAAATATTTTAATGCAACTATTTACTTTGACTTGTGTTTGTTAAGTGTTAGTTAACACAGCTTACTATCTTGTCTAGTATTGAAGTAACTTGCCATTAGTTGGGAGATTGTGGCTCAAGTTATTTCAGTCAGGTTCATATCAAGGGCTTTTTTTTTAAAGCTTCCAGTTTTAATCTATTTTAGCCTTGTGACCCCCCCTCCATCCCTAAAAAAACGGACCAATCAAACACAAATACACCTTATTAACATAACTCTAAAAATTTATGTTAAATTAAGCATTTGAATTGTTATCACATCCTTTTAAATTATTAAAATGTATTATTCTCAAAAGTACTAATCCTCTTTTTTTTTTTTTTTTTTTTTTTTTTTTTAAGTAATTATTTTTTGTACTTAGTCAGTCCTACAAGATATATATGCGGTAAAACTTCCAAAGAGCGGCCAACATTGGTACTGAGTAAAAATGGCTGCTTCTTAGAGGTGACCGGTGTATGGAGGTTTTGGTTCAGCTTATTAAAAATCAAATATTTCAAAATGTATAATTTTTTTTAATTATTATTTTCCATATTAAAGAAATCTGTTACTTTCATTTGTTTTGTACATTTTTAACTTAATTTGTTTCTATCGATACAATAATACCTGTGGTGTTTTTTGTACAAATCTTTGTCGTTTCTATTTAGCACGAAAAATTGAATGTCTCGGAGATATGCAGTTTGGTTTCTTTTTCAATTTCTGCTTCGTCCTCACTTAAAGTTTCAGTGTCCTCTTTCTTCATCATGTCCTGAACCAATTCCTGTATTCTTTCATAAGGGGCTGATACGGACAAATGATTATCAATAGAAATAAATTTATCTTGCATTATGTCAGCAATTTTTACTGTTTTGAATAATTCGCTATCACTAAGGTCATTACTTGATTGTTTTTCAAAGCTGTTACTGACATTTGATAGTTTCTGAAAGAGAAAATAAACCTTATAATTTTTTTAAAATCTAGTCTTTTATATATCTTTTGTTAAAGATAAAAAATCAAAGAAATAAAATGAATGGAAAACAGAGGCTTACCTGGAATCCAGCTTGTGTGAAACACTTCTCTTTTATATTTCTGTTCAATTGCCCTGCCGATATTGATATCCAAATAACAGTATGCAGAACACTTAATGATTTGGAGAGAGAAGTTAGTGATCGAGCTTCTGTCGTTTCTGAGATTGGTTTCTTCATCAACATTTTTCTGTATCCTACTTTAAATGCTTGTATGATTCCCAGTTCAAGTGGCTGATATATCACAGTTATATTAGGTGGAAAAAAAGACACTGATATATTGCTGAACTTTTTGTCACTTGGGTTGGTAAGCAGTGTTGTCCATAAAAAGCAGAATTTTTTTTTTTGTCTCTTCATCCTTTTGTTGAACATTGTCAACCGTCCAAGCATAATTTCTTGGGTCATCCAAGACTTACTATTGTTTCACCAAACTGCAGGAAGTTTCTTTATGTCTGAAGCAATGTGGCTTAGCTGAATTTCCAATAACAACTGGATTTTCAAACTCACCTTCCATATTACAATATAATAATACTGTTAATCTTTCTTTTTAATGTTTACAACCTTTACATGAATCATTTTTTAAACACTGAGTCTTAAGTTGTGACGCCAACTTATGCCCGTGGGGCTCAAGCCCACCCAATTTTCATTATTCTATTTTTGTGTTTATTTATTTTTCAATCGCTGAAAAATAATTCTTCTGTCGACATTCACAAAATAATGTTTTTGTTTGAAACGTTTTGTGTGAAAATATGCTAAGGATAGCAGTAACAGACATAGAGATGAGACGAGCTCGGGTTCTATTATTATACCAGTCTTTGGGCTCGGACGAACTCGAGCTCATTCTTTCTGAAACTGACAGTTTTATTTGTTCTCGTATAGAAAAAATAAAAATGACTTTTATTTTATTATTTTTAAAAATTATGGATTACAGTTCAAGTTATTTTAATACTATTTCGATCATAATGAAGGGGAAACAGAAATCTTGTTTTTCTTTTCTAGCATGAGAATACTATTTTAAAAGAAAATTTTTCATGTAGAGTTATGTCTGGCATTGTCAGCGATGACTTGTTAACACCAATCGAAAAAGCGTGAATAATTTGTTGTTTGATTTTCGTTTGTGACAGTAGGAAATGTGTTTATTGGAACGTTTATTATTTAAATCTTTTTTAGAGATCTAATGAAATATGAATATTTACTTTTTTTTCAGTCATCCAGCATTAGTTTAAGGTTTGCAAATTTGTAGTCCTCTATTGGCTGTGAGTAATAATCACTCTTCATATGAAAATAACGTTAGTGATTCTTATATCTATTTTTCACCATGAACCCTGCTCATGCTGTGGCTCTTCTCTGCATATTCTCGAAGTCACTTTCATTCATAAGTAGATATAATTAGCATGTATTGGTATTCCGATAGAAAGCAATCGAACTGTGTTTCCTCTTTTCCTATAAAAGCATCGGATCATTCAGATAATGATGTCAATTATGCCGTTTTTAATTTAACCTGAAATTTATTAGAAGAAGTGCAGAGATCATATTTTCAACATGCTGTGCTACATAACAAGTGAGTTCATTTTATTAAAAAACTTCGTTAAGTACTATAAATAGAAAAGCTGTATTTTTAATGCCAGAAAACATTGAAAATTCATAAAATTTAAAGTATCATAACTCAGTATGTTTTGTCCGTAAAAGAATTTTTTTAATGTCTTTCTTAAGACTTCCTTCTAAAGTCCTTCTTTTTCTAAATAGTTAGTTATACGAACAGGAGGCCATATAAAAATAAAATTTCGTATCTTAATGTGCATGCAGCGCCTTTTTAAACAAATGCTGAAAGATGAAAGATGTTCTTTATTTGTGTACTTTTTGTAATTGGAAGTATATTCCTATTATCAGTGGTTCAAGAAATTGTATCGGTTTTGAATCACCCGGTATAGTTTAAGTAAATAGTATTATTTAAGTGCATTTGAATTAAGTGCCCATTTTAATATTTTTTAGTCCTTTACATTTCAATTTGTAGTGAAATTCAGGACATAATAGGAAATATTAGAGTCCATAAAATGAAGACCCTATAAGAATATGATTGAATAAAATCATATAAAATCACATTCTACTCTAAAAAAATTCTAACTTGACCATAAATTGAACTATCATCTTTTTCCTAACATTCAAAGAAAACAAAGTGGCATTGTTATCTTTTCCTAAAAGGATTTTGAGCCCACCCAATATTTTTCAAAAGTTGCCGCCACTGGTCTTAAGTGGAACAGCATGAAAAAAAGTCCAGTTTCATTGCATTTAAACACGTTTTTTACTTCATACTTGCTCAGAAGATGTTCTAAAGATTTTTCCCAGGATTCAGAGATATCTTTAGGACAATCTGCAGATTCACCAGAACAGTTCGGAACACGATATTATTTCTCAAGCGAAAGTTTTCTAACCATCCATCAAAAACTTTTAAAATCATTAATACCAAGCTCTTGGATAATTTTCAATGTGCTTCCTTGCAAAATTGGACCTGAAATCGGTAAATTTTTCAATCTGCAATTCCTAAACTACCCTAATAGCATTTCATTAATTACTTCATTCCCAGTTTTTCGGCATTTTATCTTGTTTTATGGGTTTTTGCCTCTAAGATGTTTCTCAAAATGCACTTCTTTATTCTTTAAAATTTCATTTTTTTTTAGTCCTCCATTTTTTTGTGCTAATTTCTGCGCACTAATGCCCTTGTTAATATCATCAATAACTTCTAATTTTTCACTGAGTGATAAAAATTTCTTTTTATAAGTTTTACTCATGTTCAACTTGGAAAACTACTAAAACACTATTGTACTTGAGTATCTAACCTGAAAATGTAATGTCGCAGATAGCAACATGTAGTCTGAAGTAACTGATTCCCGGAATTCGGCTTTATGAAATATTTTTTTTGTGTTCTGCCGCGCATTGCATGCCTTTATGTAACAATGTAAGTCCAGGAGACCAACGACTGCAAGGGGAAGAAACTATTACCGCTTTTCTCTCTGTGTGGGAAACCATTTCCTCTGAGGGAGAAACGATTTTAGGTTACTAGGCACTTTTCTATCTCTAAGTACAACCTTTGTAAAAATAGCAGGATCTTCCTACACAGACAAAGCAGTTATCAAAAAGAAGTGTATAATAGATGAATGCAGTTCACACACAAACATGGTTTCTAAAAGGAATTCCTATAAATTTCGGAATTTGCAGTGCCCTCGTCCATTTTGGAGTAATTTACCCTGGCCGCGGCTGCTTTTCATAAGGGGATAGACGGTATTCGGAGGTTCAATCTAATGTTATTTCAATGTGACTCCTTCCGTTCTATGGATAAGCGGACAGTTGTTAGAGGTGACCGTTAATGGAGGCTTTACTGTATATAATAATAATAAAATTAAACATATGTATTTTTTTTAAATGGTAGAAGGCTCTGTCCCCCCCTATGAGCTAGCTATGCTTGCCGACTCCCGTCCAGACCCCACAAGTTCTAAAAACATGCTAATTTTCTCTATTTTAAAAAGATTACCTAATTACAGACGATTGAATGATATTATCATGACCAGTGGCAATCTTCTGTAATCGGGTTGCCATTTATTTCCCTGTGACTGGGGGATTTTTTCATCCCAGAAGACCGCATCCACCGCTGTTGTGACAGCTGATGCCTCATTTCATCACTGAGTAAGTAAGATCTATCAAACATTTGAAAATAAGCTTGTATAAAACAGGGTGTCTAGCTACCTGGAAAAGTCAGGGAAATTTACCATTTCTGAGGAAAAGTCAGGGAAATTTGAAAATTCTGAGTAAAAAGTAGAAAAATTTGAACTTTCAAGAAAAAAATAGGAAAATATTTCATATAAAATTAAGGATTTGAAATTGCAGCACCATTAAAATCAAACTTTGCTCTTCATAAGTACTGTAAAGAGTATTTCAACCTCTCGTGCAAATCATTCTATCTACCCTCTTTCAGTCCTTCTCTGTAACTCAGAAATTTTCAGTTCCAGCTTCACTGAAACTTTCTACTGAATGTTGTAGGATTGATTATGTGTTTCACTCTTCTTACTTATCTTTGTTTGGGAACCGAAAATTTGTTAGCTTAATTTATTGAATATTTATTATTTGTATTAAAATATGTCAAAGCCATCTGTATTTAACTGTGGCTGATGTGATAAAAAAAATTCATCCTGATTTAACAAAATGGATAGGACCTGATGCTAAAAGTGTTATCTGCAAAATGTTTAGCATGTAAAATATTCAACAATTTGTAAATTTTGCAAAAAATTATGTAACAAATCAGTAATTTGTGCCCCAAAATCAGTTTCACTCTCAAATTCGCAACATAGATTTTTTATGTGTGACATCATAAAATCTCGATACCTGGAATTTTTTCTTTATTGGTATGGAAAACTTGGAAAAGTCAGGGAAATTCGTTGCTGATCTGGAATAGACACGCTGATAAAATGGGAAAATGTTACGCGACGGCGGTGTATTAATTCTATTTTCAAAACTTAAATATCTTTAATTTAAATCTTTTGCAATTTATTTATTTTAAAATCTATATTTTAATTAAGTCCTAATTTTAATCATTTTAAATTATTTATTTCTAATATTATTATTCAATTTTCACTTTAAAAGATAGTCCTTTATAAAATACTATTACATTCATAATATTTCTGCATCTTCCTTTTTCAATATCTTATCTAACGTTTCTGTTTAGTCTAGAAAGGAAGAATCCCCCTTTTTCGCCTCTCAGTAACATTCCTTTCATAGCGTGTCTGCGCGGGTGCTGAGGTCATTGACTTTACGGTTCACTGCTTCAGCGACATGCACCCGTTCGGGGATTTTGAACACAGCATCGGTTAATTGCGATTAACCCGATCACGAATACTTTTTTCTGATTGGAGGAACTCTTCAGTCCCAGCGGTTGAGATAATTTAACTGGCTTTTAACGGCTAGTGTTTCCCGCGACTTCTTTAAATTTTTCGTAGCATTCTCTCTCTTAAAAAATGATCATCATGCAGTAAAGACGTGATATTTGAGCGTCTTATAAAATAAATTTTGGGCCGATCGTTCGAACTAAACGGGTTCGGCGATCGGTACCATTTAATATGTCTAAGCAATAGTTAATATAAAATTAAAACCTAATATTTAAAATAATTATATAAATATAACGTTATTGAACAATATGGAACAATAAAGATGACAAAGTTAATGAGCGTACAAGATGGATGATATAGATGCCTAAAGTATGTCTTGATTTCCTCGCTGAGTTTGGGGAAATGTTTAAGTGTGGAACCTACCCTGATGTAGTCCTACCTTTTCTCTTCAACCACCCACTCGAGTAGAATATAACTTCACCCAGAGGCGGTAAGGTGTTTTTTTTTTTAATAACTTTAACGTTGATGTTCTCAAGATCTTAAAAGGATGCTGTAATCCTGTAATCCAAGTAGTGAAGGTTTCAGCTTTTAAGTGAGCATATGTTTAAGCATTTAAGTGAGCACCTACTTTTGAAGTTATCTTAACTGAAATTGTATCATGTACAACAACGTTGGTTTAATCTTCTGTAATCTTCCGAGATTGAGAACTTTAAAGACGAAATAGGACCTTCCTTAATTACATGATATATACAACTCAAGAAATATCAATTGATGAACATTAAAATTAGGGATCTTATATGTCATCCTATCTTTGCAGTTAGTCTGTAGAATTATGAATGAAAATTATCTTATCACACGAATGAGCATTACCATAGTTCTAATTATTTTTACTTATGTTTATTTTTCAAAGATATTGTTTTCTTATGTTTAATCCTAGTATATTTTTCTGAGTGATGTTCAGAACAGTGTATGTAAGGGGGTCTGCGCAGTACTTTCCAATCATTTTATAATTTCTTATAATAAAGAAATTTCAGTTTATATTTAATTTGTTTGATTGTTTATTTCTTTAACAAGTACATGAAAAGAAATTTAGAATTATCAAAATTGATATTTTCGATTTAAGTTCTCATTATGTTATGCACGTATTATGTACTTAGTTTCTATATTCAGGTAAGATACTCTAGATGTTATTTCGCCATGACTCCATAATTACTATTTTTTCAATATTTTAATGTTACTTTCTTGCAGCACTACCACTATACTAATTATTTTTGATCACTGGCTCTTCTTCAAAAATCTCAAATTCTTCTCCTTTTTGATATTCCAAATTTTAAACATTCCCCCCTCTCTTTTACTTTCCCCCACTTTCAAGTAATTCTCAAAATTTTAATGTAAAATTTATTCAACCCCGGTACCATTTCTTTTTTATCGTTACATTAAGTAAAAAATGTTGTTGCCTCCCAGACTTTTATAACAACGTATAGCTGAAAAGGGTTTTTTAGACGCTATAAGAAAATCGTTTTAAATGTGACAGAATTTTCCCCCATTTAATGCATTTCACACATAATAATTTAATTATTTTAAAGTTTTCTTTCTCTTTTAATATTCTTAAGTAAATATATTTTTCAATTGAAAAGTGTTTGATGATATTATTATTAAGGCTTTAAAATATGGTGTAATTTTCCTCATTAAATGTTTTTTTTTTCATGTAATTAATTTAATTATTTTAAATTTTACTTTCTTTTTTTAATATTCACAAGTAAATATATTTTTCAATTGGAAATATTTTTATTTGCACTTTTTGTTTAATCTAGCAACAGTAGGTAAAAAAAGATTTTTTCGAAATATGAAATCAATCTATATTCAAATAATGAAATTTTAAATAAAAAATTGAAAAAAAAATTAAATTAGACAAATTTAAAAAATGATTGGACAGTGCATGCCACAATTTCCTCAAATTTATGCCTGCAAAAGGTGGTTAAATTTCTATGCATAGTTTTTGATCCTATAAAACTTTTTTAACTGAACTATTTTGACTGATTTCAACATTAAATAATGCTACAAATAATTCTTTGGTTTAAAAACTGTATACTTCACCATGTTTATCATTTATTTCTTTATAAAACTGCTTGTTTTCATATTTTTATATGCAATAGTTTTTTTAGTATAAGCGAAGAAAGAGCCTCGGTCAGAATAAATTCAAATAAGGCAGTGACAGCTGCGTTAGTTACTTTTTTTTTAGAATAGGGAGATATATTTTACTTTTTGAATATATTAAAATGAACAGTATGATAAAGAAGTGAGTAAATTTTTTAAAATTATTTTTCTTGGAACTGACAGCAATCCTATCATTAAAACAAATCTAGAAATTTTAAATATTACTTGAGATTCCAAAATGTACCTTTTTTGTTACATACTGAGTTTTTTAGAATTACATTATCTCTTATCCAAACTTTAAGAAAATGAACATTAATGAAATTCAATTTGAAATATTAGAAACCTTCTCTAATTGTTTTGCTTAATATTGGTGAAATAAGTATAAATTCATAATAATACTAAAATAATAATAATATATTATATCTACATAGAGTTCCTGAAGTAATATTTCAGCCAACTATAATTGGAGTGGAGCAAGCTGGAATTGGTGAAGTAATTGAAACCGTTCTTGCCAGATATAATGCTAATGACCAGCAAAAGTTAGCAGAGGTTATTATCTTTTGACTTTAAATGTTTTTATTAGCATGTTTAGCTGTATTTAAATGCATAAATTTTACGGTTTATATTGTTTTGAATAGAAACTCTTGTAATTTTTGATAGACATCATGAATTTTAAAAAATAAAAAAATCTTTCTGCATTTCTTTGTAGAATATATTTATCACTGGAGGTGGTGCTATGATCCCTGGTATCAAGGAAAGAGTAGAAGCTGAAGTACTTGCTATGCGTCCTTTTGAATCTAAATTTAATGTACAACTTGCAGGTTTGTTGAATTGCTATGTCATTTTAAATATTTAATTATAAAGTAAATTTTTTGAAAAGTTTAAATTTATTCTTTAATATGGCTAAAAGATATGTTTTTCTCTCTCTTGTTGTGAGTAAGAGCACATCATTCCTACAAAGTATTAAAATCTATCTTGTCTGTATGATAAAAATAAAACCCTAAAGTCAGACAATTTAATACACATTAAAAATACATTAAAAAGCATTTTTTAAATTATAGATATTTCAGACCAACATCAGTCACTCTCAGTACAATAAAAAAAAAAAAAAAAAAAAAAAGTTATAGTCATGAAAGATGAAAATGAAAACAGCTTACAGTATTTGCCCACTTACTACTAGTGACAGGTTTGATAATAGCCTCATCTTGTAACCTTAGAATTTCATCATACTGCATCACGTAGAGCATAAGTAACTGTTCTAGCTTTACAAAATATGGGTGTAGAACCTTTTTCTAGATAAAGTTCTGCTTTCAAACCTTTTATTTCCCAAACTTTATCCAAAAACAAATCAGAAAAATCATTTAATAATACTTTTAATTTTTCAGTAGAATTTGCAATTTTATTTACATGTACAGATTTCAAATTAGTGGGAAACAAATACAGATACCCAATCTCTGCCAAATAAAAGTGGGAAACTATCTTCTTTAATCAAATATAATTTAAGATTTTTAGTGTTATTTTCATAAGAAACATCCACATTTACAAAACCCAACAGGTGTAAACACACAGTTGCAGTTTTTAACTGAACATCTGGCGGAAAAATTCTCCAAAAACGTTTTACAGGTACCGCGGAAATTCCGGAGCCCGTATCTAACTCCTTTCAGCTTTAGCTTTATTTTCAATTAAAACCGACACTTTTATTGGAGTAGTACCTTTATCATGACTTATAGATAAAATATCAAGTGTCTGCAATATATTTGTTTGTTTCTGAGAGTTACTTTTACACACTTTGCTGAGATGCTCTCGTTTTTTATATTTGTTGCAAATTGTATTTATATATTTACATACATTTGCTAGAACACTTCAATTTATTTTTATTTGCCTCAGAATTATCCTTATTTACATTATTGTTAATTTTCTGTTTTTGAAAATTATTTGGAAATTTATTCAGTTGTACATTTTTAGAACATTGAAGTTTTTTACATTCAAATTTTTATGTTTCAATTCAGAAATATCAATTTCATTATTTTGCAAAATAATTACTTTTTCAATAGCTTTCTCAAAAGTTAAATCATCAATTTGCACAAGTAATTTCCTCTGAATGTGTTCATTTTTTTAAACCTCATAAAAACTGTTCCAAAAGATTTTCATTTAATGTTTCACCATCAAAAGCACAAAAAGTTGTTAATTTCTTATTTTACTGTAAAGTCTTGTATAGATTCATTTTCATTTTGATAAGAATTATGGAATTTAATCCGTTGACAAAATTTGTTAGGGGCAAGGCTTAAGTGCTTTAACAAAATTTCAACTATTTCCTCATATTTCAAAGGTTCAGGATTTTTAGGAAAAGTTAAATCGGAGAGCAAAGTATATAATTTTGGACCCATACAAGAAATTATTGCAAGGACCTTCTTTTTCTCTTCCACATCATGCAGTAAAAAACTTTGTTCCAACCTTTTAACGTATGACTGGAATGATTCAATGGAATTATTAAATTCCTTGAAATTGGTAAACATTATTGCACTTTATTTCAGAAAAGAAAAAATGAACACTTACCACCCCCATAAATGACGAACGTATTTATAACATAACTTTAGCTGAATGCAACATCACATACTGGTGGATGCAAAGCAGAAGTATAGCCATTTTGATATTCACTCGGAATTTCTTTTTATGTTTATTCCGGTGAGACTATTTTCACTCATTGCCATTATGTTATGTATTATTTGAGAAGACTTAATTAATTTAATACAACAGAAGCATAATTGAGGTGGACTAAATAAATCACTTAAACCATTTAATTGACATTACCAAACAAGTACTTACACATAACACAGAACACAAATTACATCTATATACTGTAATGAAACAACAACATTTGACCGATAGGTGACAGTAGCTACTAGCCGAATTTCGTGGGGTGCTGCCATCTAGTATTTATATTTTGAAGTAAACACCACAATGACCATACCAGGTTAATTGCTTCTTTTTGGAGATCGTCTAATATGGTTCCCTTTATTTTCATCATTTCTTTGTTTCTTTCATTTCTTATTCTTTCTATTCTTGATATCCTGCATGACCTTCTTGGGGGATCCATTTCCACTGCTACTAATTTCTTTCTTTCTGTCTCCATAATTCTCCATCCCTCTGCTCGATATAACAGTATGCTCTTTACAATAGACATAATGTTTTAAAACTACATTATATCTGTAGAATTCTATTAATTTAAATAATGCTAATATTGCACTGAAACTTACAGCTTGGTGAACGAATGTATTAGTTCACGACAGTGAGGTTAAGACCTATACCTCTATTGTAATAATCTATACATATAATAGTTAAATATTTCTGGTGATTGATGCCTGATTATATGAAAAAGTGCACATATGGTAATAAACAGAATTATTTTTTTTAATTGGTACTATATTACATTGTTTTGAACCTTACCATTTCCACTAATTCCTATTATTGATATTTTTGCATATAAATTTTCATTTTTAATAAAATAAATAGCATATAATTATCTATTTTCCAAGTTAATGTTTTCATGTGCAACTTTGAGCATAAATGGAAAAGAAAGAAAAAGCATCAGAATATAGCTATCATAATATTTTGAATATATTATTTTATAAATCAAATTTCTATTTTTCCACATTTAAAAAAATAAACCCTTCATAAAAAAAAAATCGCCAAAGTTTCCATTTTTTTTTCTCTCAAGCATTTCCATCTCTACTTGCAATAAATTAAAAGATTCTGCAAGTGTTCATGGTTCCACTGCCTAAATCTAATGAGACAGATACATGTTTTCAAATGCTTTAGAAATTGATAAAATATTAGGTACTATTGCTGTTGCTGAAATTCTCATATTTTATAAACTTTGTTCAAACTAAGTTGTTATCCTCGTGATTAAATTTAAAGATAAATAAGTAAATAAACTTTTTTTACCATTAAGCCTATAATATTACTGATATATTCTTATATTTCACTTTGCAATGGTGAATTAATAGATATTCAAAATATATTCCTAACACATTTTCAATGGACTTAGAAGGTCAGATTTTGTCATATGTTAATACTTGATATAATGCTAACAAACATTTCATAAAAATATGAAAGAATGTCTTTAAAGTAAAATCTCTTCTAATAATGTAGCTGTAGTAGTTTTCCATATTTTGTAATAATGACCATAAGGAATAGGTTTACAATAGAGTTAACATCTTATTCTTACATTATTTACAGCAATGTATTTATAAATCTATTGATTTTAAAAAAGGAGCATATTTCTTCATTTGAATTTGAATTATCATGCACTAAAAACAAAATTATAGTGGACAGTAGATGTGATATCACTCCTTCCATTAATTTTCTGATTAATGAATAGAATAAATAATCACCTAAAATCAACTGCTTTCTATTATGTCTCTTAAAGTTTGAATATGAAAGTTGAGATTGTTTCATGTATAATAATAATTAAAATAAACGTGTGTACTTTGTTTTAGAAAACCCTGTCACAGATGCATGGAAAGGAGCAAGGAAGTGGTCTTTAGTTGATGATAATTTAAAGAAATATTCAATCACTCGTTTAGATTACCAAGAGAAAGGAGCTGACTACTTAAAGGAACACATGTGCTCAAATCATTATGTTGTTTTGAATTCACCTGTGAAAAAATCTCCAGCTTCTACTCCTTACACATTACAAAAAACTGAGATTAAATCATGATAACTTAGTAATTTTATGTATATACTTGTAATTTTCTGTAAATATCTGCTATATTTTTTAAATTGCTTAATAAAATGTAATTTATATAAATATCATTTTTTGTTTCATTCTTTTTTTTTTTTTTTTTTTTTTTAATTTGCTTTTACCAATCTCTTTCAGTATAATAAACTTCTTCTCCTCAGTGATTTAAAAGAAAAGTCTATATTTTAGAAAAGCATGCTATGAAATTAAATGCATTTTAGTGGTCGTATTTTCATAATTTAAGCAAGGACATATTTAAGGGGAGGGGGTATGATGGGGCTACAAGCACATGTTATGTGAAAATATGACATTCAAAATTCATCATTAAAAAAAAGCACATACAGATGGAATAAATTTAGCTTACAGTTTCATAACAGAAGTTTCATACTTCAAGGCCTAATAAAACTAACCCCTTACTGTTGCTTCTCTTAGTCTCTTATTTTGCACTAAAGAATTAGGATCCTTTTACGAAGTGTTTAAACAGCTGTATATATCATTTATTTTCATCACTCTTGATTTTCTTTACTTTGGTGTTTACACATCCTTATGCATTTAAATTTTTGATATTTAAGAATTTTGAAGTAATTAAGTTTTTATAGGTACTTCCATAAAATGTTTATTTTCCTGTGAAAAATGGGAACATTTTTAAGCCATTTTCAAAGAAAACTTAACTAAAGAAAACTCATCAGAATTTTCAAATAATTTCATTCAAAAATAAATAGATGCAATTATATATAACATAAATTATAAAAGCAAAATTTTATTCAAAAATTCTGGTACAAATTTTGATTAACATTAAATGGTATAAATAACATACACTGCCCTTCAAAGAGTTAAATTAATATATATGGTTAAGATTATCAAAACTAGATAATTGATTTTATCACTAAATTTTGATGTGTAATAGAACCAACACTAGTTATCTACCTAGAAGTCACCCAATTCTTGTCCTTTGTCACATTTTAGTAGATATAATTTGAAGAGAAACTACTAAACACTGGGAGTAAAGTCATAACAGAAGACTAATTTTTTTAGACTTCTTTTAGGTAGCTTTCAATACAAAAAAGAATAAAGCTACCTATTGCAGCCGTTCGGAGGAAAGCAACTCCGGAAAATTTCGATATATTTTCACCGATCATGACCCCCAGACCTCAAAACCACCCTCCGTTCAAATGTTGATTTATATATATATATATCTGATCTAAGTCATACGATAACGCTCATATTTATAAATTAATTTTGATGAAACTAATTGTGCGTATTTAGCTCACCAAGGCCTCGACTGAGTTCGTTGGCCAACTTGGTCCGCCATCTTGAAACAAGATGGCGTCTACTCAAAATTTTAAAACTAAAATAAATATACAAAAAAGTTAAAAATTCAAATTTATTTTTTAATTTAAGTGATAGGCCCTTGATACAAGGATTCCAGAGCATTTTTTGTTTTACCTCTATCTTAAAAAATGGCTGAGATAGAGCAGTTTGAAATTCTAGGGTGGCTGACATTTTGAAACAAGACAGCACATTACAAAAAACCAACGATTAATTTACGAATTTTAGTGAACGCGATTTCTTGCAAATTATTTTCTTTCATTGTTGTAATCATTTTCCCAATCATACGCATAAAACTATATATTCATATCTGTTATCGCCAAACTTGGCGACATTTGGCGAAATATTGCCAAATTTGGCGACCAAAATAAGTTTTCATAAATGAAGCCAACTTGGCTATAGCTCAATAATTTAGCAAATTTCTTATTCAAATTCAGTATTAACGAATTTTTTGTAAACGGTTTCTTTGTATTTTAGCGTACTGTTTTCGAGTAACATTAGCTAAAATTTTGAAACGAAGATATAGGAAAGCTACCTTTTCCTCCCAGTACAGGCCGGAAGGATTTTTTATAATCAGCACCTGTACAATTATGACTAGAGTCTTATTATGACCTTGTTAGCAATCAGTGTCTCAGACATTTAGTTTTGTGGCATGTGCCTGCCTGTAAAAATTCATTTTTAAATATTTTTTAATATTAATGATTTTATTATAAAAAGTTATTTTATTGTCTGGTTTTCCTTTAATTATTTCCTCTCTATAAACTTTATTTCTTTAGAACCCTTATATAAATACATATACAATATTTCTGTCATTATCATTATTTAGTATCATACATTAAGGAATTATTTAAAAATTAATTCTTTTCAATGTCATATATTTAAAAGTAAATTATAAATATAAATGTAACTTTGCTAAAGATAGCTATGCTATAATATAGATATTTGTTCTTTGTTCAAATGCCTACTTTTCTACCAAAAACAGGGCTTACATATCACGTATGTCCTGTCCTGGGAATGAAATTTTCCAGGAACATTAAAATTTTCCATGATACCATTTAATATATCTAGGAAAATAGTTTATTATGAAAAATCTTGAAATGTCAGCACTGCTACTTTATTTGTAACAAAGCTGTCAATTAATTTATGATTTTTTTTTTTTTTTTTCATATTCCCTTTTGCTTTTGTAATGTTTTCTTCCACAGGCACTGGCAGAATTAAATTTAGAGTGAAGCCAGATTTTGGAAGAAATGTGTCCTGTGGTCTACCACCTAGAGGACAATTTTTCTGAAACCATGCCAAAATATTATTTCTGAAATTGATCACAGAGCTGAAAGTTTAGCCAAATCAGTTTTCAAAATGTCAAACACTTTCAAAAGTCACTTAAACATAAAGGGACAATGTACACATGAAATAGGCTAAACTATAATTTTTTTTGTCAGAAACTTACATGCAATGCCATTTTTAAATAAATATTAATACAGTAAAATCCCGTTACAACGAATTCCATTACAACGAAAAATCCCGTTATAACGAAATGCAAGCGAGTCCCGTTTTGAAATGTATTCAAATAATGTTAACATAATCTCAGTATAACGAAATATTCAATTTTTTATAATCTCGTTAGAACGAAATAATATGACACGGCAAATACTTTCAGTTGTACATTTTTATCGCTTGACAATTTTTGTTTTCGATGCCTAGTCTTAGGGACAATCAAGCTTATCTCTAAAGCAATCGCTTTTCTCCGAGCTTTGTTGTAAAATCGGTGTGCATAGGCATTTCACTGCAGAAGGAATGTTTCCTTTGTTCGCTCTCCCCTTTTCTCCACCCCTTTTTCTTGGAAGTCCAAGTAAGCTGTAACCAATGTAGGCAAACTTAACAAAACGTGAAATGAGTATTGCACATTCCCCCTTCCCTCTCCTCCCTACCTGAATAACTTTCGCAAAGGAATTTCCAAAGCTCGAAATCAGTTTGAAAATTTTCATCTTACCAGTAGGTCATAAAATGGCGGCTGTTAAGCGAAAACAGTTTAGTTTGGAAGAAAAAAAAGCCATAATTTCTGAAGTTGAGAAAGGAATGAAAAAATCTGATGTTGCTAGCAAATATGGAATTTCGCCGTCTACTTTATCCACTTTTCTAAAAGATAAAGAAAGCATTTTGAAAAAAATTCAAGTTAAAGTCTTTGATCCAAGCAGAAAACGAATTCGAAATGCCCAGTTTCAAGATGTGGATAGTGCTGTTTACAAATGGTTTATGGATGTTCGTTCTAGAAACATCCCTCTAAGTGGCCCTTTAATTAGAGAAAAAGGTTTGGAATTTGCAAGAATGCTAAACATTGAAAATTTTCAAGCCAGTGTCGGATGGTTGAATCGATTCCGAGAAAGATACGGTATAGTGGCAAAATGCATTTCAGGAGAAGCAAAAGACGTCCCAGTTGAATTTGTAAACGAATGGCGTAAAGGTGAAATACAAAAAATAATCAAGACGTATAGTCCTAACGATGTTTTTAATGCCGATGAAGCCGGAATATTTTTTCAGTTAGAACCAAGGAAGACTTTAGCGTTAAAAGGAGACAAGTGTATTGGAGGAAAGCTTTCCAAACAAAGGATTACAGCCCTATTTTGCTGCAACAAATCAGGAACAGAAAAACGAAAAGTACTCATAATCGGCAAATCTGAAAAACCCCGTTGTTTCAAACATTTTAAGTCCTTACCATGCATCTACAAAGCCAACAAAAAATCATGGATGACGCAAGGATTCTTTAATGAATGGCTGATAAATTTTGATAAAGATATGCAAAAACAAAAACGTAAAATTCTTCTACTCATAGACAACTGCACAGCACACAATGATCCTCCTATATTGAATCACATTCGTGTAGAGTATTTCCCGCCTAACTGTACTGCAATACTTCAGCCTCTTGACCAAGGCATTATCAGAGCCGTAAAATCACGATACAAAAGTATGTTATTAAAACGCATTCTCTGTGATCTGCAAAATAACGTAAACAGAAAGTGCAACATGAAAGAGGCAATTGATATGATCTGTGGATCGTGGGATGATATAAGCCAGAAAACAATAGCCCACTGTTGGAAACACGCGCAGATTGACCAGGATTTAAATAAAGAATCGACGGCTCAAGGATCTAGCGATGTAGTACATGATGAGGAGCAGACAGTCGAATATGAGATCGAATCCACTTGGAACTTAGTAAAAGAAAAATCTGGTGTGTCTCAAAGCATAAGCTTTAAAGATTTTTTAACTGCAGATGACAATGCTGCAACTTGTTATTCATTAACAGAGACAGATATTGTGCAGTCTATTGTTGATGATCGCATTTTAGAAAATGATGAAGAAAGTTCTGAAGATGAAGAAAATGAGGTTTCAAAAGTTACATCTGCTGAAGCCTTAGAAAGCTTAGAAAGAGTGCGCAATTTTATTTCTTTACAGAGCAGTGTACCAGATAACATTTTTTCTAATATTAATCATGTACATAATTTTGTATTGTCCGCAGCTTCAAACTCCCTTGTACAAAAAAAAATCACTGATTTTCTGCATTAAATTTTTTCTTGTACAATTTGAAGATCATTGAAATGGTGGTAAGTCAATTTTTCAGTTCTATAAAAAATATTATACATTGTATTATACTAACTTTACGTTATTAGAAGGTACTACTAATTTTTATTACTATTTTTAATAATTAATTATCTACTAATTTGTATTATACTACTATATTTTTATAATTAACTATGATATGAGGATCTGAATTGAAATGTTTAATTTTCTATTGAATTCCGTTACAACGAAATTCCCGTTACAACGAATAAAATTTGCGGTCCCGTGAAGTTCGTTGTAACGGGATTTTACTGTAAATTTAAAAAGCAATATAGAAATGTAAGTACAAAGAAAAATTAAAAATCCCAAAATAACTTACTACTGCTTTTTTTTTTTTTTTTTTTAAACTTTTTCTGACATAGTTGAAAAGTGTTTATGACTTCAGTTTGTTTGTCTGCCGTCTGTCCATGCTGTAACTCTCGTAAATATACTTGGATTTTGGATTGTCATGTTTTTGATATACAGTATTGAGGTTTACTATGGCATGCTTGCTATTGAAAATCGAATGTGTAGCATTTATAGTTGGTTTACAAAGACACTCAAAAGACTCCCTTACATTATGGTCCATGGGGAAAAATTGTTTGCTGTGTATTTTAATTATGTTACACTATTTCAGACATAATGAAATTGTTATGCATTTGGGAGATACACTAAAATATATTTTCTTGACTTCCACTGGTGAAAATGATGTCTACACAACTTTTGTGATGTAATGGTTAATTTTGAATATTTAATTGACCTTTTTTAACACTTTCGAACATTTGTTTGTCTGTCTGTCATCTGTCCATCCTTTAACTCATGTAAATATACTCGGATTGCTTTGAAATTGATATATGTTGTTGGGGTTTACTATGGCATGTTTGGAATTGAAAATGAAGTATGTGGCAATTATGGTTCTTTTACAGGGACACTCAAAATAATTCCATTACATTATGGTCTATGAGGAAAAATTGTTTGTGGTATATTTTAATAACGTTACACAATTTTAAACATATTCAAATTGATATATATCACTGGGGTGCACTATAAGGCACTTACTTTAGAATATGGTGTGCATAGAAAGTATCGTTCATTTACAGGGACACTCAAAACAATTCTGTTACATTACGGTCTATGGGTAAAATCGTTTGCAATGTATTTAAATGATGTTAAACTATTTTATACATATTCAAATTGATACATATAACTGGGGTACACTAAAAGGCGCTTACTGTAGAATATGGTATGCATAGAATATATCGTTCATTTGCAGGGACACACAAAAGAATTCAGTTACAGTACTGTCTATCAATAATAATTGCTGGAAGTGCACTTTCAGTTGTGGTATGAGTTTTTTGATTGTTTTTTGCATATTACTGGGTGTATATAAGTTCTCTAGATCCTATAAAGGGCAGCACAAAAGATCTCTAGAACATTTCCATTTATTGACGGAATTTGCTGTAGGGGAATTTTCAACTGTGCTATGCGTTTTCTAACTGAAGTAAATTACAGAATATTATGTAGTATATATACAAAAATCTATAGAACCTATACAGAACTGCACAAAAGAATTCGGGTGCTTTTCAGACTATTGGCGGTAATTGTTGAAATTGGGTTTTAAAATGTGTTGTACATTTTCCAAATTATTTACTTAGACATGATCTTTTACCTTATTATATGGGAAAGTTTTTTTTTTTTACAGTATTCTGAATGTCTTAGAAAGTGTTTCATAATATATGCTTGATGCATGACTTTTCGTTCTTGTTTAATTTCCTAACAGTTTGAATTTATTCTTAGTAATCTCTCATCACCCTCATAGATACTCCTGTGAAAATTAGAATGAAAATAGACAAATATTTTTTGAGTTAAGCTTGACGAAAGGTTTTAATATCTACCGTAGCTATCTATGCCCCCAAAGTGAAATTACGCTGTGTGTTAGTCTTCGCTTGGCTCTCACAATTATATACAGTATACCAGTGGCGTATCCAGGATTTAATTTCGGGGGGGGGGGGGGCTGACTTAAATTTCGATAATGTTCTGAGTTTTACGAAATATGTTGAACTGCGTTATAAACAGAAATCATGTTTGATAATAAAGCCATACACAGAGAAAAATGGAGGGGGGGGGGGAGGAGGTACGGGCCGAACTCAAGCACCCCCCCCCCCCCTCGCCGAAATAAGTTGAAAAGTGATAATGGATTGTTTCATATACTTTCAGTTTAAAGAAAGTCATTGTAGCTTATAATCTATAAAGTTGTCTCCTTCTCCCCTAAATTCTGGCTACGATTCTTGCTTGACAATAAATTAATTTTGCTTGGGACAATCTCAAACAAATTTTTTTTTTCATAATTTTTTTTCTATTTCAGGATTAATTCCCTATTACTGCCAAGGCACGTGGGGCACTTTCCCTGAACCCACATATTTAAGGGGCCCAAAAATTTATGGTGTTTCAAATCAATTTTATTGTAAATAATCTTAATAGATTAAGAAATTAAAATTTCTAGATTCATTACACAACTTATATAAGCTAAAATTGTCAGTGATATCATAAGTATATTTATAATTTTTCTTCTCATTTGAAGATTTAAGTTTCTCATAGTGCGCCCAATTTATTTCAGCTTCTTCATATGTGTTTTAAACTTGTTTAAAAATGTTTTAATTTTATGACTATTTTATTTATAAAATATCATTTTCTTTGGGTTGCGTATGTTTTTAAAGTTCGTGCAACATTAGTTCATGTTTATTTAACATGATATATCAGTCTGCCAAGTTAATTTTTACGAAGAAATTTCAATAATAATAATAATAATCCAACTTCAGTTCACATTTATTCTCAGTCTTTCATTTAAATGGGTGCATTACATAATTATATTCATACACTTCTCATTCACAGTATTTGTAAAAATGTGATAATCTACGATTAGGACCAAAAATATTTTCTGTTGCCATGGCCCAAAATTTTGATGGTGAGGGTCTGTTCAGGATAAACAAACTTTCTTTGCAAAATCTCTTTTTTTAATACCAACAAAAATTTAATTCAAAATCTTAGGGGTAGCAAGTATTCCTTCTTGATCTCCCCCTTCCCTTCGTATACATGCTCCTGGGATTTCAAACATATGGCTATTAACCTTCAAGAAATATATGTTAAAAAAAACTCAACAAATTTGTGAAGGAAGGGACAGGTTAAGAATTAATTGGAAACTAAACATCAGATTTCCCTTTTTTAAAAAAGAGTTAAAGTTATTGAATTATGGCTAAGAATATTACTGGACTTTTTAAAATAAACGGTAAGAAAACTTATTTTTAACCTGTGAATTTATTTAATGTTATACTTCTTTTGTTAAATATTCCAAATGGTAAAAATGCCGATACTAAAGTGTGTCGTGTCAAAATAAGAGCGATTAGAAAAGAACGCTATTCGTAATATTGTACTTTCATAGAAGAGTAATTAAAAATTTTTATCTTTTGCTGGATCACTCGTACACTGAAATATTGAAAAAGGCATTTTCCTCCCTGCTCATCAATTCGAAACTTTCTGACACATTTTTAAACGCAAAGGCATTAGACTGGTAGGCCTGACTATGGGAGAGATTTGGAATCGAGATGAGTTTTCCCTTTTTTGGTAAATAGATTACTTATCGAGTTATAAGAGATTCTGGTAACGTATTAACGACTCGTTTTTCGCGTTTCTCAGGCTGCTGCGTCGGGAATCCGATTCAAAATGCCAACTTGGACAGCTCTTTCTGAAAGATTTTCTACCTTTACAAAAAGAAGAGGAAAAAGGGTTTCGATTGCAAAGTTTCTGAATAAAAAGACCTGTGAATTTCATGCGTTTCCGAGCAAAAATGAATTAAGAAATATGTCATAAAGTAGCCAGTTTGTATTTGAGAACAGCCTTAAATTTGGAAAAGCATGTAACGTAAATAAAATTAGTTCGCTAGTAAAAAGACCAGGAACAAACAAATCAACAGGAGATTATTTTTTTAGTATTACAACTGGGCATCTTTAAAAGACCCTTCCAAAACCGAAAAGCTATAATCTTGCTTGACATTGCCATTCACAAAAAAAATTTCAGTTTGTACATTTGCTGATTTGGCGATAATGTTTAAGGTCACTGCGCACTAATATACCTCCTTAGTCTTGGCATCATTTGTGGAAGAGAGTTAAATATTCTTTAAATTAATTAAACTACTTCTAGATCTTGCCAATTGAGCATATTATACGTATTCAATTATCTACTAAAACATGGATGGAACTGTTTTTCAGTCATTTGAAAATAGATTTTGTGGTCTCAAGTAATTTTGATCGCAGGACTGAGAAGAATATGGGGCTAATGAGAAAACAAATTCGTTGCGCGCCAGAAAATAAAACAAATTTATCTCAAAAAGAGAGAAACAAAGTCAGTTTTTTTTTTTTAATTTCACTGCAACCACTTCGGAAGGGGAATGGAGCTGTTACCCCATAACCCCCCCCCCCTTGTATACTAATATGGGACTAAAGAAAATAGAATGGGTTGTCCATTGCAGAAAAAAAAGTTCTAATTTTATCTCAAACATAAAGAGAAAAATCGGCACTTTTTTCGTTCCATTTTTGACCATTTTGGGAGGTGGGGGGTCTGTGTCCCATCAGCATTGTGTTCCCCTCTTTGGATATGCTGTGGTGTTACTCTGTACTAATATGGGAGTAAAGAGAAGAAAGTGGGTAGTTTGTTGTATAACAAAAAAAAAATACAAATTTATCTCAAAGAAGAAAAAAACAACTTTATTTTCATGAGATGTTCGACTATTTCGGGAAGAGTGTGCCCTTTGTAACCCCATCAGCCCCTTCCCCTTTTTAGATACGCTCTGATGTCAATGTGAACTAATATGGGGCTAAAAAGAAGAGAGTGGGTAGTCTGTTGTTTAACCAAAAAAAAATTACAATTTCATCTCGAAGAAGAAAACAGCACTTTTTTCATGAGATTTTCGACTATTTCGGGAGGGGGGGGGGGTCTGTAACCCCATCAGCCCCCTTCTCCTTTTTAGGTATGCTCTGGTGGCAATGTGGACTAATATGGGACTAAAAAGAAGAGAGTGGATAGTCTGTTCTCTGACAAAAAAAAAAATACAAATTTATCTCAAAGAAGAAAAAAACAGCATTATTTTCATGAGATGTTCGACTATTTCGGGAAGAGTGTACCCTCTGTAACCCCATCAGCCCCTTCCCCTTTTTAGATACGCTCTGATGTCAATGTGAACTAATATGGGGCTAAAAAGAAGAGAGTGGGTAGTCTGTTGTTTAACCAAAAAGAAAATTACAAATTCATCTCAAAGAAGAAAACAGCACTTTTTTCATGAGATTTTCGACTATTTCGGGAAGGGGGGGGGGCTGTAACCCATCAGCCCCCTTCTCCTTTTTAGGTATGCTCTGATGTCGTTGGGGACTAATATGGGGTTAAAAAGAAAAGAGTGGGTAGTCTATAGTATGCCAAAAAAATAATGCAAATTTTTCTCAATGAAGAAAAAAACAGCACTATTTTCATGACATGTTCAACTATTTGGGGATGGGGGTGGGGGCTGTAACCCCATCAGTCCCCTTTTCCTTTTTATGTATTATCTGGTGGCAATGTGGACTAATATGGGTTTAAAAAGAAGAGAGTGGATAGTCTGTTCTCTGACCAAAAAAAAAAATACAAATTTATCTCAAAGAAGAAAAAACTACTTTCATGAGATGGTCGATTATTTCGGGAAGGGGGGCTGTAACACAAACAGCCCCCTTCTTCTTTCTAGGTATGCTCTGATGTCAATGTGGACTAATATGGGACTGAAAAGAAGAGAGTGGATAGTCTGTTGCATAACAAAAAAAATTCAAATTTATCTCAAAGAAGAAAAAAAAGCACTATCTTCAAGATATGTTCGACTATTTCGGGAAGAGGGGGGGGGGCTGTAACCCCAACAAGAAAAAACAGCATTATTTTCATGAGACGTTCGGCTATTTCGGGAAGAGGGGGGCTGTAACCCCATCAGCCCCCTTCTCCTTTTTAGGTATGCTCTGGTGGCAATGTGGACTAATATGGGACTAAAAAGAAGAGAGTGGATAGTCTGTTCTCTGACAAAAAAAAAAAAAAAAAATTATCTCAAACAAGGAAAAAACAGCACTATCTGCATGAGATGTTCGACTATTTCAGAAAGAGGGGGGGGGGGGGGGGCTGTAACCCCATCAAGAAAAAAACAGCACTATTTTCATGAGATGTTCGGCTATTTCGGGAAGAGGGGAGCTGTAACCCCATCAGACCCCTTCTCCATTTTAGGTATGCCCTGATGTCAATGTGGACTAATGTGGGTTTAAAAAGAAGAGAGTGGGTAGTCTATTGTCTGACAAAATATATATATATACAAATTTATCTCAAAGAAGGAAAAAACAGCACTTTTTTTCATGAGATATTCGACTATTTCGGGAAGGTGGGGGCTGTAAACCCATCAGCCCCCTTCCACTTTTTAGATATGCTCTGATGTCAATGTGAACTAATATGGGGTTAAAAAGAGGAGAGTGGGTAATCTGTTGTATAACAAAAAAAAAAAAAAGAAAACAGCACTTTTTTCATGAGATTTTCGACAATTTCTTGCTGGGGGGGGGGGGGGGGCTATAACCAAATCAGCCCCCTTACCATGTTTATGCTGTGATGTCAATGCGGACTAACATGGACTAACGAGAATGGCTAAACTGCTGTATAACAGAAAAAAAATTATCTAAAAAAGAAAGAAAAAAGCACTTTTTTTCATTTTACTCTTGACAATTTCAGGGGGGGGGGGCTGTAGTCCCATCAGCCCACCCCCTGGATACGCCACTGCAGTATACTCTCAAAAATCTGCACAGCCTGGGACCAAGGCTTTGCAGATTTCAGAATTGCTCGGATTTCAGATGGTTTGTGAAGAGTAAGGCAGAAAATCTTTAATGAAAATTTTCTTATCGTTATGGAGAAAAATATCTAAATTTCGTGAACGATTTAATTTCACGATTTCTTTACGCGACTGACGAAATTTGAGATTTTTCCGTGATCGACTGACAAAATTCGCGATTTTTTCGAGCGATCGTTTGAAGGAATTTGTGGTATTTTTCTGCTACCGTTTGAAAGAATTCGCTATTTGTTTCCGCGCTCGTTTGGCAAAATTTGCGATATTTTTTGGCGTTCATTTGACGAAATTCGCGATTTTTTAATTTCGTTACGGATTGACGAATTGATTTTGTCGAATTTCACCAAAAAATTAATTCTCAAAAGAAAAGAAAAAAAAAAAAAAAACGTGGAAGAATTACGTGCCTGGAAAAAAAATTAAGTGCGAGAAGATATCCCGCACAGCATTTTTCATTATACGAGATTTGTCTGTATTGTGCGCGATTCGTCCAATCCCGCACGCTATTTCAAACCCTGCTATACAAGAAAATCCGAAAAGTCATTTTCTCAAAATTGTTGATGGAAGCTTTAAAAACCACTTTTAATAAAATGATTTTAAAAGTGAACTTTACTTTTGTCAGTATATTATAATAGCGGAAGTTCTTTTTACTCTTAACTTTTGTTCTAATCCAAACATTTGAATAAGATTTCGTTTAGAATATTACAAATTACCTATATTTTAATATGGATGGGAGAAAAAAATCTATTTTTTGGTCGATTCAAAGGTACCCGACCCCATAAAAAATTTCAACTCGCCGTTGTTTGAATCTAGCTATATATGTATATATATATATATATATATATATACAGCGTGTCCACGTATAACCTGACCGACCTTTATTTTCGCTACCGTTGGTCCTAGATGCATACTTCCAATTACAAAAATGGTTTAAATAAGGTAAAGAATTATTTCTAAAGCGATTTGGGTCAAGAGTAACATTTATTAAAAAATTACGAAATTTAAATTTTTATACGGTCCCCCGGTCCTATAAGTGATATTTAGTAAAAATTTACTGTGACACTAACAAGTAAGATAAAAAAAAGTCCCATTCATCTACGATTAAAACTGACCGAGTTATAGCTGTTTAAAGTTGGAGTATATTTTTTGTTGCGAAATAGGGGTCATTCACAAATGTAGTAGAAATATAAATAATCGTCAGATATATCAAAAAAGTAGTTGAGAGCAAAATTAACATTGCAATCTAATATAAATGTGAAATCTATAATCATTCTAACATATTAATACAAAATATACAATTTGTACTGAGCATATAAGATGATAAAAATAACAGAATTTTTGTTAAATAAAAGGATGAAAAACAACAGCCTCAATTAAGATTTTAAAATGCTGTTAGATTACACTGTCTTTCATATTTTGAGTTGTGCCCTGTTTTTTAGCTTTTGAAAATTGATTCTAATGTATTTTTTAGCGCTGAATCCGAAAATGATCTTCATTTTAAACCATAACGTCAGGATTTTTCTCACATCGAAAATTTCAAAGTTAAAATTGACCCCCCCCCCTCCCTTCCCAACCTCATCGGACCCCTGAGCTATTTAGTTGTAAAAAACCCAGTATAAGCCAAAAAATTGAATTAATTATTGAATTAGGTAAAATTAAACTGAATAAAAAAGTCTCACATCTATTTTATAGTATCAGATTTTTCGCTATTTTTTAACCTTGAAACTTACGATTTGCAAAAAATCTTGACATGATGGTTAAAAGTGAAGGTAATTTTTTTATTCAGCGTTAAAAAATACATAAAACGTAATTATAAAAGTTAAAAAACACAACCATCGCAGGTTTATGTTATATATTCTAAAACTCTTTCTTAAACTTGTTGACGATAATCTATCCGAATTTTTTTTGTGTTATCCTCTAATATAAGTATGTATAAGATAGTAAGCGTCGAAAATCATAATAATATTACATTGTCATCGGATTTATGTAAAATTTAACTTCGATCTGACATTTGAAAATGAGTTAAACTTCGAGTACAAATTTTAAACTGGAAAGACGATCGTTACAAGTTAAATAAAACCTTATGAAAATAACATAATTTTTGTTAAAAGAAATCATAGCCTCAACTCCTTTCAAAATAAAGCATATGTTAAAATACAATAATTTTAATTAATCTGAAACTTAACTAATAAAAATTAACTTAATCGTAATAGTTGTACGATTTCTTTCAAAGCGCAGATACCTTGAAATAAGTTTAACTACTTTATATACGACCCCTGAAAGCATGGCCGAAATAATCTCTTTTTAGATGCAAAAAAGTGGTATAAGTCATGCATTTCAAAGTTTCATAACTCGGTCAATTTTAATGTTAGATGAATGGGACTTTCTTTGTCGTACTTGTTAGTGTCACAGTAAATTTTTACTAAATATCACTTATAGGACCGGGGGGCCGTATAAAAATTTAAATTTCGTAATTTTTTAATAAATGTTTTTCTTGACCCAAATCACTTTAGAAATAATTCTTTACCTTATTTAAACCATTTTTGTAATTGGAAGTATGCATCTAGGACCAACGGTTGCGAAAATAAAGGTCGGTCAGCTTATACGTGGACACGCTGTATATATATATATTCTTTTTATATGTAATTTACCACAATAAGTAATTTTGATTTCGGAAACATACGAGAGAAACAATTTCCTGTTTCAGACGAAAATTTATTTTCGTTTAAGATTGCAATCTCCTTTTGCACTTATAAGCAACTAAGAAAGATTCTATCAAAGAATAGGATAATTAATTTCTTCGTAAAATGTAAATGTTCCACAGGGAAATTAAACGTTTCCGTGATTCTTCTTTTGATATCACCGAAAATGTAGAAGAGAAAAAGAAAAAAAATATTCAAAAACTACTAAGAAATTTTCTTAAAAGAGAGCAGGGAAAAGAAAAGCATCCTGGTTTGCCTACAGTGATTCAAGCATATACTGAACAGGTTTCGCCCACAGTTACCAAATCAAGCCTAGATATGTATGGTTTTTAAATTGTTTGTATTTTTGATCCATTTGTAAAAATATAATTTAAAATACTTAAAAAGGACAATAAGCGGATTTAAAGAAGCTATTTGAGCGTTGAAATGCTAGTAGGGATACTGCTATTATTTCTACACTGCAAAAAAAAAAAAAATGTTGATGTTACAGTATAATATTGCGCAACAGCGTATTACACTGCTTATTTTACTGTTTATTACTGTTAATTTTACGGTATAATACTGTAAAATCAACATTTTTTTTTTCAGTGTACTAAACTCCAACTGCCTTTTTAAATATGAGAAAAACTTTTAAAATATTTGCTTTTATAGAAAAAAACGAGAAACACTATATTCGATCTCTTAGTATCTTTATGAAGAAAGCATTCACTTTTCTTCAAAGCCTAGATTTGTTCTTTGTTGTATTGCGCGACTGTTATTATAAACATTAGTTTTCAAACAAATCATTTTATCTTGTATATCTGCGTAGTGGTTTCTCTTTAAAAAAAATTAGTATTATTTCTTTGATCAGGAATTATGGGAGTCCAACCTTATTTGATTCTTATTAGACAAAGTTATGATAAATATTGTCAAGTGGCAAAATCTTTTCAGAAGCTGTTAAAAGCCATGTAACCTTGTGGCGGCTGTTGCAGAAATAGTGAGGGTGATATGAACTAACATTATATTTTAAAAATTGTATCTAACACACATAATGCCGAGCCGAAAAACGAAATCCATAAGTAGCATCGGTAAGAAGCATTCCTGGCACTGCAATGCAACCATATATTAGAATCCTGCGCGGTTCGGTTGACTTAAACCCGACACACTAAAACCCTAACCTAAAATGGAAGAAAATTAATCTATTTTAATGCAAATATGAAAAAAAAAAATACTCTGCAAACATATCTCTAATATCAATTTTATGTTTTATTTTGAAAAATGAGCATATATCATAAATGTCCAAATGTATAGTTTTTTAACACTTTCCAACCTAGTTGAAAAGTGTTTATGACTTCGGTTTGTCTGGCCGTGCTCTAACTCCCGTAAATATGCTCGGATTGCTCTGCAAGTTTTATATGTTATTGTCGTTATCTATAGCATGTTCCCTATTTCAACGGAAGTGTGTATGTGTAGCACTTATAGTTTTTTTACAGTGACACTCTCCGTTACATTGCGGTCTATGGGGAGAAATCATTTGCGGTTTATTTAAATAATGTTTCACTATTTTAAACGCATTGAAATTTATATGTATATCACTAAGGTACATTAGAAGAAGCTTAATATGGAATAGGATGTGCATAGCACTTATAGTTACTTTACAGGGACAGTCAAAAGAATTCCGTTACATTACGTCTATGGAGAAAAATCGTCTGCGGTTTATTTAAATAATGTTTCACTATTTTAAACGCATTGAAATTTATATATATCACTAAGGTGCGTTACAAGATGCTTAAAACAGAATATTGCGAGTATAGTAGTCATCGTTCATTTACAAGGACACACAAAAGAATTCTCTACTGTCTGTTAACAATAATTCCTGGAAGTGCGTTTTAACTTACTGAACGCGATTTTAATTTTAACTCGCTTTTTGTCTATTACGTGGTGTGTATAAATTCTGTAGATCCTATACAGGGAAGCACAAAAATTCGCGGACACATTTCCGTTTATTGACAGAAACTCCAGACGAAGAATTTTAAACTGTGCTACGCGTTTCCTAACTGAACTAAAATTTAGCATCCTATGTAGTGTATATACACTGTAAAAAATTTTTTGTCAAATTAACGGAAAAAAACTGTCAATTTTGGAGCCAGTTTAAAACCGTTTAATTTACAGGAAATATCTGTAATTTTTTACGTGAAGTGACTGTTTTTTTAACAGTTTCATACTGTTATATTTACAGAGATAAACTGTTAATTTAACAGAAATATTTTGTGTTTTTTACAGAAAAAACCTGTAAATTTTACAAGAAAAATCTGTAAATTTTACGAAAAAAATCTGTAAATTTTACGAAAAAAATCTGTAAATTTTAACAAATTTCCTGTGTTTTTAACAGTTAAATGCTGTTATATTTACAGCAATAAACTGTTATTTTAACAGAAATATTCTGTGATTTTTACAGAGAAAACCTGTAAATTTTACGAGAAATATCTGTTTTTTTAACAGTTAAATGCCGTTGCATTTACAGAGATAGACTGTTATTTTAACAGATATATTCTGTGATTTTTACAGAGAAAGCTTGTAAATTTTACGAGAAATATCTGTAATTTGTAACAAACTTTCTGTTTTTTTAACAGTTAAATTCTGTTGCATTTACAGAGATAAACTGTTATTTTAACAGAAATATTTTGTGATTTTTACAGATAAAATATGTAAATCTTACGAGAAAAATCTGTATTCTTTGCAGAAATCCCCTGCATTTTAAGACAAATACAGGACGCTCTAAAATGATTGAAACATGCTTTAATATTTTATCTGTGGGAGATTCGTAGGCAATGTAATTTACAAAATTGTTCAAAATAAGTTAGAATACAAAATTATTTTGATGAAATGGTTTTGGCATTAATTTCAAAAAGTTACACTTGAAATTTTTATCTGATGCCTGGGTCTTACAAGTTATATTTAGGAAAGTATTATCCCTGTTCTGACAAGTACAACAGTCAAAATTGCATTATTCTATGACCAAAACACACAGAGTTACACTTTAGAGTTTATGAAATTTCAGAAGTTTCTGCTTCTAAACACAGACAAATGATTTTTAGTGTTAGAAAACTCTGAAATTTCATATAATTCCAACTTAGTGTACTTTGATTACAGAAGAATGGAATTATTACTGCTGTACCCGTCAGAGCAAGGAGAAAGTATTTCTAAATATAACTTACATGAACCAGGAGCCCTATAAAAATTTAAAGAGTAACTTTTTCAGAACTAATTCATCAATATAATCACAATTCCTACTTTATTTTGAACACTTTTGCAATTTACTTTGCATACATATCTCCAACAGGTAAAAATTAAAGCATGTTTCAATCTTTTGGGGATATGCTTATTTATAAACAAATGTTCTAACTTTGGCATAAAAATGTGAACGTTTTGCTAAAAAAATAATTTGGTGAAAACTGCAATATATTTAAAAGTAACATTTGTGAATTTATCCTCAAGGTTGGTGAGGCACCCCATTCTAGTAAATAAAATACAAAAAATTTTCAAAATATAGCAAGTATATCTTTTTACATACTCACATCGACAATTTTTGATAAAATATTCAACACACTCGTACCAGTCTTTTAATTTGAGTAACACTATTTCCAAATAATAATTCTGCAACTTAATAAAGCAGAAATTACTACTTGAAATAGTGGTATGAAAATTCAAGGACATTGTGGAGCACACTCTTATTCCAAAATGAGAATTCTTGTTTCCTGACGAGAGAGCATAATTTAAAAAAAGAGAATTCTCATTTCCTGATGTAAATGCAAATGTGTGAAAATCACTTTATAGATTTCTTGGAAGTTAGTTTTTGTATTTTAGCTATAGCCTGTAAATGAAAATAAGAATAGCTACAGAATATATATATCAGGGGTGACTGTGGGTTCATGAAAAAATACATGAAATTTTAGCGAGAAAACGTTTTCGTATGGAGAGAAGGAGGGGGTAATATAAAATTTATTACATGGAGGTCAAATTAATTTTAATTATGTTTAGAAATCATATGAAATTTATATTTTAGTCTTATTGTATGAATTTAACTATCAGAAAAAACAGAATTTCGGTACTGTAAATGAAAAAACTAATTCGGGTATATAACCCAAAATCACCCCCGATATATATATGTAAAAAATCATTAAAAAAAAAACTTAGATAATCAAAATTTTCCCAACTGGAAGAAGATTAAACATTAAAAAATCTCGACCTATATTATTTGAGTTTTTAGCTGATGTTCCTACTATATACTATAGTCATAGCTGCCAACTAAGGAATTTTTGACACCAGTAATTTTGAAGAGTAAACTTTACCTTATTTAATTGTAGAAATCTGTGATTACATAAAATGAAGATTACTCTTCAAAATTACTGGTGCTAAAAACTAGGTAGGAGTTGGCAGTTATCACTACATTACGAAAAAACATTATGCATGAAAATTAAATTTTAATTTTATTTATTTTTAAACTAAAGCTACATCTAATAATCATGTTTTATAATTTTGAAATACATAAAAACAAACAAATTAAACTACGACATTTATTATCAAATAAATAAAATACATAAAAATCATCTATAATTTCACAATCTGAAATGTTATTATACAAATTAAGACGTCTCAAATATATGCATTATTTTTCCTTCACATCTGGATTCATCTTCAAACATTGGTTGAGATTTATTCCAAAAAAAGTATCTGTAAAATAAATATATTTCAGTGGATTAAAATAAAATCAAAGATTTTTGTCTTTTTTTACAAATGGATAAAGCAACACATTTTAGCAGAGAAATAGTCATAGTATAGATATCACAATTTACAAATTTCATTTCTGAATGCTTTAAAATCAAAATTCATGAATATAATATACATGAAGATGCCAAAAATATCCAATATTTTTAAAATAGCCAACTTGCTGCTGATTATAAATATTATTTGACTTAATATAAACTAGAAACTGAAACATATTATTAACATGAAAACTTATTCTAAATGCTTTTTTGTTTTTATTATTTAAAAAAAAAAAAAAAAAAAAAAAAAACAGTTATAGCAAAATTGAAAATCAACTAATTGAAAACAGAAACAATTTTTTAACAAGTTGAATTTTTACACCCATCAAAACACAGAATATAGGATTCCGTCTAAAGTTAAAAAAAAAAGTTTCATTTTTCAAACAGTAAAATTTTAATGTAAGTTTGTGTGTTCTTTCATTCCCTAACTTACTGCACACTTTAAACTGAACTAAACCAAAACCAGAAAAGATTCTTTCTAGTGAAGGTGTTGAAGTAAAAACATTTAAAATTTCAGCTTCAAACATAAATTTTAGAATTTTTTGGGGGGGTTGGGGGGTAAAAAGAAATTGTCAGAAACAGAAACAAAGGCTCTTTGCCTACAAAATGGCAATATTTATTACAGTTGAAAACTTTATTTACACTTATTTCACATGAAAAAATATTTTTTTTTAAAGTCATTCTTAATGAAATTTGAAAATTAATATTAGCCATATAAAAACATCGAAAATATCAAACATGATATTTTGTAAATAAATATCAGATAAAATATATATTTAAATGCTTAAGTGATAAAAGTAGAACACAAAAAGGCTTATAAAAACCTTTTAATGTAATAATCGACATGCTTCGAACACACAAACGGGTACCATTATCAAGATCTACAGGATAAACTATTTTCGCAAATAAACTTGAAAAAACATAAATAACAAGATCATATATGTGTAATAAAAGCAGGTGCTTAAAAATAGTCAACTGTAAATGTGAAAATTAATATTTCCTTATTGCTTTTTTAAAATTGAGCAAAACCTTGTGTCAGATCTTAGGTACTTCAAAAGATGCTGATTCATTACATATGTTCTTGTTACACATATAGATTTCTATTGATTCATGGATAATAGCTGGGAAATAAAGTCTTTATGGATAAATTATTTTACTATTCTTAAAATCAATTTTTAAAGTCTTGATCTGATGTAATTTTGCCAATGCTGTAGTTTTTCTGTCATATATGATATCTGCCATATGCTATAGTTCTCAATTGTCATTCCTATATAATATTGCATTGTTCCATCTGCTCTGGTGAACGGGATTTCATAAACACTTGATAGTTGATATGACTCTATCAGGTCTATTTTCTTACAAACTATACTTTTTAATTTTATGGATGTTTTGTGAGTTTTGTGATAAGGCATATAATATTGAATTTGCAAAGTTTATATTTCAATCTTTCAAAGAGGCCAGGGAAATATTGTAAAGCGGATAACTTTGAATTTTGTTTATTGAAGTTTTTTTCTCCATGCTTGTAATAATATAAACTTACCAAATTCAAATTTATTGATTTTATTATATGATTCATTTAGTAATTTTATTATATGATTATGTAAATATTAGATAATTTTAATGATAAAATGTATTGATATATATCGCCAAAACCAGAAAAGATTCTTTCTTGTGAAGTTGTTGAAGTAGAAATATTTAAAAATTCAGCTTCAAACATAAATTTAAGGTGTGTGTGGGGGGTGAGGGGGAGAATAAAAGGTCATTGTCAGAAGAAAAGGTTTTTTTTGTCTACAGATCGACAGTCTATTGCAGTTAAAGACTTCATTTACACTTATTTCACATGAAAATATAAAAAAAAAATAGCATGCATAGTGATATTTTGAAAATAAATATCAGATATTTATTATGACAGAAATCTATTGACATACATCACAAACCCTCTTTAAAACGTTTTTTCAGACTCGGTACACATATCCCTGGAGGTTCATGAAAGACTTATATGGAACAGGCCATGTACAAAGGAGTGGTTTAGGGTGTCTGCCCTCTATCTCCCTAATTTTTGTTTTCCCCTACAGTAAAACTTCCAACATCTAGAATATTTTTGAATGGTAACAGCATAAGATGCTGGACAGAAGTGGTACATATTAAAACAATACAGTAAAGCAGGTTGGTACAATATTACAGACTGGCACAGAATGTGTGGCATATGCTGGCTAGGAGGTTGGTAGGTGAAAGTAAGGTATGTAGTCAAAAACCTGATCGATTCCAATAGGGATCAAATCAATTGCAGAGAAACTTTGAAGTTAATTAAAAGAAGTCAGCCCTTGTAAGTCCTTGTGGTGCTTTTTCAGATGACAGCTGCCCCCTTCATCATGTGCCTTCAGGACCTTGTGTCCTGTTTTGGTATACCAGGGGATACTTGTACCAAACTTTTTAATCTCAAATGAATTTTATTTAAGAGAATTGACATATTAAGTTGGACACGTTTTTCTCATTATATTTATACACTAACTAGTTTTCTTTTCATGCATTACTAGCAAGTCTAGATCAGGGTTGCAAAAAAGCCTGCTAAAAGTTTTTAAAAGCCACACCGGTGATTTAATTGGTCAAAATTAGCTTGTAATTTTAAACTACAAATTTTTACCCTTCAAGCCGCCGCAAACTAATATATCCATTCACTATGCTGTAGGTTTCACAGCAATATTAGCATTATTTAAAACATTAATTAATGATTTACATGTGATGTAATCTTCCCAACTGGGCAAAAAAGTCCGGGCCAGGATTCGAACCTGGATCCCTTGACTGAAGCTACCAATGCTCTACCAACTGAGCAATCCCGGACGAATATGGCTGAACTAATTCACCCAGTTAACCTTAATGGTCATAGCATCTGGTCTGATATCTGAATTAGCATAACAGAATAAAATCACAAGTAATGGGACCTCCAGTCCATTTAATCTAGTGTAATCACATTTCCAGCGTTTACTGGAGGTCCCATTACCTGTTATTTATTCTGTTGTGCTGATTCAGATGTCAGACCAGATGCAATGGTCATCAAGGTGAACTGGGTGAAAAAGTTCATCCATATTCGTCCGGGATTGCTCAGTTGGTAGAGCATTGGCAGCTTCAGCCAAGAGATTTCAGGTTCGAATCCTGGCATGGACTTTTTCACCCAGTTTGAAGGTTACATCTCATGACTTTTTTATCAATTAAGAATAATTGTGTCAAAATTAATCTAATGATTTATAGTTTCAAGGATGATATTCATATACAAAATTAAGTTTTTTATATAATGTTGGAAATATGTTTTTTTAGCATTAAAAAAAAATTATATAGAAAACAGCATTAAACTTTTGCCCTTTTGCTCGGTGGTCAAAGGGTTTTAAATGTGATTTAACTAACTTCAAAGGTTTAAGTTGTTTATTAAGTTTGAATTTAATATTATTTCAAATAATGAAAACATTAAATTTTAATAACACGTAACTGAGTTATTTATAGGCAGGGTTGTAAAAGTCAGCTAAATTTTAAAAAAAGAGTAAAAATTGCTTTGCACCAGACCTTTTAAATTATTTTAGGGTTATTGATGTAGTATTTTGTTTTAGTAACTGTTATTAAGTATTTATTTAGTAACTATTTAACAATATGATTTATTACTTAATTTTAAGGCCTTTATTGAAAAGTAATACACTTTTTCCCCCTCTCAGATATTCAAAATCCTACCTAAAATCATTTAGTAAAAAAAATTCAATTTCTCGCTTTTGAAAACAATATTAAGAAAAACATAGCATGAATAACTCTTTTGAATAAGTTTTATTTTGAGCACATCTTTTAACTTTGAGCACTTATTGAGAATAAGTTACAAAACCACTTAGGAGCAGGAAAATATATATATATATATATATATATTAAACATAAAATATATATATAATTTTTATAAATCATCAATACCCACTGTGTGCTAATTACAGATGATCTCATATATTGTCAAATAATTCCATTTATAAAATATATAAATTATTTTGTTTCAATCAATATAAAAATAAATAGCAGTATATAAAAATTGTTTTTTCTTTTTAAAGTACAACTGTTTTTTTTTTTTTTTTTTTTTTTTTTTAAGAGTAGTTCATTGTTTGATTGCATAGTATTCTCTTTAAATTGTATAGTATATGTAGAGCTATGTGATATAGGCTTTCAAAACACCATACTGATGCCTTATTTAATGCATTATACTACTACATATTGATTTCGTAATATTTTTGTAGTGGTCATAAAAACTTAATTTACTTCATAATATTTAACAGACGTTTACAAACTTTTTAGAAAAAACAATTATGAGTGCATAAAAAATAAATTAATTTAAACTTAATGTGAATTTTCTGGAAACCAACTATTTTTTTTATTATTAAAAGCCAGTGTTTTTTAACTGGTTAAAACCAAAAAAGAGGCAATTGGCTTTTTTTTTTTTTTTTTTTTTTTTACCTGGCTAAAATCTGGCATCCCTCCTAGAGATGATTTGATAAACTGAAATGTAATTATTGTAAACATGCAATTAATTTAAATTAATGCATAGTTATGTTATAAATACCAAAAATCAGGAGATATATATATATTTTTTTTTAATCAAGACTTTTTCAATGAACAGCTTGATATTATATAATATTATTTATAACACTATAAAGAATTTTTTTTCTTTTTTAATAAACATACAATTAATAGTTTAAATACCAGCAGTGCATTTTGAGAGCTTTAAGAAATGCATCCATAATAGGAAGCATCCTAGAGTGAACACTAATGTGTTCACTTTTCACTCTAGAAAGAAAAAGGACAGGGATAGAGTAAAAAAAGGCATTACTGAAGCAGAAAACTGGGCACTAGTTGAGCAGAAAAAAGAATGAGAAAAGTATTATTGCACTTAACAATAAAAAATAAAAGAAAGAAAAATATATAATTTTTAGATGTGACAAATAAAGTAACACTAGCATTTCACACTGCAGTCTAATATATTTTAGCAATATCTAATGTCTTTTAGATGCAGGTTTAAACTTCTACAGAAAAATTAAGGATTAAAAATCTCTACAAACAACATTAATCAAGCCAGAATATCATATTCATTCCATCAAAGCTGCAGAAAAAGTTGATCGAAGATAGCAAAAATGAAAAATTATACTAATTCCAAATAAAATAAGCCAATACACAGACATCTCAATTTTTATACTAGTATTTATTTTTTTATAATCATTGTTGAAAATGATATAATGTGGTATTTTATTTTTGTAGCAACATTGTTCTGAAAACCTTTCATTTCATTTATGACAACAACGGTGATTTAATTTTTAATTAAGAACAATTTTTAGTCAGATGACATGTTTTAAAGAAATGTGAGTGTACTATGTCAGAAGTCGGTTAAAAAACCATTCAAATATCTTATGAACCTTAATGAGAACAGGCTTAAGGTAGAAAGACATAACAAAATTATACTTACACGTATTTTTTTTCCCCTTTAGTTGGACACAGCTTCCTGCCAAATCATCCATCTGTATGAACTTGTTTTGTATATTTCAGGCCATGGCTATCCTAACAATTTCCAAGAATATTTGAAAAAAAAAAATGTACAAATTAATCTATGACAGTAAATATTATTAAAATATACAAATTTACATATTATGATTGTTACATTTCTACACTCTAGCATTTTCCCTCAAAATGCATTTAGATTTAGAAAGAAAAGAAAATAGCCTTCTCAATAATATCAAAAAATAGCATCTGATATTCAGTTTTCACAAATATTTCTACTATTTTAAGTATTATTAGATTACCCCCCCCCCCCCCCACTCCCAAATATCTCAGTTATTGTCTGCTTTCACAAACCCACCACCACCGTCTTTTATCAAGAATAAAAGCAACTGAAAAATGGTTATTTTAATCGCTGAATTAGAAGGGAAAAAGCCTTCCAAAAATCAATTAGAACCAGTATTTATAAAGGATTGGCTTGTATTAATTTTCTTTTCATATTTTCTGAATTTAACTCAACCTTCCGTGGCTTATTGGAAAAATTTATTGGTGTTGATGCGTTTGAGAATTTGCGATTAATGTCATCAATTTTCTATACCTGAAATTTTAAATAGTTTTAAGGGAATGGAAAATAGATTATTTAAATGAAAGAGAATGCTTTTACATTATTTATTCACTGTTTGAAAACCGTCACCTAAGAAAATGAACCATTAATGATGATCTTCATAGGAACTAATGATGTACAAATAAATGAAAGTTCCTAAAAACCTGTCTAGTAAATAAGCTGTTTCTTGCTTTTTCGCAAACATCATGTTTCTAAATAAAATGCAAAAAAAACTTCATAGGTGATAATAGACATCAAGACAGACAATTTTTGTTCAGGAAACCAGGATCGCAACACACTTATTCATTCAAAAATAAAGCGCATCTCACTCCAGGACAAATTTGAATTTTCGCTTGTTATTTTAATAATATTGAAGATATTGTAAAAGCTATATTTTCAACATAGTTACTTTGATTTCTGTGAATCATGAGAAGTACTGGAAATTGCTGCCATTCATATTTAAACAACACTGAGCTAGATATTCCTTTCTTCAGAGTACAGCCTACAGAACAAAAATTCAGTTTCAGCTTACGGTGACACACTCTGGGTTTTTGATTGAATGTATTTATTTTTGATGGAATAAGTGGATTGCGATAATGTTTCTCGCTCAAACAATGATTGCCTTGACCACATTATCTACGCAGAAAGTTTGTTCCAAGATGTATGAACACCCTGTTTACAACCTCTCAATATGATCGCCCATACCAGACACCTGCTCTCTGGTTCATTTAAAAACTTCCTTGCCAAATCAAAAGGGAAATTATTCTTGCTGATTTGCCATCATTTTAATATGTTACTTTAGTCCTTTCCTGACAAATAAACACTATATCACTGTAAAATGTTTCTTATAATTCATTCAATTTTTTTTTTATTACTTGAGAGTATTTTTTTAAGAATATAAGAACATTTTATAAATTTATTTTAATTCACAGAAGAAACCACGAAGTTTAAAGCTTTATTAATTAAAAAAGCTTTAAGACAATCCTCTTTTTAAATTATAACTCAAAGCACAGATTATTTTTGTGTAAATGTAAATGTTTCTAGTAAAAATGTCTAGTTCATAAAATGGTAGTATTTATCCCAGTGGCAGAAAGTTCTATAGCTGTCTGCGACAAGCTTTTAAAATTTCATAATCTGTCTGCAAATTTTGCGTGTAATTTTAATGAAGGAATGATACACTAAACTAGGGATTTTTTATCATTTTATTTAAAACATGGTAAGCATGATGCATTCTCATCAAATCTGCTTATAACTTTTGATGTTACATGTTGTTTCATCATCTCACTTTCTGTAGGATTTCTAAAATGGGAAGGTTACGCTTATTCCGAAACCAAGGGTGATTCTGAAAAAAAGAATATTTTCTGAAATTCACAGAGAATTTTCTGAAAGGATCCAGGTTGGGAGGTATGGAGGATGAGAGAAATTTCCCTCTCCTGACGTAGCTACAGAAATTCCTTCTGGAGAAAAATGTCTTAATTGAAGTCCTGCATCAGCTGCAGATGGGGTTAATTCTATTTTCAGTTCGAGCTGAGTTTATATTCCTGCAGGTTGGGTTCGGGTTAACCCAATTTTTTAAAAGTTGGTTCTGTATATTGTTTCAGATTAAAAAAATTATGTATTAAACATAGATGTTTGTTTGTGTGTGATGTTTTCTGAAGAGACCGCTAAGCGCAGAGCTGCAAGATTTGGCAGGAAGAGTCTGAAGTTATGCACTTCAAAGCCCACTTTTGGGCAATTCCATCGTTACGGACATAACAATTGCAGACTTCAAACACACATAATTACAATTTGGTTTGATAAAAATATACAATTTTTTTTATGGTGTTCAATTTGAGGCTATTTATGCTATCCTAACTTTGGGTAAAGATTCCTTGATTAGCAAAAATAACAAAAAATAGAAACTGCCTGTTACGGATGTAACTCAGAAAACAGGCAAAATTCTACACTGCTATACAATTGCAAATATTTCTGTGAACTATTCAGGATTTTTGAAAAAATTCTTTTGGATACTTGTCCTAGAGACTTTAAGCTTTCTCAAATCATAAAGCTTTTGTAGATTTTACTTGTTTAATTTATGACAGAAGTTTTTATATTTGTTACGGACGTAACAAATAGGTGTTACGGACGTAACTTCTCTGATACTTGAAATTCCCTAAGCATGTAAAATCATGGATATACACAGAATTTTTGTTAGAAGAGGGCAGTACTATCAATTTATAGTCTCTTAATATTTCAAGTTGTATCTTACTAGTTTAAAAGATTTAGGGGGGGGGGAGACATCACCTCCCTGCATACACCAATGTGGAAATACATAATAAATAATTAGATGCATCTAGAACTAAATCACATGTAAGAAAATATTAAAGTTAATGAAATAAAACTTTAGAAGGATCTAATTCGAAATTTATTTTTCAAATTCCTGATAAGTACATCGATAGACTTCTATAAGACTAATTCTGGGAAGGTCAATTTTTCCCTTGAATCTGTAACAGGTTCTGGGAGTACTTTTATAATTTGTGTTTTATCTATGATAGCAACATCTTCTACCACTGGTCAAACATATTTATTGCCAAATTTCTTTAAAAATTTGACAGTAGCTTTTGATTTTGTAGGATTTTTAATAACTTGTCCAACAAATTGTAAAACACTTTGTCTGTCTGACTTAAACTCTGCTAGAATCCAGTTTCCAAACTGAATTTCATCATTTCTGGTGATAATAGGTTTCGATGGTAAGTTTGTGGTGGTTGCTACTGCTGTTAACAGATTATTTTTAAAAACAAAAATATTTCCTTTTGTATCAGATGTTTGAGAAAATCTAACAACATTTATGTGTTCGGTTCGAACACAATGTATGTCATGTGTTTTTGGCAAATGCTCTATGTCTTCCCACCGTTCTTCTAATTTTGGCGATTCTTTTAAAATATCTTCTTGAGGAATAAACTTTAACTTTCTCCGTAATTGAGTCAGCACACTGGAAAAAAGAGATAGCATCGTTGACAAATGCAGTTCTAGATTTTACTCTTTGCCATACATGATGCTTTATCATTCCTCCATCAACAGCTCCTTTGCCGTGAGATGTAGCGAAAAAATGCCAGTTAAGGTATAAATTGTAATCTGTGATTCCATAGGTTATGTCGCACAAAGTGTATTTTTGTTTAAAATGTTGTGTGGCACCATCAGAGAAAATATCAATGCATTCAAGTTCTGGAAGCTTTTCTTTTAGGTCTTCAAACAATTTGCTATTGAATGCATGAAAAGCAGTTTTATTGTGATGCATGTAATCTGAAATGATTGCATAGGAAAATGTTCCTAAAACTGTGTAAGCAACTGCTGTATATATCGAGACTTGATCATTTGTCCAGTGCGCACTTTGAATTTCATCTTGTTGCATGATCGAGTAATTTTCACTAAAATCGACTTGGAGAACACAATTTTTTTGCGATGCATTTTTCTTACAATATTCAAAATAAATACTTTGTTTTTGCTTAATGAAACAATGCTTTAGAAATGAAGGAATTTTCCCTTCTAGGTTATTTAAAGCTTCATCAAGAGTTCCTTCTTTTGCAATCTTTAAGATTCTACCTTCCACATTATCCCAGGTATACCATGATATCTTTTCAGATACATTCTGAATATTGCTTGCTATCTAAATTTTAAGCAGTAAAAATAAGCAGTGATACTGTTGCCAATTGCCAGTGTAAAATTATAAAAACAAATTCAGTTTATTGCATTACTCGAAAAAAGAAAAAAAATCTTCTATTGAGAGGAAAAGATATATGCATTACAATAGTCTTAAAAAATAAAATTATTAAATACTTAGTGGTATATTTAAAAATTTCAAAGACAAAGTATCTGGAAGTTTGTCAATACATTAAATAATGGCTGATTGTACTGTTTTTTTATTATTTAAATAGAGATATACATGTGTTACAGACGTAACATACTATTTTTTGTTACGTCCGAAACAAAAAATGTTACGTCTGTAACACCATTTTCTAAAAAATTAAAAAAGATTAAATGTTTTAATTTATGGTAAACATTTAGTCTAATGAATTGCTAAGAGCACTAGAAAGGGTTTTTTATATTTTCAATTTTTTAAGAGATAATGGTAACTTTTGTTATATTTTTGTTACGGATGTAACATCAAAATTCAGTATTTTAAATTTTAAAATTATAGAATTTTAATTTGTAAAAAGAAATTTTTTTTTCGCATATTACGGTAGTATAATGTTAGCTGTTAAAAATTTGCAGCAATTAGTTTTTTTTTTTTTATTTTGCTATAGAAATTATGCATCTGAAAAATTGTGTTTTTTACTGATGTTATGAAAACCCAAGAGTATCCCATTTCAAACTAAAAAAGAGGCACATAAATTAAAATTTATTATAAATCTAATACTATATATTGAAAATAGACAGTTTAAGCTTTACAACAATATATAATATAGCAACATAAGTACAATATGAAATTTTGACATCCTGGTTTCACTTTTCATGGAATTGCCCTTTTGGACTAGTTTTCTTAATTTTTTATGTATTTCTATTTATTTATTTATTTATTTTTATTTTTATTTATTTATTTATTTTTTCCGAAAATCCTACATCTATTTTTGAATTTTTTTGCAATTTTTAGCATTTCTAGTTTTGCGACGATCTTTACACATTAGTAAAAGGAACTGGGTTTCAATATTTTAGCAGTCTTTTTATGCAGTAAATTTTGTCTATGCTCAAGATTATTTTTTTCCACAATCGTTTGATCAAAATAACGTTTTTTTTTGTTTGTTTTTTTCGTTAACCGCGATCTTTTGCCGAAATTCGCTTGTTTTTACCGCGATCTTTTGCCGAAATTCGCTTGTTTTTACTGCGATCTTTTGCCGAAATTCACGTTTTTTTTTTGCTGCGATTCATCGTGTGCCTTTACCGCGATCTTTTGATGAAATTCGCGTGTTTTTACCGCGATCTTTTGCCGAAATTCGCGTGTTTTTACAGCGATTTTTTTGCCCAAATTCGCGTGTTTTTACCGCAATTTTTGGCCGAAATTGGCGTGTTTTTACCGCGATCTTTGGCCGAAATTCGCGTGTTTCTACCGCGATCTTTTGCCGAAATTCGCTTTTTTTTACCGCGATCTTTGACCGAAATTCGCGTGTTTCTACCGCGATCTTTTGCCGAAAATCGCGTTTTTACCGCGATCTTTTGTCGAAAATCGCCTGTTTTTACCGCGATCTTTTGCCGAAATTCACGTGTTTTTACTGCGATCTTTTGCCGAAATTCACGTTTTTTTTGCGGCGATTCATCGTGTGCTTTTACCGCGATCTTTTGATGAAATTCGCGTGTTTTTACCGTGATCCTTTGCCGCAATTCACGTGTTTTTAAAGGAAATTCGTGTGTTTTTACCGCGATCCCGCGCCCGAAAGTTGCGGACAATGTTTTAAATTAATTTCTTTAGTGCAGACAGAAACTGTCTGCAAGAGATTTTCTTTGTCCGCGACTATGTCGCCGTGTCGCGGTGTTTCTGCCACTGGGGTATTTATGTTAAATATTATGTAAAATTGTTTTATAATTTAACTTTTATATTCTGAAATGTAAAAATATTCGGCCAGTCGAATATTCGGTATTCGGCTTCACTGTTTACTATTTGGCTAGTCGATTATTCGGTATTCAGCAAAAATCACTATTCGGTGCATCCCTAATATAGATATGTATATTATATTCATTATATAAGTATACAATTAGTATATATATCATTCATTCAGATGGGTATAACATATAACCAAAAATATTGTAACTATCTTTTATAGCTAAAAGCTGGCAATCTGATGTTATGTGTTTAATACATGCTTTTATATTATATTTGCCATTTTAAATGATGTTATGTATTTAATAAATGTACTATATTAAATTACTGTTTTGAGCTGGATTGGCCATCGACAATGATCAGGGTTGGCTTGATTTTGCCCAACCCGAAAAAACCCGGGTGGGTTTTTTCGAAAAAACCCACTTGAAAAAACCCTTGAAAAAACCCAAGTGGGTTTTATCAAAATCTTTATTTAAAATTCCACTTATCTAACTAATAATAAATATATCAATTTAAACCAAACATAATATACATTTCATATGTCACAGATATAGTTTTCAGAAAATTCTAAATGGGCATAATTGCTCTATCTGAAACAAACTTGGAAAATTCACAGAGAAAATAATTATCTTAAAAAAAAATACACGTAAAATTATATAAACAATTAAAAATCAGGATTATTTGTCAATATGACGAAAACAGTGGGGGGTTCAATCAATTCTTAAAAATTAGAGGCACGAGTATTTTAGTATGATTCAAAATATATTAAGCATAAAACTAAATTAAGTTGAACAAAACATAAAGGGTAGATCATTGATTCATTTCACTTTCTTTAGTGAAATAATATTATAGTGCAGCACAACCCACCATAATAATGATTTTTTTCTGCATAGCTAAGAACATTCATTATCAGATGCAAGATTAAGATAGTGATAGTAGTTTTTTTTGGGGGGTGGGATTCTAATTTTCTGAAAACTTATTGTATTTTAATAGAAATTTGGTAAGCTGCCTAATTTATTATTTGAATTTGCTGAAAATTTAAACACAATCGGATAATTAAGTTTTATTTTTTTTAAATAAGTAAGGAAAAGAAATAGGTATCGTTTAGTGCTTGTTTTAATTATTATTATTTCTATTTGCAGTTTAAAACTTTAATTAAATCTCAGTCATCAGCAGCCAGCTGGGGAAAAGAAAATTGACCTGATAAAAATCCATCAATAAAACAAAAGAAAGATACACTGGAGTGTATTTTTTTCATTTTCCAATTAAAGTATTGATGATCCAAACAAATTCAATTATAAAATATTCTTACGTAAATATAGTATTTAAAATATAATGTAATATAAAGTTCTTTGTTAAATAATTCTTTAAAAATAATGATTTCTTATTCTTGAGATATTTCTATTGTTTATACCTCCCCCCCCCCTCCTTATCTAATTTCGCCAAAACCAGAAGGATGGGCGATCGCAGACTATGACACAACATGCAGCTATTCTGTGCTATTGAAATGCAACCCCCCCCCCTTTTTCCTCCCCTCCCATACATCAAGATCTCTGGAAGATTTAGGAATTTAAGCTTACAATTTAGATGGTTTAAAAGTGAATTCATCCCCCCCCCCCTAGTAGGACAATAATTCCAAACATTTGATAAAATTCTACTACATAAGAAAATTTTAATAAAACAAAAGTAAATGATTCACTGTTTAAATCTAATTTTTATCTATAAAAGAGAAATAAACAAAATTTTAGACTATTAATTTAATTATTTTGACTTTAAAATATTTCTTTCAATTCAGTCATAAAATGTCTTTAAAATCATTACAAATTTTTAAACTATTTTTAATATTGAATAAAAATTCTAAATAATTATAATTAAATAATATATTAAATAAAAATTATTAAAGTATTAACATTTATTTTTTAAAACTTCATCCCATTAATTATATAGTTGTTACAAAACAAACAAACAAAGAACAACAAGAAGAAAAATCCTCAAAACCCTGAAAAAACCCGAAAAAACCCTGAAAAACTCCCGAAAACCCGAAAACCCTCTGAAAAAACCCCCAAAACTCTGAAAAAACCCGAAAAACCCCTGAAAAAACCCCTGAAAAAACCCACTGGGCTGGGTTTTTTCTGAAAAAACCCGGGTTTTTGCCAACCCTGACAATGATAAACATGATTGGTGAGCTATATTCCTGGCATGAGTATTACATAAGTATCTTTTAAACTTTTCAAAAATTCAACAGTTAACCTGTAATAATCCCAGTTGATAAAAACATATTAATAGTTTTATGTTCGATGGAAATCGTTTTATAATGGTCATATTTATATTCAGTTATTTTTTCAATAATATATATAGCAAAATTAGATTCACGTGTCATCTTTTTGTTGCAGCATCTTATAAAATTCACTGAAAGAAACAAACGTTTATAAATTTGTACTGAAAAGAAATGTTGATGTAATCGCAAAAAAAGAAATTTTTTAATATATTAATTCAGGCAAAAACAAATTTCCACCATAGCCCACATTTCATACAAAGCTAAGTTAATATGACACAAATATCGCTAAAATATCTTGATTACAATTAAAGCTGTGAATGAAAATTCGGGTTCAGCTAGAAGTGAGACACTCTGTATTTTTGATAGAATAAGTGGACTGTGATGTGGTTTCCAGTGATAGAAATTTGAAAATGAAAGATAGGCATCAAATGACACCTGCTGTAAATAAATATCTTAGGCACCACAGTAAAGGTGAAAATAAGCACTCGCCAGTCGCCACTCGTCGATTAAACTTGAAAAACTGGCGATTAAAAATAAATAACAACCGGCCGAATGCAAGATTTTCCAAATTTTTTTTTTTTTTTTTGTAAAATTCATGATTTTTCCGCGCTTGTTCGACAAAATTCGCGTTTTTTCCGTGCCCGTTCGACAAAATTTGTGATTTTTCCACGCCCGATCGCCGAAATTTATGATTTTTTTTTCGCTCCCGTTCGACGAAATTCATGATTTTTCCTCATCCGATTGCAGAAATTTGTTTTGTCCACGTCTGATTGCTAAAATTTAAGATTTTTCTGCATCCGATCGATAAAATTTATGATTTTTCCGCGTCCGATCAACGAAATTCAGGATTTTTCCACGTCCGATCGACGAAATTCATTATTTTTTCACACCCGATCATCGAAATTCATGATTTTTCTACAGCCGATCACCGAAATACTTGATTTTTACGGTCCCGAATGACAAATATTCATCATTTTTACACTCCCGAATGACGAAGTTTGCAATTTTCCCGGACTAATTGACGAAATATGCAATTTCTGAAGATATTGGCCACTTTTGGTCCGCGGGCCACAGGTTGTGCATGTGTAATATAGATCATGTTGTGGGTTATTATTTAGTGCATAAACTAGGGGTGCATAACTTTTATAAGGGAAGGGCCACTTACAAAAATGACTGACGATGTTTTTATGCAACCTATGGACAAAATTTGCAATTTCTGGAAGTGTTGGCATTTAGGTTCACTGCGGGCCACTTTTCGCCTGCCGGCCACGGGTTGTACATCCTTAATATAAACATACCTATTTTATTATTGTCAATCTTAATTCTAAACAATTTTTTTTTTTTTTAAAGGTACTTATGTAGTTAGCCACACAAGTACCCAAGCTTAGTGAGACTTATGTATTTAGCTACGTAGGCATGTGTGTATAACTTTGCTGTTAACTTATTTTAAAATTTAAAATAGATTGGAAATTAGTATCTCAAGTTTATTCAAAGCAATATAAATTAAAATATTTTTATTTAGTACATAAATTACTTCACTGTAAACTAATTATATATATTTTTTAATTAATTATGCAATGACATAAATCATAAATGTACTTACTGGTTACTAAAGAAATTATTCTCACTCGCGACTAACTGGCTACTAAAAAAATTGAACGTACCGGTCAGCAAAATTCCTTATTTTCACCTTTCTTTACACCACAGTAAAATTTCTAAAATTTATTTTTAACATAACCGTAACATTATATGCTACTTTATGGAAAAGCATAAATATTTAGCTTTTATTTAAAATTATTGAAGCTCTTAGTCTACAAGATTATAATAATTGAAGCAACTGTAAAAGTGACAAAGAATTTTTAATTATTACTTTATTTAGAAATTAATAGAAAAATGCAGTTAATCATTTAAAACAAAATGAAACCTGGATAACTTCTTCAGATGTCAGAAACAAAATTTTATCTATTGTTGATAATTACACTTAAACTTCAGTAAAATAATAATAATAATAATAATAATGTGGAACAGCTTTAGGATTAGCCTGCTGTCCGCCATCTTGTTTGTTTGTGTAAATGTTTTGCTTCTCATTTCTAAAATAATTTTCATCCATATTTACTTATTATAAACACATTTAATTTTATTGACTAATTTATTTATATTTAATAATAAAGGTTAAAATGTTTTGATTTTAAAAATGAGATGGCTGACCGCAGGCAATAAATCAAAACATTTGTTTTGTTTCTGACATTATCAAGTTAAATCAAAACATTTTAACTTTTATTATTAAATATAAATAAATTAGTCAATAAAATTAAATAACGTGTTTATAATAAGTAAATATGGATGAAAATTATTTTGGAAATGAGAAACAAAATAAATATGTTTTGATTTTAAAAACAAGATGGCGGACAGCAGGCTAATCCCAAAGCTGTTCGAACAATAATAACATAATGTAATTACAGATTAATATTGTTAAAATGAAATCTAAAGGACAACATTTATTTATTATTATTAATATCATTATTTTTTTTTTTGGTTAACCGTTAAAATAATAGTACCAAGGTATCAACTTATCTGTTGGGACTGCATTATTAATTGTGTTAAAGCAAAAAATTCATATTAACGCGATTTCATGCAAAACAATGTTTGACTGCATATAGATTGCAAAGATGAAACAAACAATGGACACTAATTTAAATAAAGTTAAATAAAGTTAGATGCTAAAAAGAAGTTTATTAGATGCAGGCAACTATTTTTTATTTACAAATCAAACAATAATCATTCAAAAGAATTATTTTTACATCAGGACGTCTAATCCATCCTTCAACGACATCATTTCACCAGGGATTTATGGCTTTATCTGGACAAAAATCTGCTAAATTAAGTCCATACAGTTTCACCATTAATAAATCATTTAACAGTATCAGTGGATAAATGGTTATGTGTATCAATTTTTATTAAATTTAACTGACTGAATCCCTTTTCACATTGAGTAGTGCTAAATGGCAGAATCAATATAAACAAAGTTTAAAAGTTTACATAAATTAATATGTTCCTTTGGATTTGAACACTCTGCTAAAATTTGCTGCCAAATTGTCTCAAATGAGAGTTTGTCTTTGGTGAGAGATCAAATTTTTTAAAAATGGGTGATCGGCTAAGTTAAACAAAAATAAGTGTTAAAAAATTTGATGCCTGATAATAATTTTGTAGTCGTCAAAAGCAATAATTTAAGTTGCATTTGACAAGGATGACTAACAACCACTAATTTTGAATACTGGATTTCCTGTATTATCAAACTATTAATAAATTTTTATGTAACTTGGATCATTACAAGTTAGATGTTGCCTTTTTCAAAAGTTAAAAAGGTGCTTGAGTAATATCTGTGACAGGAATATAGATCACCAATCATGTTTATCATTGCCAATCGGATTCAAAACAATAATTTAATATTTTCAATAATTTAGTTAATTATTCAATAATTTAGTAAATACATATCATCATTATGATAAATAATATAAAAGAAAGTTAAAATAATACAAATTAATGACTGATGTCTTTTAGCTATAAAATATATTTACAATGGTAGTTTTTTTGGTACTTTTCGGTTAGCCGGGCACCAGTGATATATGTACATATATAAATATATATGTATAGTATATTCATACATATATGCATGTACATATATGTATGTATATATATGTGTATGTAGATATTTTTGTATCTATATATATATATATATATATATATGTATATATACATGTATATAAATCACTGGCGCCCGGCTAACCGAAAAGTACCGGGTTTTTTTTGGCTGTATATGTTATGACTAAGGCTTGACAAATGCGATCACCAAATTGCTACTGACAACCAAGTTATTTAGTCTGGCTGTTTTTCTTTTTTTTACAAGAAATGACCTAACAAATGAACACAAAAATATTTTTTCTCTCCCACAATACTCATGTGTGGCAAGCAGTGATCTTCCTCTGCTCTTGTACCTTTAAGGCAGTTCAGTTCTAAAAAAATATATTCCCTGCTCAATAATGTGAAACTTTCTGATACATTTTTAAACTCAAAAGCATGACACTTGCAAGCTTGGCTATAGGTGCAGATTCGCGGTCACCAGTCACCACGTGGCAACTAATTTTTTTGCTGTGGTCACTAACTTTCGGCGTTTAAGTTGCCATGTGATTTAAAAGTAATCAATTTCTGGTATTCCCAGTCCCCCATCGTGAAATGTTAATATTTTTTTTAAGATTAAGACCAAAACACATAAACATTATCAGAGTTTCCCCCAGACAGTTTCAGAAGGGTGCTGCACCCTGCCTGCCCTTTGGTTTACAAAATAGCACCCTTCTTGCCCCTCATAAAAAGAATTAGCACCCTTCTTGCCCCCTCCAGTAAAATAATTAGCACCCTTCTTGTCCTCAGTAAAAAAAGTGCCCTTTCTCCTTTTTACATTAAAAAATTTGCTTTCACAGTAAAAACTTAATGTTGTCTTAAAAAGAGTGTTTTGACTTTGGAATATCAAAAGTGGCTTTAAAACCAAAAGAATACCTTTAACAATTAAAAAAGTGCCCTTAAGAATTTGAAAAGTGCCCTAAAAAACCCAAACAGTACCTTTAAGAATTAAAAAAGTGCTCTTAAGAATTAAAAAAGTGCCCTTTTCTCACCAGCAGCACCCTGCCTTTTTTTAAACCTGGGGGAAACTGCATTATTATTATCTTTTAATAACATTTCAGAATGATCTGTTTAACACAGCAAACTATTAAATATATTCGAATAGCAATGTTATTCGTAACAATCTGAATCTGATAATTTTACATAGACTGTGATTTAAAAATATATATAATATATATAAACAAATGTTTGAAGTGTGTTTTGATTTTTATACTGCAAAATAATCTCACAAATTCGGATTTTCTTTCATATATGTACTTTTGTCTGGCATAATCAAAATAAGAAATATTTTTCTGATATTCCCCGCTATCATGATTGCTTAGCTTATACATATTTTTTTTAAACCATATCTTGCCAAACTTTATCTTCTGAATGTACATGATTTAAGATTTAATTAATATTCAAATTTTGTTGTACATGTGTTTATATTAAATAAATTACTTTACTCTTTGAATTCCTAAAGGGTTTTTTTTTTAAGTTTTTTACCCCATATAAACACTATTGTTTTTATGCGTTTGTTTTTAACTGTGGCCACTGGATTTTTTGGGTTTAGGAGCCACTGACTCCTTCCAAATTTTGGGAATCTGCACCTATAGGCTTGACCTGTAGGTCTAGTAAATTAGAATGAAATAATGTTTTCCATTTTTTGATAAATAAATTATTTCTAGGGTTATAAGCAGACTTGTATAAAACCAAAAACTTTCTGCGCACATAAATATTGAATCAAAAACTTTCTGCAAATTAATTTAATGTTTAATAAAATTAATTGGCAAAAAATTGTTTTCCTCCTTCAACATATCTTCTATGGCCCCCCCCTCCCCTCACCATACAGAAATTTTGTAGCATTCAAATATCTGGATATTAGAAGCATTCAGCATTTCTCGAACATGTCTGTTAATTCAGCCTTTACAGTATTTCTTTTTTTTTTTTTTTTTTTTTTTTTTTTTTGCAGAGATATATAATTTTGATAAGTTTTATTAGAAAACTTAGTATATATTAACTTTCTAAAGTATATACTATTCTAAACTATATAACTAATAACTTTAAAGTATACTTATTATTTTTTCCAATTAATTCATAATAAACTTTTTGAAAATCAATGACGGAGGAGGAGGGGGGAGGTATAAATATTTGTTGCTGACTACCAGGCTTCATGAAATTTGTTGTAAAGACCGGATTATGACTGCCAGAATGAATATGATATATATATTTATTACAGTGACCTCTCACTTCAAAGCGATGTTCAGTAATTACTTTATTTAGTTTATATTCAGTTTAATTCATTATTCAATTTATAAACTATGCGATTAAATAAATAAGGCGAAATTTACTTTTAAAAAACTGGTAACGAAAAATAATAGTTGTGTATCGCGTATGAGCGAGACGTCACTGTATACTAAAAGAAACATTATAAATAAACGCTATTACATATTCTACATATATCTTAGCATTTAATTACTTTTAAAAACGATGAATTTAAGCTTACCTGTTAAAATCATTAGCACGTTGAGACAATAGGCATCCCGCGTCCCACGCTGACTTCCTCTTCTTAAACGTAAACAAGATTGATTGTTGCCAATTCGCATTTCATAAAGTAGCTCGCAAAGCACAGCAAAGGATTATGGGTAAGATTCTCGTAGTCACAGAAGATTTATTTACAAGCTCAGAAAACATAATAATAAACAAAAGCATATTTTATCATTATTTAATTAATAAATAATGGAAAGTTTGATAAAAACACCTACTTGTAAGCATTATTTGTAAAATTTAAGTATAAATTTTCTTAAATAGTAAAAATTAACATTTGAGATCGTTAAGTAAAAGCATTTAAGCTAGATAAATTTAATTTACACAATTTTTCGCCAAATATAAATTTAAACACTTGAAGTTTTCGTAATTTATATCGACATCAGTTATAACCTAATTTATTTTAACATTATGCATATTTATAATAAATTCGATAATCAACACAAAATCAATCTGAAATTAAAAGAATGTTCCTTATATTTTTCAGATCTATTGTGCATATTTTTTATCATTAAAGTACTAGTAGAATAAAAAATAAGTGAATTCTTTAAAAGCATAATGCTTTTGAAATCAAATGGGGCAGT